>CM052977.1:8897196-10294563 GCA_028554685.1 Agrotis ipsilon
ATAATCTGTTCTGCCTAACTACTCACATTGTCTCCTCGTCTTCTGTAGTTTTGTGATGGATTTCATGATTTAATTGTTCTGCTATCCGTGCGGTATAAAGGCAATGGGACGAATTTACACTAAACAAAATTCTAAAAACAAAAACTGTGGCTAATTTACTCACACTTTTTTTCGTGGCGAATTAACTTTGTGGCAAACTTACAACAACCCTCTGTAATCCACGCCCACGACGACGGACGTCGCGAGACGATCTCCGGCCACCGTAGGCGCGGGCATGCGGGCGGCGAGTAAAGGGCAACTCGCTGACCGACTATGGACCATGCCCGGGTCGACGGCGCGTCGTGTTCCACGCGCGCCTCAAAGAGCTTCTGCATACTGACGGGGCCCGCTCTCAGAGGGCTAAAGCCTGCCGGGGTCGCGGGACTCATTCCATACACCGTGACCTCGGAACATAAAGGGCTATTGTAGGACACCGTGGATTTTAGTCAGTACAAGTCTGACAGTCCCTCCCGCCCTGCTCGGTGGGAAGACTCATTTGATGATTTTACAACGTAAAAAAAACCCTCTGTAGTCTGTATGTTAATTTACAGAATACACACACATGGTTGGTTTTCAGCGCGCCGCCAGGATGCCTGTTAACGTCACTAGAACTGCCTACAACATCCACATCCACATCCACATCAGCTCCACATAAATATAAATGAGTTACGTTTAGATTTGCAACAAGCAAACAGAGTTATCTGATGAATATGGTAAATTGTTGCATACATGTTTATGCATATGTATGAAGAAATGTACAAATATTATGTACCACCAACTGGACAGTAACATACATAAATACATTTTGTGAATTTAGTGGCATTGTCAGTTTTTGGGACCTCGGTTTTAATGTGGCGTCCCTTTTAAAAATGTTACAATAATGGTGTGAACAGAAACACAGATACGAATCAAGAGATATATGATTACCACAAACGTTTAAAACAATAAAGTGCCTAATTATAATACGTTAGAAGATACTTGTTGGTAAGACATATAAAAATTGAACGTTTAAATCCTTTTACAAGTTTTATTTTTTTTCACAAATAACCTCGTTTTATCAACCGAAAATAATAAAGTAAGTGCCTATAACAAAATTGAACATTTCAATTCAATAAAGTTGATAGAAACTGTTGATAAAACATTTACTAACTAAAAAGTTTTCCTATACGTATTTTGCATAAAAATAGTTTTTCAATAAATGTATGAACAGATGCCAGTACAACAACCTATGACGTTCTGGCATCTGTGACAGATTGGGATAGGTTAATGTGCTGCGGTCTGTACAAAGCCTAGGCCCCTTCGTACACAAGGCAAAGCCAGTCACCGATACCTTACGACTTTGATATCCACGTCACTATCGCCATACAAATACAAAGAGATCCGTACACAGGCCCTCATCAATGGATACCAAAGTCGTAAGGTATGGGAGACTTGTGTCGCCTTATGTACGAAGGGGTTTAAAGCCAAACCATCTCATGTAATCATCGTCTGCGTATAAACGAACATACCATCGATTAAAAGTATTAATAGTTTAACCCGATATCCGTCACTATTTTGGTATTTACGACCACTGCAATCACATGGATTTGGTCACTGTGGGTAAATAGAAAACATACGTTTTATATTTACCACTGTCGAGTCAGTTATGTATCGGATAGGATGGTCGTATGCTCATGATTGAAATAAGCAATTAGATAGTATGAATTGCTAACAGTTTTTTTTCAGGAAGCTGGTATATCGCTTTATTAAGCAAGTCCAAAAGTCATTACCATCTCTTCCCGTAAATAACCATTATTTTCTACTAAAATAGTCTAATACTTATATGTAATTTAATAAACGAAAAATGCTCTATAAAACAATGTAAATTATTTGTACCATGCAATGCAATTTGAGGTCTTTCATAAAAAGATTTTGTTGCACATTTACTGGTCGTTAAAACAAGGAAGTGATAATTTCGGAATAGTCTCATTTAGTCAACATTTCAACTGGACTGCGCATCCACAGCAAAGGAGCTGTGAGAAAACTGACGGGGTCTGCCGGGATCGCGTGACCATCTGCAAAGTTAGTCGTGACTCTGGAACGCAAATGGCTAGTATAGAAAAAGGATGGATTTTGGTCAGGAAGAGTCTGATACATAGTCCCTTTCGCTACACCAAGGACTAAGGTGATTTTATCATCCATAAAACAGACGTCCACGACACCATTGCCTAATGAAAAAATACAGACGTAAGTACTCCTCAAACGATACAATAATCCTGATAAAAAAGAAAGACATTATTTCCATCGTAGGTACTCCAACATCGTCACAGTCAGTAAAAAACACCCTAAGACCTCAGTAACCGCAGACGCGTCCAGCCCGAGTCCTATTTCGCACTCCAATGATTTTTATACGGCGTCTCGTGATAATGATAAATTTCAGTGAAGCCGCTACGATGCGGTCTCAACAGAGGAGGGCTGGCGGTTTCATATTTTCAAAGGGCTCTTTGCTCTTTCATCTTTTATGGGCTTAATTTCTCTTAATTTAATTTTGAGGGGCTTCTACTTGAGCGTCTGAGGGTCTCACACGTGAACGCTCGTGTGGTGCTAGGGAGTTTTTTCTAACACTTTGTTCTTTTTTAATGGAACTCTAGGTAAGTAATAAAGTACGAGTACGACCGTCTTATTAAAAAAAAAAAACATCGATTAAACATCCGTAAAAAACTTTCAAAACAGTAATTACACTTTTTAGACAAGTGTTCAACAGGTGTTCAACTTTTTGTAGTAAGATGTTATATGTTTAAGACTACAGTGTAGATTTGACGAACATTATTGCAAGATGACAAAGCCAATAATCAGCTATATTCTTCAGCTCGAACTGCCGAATGACACAGGCCACCTGACAAGAGTTCATGACACTCCTGGTTTGGACGATTTTCTCATAACCACCAGGTTCTGAGAAAATCATACAAAAACGTCATGCTAAGCAGTAAGACAGAAAAAATAAGAAAAGGAAAACCAACCCTTTTGACAAGCAAAGCCTAGCAAAACAAGCCGCGGGAGTACAAAAAACATATTTTTTTATTTGTCTAGTAAAAGTCTCACATTAATGGCTTAGACAAAGCATTTGATGATTTTAACACGTTAATAAAAAAACTCAAAATCTTAATACGAGAACCCAAGTTACTTTTACGACCACGAAAGCAATACGTCAGTTGTATTTATTACCTTGGAGTCTTAAAACTTAAAACTATAAACGTATTTCAAATATCTTCGCCCATAACTTACGCCATTATACTGGTACCTATCTATAAAATAGTTTTATAGTAAAACGAGGACTAGAACGACACGTGCGAAGACTTGGAAATTATGTTTACGGTTATGAATATTATAATTTTAACACGAACGTATCAACAACAATGAGTAATTAGACCATTAAATTTAATAGGGAAACTGGTTAGGTATTGTTATTTTAATATGAATGAGTCCAAAGTTTGACATGGATACCCATGCTTAAACAGCTAGTCAAAGATCCCTGAATGACAGCATGGCAAACAAGTCACAGTGGTTAGTGGGGTTGCTAACCACTGTGACTTGTTTGCCATGCTGTCATTCAGTGATCTTTGACTAGAATGACTGTTAAGATGTTGATAAACTTGAGCATTCACTTGTAATGAGCGTTCTTGCAAATGTTACATTACAGAAAAACAAACGAGAGCGTTTTAGCGAGCTAGCGGACGGCGAAGTAGTGGAACTCTGCCTGCGTCCGTGTTTCTGAATACCGCTGACAATGGCACCTGAGCTATTTGCATTTTATCTATTCGACATAAGGTGTCTGTTGGTCGCGGGACTTATTTCTATTACCGTGACCCCGGAACATAAAGGGCTACTGAAGGACACCGTGGATTTTAGTCAGTACAAGTCTGACTGTCCCTCCAGCCCTGCCCGGGGTTGGAGGACTCATTTGATGATTTCACCACGCTAACAAAAAAAAAAAGGCGTCTGTCTATATTTTTCGCAGGTGCCAGGTACCCTTCTTGGAATACCTCACGCATACAACCCTAATCTCTCCAAAGTGAACTGGCTTCTTCTAGGTAAGTTCGCTCCATCGTCGACCTTGTCTTAGTCACTCCTGATCTCGACTAAGGTCAAGAGAAAACCCATCTCCCAAAAAAAAAACTTTTCAACGAGTGTTCTGGTAATCTTTTTGTTAAGCAGACTGTCAAGTCTTACAAATCTTCATGAAGGATTTTTTTTTGATTTCCTTACCAAATAGAGCGTTCGCTAGAAAGATTGTAAAAAAAATCCGTAGAGTCCACGCCACGAAACCCTTTTAGACGCAGTTAGTGTCTATCTCATTTGTTATTTCACGAATTGTACGCAGGTGGTGGCGCGGACTCTAGGGATGTTTGGGTATATGTTTAGCTCTGCTTGTTGTAACGGTTGGATAAAATTATATACGGCAAATGCTCGATGATCGAATGCTAAAGTCAATCAGCTTTTATTGATAGAAGCCCTAATAACCTGTAAGTCTGGGGGCACGGCAGTGCCCCCACCAAGTCGAGCAAAAAAGCGGCACGGCCGTACCATCCTTTTCTCGAAGCAATTCAGGCCATTTTCGACCCCCTGTAACTTCGTTGTGGATAAAACTAGAAGACTGAATTAGATTTTACTTCAATAGTCATACGTTAGCTATTACGCAACCATTATAATAATAGATACGTAGGTATGCAGTAACAGTTAAGAAAATATTTCATATTATAATCCCAATTTTCGAAGTGAGTTGCCATAAAGTCCGGGAATTCACATAAATATTTGATTATTTCGCGACGTTCAATTTTCCGCCAGAAATAGAAAGTCCTATACATAGGAAATTGAGTCATTTTGGGGTCTCAGATTATATCAGACAACCCGGAGACTTCACATTTACATACAAATACTTATACGATCCTACATTATGTCGTACGATATCGACATAATATTTCAAATAGGATTCTATTGGACCCCGGACGAATGCACGCAAACGTAGGTACGTAATGAGGACACGTCGGTGCTCTGCCCAAGCTGGGCAGTCTTGCACCGTATGCTCGACTGTGTCCCCCGGGCGATCCTCGCATCGGTGACACCCAGGCGTTTCCTCCTTCCTCATTAGACACAGGTACCTCCCAAAACATCCGTGTCCGGTGAGGACCTGCGTCACGCGGAAGGTTAGGACGCCGTGACGCCTATCCAGCCACTCCTCAAAGAGGGGTATTACCGCCGCTATTGCGGCGTGCCCGACTATATCATCCACTTGTTGACAAACTGTAGTTTCTGCTAGAGAGTACAAAATAAATGATTGACAGATGATATTACAAACTGAAGTTTCTACTAAACACTACCAGCTTGACAGATAATGTGACAAACTGTAGTTTCTACGAGAGACTACCAGTTTGACAGATAATGTGACAAACTGTAGTTTCTACTAGAGACTAGAACAGAGCGTTTTCATGTATGGTTTGCCACATCTGTCTATCATTATTGTTTCTCTTTTATCTGATGATATCACTTAATAGCAAAACCGCCATTGTTGGTCTGAATGGAAGATCAGCTTGTTAATGAAGATGATAATATAGTTAAAATAATGGGTTATTATTTGTTGTTTATGAACCAACACGTTTTACGATAACTCATAAAGATTATGCGATTTAATTATCACTGTATATGATACTCCTTTGTGTTTGTATGAATACAAAAGGTAAACACACAACATGATATACTAATAGGTATTTTATTGAAAAAAGGAACAAACTTAGTCACTAGGAATTTGTCTTTAAAACAAACGCACCTCCGATTCAGATTTTTTTTTTGTATAAAGCAACGTTTTTGAGGAGCTCGTGGCTAAATAATTACAGCCGCACAGGCCGATCTACCGGGTTAAGCCGCGCTTGCCGAGGTTGGTCTGTGGATGGGTGACCATCTGTCATAGCGAGTTTCCTCCGTGCCTCGGAAAGCACGTAAAGCCGTTGGTCCCGGCTGTCATTTGTAAATCTTTGACAGTCGTTACTGTTAGTCAGATGCTCTAAAGTCTGACAACCAGTCTTACCATGGGGTATGGTATTGCCCAGTTACTGGGTTGTGGAGGTCCGACAGGCAGTCGCTCCATGTAAAATACTGATATCCAGCTGAATCTGGTTTGACTGGAAGCCGACCCCAATATAGTTGGGAAAAGGCTAAGCAGATGATGAACGCAACGTTTTTAATTTAAATAAAGCGAGCCATATTGTCGTCGCATATGATGTGTAAACTTTGGTGACCCATTCAAAGACAGGCCTAGACAAGTGTTTCAAAGACCTCAGAGTTGCTACCGTCTGACGACGCACTCAAGCAACCTGCACGCGCTATTTGATTTGACCAATCCTGTTCACTTTTCGTGGTGAGTTATTAGGAGGCCTGTTTCCCAGCAGTGGGACTATTAGGCTGATAATGATGACAATGATGTTTGCTTTTATTTACACACGCTCTAACGATAGAAAATATGAAACAAACGGGGTGTCGAGACTTATTTCCATCACCGTGACTCCGGAAGGGCTATTGAAGGACACCGTGGATTTTAGTCAGTACAAGTCTGACAGTCCCTCAAGCCCTGCCCGGGGTGATGATTTTACCAAGCAAAAAAAAAAAAAACATCAAAAATCCTTGTCCGAGACTTCCAGAACCAAGGTTAAACCGAAATTCCAAAGATTTAACATAAAAATAAGTCCAGTTCGAAACTCGGTGTATATTTAAGGCTCATTATTTTTCGCGTGACAGGTTAACGACCCACATGATAAACTGTACCGTTAATTTGTGCAAAAAAATACCTCCAAAGTGATTTTTTTTCAGGCCGTTGTTGCCGTGAGGAGGGAACTGAATTTTTTTTTTGTTTTATCATTTTTTTTATCTAATAAGTCTTTTACGCAAATTAATTATGGGGATATGGATCTTTTGAGGAAAACAATTCATCGGCGAGATTATTTTTTATGGAATTCGGCATGAGTCTGTTAAGTACGATTTGAGGAAATTTTACAAAGTTTTCTTTTTAATTGCAAAGTTTCATTTGGTCGATATTGATTCAAATGAAGTTGGCTTTCTGTCCGTGTACAATAATTTAAGTCTTCTCTCTTCTCTTGTCTGCTGTAACATGTAGGCCTCAAGCTAAGGAGCTGATACTAGTTTCTTTATTATTGGCCGGTGACCAAAAATGCCAAGCATTTGGGTAAATAGAAAAATTGCCTGCCGTTAGTCAGCAAAATTCAGTTTAGACAAAAAAGAAAGTCCTGTACCGTCAGCACGAGTTTTCTGTATTTCAGACGTAAAGTAAACTGGAACTTGACGACTTCAAATTGTCAATTTTCAAGGAAAAAAATGGTTCCTTCTTCGCACACCAGAGGCGCTGTTCCATATTTTCATACAAGAAACGCTGTAAATACTGGAAAAACTCTGTAAAGTAAAATAGTGAAAACTCGTGCTAGGGGTACAGTTTTTTTAAATTGACTCGCCGTAAATTTAATTTATTATGCGTATGGTGTGTTAACTACAAAACCAAAATGCTGTATTCTAACTTTTATTAAACTGTTACATTATTGGGAGAGTTTCAATTTATTTCATCATTAAACAGATACCTAACTACCTATTGGAGAGACTAAAAATGGAGGGCGAAAAAAAGCAAAAACTAAAACAAAAATATACTCCTATTATCTAGATTTTAAGCAGGTACCTATTAAAGTTCGCTTACGTAACTTTTATTTTTTTCCAAAATCATTGACGCGAGGACCTTACTGTCTATCCGTTTCAGTCATACCGCATTTTTATGGCACGATACCGATATTCACACAAAAAATACCTGTATGTTTTGTTTTTTATGAAAACTGTAATATTCAGTCGCTTTTCGATACTGTGGGGACTAGTTGCCTTCGACAAACTCCACAGGTTGCTGTATCAACACAATAATCTATGTTGATGCCAGCGAAAATGGGGATTTGATGTTGGGTGTAGTGCTGAATAGCTTGATTTTAGAGCAAGAATACAAGTATACAAATTTGATAAAAGAAATGTTTAGCTACTATAGTCATTTATGTATGTGTACTGTAGCCTTGAGCTTTGTGTGAAGTGGAAAGGAATGAGAGACTCGTATTGACTTCAAACCTTGTTTCTCAAATTCACTAATGGGTATGGGAATGCTTAAACTAATTTCCGAGGCTCTGGAAGTACAAAACAGTATTGAAAAAGAATACCATCTGTTTTGCTTTCTACCACGAAACCCTTTGATAAAATGTCATATCCGTTAGAACTGTGAATATACAAAATAATACTCCAGCTTCAGTAAGACCAGTGAGACACAGACCTTTGTGAAAAGGAGTGGTCTATAAACGCGGAGTCAGTGTGATTTAGTAGATGTCACATAAATTATCGATTGATTGTTAGTAAAATACAGTTCTCACGTTGCTTGCCATCACTGTAGTGATAAAAAAATGCACAAAGTGATGCCCCTGATTTAGTTATATCTACGACCGGCAACACGTAACTTGGGACTGTTAACACTTCTTGGCAACCACTGCTCTCTGCACATTATTTAGATTTGTAAATATCAACATACAAAATAATTATCAACACACCCTTGCTTAAAAAACAGTATTAAAAATATTACGTTTTAATTTCCTGCATGAGATCACACACAGTTTGTCCGAGAGTTATGTGAACTCTGAGTGGCCTCGGCTTTGTGGGGTGAAGCCAAGAGTGCGAGGTACTCCCAAATGTAACTTTATTTCAAATTATAGCATATGAGAGATATATCAGTTTTCAGTTTTATCTGACCAATATGGCGGCTGGCCTAGTGGGTGAGCGAACGCCTGCTGCGCAACGTGTCGCTGATTTGATCCCCGCAAGATACAAATATTTGTATGATCTGCAAGTAGTTTATCCGGGTCGGTGTTGTTTGTGCATGTTTGTAAACGCACCCACAACGCAAGAAATATTCCAAAGTAAAAAATAAATACAAGATATTAGTGGTATTAAATAAGAAATAAATTAAAAATTTAAAAAACCCCCGACACAAAAACCAAGTTCCCTTTAAAAAGTAAAAAATAATAAAAATACGTCGCGTTGGGGGACTGCTCCAAATTATTTATCATCTCCTGTTTTTTTGCAGTCCCCCAACGCGACGTATTTTTATTATTTTTTACTTTTTAAAGGGAACTTGGTTTTTGTGTCGGGGGTTTTTTAAATTTTTAATTTATTTCTTATTTTATACTTTTTAAAGGTACATACTTATATCATTTTATGTTGCTAAGAGTACTCCCGATTAAGTCATCAATATTCCCTTTCAGTACGCTTTCATTTGATACCCTACTCGAGTATATTTGCAGACCCTCGGTTACCTTTCCCCACTTTCACCCCCACAACTTCTAAACGACTCAACCGATTTTCGTCAAACATGTCTAAGAACACTCGCAGGTAAGTCACCTTTCATACAAAAAAAACTAAAATGAAATCGCTTCATCCGTTCGGGCTCTATGATGCCACAGACAGACAGACAGACAGACAGACAGAGACACAGACAGACAGACAGACAGACCGACAGACAGACAGACAGACACGTCAAACTTATAACACCCCTCTTTTTCCGTCGGGGGTTAAAAATTTAAATAGGTAAATATTATCCACCAATCATTCTTTATTTGTGGCATAATCGTAATTAAGAACAAACTGAATAAATTAATAATTTTTATACGCATTAACGCATGCGATGCGCATCGTAAAGATAATTTTGAGGAAAGAAAAATTTTAGATTGCAAGTGGGATTCGAACCATTCATCCATTTATCCATTCTGGATAGGTACTCCAGACGCCTTAACCAACTAGGCTATTGCAATCCACACTTGCAAGCCGAAATTCTCTATTCCTTGTTAACGCTTCATGGTAGCATGGCGCCATCTCTTGGATTAGTGTTTAACTAACTTCCACCCAACACGTTGACATTACAGCCAAATCAATGTTGTATAATGAGATAGCGTCTACCAAACTAATTAATAATTTTTATACGCATTAACGCATGCGATGCGCATCGTAAAGATGATTTTTGAGGAAAGAAAAATTTTAGATTGCAAGTGGGATTCGAACCCGCGCCCCTTCTGGATAGGTACTCCAGACGCCTTAACCAACTAGGCTATTGCAATAGCAATCTAAAATTTTTCTTTCCTCAAAAATCATCTTTAAGAACAAACTGTTCGATAAAATATACATTTGCTGCATTCAGTTTGACTGGAAGCCAATACAAAGATTTATGTAGTTGTGGGTACAGACTAAGCAGATGATGATGTCATAAAAGGTTACAGTTGGCATAGTTCGTGAATTGACGGAGCGGGAGGCTCAAACTTCAAATAGTCTAAGTAGAAAATGCCTTACGTCCTTGTAATGTGGTATATAAATCAAGATAATTGGAGAATAAACAACAATTTTCTTTCTTATTTAAACAGCATTACATATTTAAAGCTCACCAAATCGGTCTATCGTCAATAGGCTATTGTTAGCTTCGGTTTATTGCCAATAAATCTGTCGAACAGGGAATCAAACGGGCCATTTTATTGTTACACACTTTTCTCTCTGATGTACGATTAAACATTTGTAAGGAACAGAGCCGACATGTGTAAACATCCGCGAATAAATATGCATTTATTTCGAGTGACTATAAAACTCATTCATAATAGCAATTACTTAGGGCTTATATTTCAATAGTCAGATAACTATTATCTGAAGAATATAAATAGCGGTTTGACATATTTTCTATAGATAAGCTGTTCAAACCGCCATTTTTATTCCAATAGTCAGATAAATTTTATCTCAATAAAAGTTATCTGACTTTTGAAAAATCAGCCCAATTAATCAAATTAAAATCATCCTAATAAGTTATTTATATAGCTATAATAAAGCTAGCTAGCTCTATAAGCTATACATAAAATAAAAATGAACAAAAAACAACTAATTGAGTACTGGGAACGAAATGATATAATAATAAATTACATTAAATTGGAATAATATATCCCACCAAAAACATTTCATGTAAACTGTTGCCAAAACGAGCACATAAGGTTTGTCCTACGAAAACGATATCAGATCTCATGTGGAACCAAGCTTCTGAATCTTCACGGCCTAACTCTAGCAACCCTAACTTCACAAATCAGTAAAACGGCTTGACCGTTTCGCTACCGTTGTGGAGGTGATGCTAATATTTAGTTTCTGAAGTACCTAAGTAACGAAACAGCCAAGCTATTCATTTTACTGATTTGTAGAATTTGTGAAGTTAGAGTTGCTAGAGTTAGGCCGTGTAGATTCAGAAGCTGATTAATAACTGCTAGTCACGTGTCGATCAGTGCAATGCTTTATATGGACAGTCCATCTTGACTGCAATTATTATCAACATTGATGACTCCCAGCGCCTGTGCATCAACGAGGCGGTTTGCTTCCGTATGAAAAAGCAAGAGGCGCTGCAGTAGCGGGGCAACCCCATGATAGCCCTGAATGAAAAACCCCAGGCAAAAGGCGTATACTTGGCGTTTACAGGCTTTTAGCTGGCGGTTATTCAATGCCCCCAATTTGTCCAGTTCATAAACCCATCTTTAGCCGAGACAATAGAGCTCGTACGCTTTTAAAAAAGAAAAGGTAAGGGAAGGGAGGTAGCAAAAAATAGAGGAGGTAAAGAACTACTTTGTCAGCAACTACTTCCTTACTTACCACTTACTATCTTACTCTTACTTATGAATGAACCCACCCGCTGGTCACAAATGCATCCAAGTACCCTCATCCATCATCGTGACACGCCACAGTAAATCATTGCTTAGCTGGGATTACCACAGTCTGCGCTCGCCCTATCATTAGGGCACGTGTTCATGAGACGATGAGACGATTTCTTCCGGGTTTTTGAAGACGAATAATAAAATATTGATAGCAGGAAAAGAACTGATATAAAAGTAGGTGTTGCCAGTCGCTTTATTCAAAAGCCATAATGATGCCATTATATTACCATAAGATCGTTATTGATGTGTTTTCTTTGATATCTGTACTTTTTGAAATAAAAAAAACTTCCCGTCGTTTCTGTACTATTGTAAACGTATACCTATTATGCAGAATTTTAGGACGATAGATTCAGTGATTTAGGGCGTGAAAAGGTAACAAAGAAACAAACTTACTTTCACATTTATAATATTAGGATTAAAATGATTTTACTAAAATGGATTAGGATGTCATATCAGAGGCCTATCATGACTCTTTTGCAACGAAACCTAGAACTTTGACGTTAATTGGAAGGAAAAAAATAGTTTTTCTTTCGTACACTTGCACAGGCACTTTGTCATTTTACCATACAATAAACGCCGTTAATACTTCAAGAAAGCTGTAAATAAAATTTAAAAATCTCGTCATAACGCCTCTGGACTTCATAAATTACAGCCTAAACTAATTTTACCAAAGAAAGAAAAATGTTAATAATTTTGTTCTGTAATAACACTGTTATTAGTATTTCACTGACTGACCTCTTAGGCAGCGATAATTATAATGATAATATAATATTCATCAACTATCAGACAACGCCATCTAGACTCAAATTAAGCAGAGCTTGTGTTATGGGTACTAGACAACTGTCAAACATACTTATATATTTCTAAATACATACATATTATAGATAAATTACACCCAGACACAAAACAAATGATCATGCTCATCACACAAACATTTGTCCTGGGTGGGAATCGAACCCACGACCTCCGACATAGCAGTCAGGGTCACTAACCACTAGACCAACAGGCCAGTCAAATTCAAGATCGTCTAGTTTAATACCAGGAGGAATTCATCTTATGGGCAAGTGCTCTTGCCTTGCCTTAGCATCCATCTTAAGTGAAGTTTAGATCATTGAGACGCTGATTTGATTAGCATGTTCGATACGTGTTTAATTAAGACGTTTGACAAATTCTGTTGGGAATTCTCAAACTGAATATGAGGTAGCAGGTGCAGGTGGTGTGGTATCCAGTGTAAGCTGACCTCTAATTGGTTTAAAACTCTGTACATTGACAGGTCAGCTTTAGATAGAACTGTTGCCAGTTACTTAATCACTTATAGTTAGCAATGCGTCTGATATCTGAAGTATGTTTTCTGAAGAGGTTGTCATCATCATTAGCCAAAAGACGTCCACTGCTGAACAAAGGCTCTTAAACCACCATACGGAACGATTTGCTGTCATTTGCAAATGATTATATTGGTTGCATATGACTCACACGATGTCATCGGTCCACCAAGAGACATGCTTGCCTATTTGCTTCTGGTTCGTGAAAAAGTGTTTGTATAGTGTAAGAAATTACGACTTGGCGGGGGCACAGCTGTGCCCCTCGTGGCCGTGAACTAACCATCGCGATCGTCACATTCATTTTTCCCAACAAGTGTGTGACATAAGTATTAACGTAGTCCTTTCTTTGGTATCGTTCGTCGTGTCGTTGAGCTCCTTGTGTTATGAGTCGAGCTCTACGGTAACTGACAAATGCTTGCACTGACTTTTATTTTCTTTTAGTTATCTGTCTTGTGACGGTTGGTTTTGTTCACAGGCGAGGCTTAAATCAGGTAAACATGATGGTTAACGGTAGCTCGTTCTCTTATATTAGTGATCGCTTTGGTTAGACAGCGGTGTAATGTGTGACGTCATAGATTTCGTATCTATAACGCCTACGCGGCATTCACTCTTCATTTAGATTGACGGATAGCCCTTGAGATTATTATATCAATACGGCACATGTGTGTCGCCTAATCTATGTATTTACCCGAGTGTAACTTATGACACTTACATAATACACGCTATTAATATTTCAATCTAAGTTTAAATTATAATTATATAGTTCTCACTCTTTCTGCCGGGGTCGCGGGATTGTCAAAACGGGTTATGGTGTACCTGGAACATAAAAAAAATTAAAGAAACACAATTGGTTTTAGTCAGAATTTGTTTGAAAGAAAATAACTACATACAAAACTACCCTTGCGTAATGGGTTCGGAATCAATTCTATTAATTTTATCATAGATTTTCGTTTTAAGCTCAAAAGTGCCTCGCTATGGCTATTATTGTAAGAAATGCTCTGCCGTTAATTAACAGTTCAGGCTATTAATATTTTTTAAAATTATTTTTAGCCTGAACTGTCCCACTGCTGGGCAAAGGCCTCCCTCCATTTTTTTCAATGTTCACGACTTTGCGCTACCTTTTTCGATACATACAATTTATTAAAAACTTTTGTTGTGAACAGAAATATTCGATTGCGACCAGGTGCGGGTGTAGCGTACTTAAGAGATCTACAAAAAGTACGCTAGCGCCATCTATGAAATGACAGACAAACTAAGATGCAAAAATGCCAACATCGCGCAATCAAAGTTATCCTCGACAATAGAACACATAGAATATTCCGACAATGAATGTCGGGCAGAAAGCCCACCAGACACAACACCCGTCTGGTTGGAAGGTACCTTCTTTTTCACCGGGTAGCGAGGAACTTTCCACTCTGTTCCTCCTACCCCCAAACGGGAGCCATCGCAGCCATACACACAAAAAAGCCTACAATTCGCGAATAAGGCAAACAATATATATATAAAAAAAACCTGCCACCCTCATCGCATAAAACATATCCCTCATACTTTAATCTCTCCCAAGTCCTACCTCCATATAGCGATCTATAAGCCATGGGGGGAACAAATGGCGTCAATTACAGGAGGCTGCACAGAACGGCCTGACCATAATTGATACCAGTCGTTTACTGTAATGACCGCGAAGCCTCCGTAGGTGTAAATGAAAGCCAGAACTAGGCAGGGAATTATATGGTGGTTAGGTTGGATATGTGGATGTGGCATTTTTGGGTATCCGTAGCCTGATGGCAAAACGCTGAACCCTTATGCCCGAGCTAGACGAGGCTACTTTTTCAAGATAGGATAGCAAGCTAGTACTTCTGGCTTTTTTGGGCTTTTTTAAGTTACCTACATTTGGAAAGTGTCTAAATTTGGGAATCCTTTCCACACAAAAAAAGAAAAAAAAAAAAAAAAGAATAACGTTGACAGTTATTTGTGACATGTAAAAATTGTATTATAACTATTGAGCTAAAGTTACGCTGTTTCATTGAGAAAACCTTCTGATCCTCAACATACACAAAGCCAGAATTACTAGCTTGCTAGCTTACAGACACTAGCTTGCTATCCTAGCTTGAAAAACTAGCCTCGTGTAGCCCGGGCATTATGAAACTAAAGAATTATACTGTTGAGATTTGGTTGATGTGACTTGGTAGAAGTAGATGTATTGTGTGAACTGCATTAAGATTTTCACACAAAAAAAAAACTGTAGGTACACATAAGACATTTAATTTTATTCAGGAACTTTAGAGCTCAACAACTGTAAGCTATTTTTGTCAAAAAATTCTCCAGAGACTTTACAGACGAAGGATGTTATGCTTTTTTACTATAACTTATTTAGCGACGTATGAAAAGTGATGATCACCTACTTAAGTATGCCCATTCATTTCTGGCGCTTGTCATGTTGAGCGATTTTGGTGTCATATGGTGTACAGCGATTTTGAAAATCTAAATGGTCATCTACTTTTGATGCTGACTGTACGTCCGATAGTTTTTTTTTTTTGTAATGTAATGTAATGCCTATGCGTCCCTACAAAATTATAGGTCAATCTCACACGTCCAGCCCAGAAAACGCAGTTCAGTTGCCTTTGGTTTTGGCAATACATGTAACCATGGACGTCACAACTAGACCAAAAATGCATTGGTTGCGGGACTTATACCATCACCGTGACCCCGGAACATAAAGGGCTATTGAAGGACACCGTGGATTTTAGTCAGTACAAGTCTGACAGTCCCTCCCGCCCTGCCTGGGGCCTCATCTGATGATTTTACCACGTAAAAAAAAAGACCAAAAATGCATTAGGTACATGTAATGCACAGACAACGTCAACGTGTTAAGATAGTGAGAGACTACTGACTTAGAGCATCACCCAGGGCTCTGTACCACAAGGCTCAACATCAAATTTTCATATCGACAGATGTGACTAAAGAAAAAAAAAACTGCTACTACAGCCCAACAAAAACACAGCTTATTTTATCCAATTAACTAAGACTTCAAGATTTCTCAAACGCAATCACTCCATCGATCTGTTTGCTTTAGAAAACGCTTCCGCGAATATCTCGGTAAGGAAACCCTATCAATCGGTTCAGTGGTTCCCGAGATTAACGAACACACCGTACTAACAAGCTGACGATTTCAGTGTTATTTGTACGGGTAGGTAGGTATGTAAGAGAATTGAAAGGGGTAATAATGTATTAGTTGATACAATATAATTAATTTAATACCTTTTTAAGCCTTTTCTGTCCGACAAAAGGGTAAAGGTCTCCCCCATCGTAATTATTATCTCATAATGTCAACTTTTCAAAATGTCAATTCCTGAAGCGCAGGCCAGACAGAAGAGACATAAGACGAGGACGCGTCGCGAATAGGCGTAAACGTAAAAGCGTTGCGCCCGTGACCCGACTTTTCTGTATATTTTGCGTGCCCCGTCTGCGTCTTACGTCTTTCCTGCGTGTCCAGCGCCTTAGAATGTCAAATTCGCAGATGTTCTGCCTGCTCCGGTCAGTCTCTCAAAAGCAGTCCATCTCGTGCCGCCTACCTATTAAATATTATGGTCTATCTACCTTTAGGTATTCCATTCGCTCACGTGCCCTTACATCGGATGCCCCGATGTAAGGGCACGTGAGCGAATGGCACAAAACTATTCCACATAAGGGTTTTGTCAAAAATTTTCGCAGGCCAGGTGCCCAATGAGGAATACTTTCACTTGCGACTCAGACACTTTGCCATTGCCTTAATGAATCCATAAAAAAATAGTAAAAAATACTTGCACCCAAACAAAATTCACATTCCCTAATTCCATACGTTTAAATTCCAAAAATGTTTACACGAGACTGATGCGCAAAACTTATCATACCCGACAATAACGAAGTTAAGTAAGAAACTGCGAAGCGCAAACGTGGCTGATTTGCAATTCAAATGCCAGCACGTCGCTCGTTGCAACCCGTATGCATGGCAACAGTAAGTGATTTTAGGACATTTGCAATGTTCGTGTCAGGCTTAGCCTACTTCTAGTGGCCTGGCTTTGACTTCCGGCAGTCTTTTACTGTGTATTTTTAATTTTGAGTGGTGTGTTTCTTGCGTTATTTTTAGTAGCTGGATTTTTCTTTAGGTTTTAGTATAAAACTTGATGTGAGGTTAAAATAATGATTCGTTTTAAAATAATTTTGCTCTATGCATACACGACGACAAATATTATTAAAAACGAAAATAAACGTATTGGTTGATTGATAACCAGAAACTTTCAAAGCTTTCTGACTTTTCAAAAGACGTGTGTCTAAAATTTTGTACACCTTTACGAGAATAAACTGACTGAGGAATACACTCATTATATCATCAATGTTTTAATGCATTCTACAATATTGGCTTAAGTGTAAAACATTTTTTCAACAGAATCAATTTTAAACACGTCGCACAGCAGAAAATAAAAGATAAGTACATTACATTTAGCCTATTTTAATAGCATAAGTTTATTTGGAGAAGAAGCACAGAGGGAATTTTTGTTAGTGTCAAAATTTGAAAGAAGAATTTCGAACAAAAAACGATCACTAGAATTTCTACTTGATTAAACGAGTTATTCCGTTCTGATCCCCAAAAACTGATCCCTTAGAAGTAAAAATATTTGACATATCGGTTTGGGGATCAGAGTGGAATAACTCGATTAAACCAAGTATTCCCATGACAAAATCACCATATCTACCCATTCAAATTCGAAAACAAGTCAAATAATAAATCATCCCCTCAAAGCCCAAAATCGATTGAAATCAAGTCACCAAGACCAGTTCACCAATCTCGAAAGACAATTACATCGGAAGTGCAGACGCAGCACCCTTATAATTTGACCACACGGATCTGCCAAACGCTCTGATACCGAACGATCCCAGCACAATAGCCCTCCAGTGAGCGAACCATAGAGTAGGGAGCAAATGGAGGTCATGTTTCTACAACCATTTTAGATGACGTGTGGCAAGTTCAGAAAAAAATGTGACAAAAAGGCTATTCATAATCGAATGCCTATAATTATGTAGAAACCCAAATCATAAATATCAAATTGAAAGATAACGATATAGAATCAACCATATTTCTTAAAATTGCATCGGTTTCTTTGCCAGTGCGACTAAAAATTTGTGTTTTATGCAGGTTTTATTTACGTGTTTCTTTCCAGTCAGACTCGTTAAAGGTTCTGTCGGTATAAAGCGAACATTGTAACTGTTACTTTAAAAACATCTCTTATCAGGGGCGCTTGAAAACTAACTTTTGATGGCTGAATAAGGTGCCTGTGCCATAAATTACTGTGCTTAGTGTGTATGATTTTAAACCTTTTAATAACTTGATATATAGAGCGGATAATAATTTGATCAATTAAATAACAGTACAAAACCAATACAATCATCTATTAAACTAATTTCAAAACTGAGAATTTGTCGTAACTTTGTTGATAAGTTTCATGAGCTCTCCATTTCTCTTCCTATTCCGTGGTGCGAGTTAAATCCGGAGCGCGTCCTACAGATAGTTTGCATTCAGAATAGAGCGGACAATCGAATGATAAACAGATGGAAGGGATTAATATAAGCGTATGTTGTGATAGGACATTGAATCAATATACCTACATATACAATGAATGAATGAATGAATGGAATTGAATGAGATCAGTAGGTTTTGTTTACATATCATTCTGATTTTAAATAACAAGAAAGATTATTTTTTAATTTGAAATTGGAACAGAGAAACGTTTATGAAATTGTCAGGATGTTTAAAAGAAAGTTAGGTTATTTATTTATTATAAAGCAAACAAACATATAAAAAAAGTTCACAAAACCACGTAAATGTCAGTCTGTCTATCAAAAGCGATGTTCTTCGAAACTACATGCTCCATAAAATTCCTTGAGAGTGCAATATTAAACAATTATGGCCTGGTTGCAACTCTAAGAAAATTATGTTTAGTTATGATTAAAAGTTAAATTCTGGTAAGGCGTTGATAATATTGGGAGTAAAATTATTTTTTCTTTTTGAACTTTTTGAGATTGATGAGAAAACACGTCATCTTTCATCGCAGGCTCCCCATGTCCATCTCCTGTGAACCCGGCGCAGCTGTGCGTGAGTAATGATGAATGGGATGCTTGCCGTCCGATCAAGGACCAGGCACCGGGTCAACTGCGCGTGACACATTTCACGCACACCTCTTGAGGTGTGAGAAGCTGTCAGCCAACTGATTAGACTCCTGTAGGGTCAAACGCTTGCCGGGGTCGCGAGACTGTCTTTAAAGGACATCATGGACCTAAAATGCATTAACCAACCTAAGGAACAGGATAAATTTGTAGTCATTATAAGTGTCGTCTCTACGTCACCAATTTGAAATTTTAACCCCAAAAAACAAGACGGGTCGCCAGTCATTAATAAGTCAAAACGTCAATTAATATTGAACATAAATAACAGTGTCTTTAGAGTTAACTATAGCTTGACATTAAACTAGCCACGTGACCTTGAGTGTAAGCTTTCCAACCGTGACTGCCAGACTTTTCATTCTATCGGCCAAGGTCGAATACTTGCATTTACCAGGCTAACATAGCGTGATATGAATTGATTGCAACCATTAAAGTGTTCAAAGTAAACGAGGTAGTGGGTGAAGGGTTTAAAAATAAATTTTAATACTTTTAAGGTCAGGTCTATTGGTTTAAACTTTATGTAAATGTCAAATACGGTAGTTGTGATTCAGACTACTACGACTAGACGGCATGGTTAGCGCAGTGGCTGAGCGATTGGACTGCTGCGCGGAGTGTCGCGGGTTCGATTCCCGCATGGAGCAAATTTTTGTATGATCTACAAGTACTTGTTTCGGGTCTGGGCGTCTGTGTATGTGACTTTATAAATGTTTGTAAACGCAACCACGACACAGGAGAAATTCCTAGTGTGGAGCAACGTTTTTTTAAAAAAAAAGGAAAAGAAAGACTGTCAATTGTTATTAAATAAGTCTATACTAATACATAGTGGACATGATATAATTTATAGTTTTTGTAACTCATGGTGAATGTAGCTTTCTAAAAGTAACATTTTTTTTGTAAATTAGCACAGGAGTTATGGAGTTAATTAATTACAAACATACATACACACACACACACACACAAAATACATATCTTTCATCGCATAATAAATATCAAGCAATCCATAAACAAATCGTAGTATTATTAGTTTAGTCGGGGGATATTCTAGAACATTTTAATTGGTCCCCCGTTGTAATTAAAAAATCAGTTTCTTTTTCACAAGGCATGATTTTATTAATGACCATGTTGACCACCACCAGTCTAAAACTATACAGCGTGTCTTTAAATATTTAAAATTATTATTAGTTTTTATGTTTGTCTAGTATTATTTGGACACCATGAAATACTTCCTACTAACATTATAAACGTGAAAGTTTGTATCTATGGATGTATGGATGTTTGTTACTCTTTCACGCAAAAACTACTGAATGGATTTGGCTGAAATTTGGTACACAGATAGTTTATAACCTGGATTAACACATAGGAGTTTTTATCCCGATTTTATGTTCCCGTGGGATAATTTTCGAGTTGTAGCGGGTGAAACCGCTGGCAGCAGCTCTGCCTCCGATAGTTGAAAAGACGGATCTAACAAATAGTAAAAACGGAGAAAAAAATGTTTTAGTGAATGAAATGGGAAATCATTTGCTGTCTTCGAATAAAATAAAATATTTACATACTAAAAGTTGGAAATAATGCCCACTATAATAGGTTTCAACTTGGTTTAATAATAAAATGAATTTATTAAATTATTATAATAAAAATAATGAAAAAACTTTTTCATCTTAGCATAAAAAATGGAGAAAAATATGACAAACTTAATTGAATAGACGTAAATGGCTAGATGCGTCCTTTAAACTTCAAACGCTTTCTATCTAGTATATGTTTTTAACAGAAATGGGCACATCTACGTATATCCGCCTTTTATCTTAAGAATTAGAAAGAATGTAGATAACCCTTGGCTTAGATAAAATGTTTATAAAATTATTTATTAATCCTATATTGTTTACGTAAGCTAGTACTGCCTCCGATAGTTGAAAAGACGGATCTAACAAATAGTAAAAACGGAGAAAAAAATGTTTTAGTGAATGAAATGGGAAATCATTTGCTGTCTTCGAATAAAATAAAATATTTACATACTAAAAGTTGGAAATAATGCCCACTATAATAGGTTTCAACTTGGTTTAATAATAAAATGAATTTATTAAATTATTATAATAAAAATAATGAAAAAACTTTTTCATCTTAGCATAAAAAATGGAGAAAAATATGACAAACTTAATTGAATATACGTAAATGGCTAGATGCGTCCTTTAAACTTCAAACGCTTTCTATCTAGTATATGTTTTTAACAGAAATGGGCACATCTACGTATATCCGCCTTTTATCTTAAGAATTAGAAAGAATGTAGATAACCCTTGGCTTAGATAAAATGTTTATAAAATTATTTATTAATCCTATATTGTTTACGTAAGCTAGTAATATCTGATATAGTACAGTGAAGTAGGTTCATCGTTATCATATAAGCCATTACCTAATTTATTATTTGTAAATAAAACTACTACGAGCGATGTGGCCTGCCCATTGCCACTTCAACTTACAATTTTTAAGAGCTATGTCGGTGACTCTGGTTATTCGCCGAATATCCGTGTTCTGGATTTTATCCCGCAAAGAAACTCCGAGCATAGCTCTTTTCATTGCTCGTTGAGTGTCTCTTAGTCTCTCTAAAAGGCCAGCAGTCAAAGACCACGTTTCAGAGCCACCTATAATCACTGGTAACACACACTGGTTAAACACCCATGTCTTGAGACACTAGAAGTACTGGTTTTCCACCCGCTCTCAGAAGTTCTGTTGTGATTCCGTCCTTACCCGGCGCCTTGTTATTCTTGAGCTGTTAAAGAGCCATTCTAATCTCGTACAGGCTGATATCTCAGTGTAGTGTTGAGTCAGTTTGGCTCAAGCGTCTCGAGTTGTACCGACACTGGGTTGTCGTGTTGATGTGTATAACTGTCCGTAAAACCTCCCAAGCCTCGACAAAACCGGTGATCCCGAGAGATCGGGATCACCGGTTTTGTCGAAATGATGCTGCCGTCGTTTATCTTCAGCTTTTTCATTTGGCTTTACCCAATAGACAGGTTCTTTGCGAAGACTTTTGAGACATGGTTCCGCTCGATTGCCTCTTTGATCCGTGCCGCAGTACCGTGTGGAAGCCGTCTGTGTGCGCGGGCGCCAACATGGCAAACGCATTACAATAGCGTGGAAGCCCCAGCAGCACCCTGAACGCGTTATATTGTATTCGGAGAGCGTTGATGGCCCGCTGAGTGTAGCTGACCCACAGTTTGTAGGTGTAGAGATTTTGGCAGAATTCTTTAAACAAATTGATCTTTACCTCCAAACTATACCTCGCAAATGTGCGGACCAGCATGTTACAACGGACCGCCCTCCTTTCCCTTTCAATGTCCCTATCATCTTTTAAATCCTCGGTGACCACATGACCAAGGTATTTAAACTCAGATACCCTTTTAAGCAGCACAGGTGTCACATCTCCCAGTTTACGACCATTGACTTTAAATACCAGTAGTTCGCTTTTGTGAGGATTATACAAGAGACCGTGTACCCAACATACTCTTCACACACGCCCATCAGTTTCCTGAGCGCGGCCATTGATGGCCCGGGCAACATCATATCATCTGCATAGCTAATACTGTTGTTACAGTGACTATCAATCGAGCATCCCACTCCGATGTTGCTTAGCTCAACAGTTTATTGATTAACTCACCCGGCACACCTATGTTGTTCAATTTACGCCAGAGAATATCATACCTAACCAGGTCAAATGCCCTGCAGAGATCAAGAAAGTCTGCGTAAACAGGCGTACTTCTATTTTTGTAATACCTGACAGTTTGCTTGAGAGCAAACTGAGAGACATGATTGCACATTCTGTAACCAGTCCTGGAACCACCACCGAACTGTGAGTGCTTTAAATTTAGGTGTTTTTAAGCTGTCTCTCGAGCAGACCGTCAAGTACTCCAGCTGTGGTTGTAGCTAAAGATATTGGACGGTAGTTGCTCTTGTCGGAATTATCTCCCGTCTTGCTAATATAAAATTCTTACTTTTTTACGATAAATCAAGCTCCGAAATATTGCGCGACTGCACACATCGTGCTCCTACAACCTACTTACTTTTTTACGATAAATCAAGCTCCGAAATATTGCGCGACTGCACACATCGTGCTCCTACAACCTACTCGGGCGCAACTGACATAGAAACTGGTCAAGCGCCGTACTAAACATGCCCCGCTCGACCCCCGCACAATCCTCGCTTGATTCACAATTCTACGAAAAAAAAACACGTTTCTGCACACTTGCGCCTTTTTATTAAGAATCATTTTATATTTTTTTTATTCAACGTAAATAATTAAGACGCTTATGACATATGCGCCTATGCTTAAACAATTTTACGAAGTAAAAAGAGCGCAAGTGGTCAGATGCGGTCTTTTTTCTTAATGTAAAAGCATTTTTTTATTAGCGTGTTAAACGCAAATACTCATTTGCGCCTTTTAAACTTCCTCTTAGAAATAGGGAATATACATGTGCCTTTTAAATTACTGAACTATAAAAAACACTATAAAGTAAAAGGACATTATCTACATAAATGCGTCTTTTTAATTAAGTTTCACATAAATTCGTCTTTTCATCTTCAATCGGGTGTAAAAAAATGCACAGAAGCGCCTTATTTTGTTATGCTAAAACCACACTGGAGGGAGTTAGAAAAATATTAAAAATACAGGCAGATGCGTCTTTTTTTCCTGATTCCGGCAATGTATATAACTCAATTTTGGAAAAAGTGTTAGATGCGTCTTTTCAACTATCGGGGGCAGCAGCTAGTAGGTATATAAACGTGTTACACCAAATGCGCAAAACCTCTCGTGGGGTAACTCAGCCTATGTTACTGAACAATTTTTGTTCTAAGTTCTAATTTCCTTAAGTCTTAGTCTTACCCCACGAGAGGTTTTGCGCATTTGGTGTAACACGTTGTATAACTATTCAGCTCTGTCCTTGGAACAACGCAGGTGTGATGTTTCTATTCATAATCTAGAAAAGTTGTTTATTTAAATAGTCTATAGGCACTTACTACACTATTAGATCTATTAAAAGACAGTTTTTTTTGCAAAAAAAAGTTTGTTTTGTTTCATAAGTATTTCCTCAGTAGTACTAATATAATATTTATGTGTAAGATCTTTCTATTAGTAATGTGTTAAATGGATCAAAGGTGAGGAGGCAGTCTTTGTTTTTGATCAATTATCTTGGCTAACAAGATTTTAACTCAGGTATTTCTGAGAAGTGGTACTTAAGACTGACATATATTTCAAACTGACTGTATTTAAACACACTTCTATCGTAATTGGCTTTTAATTTTCTAAGAAACAGGCAAAGGATGTTTTTTTTTTAAATAACACGCATTTAATGCGTCGTGAATTTCAAAGCTTCGAACCGCGAGCAGGATTTGGATTCAATACATCCGACGACGGTCTTTCCAACCTAGCCTCCTAGGTTTATGTCTTCTGAATGTTAAACTTTCTATTTTTATAAAAATTCATTTGTTTTTGCAAAAAAATACACGCATTTCAACCCCAGGAGAAGGCCTAACCCACACATCCTTCGGTTACAGTGTCCATTATTTGACTAGTTAGAATTGCAATAAATTCTGCCAACCATGCCTATGTTTAGTTTATACAAACTTTTTTTAATGGAAATTGAAATCTACTTACTACTCGTACTATTTACTCATCAGTACGAAGTCCAATCCTTTGACGTGTTATTTATAGAACTCTATCTCATCCAGGATATGACTAAGGAATGTAATCCGGATGAGGTATAATAAAATCGATTAATTTTATTTTAGTTTCGGTTGCTTGTTTTCTTCGCAATTCGATGAGTATGAGTGCCTTCGTACACTAGGCGACGCAAGTCTCCGATACCTTACGACTTTGGTATCCAAGTGACTATCGCAATAAAATATACATAGTGGTTCGTAAACAGGTACGCGTCAATGGATACCAAAGTCGTAAGGTGTCGGACACTTGCGTCGCCTAGTGTACATATAGCATCGTTCTCCTTTTCTCGCTTATTTCCACACTATTATAATTAAACCTAATATATGGCTCGCCCGCATGAATTTCGGTAATTACCCATGGTAAAGTTATTGTGGGATAAAAAGTGTTTTTTTATGATGTTAATATATGTTACTAACTGTATACCAAAAATCCGTTCAGTAGTTTATTGTGTAAATGAGTAACAAAAATCCATCCATCCACACCAACTTTCGCATTCAACCTAAAGGATTATTGATTTTCTGAAAACTGGCCCGTCATAGTGGGTGGCGGAGTGGTCAAATGTAGTTCTATAGTGATCGCTTAAAAGTTTGAAAAGTTCAATGTGAAGGTTACCACTTTGCAGTCTATTTTTAGATCGGGTCATTCATGGCCTTACATAAACCGATAACTATTATGTCTAGTTGTGGTCTAGTGCTCAAAATTCGACGTTAATTCCTTTGAATTTAAGTTTGGAAATATATGGCTTTCAGGACTACTTCTCCATAAAAAAAGCTATGAAAAATTTCATGCGCGATTAACGTAACTTTGATAATAAGCCGACCCAAACATATTTCTTAGGAATAAACAATATTTTGCTGAACCGTTTTGAAAGAAACTAAATGATCCGACCCACGCGCCACCATTTGACCAATTTGTTAATAAAAATAAAATTGAAATTATACACAAATCAAACAGCTTAATAGATAACCAATATTCTCATTCCCCAATTGACCCAATCACATTCATTCCATCGATTATTTCAATTCAGGCCGCCATCGCCATTAAAACTTCCATTCATAATATTTCATATCTATAACAATGCACCATTGTCCACGTTTTTACTAGAAGGGGAGTCGCTACGATACGCTCAGCGAGTATGACGCTCGAAATTAATATTTTATTTCAATCCAAATATCGTTCCTTTGTTTTTGAACGAAGCTTCTGATTGGACATCTTTGAGACTCGGATAGGCAAATTAGGTCGTTGATTGGTTCCTGAGGGTCTACTTTCTAAGCCCGTCAATAAAAACACGGGAACGGATACAGATGTAAGAACGTAACTAACTCACTGATTAATTTCTTGTTCAGGTCAGGTCAAAGATGGGTCTTGGGGACGGGCACGCTTGGCAATTGTATTGGATATGACACCGCTCGCAAGCCGCTTACGTGATGCTCGCGAGGCAGACGCGGAAATTTCATGTTTGTGCACCGATTCACCATCATCATCATTTTAGCTAGAACACGTCTACAGTGGAGAAATCATCAACTTCTATCTTTTAACTTTTAGAGGTCAAAATCATCATACGAGTTCTCTCATTCTGGATGAAATGAAATAAACCATCACACTTTTTTGTGATAAAAACCTACCCCGTTCCTTCTCATCCATTTATGTGACAGAGCGCCTCCAGTGTCCTGCTTAGACAACAACATAGGGAGGGTCTTAATGCCTTGAAACCATCCAGTTCTCTCTCATCCTTTTGCGTTACAGGGTCATGGGTGTCCCGCTTAGCAAACACAGTGACGAAATCACCAACTTTTATCTGATGTTTACTGGTAGACAGCGCTGAGTCAAGCATCGTCATATCGATCGCAGCTGTGCTACTGACATCGGCCTTCACCGGTCATTGGTATACCTTGACGTCCGATTCATGTACTCGGCAGTAGTGCATACTAAATATATGTAGAAAAAGTTAATTTCGACTTTAATTTATAATATAATATAATATTCCACAACTATCACACAACGCCATCTAGTCCCAAGCTAAGCAGAGCTTGTGTTATGGGTACTAGACAACTGATAAACATACTTATATATTTCTAAATACATACATATTAAAGATAAATTACACCCAGACACAGAACAAATGATCGTGCTCATCACACAAACATTTGTCCTGGGTGGGAATCGAACCCACGACCCCCGGCATAGCAGTCAGGGTCACTAACCACTCGACCAACGGGCCAAAAAGACTTATATATTGAAAGTCTAAAGCTTTCAGGTAAGATGACAGGGACTATGGCATAGCTTTAGTTAACCTATCGGTGCTTACTTCAGTTAGTTAGTGCTAGGCTAAAATATATGACTTTCTCCTGACTGTCTATAGTGGTTTTGTTTGTTGTTTACAAACATTTTTAAACTCACACACAGAAACAGCCAGACCCACAACAACTATTTCTAGAACACACATTCATTCTACTCAGCAGTCAATTGCTGAGCCGCTACACCAACCATGCCGTCAGATCATATCCACAGCCAGACAACAATTTATTCTTACATATAAGAAAAACGTTAAACAAAAAACCTTAGCACAGGATTTTCGTATTTTACCTACAGCGTACCTACTTAAAGTATTTACGGCGATTATGGTGTGGAAAACGAAAAAGAGTCTTTAGTGTACGAACGAGGAACATATTTTTCCATCAACCAAACGTCAAAGTTCAGGTTTACTTTACGTCACAAAAACGTGAAAATTCACTGAATATCAGCCCAATAAAATAATGTGTTTTCAGTACTTTCCTAAAACTTTTATAATCGAAGTGCCATCGACTTCCATTTAACTATTTATAAAATAAATACATCAGTCTCAATGACATGCCATAGAATGACGTATCATTCATCAACGCATTTTAAAACGTTGACGCGTCACGATTGAATCAAACATTCGATAGATATGTGGTGACATACCACATATCTGTGTGAACCGACAGTGTGTACACACGGCTACACATCAAGCTATACAAAACCAGTATTAGCTGACCAGTTATTGTGTGTAAAAATCGTACAAAGCGAGACAAAGACAAACTAGTTTTGTATAGCTTGATGTGTAGCCGTGTGGACACGAACTTGAACCTTCTACTTTTACGATAGAGTTGAAAATCTTATTTTTAATACTTAGCTCTGTAGAAGCACAAAAAAGCTATGTTGGAAAACTATATTTTAAAATGTTTTTTGCTCTCCTGAAAAGTCGTGTTTTGTCGGGTACTCCCTTTGAGTGAGCCCCTTCGTACACTAGGCGACGCAAGTGTCCGACACCTTACGACTGGTATCCATTGACGCGTGCCTGTGTACGAACCACTATGTATATTTTATTGGGATAGTCACTTGGATACCAAAGTCGTAAGGTATCGGAGACTTGCATCGGCTAGTGTACGAAGGCACTCATACTCATCGAATTGCAAAGAAAACAAGCAACCGAAACCAAAATAAAATTAATCGATTTTATTATACCTCATCCGGATTACATTCCTTAGTCATATCCCGGATGAGATAGAGTTCTATAATTAACACGTCAAAGGATTGGACTTCGTACTGATGAGTAAATAGTACGATTACTAGATTTCCGATAAATTTAATTCTGCACCTTACTAGGAATAGGAATGTTCACAGCATCAATTAACTCGCAAGACGATCTCCGGCCACCGTAGGCGCGGGCATGCGGACAGCGAGTAAAGGGCAACTCGCTGTCCGACCATGGACCATGCCCGGGTCGACGGCGCGTCGTGTTCCACGCGCGCCTCAAAGAGCTGTCAGCAAAAAATGACGGGGCCCCCTCTCAGAGGGCCAAAGCCTGCCGGGGTCGCGGGATTTATTTCTATTACCGTGACCCCGGAACATAAAGGGCTACTGAAGGACACCGTGGATTTTAGTCAGTACAAGTCTGACAGTACCTCCCGCCCTGCCCGGGGTTGGAGGTCTCATTTGATGATTTTACCACGATAAAAAAAAAAAAAAAAAAAAACATCAATTAACTGCAGATCTAACTAGTTCATTCATTAGAGTTATTGGCTACTTTCTATTCTAATATTAGGTATTTGATAAGCCCACGGTATCCCACTGCTGGGTCTCAAGGAAATCCGCGACCGTGTTGAAGACCGGTCCTTCATGAAGCTCGATGACAGTTTTTTATCAACTTTTCTCCCTTGAGAACTAGGTTTAGAATTGACAGCCAACTAGCAAAGTGAACAGTAACTGAAGTAAAATCAAATGTATCAAATTCTTCTGCGCGAGCCTTATTTATTTTTTTAATTTTAATTACCTACCGAAAAATTTTAGATTTTTTTAATTACCGAATTATTTTTTTCATATGGACTCAATGCCCTATAGTGAAGGTATAAAAAAAGCAATCCTACTCGTAATAATCGTTGATAATTGTGAAATGCAACGTTCGAGCGCTACATCAATTCGTAAAATAAAATACATCTTTTTTCGGGTGAAAATTTGCTAAATTTATGATTGTTCCTATCGGTCGTTATCAATGATGTGTGTTACTGTCGCATTTTGCTTGTTTTCGTATTGAAACAATACAAATTAATTTTGAAATAGAAATTCGATACATGAGTTTTATGAAAAACTGATATGAATGCCGGTTGAAAACTAAAATATATAATAGTTAAAAAAAAAAAACTTTGTGGGTAGACATAGCAACAACACCTTTTTTTGTTAGCTCTAATTGAATAATTAATTAAAAATAGTTATTTTGTTTTTTAAATGAAATAATCTGGTTCATTCATTAGTATAACCCCCCACACTCGCTATCTATTATTATCAAGTTTATATCAGCTGTCTGAGTTCACCATCACTGCACTGCACCATGGACACTAAACTTGCTGCTAGCCTGGATAGCCTTCAAGAGTTGTTTGGCACGCGTATGGAGGAATATGAAGCAAAACTGAAGCAAGCAACTTCTTCATCCACTCCTGCTTCACCTGACATTGCAGTTATTGCACGTGAGTTTTCTGAGTTTAAGCTTTTTGTCTGTAAGACTCTCTCCGCTATGAAAACTCAGATTGAGCTTCTTGGTGCCGGTTATGATCGACATGAGACTGCCATGCGTAGAAAGGTCCTGCTGTTTCATGGTGTCCCGGAGCAGCTTAATGAAAATTTACATGCTGTTATCAAAAACATTTTTGCCGAGAAACTTAATTTGACCGAGGTAAATGGAGACAACAATGCTGTCCATGTGTGTCATCGACTTGGGTTCTCACAGAAGAAGGCTCGTCCCATTCTCGTTCGATTCTTCAGAATGGAGCACCGTCAACTCGTTTGGGAGAGCAAGAAGACTCTGAAGGGAACTGGAATAACCATCTCTGAGTTCTTAACTCAAGCAAGGCATCGAGTGTTTACTGCCGCTCGTAAACACTTCGGTATGACAAATTGCTGGTCCATGGAGGGCAAAATTGTTTTGATATGTCCGGACAAATCTCGGCACAAAATCGAATCGGCTAACGATCTTCACCATCTCATTGACAAATTTCCAAGTACTGCTATCGACGACGAAGATTCTGTGCCTGTGGATGACCTTGGATCTTCAAATGCCGTAGCATCGGATACTCCAGCCAGGAGGTTCAGAAGAACGCGTTTGCGCAAGTAGCAGATCATAGCTTGATTTGTTTTAGACTTTAAGCTTAACCTTGTCGCACTTTCATCGCCTTGGTTTCGTTTTTGTCGGTAGTTTTGTTTGTTCTATATCCGTTAACACTTAACTTTTTTAACTTTTACATTTTATTAGTGCCGGTACCTACATCATTTTTGATAAATTTATAATTAATTTGACTTGACCGTTATTCGAAGCTTATTTAATTTGAGATAGGCACTACGTTTCCCGCCATCTATATCCGTCTCTTTCTATCTTGTATCCTTCTCTTTCTAACCCCCACCACCTGGCAGAGTGGGGGCGCACTTAGTGAGCCGCCATCTTTATACCTCATTGGCGTCTTGTTTCCCGCCGAGGACGGTTGTGCTAACTATAACGTTACCACAATACTGTATTTTATTTTAAAATAATTATAATTGTTAAGTACGATTGCATTTAGAACAAAAAAAATCAACAAAAAATAATATTTAGTGTGTTCTACGTGTAGTGCAACATTATTAGTGCGGTAATAAGAAACCTACTGGTAAAAATACCCACAAAATACGACACGTGAGTAATTTAATATTGTTTTAAAACAAAGTGATTCCGTGCATAAGATCTTTGGGTCCACAATTACGTGGGTACCCCCTTTTTAAGCTGTGTTATTTTATGCAAGATAAAATGTGTGTCTGTACCCAGTGTGTACAGTCGCTTATTTTTATTAACGGATCTTTCCGTTCGTATTAATGTTTAAATGTTTTCATTGTTTTTTTTGGAACGAACATTAGAAGTTTTGCTTAATTGTGCAATATCAGTTTTCAAATACAAAAGTATAAAAAAAAAAAAAAAAAACACGTTATTGTTGTTTTAAAGCCTCTTTGCTGTTCTAGAATGGATAATAGTAATAGTTTTGTGCAAAATGAACCGACTGAACCAGGACCATCTGGTATTCAGCGTAAAATAAGGTCCAGAAGCTCAAGTTCAAGCAGTAATAGTTCCCAGAGCAGTTCTTCATCTTCGTCTTCATCCAGCCCCTCAAAGCGTCGAAGGACTCATCACGAAAAAAAGAGGAGGGGGAAGAAACGAAGGCATTCAAGACAAGAATATAGAAAATTATCAAAGGAGGTACGTGAACTTCGCAAATTCTTGTACATTCGTGATTTTTAATATTCAAACAAAATTAAAAGAACCTTCTATGCCCACGAGTTCAGAAGTCCATTTAAAACTGCTATGTGATCTTCAACATTGGGATACTAGTAATTGGAATGAGATCAGATATTCCGAAACTCAAAAGGCGTATAATCACAAACCGGGTTTTACGGATATTGAGATAAATGAGGAGGTTGCAGCCTTCCAGTCTCCTCGCCATTTGATATACGCTGATAAAGCCTTTGCTGCCTTGACTATGTGTATTTTAAAACAGAAGGAATCACTTCAGAAAGTATTGCTTGATTTCGCCCAGTGGTCTAAAGAGTTAACCCCAGATTATGAGGTAATTAATAACAAGTTAACGGAACTTATAAATTGCGGTGATTTTCAAACAACCTCCGCAGATTTGTTACAGCTTGTTTGTGGCCATCGCGCAGAGATATTGCAAATGCGTCGGGACTGTGTAATTAAACAGGTGAAGGAGCCATTAGTGAAATCTACTCTCAGGAAGATTCCTCCTACATACACAAACTTGTTCAACGCAGATAAATTCACAGCCGCTTTGGAAAAAGCTGGAGGAGTACGGAAATGTTTTTGGCCAATAAAGAAGTCTAACAACTCTACCTCGCAGGTAGAGACACACAAAACTAGCGTCTCCTCGCAGGAGTACGCAACCCGAAAAAGACCCTCGCAGGGTTGTCAACATGGGTCATGCCACGTGCAAGGCTGTTGTCAAAACGCACCACCCCCGCAGGGTGGTTATAACTCTTACTCTCACGGACATAGCTCCTATTCGGCCGCACCGAATAATCGGAGCCTTTTTCGAGGACGGGGTTCTTCCAGAAATTACCCAAAGCACCGAAATCAGTCCAAAGCTGGGCAGAAACGAGCACCATCTCCGCCCAACAACAGTAGAGACGTCAAACGTCGAAAATACTGACATGATGCAATTCAAAGCGGGCCGTCTAGCAAATTATTTAACTCAATGGGAACAATTTGGAGCTCCAAATGTCATTCTCAAGATGATATCGGGGTATCGCATACCCTTTCGTCAAAGGCCTCCAATGATCCATCCAAGGAACATAAAAAAGGACATGTTAATTCCTTATTCTGTAGAGATGACTGCTGTCATCGACAAAATGAAGGATCAAGGAGTCCTCGAACGAGCACATCGGTCTCCAAGTTTCCTCTCATCAATGTTTTTTGTTCTCAAGAGCGACGGCTCTGCTCGGCCCATTTTCAACCTGAAGGCCCTCAATCAATTCGTAATTACCACAAAATTCAGACTAATGAATGTCACTCGTGTGCCGGACTTCCTGCAGGAGAGAGACTGGCTATGCAAAATAGATCTCTCACAAGCCTACTTTCACATACGTGTAGCTCGCAGCCACAGAAGATTCCTACGCCTAGTCTATCGAAAGGAGCTGTTGGAAATGACATGTTTACCCTTTGGTCTAAGTACTGCACCCAAGACTTTCGCAACAGTGACAAATTGGGTTGCTCAAATGCTCAGAGAACGAGGAATACGTATTCTGGTGTATCTGGACGACTTCCTGATTGCTCATCAACAGGAGGAACGCCTAAGGGAACATGTAAATATTGTCATCCGAACTCTCGAGACATTAGGCTGGATCATAAACTACGACAAATCTGTGTTGACTCCGTCAAAAACATTGGCATATCTAGGCGTTCAGTGGGACGCTTGGACAAACCAAAAGCAACTCCCCAAGGAGAAATTGACTTCGCTGATTGTCAAACTGTCCCAAATGCTGGTCAAGAAACAGGCAAAGCTCAAGGAGGTTCAGAGTCTAGTGGGACTTCTCAATTTTGCGAGTTTTACCGTCCCAAGGGGCCGACTAAACTATCGAGCGTTATTGGACCTCCTCAACAAAATGTTGAGATCAGACCAAAAATGGCATTTAATTCCCATCGAAGCCAGGAACAACATAATATGGTGGCTTCAGAACTGCCAACGCCCTTCACCCATTCAGGTTCGTCCACCGACCCATTACCTAACAACGGATGCCTCCGATATAGCATGGGGAGCTCGATTAGACAATTTGTCTCTGGCAGGGTTGTGGGCAGACCACGAAAAACAGTTACACTGCAACCAGAAAGAGATGCTCGCCATCCTAAAGGTGTTACAAGATCATTGTCAGCTCCTGTGCAGGAGTACAGTACTAATTCAATGCGACAACAAAACTGTTATCGCATATCTCCGACACGAAGGGGGCACGAGATCCACACCACTGATGGATCTGACATACCAAGTTTTTCAGATTCTGGAAGAATACCAAATTCATGTGAATATTTTTCATATTCCCGGGATGTACAACGGTCATGCAGACCATTTGTCGAGACTTCGGGTCAATCCAGAGTGGCATCTCTTGGCCAGAGCCACAGAGAAAGTGTTTGCCAAATGGGGCACGCCCCTGATAGATCTCTTTGCCTCCAGTCGAGCACATGTGGTAGTGAATTATGCGTGTCTGGATCTGAACGATCAGCAAGCATTGTTTCACGACGCGTTCTCCCGGCAGTGGGATTTTCAACTGGCGTGGATTTTCCCGCCACCGTACTTGATTCCCAAAGTGCTATCTCATTTGAACAGTGCTCACGGGATATACCTATTAGTAGTTCCACACTGGGATCGAGTATATTGGCGGGCAGATCTGAAGGCCCGAGCGTTGGCAGCCCCATTCACACTTCGGAATCTCGATCAAGTCTTAATAGATGCGTCGACGGGATTTCCACCCCCCAGGACACAGGACATGATTCTCGAGGTATGGAAATGTGGGGGTGGGCTGAGACCCTAAAAGATTGGAATAATAGCCAACTAAAATTATTGAAGAAGTCTTGGCGACCTTCCACGCTAAAGACTTATGATGTTGCTTGGAAAAAATGGGTAATCTGGTCTAATGAACACCAAATTAATCCTCATAATCCTAATGGTAGAGAGGTAGCCAGATTCCTGTCGGACCTTCATCTAATTAATAATTTATCTTATAACACGATTCTGTTGCACAAATCTGTAATTTCCACCCTTTGCAATCCAGACATTGCTGGCCAAATTAGTTCTCATATTTTAGTAAAGCAGGTTTTAAAGTCTATAGCGTTAGAGAGACCAGTCAAATCTAAACCACCAATTTGGAACATAGACAGCCTAGCTGTCTACCTAAACAGTTATAATTTAACAGATGACAATATTTTCCATGTGCAAAGACACACTGCAACATTATTACTCTTATGCTCAGGGCGAAGAGTTCACGACTTGACTTTATTACGAACTGATGTGGAGCATTGTGTTCAAAGTGATAATTCTATCACCTTGTGGCCTGTTTTTGGTTCAAAGACTGATTCTTCGGATCACAGGCAATCGGGTTGGAAATTGTCAAGTAATTTGGAGAGTAATAATTTAGATCCAGTTTATTGGATAAATAGAACAATTGAACTATTAAAAAATCGTAGAGAAACAGCTAAGATCAATAATTTGTTCATTTCTACAAAAGGTGAAGCAAAAGCTGCTTCAAAAACAATCATATCGGGGTGGATTAAAACTCTACTTAAAGATGCAGGTATAACTGCAACGCCTGGGAGCTTCCGTTCTGCTGTTGCTTCAAAAAACTGGCTAGATAACTTTCCACTAGAAGATATTCTCGCGAGAGGAAATTGGAAGTCCCAAAATACTTTTTGTAAGTTCTATAAGCGGACAGTTTTACCTTCATCTTCAAGTACCTCTATAACTATGTTATTTAATCCTGTTGATTGATGTATGTTGATTATTACAATGTGATTAATCCAGTTCAAGAAATTAAATAATGAAACCAAACTCATATAATTATTTGAAGTTTTTAAATTTTCCTTCTTGTACTTGTTTCATTCAAATGATCAATATAATACCTAAGTAATACTATAATTTTACTATCACGTCATTCACATTGGCGTCCGTATCACCACCACCAGGCGATAACAAACAGGTCTCAAATTAAATAAGCTTCGAATAACGGTCAAGTCAAATTAATAGAAGCGTTTTACCTCACAATAAAACGCATATTAATTTACTTACCTTATTCGAAGCTTATGTTTTAAAGGCTGCCTGGTGATTTTCGACTCAATGAGGTATAAAGATGGCGGCTCACTAAGTGCGCCCCCACTCTGCCAGGTGGTGGGGGTTAGAAAGAGAAGGATACAAGATAGAAAGAGACGGATATAGATGGCGGGAAACGTAGTGCCTATCTCAAATTAAATAAGCTTCGAATAAGGTAAGTAAATTAATATGCGTTTTATTGTGAGGTAAAACGCTTCTATTTTGTTTTTAAACTTGCGTTTACGCAATGCTGACAGGATGACACTTGGGAAGTGATGACAGTTGTGGACAGCTGTCAATGTCATCTCATTTCTTCATAGCTGTCATTTCGTTGCGTTTCGTTCTTCCTATTATTCTGTTTATAGTTTAGTTAAGTTGTATGTAATAATTTTCTGTTTATATTGTTAGTTTATTTTTGTTTCTTTGCTGTTTTGCTAATGTGAAACTGTTTAAGTCTTTAAGTTTTATTTGAAATTTCTGTCAATATTTAGTGGGTTGGGGTGGTTTTAGTATTTTAAGAATATCGTTATTGTGTACTTTGTTAGTATAATAATAGCTATTTTATGTAGATTAATTATTTATTGTATTTTATATATATCATGGATAATTTAGCTGATTTTAACGACAGCTTCTTTTCTTGCTCTTCCTCTGATAGTTATGTTAGTGCGGACAGTGATTCCACTTTACCTCTTAATTTGCATGATAAACTTTCTACTCTTTTCACTAATGATCCTAAGAATCTGCACATAGCACACATCAATGCTCAGAGTGTTCCTGGTCACTATTCTGACATTCTGGCATCATTTAACAGTGCTCATCTGGACGCTCTATTGATTTCGGAATCTTTTTTGAAGCCTTCACTCCTATCTACTCATTACTCTCTGCCTGGCTTCGTCTTGATCCGAAATGATAGAACTGGCAAAGGTGGAGGAGGTGTTGCTATGTATTTGCGTGCTGATCTACCTTTCCGGGTTATTAGTTCATCTCCTTCACAGTACTCTAAATCGGCTGAATACTTGTTTGTGGAAATTTCTGTCTCTCATACTAAAGTTTTACTAGCTGTGCTTTATAGTCCGAATCTTCACATTGACTATTTCGATTCCCTCGATTCTGCTCTTGGCGACCTGTGTCCTTTGTACGAACACGTTATCCTAATGGGCGATTTTAATACTTGTCTCATTAAAAACGACTCCCGTTCCCTTAAACTTCTTTCAGTCTTATCGTCCTTTAATCTTCATGTTCTACCACTCTCTGCAACTCACTATTTTCCTAATTGTTCACCTTCTTTCCTTGATCTCATGATTGTTTCCTCTCCTAATAATGTTTTATTTCATGGACAACTCACTGCTACCTTTTCCTATCACGACCTTATTTACCTTTCATATCGTATTCGTGTTCCTAAGCGTAAGCCCCAATTATTATTTCTGCGTAGTTACAAAGCCATCGATCGGGAGGCATTGTAGTTTGATGCCGGTAATCTCGACTGGTCACCTATCGTCGAGATGGATTGTATCGATGAGAAGGTTAATTATTTTAACGCTAAAGTTCTCGACTTGTACGATCGGCATGCGCCATTAAGACGAGTCAAAGTTAGACATAGCCCTGCACCATGGATATCCATCGAAATTAAAGAGCTTATGGCACGCAGGGATAAAGCTAAGAGCAGATTCAAGCGCAGACCTTCTGATCTGAATCTCTTTTTTTACAAATCGTTGCGTAATCGCTGCAGTCATCTGTGTAAGGATGCCAAGAGACGCTATTTCCGCGACCAACTCAACAATCGCAGTTCTACTGATGTCTGGAAATTCTTGAAGTCTGTAGGCATTGGCAAATCACCTTCCAACCAGTGCCAGGATGTGAACCTCAATGACCTTAACAAACATTTCTCTTCCCTTCCCTTCTCTCTTGATACATGTGTCAAAGCGGCGACACTGGAGAACCTCTCCAGGTTGCCGTTGCCACCATGTTCTCCTTTTAGCCTTTGTAACGTGTCTGAGGATGACGTAAAGAAATCATTGCTTGCAATTTCATCTTCTGCAGTTGGTAATGATAAGTTATGCTCGAGAATGGTTTCTCTCATCCTTCCTCAATTACTTCCTGTTCTCACTTATTTATTTAATCATTCCTTTTCCAGTAGCTGTTTTCCTTCTGCATGGAAACAAGCTCATATTATTCCTTTACCTAAAACTAACAATCCTTCTTCGCTATCTCACTACAGACCTATTTCTATTCTCCCTTTTCTTTCCAAAGTCTGCGAGCATTTAGTTCACAAACAACTCACATTTTTCTTGGCGTCAAACTCACTTATTTCCCCGTTCCAATCTGGTTTCCGCTCGGGTCATAGCACCGTAACTGCACTTTTGAAAGTTACTGACGACATCCGCTGGGCTATGGAGGGTAAATCACTTACTATTCTTGTTTTGCTGGATTTTAGTAGTGCTTTTAATTCTGTGGACTTTGATATTTTGCTAGGCATACTTAAATCCATGAATTTCTCCTCTTCCTCTCTTGCCTGGTTCGATTCTTACCTTCGGGGGCGCTCGCAGTGTGTTCGCCTTGACGAAACCTTTTCTGATTGGTGTAACCTCACTGAGGGTGTGCCTCAGGGTAGCGTTCTCTCTCCTCTTGTTTTTTCTATTTTTATTAATATGGTTACTAAGGTAATCTCCTCTAGTTTCCATCTTTATGCAGATGACTTGCAGCTGTACCGGCATTTTTCTGTAGCAGATGCTGATTCGGCAATTGCTGCAATGAATCATGACCTGAGTTGTATCAGTGAGTGGGCTAAGGCATTCGGATTGCAAATCAACCCTACTAAATCTCAGGCCATGATCATAGGCAGCCGTTTTGTCCGTAGTGCGGCTGTTGTGGCATCTTTAGCACCGATATACCTCGATGGTGTACGCATCGATTACACAGAAACCGCCAAGGATCTGGGTGTTGTAATTGATTCTCATCTATCGTGGCGAGCTCAGGTGAACGAGGTCAGTCGTAAGGTTCACTTTTCTTTACATTCACTGAAGTGTCTCCAGAGTGTCCTACCACTAAAGACTAAAATTTCTTTAGCGCAAACACTTATTCAGCCGATTATTGATTATGCCGACGCCTGTTACTTGGATGCTACTGAGGAGCTTTTAAACAAACTTGTGCGCTTGCAAAATTTGTGCATTCGGTTTATTTTCGGTCTTCGTAAATTTGATCATGTCTCTCACCTTCGCAAGGATCTCAAGTGGCTCCCAATCCGTCTTCGCAGGAACACTCGTATCCTTTGCCTCCTGTTTAACATCCTTCACAATCCTTCCTATCCATCTTACCTTCGTGAGCGTTTTTCTTACGCCCGTCCTAGCGATGCCCCCTGTCGATCTCACCTTAGATCCCTACTAAAATCCCATCCTCATAAATCCAGCTACTATTCCTACTCCTTCTCCGTTCATGCTGTAAGATTGTGGAACTCACTTCCGCCTAGCATTCGTGATCTAAAATCGATCTCAGTTTTTAAGCTTAGAGTGAAAGAGCATTACTTTTCCTCTCTTCTGTGATATATAATTATATATGTTTATTTATATGTGTATTTGTATATATTTATAAATATATTATAGTATTTGCTATGTATTTGCATGTGTAGTAATATATATTATAAACTTAGGTTAAGATATTCACATAGACATTTCGCTTTTTATTTTTACACACTATTGTCTACATTTCTTTATCATTTCTCCTTTAGAGGGTCTGCTGGCAGAAATTTCTTAAGAAATAAGCAGTACCTTTGTACTTTAGTTTTAATAATTATGTAATGTCCTGTAAATTTATTGTGTGTACATAAATAGTTAAATAAATAAATAAATAAATAAATAGTTTATTTTATTTTATTGAAATGATATATTTGTTTGAATCCTAAAAAAAAATTTTCATAACAATGGAGAGCAAATGATACATTTCCTGATATTCCTAAAATTTTAATATCGTTTAGAGAGACTGAAGATACCACACAAGAAAAATTTTGAAAATTATCATTAATACAAACATCAGGAAACAAATTCTCACAACTTTCAGTAGTGAAAGTATTTCAGGGTTCGCAACAGTCATGCGTAGGGGTTCTCGTGGTACCGAATTATAATACTGAATGGAATACCCACATCGTGGGCTAAAGTGAAAGCAAGCACCACGCAAACATCGTGAGCCCCTATGGTATGGTATTCACGGAGGCATTTCTCCACCGAAAACAAACCATTACAAATTCTTTCACGAAATTACCTATACACGTGTTCCGGCCGTGAGTACTACGCACTTGACCTTGTTGAAGGACAACCAATAAGGTTACTTAATTATTAATTTAAGAATTTAATAAATACCTAATTTTAGGATCGAATACCTCTCCTTATACATGAAGTGTGGGTATATTTGACGCCATACCACTTAAGCAGGCGCGAAACTACAGACTTGTCTAACTTAATTAAAAATAAACGTCCCTACCACGCGGCGTACTCCACGGAAAATCGAACAGTTTCGTCTACGACAGGACATACTTGTCTGCGTCAATTATTTGTCAATAGCAACATGGACTTCACCGATGCTGCTGTATAAGCCCCTGGTTATATAGCAGCATCGGCAAATGGTCTAGCGACGTACCCCTAGTCTAGTCCCTGCTAGGGGTACGTCGCTAGAAGGGACTAGACTAGGGGTACGTCGCTAGAAAAAAATGTCGTTGGTGATGGCTATTGTGTTTAAAATCAATGGGTAACACAGCACGTAAAGCATATTCTTTAGAAATGAAGAAGTCGAAAGAAATTCTTGTCGACCGCTGAAATGCGATGGCATTTCGACTTTTAAAAGTGAGGCGACTGGTGATTTGTATTACGGCCAAAATAGACTCATGTACAGGATGTACACCCCGTAGTTAAGCCACTATACATTATCTTCAAGCACCGTGAGCATTGCGACAGTGAATACGACGAAAAAAAATGAAAGAAAATGCGGCGATATTCACACAAAAGAAATAAAAAGCGACGAAATTGTATGTCGCTCGAAGACCAAGGTCCACATTGATCAACGGTGTTCTACGGCTATCGAAGTTTAGGAGTCGAACGAAACGACAAACTATCGAACGTCGTCGATCCAAACGCAAGTCGCAGCCAGCATCGCCAGAAGTCATTAACGAGGCTTTAGGGCTATACTACACGGGCGGTTCTCCCGCCGCGGCAATCCGCTTCTGAACCGCACTAGACTCAATTATAACGGACATTGTATGCTACAAATTACACGGAGCGGTTTCCCGCCGCGGTTTGCAGGCTGGAGAAATTTAACCGCCGCATGCAGCGTCAAAACGCCGCCGCTGTTAACCGCCGCGCCGTTTAAAACTACACGTGCGGTTATCCACTATTGCGTTATTCTGCGCGGGACCTAGTCGCTCGCTCAATAATATAAGAGCTGCAAGTGCAGATATCATTGGCGGATCCATGTTGAAATGAACAGAAAACACAGCGGTAAACCGCATCCCGTGTAGTTTGCTGGTTTGAGGGAGCTTTGTCGAGCGGATTCCCGTAGCAGGAGAACCGCCCGTGTATTAAAGCCCTTACTCGTTGAAGCTATGATATTAGACACTTAGTTTCTTCAAGTATCAGTTAGGAACCGACTTCGCATGTAAGTCGAAGTCGAGACCAACTCTTTTGAAGTTATAAGTGCAAGATTTTCCTTTATGTTACTACTCGTAGTTGGTAACGAGCTTGATACGTGTCGGGTTACTGGGTATAAAATCTTTTGGTAACAAGCGAGAATGTTCGGATGAGAGTACATAAGTTTTTTGTCGGTTGTCAATTGTTTTTTGAGTGGTAGCTTTGTTATGTTGAGTAATGATCTAAATAGATATAACTCAAAGGTGACTGACTGACATAGTGATTTATCAACGCACAGCCCAAACCACTGGACGGATTGGGCTGAAATTTGGCATGCAGCTAGATATTATGACGTAGGTATCCGCTAAGAAAGGATTTTGATCAATTATACCCACAAGGGGATAAAATAGGGGATGAAATTTTGTATGAAACTTTGTCAATTTTGTCGCGGGCATAGCTAGTAATCATATATGAGTTTTTCTATGTTGTTATGGTGGTAGAGGCTGCTAAACTAAAAGCATACTTAAGAAAATGGATAAAAAGTTGCTTTTGCCCTGCAGTGCATAAAACTTACTAGCCAAAGTGATATGGTTCTATCAAAATTAACGATGATGGAAAGTAAAAAGGACTTGGTTTAGTAAAAGCTTTCTATAGCATTTATGTCACGTTAAAACAATTTTCTTTCTATGCATTAACTACTCTATATCGAATAATAAACTAATTAAAATAATTCAGAGGGTGTGTCTTCTCATCCGTTTTAAAGCACTAAAACAATTGACAAGACCAATTTTCGAGACGCTTCTACTCCTTGACAATGAAGATTGACAGCTAAACCAAGATGGCCGCTCGAGCAAACTAGTACCTACTCCGATAATCTATGTTATCTACGAGTCTAGACGACAATTGTATCTGAATAATTTGTTACTTATATCCGTGTTAAGTTCAGCTGTTGAGTTATGCTAAAAGACAGAATTTACTTTAAAATTTAATAATCAAGCTAAGTAGCTAGCATTTTAGTAAAATCATTAAATGAGTCCCCCACCTAAGGCGGGACGGGAGACACTGTCAGACTTACTAAAATAAACGGTGTCATTCAACGTTACCCTTTACGTTCCAGGGTGTCGGTTAATTGATAAGATAGTCCCCCGTCAGATTGCAGACACCTTTGAGACGCGCATGAAACACGATGCGACACCATCGACCCCATGGTCCATGATCAAGAAAGCAAGCAAATCACCCACGCCTATGGTGGATTTTCTCACGACGTCCATAGCCGTGGACGTCTACCGCGGTGACTTGGTCGTGACGACTGAGCTGTCCCATCCTTCACGAAGCCCGTCTCCTCCTTCGCTAGCATGGTTTCGCAGAAGGAGGCGACCGCTTCCTATTGCGTCTCACTCCGCAGCATGGCCTCAACAAATGCCTGGTGTGAGAGGTCGTCGCTGCCTATAACCTCCGTGAAGACACAGCTGTGGTGCTCTGCTCAAGTGAGAAACACCTGCATAAGTAGCTAGTTTGAGGTTAAAACCATTTGAAAACTTACGAATCATTGAAGTAAATTAAGTTAATTTATAATTAATCAACCTATAGCTGTCAATATGTCTAATGAAGCGATCAAAGGCGTATCGAGCTTGACTTGATTTAAATAGGCCAAAAATACAAGTTGAACTTTCAATTAGAGTAGGTTGCCTGTTTTGTTAGGCGAGGACAGTCAACTTTGTAATGTTTGTGATCGCGAAGTTAGGTACTATTTTTCTGCACCAATTATCTATTTTATTATTAAGCTAAGGTGACACACAAAAAGAGTACATGGAAAATTATGAGGGAAGGCTTTGCGCAGCAGGATATAAAGGTCAGACTGCATTGTATTTACGTATTTGTAAGAAGAATGAATCGAAGAAAACTCACTTTGGGTGGCAAAATTTTGTAAAATAACGGAGAGAGAAGCTAAGATGTCTCCGCATTTGAAAAAACAAGCACTAAGTATGACTAAATTTTAGAATCTAAAACGAAATAACCGTAAGATAAAAAGCACACCAGAAAACAAAATTACGACTAATTTGCAGATTATGTCACCTTGCCAATCCCTCGAGCTTCGCACACAGCTTATTAATTTATGTTACTCAGAAATTATGTAACTTTGTACTGGTGAATTTTGCCTTGGTGATTTCAATGATAACTTCCTTAAAAAAAAATTATCGTTGTAAAATCATCCAATAAATCGTCGCACATAGGGAGGGACTGTCAGACATGTACTGACTAAAATCAGTGATCCGTAAATAGCCCTTTACGTTCCAGAGTCACGGTGACCTGATGATACAGACCCGCGACCTACATATTTTTAATATTAATATACATTATTTTCAGTTCGATATTTGCTTATCCTCTGTTTCAGCGATCATTCACCTCTCACGATAACCTCGCGCGTCGTAAATGTTTGTAGTAAATAAACCGTTAAAAACATTAAATGTGCTGTTTGATTGAAACCAGTGAAACATTTGTTTATGTTTTCCGAAGCAATAAAAGTGAATATGTGTTTTGTATTGAGATGTAAAATGTTGGATGTGAACCAAATTATAATGTTGCTATTCAATACTTGGCAATGTATGTAGTTTTGGTCAAAGGCGGACTTAGTGCCTTGGGCATTTTCTATTAGTCTACTATAGAGCGATCTAGGGATATCTTTGATCTACGGTAGTCCAAAATTATAAAAGACAGTCATAGCATACGAAATCGTAATATGTCAGTTAACGCAGTGGCTGAGCGATCGGACTGCTACGTTGCGTGTCGCGGGTTTGATTCTCGCACTGGGATTTGTTCCGGGTCTGGGAGTTTGTGTATGTGAGTTTATATATGTTTGTAAACGCACCCATGACACAGGAGAAATTCCTACTGAGGGGCAAAAAATTATAATAATATATAGGATGTTATATAGGTACCCTAACAGCCACTCACTGCGCGACTGGCTTATTGCAGAAATAAGTGCTCTTAGAAACCGCGCGCATATTACGGAGGTTTCTCTCTCTGGAGCATCAACCACTGGCAGCTTGATCCCTGTTCCCAATGCTGGTGGGCTACTATAAATATGTACTTTATATTTGTTTTAAATATTTAAAAATATAGCAAATATTACAAAAATGGGATGTAGAAAAACCTCCAACAAATGTATTCTTAGCAAAATCCTGCCGATTTCTTAATATTCGTATTATTAAGCTCTTCGTGATACCTTATACTATAAGGTATAAGGCTTGTAGAAATATGCCCATTATTACTTTTACCTTATATTGACACGGGTAAGGCTCCAACAGGTGACAATGACAGATTTGATAACATTTTACAATAAATATCAGCCATATACCTACACTTCGCCATAAAACATGCTGAAATAAAAAATATTACCCCATTAGCAAGACTGACTGTCCGGCTTTATCAACATTTTTCTCTCTCTCTGTCTTTTCCGTGCATTAACTCTCGAGGCAAGTGATGTGGTCATCTCAAATGTCAGAGTGAAGCCAAGTTTGCGGTGTAATCGTTCCTTGAGTACGTAGTTCGCCAAGATTTGGAGGTAGGAGCAAAAGTTGTTACAAAGCTAACAGTTTAAAGAGTTCAAGGTTCCTCCAAAGCCTTCCCCCAGGTCGGGACAGGAGGGACTGTCAGACTCCTAATGACTTAAATTCAACCGTAATTCTTAAATAGCTCTATACTGTAACGTTTCAGGGTCATGGTGACCTGATGAGACAGTAAACTACGCTTCGTTAGGTTTGAAACGTCCACCATATTCCAGCAACCACCAATGAAAGGGCGTAGTTCATAAATAACTCCAAAATCACATTCTTACTTAGTATAATTAAGACGTAATGGCCCAAAACAAATTCACTTATACAAAGTGCACAACTTTAAATCTGCAAAGTCCGTAACTCTTCACTGCGAAACTTTTGATGACTACAATAAGCAGTTAGCATGCATTTTTAAAATCTGTTTAAGTTAGCTGACATTGTTCGTGGAACTTTAGATGGGGTAAAGAATAGGGTGGTTTTTCAAAGAAGTTAAAAAGATCGAGTACCGTTGAATATTCTTCTTGATGGGGAAAAGGGATTTTAATTTAAGCCTGTATCACGGCTGCGATTATTTATGTGTCCCATGATTATTCTGATGTAAAGCGAGTCGTGGATAAAGATTATAGGCCATAGGCTAGATTTATAACTTCTTGTTCTTATCATGGTAAAATCATCAAATGAGTTCTCCTACTGTCAGTGTTTTTTTTCCCGCGACCGCAGCAGGCAGGCCCCGTCAGATTTCTGACAAACTCTTTGAGGCGGGCGTCGGGTGGGAGTCGACCCAGGCATGGTCCATGATCGGATGGCAAGTCACCCATTACTCACCGTTCACATGATCATCGCAAATTTGCGTGATGGCTGAGTGATCCTACAGGGCCGTCTTGTTAGCGACCATCATCCTATCGTAATTCCCGCGCCAAACAGTTTTTTTCTTCGTCATCATCATCATCTCAGCGATAGGACGTCCACTGCTGAACATAGGCCTCCACTTTAGATTTCCACAATATACCAGTCGGAAGCGACCTGCATCCAACGTCTTCCGGCGACCTTTATAAGGTCGTCTATCCATCTTGTTGCTGGAAGTCCTACGCTGTGCTTGCTAGTCCTTGGTCTCCACTCTAGTGCTTTTCGACCCCATCGGCCATCTGCTCTGCGAGCAATATGGCCTGCGCATGGCTACTCCAGCTTGCTAATCCGGTGGGCTATGTCAGTGACTTTAGTTCATCTACGGATCCCCTCATTTTGGATTCGACCGCGTAGAAACACCGAGCATAGCCCTCTCCATAGCTCTTTTTTTACTGAAAGTACAAAATTCACAAATTCCAATAATAGCACGATTAATACAATTAATCTGCAAAATAAGGGGTTTTCATTCCCAATAATACAGTCATAATACTTCAATACCACTCTATTAGGGAACACAATATTTATTTTATTTATCCACCTCTGAAAGGTTCCCGTATAATTTTATGGCACGTTGCCAGCATTAGATACGCATAAATGAACTGATTGTGAGCTCATCAGTAAGGGTACGGCCTCATTAAGGGGAGAGGTACACACATATAATATGCTACCCCTATGTACAGTAACATAATAATTATACACATAGGTAGGTATATGATAACACAATGATACATTTCCAATAATCTATAATCTATATATATGTCACAGTCAAAACTCTTAACTAGTCAAAAGTACTATTGACTAGCAAAATCAGTCAAAAGCACTTTTGACTGAACAGGTTGGTCAAAAGTGGTTTTGACTGAAAATTATTGGTTATTAGTACTTTTGACTGCAAATTTGCGGTTAAAAGTACTATTGACTGACGCTCTTCGTCAAAAGTAGTTTTAACTGCAATAAAGCATCAGTCAAAACCACTCCACTCCACTGCTCCTACTTTTGGGTGATTTAAAACAATTCTAACCTAACCTGTCTGTGCCGGGGTGACCCTAGTCGTTTTTACCAATATTTTTTTTCTCAGTGCCCCATTACATACACTCCTATCTAAATACCAGCTGAACAACTTTATGCTTTTGAACGAGAAGAAGACGGTCGACTTCAGGGGCACCTCGAGGTTCGGTTTGGTTAGGTTCCTTTAAACCTTGTAGACAGAAAAAGGAGCCCCGCGTAGCGGGGCTCCTTTTTCTTCGAAAGCCCTCTTCCTCCGCTTTAGAAATAAAACGAGCGCTCCGCTTTAGAAAAAAAAAACACTCTACAATGAAGAATTATTTATTCATGCAACTCAAACTATTATGGCACTTAGAATCACACAGCAAAAGCAATCCATCAAAAGTGGTTTTGACTGATACAACCAGTCAAAACCACTTTTGACGGAATCACTTAGTCAAAAGTACTTTTAACCAGCTCCATTGGGCAAAAGTAGTTTTAACTGTTATTTTAGTCATAAGTACTATTGACTAAAGCATACGGTCAAAAGTACTTTTGACTGTATTTGCTAGTCAATAGTACTTTTGACTGGTTAAGAGTATTGACTGCAACATATATAAAAATGAAACCCGTTTTCCGTTGTCACGACATAACAAAAAAACGGCTTGACCGATTCGGATAATTATTTTTTTGTTGTGTTTGTAACCATCGGGGCCGGGTTTTAGACCGGGTCCTCCACCCGTGCGAAGCCGGGTCGGGCCGCTAGTTAAAAATAATATAGATCTGATTAAATTGCTATTCAGCCCTCTTCCTCTCTCCTAACTTTTGCGTGCCCGACAGGGTCCATATTGTATCTTTTAACTTGTTTTTTACCATCTCTGTAACATATGGAATGCACAAATAATTGAGTATTGAGTAATATGTCATGTGTAGATTTTATTATACAGAGATAACCAAGATAATAGTAACCTATTCTCTTTTGGTGGGAACCGGAGGCTATGCAAGCTAATTCTGTAACTGTACTGGCTAATTAGCTGCTCCCAGCGGATACGCCCACGTGTGACACGAAAATTGTCTCAAGGGGACTTATCACCGGGATAAAAGTAGCCCTTATTTACACAGAGTATACCTACGCCAGGCCTATCAAAGTCAAAGTATCGCATCACAGTAAGTAGATACCTATCGCATCCACAGACGCCATTTTCATCTATTGCTTGCCCGTGACTTTTACGACATCGTGAGTATTGGTCCACGTAGTGCGAAGCCTACGCACGCTGCGTCTTCCGATCTATGGTCGCCAGTCGAACAAATTCCCTCCCCAACGGTTATCAGTTCTAAGAGCGATGTAGCCTACGAGCATATCCTTGTACCGGATTTTATCCCGCAAAGAAACTTCGAGCATAGCCTACTGTTTCCATGGTCGCGGGACTTATATCATCACCGAGACCCCAGAACATAAAGGGCTATTGAAGGACACCGTGGATTTTAGTCAGTACAAGTCTGACAGTCCCTCCCGCCCTGCCCTCCCACCCTGGGCAGGGCGGGAGGGACTGTCAGACTTGTTCTGACTAAAATCCACGGTGGACTCATCTGATGATATTAGCACGTAAAAAAAATAATAGCTCTTTTCATTGCTCGTTGAGTGACTAATACTAATGGTAATAACATCGCCCAAGGGGCTGAAATTCACACTAAAATCAACCTCATTGATTCAATGCTCATCGATGAACCAAAAACCCAGTTCAGCGATTGAATAGCATCGCATTTTGCATTGAATGCCTTTCAAGTCTCTTTGGGGTCCATTTAGAGGCAAACATTACCACCCAGGTAATATAGATTGAAGGTTTCTGAATAGTGAATATAAATGCGCGGGCAATTAGCTTAATTAAATCAACGCCAGGTCACTGTGAGAAAGAATGGGCCAATTAGTTATATTATGTCCGTTTTAATAATAATAAATAATAATAAATTATTTATTGTGTAACTAGAGCTAGATTACATGACAAAGTAGTTTTAGTACAGGCATACAGTGCATACTAATCTAGTTAATGGGTTGAGTACTGTTCTCCTAGATAGGCTACAGAATAGCCTGAGTTTAGGAAATACAGTTCTTTATGATGAATTATTACGAAGATTTATTGGCTGTCGCTTATTTTATGGTGACTTGTCTCATAAACGCTTTTGCGCTTTGGAAACGCGGCAAATTGACATCGCTGAGCGTGGCAGCATAGCTTTTTGTTTTCATTATTTTTTTAATGTGAATATTGTATCGGCTATACGCGCTACAATTTGCTATTTAAAAAAGCGTTCATTAAGTATGTTTGAAACACTCCTTTGACTTGCACGCGTGACATAAGTTGTGCGTACTTATGATCAAATACTTCCTCAAACGAACAAATCAGTCTTTAGCAGATTTTCAACTCTATAATTTACAGCAATAAGTTGAAAATATACTAAGACGTTGCCGGTTGACTAGTACTCTCAGAAAAAAAAAATAAGTGGAAGAACTCAAATAGTTCATTAGGCATGGTATTCACTAGAACACTAAGCTTATTAGAACAGAATACCTAATTTAACTTCTTGTAGCAGCGAGAAGGAAATATATAATTTAAAAGCGATTGTCGCTCGTCTGGGCTCAGGCTTTCATTGTCTCAATATACTCTCATTTTTAGTCCCCACTTAATAGAAGATTAATATTTAATTAGAATTTCTAATTAAACATTCTTCATTCTTCCTATTACTCTGACAAAAACATGAAAGTAATTATCTAAATTAAATCACGTATTATTCAAAAGCCTAGTTCGTGATAATATAAACTAAAATGTCTTCTCGCACCTTTTTAATTATTAAGTGACGTGGACTTGTGTTCGTGTAATTAGTTTCATGTATATGCGTGGTTGTTAACAAATTAGGTATGTCTGTTGAATATTAGACGGGATGATCGTTGCTTTTTTTCAGATTTAGGCATATTTTTGAGAGTGAATAGACTATTATTCTCGCAGAATTGGCTTAAGTTGCTCACAAATAGCATTATGTGTACATAATAAAGTTTGGTTAAAACTTTCGATGATAATTTCTTAAAAAGTTATGCACGTGCATGTTCATACGCGGCCGGCAATGGAATGAATCAGGATATGAAATAGGTGGGACCGCGCGCGGTGGCGGCGCGGTGGCGGCATCGTGTGCAGGAGCGCTTAGGCTGCGTTACCACTGAGGTGGAGCCGAACAGAGCCGCGACGAGCTGTGCCGTATTTACCAATCATATAGCTGATGCATATAGCTGGCCACGTGGCACATGTGTATTCAAGCCATATGATTGGTGAATACGGCTCAGATCGTCTCCGCTCTGCTCCGCTCCGCCTCAGTGGAAACGCAGCCTTACCAAGCCCACCGCACCACTCAAAGCTACTTAAGTCGTGAACGGTCTGAAAGACCTGACCATCTACGAAACAGTGACAAAAATGTCCTATGGTAGTGTATGACGGTCGTAGGACTAACGAATTACCGTGACTCCGGAATGTAAGGTGAAGGCCACCGTGAATTGTAAGTGCAAGTCTGATAGTTCCTCTCGCCCTGCCCTGCCCTGTGGGGGGAATCATTTTTGATGATTTCACCACATAAAAGGGTAGTGTATGAGAGAGACAATATTATGGCAACGTTCTAAGAATCAGAACGTAACATATCTTTCTAAAGGGCAATGTTCATACTTTATGACCGGTATACATAGTTTACTATTCTATTCTCAATGAAGTCTCTTATAAAGTCTGATAGTTCCTCTCACCCTGCCCTGCCCTGACCTGGTGGGAGGAATCATTTTTGATGAATTCACCACAAAAAAGGGTAGTTTATGACAGAGACAATATTATGGCAACATTCTAAGAACCAGAAAGTAACATATCTTTCTAAAGAGCAATGTTCATACTTTATGACCGGTATACATAGTTTACTATTCTATTCTCAATGAAACATGATGTTTAGATTAACAGTTGTGTTGTTTGTTTTTTCAGCGGTACTTCACTACATGTTAAATGTCTGGTGAATGCGTTCGTTTCAAGGTGATGAAAGGGTTACAGACTAATTATAAACAATCTATTACGGATTAGATTCCATTATACACTATAAGTACACTACTCTTATTTACATTTTGGTTAGTTTGGTTACGGATCTACACAATCCGGTTCGAAGGACCACAATGATTAGACTATCTTCGCAATGTAACCGATGGATGCTAGTGGGACATTGTCGTTTGAATTGGTGGTGTAAGAGGCGTCCCCCTTCCAGCTAATGATGATTATGAACCTCATAATCCGGTTCCAAGGACCACTATGTCTAAACTCAATTGGGACTGTATAAACAAATAGTGGATTGTATATTAATCGGTGTTCAATACTCAAATTAACAGATTGCAAACTCATGTGGTAACAAAGAAAAATGTTCAGTATGGTCTGCATGTGGAAGCCAAGGTCCATGGATGCCTATCTAAGGCGCCGCTGTCATAATATCCATATTTTTCTACAGAGACTCAACCTGGACAAACACACAGGAGTAGCACCTGTGTGTTTATTTTATTACATAGCATAGTTTGATTACATTTTCACCCGTATCACAGAAGCCGTAATTGCTTCAGGCACTAAATTGCTAGAGAAATATATCAACACGATGATAATGATGTCTTGTCTACAGATGTACAAGTAGCCTAATTTGGTCATGTAACGGTTACATGGTTCTATCTTAGAGATTAAGGGCGAGTTGTTTGATCAGTAGTGAAACTATTTGTTATGAAAAAATTATTCAATTTTAACATCAGTTACCCGCATGCATAATAGTCGATGTGCAAACATTATGAACTCAACGGGTGCCTGAGAATAGACATAAATAAAACTCTTAGTTTTTTGGGCCTATTTATGGCTACTACTGCACTTCGCGGGCATGCGGACAGCGAGTAAAGGGCAACTCGCTGTCCGATCATGGACTAGGCCCGGTTCGGCGGGCGTTTTGTTCCACCCTCGCCTCAAAGAGCGTCAGAGAGAGCGGGCTCGAGAGGGCCAAAGCCTGTCAGGGTCGCGGGTTCATTTCATTACCGTGACCCCGGAACATAAAGTAGAGTTTGACCACTTGCCTGCGTCCCTCCGGGTAAGGACTCCAGAAATTATCAACAATGTCTCAACTACGAGTAGGAGTCCTACTAGCAGTCGAACTTTTCTTTTCGTAAAAAAGCTACTCATTGACGGCTGCATAAATATAAATATATCGTATATATATCACGTCGGGCGCAGGCATCTAAGTATGTAAGGTATTATTTTAAATGTAGGTACTACTTTATTGTTTTTTTTTTAATGAGATAACTATAATATTCCACAGTTATCACACAACGCCATCTAGGCCCAAGCTAAGCAGTGCTTGTGTTATGGGTACTAGACAACTGATAAAGGTACTTATATATTTCTAAATACATACATATTATAGATAAATTACACCCAGACAGAGAACAAATAATCGCGCTCATCACACAAACATTTGTCCCGGGTTGGAATCGAACCCCTCGACCTCCGGCATAGGAGTCGGGGTCTCTAACCACTAGACCAACAGGCCAGTCAAGTCTTTAAATACATTTTGTATGAGACTAGAATAATTTTAGCAACGGCACAAAGAGGAACAAGCAATTATATCGCCCAAAACTTCATAACGGTCCACAGACCAAAATGGTCGCTAATGTTTTCATTACAATAAACTAGAGTGCCTATATTTGAAACTAATGTACTCATTTACTTACTATGTTAATCATATTCATTCGCAGTGATTGTAATTTTAATCTTTTTGTGTCATACGACAGTTATTGTTTATACAGTGTTAAAATTAGAATATTTTTACTGCGGGAAAACTTTTGCATGTTTTTGTCTCTTCGTTTCTAAACGTTGCTCTTTTTTTGCGTGGTAATATCATCAAATGAGTCCTCTGGACTGGACTGTCAGACTTTTACTGACTAAAATCCACGGTGTCCTTCAATAGCCCTTTATGTTCCGGGGTCACGGTGATGGAAATAAGTCCCGCGACCCCGGTAGGCTTTGGCACTCTGTGAGGGGGCCTCGTCTTTTTGCTGACGCTCTTTGAGGTGCGCGTGGAACACGACGCGCCGTCGTGTTCCACGCGCCCGGATAAACGTTGCCCTAGGATTTTTTCGGCACCGTGGTTGCGTTTACAAAACATTGAATTCATAATACACATACCCCCAAACCCGTAATCGGACCAGTCGATAACTTAACCACTACGCCAAGAGTGTCATCAAAATATGTAACGAATAATTAGTTAGAAGTTAAATAGTTTGTTAGATAATTGTAAATCAGGTTATAAACTCATAAGCCATCCCATTAAGGAAATTGCCTTTGTAATCTATACCACACCACTATCGCTTTAGGGCTTATAATTATCTTAAACTATCGGTTAGCGACAAACTTCGTCACGTATCCGACTTAACTGAACAATTGTAATTATTATGATTAGATTAGCAGTTGATACCCCGTATCCTTGCCGGGAACCCATTACATCAGGGGCCTTGAGAGTTTGGGGTTGTGTATGGAAACACCCTTATGTTTTTCGAGGAATTACTGGCTAGGAATTAAAGTCGATTTTGAACAAAAAACTATTCTATAGTGACGATATAATTCTTTCTCTTTCGTCAACTTTCCAAAAAAGTCTCGTTTTTATCAAAATGTTACGGTTTCAGTCGGTTGACGGAGCCCCCCACTGCGACGATATATGCTATTTCTGTGTGCATTGTTTAAAGTAACTTAACCAAAACAAACCTCAGAATAACCCTAACGTCGACCGACCAAGTACGTGAATGGTCAGTTAGTTCAATCAAAATAAAGTTTATTTATTGAAGCTGAACAGTAAGTGAATTCGGCACCTCACGGTTCGGTTTGGTTAGGTTCCTTTATACTCTGCAGACAGAAATAGGAATTCCTAAAACAACTATTGCTTTCGTTAACAGTCTTAACCTTTTGGCCTTGTTTTGCCTATTGGCCTTGCTTTATTCTGTCTCCTGTTTGCATGGAAGGAAGTGGAAACATATTTTTTCCTACTCCTCCACTATTATTTTCTGATCAATTTCGTTGCAGGATCTAAGACAGGTAAATTCATTCTCCGGGACACGTCGAGCTTCATTGTTTAGGCGCTTTTCTGGTGGTTGCCACTGTTGATTCTGGCTCTCAGAAGTTGCAGTAGTTTGGGAATAGTGAGGTGGGTTTGTCCCAAAAAAAAAGTCTCAACCTTTGCAGCAGTTAATTAAATTTCTCACACCTTTGTTCAATCAAGTAGATAAAACATCGTGACCAAGCTGCGGCGCGTGCTTAAAGTATGTAAAAACGTAGGTATCAATAAAGACATGCCGTCACACCTCTTCAAAATAAAGCCTTTAACGCAATGAAAATGGCAGTTTACCAACAAAACAGAACAGTAACAATATCCATAGCCGTTTGAAGTACAATCCTCTCTTCATTGAAGCCTCTTTATGTCTTTCCTAACCTCGTCACGTCTATTCAATGGTAATCCAAATCCATTTTATTTGACATCTAAGAGCGTAAAATGATGCCTATTACTGAAATAGTACGAGAACGGGAGTAAGATTTGGTTCAGACGGGTAATTTTCAAGGCACAGTGGATTTTTCAAGCACTGAGAGTTGAGAGTTCAAAATGCAATGATGCTTTTTTTTATACGACAGTATGCGGCCTTTTTCGTTCTCATAATCACGCTATAACTTTCCATGATTTCTGACATTCGGACGGCGAGTAAAGCTTGCTTGCCAACTAAGGACCATGCCAGGGTCGACGGCGTGTCGTGTTCCACGCGCGCCTATAAGAGCTGTCAGCAGTATGACGGGCAACCCCTTAGAGGTCCCACCCAAGACTGTCCCCTGATAGTCTACCCTTCACGGGACTATCGGATCACCGATGGCCCAGAACGAAGGACACTGTGGATTTTAGTTAATATAAAGTTGGCAGTCCCTCCTGTCCTGTTCTGGGTGGGGGATTCAGTTTTGATAATTTTATCACATAAAAAAAGACTAATATGTTCTTTTTGCCACATTTTCTCTCTGTGAGAGCACAGAGAGAAAATGTGGCAAATCCCTCTGGATTGAGTTGTAATCCACCGGCCCTAGAACGGATTGGTACATGTCCCATTTTTTTTCGATTTTTGTTTCCAGGACATTCGGTTTTGAGAGTGGTAATGAAAAAAAGAATACAAAGTAATGCACCCAGCTGGGTCCGAACACACCATAAATCCTTTTCCATTTTCAATACTCCAGTGAAATACATAAAGTTGAAAATTCAGTGCATGATATGAAATGGTTGAGGCTAGCGTAGACGATCGGTAATCGTTGGCCGATTTGCGTCAGAAATCACTGTCGGTTTCAATCTACATGCAAAGTTGCAACTTCAATCGTCATGCAAATCCGTGACAATCGTCTAGATCCGCCAAGAGTATCTGTAGAACTTTACATTGATTGTGTCGTGTTCAAACTACTCTTAATTTTTTAAATAAAAGGTAAACAGGAATGTTCAAGGAGAAACCTTGAATAAAAAATCGAGTGTCACTGCTCGTACTTATTATCTCAATGAGAAGTTTTCTTTTTCGAGTATAAAAAAAAATAGTTTCCAAGAACTGCGTAGATGGCGTTGAACTGACTAGGTTTATGCCTTCACTCTTTTTCTCTTGGGACATTTTCTTTATGGCGTAGAAAACTCATAAATTAAAAAGACTGGTCAATCTATCCATCGACTAGGGAAGCAATCAAAAGAAAATCCCTCATTTGAAAGATATTTAACATTGGAGGCAATTGTGTTCCAATTTTTGATGTTACAAAATAATTAATCTTATAATGATGATTTAATTTTATAGAAGAATGGGCAAGACACTAAATGGATACCAACGTATCCATTTAGAATCTTGCACATTCTTCTCCGAAAGAAGCTACGCATTAAACTGGGCAACTGTAGTACTTAGACAAGTTATTATGCCTTGCAGCTGAGACAATAACTTCATTTTTTTTTTAGAATTCAAAAATGTGGCTGTCATTGTCAGTGGTATATTACTGTGTTTCATCGGTGTACAGTTTCATTTAGGTAAGAAAGCTCCATCTTAGGACTCTTTGCTTTCGAGCTAGGGATAAAAAATAACTAAAAACTATTCAAAATGTAGCTGTCATTGATCTTGGTTTTTACAGTGTTTCATCGGTGTTATATTTCAATTAAGTAAGTTCTTTCCATCTTAGGACTCTTTGCTTCTGAGTTAGGTTGAGACCAAGATAACAAAAAAAACTATTTTATTATTTAGTAGAGGCGGCGTGACGATCTGATAATGGTTGAAGGGCAAGCTTTGCCAGAAATTGCCCAAAAAGAGAGGATTCCTGTACTGATTTATTCACTAGTCTGCGCACACACTTATAGAAAGGATCTAACTCAGAAAAAGTTTTAATGCCTAAGACGTAGGACGTAACTGGTTCTTCAACGTAAATCGGAAATAAAAGTCTGCCTATCTTACACTTGTTACGTTCAATTGGGAAGCTTTATGGGACAGTTTTGATGTCTTTGACTGGGTTAGAATTTTCTAGAAACTTGGAAAAGCTAAGGAAAAAAATATAGCTATCAGTTTGTCGCCGACTCTGTTAGGACACTGTCTACTATTATATTTACGGTTTTAAATTTTAGGTCGGAACCAGAGTCGACTGCATCTCGTGTTTCACACGCGCCTCAAAGAGCTGTCAATAATTGACGAGGCCAAACACCTGCCAACTACTGCCAAAGAACCAGGACGTAAAGGCTAATTGAAGCAACTGGACGACGGCGGACATAGTCAACAAGACTTTGACAGTCCTTTCAGCTTCCAGAAGTGGGAACTTAGTTTCCTACTCCTCAACTATTCTTTTCTGTACCCTTAGCACGAGTTTTCAATCTTTTACTTTACAGCAACTTTCCAGTATTTACAGCGTTTCTTGTATGAAAATATGGAACAGCGCCTCTGGTGTGCGAAGAAGGAACTAATTTTTCCCTTGAAAATTGTCAGTTTGAAGTAGTCAAAGTTCCAGTTTACTTTACGTCTCAAATACTGAAAACTCGTGCTGACGGTACAGATTAATTTCGTTGCAGGATCCAAGACAGGTAAATTTATTCTCCGGGACATGTCGAGCTTCATTGTCTCAGCAATTCTGTGGTGGTTGCCATCAGTGTTGATTCTGACTTTCAGGAGTTGCCGTGGTTTGGGAATAGTGTGGCAGGTTTGTCCCAAATAAAAAAAGCCCTTTCAGATCCAGTTGACGATATTACTACACCAATTTCTTTAGGGCTTTTAAAATGTGTATGACTAAACCTAAACATACGAAGCTTTCGCGAAATCCAATAGGTACTTACTTTTATTCGTATTTACTCAACTTATGTACACACAATTAATATTTTACATAATTTAAAAAACTAAAATTCTTTTCTGAAATATTTACAAAACTGACCAAAATAAAGTAACATTATAAATTAAAAAAAATAATTACCTAAACATGAAATGATGAAGATCATGAATAACATTACTACAATCTTATTACTGTGTTCGCTGAAACAGAAAAATTCCTAGAACCTTTTAGTGAATACAGAATTCCATTTATCCGTGACTCCGCGAATGCCTACTTTGTCAATTTATTCAAGAAGATTCAATAAAAGCGCCTAAAACAACAATCATGTTACTCTCGGCAATAAAAAACTTCCTGATTCAATTCAACCTAAAAGGAATGTTACTCATTGTGAACCTTTTGGTGCGATACCTCAAGGGCACCAAAACGTTTTAAAACGTAAACGGTATACCCATTTATGGTCACAACAGATTCGACCAAATTCCGGTGTGGGAATTGTGATTTGTCAGAGGAATTTAAACTTTATTTTGTGTGTTACAAGGTTGATATGACGAGTCTATTCAAATAATTTCCTTTTTTGGTAAATGTAAGAAGTGTAGCTCACCAAAGCTGAACGTTGTTGCCACAAAATGCTGTTCTACTGATTTGCAGATACTTAGTTTATAGGTCATTTTAGTTATTGGTTGTGGCTTTTATAAAACATTTTAAAACTTTTAAATAACTTTTGAACAATGAGAAATGTCGAATTCACAAACGTTTAACTTTTGATCTATTGTAATTTCTATTTTAAATGTCATCAGAGATAGGTCTCTAAACTAAGATCTACAAACGTTAATTTGACTTAGATGTGCTTTCATGTGATTCTCTTTCAAGTAGGTAATCATCATCATCATCAGCCTATAATGCTCCCACTGCTGGGACTCAGGCCGTAATCCACCACGCGGGCCCAGTGTGGATTGGTAGCTGTCACATATCTTCGAATTTTTAGTTCTAGGACATGCCGGTTTCCTCACGATGTTTTCCTTTACCGTTTTGAGAGCAGTGGTGATGAAATAAATTTACAAAAAGTACACCTGGCGGGGTTCGAACACACGACCTACAACTTGTAAGTCAAGACCGATACCACTGGGCCACCACTGCTCTAGTAGGTAATAAGTTTTTTTTATTTGGAACATTAAATGCAAAATAAAACGTTTTTTTTTTTCATTTTTTACAAATATTTTCTGTTAACTAAGTACTTATTGGCAAAAATTGTTCAAAACAGAGAAGTTTGATAAAACAATGGCCTTTGCCCTGTAGTGTACTATAGGATAAAGACAATAAATTCGGAGCTAATCCATAAAGTACAATTACCTTCCTATTTTAAAGACGGCAAAAAAATGTTTTATATTATTACTAGCGGCCCGTCCCGGCTTCGCACGGGCTTAAGTCTTCTAAAACCCGGTCCCGATGGTAACAAACACAACAAAAAAAGAATTATCGGAATCGGTCCAACCGTTTTCAAGTTATGAGCTTAGCTAAACATTTTGCGATCCATTTTCATATTATAGAAGATTGTAGAAAAATTATTTCCTTTTGATTCCAGTGAAACTTGGTCAACCTACATAAGTTCAAATCAATGAAAAGCTAAAAATAACACTCAATAATTAGTTCGTTACTCCGTTCATGATATTACAGGGTGACTTTGAATAAATGCGACAAAATGAAATGGGAGCTTCAGTTAAAGTTACATAGTAATTATAAACTGTTTTTTCAACAATCTAAATCGATAAAAAAAAATAATGCGATTATCGTTTTCAAAAGGTCCATTGATGGTATTAGCTTTATTTAAGTATGAATTATCGGTATTCCAGCATTTAATATGCAAAATAACTGTAAGAAAAATTAAAGTATCAAAAAATCTCGTCCCACTCATCGCAGTGCTCAATAATCATCGAGCACTCATGTTATTAAACGTTGCCGTTCATAGCGTAACACTGACCAATTATTTGTAAATTTTACATTTGATATTTTATATGTTTTCTGGACAACACGTATAATTATTGTATATTTAAATTTGTCGCATCTATTCAATTTCACCCTGTATAATAACCTACAAAATGCGTAAAACCATAAATCAGTAGCATGGCCATCTGGAAATATAAACTATGGTATTTTGTTGTATGGCTATAAATAAAATTCTGAATTTTGATGGCAACTTGTGTTCTTCACACGCATAAAATATTAATTGATTTTTATGAGAATAGTCACCACCAGACGATATCGCTGTCCTCATGATTGGGAAACAGAAAAATACACTAGTGTCTTACTTTGGTCCCGGGACTTATACCATCACCGTGACCCCGGAACATAAAGGGCTATTGAAGGACACCGTGGATTTTAGTCAGTACAAGTCTGACAGTCCCTCTCGCCCTGCCCGGGGTGGGAGGACTCATTTGATGATTTTACCAAGATTTAAAAAAAAGTGTCTTACTTAAAGGTACTGTGTACTGTTTTGTGAGTATGTTTATTACTCTTTCATGCAAAAACTACTGAAGGGATTTGAATGAAAGATACACAGATAGTATAAAGCTTGGATTATCATATTATGCTGATGAATGAAAGATCATAACGTCTGAATTATTGCGATTCCATAAGTACAGAGTTAGAGGATAAGTTAATTTAGTTATACTAAATGCATTTACAAAACTTTTATTTAAATAAATGCTATAAAATATCCACAAATCTATATATCCGCGAACAAAATCCAACCGTGCGGATAATCCGCGATCTCCGCTTCTCTGCGCGGATCACATTTATTTTCTTTTGTTAATGCGCTCCGTCACCGCGAGCATTCACCTGTAATTTAACGTTACAGATTCGAACATTCATCAGTGAGGGAAGACAATTGAGCATCACAAATAATCACGATGCGCAACTTGTATCAAATCTATACTAAATGTACGCGAATGCTCGTCAGTTAGAGAGGTAGTATTGTAATGTAATGCTCAAAGTCGAATCTGTAATTTCACATTACACGCGAATGCTCCCGGTGAGGGAGCACCTTTAAACATTCTACGCCTAGGATCTTAAAAGTATTAATAGGTATTAATCACCCTTGCTCTAAAGCTTAATAATTCTTCGTATTCCAAATGTATGTACAGTTTGTCACACGGTAGTGCAAGCTAAACCAGTATAAGCAGGCCTGTCATTCTAATAATACTACGTCTCAGTTAGGTCTCAGGACTCAGGTCAAGGTCGAAGCAGGGCCGTAGCTAGGATTGAATTTAGGGAAGGACAGAGATGGTTGATTCACCGACGACCGGTTCAGTTAAAGTTAGGACATTTTTTTGAGATTTAAATATTTTAATTGAAACTAATGGAGATCCGATGCCTCACTGCAAGATTTTCTTAATTTATCGTACAGCGTAATTAAAGTTTTATGACGGTAAATGAAGGAAGAGAATTATTTTGTTTCATCAAATTGTCGTCAAAGTGCCTCTATTTACGTCACAAAATAGTGAAAATTCGTGATAAGGCCTCGGGAGTTAATGATTGTGACAAATGGTTTTATTCAGATATCACCACCTTTTCAAATTGCATTTTTTTATTCATCTCGATTCGTCATTTTCATCTTACTGCCCTTTTTTATCGTAGTACTTGTACAAACATCAAATGAGTACTCCCACCCAGGGCAGGGCGGGAGGGACTGTCAGACTTGTAATTACTAAAATCCACGGTATCTTTCAATAGCCCTTTGCGTTCCAGGTTGACGGTAATTGGTCTAGTTGCAACACGTTTTGTCTAACACTTAATTTTTTTGGAATTGTAAGGTAGGGCATTGCCCTACGATGCCTCCCCTAGCTCCGGCCCTGGTTCAAAGTGTTACACGTGTAGGTTGCCGTACGTCACCGAGGGATGTATAAAATATTTAAAAGTGAATGCGTATTCCTAGTTATCGGACGTCATTGGGCAACGTCGCATGTCCATTGAAGTAGCATCCATTTTATTCTATACTTGTACGTTAGATTCGATCGGATTTGAGCTCCTAGTTTAATTAATACGCGCTGAGGGTCGATTTACAAGGTTCATTCATCCATTTCGTCTCGGGTTTCCTCAGTGTCTTTCAAAGCACGTTACACGTAACAATTAGTAAATTTTGAACTTTAAACTCTACAGTACAAAATTGAGATCGATTTATAAATGGTTTAGATCCTCGACCTTAACGAAATTTTCCTTTAATGCATTTCCAATTGTGTGCTATACAGCATAAAATCTATAACAACTTTCGTCGACGTGCTCGTCTAGTCTTCAATAGTACAACATAGGCATTGTGCCTATTACACCATAGCTATGGGCGATCCAGCGTAGATTACAATGTAGTACTGTAAGACAAACAATGGAACACCTGATATCCTTCATGCTTCGATGCATGCACACTATAGGAATTGATGAGCGTCACTGATAGATTGAAACGTTCTGGGCACAATGTACATAGATTTCAAGTGATATGCTTCGAAAGGTAATAGTATTTTTTTTTTATATCAAAGATAAAAACATAAATTTATACGATTCCCCCTCGAAAAAGCTACTTTTAGTCACGGAAAACTTGGTGTCTGAATTTAGAACACTTTAGTACATTCGACATCGACCGCGATTCTGGACAACCCCCTTACTAATATGAAAATTACTCTTAATTCAAATCATTGCTCCGATTTTAATGTCAGCTTGTTGGCGCAGTGACCGAGCGATTGGACTACTTCAAAAAAAAAACGTTACTTTGTTTCGTTGAATATCTTTTATCACTTAAATCATTCTTTTTCTCGTAGTCATGGTATAAAGTATCGTTTGCAACTCTTGAATAAAACGGATTTAAATCGAGGGCCTGAATCACTCGCGTCGCTCAGGATTTAAATACTTGAATCACTCGCTTCGCTCGTGGTTCAATCATCATGAATCACTCCCTGCGGTCGTGATTCAGTCATTAAAATCCTTCGCTTACTCTTGATTCATATAATGGGCCTCGCTTTAAATCCGCTCTTTATTCACTAGTTGCAAAATATACTAATTATTTATAGGTGTCATCCTAATTCCAAGTGCCTAACAGATATTGCAAATGCGATAATAAGTTTGTAACAATTTCACGCCGAAACCGCTGAGCCAGTCGTCATGAAATTTTTCACATAATAATATTGTACGATATTAAATAGGTATAGAAACGGACATAGGGTACTTTCATACCGAAAAAAAGTACTTTTCCCAAAAATTTCATGAAATTTTGAACCAAGTCGATGCTGTGCTAAGCAGGAGTGTGCTACAGAAAGCTGAAGTTCTTTCTACTTTAGAACACCTTCTGGTAAAATACCTATTTAGAGTATTAGATAAAACATGATTATTTTATCACAGCATTTTCTGCACTTTAGATAAAATCCTTTATCACCAGCGGATCATACCATTTTGAAGTGTTTGGTTTAATTTATCTAGCCCACGCTGGGATACCACTGCTGGGGAAACATTTTGAGCTCTTGTTCCGCTACACTACTAACCACTTTTTTGGTGTATCTAGATCGTAATCTGATGCTTCTATAAAATGCTAGATGAAAACCTTCCACTTAGGGCAGCTGTGAAAAGTATTGATAACACCCCAGGTGCCATTAGCTCAGGTGCCATTTCAGCGGGTGCCCAATGTGGAATATATCTAATTTACTTATAAGCTCGAAAGTCAATTTTAAACTAGAAATAACATTTTAGAACTACAACAATTTGTTAAATTTTGCGAACCCTGTTTAAATTTTAAACAGTAGAAGCTAGCCCTCATTTCCATTTTCAAATACCTTAAAACAATGTCAAATAAATTCTAAAATTATTTATCTATGACTGAAACGACAAAGAGTATTCTATCCTCGTCCGTTCAGAAATAAAATAAATAATCTGTCGCACGATGACGAAGGCATTAAGCATGCAAATTGGAATTGGCTGCCGTTCGGAAACCCGCTAAGTGACGTTTTGCTGTCGATTTTTTTTTAATTGACAATAGCTATCTGATATTAATTTACGCAAATTCCATTAGTCATATAAATTGAAGAAGATATAATTTATTTTATTTGCTTTTTGTTTTTTTTTTTTTATAATTTCAAACAGTTTTTTAAGGTGTATTTTTTTCTTTCATTTAAGTTGTAACTTAGTCACTACAAGCACTAAGCACTACCTATAAATTTTCTAAAAGTACCTCCAATAGAGTCCTAAATTGGCAAACAAAAAAGGGAACATTCCAAAAACTCAGCAATTTAATTCCGAAATAATTCTGAAACAAAATTCATTCGTGTGCCTACAAAGTATGCAGTAATCCTAACATTCCTGAAATTGGTAGACTGATCCCATTCCGTTATCGAAGTTTGTGCTCGATTGGACACAGTTGTGACAAAAACCCCAATTAAACTTGACTGTACCTGTGGATTTAAAGGTCAACGTACACCTTATTAGCTTTTTTTTTGCTCGCGGCTTCCCCTCTCTTCCCCGTTCTCTCCCCTCAGTTTTTACGCATAGCTATATAAATAAGTAGACCCAATTTTTCATTCCTCTTTTACTAATGTTGTTTCACCTTTTCCAATATTGCTTTTCCTTTTGATCCACCCTATGTACCAAAACTGCACATGGAATCGATCCGAAGTCAATCCGAAGAAGGTATTGTCTTTACGGTCGCAAAACCGTGTTAAAAGGCACCGCGGCCCTGCAACGAGGGAACTGAACGTACAGGGAGATTTTTAGTCTATTTGGACAGTTTCTTTGGGTGGAACTGACAATATTGACTGACTACGTCACTCAGTAAAACAGCGAGATGTCCTACTAAGTTTATTATTTTCCACACAAAAAAGAAATACTGTGAAACAAATTAAGGTGCTTTAAAAGAGTGCATTTCAGTATAACATCTTGTTTTTACCTAAAAGGATTGATCCAGAATCCAATGCAGTGCTTATAACTGTGCGCCGTCCTTAATCCATTTTAGTTTGAAGTTACAGGTAACTGAATAAGCGTTAGCTGTAAGGACGCCTGAAACGGATTAAACTGAATTCAATGGAATCTTGTTATACAGCATTCAAGAAAATAATGGGGAAGAAGGACTAGGAAAACGAATTTATTTATGAAATCTATTTGGGATAGAATTTCCATTATTTGTCTTACAAATGCTGGGGACTTATGATCTTAAATTTTGAAGCCGAGTGTTTTGGTTCGGGTATGCGGATGGCGAGTAATTTGAGACTCGCCGTCCGATCATGGACCATGCCATGCGTGTCCCATGCGCGCCTCAAAGAACTGTCAGCAAACTGACGGGGCCTACTGAATGGATCATTGGATAGATGAAAGTTGATGTGGCTGTTTGTTTCTGATGAAAACATGACGGGTTGCACTCCGGGAGTGCCGGCAGAAGTGAAAACTTGAATATTAACCTTGTGCATTTATTTCCATATTTTAAACACTTTTTTATACACGAATTTTACGAATACACACCAGTGTGGCCACTACACAGACGGTCGAGCCATCAGCTGTCACCATGCTCGATAGATGGCGTTGCACGATTAAAATGCAAGCTATCGTTTGTTTCGCTATCCGGTCACATGTTTGTTTTTCGATCAAGGTTTAACATTTTTTACTCATTACAAAAAAAGTGTACAACGCCGCTACAGAAGTTTTCACTTTTAAATAATCTGAGAGTAGTACCAGAAAAACTACACAGATAGCGTGACCCCATAATGCAATTATCTTATCCACACAGAGCAAAGCCGCCAGCATCAACTAGTGAGATTATAAACGTAATTTTTAAATGTTAAACAAACACGATGATTAATGCAACGAGTATTCATAAATGCTCCTTCATTATCTTTACGAGACCTTAACCCTTAGTAGGTCAATTATATACAAATATAATATAACGTTTACGAGCTTCAACTATTATGAATTAACTAGAGATGGGCCAAATACGGTTTTGCCGACTAGTCGGCTAGTGTTATTCTCTAGCCTCAACGCCGCGGCAACGCTGAAAATACTGCTTTTTTGGTTGGAATTTCAAGTTGGGTTTACTTCTCAAATGTAATGTAAAGTCACTGTACCCTGTAAAGTCATAAACTGCCTTATTAACAAATCAAGAAGTAAAATTACGCCAATGTTAATCCTGGAGCACAGCTGCTATCAGCTGTGCTCCAGGATTAACATTGGCGTAATTTTTATAGAGTCCGCACCACCAGTCCACCACTCATGACGTCCGGAAATTTTGTGGTAGGTACTAATTTTTTTAATGCTTTTGATGTAATGACATCAAATTGCGATCAATCAAAAGGAAAACCGTGGTATACACTCTGTGCTCAAGGGCAATTCCTTTTCGTTTAAAAAATATAAATTACACGTAGATCCGTTCTTCTTTTAATGTAAGATACATTTTTGAGTACCTAAGAAGAGAAGAGGCCGTTACCTGAAAGGGCTATTATTTCACATTCACATCACATTTACCATCAGCTAAATTAATTTGGCTTTATCCGACTATTCGCTGACTAGTCGGTTAATAGTAAGCCACTAGTCGGAACACTTCTATAAGCAACAGCAAACCTACATAGAATATGTTTGTTTATCATAGCCCGACTTCAGAGGAAATTAAAGGAAATGGGTCACTGAAATACATTGCCGGCAAAGGGTAAGCGTGAAAGATTTCAGTGAAGGTACTTGTTACGTATAAAAGATGGATGTTTATGCATACCTATACCATTTTTTAAATAAGTTCTTGTTTTACTACCATCATGCCTGATGATGAACAGCTTCACAATCAATCATATCAATATATGGTTGATTGTGAAACTGTCTAGAACTAAGCTATTTTTTTTAATAATTAAAATTATAATTCGCCCTTGCTTGAAGAATTTAAAGTTGTAGCTATCAGGCAGGGCGTTCCACCATAAAAGATCTTTCAAAACGCCTTGTACGACCGGTGAAATGTTTACGACGTACCAATAGCGCATTGTCGTCTTGTAGCGAAAAAGATCTGGTTGAATCAAATTGTACAGTTCCATCGCACACTTCCCTAAAATTTATGTAAAACGGAGGAGATTTTATCGGTGATAGAAAGTGCCAGAATTATAGCAAGGTAGTTGTCTTACCACCAGCGATTAGCGGGTAACGAGTAGAGCTGGAAATTGAAAAACGAGTGGGCGAGAATCGAACAGTAAGTGGTTTTGGTCCACGCGAGAGAAGTCGCGGACGAAAGCTATTTCAGAATTATAATTCATTGCTAAAATCACTTACATATTATCGCAAATTGTTTGACATAACGTCAAATACGTAGATTTGTATTTATCTAGTAATCATACCTAATGCATTTAAAGCGATAACAATAAACGTAAACAAGTGTTCATACATTGAAATATGATTTGTTCAGAAGCATTATATCGTAATCGACGGTTATTATCAACGATGATATATTACTAGACTCCGCATGCACAATCTAACGAACAAAATCTATTCTGTCAACTCGCTGAGGTACTACGTAAGCGAGGGGGACGGGGTTCTGCGTTGAGATTGACTAACTCAAGGTCTGTTCTGTCTCAAGGTATGTTTACGGCTCACAGGAGTGGTCGAAATAAGACGGATATAAGACTTTTTTGCCTGATGTGTTGACAGACATCGGTCGCCTGTTTTTAGGAGTCGAGTAATATATCGTCGTTGGTTATTATGTACACTAATTTAATATTAGTTTGATTCTAATGTAAAAAAATTGAGGCGGCTCTAACGACTTTTATTCCTTAGTCATTAATATACGCCCACATCATAATGGAGTGGCTAAATCAGGAACAAGAATAATACAAGTTGATATAACATTATCATACAACTGTAGTGCCTATAGGGGCAGCGGCGTATACCTATACTTTCATTCAGTTATATTAGAAAATTGATACGTATGTAAACTGTTATAGTTCTTAGACGGAAGTGTCTGGTGGTAGTAATAATAATAATAATATCCCACAACTATTACACAACGCCATCTAGTCCCAAGCTAAGCAGAGCTTGTGTTATGAGTACTAGAGAACTGATAAACATAGTATACTTATTTCTAAATGCATACAAATTATAGATAAATTACACCCAGATACAGAACAAATGATCGTGCTCATCACACAAACATTAATTGTTCTGGGTGGGAATCGAACCCACGACCTCCGGCATAGCAGTCAGGGTTACTAACCACTAGACCAACAGGCCAGTCAGTAGTAGTAGTAATAGAGCTCAAATGTCTTGTTTGGTTTGTGGAGGTTAGATAGGCAGTCGTTTCATGTAAAATACTGATATATATTTAGTTGTATCTGGTTAAACTGAAAGCCAAACCCAACATGATTCGGGCACGCCGCAATAGCGGCGATAAGACCCCTCTTTGAGGAGTGGCTGGAGAGACGTCACGGCGTCCTAACCTTCCGCTTGACGCAGGTCCTCACCGGACACGGATGTTTCGGGAGGTACCTGTGTCTTATGAGAAATGAAGAAACGCCTGGGTGTCACCACTGCGTAGATCGCCCGGAGGACACAGTGGAGCATACGGTGCAGGATTGCCCCGCTTGGGCGGAGCACCGACGTGTCCTCACGGCGGCGATAGGCGGAGACCTCTCGCGCCCAGCACTGGTCGCGGCCATGCTGCGGGGCGAGACGGAGTGGGAAGCGGTCGCCTCCTTCTGCGAAGCAGTCATGCTCGCGAAGGAGGAGGCGGGCCGCGTGAGAGAGAGGACAAGGTCCTCCCTCCGCCCCACCCGCGGTGGTGGACGCCCACGGCGTCGGACGTCGCAAGACAATCTCCGGCCACCGTAGGCGCGGGCATGCGGGCGGCGAGTAAAGGGCAACTCGCCGTCCGACCATGGACCATGCCCGGGGTCGACGGCGCGTCGTGTTCCACGCTCGCCTCAAAGAGCGTCAGCATAATGACGAGGCCCCCTCTCAGAGGGCTAAAGCCTGGCGGGGTCGCGGGTCTTATACCATCACCGTGACCCCGGAACATAAAGGGCTATTGAAGGACACCGTGGATTTTAGTCAGTACAAGTCTGACAGTATCTCCCGCCCTGCCCGGGGCTGGAGGTCTCATTTGATGATTTTACAACGATAAAAAAAAAAAAAAACCCAACATGATTGGGAAAAAGCTAGGAAGATAATATATAATTTAATATGTATCTACAGATAAACGTAAATCGGTAACTGGAATCCCAACCCTACGCATCGTGGTACATCCTTAGTGGAGCAAGCAGAGACAAGTCAGGGCGACGTATGTCAGCGCGGTGTGATTTGACATGACCGGCAAATTCAAGTTCCAAGATGATAATTATATTTTATTGAATAAATGGTGGATTCAGTAATGATGCACATTTCAATTTAGCACTACGTATAATTTAATGACGCATCAGCACAATTTCGCCGTAGGAAGTAATGTTTCTATATCAGCCATTGATTTATGAAGATCGGAGACGTTACCGCTACCGGGACTGTATGTAAAGGTCTTTCAGCCAGGACAGCATTTCTATGTGTGTTGAAGAAGTATTGAGAAAGCTTTCAGAGTGTCTAAAACACTTTCGAAAAATTGTTGGTATCTCTATATTATCAGCCTATTGCCGTCCACTGCTGAACGTAAGCCTCCCCCAAAGAGCGCCAACCATCCCGGTCCTGGGCAGCCCGCATCCATCCACTGCCAGCTACCTTCTTCAGGGCGTCCTACACTACGTTTGCCCATTCGCGGTCTCCACTCTAGCACATGTTTGCTCCACCTGCCGTCTGTCCGTCTACAAACGTGGCCGGCCCACTTCCACTTCAGCATGCTGATTCTAAGCGCAATGTCGATTACTTTGGTTCTCTGGCGAATGACTTCATTAGGAATTCTATCCACCAGAGAAACCCCGAGCATTGCTCTCTCCATCGCACGCTGAGCAACCTTAAATTTGTGGACCAGGCCGATGGTAAGTGTCCACGTTTCGGTTCCGTAAAGGGATTGTGGGATCGATGATTCAAAGATATGACGCAGCTTCCCGAATGCCGCCCAGCCCAAGGGTATTCTTCTGGCTGCTTCCTTCTCAAAGTTGTGCCTGCCCAGTTGTACACTTTAGCCTAGGTAAATGTATTCCTGCACAACCTCGAGGGCAGCACCATTCACGATTACAGGTCTCGGTATCTCTACTTACAGCTAAAAATACGGGAAGATTCGATCTCATTTTATTTGTAACTAGGTACCTACCAAAGCCAAGGTTGGTGAATTAATTATGAAAATTGAAAACGAAATAATAGATATTAAAAACGGTACACAGACACAGCTACAGTTCAACCTGAATTAGAATACTAGTTAATTTATTGTGCCCTGCCCTGTCATTATGTGAATAAACACAATGCTTTAATTAAATATAATAAGCTCGTTTTGTACCGTAGCTCATTACATTTTTATGTTTAATTATTCACATAAGATAATATTAAGTATATATAATTTATCTCTGTAAATGTATTAAAAGATTTCTTTGTGCATATTTGACTCTGTACTCTTATTTTTTTCGTATATTATGTGATTTTTATTATAAATATAAGATTTTTTCTTGTTGTTATGTATTCTTATTTAGCACTCATTATACATACATCCCTCTTACTATAAATATTTAATGCAAAAACTTCTAAGGATTTGGATGGATCGATTTTTGTTACACTTTCATTCAAACTACTGAACGGATTTTTTTTTTTTTATTAGCTTGGTAAAATCATCAAATGAGACCTCCAAGCCCGGGCAGGGCGGGAGGTACTGTCAGACTTGTACTGACTAAAATCCACGGTGTCCTTCAGTAGCCCTTTATGTTCCGGGGTCACGGTAATAGAAATAAGTCCCGCGACCCCGGCAGGCTTTGGCCCTCTGAGAGGGGGCCCCGTCATTTTGCTGACAGCTCTTTGAGGCGCGCGTGGAACACGACGCGCCGTCGACCCGGGCATGGTCCATGGTCGGACAGCGAGTTGCCCTTTACTTGCTGTCCGCATGCCCGCGCCTACGGTGGCCGGAGATCGTCTTGCGACGTACGGCGCCGTGGGCGTACACCACTGCGGTTGGGGCGGAGGGAGGACGCTGTCCTCTCTCTCTCGCGGCCCGCCGCCTCCTTCACGAGCATTACTGCCTCGCAGAAGGCGGCGACCGCTTCCCACTCCGTCTCGCTCCGCAGCATGGCCGAAACCAATGCCGGGCGCGAGAGGTCTCCGCCTATCGACGCCGTGAGGAACTGAACGGATTTGGATAAAATTTGGTACAAAGATAGCTTGAAACCCAGATTAACATAGGATTTTGAGAGGCTTTAAAAAAAAAACTGCCCCACACTGGAAATTCCTTATGTGTCGTGGGTACGTTTACAAAAATATAAAATCACATAAACAAACGCCCGAGCCCGGAACAACTACTTGTCGGTCATACAAATATTTGATCCTTGCGGGGATCAAACCCGCTACACACTGCGCAATAGTTCAATCGCTCAGCCTCTGCGCCAACCGTGCCGTGAAATTTTATGTTCCGGTGGTATTATTTATATAATATTGGTATTATTTATATTGTATATTATTTTCGAGTTATAGCAGGCGAAGCCGCTAGCAACAGCTAGTACATACATATTAATTATCTCCACGCATTATCCCCACAGAATGTCACCTTCCACGATTCTTACATTTTGTTTCGCCTCACCTACATTCATATATCTGGTCACACAATCAAGCCCCTTGCGAGTACTACGCACACGACCTTTCTGAAGCACCTCACCAATAAGGTCAGTGTAGGTCTTCCTATGACGTGGTCCCGGCGTTAACACTCACATAATCATTATATGCCTTTTAAAATCCTTTTTGATATTCGCCTTTCATTCATTTTAATCAAGTATAAGTACTGAGGGTATGTTCATTTGGAAAGAAAATAATATGTTTTTTTTAGGTTTTACTTATTGATTAGTAAAGTTATTTTACGCTTTTTTACTATATGTGTTTGAGGGAGTTCCGTTTTTTCTGAAGATTACATTTTATTTATTCACTCTTTTTTATTGTTTATACTTTCGTAATTCCCTTTCCAGAATGTAACAAACAACTTTTCTGAAAACCGCACCAAAATCGGTTCGCCCTAACGGGAGATAATCGGATCATAGAACTTATTTTTTATTTAAACTGGCGGGCACAATGGTGGACTTAATGCCTTGGACACAACGACGATATATTACTAGACTCCGCATGCACGATCTAAGGAACAAAAACTATTCTATCAACTCGCTGAGGTACTAGGTAAGTGTGGGGGACGGGGTGCTGCGTTGTGATTGGCTAACTCAAGGTCTGTTCTGTCTCAAGGTATGTTTACAGCTCACAGGAGTGGTCGAATTAAGACTTTTTTGCCTAATGTGTTGTCAGACATCGGTCGCATGTTATTAGGAGTCTAGTAATATATCGTCGTTGGTATCAAGTATGCTTAAAAATCTAGTTCCTACTTGTTTTACCTAGCAACTAGTATTGATCTAAAAAGCCACTAAACCTAGGTCAGACGACGAAAAAAAGAACGTAAAAAACTAAGTTTGAAACTGATACCGGTACTAATATTCGGTTAATACTTCTGTTCACTTTGCCTGGAACGCTCGAGGAAAACCGCATCGTAATTTTAATTTAAAATTCCGGGCGCTAAAGTGAGTTTAATGCGTTATAATTCCGGCTGGTGGCGGTCCCATTATTAATGTGACAATATTTTAGTGAAATAAAATATGACCGTCATTAATTACAATTATTACGTATAAATAATAATCGTTCGATTTGTCTTAATATTATCACGGAAGCCAGTTACTTATATTTCATTTTTGCGAGGCTAGATTGCCTTGCCGTTGCTCCCGGCTGTTATTTGTCAATTATATCTTTGATAGTCGTTACTGTTAGTCAGAAGCTCTAAAGTCTGACAATCAATCTTAGCATGGGGTATCATATTACCCAGTTACTGGATTGTGGAGGTCCGATAAGCAGTCGTTCTATGTAAAATAATGATATTCAGCTGCATCTAGTTCGACTGGAATCTGAAGTTGGGAAAAGACTAGGCAAATGATGATTATTGCGAAGATAGATTGGTCCTGGCAGATACAACATAGTCCGGTGGAAGTACTGATGGGTCCCCTGGGCCTACCTCTTGTCCTGGTTGGACAGCCTGCCCTGTCTGAAACCACTATGGTAGTGGTCGTTAATCTGACAAAGTTTTGATCATAGCTAAAACTATAATATAGAAATATCCTCGACACAATGTGGAATAATATACCTACATTTTACTTTAATTCTAAAATATGCTATTTTTTTTAAAGATAAATTTGATGATTTCATCTTCCTGCCCTTACTCCATTTTACTCGGGATCTGCGCAATACAATACAGACGTCACAGTATCATTTACTCCTTTTTCTTTCATATCATTTCTTACAGAATATAGTCTATCTGTTCTTTTGCCTTCCTCTTCTCCTCCATCCATCAACATTCATACCGATCACTCTCTCACTCACATAACTCCCCTTCTCATGACATGTCCATACCAAGACAGGCGATTTCCTTTCATTTTTTTCTTTATCAGGCATACGACACTTTTAACTTCCTCATAGATACTCATTCCTTACTTTGAAAAATGTGAAGTCAGTCCAATATGAATTTGGATATGAGGGTAGGGAAATACTTCAAACAGAAATCGGTGAATAGACTTTGCAAAGGATGATGGGCAAAAGGAGTTGCAAGCATAGATAAAGAAGTATGGAAAAAGGAGACATGCTGTAACCACCACAAATAAATTAAAAATGCAGAAGAATGACGATCATTCATTTCATTCAGTATATAAAATTTATTACAAGTAGTTCTGTTTCCATTTGTGAGTAATTATAGTAAATGTATGTGAATCATTGATAACCTTTTGAAGTGCAGGTTATCTATCAATGAGTAAGAAAATTATATAAATTTTCATGCGCAAGTTAAAAATAGCCGTTTATGCGTATTGGTGTCTGCGATTTCCAATTCATCGTATAATATAATATTTTATCTATATTTATGTTTAAGTTTTGTCGTGTTTTTTTTTGTACTTTTGTAATTAAGAACATCAGATTTTAGAAAAAAAAAGAAAAATCATTTTTAAATGCAAGATGTTCAAAAATATGCTACGCTTGGTTTTCTTAATGGCTAATAATTTTCCTTAAATGGAGCAAAGCAGTAAAAATGTCTGAACAATTAATTTTAACTCCCTAAAATTACGACTGTTTTAATTAGAAGCTACTTGTAGCTTTATAGGCGAAAGAACGTTTAACTGGTATTGTCTTGTTAGACGTCGTTAAATTTTTAATAAACTGGCTATTGTGGAGAAAAATATATTTTATATTTTGAAATACCTACATAACTTTAACATGATTAAAATTGATGTTAGAATATTGTAAGCTTAGTAATAACATCCTGTAATCTACTAATAATTAAATATTAAAACAACAATAATTTACTTATTAAAAAAATACTAACCTTTAAAAAACTGCAACCAGTTAACTCACAAAACAAAACTAAACACTGCACTCAAACAATTTTTCTTCTAAAAAACAAAGAACACTGGGCAAAAAACAAACAAAACTGTATTCCTCACTCACTAAAAAAAAAACCGTCAAACTTTTAAATCGTATTGTTTTCTGTTACAAAAAAGTTTTATTCGGACCGCGATAATATTCGAGTCAGTGATGCGACGCGCGCAATGCTCGACGCTCGCTTGCCGCCACTGAATATCGCCGGTTTCTTTACGCGTGCGCGAAGGGAACTGGCAGAATCGCCAAATGCTTTATTTTTAGTGTTTCGCTTTTACCTGCGCTTTCAATTACGAATGCATTGTGACTTATCTACCTACCTACTTTTTTCTTAGTTTTTTTGTAAGGTAGAAAGAATACTTTAATCTTGAATATTTTTGTGACGTTTTTCGTTTGCAAATTATCTTAGACATTCTGTTTTTCATTCTAATTAGTATTGTAAGTTTTCATTACTTTTTACACAGAGGGCGGAGTTTAAGAGCCCGGGTTCGATTGCGAGGAAAAAAAAAACCAGAACTGATGGCATTTTCACCTGTAAATTTTTGTTTAGCAGTCTGGAAACTGGATTAATTATTAAGGATAGGCCCATTACAATTAAATTGGCGAAATGGGGGTATTCTATAAATCATCGGCCACACACAGCAACTAATCGACGTTGGCAGCTGGTAATGTGCCCAAGAGACATGGCGGCGGCGTTGACTCCTCGCATTTTAATGCTTAGCCTCTAGCCAAGGTAAAAGCCAGTCCTTGGGTCACGAGAAGCTTCAACAACTCCTTTTCATATTCAATTAATGAAAGAATGAGGTAACTGACATCTTCATTAATAAATAGTTACTGATCCGTGTATTGAATACTATCTTTTTGATAGCTTATCAACAACAGACAATAGGTTAGAAGGTCACACACGCACTGTACGTGGTCTTCACTTATCAAGTCATCGCCAATTGTTGCACTGATTCGATGCGTCGAAATAATAGAAATAAAGGCCTATCCACACATTTCACGGCGGTGTCAGGGTTGTGCTCCCACAGGTGCCAAAAAAGATGTTGATGGAGCTCACAGTGTTCGCCAAATTTCAAGTTACAAGCTCGTTACTGATGTGAACAGACCTTAAATAGAACGCAGAACAAAAATCTTCTTTTCTATGTCCGGAACACCGAAACTCCGAATCCCTAACATGATTGAATCCAGTTTTAATAACAAAATACACGTATATTTGTAAACTTGCATTCAAGGTTATACGTAGCCTGGCTTTCGTACGTCTATTCTATTCAGTTTTCATTTAGTTTAAGAAAAATTAAAATTATAATTTAACCAATCAAGATGTTGCACTTTCATGGTAAATGTTGTGTATCCCTGTCATAGGCTTACATACCAACACATAAGTTTATATTTTTGTTTTCAATTACTGCATTGTATGTTTTGCTGTTGGTGTACCTTTAAATAAATAAGTCGGGGCCAATATCAATAGGTCACCACTGCTAGGCCAAACACGATCAGCAACAAATAACCCTCTTTGAGAGAAAACTAATGATACGTCAATATAAAAGATAAGCCAGTAAATTGACACTTCTTGCAATGCAGTTCACGAACTTTGTTCCTGATTGTACACAGTTTACTTAGGAATATTGACAGTTGGGAGAACTCAGAAACTGTTTGTTTTGCAAGAAACAACAAGTTTGTGACTGACGATACGGTTTCGAGGTAAAGGATATCTGCCAAGTTGTTTAAGTATTACGGAAGCAGGAGATATTTTTCGAACCGGCAGACGATCTCCGTCCACCGTAGGTGCAGGCATGCGGGCGGTGAGTAATAGGCGGCTTGCTGTCCGACCATGGATCATACCTGGGTCGCGCGCCTTAAAAAGTGTCAGCATAATGACGGGGCCCCCCTCTTGAGGGCAAAAGCCTGCTAGAGTCGCGGGGCTTATCTCATTACCGTGACTCTGGAATGAAAAGGTCTATAGAATGGCACCGTGGTTTTTAGTCAGTCCCTCCCTGGGTGTCCTGGGTGGGGAGGACTCATTTGATGACTTAACCACCGTAAAAAAAACTAATTACATTAATGAAATAATTATCTGCTATGAAAAAAGTGTCAGATTGATTTCATAATTGTTGATTCCAACAAGTTTAATAGTCTACTAATCATCATCAGCCGGAAGACGTCCACTGCTGAACACAGGCCTCCCCCTTAGACCGCCACGCCGAACGACAATTCGCCACTTGCATCCATCGGTTGCCCGCGACTCTAGCGATGTCGTCGGTCCAACTAGTGGGAGGCCTAACTGCGCTGCGTCTTCCGGCTAGTCTACTAATATAATGGCGTAATTATGACATTTCAAGGGCCAACCACTGATACTGCATTGAAAGAAATGGCAAAAGAATGGTAATCTCGTACAAAATAACTATGCTTTTTTTTTTATCGTGGTAAAATCATCAAATGAGACCTCCAACCCCGGGCAGGGTGGAAGGTACTGTCAGACTTGTACTGACTAAAATCCACGGTGTCCTTCAGTAGCCCTTTATGTTCCGGGGTCACGGTAATAGAAATAAGTCCCGCGAACCCGGCAGGCTTTGGCCCTCTGAGAGGGGGCCCCGTCATTTTGCTGACAGCTCTTTGAGGCGCGCGTGGTACACGACGCGCCGTCGACCCGGGCATGGTCCATGGTCGGACAGCGAGTTGCCCTTTACTCGCTGTCCGCTTGCCCGAAATAACTTTGCTAGGGTGTAAATAGATCGTGTGCAGACGCCAGCACATTTCTTTAACAGATTTTCAATCTTATCACAAGTTGTGGAAGGTTGATAAAATTTTTGATTGATAAAAATTAAGGTTAAAGGTTGATCTACTGGCGTTTGCACCAACACCCTTTTGCCTATAGTGTTCAATTTCCGATGACACAGGAAAATAATTATTACAATTAAACATTAGTACCGTTATAATTAATTACCTTACAATCGAAATCGCCTCATCTAGTTTCAATTAAAATTTAATTTATCGGGCATAATAAATTATTTCAGAATTGAAATTAATATTGCTTATTGGTTTCATTTATTGTACTTTGATATAATTAATGGAGTAAGTAGTTAACACTTTTATTGTATATCCATACAATAAAAGTCTTGAGGATAAAAACGTTAATAATTATCATTAATATATCTTTTTAATTTTTAATCATCAACCGAGTCCACCCCTTATGTGGAGCGAAGCGGACTGTCAAACTTCCACTGTCTAAAAAACCATCAGTTACTAGTGCGTTCTAGGGCCACGGTGCCCTTTTAAGATGATCTCGCGACTCGGCTGGCGTTTGGCCTAACAGGTTTGCCGACGGCTTCTTAAGGCGCGCCAAGAACACGACTCGCCTTCGATTCTGGCCTAGAGGTCTACTGTCTAAGTCCGTGAACGAAGACACGGATATGGAGGTGCGAACGTAACTAACGACAAAATCAATTTTGCCGACAGATAATACTCAAAAGACGTGGCAGGACTGAAGTCTTTTTGATGCGGCGCTAGTGTCTTTCTCATTACATCAAATTGCATTAAAAATTCAGTACCATGAGTTGTGGTGCAGACTATATGGAGCTATCTATCAAATCATAGATAATTCTTTCTTAGTTCGGACTCGGGGTCTAAAGTGTAGAAAATATCCGTAACTAAGGCCAGAATCAAGTTTTTCGTGCTTAGAGATTAGACCCCCAGGTCCTTGATCAGACGGCGAGCTACCCATAACTCTTCGTCAACAAGCCTTTTTCTGCTCTTTCCTTTTCCAATCTCCCTTCTTAATTTATTAGTATCATAATTTGTTAAGCTTTGTTTTTCATTTTATTTTCAAGCAACAAGTAGCCGATGCTCCGTTGAGTGAACCCACTTATTCTTTGAAAAGTTTCAGCGCATTGTACGATCATTTTCTGTATCGAAGACAATTCTAGGAGTAAGTTTGAGTGCTAGTTCTTGGAATTGTCTCTTTAATAGCTATTGTAGATGGTCGATCAACTTTTGAACGGTAATTTAATTATAGGAAGCAATATTCGCTGAAATGTTCTCTGGTTTTTTTGTGGATAGAAAAAACAAGATGGCAAACATATCAATTTTGACATGCGACCATCCGATTCAGTACATCAGACTTTCTACGACCGGAATCTTGCTGTCATGCTCGCGTGATCAAATTGTTCATTCCATTCTTAATGTCATACTTTTTATGTTGGTGAAATCATCAAATGAGTCTGTCAGACTCATACTGACTAAAACCCACGGGGTTCCTTCAATAACCCTTAACGTTTCAGGGTCACGATAATCTGATAAAATAGTCTCGCGAATTCTTAACGACTTACGCTGCTATTCATGTAAATATTTTATCTTTAAAACCAACCAATGGTTTATTCATAAAAATATTATAGGTATTAGACGCGACCACTGCTTATCTATATCATACCTTAAAAAAATCCTCCCCAACACAAGAAACCTGATATTTTATGAAACACGGAAAAAGAAATCAAGAAAAATTACACCATTTTCCTTCAGATGCATCTCAGTGAAGCCTCGAAAATATAACGTTGCTACGTGAAAGGTAACTCGCATTATGAATGACAGACGTTATAAGTTGACGGCGAAAACAGAGGATGATCGTCTGGTATCACATTTATTTTTATTTTGAAAAGGCAATTTTGTATTACCAGTTTTTTTTTATGAAATTAGTTACTTTTTTTGTGTTTGGAGGAAATCAGACTGGTCGACTTCCGTTTTTTTTTTAAACCACCTTAGTGCGCGGTGGTCAGCTTTAACAACATTAATAATAGTCTGAAAAACATCTTGTTCAGTGTAAAAGTTAATACCTACTTTTTTTTTTAGGTGGTAAAATCATCAAATGAGTCCTCCCACCCTGGGTGGGGCGGAAGGAACTGTCAGACTCTTACTGACTAAAATCCATCCGTGTTCCTTCGGATGCCCTTTACGTTCCAGGGCCGCGGTATCCTGGGTTAAGAAAAACCCGCGACCCCAGCAGGCATTTGGCGCGAAACACGACGCGCCACCGACCCGGGCTTGGTCCTCGGTCGGACGGCGAGCTACCCATTACTCAGCGTCCGCAAGCCCGCTCCGCCGCTGTGCCCTCTGCTGATCAGAGGGACACGCGTTGGAGCGTCCACACGACAGGCTATTCGCATACGGGCAAAGAAACCCCTTAGGCACACAGTGCCTAAGGAAGAGTTTTTGCCCGCATCCCAGGGTGCACCGGCCTGAAAAACTGGTCTTCCCCCCGGACATATCCGAGAGGGAACTCCAGTCCACGGGCGCACGTGTAGGTTTCCTGTCTTAGCACCCCAAAAGTTAATACTTAAGAGATTATTTGAACCAGCTGGTCAATGTTTTGCTCGGATGAAAATTAAAAAAAAGTACTTATAGTAAACACATAAAGATATACTTAGATACACAAAAAAGAAGAGAGTAGAGTAGAGTTAGTTAGTCATATTGAAAGCCACCAGACCTTTCATACTTCAGAAGCCGCCGCGAAATTGTGAAACATATCCTATGGTTTTTTCGTAATAATTCTTAATGAAAACTATCAGCATTTAGCTTCAACTCAATATATTATTATGGCGCGCATCGTTTATAATTTTAAACGAAAAGAAAGGAGGTAACCAATTACGCTTCGAAGCCATATCATATCATCATAGTACTAATAATAGTTGATCTAGACGCTATTGATTAGAATGTCATTACCCTCAGGCGAATAAGACTATAGAGCAACGACCATTGTAGTCAATTAATAACGAATCCTTTTAAAAACTCAAATCAAATGCGGAGCAGTTCAGGCTGCCAGTTTGTGAAATACATTGCCATTGTCAGTAATATAATATCAGTCTCATTTATCATCTTCAGTCATATAAACACAAAAAAATGTCAAAATGTTCGCGCACACCTAAATATTTTTCGTTATTTCTGCGCGCACATTTGCTAGCAACTGCTAGACTTAGTTCAAGAAAAATGTTCGCGCACAAATGTTATGCACAGCCTTAACGGTGGACACAGAGGTTTGGCCTCTTCGGGATATCAGCTTAGTACGTGCACTGCTATAACGTGCGCGAACAAATAAATGTACGCACACTATTTTGGTGGAATCGTACCATTAGATGCTATAAGGATGGCGTTTTTGGTCCAACTTGGTCGAGATGAAAAACCTATCGCAACGAAAGGAAGAAGACGTGCCTTTTGGTTTAACAAACAATGTTGCCTGTAAAATGTGAATCCACGATCTCCACGAATTTCGAAACATAATTATACTCTAGAATTTGTTTAGGAGATCTGTACCAAAAAATACTTGGCCAGAAGGTAACCAAAATTAGATTTAGTACTGATTTTTTTTTAATTTGTAATGGTTTTGCTCTTGACCTTAGTCTAGGTCAGGATTAACTAAGATAAGGTCGACGATGGAGCGAGCTTACCCAGAAGAAGCCTGTTTACTCTAACTTTGAAGAGATTAGGGTTGTATGCGTTCGGAAACACAGACGCAGGCAGAGTTCCACTCCTTCGCAGTCCATATTATAAAAAACGTTTAGAAATGCTTATTTATTTATTATTTATTTATTTAATGATCAAAAAGGTACATTTTAAAGTTTGTAAGGTACATACTGTCCAACAAAACTATACACATAGTTTGTTGCTTAGGGCGAATTGGTGGTATAGCAATAGTTGCCGTACTTCCCCGTGCCCCGGAACATAAAGGGCTATTGCAGGACACCATGGATTTTAGTCAGTACAAGTCTGACAGTCCCTCCCACCCTGCCCGGGGTGGGGGCCTCATCTGATGATTTTACAATGTAAAAAAAAGCATTATTTGCCGTGCGTCTAGATGTGCGAATTTTTAAAACAAAAATCCCTTGGTTAAAAATTTCAATATTTAACAGATTCAACTAAGTACTTTATTGTTTTCAACTTCTAAGTTTACCTTGCTTACCGAAGTAACTTAGAAGTGGCGGTTAAGTTGAAATGAGTTTTATTAAGTGTTGCGCATATTTGTTTGATAAAACCACTTATCAATTAACTTGGAGTAAAGTTATGACAACTTACACCTCTAAAAATGTGTGGTTAATCTGAAGACATGGTTTTAAATTAACCTCGTCCCTTACGAGTGATTTTCTCTTGTACCCTATTTTGGGTGCGTATCGTCAACATTTGCTTTTGATACGGATGGCACGGCGCTTTATCGGCATTAAGACAGTGACCCATCTAAAGACTGACAAGGTGGTAAGCGGTTAGATCAAATGTGTAGAAATGTTTGAAGCTCGCCACGAAAAGTAGTTCATAGCGAATACGTGCGCGGTTTTCTCCGAGCGAATAGCTACAGCGGCGCGCGGTGCTAGGAGTGATAGGAACTAAACTTGTGACGCTATGAAGCAGCGGTGACCTCCACGTATCGCAGCTACTATATGGACATAGTGTCTACAACACACTGCTGTCCCGTCCGCCACGCCACTCGCTGCTTAGACCAAACTCGTGAATAGGCTGTTGAAACACTAGTGCGGTTATTGTCATTTAGCTACGACATTACACGTTCAAAAACGAGGTGTCCCACGAAGGGCACACTGGCACCTGCGAAAATTTTGACAGGACTCGTATGTCGAATAGATGAGGCGCAAGTAGGTCAGGTGACATTGTCATCGGCTGCCCTAAGTGGAATATCTCTCAAAAACTATCCTCGATACAAAAAAAAACTCGAATCGCCGTAAAATCACATTAAATCAGAACCGTTTCAATTTGCCCCGATAACTCTCATCCATTTGCGAATGTAAACAGGGTGAGCTCTGATTACAATAAACATTCGACTTGATTATTCGACGTTTCCTCATTTTGAGTGGTTGTTCGGTGATCAATCGATTGAGGCTTTCGATACTTTCCGATGATTCCCACAATCATCGTCATTTATATGTTGGGGATGTTTGCCGAAGCGCGCGTGGATTGTTTTTACACTACCATGCGCAAGCGGTGCACATCGCTGGTGCGCAGGGTGCGGGTCAGCCCGAACAGTATCCTGAAAGCCTTCGCCCAGCGCTTCGACTGCCAGTACGTGTATCACTGTGACATGGTACACGTACGGGCTATGAAAATATTATTTTAGTTATTTTAAATTGTATTTAATATTATATTTCTGTTTTTATTGTATTATTTTGGTGTCGTATTATTCTAAGTTATTTCATGTCTGTAATTGGTCCTTGTTGTTTAAAGTTATTAGTAAGTGAAGAACGGTTGTAAAAAAAAATTTGGTCTACGTAAGTGTTTCCCAAACATTGTTCTGCCATGGCCTGGTAGGTGATCGGACCGCAAGTCGCCCATTACTTTCCGTCCGCATGCCCAAATATGAGTTGCTAAGGCTATATGGGAGGTAAGCCCAAAATGGGTAGCGCGCCTAAATCGGGTATGCATTTTAAATTATGAAGAATGTGAAGATTTAGAATGTGTGCGTGACTCGTCACCTCTCCCAATGAGGAGCCGCGTCCTGCACGCACACATTCTCATTAGCAAGAACGACGTGTAATTTAACATTCATACTCGTTTTCGGCGGGCTACTCGTCTTTGGCTTTCCTCCCCTACTCAAAATATCTTTTTTTATGTCGATTTGTCTTAAACTACGGACAGCGTTAATAAAGTTTGATTATTTTTGATTCAATACTTTTCTTTGTATGCACTTCTCTACGCCAATGCACAAACAATCTTAAAAACTTTTAAATACGATTAAATACTAAGAAATGTAAGCTGTAGATACTTTTAAACGTAACAGAGATGTTTTGAAAAGTAACTTAATTTAATTGGTTGTTCGCTTTCACAAGCGGGGACAGTATTTATCTTTGTGCCGTTTTGTTATTGTAAGGAAGTTGCCCCACCGGCGGCGATTAGCGAGTAGCGAGTAGAGTGAGCAACAGATGTAATGAGTTGGCGAGAAGTGAGCAGCAACTATTTTTTTTTCAAACACAATATTTCATGTGCGAAGTCGGTGGTGGCGACGATAGCAGCGCGCGATGTGGCAGAGATGTGCATTAAGAGGCACACCCGTTTTACCGTCGTAGTGAAGTACGCCAACGTCTTACAGTCCTTTTTTAGGTTTTGTTTAACTGTTAAAAACAAGCGTGTCCTTGAGTGGAGACCACGACTCGGCAAACGTAGTGTGGGACCCCCGCCGGCCAGGTGGAGTGACGAACTACGAAAGGCGGCCGGCAGAGACTGGATGAGGAAATCTCAAGACAGGGCTTAGTGGCACACATTGGAAGAGGCCTTTATCCAGCAGTGGACGAATACAGGCAGTGATGATGATGATGAAAAACTAGCCACAAATTATCAAAATGTCTAGTTAACAAAATTGGCAGATTTTATAGGCCCCAATAATATGATCACTAGGAGTCACTGTCATCGCGCACAGAATGCGTTGTTTTGTCGCTGTGTTATCAGTGGGTGACCGAGTGCGACAGAGCGATTACTTGCTCTGCTCGCTAGACTGCACAACATTGCTCGTGTTTAGTCTCTAAGTGTGAGTTCTGATAGCTTAGCGAGCATCGATGAGCGAGTAAACTTTTGAGGCTCTTGTCGCTCAGAGTTGAACTAATATAGTGTAACGCCTAGCCAGATATCGCCTCTGCAGTTCAGCCTTGGCCAGTCAGCATACCCAGTTATCAGCAGCCAGCCTGCCAGCCAGCCAGCCAGCCAGCCAGCCAGCCAGCCAGACAGAGCAAGACACTGCCTCTGCAGCCAAGCCTTGGTCGGACCACCATAGCCAGCCAGCCAGCCAGGCAGCCAGCCAGCCAGCCAATGCCAAAAGCCATTTAGCAAGCCTGCTAAGCCACTAGCCATGCCGTCACATCCTTCCACAATATCAGGCTTGATCTTGTGAGAGGATGTGACCAAGGAGTCTTATTTACAGGGAATGATGTGTCAGTTGTTGTCACAGAACATGTAACTTTATGGTTGCACGTCAGTCAGCCGTGTGCCGTGGAAAATACGAGTGTGCATAATAATATCATGTGACTCTGCATAATTTGTTAAAGCAAGGAAATATAGTTGATTGCATTTATACCGTCTACAATTATTTACCAAGCCATTATTTCTGAGCGTTACATTTCAGAAGTGGGATTCGAACAGTTTTCTAGAAAAATCTGACAAAACAAATGAAGGCTGGAGATGAGCTGACGATCGATTTTGTGGGACGCCTAAACTGATGATGAGGGTTTCCACATAAGTGATATGGGACACAGACACAAAGCCGAAGAACAGTTGATTGTGATGAAACCACCGAGTAACCATAAAATTGTCTGAACGCAACCCTGTCCCTGACCCTAAGTATACTTGGATTCACGAGTATGATAGCAGTTCAATATGCTCATCTGCCAATCTACTGGGAACCGATTTAGAAGCGAAGTATCGCCAACATTTCAATGAGCGGAATTTGGAAAGGGAGAAAGAGTTTGACTGTGGACTCGCAAACATCGGAAAGATTTGTTCTGTTGCTCAAGACGAGTTTGAGAATTTGAACGTTGAAAACAACAGTTGACATGGAGAAAACTAATGTTTATCATGCAACGTGATGTTCTTTAAAATGCTGTTCTTAGATGGAAGTATCAAACCACTGAAGCGATGATAATGTTGCAGAGAAGTTGATGATACGAGGAATACTTGAACAAGAAATTCTAGACGAGAGTTACAGCATTGGCAACGTCTGTTTGGCTAGCAGAGACATTAATATTGTTTGTTATCATTTTAGGTCGGAAGATCATGTTACTATCTTTTCTATGGTAAGACGGCGAGATTGGGTGCAGACCACGTCGCTAACATAGCACGATGCGAAGCGTGATCTGTCATTGCTGGCGTGCCTTGCTGTAAACTGCTGCGATTAACTCAAGACCCCATGTCATCGTGTGAGTCGTATTAATGTTGCACTGTTAATCTGAATTTGTGTAGTGTGCTTTTGCCATAAAGTTTATTGGTTAAACGTTGAGTCTATAATGCATTGTTGAGTGATGACCCAGAGTGTAAGCCAAGTGTAGTGCAACCCTCAGGTTGTGCAAGGAATTTTCCAGAAAATCGTAACAGTAGGTATTATCAGAACCTAGATTTATGCTTACAGCTTGCCAGTTATATCAGCCAATTGCCTTCCACTGCTGGACATGAGCCTGATGTTAAGTATTTTATATGAAATACGGTTGTGGTGTTATTTATTTTGATTTATAGTCGTAAATCATTATTTTTAAGCAAATAACGTGTTATTGTTGAAATTGTTAGCCTGCGGATACACTTGCGGATTCGCATTGTGACAGCGATAGGTCTAGTCGAATATTTTGTCAGATAATGTTTGTGCCAAACACGAACGCGTTATGCAATTGGTTTGTCCCAAAGTTTTTAAAGCTTCAATACTATGTAAAATATTTAAGGGGTATATTTGTCGATAAACATTTGCAATGCAACCATTTTGCGACTTTCCTACATAAGAATTTTCCGAAAGTGAAGCACTGGCTTTAGTAGCCAAAGATTATTAAAAAAGGTAAATGGCAGAAGCAGTCGGAAGTTAAGGAGGTTCCATGTAATAAACGAAGGAAACTCCTTGTTGGTGGTTTGAAACCGTCGTGACATAGTGACAATTAGTGATGGATCACAACAGGTTTATCACTATAATCTCTATAGCTGTTGCTGTTACACAGAAATAACGGCTATGGTATTTTCGAACGAGAAATAACATCACTGGACTCTATTGCTCTGGTGTGCCCTCATGATGTGGCGCTTGAACACATCTTTGTACCGAAACCTTTGTACTTGTTTTTGGTTACCGTTCTGTAGTTCTGAATGGAAGATATGCTTCGTTACTCTGCCGTCAGACATCAGCCAGCACACCGCAAGACTGCAACTGACGCCACATTATATAGACTCCTATTCCAGTGATTGCCTATATGTAATGTCACGTTGGTATTGCACATGGTATTTATTTAATGTGCGAGTGTGCTTGCGGTATAGACCATGTTTGGGAGGCATGCAAGAGATTTAGCAGAACTATTTGCCATGTATACAGTAATTTTCGTAGAGCGCTTTATGCCATGCGAACGGTACGAAGCCTGCCAAAGGCCGCAGCGGCAGCTTCAATTCTGCTGTTGACTTTGTTATCAAGGACGCACCTGGATGTTATAGTGCTGCCCAGATATTTGAATTTGTCTAACTGCTTAAGCGAGACGTCTCCGAGTTTAAAGTCGACTGGGACACTGTTCAATGTCTCAAGAGCCATGACTTCTGTCTTCATCCAAGTGATCTTAAGACCATACCTGTTCAATCAGTACAAGCATCCGTTCAATTCATTGGCTATCTACCTAAAGCTATAGCATGTCCCAGATCAAATGGTCAGGTTAAACGCACCAACCGTACTATATTGGACGCACTGTGAACCGCTGAACCTAGTGATGCTTCTGATAATTCGGACAACAGTTTACCTGAACAATACAGTTAATGCAACTACGGGATATAAGTCGTAGGGTCTTATGTTTGCTCAAACCGGTAGGCCCGCATGCGATGTATCTATTCCCAATCAGGAATCAGAATCTTTTCAATCAAGGCCACAAGGCGTTCTAAACCTCGTCAATGTATGTAAATAGCTAGTACTGGAATGAACCGAAATTATGATAGGAAACGCAAGAATAGCACTATTTATAAAAAGGGTGATTTTGTATTGTGGCGCGAAGCACCGACGAAAAGCGTTGGTATAGTGAATTCAAAGTTTGATGACGTATATTCTGGTCCCTATGCTGTGATTACAGCTTTAGGTAACGATCGGTATAAGATTAGAAGTATTATAGGGCTGAGAGGAAATAAATAGTTGTTGGTCTAATGTCAGCCAATGCTATTCGCCCATTTAAGAGTGTGGCACCTATGTCTGATAGTGCAAGTAGTGCTGACGAGCAACTAAAAACAGAAGATTTAATAGATCTGCTTGAAAGTTGATATGGACCCAGGGATTTCTCTGTTTCACACGATGTTATACTAATAATTTATTTTTTCTCTTCATTGCGGGAGCAATGCTTACAGGATGGCCGAATGTAACGCCTAGCCAGATATCGCCTCTGCAGTTCAGCCTTGGCCAGTCAGCATACCCAGTTATCAGCAGCCAGCCTGCCAGCCAGCCAGCCAGCCAGCCAGCCAGCCAGCCAGACAGAGCAAGACACTGCCTCTGCAGCCAAGCCTTGGTCGGACCACCATAGCCAGCCAGCCAGCCAGGCAGCCAGCCAGCCAGCCAATGCCAAAAGCCATTTAGCAAGCCTGCTAAGCCACTAGCCATGCCGTCACATCCTTCCACAATATCAGGCTTGATCTTGTGAGAGGATGTGACCAAGGAGTCTTATTTACAGGGAATGATGTGTCAGTTGTTGTCACAGAACATGTAACTTTATGGTTGCACGTCAGTCAGCCGTGTGCCGTGGAAAATACGAGTGTGCATAATAATATCATGTGACTCTGCATAATTTGTTAAAGCAAGGAAATATAGTTGATTGCATTTATACCGTCTACAATTATTTACCAAGCCATTATTTCTGAGCGTTACAATAGCGAGTCTTCATCGACGCGACAGTGTGAACAGGCAGCGACCGTTAACACGTAATTTAAATCTTATTCTATGTTTCTCGAGCGCAAATAAAAGCCGATGTTGTCGCTTTTTCGCTAGCAGTGCGACGATTGCCTAACTCCTTCGTTTGCATTTTACTTGCTGGCTGATACGATCCTTTGCAGAATTCTTGGAAAAGAAAATCATCTATTAAATTGACTGGAAAATAATTATTATCTTTAGACTTATAATTAGTCAGCATTATATTAGGTACTTATATTTAATTTAGCATTTTTTATCAAGCTTTATCAAAATTCAAAACATAAATTTTTGAGTGGCGCGACTACTGAACGTGGTTTGATTCCCAGATTGGAAAAATGTTACTGGGTTTCTCTAACTACAGTCTCACTCACCTATTACTGTTAAAATAAACCCGATTTTCTAAGTTTATATTTTTATTTTCAATTTCTACATTATATGTTTTGCTTTTGGTGTACCTTAAATAAATAAATAAACTATCGCATTTCATTCTACGCAGACACTAATGAGCATTAAAATCACTTTAAACTCTGTCAAATAGGCAATATAGTACATTTTTCATTTTAATAAAATGTACAATCTTATGACATCATTTCGAACTTTGAAATCAAATAAAGTTCGCAACAAGAAAGAAGTTCAATAATGATAAACGAATTTAGAAAATCAATATCTACCCTCCATCTCATTGTTTTATTTTAGTTGAAAGAGAGTCATGAACTCAGTGGGCCTTTTCAAAGATATTTACAATTGGCTCCTTGTTTTAAAATAATTAATTAATTGCCTTTGAGACCTTAGAGTTGGTTTTCTTAATAAAATGTATGTTTGTCTAGAAAATTATTGAAGTGAAGTTTTTGAAGACAATTGTAAGTGGTGGGAATCTAAAAAGGCTACTTAAACTTCTTGATTATGATTTCAGATAAAATTTTTAAAATCGAATACTAATTGCGGCTATAGAATAGATTAATAGATAAATAATGTTTTAATTCAATATTTATAAATTCATATTTAATGTCACTGCGTGGTGCCAACTGAAAACCAGCGCTGGGTGTCTTTCGCCCAGCATATGCTGGGTTGGTAACCCTTTTGGTGTGGACATGCTCAGCAAAATTGTTATTGTATTTTTAATTTTTTTTTGACTATTTCTGTGTGTGTCCTATATCAAATAAATGTTTTTCTATTCTATTCTATATGTATAACTACTTTGAAAAAAATGAAGAGGTTGTCAATTAATCGAACTCGTTTTTTTGTATCAAAGTAGCCTGCACCGATTGGTAATACCTATTGCTTTCCTTTACAAATGGTGCCGTTATCATCAAATTAGGATATGATGATGGAATCCTAAAGAAAAGATCACACAACACACATTGAATTTTAATTTTGTTTTTTTTTAAGCCACTTTTATTAAAAAACGGTAAACGAAAACACTACGCTGCGTCTCTTGAAATAATTTGGAAGCTTAAGCCGAAAGTCGTGTCAGTCTGAATTGGATAATTACCCAGCAAGGTAATTCAGTTAAGTTTTATTTTGAGCCGCGTCCAAATGCATTTTCTACGTATGAGTTAAAATGAGTTTGTGTTCGGCTATTTCTTTTTTTAGTTTATTTACAAAGTGTAGGAGCAAAATGCAATTGAAACTCGTTTATATAATACTAGCTTTTGCCAGTGGCTTCGCCCGCTCACCTCCCCTCTAATTGATTTTTAAGTTACAAGATTTTTTAAACCGCTCCAATATTTTCGGAGTCTATTCAATACAATCATGATACAATCAGGTCGCTTCCAACCGGTATGTGGAGATCTAAAGGGGAGGCCTATTCAGCAATCGACGTCCTATGGCTGAGATTACGATGACGATGATTCAATACAAAAAACAAATACAATCAAATCTTTCCTCTTAATAATATTACAGAAGTATTAATACTTCACTGAAATAGCCATCAAATAAGGCTCACAATACAAGGTTGTGTAACGTTTAATAATTGACCTAAAATAAACTTTCGGATCGCCTTTGTGAACGAAAATATTCCTATCAATTTTGAGATACAAGTCTATTTTTGGAAACCTCTCTAAAGTTGAGTCAACATAGCGCCGCAAACCAATTGGGCTGGAAAAGTCACTAAAATCTGGTGAAGTCCGAGTCGAGCTCGAGTTTTGGGCGTTCCGTATTACCAGATCTATCGCATTATTATTATAATTTACCGTACTAGAATTTAGAAATACCTATTTGGTTTTTTTTTCAAGGGACAGTTGATTTAATCCTGTTTGACACTCTTATTTTAGTCACTTATTAGTACGTTTCAACACATTGCCCGGGACTGATAAGCAGTCCCCAGACAAAAGATCAGTCTTAAAAACAGACAAGCATACAAAACCAAAACTAATTTATTCAAAGAATGCTGTCCCTCATACAGGACCCCGTAAACTTTTACCCTTCGTCTGTCCTGCAAACAAACTTTTCTGACGCCAAACACGAAAGTACCTATTTTTAATCTAGGTAAAATCATCAGACTTGAACTGACTAAAATCCACGATGATCTTTCAATAGCCCTAAGCCTAAGGGAGGCCCCGTCAGATTGATGACAGTTCTTTGAGGAGCGCGTGGAACGCAACGCACCATCAACCGGGGCATGCCATGGCCTATGATCGGACGGCAAGTCACCATTTTTTTTTTTTTTTATTAGCCTGAACTGTCCCACTGCTGGGCAAAGGCCTCCCTCCATTCCTTCCAATTTTCACGACCTTGGGCCACCTCTTTCCAATTCTCAAGGAAGACATCCAGCTCGTCCCGCCATCTCCTTCGAGATCTACCGCGGCCCCGTGTCGCTGTTTCAGGGCACCAATCCTGAGTTATAAGTCACCCATTACTTGCCCTAAAATTCAAACTAGGTTTTCCCTCAAAACGGATCCCCAAAATGTTCACCCTTCGTCTGTCCGCAGACAAACTTTTGTGACCCCAAAAGCAAAACCACCTAACATTCGATTTCGGAACCGCACAGAAACATCGTAAAACACCCAAAAAATATCAAAATGGCGGAAATTCTATAACCAAAGGAAACTAGATCACGTTGCAAATCCTTGGGAGTGCCTGTAAATTTTGTTACTTGGACCCGTAAAGCTGAATTAGGCCGAATCAATCCGAAGTTAGGCCCACGCCACGTGCCGCCGGTAAAAAGGAACTCACTTTTATTTGCGCCTCGGGTTTTTAAGACCCACTAGTAGAAGGTATCTGTTGAATATAAATAGGAAGGTTTTAAGCTGTCATCTGTTTGTTTTTTTCTTTTTGTTTTTGGAATACATATTGTGTCGTCTTTTGTTTTTAATTTGTTGTTCTTTATGCGGACGTCTTACTAACGGGATATGCCGTTAATTTTCAAAATAGTAGACTGTAACCGTGTTATTACAAAATAGTTAAACATCTGTTGAACACTTGACAAAAAAAAACTATCAACGTCAAAACGACATTTCAAGTTGATATACATAAGGGTCGTTTTACATTTATACTTTTTTTAGAAGTATGTTTAACAGATGTTAAATTTTTTTGCGGAACGACGGTAAATGTTGGTTGATTTTTTTTCCATACCATGAAGGTGATGAACTGTCATATAATACCTCTGTTGGAAAGCCAAGAAAATCAATGTGCACAAAGAATTTAATCGATAAACGTAATTTTCAAGTGACTGTTTTCTTGACAGTTGATAGATGGAAACCATTGACCTTTTTGTTATTATTGTAATCCCATAACAAAATTATTTTTTCAGTACTTTATCTGTATTTTCATCTAGTTCTATAAACATATTAACAGACAGCCTGACTGAACGAAACGATCAAACCGCTGACGACTACCAATAAAATCTTAGCTCATTTAATTTACTTTATCTACAATACTAATTTCACCTTTATATCTTTGAAATAAGCTTTCAAGTCGTACAGCAGCTAATAAAAAAGAAGATAAAAACTTTTTGTTAGCAGTAAATTAAAATAATCTTTCAACGTGAACATTTTATGGGCTTGAAGAATTTATTCAACATCAGGTATCAAGTAGAGTGGTCTATAAATTATCTATTGATACTGTTTAATCCTTTTTATAGCTTTTTTATGTTGTTACGATTTTTACTTACCTGCCTTGAAAAACTGTAATTTATTCAGAGGGTCTGAGGCATCCCCTTACCAAGTATTTCTACACGATACTTTCAACCAAAATGTTTTTTTCCAAGGTAAAATCATCAAATGAGTCCTCCTACAGGTAGGAGGCCTATTTTTAATGTTTTACTTCGAGAAAAAATGCTGCATTTAAAAAAATAACACAAATTCCCCTCTCGGCGTCATTAGTCAATCGAAATATGTTTGACTTTTCGTTATGTTATTGCATCAAAATTTCTAAAATAGTTATGTCGGAACAAGCAGTTTTTGAAAAGTTTAAGTGAATTTTCACTTTCAACTTATTATTTGAGTAGGTAATGGTGGCACAAATTAAGTTTTCTCGTTCCATTTACGATGCGTGCCGGGGTTGCGGGACTTGTGAATTACCGTGACCCCGGAACGTAAACGGCTTTTGAAGGACATCGTGGATTTTAGTAAGTACGAGTCTGACAGTCCCTCCCGCCCTGCTCTGAGTGGCAGGACTCGTTTGATGATTTTACCAAGGTAAAAATAGAGCTCAATTTACGATAACCCGGCTCTATTTCTTAAATATAGAAGCAATCTTTATTCTAAATCCGTAAATACAATCTCAAGCAAATAACAATGTCATTTCAGTGACCACAACTTGTAACAGGCTATATAGAAAACCGTGGTTTCCTATTACTCGCTGATGAAAAACTAGCCGCAAACAGGTCTTTGTACGTTAATAGAACTTTCAATACCAAAAACCAACATTTATTTAGTCATTATTATGTACGAAACAAGTTTGTAATTTAAAAAAGTATGTTTTTTTTAATAAATACTTACGATAGACAAGTACTCTTCGGAATGCTGGGCTGTGAAAAAGATGCATGGGAAACGATTGCATGTAGCGGAGATGAGGATGTACGTAAGGAACGAGTTTATAAGGGGCAGTTTGAAAGTCGCACCTATTATAGAAAAAGTGAAAGGGAATCGTCTATCTTGGTATGGACATGTGATGAGGAGGGGTGACACTCATGTGACTAAGAGAGTGATGAGTATGAATATTGATGGATGAAAAGGAAGAGGAAGGGCAAAGAAAAGATGGATGGATTGTATAAGTAAGGATATGAAAGAAAAAGGAGTAAATGATACTATAACTTGTGATAGGGGAGAATGGAAGAAAGAAACGTGTTGCGCCGACCCCAAGTAAAATGGGATAAGAGCAGGAAGATGATGAGACAAGTACTCTTCAAGATGAATCAAACACGTCTAGACTCGATGGGTTGGCAGAGTTTCTATGGCCACATTCCAGCACCGTCTAAGGTTCAGCTCCTTGTCATCAAACTAAATAAAAGCTTGTAGAAATACAATCAACAACATATAAAATCTATTTTTAAATATACTCTTAATTCAGATTAGACATATCCGGGGTCGCGGGTCTATCTAAGCAGGATACCGTACCCTGTAATGGGAAAAAACAGGTTGGAATTTTAGCCAGTAAGAGTCTGACAGTCACTCCACCCAGGGCTGGAGGACATAATAAAAACGGCGTAGTGTCTGACCGCTCGACTGCAGCTGCGCAACATTGTCATGGGTTCGATCCCTGCACTTTTAGTGGTGTTATTAGATTTTCCGACTCTGGCTGTTTGTGTATTATAGTATTTATGTATACTTACGTCATCCATTTCATCCTATTATCTTATTTATCATCCTTTTATTAATAAAATATATTACTTGATCATTTTGTTGTGACACTTTTGTCAAATATGAAACTGTCAGTTACTTTTTATTTTTCTGTCCGGCTTAGTCTATGACCTATGTTATAGTTTCTTGTTTATGATGTTGCTTTTGTTTTATTTAATTAAATTTTTTTATCTAATTGATTTCACAGAAACATTGTATTTTCTATTTTTATAATTATGTTTGTAATAACTTAAATCTAAGTTTTACATTATGTAAACGCACGCAGACCTCCTTGGTCTGATATGTCCAAACCTTTGATGATACTAATATTTGAAAATAGAAAAGAAGAAATTACGAAAACAATCTGACGGATATAAAAGCGGAGGCTGTCAGAGGAATGGGTTCTCTCTATCTCGGATTGTTGAATGGTCAACAGCTTGGACTCGATCTCCTCTTACCCTCTGAGTCACTCCTGTGAGGTCACTCTTGGTACCTCTCCTACTGAGGTCACTCTTGGTACCTCTCCTACTGAGGTCACTCTTGGTACCTCTCCTACTGAGGTCACTCTTGGAACCTCTCCTGCTGCGGTCACTCCGGGGACCTCTCCTACTGCGGTCACTCCTGGGACTTCTCCTACTGAGGACACTACTGAGGTCACTCCTGAGACCTCTCCTGCTGAGGTCGCTTCTAAGGCCTAACCTCCTGTATGTGTCAAACGAACTGTGTACTATTGTGAACTGTGAAGTGCTGAACGGTGTTTTTATATTATCTAAATTGTATTTTATATTCTAGAATAAAATCTTACTATCCTAATAAAGAATATTGCTACAGTATGTGAATTTCTATGTTTGTAAATGCACCGACGATACGAAAGAAACAATGCGAGGTGTAATTTTCTTTTAAAAAATGTGAAGAATTTATGTGTGATGTTCTCCTTACTCCTTGGAATATCATAATCATTATTCGGGAAAACCACATCATACATTACTCTATCTTAGAAGTCGTGACTGGTTACAAATCCAATAACGAGAGGGTCTGGGTGTTATAGCCTGCGTATAATTAATATATCCAGACCTTTGCGGTGTGCTATACACTCCATTATATTATAATCTACACGGTAATTTACTGTGAAATGGAAACATAATTGAAACTGTTGATCCCGACTGCCGTTTGTAGATCTTTGACACTCGTTATGGGCAGATTGGAAATCTGGTAACTAGTATTTTCAAGAGATAATTATCATATTGTACAGTCTTTAAGGCCATCTTTATTATTATTTCTGGGAGTTATTTTGGGAAACGTAATGTTTTTTTTTTGTTTATATCTCTCCGGGACTTATTCCCATCACCGTGACCCCGGAACATAAAAGGCTATCGAAGGAAACCGTGGATTTTAGTCAGTACAAGTCTGACAGTCCCTCCCGCCCTGCCCGGGGTGCCCGGACTCATTTGATGATTTTACCACGACAAAAAAAACTGTTCTCCCTAGTTATTTGAATTTGAATGAAATAGAGTAGAAAACAATATCATTGCAAAAATGTAATTTAGAGTAGCCAAAATAACAGCTTTCTTAAAAGTATTCAAACGTAATGAAAATATTTAAGCCCAAAAAGATTGTTCAACAATTTCTGTTGTCAACGAAAACCCATAGCTTAAAACTAAATTCCACAGTAAATAAATCTCCTTTTTCTACCAAAAAAGTCCACCATTTGAACGAAATAACAGAAAATAAAATAAATTTAAAAGGAATTCCTTAAGCCCCTAGGAGACGACGCAGAGCAATTATAAAAGATTTTAGAACCGCTTACAGAATAGGTACACAATTCCTAAGGTATCTGTTTCTTTTCCAACGATACCAAGTTCTTTTTTTAATTTTTCATAAGGTCACGTTTGCAATGGGGAATTTTTCGGGATTTTTTTTTGGGTTATGGTATAATGAGGGATTTTCTTTGATTGTTTCCCTAGTCGATATATAAATGGCGCTGAACTTGGTATGTTACTGCAATGAACGGAACGTCGTCATTTTTTGATTTTTTTCACTTGATTGTAATTTTGAGATCTTAAAACGTAACGTACATGTCATGTCATTGTCAGTCACATCACATCACACCATTGGCATTTGTAAATAAATAACAACAAGGAAAAAGAAAAAAATATTCATTGACCAGTCTTTTTAATTTATGAGTTTTCCACGCCATAAAGAAAATGTCCCAAAAGAAAAAGAAGAGAAGTCTGTGCCTCGTTGATTTGTGCAAAAATGAAGGCATGAATCTAGTAACGTAGTCAGTTCAACGTCATCTACAGAGTTTTTGGAAACTACTTTTTTAATACTCGAAAAAGAAAACTTCTCATTATAGTAGGATAGATCATTAAAACTTGACACAAACCCTTGTTTTGGGCTGTTACTTGTTGTCAATAGGCAGTCCACGAGTTGACACTCGTAGAAAGAATAATTGATGACAACTAGTGACATAACTACCCGCATTGGGCAGGCATGATAAATTACAGCCCACTTACTTATACATAGAAAGGGCTGCTACCCAGTAGTAGAAACGTTATAGGCATTGTATGAATTTATTAGTGTTAAACGAGAAACGGTAACTGGAATCCCAACCCTACGCATCGTGGTACATCCTTAGTGGAGCAAGCAGAGACAAGTCAGGGGGACGTATGTCAGCGCGGTGTGATTTGACATGACCGGCAAATTCAAGTTCCAAGATGATAATTATATTTTATTGAATAAATGGTGGATTCAGTAATGGTGCAGTTTTCCATTCATTATTAAGGACTTTTCAATACTTTTCATTGATGACTCTGTTATATTTTCTGCATCAAACGCTTTACCAACTAGGCTATCACAGTCATGCTCGACAAGTTCGAATTTTTAATTCAATTCTTAACACATCGTCCCGTCATAAAATCAGATAGTTGCAGATTTAAGTCCTTCGCAATCGATGTTTTCTTTCTACTACACCTTTAGACTCAACCTAAAATTCTCCAAGACGACAACTTAAAACACTTTATCCCACATCCTAATTTGTTAAACTACCCTAACATGTTCAACACGTTCTCTGTACAAATCTTAAACTAGAAATTTGCATTTAATCACGAAATGGTCCCAACTCAGTTGTAAACGAATCTATTACGTTAAAGTCGAAGCTGGGTTGTATTTGCAGAACATTTGCTTTGAGTTATTGATCGTAGTATGTTCTGTGTAAATTGTCTGTTCGTTTGAGATGGTGAGGAAGTGACGTTATTTTGTTTCAATTTTGTGTTCTATTTGCAATTGTCTTGCTTGTGTTCTATTTGCAATTGGTTCATCATCCACCTATAACGTTCCCACTGCTGGGACACAGGCCTCTTCTCTTGTGAGAGGGAGTGGGCCATAATCCACCACGCGGGCCCAGTGCGGATTGGCAGATGTCACATGTCTTCGAATTTGATGATTCTGGGACATGCCGGTTTCCTCACGATGTTTTCCTTCACCGTTTTGAGAGCAGTGGTGATGAAATAAATTACACAAAGTAATGCGCCAAGCTGGGTTCGAACCCACGACCTACAACTCGTAAGTCGGTACTGATACCACTGGGCCACCACTGCTCTTCGCAATTGGTTGCTATCATTAAATGATTACCTTCTTACCACATAAATGTAAACCTATTGAACGTCTGTCTGAAAGTGTTACTGCAAAACGACCCTTATATCAACGTGAAATTTCGTTTTGACATTGACAGTCTATAAAGACAAGTGTTTAACAGGATGTTTATCGTTTTTGTGGTAAGACAGAGTTGGTTTTCATAATACTATCAGCTAGTTTGAATTAAAGACACCAAGGTTGACAGTGACTTAGAGGTTAACTGCTGCGCTGCGTGTCGCTGGTTCCGAACCCATCATCATCAGCCTGTATCCGTCCACTGCTGGACATAGGCTTCTCCCAATGTACGTCACTGACCCCTCTCATGAGGTTTTCTCATCCAGTCTCTGCCGGCTGCTTTTCGCAGATCGGTCGCTTCCTCTGGCCTGATCGCTGTCTCCACTAAAGACACGTCTACCCAAACGGTTGTCAATCCCACGAGAGAATGTGGCCAGCGCACTGACGCTTCAGCTTACTAATTCGAGTAAGTAAAGCACAAATATTTGCATGATCTACATGTAGTTGTTTCGGGATTGGCTGTTTCAGAATGTGAATTTAAGTGTTTGTAAACGAATCCACGAGGCATTCGTTACTAGTGTGGGCACAGACCACATAAAATGTGAGTTGAATACAACAAAAAAAAAATTGTGCATCCACTAACACAGGGTATTTTTTAACCGACGAAAAAAAAAGAAGGAGGTGCTCAATTCGACATGTATATATTTTTTTTTTGTTTAAAAAAAAATCAAACCGACGAAACATCGAACTGAAAAGAAAAAAATAAATTTTGAGGCGGCGCCAAAGAAACAATCAACGAATAGCTAAGACGAGCTATTCGACCACGACAAGCTATACAACGAGCTATTCTGCTCTTCACATTGTTAATTGATATGTTTGTTTGTTTGGCGCCGCTTCGAAATTTATTTTTTTCTTTTCAGTTCGATGTTTCGTCGGTTTGATTTTTTTTAAAAAAAGGACTTATTTTTTTAAGTTAAAGTAGCATTCTATAGGTAATGAGCAACATACTTTAAGAAATAATTATCTTTTTGTTTTGACAAGTCATCATAAACCATGATCCACGATGATTTTAATGGACTCATGGTCACTTTTGTTCCACAAATGAACAAAAAAACGATGGTCGTTAGACTAAATTGTTCCTAATTAGTGGCAATATTTTAGTGATGTTATAATTTAGAGGTCAAATCTTAACCTGTGAGCGTTATCATCGTTTTATTGGGGGACCCATTAGTGTTGATGCTATAATAGAGACTATACTAGTAGCTAAATAAATGATGGCAATATTTTAGAGTATCTACATCATAATAATATCGATGTCATCTCTCCCCGGGTAGAGCGGAAGAGACTGTCAGACTTTTTTTTTGGGATAAACCCACCACACTATTCCAAAACCACTGCAACTCCTGAGAGCCAACATCAACAGTTTCAACCACCAGAAAAGCTCCGAGACAATGAAGCTCGACGTGTCTCGGAGAATGAATTTATCTGTCTTGGATCCTGCAACGAAATTAATCAGAAAATAATAGTGGAGGAGTAGGAAACATACTGTCTGTTACCGACTAAAAATCTATCATTGCTTCTTTGCGTGCACGGCCGGCGAGTAATGGGTGACTAGCTGTCCGACCATGGACGTGCCCGGGTCGACGGCGCCTCGTGTTCCACGAGCTTTTCAAAGAGCTGTCAGCAATATGACTCCCCCTTACCTCTATGGTATATGGTTACCCTTACCCTGTCATATGGCTGTGCTCGCGGGACTATCGGGTAACCGTAGCCCTGGAACGTAAAGGGCTATTGAAGGACACCGTGAATTTCAGTCAGTACAAGTCTAAAAGTCCCTCTTATCCTGCCCTGGGTGTGAAGACTGATTTGATGATTTCACCATAAAAAATCTTTAGGGGAAACCGGGGCAATGCGGGCCCCTTAAGGGAAAACTTGAATAAAATCTGAGATAAACGAGATAATGAAAAAAATCAACAGCTATTTATTAGTCTCATTATTCCTTATTATCATTAATCTTTAATAATTATCTTAGGCTACCAGTCTTTAGTGCAATTAGAACTTTAAAAAAAATTATAAACTGCCCGTTTTGCCCCGTGTCTGGGGTAAAATGGGCATATGCGGGGCATAACAGGCATGTACGTCTAAAACCGAGCACAAAATGTACAAATGTGATGGGATTCGTCATCATTGTCCCCACTGTTCTTGCGCCGGTGTCTCCACCGGCGCAAGAACTGTGGGCCCATCTCTGGCATGCACGGCAAATGACCCAATCCTCAGTAAATTTTGACAAATATCTACAGTTAAAACATTCTACATCTTCTTCCTCCGATTCGTTTTCCTTATATTATTCATTTTTCTTCGTCTTTTTCTTCCTTCCGTTTTTCTTACAGTCACTGGTTTTCTTGTGCGGTCTTCTTCTTTATCCTTCTTAGTCGGATCTTTATTTTATATATATTTTCTATTTTTGTAACCAATTGATTGGCCTGTTTATAGCTTAATCTGCTACTAGACACATCCTTTTCGTTTGCTTCCATATCCTCCAAGCTCCATTTGGCACCTTCTGTCTTCGTTTGGTAGTGGCGAACCATAATTATATCTTCAGAAAAAAGATCAACTTAATGAAAATACCCGGGGCAAAACGGGCCCCTGCTCATTTTGCCCCGCCCATAGTGCCCCAAAGGTCAAACAAAACAAATTATATCGAAATCAAACGAATATGTGGTGGTTCTTTCACAACTCTTTCTAGTTATTTAGACACGTAATTGAACATAGCAATTTACTTAATAACGGGGCATTTAACACGAACATTAATTAGCTATAACACAGACTTAAAACCAAAAAATTATATCAAATGCATCAATTTACGTAATTTCGTGCTGTCGTCGAACGATGCGCATCTACACGCACAAAACCACTATTCTCGCTAGCGCTAGGTCGACTGGAACGCGATCCGACTAGTTCCGAGCGTCTCGGTTTATTATCCTTCGGGGAAGAGAGGGTGACCATCTTACCCCGGGTGCCCGTAATGCCCCGGCTTCCCCTACTTCTTTGATTAAGACTCATAGCAAATCCACTTTAAAAAAATTAGGTATACGAAATTCACACTGAAAATATTCACAATTCTAACATCAATCTCGTTTTCAAGCACTAACTGAAACCAACTGTATTTTCCTTGTATTTAAGAAGAAATCCTGCTAATCTGTTGCGAAGATTTCTGGCAGCCATTAGGCGAATCTAATCCCTAATGTAGTGGAAGAAACGTAGGTACTAACGTTTTATCTTTTGAGAGGGGATTTTTTATTCATTTTTAATCTCCGTGAGACGATGTGAGGAATTGGGAACCGATTTGGAACAACTGGGTTTTGTTTACTACTGTTTATTTTTTTCTTTTCTTTTGTTGCTTGTTTTGTTTTTTTTTTTTACAATTTTTATAATAAGAAGGTTGTTTTCTTTCTGCTCTATTTTCTTCTAATGCTACTTACGAGTACTTCTAAGATTTTAACTTACTCTTTAAATCTACTCGTACACACGGCTACACATCAAGCTATGCAAAACCAATATAAGCCGACCGTTGAGTGTGCGGAAAGATAATTATGTAAAGCAAGCCCATGATAAACTGGTTTTGTATAGCTTGATGTATAGCCGTGTGTACTTAACCTGATTGTCGCCTTTCACTCATCTGCTCTACATAGCCGAACCATCTTTTTTTATAGGTACGTGATAATAATATCATCAAATTTCAATGAGTCCTCCCACCCAGGGCAGGTTGGGAGGGACTGTCAGACTTGTACTGACTAAAATCCACAGCGTCCTTTACGTTCCGGGGTCACGGTAATTCGTTAAGACCCGCGCGACCGAACCATCTTAACATAATCTTTCAACATGGTTCGCAAAGAAATAAACACACGTTCACTTGAGTAACGTAAACCTCCTTCTTGCACTGTCAGCTAAAACCTGAAACATCATAAAAAGTCATCTAAGTAATTTAATTATGAACGATCCTAAGCTAGCTTAATAATGAAAACAGAACAAAACGTTACTTTAGCAAAAGTCGATTAACGTTTTGTAAAATGAACACAATGACTTTATGAAAGGTTGAAATTACATAAAATTTATGAGAACCGACAAAAAAAACACTACTATTATGATATCAATTCTACAATGGTAATCGTGGAAAGTATTAATTAATATAAGGAGAGAAAAACGTTCATAATAAACAGCAAAATGCTTAATTCCGAATGAAAAGATAGGTTCGGATAAAAAAAATATTACTCAAAACGTAATGCTCGAAAACCATTGCTGCATTTACTTATTCTTAATTTGTTTATTCTGAACAAAAAGAGCAATGGATAGTAAATAAGCGAGAAAAACGTTTGTATTTCTTTTCACGTGTTTGTAGGTTTGGGGCCATTATGAAATGAATCCTCGCTGTTTACTTTTTTTTCAGTGAAGTCTGCCAATATTTTCGTGTTATGTATTTCACTTTTTATGGAAGTAAATAGTTAACATAATTGTGCAAGATAAACAAATGCATTCTTAATTAGTTATTGAAGTTAGGGTTGGTATTTGCTGCGATTTGATCTAATGTCAGTTACTGTGAACTAAAGTAACATTTTTTTTTTAATTTGCCCCTTCTACAAGATCTTACATCGTGGATGCCGTTGTTAACATTTAAACTCGTTCACAGAAAAACCAGACCAGGTTCAACTATTTTTTTTAAAAATTATTTTGACCATGGATACTTGTCCTTCAGTCGTATACATAAAATATAAGAGATACTTAAAAGAAGATGTATAAAATTAGGTACTTAAACACTATTACATAACAACAAAATAAATTTAGGATCAACTACCTATAGAAGTGTTGCCATGTAAATAATTATTTATTCCGTGCAGAAATCGATCTCCTATTAACTTTGGCGTAACTTCACTTTACTGACTAAAAAACAAGCATGTTCCTTTAATTGCCTTTAACGTTACCTTTAATGACCCCACGCCCATTATGTAGAAATAACCTCATCATCTACCTAGCCTTTTCCCAACTATATTGGGGTCGGCTTCCAGTCAAACCAGATTCAGCTGGATATCAGTATTTTACATGGAGCGACTGCCTGTCGGACCTCCACAACCCAGTAACTGGGCAATACCATACCCCATGGTAAGACTGGTTGTCAGACTTTAGAGCTTCTGACTAACAGTAACGACTGTCAAAGATCTACAAATGACAGCCGGGACCAACGGCTTTACGTGCTTTCCGAGGCACGGAGGAAACTCGCTATAACAGATGGTCACCCATCCACAGACCAACTTCGGCAAGCGCGGCTTAACCCGGAAGATCGAACTGTGCGGCTGTAATTATTTAGCCACGAGCTCCTCTCGAGAAATGAACCTACTTAACATTCTCTAATAAAAGTTCTGACATTGTAAGCAATCCTTTACCGCACTGGTGACACAGAAATAGATGTTCGCGCGTAAACTAAATCGATTGAATGAATGAAAGGAATGCTCAATGAGTGAACGTGAATGAACGAGTGAATAAGAAATACTATTGTTGGAAAATGGTGTTGTAGAAATGGTGGTTTGTAGGTTTTATTTTCTCATCGCTTACTTATGTGTTTCGGGTTTTGGATTTTGTGGTACGATATGTGTGATAAAAAGACTCTCTTAGGAGGCAAATACTGAATATTATAAATTCCGCAGTGGATACCTAAGCATATGTGAACCTCACAAATACTTAGTACCCTCCGTGACTAGCTTATGTTCGTTGCGTATCTCATTATTCAGTTCTTTGACGCTTTTTTTTATCGTGGTAAAATCATCAAATGAGTCCTCCCGCCCCTGGCAGGGCTGGAGGGACTGTCAGACTGTCCGTCTGTCAGTATTGAAAGACACCGTGGATTTAAGTTAAAGAAAAAATTTTATTGCATAGGTAAGATTCTGGTAAATTAGTTGAATCTGCAACAAAATAGTTTTGAAAAGATAGATTATTATAAATAATACCTATTTTTCGTTGCGTAATAATTCAATGATTCCGCCTGTCCAGATGGGAAGGAAAGGGAACTGTCAGACTCGTATTGACTAAAATCCACAGTGATCCTTCAACTGTCCTTCACGTTCCAGGGTCACGGTAACCTGCCTAGGCAGTACCACAACCACCGCAAACTAACACAAGCGTTGCAATATGTGGTAAATGGTAATGTCTTTAAAAATAAAATTCTAAATGATTTTTAGACAAAAATCTCAACTGTGTTGAAAAAGTCGAAGACGAATGAAATGTACAAAGGCAACATTAAAACAAAAACCAATGGGAAATGAGATTGAATGAAATAATGAATGAACGATAAAGCCCAGGGGAATATAAAAGTCTATTGCGTGTGAATAAGCAATGGAATTAAATCAAAACCGGCAAAAGGCGTGTCGGTCTACTTAAACTCAACGGTTCCGTAGTCGAGATGAATAATTTTCTTAATTACAATATTAATTTTGTCAATAGTCTCAATTAGTTTGAAGTTCTTAATATTTCTCTTTTTTTGCGTTAAAACACGAAATACCTCAATAATAATTTTCAAAGTTAACTAAATTTTATTTCTTAGTCACTACACCCTTGCCTATAACAAAATGTTTTTAGTCACCACATTCGTACGTGGTAAAATGCATCATAATCGTGGTACGTTCTTGTAGGAGACCGTAAAATAATGCTATTTTTCTGTGGATTTGTCTTACTTTTTCTTTTAATTAAAAGCTTTAAAGTTGTGGCGTATAAATATTTAAAAAAATACTGCCTTACATTGATTTATGTGATAATTAAATGTCATTTTTTTTGTTCGTTTTATTTAAATTCATTCTGCACTTAAAACCATACACTAGTGACTAGTGTATGGTTTTAAGTGCAGAATAGAATTCACCTTCATTCCAATTTTCATGTAATAGTGTAAACAATATTACGCAACAAAATAAAAATGGTTCCGTTATCCCATTTACCTAGGGAACCATAAAAATTGCCGCAAACCGTACTAGAGAGTTTTTTAACTTCCTCAAAGATAAAGTGGAATTAGTTGAAAACAATGGAGACGTATCATTATTTTTAACTTAAATTGTGATCTTGACATCGAGCATGCAAGTTACTCCTGCAATGTTTTTTTTATTAGAAGGTTGTATTTGAGTCATTTACTTCAATCATTATTGCAGTATCATTTAATTCATACCCTCGCCTACTACTCGGCTGAGAATTCCGCCTCGTATGCAATGATAAAATTTCAACACTTGTATTACAAGGCACGGTTAGCGCAGTGGCTAAGCGATCGGACTGCTGCACTGCGTGTCACAGGTTCGATTACCACACGGAGCAAATATTTTTATGATATACAAGTAGTTGTTTCAGGTCTGGGCGTTTGTGTATGTGAGTTTATATGTTTGTAAACGCATCCACAACACAGGAGAAATTCCTAGTGTGGGGCAACGTAAAAAAAAATGGTGATCGAACAATCATACAATCCTATTCCGCTTAGAATTATTTCCAAACATGTTGAGGACAGTTTCCGAACCGGATGCAGCTGAATATCAATATATTACATGAAGCAACTGCCAGGTTATATGATATCCTTGGTAAGGTATATCAATGTTGCCTCTAAACTGTGTCATAACAATGTATCACTTGAACTTATCGTCAGCGGAAGTTTGCGCATCGGATTCACATGCGGGCTTTGTGGTTGACGAACTCGAAGAATACGGTTTATGTTTAAAATGTGAATCCGAATTGTTTTTGTGCCAAAAGCTATGTTTTCAAGCATGTCATCGATCTTTATCTTTTACTTAAAGACTAGTAAGTCCACAGTTAAGGTTTGTTATACAGAAAAACGTTGAATGTTGTATCGTGAGTGCATTTTCAAACATTTTAATATTCACGATCACCAAAACCCGAAACTACTACCATAGAAAAAAATGTGTTTCATGTGGTAATCGAACACGTGACACGCAGCAGAGCAGTCAATTCCTTCTTCTTCTTCAACCTTTAGTCACCCAATGCTGAGTGTAGGTCTCTTCCAAATGTTTCCACTTCTGGCGGTTTTGTGTTATGGCTATCCAGTTTCTTCCGGCCACTTTAAAAAGATCGTCTGTCCACCTAGTCGGTTGCCTCCCTACATTCCTCTTTCCCGTTCGTGGTCTCCACTCCAACACTTTCCTGCCCCATCTTCCATCCAGTCTACGGCATATATGACCCGCCCACTTCCACTTTCTTCTTGCTATCACCCATTCTATGTCTAAAAGCCTCGTTCTTCTACGAATTTCGGTGTTTCTCACCCGGTCGTAAAGAGAGATGCCCAACATGGCTCTTTCCATAGCTCTCTGAGTAACTTGCATGCGGTGGATTGTATGTTTGGTGAGCGTCCACGTTTCAGCCCCGTACGTCATGACTGGGAGAACACATTGCTCGAACATGCGACGCTTTAGGTTAATGGGGACCCGCTTCGACTTCAGTACGTCCGACAGCTTACCGAAAGCACCCCACCCCAGCTGGATACGACGATTTATTTCGCGCTCTTGAGAGTTCATCCCCAAACTCAAAGTCTGTCCCAAGTACACATACTCCTTGACTTTTCCTATTTGCTGACCATGCACAAGAATGTGATCAATGTCGTCGTCACAGCACATTATTTTAGTTTTTGAGGCATTCATTTTTAGACCAACACTGAGTGACATGTTGTATAGTTCTTGTACCATAGTCTGCAAATCCTCGACGTTGCTGGCGAAGATGATAATATCATCAGCAAAGCGCAGATGGGTTAACCGTTCACCATTGATGTTTAAGCCTCTATGTGACCAGTCGAGAAGCCTAAATACATCTTCCAAGCAAGCCGTGAAGAGCTTAGGTGAAATCGTATCTCCTTGTCTCACCCCTCTTTCAACACGTACTGGTTTCGTGAGCTCGTGGAGTTTAACCTGTAAAGTGGCCGCTCGGTACACTTCCTTGATCGCCTCTATATATCTGTCGTCTACCTGACATCTTTTCAACGACTGGATGACTGTCCAGTGTTCAACAGAGTCGAACGCTTTTTCGTAATCGATGAAGGCCAATAATAATGGTTGATTGTACTCGTTGCACTTCTCGATCACTTGGCGTACTGTGAAGATGTGGTCTATGGTTGAAAATCCACTTCTGAACCCTGCCTGTTCCACTGGTTGTGCTGAGTCCAGTCTGGTGGTAAGACGGTTTGTGACAACTTTAGTGAAAAGTTTGTATACATGGTTAAGTAGTGAAATGGGTCGATAGTTACCTAGATCAGTGTAGTCCCCCTTCTTGTGCAATAGTATGACGACCGCATTTTTCCACGACTCTGGAGTTATTCCCTCGGTTAGCACTTTATTATAGAGTACTTGTAGCTGCTTGAATACTGGACGACCCCCAAGAAGAAGTTGTTCGTAGGTGATTCCATCTTCTCCAGGTGATTTCCCATTCTTCATTTGCTTGAGAGCGTGCTTTATCTCGTACATGCTAAATTCGGGAAGATCTTCAGTTAGATGTATGGTCAGGGTTGCTCGTGGGTCTCGTGAAGCAACAACATCTGGCTCGGATGAGTGTGAGCTGTATAAACCTGTGTAGAATTTCTCCACAGTCTCAATTAATTCTCTGCGATCAGATGTTTGTTGTCCGTTCTGTTTAGTAAGCCTGTGCATCTGGGGGCTACCGCGACTCTGTCTTTTACGAAACACTTTTGGCCCTTTATATGCTTCTTTGGTTTCCACTATTAACTCATGCTTTCTTCTCCTCTGGTGTTTACGTATAGTATGCCTTATCTGACGATTTAAAATGTTGATGCCAGGTTGGTCTGATGTTGCTAGTACAACTTTTCGACGTTCCAGTAAGATGGTTAAATCTGGCGATGTTTTAAGCGACTTCTTCTGCACCGGCTTAATCTTTTGAACTGTGCTATTGATAGAGTCCACTAGATTTTGGTTAATTTCATCGATTTGCCATTCATCATGTACGCTGGCTGTGAGTTTTTCAGACAATTCTTCTTGGTACAGTTCTTTTTGTACTGTCAAAAAAGTGTTGTCACAGCGAGGTTTTAGTGTCTCAACCAGTCGTCTCCTTTCTAGATGTAAATTTAGTGTAATTCGAGCTCTTAAGATTCTGTGGTCACTACCTGCGCTCACTTGGTTTAAAACGTCTACATCTTGGAAAATATGTTTTTTATTTGACAATACGTAGTCGATTTGGTTCTTGGTTCTTCCGTCGGGACTTCTCCATGTCCACATCTTTTGGGGCTGTTTCTTGAAGAATGTGTTCATGGCGTATAGTTTTTGATATTTATTTATTTATTTATTTGGGACAACAAACAGTTACATGCTACAAAATACAGAAAATATGATATTCTAAGTAGTTGGCCAAAATATGACCCCTTTCGTTTCTTTGGCCCAAACCAAAACCACCAACATATTGGTCAGCACCCAGATTTCCACCCAATTTTGCATTAAAATCCCCAATGACAATGGAATAAAATGAGGGGTTTTCATTCAGGGCCTTGCTTATATCGTCATAGAAAATACCTATTTCTTCGTCGTCTCTGGATGAAGTCGGAGCGTACACCTGAACTATCTTCAATGAGTATCGACGGTTGAGTTTAAAGGTCGCATATATTACACGAGGGGATATTGCACAGATTTTCTGCAATAAATCAACCATCGAGGTATTTATGAGAAATCCCACCCCCCCTTGGGACTTGTCATCATATCCCTTGTAGTAGAATAGTTGACCAGTGTGGAGTTTAATCAGTTGTTCGCCTCGACGTCTAGTCTCGCAAAGACCCATTACATCCCACTTGATCTTGTTGAGAACTTCAGACTCCAGCTCTTCGAAGCGTTCATCAGTGAATAAAGTTCTAACATTATACGTAGCCAGGTAAATATTATTTAGGCAGCCGGATCCGTTCCCCCAGGGATTCTTAGCACCCTCCGTCCTGGAGGTTCCCCGACCGCTGCCGTAGCCAGGCCTGCCAGGACCACTGGGGACTGAGGGCCATCGTTTGTGCTTCTTTTTCATATTTGGAAGGTTTTTAGCCTTAAAACGCCACGCTGGCCGGTGCGGGTTGGCGAGTCCACTCTTTTCGGGGGCATTTCTGACCCCGAGGCTTGTGAAAGCCTGGTTTACGGGTTAATTAACCACCGCCCGATGCTCGGTGTTGGTGAGATTACGGCAGTTTATATTACCTCTCTGCCCACCCTCCTCCTTTCACATTCGGGCTTGGGACCGACAACGGCGGAGTCAATTACTAAGCCACTATGCTAAACATGCCAACGTGTAATGGAGCTATGTAATGCAAGTAATGCAAGCAATGTACAAAAATTATAACCTCTTTCTATTTCTGTAAAATAAAAAAGATATCCCTAACTTGTTACGTCCCACACCTAAATAAACAGTGGACCCGATTTTGATTAGATTTTACTGCGAGGTAACTTGAAATCAGGAAAAAGGTTAAACCCACGGTTATTTTTGTTCTGAAAAATAAAAACAAAACAGCTGTCTTTGTGTTTATCTTTGTCGTTTATTTTAGCCTTAGCATTCTCTAACATTATTTGAGGGACAATGTGGAGCACTGATTGTTGTTTTGTCCATCTTCCACATGTCTTTCGTCTGTGTCATCATCATCATCATAAGCTGGAAGACGTCCACTGCTGAACATAGGCCTCCCCCTTAGACCGCCACGCCGAACGACAATTCGCCACTTGCATCCATCTGTTGCCCGCGACTCTTACGATGTCGTCAGTCCACCTAGTGGGAGGCCTACCTACGCTGCGTCTTCCGGTCCGTGGTCGCCACTCGAGAACCTTTCTTCCCCATCGGTTGTCAGTTCTATGAGCGATGTGGCCTGCCCATTGCTACTTCAACTTGCAAATTTTTTTTTTTGTCTTTTTCAGAGCTCCACATTCCACAAGCTACTCAAAGAGTAATAGCCCCAGCAAAAACTGGTAAAGATAATATTATCCTCTCGACCGTAGAAATGCAGTAATTCCTAAATATTACTAAAAATTATATTATTTGAACCATTCAAAATACATTTTTTATAAAGCAAAAAGGAATTATTTAAATGATTATAATTAAAAACTTTATCAGTTGTCAGCAAACTGACAGGGTGTCTACAGGCATAAGGGCCTAACGTTGCCGCGTCTATCTAAGCAGGATACCGTGGAGCTGGAACGCTTAGGAGGACACCGAAGAAATAAGGTGGAATTTTAGACATTCACCGTGTTGCCACAAAAAAAAGAAACTCTTGTCTAAAAAAATTGACAACGTCAAAACCACATTAATTATCTTTGATATAAGGGTCGTTTTGCAGTTACACTTTTTTTAGACAAGCATTCAACAGGTGTTTATATTTTTGTGGTAAGACAGTAAGAGTCTGACTGTCCCCTTTTACTACACAGGGCGGGAGGACTCATTTAATGACTTAACCATACAAAAAAGGTACAAAAGACAAACAACCCCAGATTTTGTTATTTTAACATGTTAATTACAAGGGACAATGTTTACGTTGCCCGTTATTCGATTATTCTTTAGTAAAACACGGTCTATGTAATTTACTGTGTATAACAAAAGGATTATGTGTATCGTAAACATAATTTTGGTTTCGAATCAATCAATGTCGGTGTCGTGTGTTATCAATCTTTAACATGTGGGCGTAGAAAGTAATCACTTTTACACTGTAAGATGACGACAATGTTATTATCTTTTTCTATGAAATTGCGTAAAAAGGCAAAAGAGATCCGTCTCGTAAATTGAAATTGATTAGCTAAGCTACTAGAGATGCTGGTAACGATAATGTACACACGGCTACACATCAAGCTATACAAAACCGTACGATTTTTACACACAATAAACGGTCACCTAATACTGGTTTTGTATAGCTTGATGTGTAGCCGTGTGTACGCTGTTTGGCATTTCAGAGTCGTTCGATCGTGCTTATTTTTCGAAAATTACTTAACCAATTTTGGAAATTAGTATGAAATGGCGACACCATAGAAACGGGCCAAAGAAATGGCTAATTAACAGAACGTAGAAAGATTTAACACTTTTAAGCATCATAATTTCTTAAACATAGGAATGAAATGTTTCTATTCTGTAATCGTGCACAGCACGCGTAGCATGGCGATTCTATATCTATTCTACCAAGAAAAGACAAAGCTATAGCATCGTTATTTCTATACAAATCGACTGATTTTTGCACAAATGTGAAACCATTCGTACACCATTGAAGAAAAAAACGTTTATTTTCTTTATTTTTTACATTACCATGCTTAAAACGCAAAAAATATTTCTACGTTCTGTCATTTTGTTTTTTCTTTCGTGGAAAAAACCCCTTTCTACGGTGCCATGCTACGCCTGCAGATAGTAGAGATAAAATTGGTCATGCTACGCGTGTAGATCATGTCCTCAAGCAATATAAATTGCGATATGTATCTAGTCACATTACGGATAAGAGAAAACCCAAAGAGAGTTGAATATTTATAAGTTATAGATTTATGATAAGTGACAAATAAACGATTATTTGTCACTTGGCGACGCCTGGCTGCATATTAATGAAGCGTCATTTGTCATTAACAGAGAAAACATTTATCATGATGACAGAATGACTGATTCTTTAGAAATAACTATGAAGCAAAACTCCTGCAGCCTTCAGATAACGTTTTTCAGTGGCATGGAATTTTTAATTTATTTTTATTAAACGGGCAAATGGCTTAACGTTCTCGTGGTTGTATTTTCCTCGGGTTCGTATCCCTACGTGTACATTGTAGGTACATATCCCATGGGATAGTCACAGCAGAATAAATTAATATGGTTTTGTGTATTATCCAGTTTTGCGGGAATGTTAAAAAAAGTTACCGAAGCCTAAAGGCTAAGTAAAGCTAGCTCAGAGGCGAAATAATGGGCAATTGGAATAAAAGGGAGAGTAAAGAGTAGTCAGTTATTTTTTAGACGTCAGATACTGTTTAAAAAAAGTCGCAATGCTATTGATTTTTTTTTAACGTCTTTAACTTATTTTCAAACAGCCAAACCCGAAACAACTAATGATTCTGAAATTTAATAATTATGGAAATATTTATCGTTTACTCGCAACATTTCCTAACCAAAACATATCTTTGCGTATTTGAATGCAAAGGAAATCTGAAATTACTCCAAGATTGATACAATGTTGTCTCTAAAAACCTTTGCGGTTAAGACCATGATTGGGATAATCGATTTGGGTCCAACACCTACTACAGGGAAAACGATTTTCTGTATCCACAACGTCACTATTTTTCTTAGAACGTTTGCCCTTTTCCGTACTTGGTGTTTCTTTGCGCTAAACCGCGTACGAGGCTAGTTTAAGTCAATACTAGTATATTATTTTATTTGAGATAATTCAGAGTTGAGTTCTAGATGTAATTTAATGTGTTTGTGATGTAATATACGAAATTATAGCAATTACAACTTAAAATATGGTACTTAGTTGAAATAAAATCAATGGATCTTGGCAAGTTCCATTTTTTTTTTGTTTTTTTTACTTGGTAAAATCATCAGATGAGTCCTCCCACCCCGGGCAGGGCGGGAGGGACTGTCAGACTTGTACTGACTAAAATCCACGGTGTCCTTTAATAGACCTTTATGTTCTGGGGTCACGGTGATGGTATTGGCGAGTTTCCTAGATTGGATTTCAACCCATTTTTAAACAGATATGTTTTTAGTAGGATTATTTTTACTTGAGACAATTCAGAGTTGAGTTCTAGATGTAATTTAATGTATTTATGATGTAAGATATAAAATTTTAGCAATTACTATTTTTATCAAAATTGATTGACTGATTTCGATGACCGAAACTGAGAACAGAGCATGGAATTTTAGTCAGAGTCAAATAAATTTTGATCAAAATATTATTCTGTGAATTTTAAAAGTAAATATTTAGAAATAAAAGTTTTATATATATAAGACATGAGTGAGAAGTGTGGAGGACTCATTTAACGATCTAAATACCCAAAAAAAGGAAAAACGCCACATTAACAACAGTTACAAAGCTAAAGAGCATTCCGCAGTTAGACTGTAAATATATGACAGTATGTGAGAAGTTACTAAGCAGGGAAATCTCTGTGGACATTCAACAAGTGTCACAAAGTCCGTATGCAAACCAATAATCTTATTATTGGGAGTTAATAAAACCGGTTGAAATGAATTGATAAGCAAAAGAGTACCTTATTAAGTAGGCAAAATGGTGATTCTCACTCTTGCGTTACGAAAACCACCTACAAACGCCAACACATCAACCCCAATCTACCACATCTTCCAATCTTATGAACCTTCTTCTATTGTGCATCTATTCAAGTTTGACGAAATTGAGGTACAGGTTCTGTAGTCAACAGAGAGAATTTGATTCTTATTTTATCACTGAGAAGTTACGTAAGTTTTTTATCTCAAAATGGTACAGTCATCATCATCATCAGTCAGAAGACATCCACTGTGGATCAAAAGCCTTTCCCTTAGACTATCATCATCATTATCATCATCTCAGCCATAGGACGTCCACTGCTGAACATAGGTCTCCCCTTTTGATCTCCACATGTACCGGTTGGAAGCGACCTGCATTCAACGTCTTCCGGCGACCTTTATAAGGTCGTCTCTCCACCTTGTTGGTGGACGTTCTACGCTGCACTTGCTAGTCCGTGGTCTCCACTCTAGAACTTTCGAAAGTGCTTCGGAAACTACCATTCCGAACAATAATCCGCCTCTTTCATATATCGGTTTCCCGCGACTCTCAAGATATTGTCGGTCCACCTACTGGAAGCCTATTCTCCGTCTTTTTCTTTTTTTGTCAGAAAATTATATAAACAGCAAAAAATATATAATTTTAAATTGACGTCCCAAAGTCGCCACTAATATTTTCCCAGTACTTCAACAAACGAACTTTTCACTTCATTCCACAGAGAGCAGCTTAAACTAGTTAAGTACCAACAGCTCAGTTGTACTACAATTTAATTTGCATTAAAACCTAGTTCTCTCTGTTAGTTAACTGTTATTTTGTTAAAATACTTTTAGTGAACAATAATATTAGTTATGTGAACGGAAATGTGAGTAGTCTGTCATTGCACACAATTCCTAGGAAATGTATTAAATTCCTGAAATCACAAGGAAATGTCGTCCAGGCGTCATTAGTGTCTACAGGGAAAAAGTAGTATTCGAAAGTAGACGTCAGCTGTCCCCTGACGTCTACGTTCAAAGGCACCAACAACTCTAGGGCACCCCGACGTTCAGTTTTGTTAGGTTCCTTTAAACCTTGCACGCAGAAATAGGAGTCCCGCTCAGCAGGGCTCCGTCTACCTGAAAACGTAACACATTTTTTGTACATTTCTTAAATTGCTTTGGGATTGTATAAATTTGATTATACATTTCCAGTAACAGTTATATTGCTTCAGTTCGCTGAAACTGGTCATGTCGGTATCTAAAAGTTTTAGTTCATTGTTAGCGAAGTTGTTCTCTATGCTGAGTATAGTTAGAGTATAGTTTACAACAGAGAGAGACCTTGAAATTGTCCTTTTGCATAAACTAGCAGAATTGAGTGTTCAACTAATTTTCATGTTTCGATCGGTAAGGCTCAGTACAGCCAGGTGGAAAATTTGGCTTAGCAGGAATCGTGCCAGGTAAACTTAATTTTTAAATTCATACGGGTTTGCCCTTTATCTGAATCCAGGCCTTAGATGGAACAAGCTCACCTAGAAGGAACTAAACTCCTGCGCACAAACGGATCAACGTAAAAAAATATTCTAACCGAATGGCAGTAGCGTGCCATGTAGCCCTGGTTAGGCCTACCATCACCAGTGAGATAGCTCAGCCCTCACCGCAAATTAAGCATAGGTAGCCTGTGGTATAATGATACCACATCAATTTTTTGTGCCTTGGGCAATGGCCCAAGGCACAAAAAGATGGATCCCAGCCACCTCAAAAAAGTATTCAAATATAAAGTTCTGAATTGTAAATACAACAAAGTATCTAATCCGTCACAAAAAAAAAACTCGACAAAAACCAAAAACGTTAATGATAAGCCCCAAAAACTTCCAAAAACTGACCACTGTAACAAATTGGCATTTATTTTCAAAGTATTAAGGTTCAATTGTCCCTGTAGTCAGCTTAATCAGTGTTCCGTCATAAGCGCTTAGGTTGAAGCCTGACTGTCTCACTAATTGGCCCGGACAAAATGTGGCTTCTAGTTTTAGCGACAGAATTACTGTTTTCGTATTGTGATCTGTCTGTGTTATTAATTAGAGTACGTTGTTTTCGGTCTTCAGGGTAATTATTCACAAGCTTTTATTTTGTTTCATTTTATTTATTTTTAGGCAGGTCACTACCTATTTCAATAGATGGCGCAACGTTAGGGTGCTTGTACACGGTGCATGTAACTGGAGCAAGTATAAGTGCGGGTTACCCGCGCAAATGTTACTTGCCCAAGCTACTTGACCAAGTTACTTGCTTGTACTTTTACATGTTTCTAATGACTGGAGTAAGAAAAGACGCGGGCTACTTGCGCAAGCTGTATGTAGGGGTGTTTGTACAGTCAGCATCAGAAGTTGCTGACCACATTCGGATTTTCAAAATCGCTGTACACCGTGATAATACGTAATAATACAGTGTATAGCGATTTTGAAAATATGAATGTGGTCAGCAACTTATGATGCTTAAAAAAAGTTGGCGCAGTAATCATCCCTGGCAACATTAATAAGCAATAGGCCTCTTATATCTTAAAGATATTAATTTTCAGTACATTTCACTCGAAAGTTCCGACCATTTATTATGTTTTCCTTCGCCGTTGAATAAAATTGTAAAGTAGGTACTTCAAAACTTTTACATCGCCTTAACTTTAGCTAAAGGCGCTTGTTGCAAGATGCTAAGTCTAGATAGTAAAATATTGCTGTTTCAAGCTGCAAGTGACTAACAGCTTGCGTGTCTACCGTTAAATAGAAGCACCTTAGTAGCCTGTTTCCTTTCGTTTCCGAAAAGTTAATCAGTTGGCCGCTCTATTTTGCTACCTTATTTTACTTATAGAGTGTTGGGTATAATTTATCTACTTTTTTATTCCAAGTCGAATATAGTGAATATTGCTTTTACACGCGCTGCTTTTTTTAACATGTCCTATTTCCACAGCTTCTAAGCCCATTCGTACACTATGCGACGCAAGTCTCCGATAGCTTTTTTAGACTTTGGTATCCAAGTAACTATCGCAATACAAATCCATAGAGGACCCTACACAGATACGCGTCAATGGAAACAAAAGTCGTAAGGTATCGGATACTAGCGTCGCCTAGTGTGTACGAAGGGGCTAAATGAATTTGACAATAAGCATTTAGAATAGTATACTTTTATGAATTGATTAAATTGAGAGGATTATTAAAAGGCATTTAAGAGTTTAAGCAATAAACAGCAACTATTTACATGTTAGATATAAAGTGGTAATACTAGACCGGGATAATTTTGTCACGAAATAAATGCTTAAATAAAAAAAAAGAACTAAAGTACGATTATTAATTCGAGTCAGTAAAATGAAGTAAAGTTTTGTTTATTAAAGAAATGTACTAAATTTCATTGTATCAGTGACAGTTGCACTTGTCATTTTACTAACTGGAATTAATAATCGTACTTTAAGTATTATAATGAAAATGTACTTGTGCTTATTCCAACGATAATACAATTGATCAGCTACAGCAGGCTGATAAGTCAATTTTATTAAGAGTTTAATGAATTGAGTTTCATTAACAGACCTTTTTCCCGACACGGTTCAAATAAAACAACCAGTTGGTATAATTTTAATTTGTACTAAAGTAAAAAATATGATGACATAAAAAAATTAAAACACGTTTTAGCTTTGCAAACAAATTATACGGGAAGAGTTTAAACGAATGATAATGTTATAAAGTGACGGACTCATGTTTTATCGCTCGTCATTTTGTCTCGCTGGAGTTGGAAAAAATTATACCCCGCCAACAAAAACCTATAGAAATTATTCTACATTTACATAACGTGATGAAAGTTTGGGCCTACTCCTAGAAACAGTAGTGACATCCAACGAGGCGATCCTGCCAGCGTTCTGGGCACTGTTCCCTTTGATTGCGATGTGGACATAGCCCTTTACAAGGCCTCGGACAAATCCTACAGTAATAATGTTTATACTACAACTGCTTGAAAAGTACCTTGATACTTTATCAAATTTTGCGGTAGAAAGTACTTCATTGCATATCGAACAAATATGCGGGGAGAAAACGCTTCTGAGCGGGAGAGAAAAGTGTATAAAAATCCATTTCTTACGTGGTTTTTCTTTTTTAATTTTGGGTAAGACTATGCGCCGGTAACCTTAATATCAAAAGCCAAAAAGTTTTTACAGTGAGTTTTTATCTCCAAGTTTTCAAAATGACACTGGCCACTAGCTTTGTGTTGGATGGTGTCGGGCTGGCAGTGCGACCCTGCAGCGGCAGGATAAACAATTTGAAAAAAGAACATGTGAAAATTGCAGACGCCATTGGCGCCATTTTCAATTTGTGTGTTGTTTGAGGATTCAGTTTCCATAGAAAGTAAAATAAAACTGTCAAAATGATAAGTAGTTATAGTGATGATGAAGATTTTTTAACTCCACCGCAGTTGAAGGAAACAGCAAAAATTCTGATTGATAACCTTTTACCACAGAAAACAATTAATTTTCCTCGTAGGTGTAGTATAAAGCATTATGTATCACTCGAGAGAAAGTGCGATTCCCGATCTCGGGTATTTTAAAGTCCTCGCCTTCGGCTCGGGCTTCAAACGACACCCTCGACGGTAATCAGTCACTTTCTCTTCTCGGTAAACAATGTACTATTTTTTGGTAGATTTTGATGAGGGATAAAATTTGGTATGAGATTTTATGAATTATATTTAGAAAATTAGCTAGTTATATATAAAATAAAAAAAAAGATTGTCATCTTGGTTTTTTACTGTTTCTTTTTAAATGATAATTATGTAAGCACAAATTCTTTACAAAAAAAAAACAAACACAATAAACTATTAAAAGGGATTAAGTATGAACTAAAAAGTTTTTATTCTTCGTCTGGATTAAAGCCACAAAAATAATGTTATTATGAAACCATAATTTATTCATGAGCTCATCCATGAATCATCTGCCTATACATATCATCAGAACACACTTATTCCCACACTAAAAAGTCCGTACGAGTGTGATTAACTTTCCCCATCATTTCTTTCCTACTCGAGCTATAAATAGTATTTTCATGGGTTGTAATAACATGGACATGTATCATAAATCTGTAGGGAATGACGGCAGAGACCATGTTAAATGTCCCGGAAGAATTAGGGACTTGGCCATTACTGTCACTCTCGGACAAAGAGTAAGAAATCTGTGAGAAAGTGAAACTTAGTTTTTATTTAGGTTACTTCTTAGGCTTTAGGCTGATCCGCACACGTTAATCTTCAAGGTAAAGCCGCACTTACCGAGATTGGCTTGTGGATGGTTTATCATCTATACTACAATATTATAAAGCTATAGAGTTTGTTTGTTTGGACGCGCTTATCTCAGAAACTACTGTTTGACTTGAAAAAATATTTTTGTGTTGTATAGTCCATTTATCGAGGAAGGCTATAATATAAAGTAACGCTACGACCAACAGTTACAGCGAGTAAACCCGTAAGGATCAGCTACTCTATTGTTAAATGTTTCCTCCGCGCCATGAAAAACACGACCGTTCGGCCTTTAGTTCTAACTATCATCTTTAGATCTTTAACAGTTATTACTGTTAGTGAGAAGCCTCTTACAACAAGTCGGAATGTTTGTAGCTGAAAGAAAAAAAGTCCAATCATTCAAAAATGGTTAACATACCTAATTAAGATAGTGGACGCCTCTGTAATGATTTAGACCATTGCATAACTTTATGATGATCAACTTAGCCAGAGCAAAAAAAAAAAATAGTTTCTACGTACTTGCTTGCAGTACTTATTACTGAAATTGTTCAGAAAATGAAAAAGCGTAGTGTACCTGTTAACGTCAAAGTTCTCGTTTACTTTACGTCATAAAAAACGTGAAAATTCGTGTTTGGACCTCTATAAAGCTCATCGCCCATGTATCAGCAGCATACGCGCATTATAAAATGATATATAGTTTTTATATGTCAAAGACGTTGTTTGAAAATGCTATCAGCATCCTAATTAAATAATTCTGATATTATGTCTGAAATGTATTCTGAATTGTCATAAAATTTGGCGAGTGCGGTGCGTGCGGCGCAAACGCTGCTGATATAATTATGTACCTTAAACCTAAATATCCTTGGGGTGCTAAGACAGGAAACCTTCACGTGCGCCCGTGGACTGGAGTTCCCTCTCGGATATGTCCGGGGGGAAGACCAGTTTTTCGGCCCGGTGCACCCTGAGATGCGGGCAAAAACTCTTCCTTAGGCACTGTGTGCCTAAGGGGTCTCTTTGCCCGTATGCGAATAGCCTGTCGTGTGGACGCTCCAACGCGTGTCCCTCTGATTAGCAGAGGGCACAGCGGCGGAGCGGGCTTGCGGACGGTGAGTAATGGGTAGCTCGCCGTCCGACCGAGGACCAAGCCCGGGTCGGTGGCGCGTCGTGTTTCGCGCCAAATGCCTGCTGGGGTCGCGGGTTTTTTCTTAACCCAGGATACCGCGGCCCTGGAATGTAAAGGGCATCCGAAGGAACACGGGTGGATTTTAGTCAGTAAGAGTCTGACAGTCCCTTCCGCCCCACCCAGGGCGGGAGGACTCATTTGATGATTTTACCACCTAAAAAAAAAAAACCTAAATATCCTTATTCTACTACGAGTACCTAAACTCTACTCAGCTAAGTTCCAACGTCAACTGACGAATAAATTGGACGACGTTTTTTTTAAATAAAAAAGTTAATATCGAAACGAGGAAAAAATGCGAACGATGATTGATGTTCTGATTTTATAAGATAGTTTATTTTCGTTGAGACGGTTTAATTTGGAAACTTTGACCTTCTTTCTGAGTTATGACACTTAATTATATCTATTTTTATGTCGTTTATTAAGTTGGCAAGGTTGTTGCTCAATGCGTACCCTGAAGATAAAATATTTGTAAGATGTAAGAAGTTGTTTCCGGGTCTGGCTGTTCGTTTATGTGACTATTTATGTTTGTAAATACACCCAGATAATTTATTGCTCGCGGGCATGTGGGCGGTGAGTAACGGGCAACTCGCCGTTCGACCATGGGCCATGCCCGTGTCTACGGCGCGTTGTGTTCCATGCGCGCCCTAATAAGCGTTTTGCAGCAAAACGACTGGGCCCTCTAGAGGGCCAAAGCCCGCCGGGGTCGCGAGACTTATCTCATTACCGTCACCCCGGAACGTAAAGGGCTATTGACGGACACCGTGGATTTTAGTCAGTACGACTCTGACAGTCCCTCCCGCTCCCGTCCCCCTGAGTGGAAAGACTCATTTTAAGAATTTACAAGGCTAAAAAAAATACATTGTTGTTATTATCATAGGTCCGCGTAATGAAATATATAGCCCACTCCCTCTCACAGGAAGGAGTTTTGTGTCCCTGCCTTGGAAACAGTATACTCGTATTATGACCTTGCCTATTGAGGCGCGGGTAGAACACGACGTGCCGTCGATGATTGGTGGTCCATGATTGGACGGCTAGTCACCCATTACTCGCCTTCCGCATGCCCACAATCTGAAGCCTGTAGTGATAAAGTAACCAACATCCATCCATCCTCTCAATTTTTCGCATTTATTATAATAAAAGGAAAGAATTTATGTCTAAAGTTGCTGACAAAAGCATCCTAAAATAGAACATCACTTAAACAAAAAGGTTTTCTAAAACAACTATCACACTAAACGCTTATTGAATACGTCAACGGTTTCCGAAGGTTTTTTCGAATTTATTGAATGTTTGTAAATGAAATACAGAAACTTGGTATTATTTTAGGATAAGAGGTAACTCGCCCACTTCAAAACTGGGCCCAAAGACCAGTTGCACCTTGATTTTTTTATTTGGGGTTACTCGTCCTGAGGCCTTATCATTAATTTTCAGTTATTGTGACGTAAAGTAAACTGGAACATTGACTTCTTCTTTTTCTTCTTCCTGCCTTTATCCCATTTTACTTGGGGTCGGCGCAACACGTTACTTTCTTCCATTCTCCCCTATCACAAGTCATAGTATCATTAACTCCTTTTTCTTTCATATCCTTACTTATACAATCCATCCATCTTTTCTTTGGCCTTCCTCTTCCTCTCCATCCATCAATATTCATACTCATCTCTCTCTTAGTCACATGAGTGTCATCCCTCCTCATCACATGTCCATACCAAGATAGACGATTCCCTTTCACTTTTTCTATAACCGGCGCGACTTTCAAACTGTCCCTTATAAACTCATTCCTTACTTTATCCATTCTTGTCACTCCACACATCCACCTTAACTTCCTCATCAAAAACTGGAACATTGACATTAATTTAAAAAAAATAGTTCCTTCTTCGTACACCAGAAGCGCTGTTCCATTTTTCCAAACAAGAAACGCTGTAAATACCGGAAAGACGCTGTAAAGTAAAATACTGAAAACTTGTGATAAGGGCTCTGTTTGAAACTTTACATGGGGTCCAGTTCCACCTTTTCTTATTTGATGATAGCAAACTGGACCATGGGAGACTGGGTAGGTCACGTTTGCACAAAATTGCCACTATAAGCTTAGAAATTGCCTGCCGGGGTTGCGGGACTATCTAGTAACCGTAGACCAGGAACGTAAATGGCTATTTAAGAACACCATGAATTTTACTTAGTAGAACAAGTATGAAGGTCTTTCCAGTCCTGCCCTAGGTGGACTCATTTGATGATTTTAACAAGAAAAAAAAAACTTAGAAACTGATAAAATGTTACTACACCAGCAAAAGTACTAGTCTTAAATAAGTTCAAGGTAGTTTGCTTTTATATATTATTCTGGGTAAACGTGGGATATTAAAAGTTTCAACGTGTATGGCTTGTTGCTGAGCTAAACCATTCTATAGTAGTCTATAAGGCGATTCTCACACTGCCCTGCATGATGCAGCGTAGCGCGTGGATGCGTGTTCTTCCGTTGCTTGTAAGTATCTCCGTTTGTATGGAAAACACGCACAGTCCCACACACAGAAAACGCATTCACGCGCGTGTTCATTCCTTTGTACCAAACGCCCCGCTGCGTGATGCGGGGCAGTGTGCCAATCACCTAAGGCGATTCTCACACTGCCTCGCATGATCCAGCTTAGTGCGTGGATGCGTGTTCTTCCGTTGCTTGTAAGTATCTCCGTTTGTATGGAAAACACGCACAGTCCAACACACAGAAACGCATTCACGCGCGTGTTCATTCCTTTGTCACCATGCGCCCCGCTGCGTGATGCGGGGCAGTGTGCCAATCGCCTAAACGTTCAGCAATTGATGCGTAACAGATACACAGTTGAAAACATGATAAACAGTTTTGGCATCTCATTATCATCCTCGAAATTTTGGTTATAAGACATGCCGGTTTTCTCACGATGTTTTCGTTCACCGTTTTGAAAGCAGTGGTGATGAAATAAAGTACACAAAGTAATGCGCCTGGCTGAGTTCAAATCCTTGTGGGTTTGTACCCGGCCAGGACACAAGGATGGATGCATAACTGTTTACTACTTTTTCAAACAAAAACGGATTTGAATGAAATTCAGTACAGAGGTTACAGTCTGAAATAGTACATAGAATATTTTACAACGAACAATCCTTACCTATAAAATCAAACCAAAAAATCTTACACAATTCGTTTCAAACAATTCGTTTGTTTGAGACAGCTATCCCATTCGTTTCACGCATCGATAGGTAGGACGACTATGTACACCTTTTGTTTGTATTGCAATGTCCTCTTCATGCCTGAAACCCCTGTCGATCCCCTGTTAGTTAACATGTGAACGTAAACGTTGTGTATTTAAGAGATTCTGACTGTTATTTTTAGAATCATCCGGTTCGAAGGACCACTTATATTTATAATTCTTTTTGTTTTTTAGCGCGGTAGAATCATCAAATGAGTCCTGCCATCAAGGGCAGAGCGTGAGGGACTGTCAGACTCGTACTGACTAAAATCCACGGTGTTCTTCAATAGCCCTTTCATCATCATCATCATCAGCCTATAACGTTCCCACTGCTGGGACACAGGCCTCCTCTCTTGTGAGAGGGAGTGGGCCATAATCCACCACGCGGGCCCAGTGCGGATTGCCAGATGTCACATGTCTTCGAATTTGATGGTTCCAGGACATGCCGGTTTCCTCACGATGTTTTCCTTCACCGTTTTGAGGGCAGTGGTGATGAAATAAATTACACAAAGTAATGCGCCAAGCTGTGTTCGAACCCACGACCTACAACTCGTAAGTCGGGACCGATACCACTGGGCCACCACTGCTCACAATAGCCCTTTACGTTCCGGGATCACGGTAATTTGTGAGTTCCACCACTCTGGCAGGCACCTAAATTATAATTATTATTTTTTAAATAGAAAGAGATAAGAAATAACTTATCCTAATAACAGCTAATATTTAATGTTATAAAAGCGAAAGTGAGTTTGTTTGTTACAGCTTCCTACCTTAATCACAGAACCGATTTTCAAAGGGACATGAATACTGCCATAAGAAAAGAGAGCCCAAAACAACCAATTTTTGCGACAATGGGGTAACGACTCCCCTGATTCCTTTTGGGAACAAAACAAGTTTCCTAAAAATTTTGATGATTATGTACGTTTCCTTATCCTTGTCTAGTGGTCTCAAAAGGGACTACTGGTTATTAGATCCTAGGTTGATCCCAATATAGGACATCAATGTTATTTGTATTTCCTACAAAGTTTTGATTTTTCCCGAGTTGTAGGTCATAGGGGGAACATATAACATGGGACAAAGACATGATGTGTAATATACAGGGTGTAATTTTATTAATGAGCAATATTTTAAACTCGAGCATTACTAGCGATACTAATCGTATTACGGAATTCATAAGCATTGTAAATGCTTTCTAAGTATCTTCACTTAATATTATTTGATGTTTGTTTAATTTTCATTCTGCGCGCGGTGTACTGCGCTTTATAATTTTGATACTTTAGAATTTTTTGGGGGTTTATGATTTAAAATAAAATACTTTTAGTGTTTATTTGCAATAATAAGCCTTTGCAATGTTACATACTACATTTTTAAAGGAGTCCATAATTGCATTAAAAAAAAATTGATTCGCAATTTATTAGCCGTAATGGAATCAGCATCGTGAATAGAGCTTAGATTTAAATATTGCCCATGATTTTGATTTCACCCTGTATAGATGTGATTTAGGCGCACAGAGGTCTATTTAAAATGCCAGTGTTTTTTCTGTTCACAAAAGGGTCTAAATTTGGCATTACTTATTCACCTGCCTACTGCATGAGATTTCACCTTGTCAGTGCTCCCGATTACTTTATAGACGGAAAAACGAAAAAAAAGCCTTTTCTACGCTGATATCGGAGACGAACACACTGAAATTCAAATGAGAGCACGTTTCACGTTATTTTAGACTGTTCGGTGTGATCTTTGACGATTTTATCAACAGTCAATTTTAAACCTTAAAACTCTGTTTCAGAGTTCTTTTTGATTTGTTAGCTAATATTTATTTTAGGAGTTAAATTATTATCTTAGGGTTGTAATTCACGATCTTTCGTGGCGCTGTATAGCGGATAAGTTAAGAATTTCGAATAAAAAAGTTCAAGCTTATGGCCGGGAAATATTTCTTTAGGTTGGTCCTTTGAATTTGTCTGTGGGGTATTTTTTACCTGACTGGCGATTTTCTCCTTTTTACATTATTACTATCGACTAATGAGCTAAGGCGCTCCCTCATCGCGAGCATTCACCTGTAATGTAACGTTATAGATTCGAACAATTTTCAAATTCGCAACGAGTGAAGACAATCGAGTATCACAATACGCACCTTGTATCAAATCTATACTAAATGTACGCGAGTTCTCGTCAATCAGGAAAGTAGTATTGTAATGTAACGCTAAAGTCGAATCTATAATGTTACATTACACGCGAATGCTAGGTGAGGGAGCGACTATACGTACGTTGCGACTTAATGTTTTCGTTTTGTTAAACATTCTGTAAACATTTTTAGGTTTTTTTAAGTCCGTAAGTACAATTTTACGCACATTAGCCCATCTCATAGTTTAGTTCGCATAAGAAAAATCTAAATTCAGAGATTACATTATATGTTCAACAAAGCGTGTAATGTCCACAGGGAAATGATAAAATCGATTTAATGGTTGATTGAAAATTTTGGTGCGGTAAATTGGCATTACCCTTAAGCGTCCTTTAGCAAAAAGGATTACTGAGGATTTGTGAAACAGAAAAAAAATCTCCAAGATTAATAAATATAAAATGAATATACAATCACGCTCGTAAACCTCGAAAGGTTAAGCAGAGGCTTACTTTAAAGGTGGCGGTTCGTGCCGGAGACCGCAACAGGAGACAGCTAAGGTCTTTGGTCGCGGTCTCTTGTCACGGTCTCATGTCGCGGTCACCAGTCGCGGTCTCGCGCGCGAACCCGGCAACTTAATCCTGCATACACTCCTGGTACCATGACGTCTTATCCCAGAGTAGTTCCAGTAAAAAATCAAGGCGGCGCTAGACGACTTGTATAGCTATGTCTCTTTCTGCCCACCTGCGGACAGACAGCTTAACTAATTAGTCGCGTCTCCACGATTGATGGTGCAAACGGTACAACGGGCTAGGATGTGTTTTTGTTTTACTTTTTCATCGTTGTAAAATCATTAAAATGAATCCACCTTCCCACGGGAGGGAAAGGAGGTACTGTCAGACTCGTACTGACTAAAATCCATGGTGATACTTCAATAGCCCTCTACGTTCCAGTGTCTCAATTACTTGCTGAGGCAGTCCCGCGACCCTGGTATTTACGATTGTAACCACGTAACCAACGGGGCAGTCTTGTAAATTTATTTTGAGTGTAAAAAAATTTTTGAACGATTAAAATTGAACACTGTACACTTTGTAACAAAATCACGTTCTAAAACAAACTGCAATTACACCTCTAAATCCATATACTTAGAACTTAAATCCACTTGTTACTGGATAGTTGTTTGGAACTTATTTAAAAACATAGCGCGTGGCAGCTGGTGCCCGCTTTGAAGAACTTTAAGTCAAAGAAGTGGGTCAGTGTGGCGGATAGACTTGTCTTTAAAGTATCAGTATAAAAGTATTGCATACAAGGGCATTTTATTTCATAAAATACTAGAAAGAAAGAAGAAAGAGAGAAAATTGTGTTTTGGCACTAAAACTTAAAACTAATCCAAGTTAAAACAAGAGCGCCTGCCGGGGTCGCGGTACATACCTCCTTACCGTGACCCCGGAACAAAAGGGGCTTTCGAAGGACACCGTGGATTTTAGTCAGTACAAGTCTGAGAGTCCCTTCCGCCCTGCTGGGAGGACTCATAATTAACTCATAAAAAAAACAAGAGTAATACAATAAAAAAACTGAAATATTAAGATATAAACAAAAATCTGACTTTCTCCGTGGTTTCACCTCTGGTGCTCAGCTCTTATTGATCATAGCGTAATGTTTAAAAGCCTGTAAAGTTTTCTTTTCTTGGAAAAATGTCCAATTCTCCCCAATAAACTGCTTATTCTGGGACACTAACGCGACGACGTACAGTACTTTGAAATTATATTTCTGCATAATCAACAACAATTTAAAACCAGTTTGTTGAAAAAACTACCCACATCTTCGGAAAACAACAGGCCACTTTTTGATTTGTCCATAAAGTAATTTCCTCAAAATAACCCTGATGGAACCCTAAACTTGATGGAAAAATCACAGATAATAGTAGATTACGCACCAAGGGAGTAAAGCATTGCCTTACGTCACGGGCGTATTGAATCCCGAAGCGACACTAAGGATTCTGGGGGTGAACCTCCGTAGCGCAGCGAGGAGGTTCAAGTGTTAATTCCCGAGTGAAACGAGGGACTTAAGTTAAGGATCCTTAGTGTAGCGAGGGATTCAAGTTAGCCCAAGACAAGGCAGCTTTACTCTAGAGGAGCGTACTCAGCTTTTCACACCTACTGCGAGGAAATAAATTCGATTTTTGAAATTTGATGTGGTACGACAACCTTCGAACGCGAAGTTGACACCACTGTAGAGGATCAGCTGTTGCGGCCAGCGGCCGCCATTACTGATACGACACCTTGGTGAAAGTTTTCCTACGGTTTTCTTTGAGGTTCCAAATTTAAATCACATTATTCCCACGGGAATAATGAAATTCAGTACATATATTATTGCCCGGCTCGAGCGAGAGGGAACAATTTACGAGCAAGTAGTGTGAAAACTTTTTTATCTAAGTAACTTTCTAAAATGGTACACACGGCTACACATCAAGCTATACAAAACCAGTATTAGCTGACCGTTTATTGTGTGTAAAAATCGTACAAAGCGAGACCAAGACAAACTGGTTTTGTATAGCTTGTAGCCGTGTGTACAACAATACCCACTTTTAGTGAGTGTCTAACTAGAAAAGGTTTTTCACGTACACATAGTCATGACCATCAAAGGTCCGCGAACTATATATACTATAAGTTTAGAAAGTCTATACAACACTGCCTGGAGGATAATGAAGCCGAGACATTAGTTATATACTATACTGACCTAAACAAACTTACGTAGAAATTGAATGTGATGAAAGAAAAAAATATTAAGCCCAATATTTCCCTGAGGTATACAATAAAACGTGTAACATTATCGTTAGGGGCTGATGCTTCGTTTAAAACGGGCGAGTGAATACAGACTAAATTAAAAAATCAAATTAATACTAGCTTAAGAAAAAAGATGACCGTATCTGAATTTTATAATCACTTAGATAAATTATGCCCAAACAGAAGTTGGTTGAATTGTCTATCTGCATTTAAAAAATAAATTATTAATTATCATATCGTAACTGTTTTTCGACTGTAACTACGAACGGTGTTCAAACTGCAAATCACGTACACTACAGAAGAGTAATTTAAAATTTTATTCAGACCTAAAATGTAGTAGCAGTTTCGATTTTGTTTTGCAAAACTTATTGACGACCTAGACTAGATAAAATTTAGTAAATCTAGTGCAATTACAAAACGCACACTGGGGTGTAAGGTTTTAGAAACATTGAAAACGTAAGTAGCTATTGGTTAGTATTTTGATGTAGTTTCAAGCCACGATTAGCGCAGTGGCCGAGCAATTGACAGCTGCGTTGCGTGTCGGGTTTTAATTCCCGCAAGAAAAAATATGTGGAAGGTCAGAAAAAATTGTGCAACACCATGATAAATTCCTAGTATAGGGTAGCATTTTTTTTAAATTTAACAATATGATAATGCAGTTACTAGCCAACAAACTCTCCAATCCAAACGCAGCACCGCAGATGGGCACAGAAACAGAAAACAGAATAACAAAGTGCCATAAAGCCCTGAACCGTCCGACTTCAAAACTAGTAACGAGGCGAGTTCAAATATATTTTTTTATTATTTGGACAAAATATCGCTCCAATGGGTGGGCTTTTTTGGATCATTATCGTTTGCGATATGGATCTCTTTTTGAAAGAACGGCGGAAGTTTGGAGATGGAGGAAAACGCTTTGGGAACCGTTAGTAGAATTTTTGTACGAGATTTAATCATAGTTTATACAAGTAACATTTTATAAAAAATCTTTGATCGTTATTGTTGTTTTTCTTTAGAACAGTAAAATATTGTTCAGCGTTTTGACAATACTTTTAGTGTACGCACAGAGAAGGGCCATTCTGTGTCTGTTTTTCCTGCCAGTGTCTGTAACGATTGGTTTAATTCGCGGTTGGTTCAATTCGCAGATGGTCCAATTCTCAGTTGGGCCAATTCGTAGTTGGCCCAAATCTTTATTTATTTATTTTGGTACTAATTTAGAGGTAATCCTATAGCTAATTTACTTTCACGTTTATAATATTAGTTTGGAACTTGGGATAATTATGCGGCAATACTTAAAATGTTCAGCACTGCACTTTACAAATTGCGACAACCTCCAACACAACATCAGTACCACCCACAAACAGCGCATAAAATCTATTTATGGCAACAAATCCCAACAGTGAGTGTATGCATAAAACCGTTTTCAACGATCAGTAAACAGTACTACCAAATTGGCAATCATAACAAACAATATTGACTCAGAACTTAGGTAGGCCGTTCACAATACTTTCATTTCTATTATTGAATTGAATTTAAGTATTTTTAAGGTCAGCGACCGCTGTATCCCATTTTTTGATTGCCGAGTAAAATTTGAAAGAAAGTAAAAGCTTTATTGGACTTACACAGAACAGAACAACAACAAGAAATAAATAAAAATAGATGTAAAAATTTAACTAAAGAAACTAACAAAACAATTAAAATAAAAGAACCAATTTTCGTCTTGTACGAGGCCAAATGGCCCCTATCTCAGCATTAGCTGTGACATTTAAAAAAAAAAGCCACGGCGCTGGTTTTCTGGTAGGTTTTATAATTTCAATTGATAATACAGTTAAAGAAGTATTGAGTTAACGAAATTTTACGTTGAGCAATTTGCCTTGTCTGAAGTTACCATATTTTATATGACCACAAAGTTTCTAGAAATATGATAAAATACGTAATTATTTCAGTGTACTGTAATTATTTAGCAACGAGCTCCTCCAGCTCGTTGCTAAATAATTAGAGCCGCACAATCCGATCTACGGGGTTAAGCCGCGCTTGCTAGGTCTGTGGATGGGTGACCATCTATCATAGCGAGTTTCACATAAAGCGGTTGGTCCCAGCTGTCATTTGTAGATCTTTGACAGTCGTTACTGTCAGTCAGAAGCTGTAAAGTCTTACCATGGGGTATCGTATTACCCAGTTACTGGGTTGTGGAGGTCTTAGGCAGTCGCTCTATATAAAATACTGATATCCAGTTGCATCTAGGTCGACTGGAAGCCGACACCAATATAGTTGGGAAAAAGGCTAGGCGGATGATGATGAAATAATTTCTAGAAAACTCTTTCGAGATGAGCGGACAAATTGAAGTTTTGAAACACGAACATTATCAATTGAAACCTTAACATCCCACAATCCTTTAATCACTAACTTAATCAAAGTTAAAAGATAAAGAATAAAAGGTAAAAGTTTATCTCGCCCAGCTTTTAAACGTGAAATCCCTTCACGGGCTCCACATGAATTATTAATAGAAGTCCTCAATACACTTAGACCGGCAATTGAATTAAATGACTTTCTTTTAAAATGGAAACGCTAAATGTGAATCGTATTTTATGCTAAAATAGGAGTGAGAATTCTTGTGGCATTTGAGGAACTGGGAAATGAGTTTTGTCATTGAGCCGCCATGCGCCATGATAAGGCAGAACCAACGACGATATATTACTAGACTCATAATAACAAGCGACCAATGTCTGTCAACACATTAGGCAAAAAAGTCTTATAACCGTCTTATTTCGACCACTCCTCTGAGCCTTAAACATACCTTGAGAGAGAACAGACCTTGAGTTAGCCAATCACAATGCAGTACCCCGTCCCCCTCGCTTACGTAGTACCTCAGTGAGTTGACAGAATAGTTTTTGTTCCTGAGATCGTACATGCGGAGTCTAGTAATATATCGTCGTTGGGCAGAACGTTCAGAGGTTAGCCATGTACTAACAAAAAAAGTAGGAAAGCTACCCACTTGGTACCAAGATAGAAAACGGTACAGTTTGCGTAGTGGCTCAGGGATTGGCCTGCTCCGCTTCGTGTCGCGGGTTTGAATCCCGCACGAAACAAGTATTTGTCTGATCTACAAGTAGTTGTTCCGAGTTTAGATGTTCCTGTGTGTGAGTTTAAATATTAGTAAACGCACCCACGATATCAGAGATACTCGATTCTTAGTGTAGGTACACGTTTTTCACTTACAAAGGTTCCACGAAATCGCAGTTTCATCGTTATACCGCCATCCCTGTCAACAAGTGGTTGGAAATAAATAAAAACGTTTTACACAGTTTTAAAATAAGTACCTTTTTTATCGTGGTAAAATCATCACATAGTCCTCCCACCCAGGGCAGGGTGGAAGGGACTATCAGACTTGTACTGACTAAAATCCACGGTGTCCTTTAATAGCCATTTACGTTCCAGGGTCACATTGATTTGATAAGTCCCACGACCCCGGCAAGCCTCTAAAGGGAGGCCCCGTCATCCTGCTGTCACTCTATGAGGCGCGCACACTCTTTGAACACAACGTGCCGTTGACCCGGGCATGGTCCATGGTCGGACAGCGAGTCTCCCATTACCCGCCGCCTGGATGCCCGCGGGCAAAATAAGTACCTTACATAGATATTAAATACTTGCTCGTGATGAACTTAAGAATGTAGAGGTATTCCCGGATGAGCAACTTTTTTTAGGGCACCGTTGGTTACCGCAACGTTATCATTATGGTTTTTCCATAAAACATGACAAAACATCAAAATGAGAAAATCCCCGAAAATTGGTTTGGGTATTAAACAATATTAAATCCAGGAATTTATCTTTTAATTTGTCTACTAATCTTAGGATAATGAAATTCGCCACAGGATTCAAAACTTAATGCGTAGGTGTTACGTAACAATATTGTATATGTACGCGATCAAAATTTGATGGAAGTTTGAACAGGATTTCGCATTAATCGGATAAGGTGGCTTAGTGTCAACCCGTAATACGTGGACAAACAAAACTTTCCTTTTACACTAACGAAGTGTACAGAGGGTTCGGTATAACATATTCATTACGAGGTAAATATATGGAAAATACACGGTAGAAGAGAGAGCAGCTCGTGGTTCGAAGCTAAATAAATGCACACGCACGTATCGATCTTTAAACATGCGCAGCGCGTGCCTAGATCGGTCTGTCGAAGGTTTGATTTATGACTATTCTTACCAAGTTTACATAAAACTCAAACATTTTCTTGGCTTTGAGCTACTTGCGTAGCCGGGCTACGCATGCTACGCCGTAGCGGGTCCCATATCGTGGCTACCATGCTTGAATTTATTATGATAAGAAAGCTATCTCAAACATTTGCTTGCCTTTAAGCTACTTGTGTAGTAGGGCTACGCTGCTACGCCGTAGCAGGTTCTGAGACGTAGCAGTCACGTTTTAATGATGGGAAAGTTGTCTCAATCATATTCAAGCTCTATGTCTTTCAGCTACGTTGTAGAGCTCCACTTGCTACGCTGTACTGCCTCCCATGTCTTAGCAAGCTGCATAGTAATAAGAAAGCTGTCTCAATCATTTTCAAGTGTTATGCTTATAGCGGGTGCTATATCGTAGCTGCTATCATATGCTTATCAGCTGATAAGCATGCGTAGAGCTACGCATGCTACGCCGTAGCGAGTCCTATATCGTAGCAAGCCACATAAACGAGTATAAACAACATAAAAAAAATAAACAACAGAAAACAAAAAAAAAAAATAAACAACCGAAGTTGTTTCAAACATTATTGATTGTCTTGCCTGTACTTTTGAGCTACGATCGTAGTAGGGCTACGCGTGCTACGCCGTAGCGGGTTCCATATCGTAGCAAGCCGCATAGAGAAAGAAGCAACAAGTTTTTGTATAAACTTTATTTATATTGTTTGTTAATTTTACTGAGAGACAAAGTTAAATTACAAAATACATTTTGAGTTATAATCACGCCTTAATTCTCGTCATAATTCAAACAATTTTTGTTCATTTAAGAACAATTTTCTGGTTTCTCACAGTATTTTAATGATAATCTCCGCAAGCCTTGTCACGAACACAAACTAAACGTTCTACACGCCCTAATAAGCTCCTAAAGCTGTATACTAAACATAAAACTAATAACATTACTTACTTACCACCGAGAGAAAATCAACAAGCATCCCCCCTTAACACAGAGTCGCGAACTTAATTACTTAGAAGAAACCTTCCAGCACTTGGGGGTACAATATATACATTATACATGTGCGTATACATCTATGTGCTTACTAGCACTCCACCCACGACTTTGTCCGCGAGGATTATCAATTACCCCCTATAGGGTAGGTATTTCTAAAAATTAACAAACACGTGTTTTATGAATTTGATTGATAAGGCTTAAATCTACATGGAAAGTTTAAAATAAAGCGGATGAAATTTAAATTAATTTTCATTCCGATTTTACCCCCTTAGGGGATAAATTTTGCAAAATTTTGGATATCTGTTAAAAAATTTTAGCTGTGCGTTGATCGATCACTTATTCAGCCAGTCAGTTTATTCTTTTATATATATACAGACACGTGCGTATACATATTTGCCTTTATACGTGTATATCTTGCTATCTAATGTATGGCCCTGCGGCTACGACTAAGGTTGGCACTTCCAAACAATATAAATTAAACGGCGGTCTCTGGATGGTTAATGGGCTGGTTATCGCAACCTCGGTTTAATTCCTCTGATCACACATACGTAGAAATTCAGGGAAGTTTTGTGACAATATGTCTGAGTTATGAAGAGTTTTGGTAGTTGATATTTTGACAAGAATAAATATATTCTAATTTGCTATGATATTAACGGTTCTTTAAAAGAAAAATTGCGAAATCCTTATAGGATCACTTCGTTGTCGGACTGTCTGTTAGAACTTTTTCGGGAACGCGAGTACGTATCAATTTCAAATTGATATCCAATTCATAAGTAAACCATCTCTTGGAGCTTTTAATAATCAAAGGACATACTGTTTACTCACATTGATTTTATAGGTTTAATCTCACTGTTTGCTCATGAGATCGTAACTTTTAATGGCTTAAATAATTATCATCTAAATTCATGTCCTCCTTCTTAACTTGTGGTAGATAATAGGTTTTTGAAGCCATTAAAATATATGCTTTGGTCATTAAGATTTAGTTTTGTGATTTCAATGAACACTTTGCAATTTCTCAACGTTGACATTTTCACAAGAAAAAGCAAAAAATACAAAAAATCACACTTCGAAATCTCACAAACATTTCTTAAAACTTAAAGGTAACAAGAAATACAAAAATATTTATTACAATAATCGTACCTATGCCGTTGGAAGTAAAATATTTTGCATTTGAAAAATGAGTTCCAATACTGCTAAAAGTGGTGAAAAACTTTCGCCGCAAATTTTTAGGTGTTGGTGTTTGTCGGTGGCTGTACGCGGTGCAGATTCTGACGAAGCGTGTAGACGAACGCTTTGTGCTACTGAACAACCTGTGTGGCGTACTGTACTGGCAGTGAGAGAAGTGTTACAAGGAAATGAATGGTGTTAAAAACATCTCGTAATGAAAGTATTTTTGAGGATTTATCAAAATTATAGTAACTAAGTATTTACAAAACAAATATCAGTAAAATGCTTTATTATTTGACATTTACTCGTACTACCTGACCGCAATAATAGAGTCATGAAAATTTATGAAAAAGGTAAACAAACCATTTGAACGTAAAAATAAAAACGATTATGACGTCACAAAGGTACAAAGTTGACAAAAAAGAAAATAAAATGAGCCATCAAAAGTTACAAAAATAAATTCATTAAAGTAAACGAATCATTCTTTCATTGTTATTAACCCGTATTCCCTCCCATCATTGTTTGTTCTCCCTTAAACAATTACTTCTGTCTCCCAATTTTGGATCCTTTGCAAAATTACAAATATTTACCTTTACCTTTAATGCCTGGTCACGACCTACGCGACCGAGCGACTCACGTATTCTGATAGAGACAGCGTAAAAGAAAAAAATATTCGGAACGTTTTCTTTTAGCACAATCTATAATGAGACGGTCCAGAATTTGATCACGACTTTGACACAAAAGGGAAGCCTATAATTGTAAAAAGTGGGTGGAACAAGGCAGCCAATGATGGTGATTGGTGCATGACTAGTGACTAAAAGTCATCGTTCGCTAATTTTGCCCAATGAAGTGAGATGTTACTTTATGTAAATACGATTTAGAGTAGGTCTACGATCTACTTGCCTCTGTCTTGACTAATGAAAATCGGGCTTAAGTCGCGTTGCAAGTCGCATCGCCTGAGGTCGTGAACTTGACTCTTTACCTATTCAAAGATGGCTGAACACGGAACAAAAACGTCTTTTGTTTCACAGCTAATTTATCTTTTGATTCGATTGTAAATTTTCGTAGACGGCTGAGAAATATTGGCAGAAAAGTTGATTTGACATTTCAATAGATGTTTGATGGTGTATAATTTGAAAAATAAGCTTTGAGTTCGTGATAACAATTGCCGTTGAGGAAAGATAAACTGTAACAACTGATTATGTTTTCGTTAAATTATACGAAAGTTTTGATATTTTACGGAGTTTATAATTATAGAGTCTATAGACTAATGAGACATTATCATCAATCCCAAAACTTCAAAATTTGAAGTCGATACAACTTGTCTATTTATTTATGTTCTTTTTTTATATCTCTATGGGGTCTACCAGCTAGGGTTCCACCCAGGGATACAAACGGTTTCACAGAATATTGTTACCTGCGTTGACGGCTGAGAAATTCCAATGGCGGTGATACTTCTCACCAGGGCTGCCTAGCTAGCGACCACCACCCTGTCTGAATCCGACGCCAAACAGTTTTATTACTGTGACCCGTCAGTATGGAGGGTTAGACTGAGTCCAGAAGCAAAACCATTAATTTTTAATAAAAAGGTTCGTTAATTATTTTCTCATCATTAGTCAATTTATTCATCAGTAGCACGAGTTTTCAGTATTTGAGACGTTAAGTAAACTAAACTGGAACTTTGACAATTTCAAGGAAAAAATTAGTTCCTTCTTCGCACACCAGAGGCTCTGTTCCATTTCTCCATACAAGAAACGCTGTAAATATTGGAAAGACGCTGTAAAGTAAAAGAGTGAAAAGTCGTGCTAAGGGTACAGTACTCTGTTTTTAAAAAGAAAACTATTCGAATATTCTTAAAAAAACAAGTCCATTGAAAACATCTGCACACGACGATACATTTAAAAAGTTGACAAAAGTAAACACTTGTGACGTCACATGCCCAAGAGTTTGTATGTGAATGGTTATTCGCGTCGCATTGTGAGCCCAAGACTATTTCTACACTCGTCTCCACTCCACAAAAGAATACCGGCACATAGGCACACACAAACACTGTGCAAGCTTTCGCTATGAGATTTCTAAAGTTTGTAGAGCACTTTATGTTTTAGTTGGAATACGTTGACAGTCAAAGAATTGAGATGCGAAAATGTGGTTTTTGAAAAGCGTTTTTATTTTATTGATGGTTGTGAGTTAAGTTTATTGTTTTGTTTATTAGCTTACGCCTGAAATTAATCATCATCATCAGCCTATAACGTTCCCACTGCTTGGACACAGGCCTCCTCTCTTGTGAGAGGGAGTGGACCAGAATCCACCACGCGGGCCTAGTGCGGATTGGCAGATGTCACATGTCTTCGAATTTGATGGTTCTAGGACATACCGGTTTCCTCACGATGTTTTCCTTCACCGTTTTGAGAGCAGTGGTGAAGAAATAAATTACACAAAGTAATGCGCCAAGCTGGGTTCGAACCCACGACCTACAACTCGTAAGTCGGGACCTATACCACTGGGCCACCACTGCTCCCTCCCCTCTCTCTCCCTCTGAAATTAATGTTTTATCACAATCCAAATTATTTTCCTTTGTTTTTGACGGCTGCTTCTGATTGGTAATCTTTAAAATCGGATGGGCAAAATGCGTCATTAATTAGTTACAGACAAAGTTCTAACAAAGCTGGGAATTTGACCTGTGCTCGTTTGATAGTTTTGACAGGCCTGTTGGTCTAGTGGTTAGTGACCCTGACTTCCAGGAGCCGGGGGTCCTGGGTTCGATTCCCACCCAGGACAAATGTTTGTGTGATGAGCACGATCATTTGTTCTGTGTCTGGGTGTAATTTATCTATAATATGTATGTATTTAGAAACATATAAGTATGTTTATCAGTTGTCTAGTACCCATAACACAAGCTCTGCTTAGCTTGGGACTAGATGGCGTTGTGTGATAGTTGTGGAATATAATATCATATCATAGCAACAGACTCGCTGCCTAAGTATATAGGGCTTCAGCAATACCAGGTGAAAGTATTATTATAATTATATTTTCTACATCTCTAATACCTACAAATTATGAGCATAACAGGCGTGAGTAATTACATTTTTACATTAGAGTGGATGGAATCTCAAAAAAGTGCTTGCTCACATTGACGTTTCAGAAAGAGTCTAAAAATGTCTACACCACGAAAAAATCACCGAACAAAGTAACAAATAGTCTGAATAATACTTAACCTCGTAAGAATTTATTTATACGTGGCATAAACCTCAGGATTTCCGAAGACTTAATTTATTTAACTTGAGCAATGAAACGGAAAATTAGGTATACGTTACAAACACGTTTTTGCACCAAATCAACCGAAATGTAACGTGATACAAATATAAGGAAAAGATTTCCTTATCGTATGTATTTTTTGCTGAGTTTTGAATACAAAACACCGTGTAAATAATAATAACCTCATAATATAATAATAATTCCACTTCTGAGAGAGTTTTAAAAAAAGTTGCCCCACAATAACCAATTTTCGCTTCATAGTGGTAACGTTTACAATCGTTAAAATTCACATACACAAACACCCATACCCGGATCAAATATTTGCAGATCATACTAATATAAGTTCCTTGCGGGGATTAAACCCGCGACACGTTGCACAACAGTCGTGTCTTCGTGTCTTCGTTCCTAGTTTTCTTGTTTTAAAAAACTTTTCCCGACAATAGGAATTTCCGTGTCTGGGAGTTTGTGTATATCAGTTTAAATGTTTGTAAATGCACCCACGTTGCAAGAGAAAATCTTAGTACTTAGGCAACATAATAAAAAAAAATGCCTAACAGGAGTACACTAGCTTTAAAACCTATGACACGTAAAGATTTCAGACTACGCTATAATATAATAGCTTATAGATTATAGCTCATAGGACAACAATATCGCGCTCCATACATTGTTACGGACACGTTCACATTGTACTGGTACTACTATATTATTGGCTTGTTAGCATTTTTTTTTACCTTGTAAAATCATCAAATGAGTCCTCCCACCCAGAGCAGGGCGGGAGGGACTGTCAGACTTGTACTGACTAAAATCCACAGTATCCTTCAATAGCCTTTTATGTTCCGGGGTCATAGTAATGGAATAAGTCCCGCGACCGGCTTGTTAGCATTAGGTCCTTCTTTGCTATACTTTATAGCACAATAGTATAACGTACTCTGAAATCAGCTTTAGTCGGGATCATAACCTTTCCTCTTTACTCTTACAAAACCTAAACTCTTACAAAACCTAAATTATACTAGCGGCCCGTCCCGGCTTCGCACGGGTGGAGGACCCGGTCTAAAATTTGAGATTTAAACTATCCTATCTCTCAAGTTGGATCGAACTGCACATGGTGTGCGAATTTTATTATAATCGGTTAAGTGATTTAGGAGTCCATTGAGGACAAACATTGTGACACGAGATTTATATATATTAAGATTTGAGCCGTAGGTACTTGTAACAAGAAGGCTCGACTTGCAAATTGAAAGGTACGAGCGAACGTGTAAGTTAAATTACAAAGTCTTCAAAGATTTTCGAACTGTGTTAGCTAACTTGGTAGATTTATTTCAGTTAGCCTCTTTAGCTTGTCTATCAATTATCATTAGGGATTTCTGATTTGTTCAAAAAACATGTTGATAATAAAATCTACACTTTTTAGCTTGCTATAATTATAATCAAACCTGGAGACTGTCAGAATTGTACTTACTGACTAAAATCCACGGTGTTCTTCAATAGCCCTTTACGTTCTGGGGTCACAGTAGCTCGTTAGTCGCGCGACACCGGCAAGAATGATTTAGAGTTTATTTTGCTGTGGCAAAATCATCAAGTGATCTCGCCCTGGGTGGTCCCGAATGGTATTCATTAGCGTCTTTTAGACTCAAAATTCACACTGTTACCTTGTGCCTTTGCCCTAGAATACAAAGGGCAATATAAATGACAAGGTGGACTATTAGTTAGAGAATGAAAAAGGCAACATTTAGAACAAGGTGGATTATTAGTCTGCAGTAGGAGTCGGACGACCCTTCCGTTCCAGCCCTCGCGAGAGAAATCATTTAATGATTTTTGGCTCTACTAGGGCGAGAGAATTCATTAAAATATTGATGATGCGATGCTATCATCTATCTATATCTATACATATAATAAAACTGTAGAAAAATTATTTTTGTACATTAAATAAAAACTCAAAAAATATAGCCAGGGTATTAAAGGACAACCAATAGAACCCATTTCTAGCATTTTTAGAATTTTTGTCTGTTTGTCTGTTTATCTGTTTGTCTGTGTATTTGTCCAGGTATCACGTAAAATATACGAAATTAATGTAGATAACTTTTATACACAACGATTAAGCGTAACTTGGAGAGGAACTTAGTTTTTGTTTCATTGGAATCGGTTCAGTCTATCAAAAGATATTTGAATTTAAAGTGTTTCAGAAGTTTCTTTGGTCTCACACATTGATTTCGTACGTCAGTCGCGCGATCTAACTTCGAATAGAAAAACTAGATTATTCAAATAACTGGAATGGACTGGAATGGACTGGAATGGACTGGAATGGACTGGAATGGACTGGAATGGACTGGAATGGACTGGAATGGACTGGAATGGACTGGAACGGACTGGAACGGACTGGAATGGACTGGCCTGAATTAAGCGCTTAGATCTAAAAAATACATTGTTCAATTCCGACATCCACGCGAACGAAGTTGCGGGCACAGCTAGTAATAAAATAAAGCTCCAGTTTGCTAAATTAATAAATTAACTAAACTAATGGACTTTTCAATGAGAAGTCCATTAGTTTTCGCAAGACCTGTGTTTTGTACTCAAACACTTATTATGTTCAACGGAAGGACTAAAAATCACTAAAACAATGCGACGATAATAAATGGTAGATAATCAAACGAAACAAAAGTTATACAAGTTTATGAGATATATGAGAATGTTTAGAACAAAATGTATATCAGACAATATTCTCGTACATACGGAAAAAATGCCAACTCAATACTTCTCTTAAAAAGTTACGCGATACATATAATTTATTGACAAACTTTGATTGAACGCTATTAAAAGTATGTTAAGACAAAACTCTGATATCGTCGAAAAAATTATACCTTCAGTAATTTAAGCGAAATGATGATCTGATAAGAGGTCTCACACATAATATTATATCACATAATAAAGGGAGGGACGGTATCAACAAAGTGTGACATTGTGTGACAAGAGAGAGGGGTTGTAAGGTTTGTGTTGTCACATTTATGAATTATTGACAGACAATTTGATAGTATCAATAAATTGTAAAACCTATTAGTCCGTCATTTTGATTTTTGAAATATGAAGAACATCGTATTTTTTCTTAGTAATAATCGAAATTAGAGACAGATCACGAGCTCCGTGATGCCAGAACTCAATAAGTAATGTACATTCTAAGTTATGACGTAGTGCCCCTTTCATAAGCGTGGTATCACTTTCAATTTTGGTTTAAGTAGTAAAAGAAACAAAATACAGTTAAAATATTTTTGAATCGAGAAAATAATAAGACTTTTTCAGACAGATAATTTCAGAGTGGTAGATTGTCGCTTGGTCTAAAGGGGCGGCTGAACAAAAGTTCAGCAGAGGACGATAACCTAATATAACACTCATATTTTGCCAGTTACATTTAAATACCGTGTAATCGAAGTCAAGCCTATAGCAACAAAAATCTAAAGTCCGTGGTTGCTAATGGGAAGTTCCATATTCCAAAACCCAATAACATCTCGCCCGACCAGAGAATCGAACCTAGAACCTCATGCTCAGTACGTCGCTTTCAACCACTACACCAACGAGACAGTAATAAACAAGTTTGAAACAATTTTGTTTACATGGCTAACAAAAACAAAACAAAAATAAAACTCCTACTACACAACTCATATGTTTACAAATATAAATAATTCATATGTATACTTATCGTGTTTCTAATTTATGTTTGTAACACGAGTAGCTGTCACCGCATTCAGGACATTACATACGTCACATTTTTTTATTTTATGAATATGGAAACTTCTTATAACGTTCTCGTTTGCTGTTTACGGTTGAAAATTTGTGTTGTCTTATATTTATTGCAACAACGCAGTAATTTTAGCAACCTTTGTAGATATGTCACCTTTTTTTTTTAAATAAACTTCTCCTCACACTAGGAAATTCTCCTGTTTCGTGGGTGCGTTTACGAAAATATTAACTCACATACACAAACGGACAGACCCGAAACAACTACTTGTGGATCACACAAAGTGCGGGAATCGAACCCACGACACGCAGCGCAGCAGTCCAATCGCTTAGCCACTGCGCTAACCGCTAAACCTTTAATGATAGGATGAAAATGCATGCTTGATTGGCCGGAATGTCTTATGAGGTTACGGCAGCCTCGAACCGCAAAGAACAATTAATTGAAAGTATAGGGTGAGGTTTAGTCAACAAGAGTAATTGGTAAGTCACCCTTTTAGACTCCAAAAAACGAAAAAAGGATGAATTTTTTTATTTGTAACACCTGGAGATCAACCTATGCGTCTATTATTATTTGGCCACGTGCTCCTCTTCTAGCTGTAGCTATTTCATATTAAAACATACATTGTTTTATTGTCATGAGTTATTAAGCCCTATGTTTATATACTAAGGAATTAAAATCCAGTGGGTATATTTATCAGCAGATAAACGATATGAATCCAGTGCTAAATCTCTGTCCAAAACTCATTACTCATAGCCTTGTATCTAAATGAACAAAGTTACATCATTAGCTCATCCGTCGACGCTGTGGATGATGGTCAGTGTTCCACCCTACTCAACGCCCCCTAATTATCATATTACATACTAACGACACGCTCCGGATTAACTCAGTTTTTTATAACGTAACGAAACATCGATATATCTATTTTTTTTTGTAACTCTGACACTAGGAATTAATCCTATGTCGAAGCTTTGGCTTACATAATAGTAGATTACGCAACAAGGGAGTAAAGCACTGCCTTACGTCACGGGCGTATTGAATCACGAGGCGACACTAAGGATTCTGGGGTGAACCTCCGCAGCGCAGCGAGGAGGTTCAAGTGTTCCCGAGTGAAACGAGGGAATTAAGTTAAGAATCCTTAGTGTAGCGAGAGATTCAAGTTAGCCCCAGACAAGGCAGCTTTACTCCCGAGGAGCGTACTCTGCTTTTCACACCTACTGCGAGGAAATCAATTCGATTTTTGAAATTTGATGTGGTACGACAACCTTTGAACGTGAAGTTGGCACCACTGCAACCGATCAGCTGTTGTGGACAGCGGCCGCCATTAATGATACAACTCCTTCGTGAACGTTTTCATACGGTTTTCTTTGAGGTTCCAAATTCAAATCACATTATTCCCACGGGAATAATGAAATTCAGTACATATATTATTGCCCGGCTCGAGCGAGAGGGAACAATGACTTACTTTACAGTAGGTTTGACTGACATATAATTTGACATTTACGAGCAAGTAGTGTGAAAAAATAATTGCATACCTATGCACAAAAATCCAGACAACTATTTGTTACACTTCATGTAACAAAATATTGTTACATCAGGAAATCGGACCTCCGACACCCAAACTTTTCCAGCTAGATAGTTCAGATCATCGGTACATCGAGCCCGCCAAATTACCTAACTTCCTACGCGCAGTCTCCATTCGACAACCTTCCTATTCTACTTTTCGTCGTTTATATGACAGACATGAGTGACCCACTGCCACTTGCTATAGTTATTTACAATCTAATATCTAATAATAATCTAATTACAACTTAAAAAAAAATTGGCGTGACATCATCATCATCATCATATCAGCCGTAAGACGCCCACTGCTGAAAATAGGCCTTCCATTTAGACTTCCAGTAGGACTGGTTGTAAGCGGCCTGCATCCAGCGTGATCCTGTGGCCTTCATAAGATCGTCTGCCCACCTAGTGGGTGGACGTCCTACGCTGCGCTTGCCGGTGCGTGGGCTCCATTCGAGAACCTTACGGCCCCATTGGCCATCAGTTCTGTTTGACATCAGTCGGCGATCCAGCGTGACTGTCATGTTCCACATTTCGTAACTCCGAGTCGTCACAAATGCGTAATTATCATAAGTTTGTTCACAGGAACTACAATAATTGTATAGTTCGTCCTCTAGCTAGTCCCTTAAAGCGCTAGTTTCTTTCAGACTCATTCAATCTCCTTTCCAAGCCGACACCTCCCTTCTTCGTCCACATTGCTACGCAAAATCGAGTCAGTTCTATATAATTTGATTGTGCCCCAATTCGAACGTGAGCTGATTCCTAAGGTGCCAAACGGTTCGCCCTTTAAGTCTGGCCTACGTGCCGCGAGTCTTGCAAATTGGAAGCGCACTTGCCAAGCAAGATAATAAGATAGGAGCGAGTTTCTTTAGATTTTTATGAGCGAACATAATTGAAGTGGTGTGTAATGTGGCTGGTTAAAATTTGATCGCTTTGCTGAGATATGAGACGAAATTTTTCGTCGAGTCTTTTGTCCAGAATTTGGGTGTTAAAATGTCTTGAACATAGTTTAGTATAAACTGCAGTTGTTATTGTTTGTTGAGGGATTCCAAGGCTTTAGAACGCATAAAATGGCAGGCAATCAAAGGCATAGAGTAGGAGTCTGGCAGGACCTTTCGCTCCGACCAAAGGGACTCATTTGATGATTTTACTACCTAAAAGAAATGACTATTGATGTGTCCTAATATATAGATACCTTTTTTATACGTGGTAAAATCATCAAATGAGTCCTCCCCGGGCAGGGCGGGAGGGACTGTCAGACTTGTACTGAATAAAAGCAACGGTGTCCTTTGATTGCGAAAATCGTCCTTAGTCCATTGTAATACATGTACTCACTGACCACAATCACGTATGACCTCTATCAATTTTTTAGGAATAAAACCATAAGTAGTTATACATATTGGATTGAGAACCTCCTTATTTTTTTCGTCTGCTAAAAAAAGCACAATTCGATTGAAAAGTAACAACCCACTTGGCGTAGCAATAAAACATGATAAAATAGAACGTTTTATTTCATACGTACACATAAAAAGTTGTGCAAATACGAAATCCAAGATGGCGTCAATTGGATAGTCACGTACATGTCTTATTTTACGTCAGTCTGTCTTATCTTCGCACGTTGGATTGCTTGAATAAGGCCCAAATGATCGAAATACATGTTACGGTAACGGTAAGGTGCTGAATAAAATAAATAGCTGTGTTATACTTTTATTATTTTATGGTTATTGACGATCAAATATTCTGAAGCTGTCTACGTATAGTATGTATAAGTATTCAAGCTTAGCCACAGCATAATTATGGGCCTCTGAACAGTCAGGATACCCTGTCTTTGGAACGCAAAGGGCAAACTAAGGAATAGGTTAGACATATAGTGTCTGACAGTCCTTTCCGCTTCAACTAGCGCAGCACGCCCATTTGATAATATTACCATTTATAAATAAAAAACACCATATTAAGCATATGATGAAATAGTGCTGCACTACAGCATAGATGCATGAAGAATGTTATATTTTATACTTAGAAAAAGAGAAAACGAAAGACTAAGGAAGTTTTTTTATTCACATTCATACGTGTTAATGTTTTCTTTTGCCTAGTATATTCATTCTGGCAATGAATGTGATAACTGCTCATTGCAGCTACTATATTAGAAGGTAAAAGAACCAAAGGTTGATTCACCACACTGTGCTGTGCTGTGAAGACAACCCTGTTCACAACTTTGTGGCGCGAGTTATTTACACAGAGCTCACATATGAATGTGAGCTGAATTTCTTAGGTTATAGTGTTTTCCCCGGACATCTGTGACCTGCGGTGATGAGTAGCAATCATACTGGTGGTTGTAGGCGAGAGGACATGGCGGCGGCGGTACTCTGTCTAAGCGGGGCAAACCTCCATCGTATGTTCCACCATATGCTCCAGGCAGTCCTTGCATCAGTCTGTCGTCGATAGACTAATGCAAGGATTCCTGCCCAGTGTGACATGGTATCTCCCGAAACACCCGTGTTGTCGAATAAGGACCTGCATTAGGCAAAAGGTCAGGAGGCCATACCACCTCTATCTATAGCACCTCCAGCCACTCCTCCAAGACCCCTCTTGGAGAGGAGTAGCTGGAGAGAGGGAACGTGGAGAGAACAAACCTAGAACGGGCACGCGGTAAGAGGGGTCTTACCTCATGCCCGTTCGAGGTGAGGTCGCTCCATTTTAGACCTCATTTTTACTAGTTTAATGCAAAGAGCGATCTATAATATAAAAGGGGATCGCAAAATGTGTTGCTAAGCTCATAACTCGAAAACGGCTGGACCGATTAGGATACTTTTTTTTGTGTTTGTTTCTTGACTTCCACCCGTGCGATGCCGGGACGGGCCGCTAGTTGTAAATAAAAAAGTGTTTACGTCATGTTCCCAATTCCACATTCATATTTATCCCTGTTTAAGTCAAATATTCTCAGCATATTTACAAAATTCCGTACGTTACAGAATCTCCGCAGGAAGCTTCGATCGTTGCTTATATATCTTTCGAGTATATGCACAATTGCAAATCACAAACGGAGCGTGGGGAATTGATATGAAGGATATGGAAATGTGCAAACAGCATATTGCTACGTGGATCGTTTCGCTCGCGGTGACTCTGTTTCGTGTCGCATCAAATTTTGTAGCATCACGACTATAACGTAGGCCGAGTATTTCTAGGACACTCATTACACAAGTAAACTTTCATGAAATAGCCAAAGAAGCATTTCCAAACTGTTTATATATGAAATCCTATTTATAAACAGAATTTGAATACAAAAAAAACCAAAGACTTTAGACATTAAATAAATTTTAGACTTAGTTTATCTGTGGTGGTTTAAAGTATTTTCCAAATGAAAAAGTTTAAATGAGAAAAAAAATAACAAAAATGTTAAATGCGCTGGTTGTTGAGTATTGCTATAAAGCAGTTATCGAGGAAATGTTTTGAAAGTTCTTTTACCAGGAGAAAGCTGAATGTCTAGGGCTATATAAAATAGGAGTGGCCTGCTGGTCTAGTGGTTAGTGACCCTGACTGCTATGCCGGGGGTCGTGGGTTCGATTCCCACCCAGGACAAATGTTTGTGTGATGAGCATGATCATTTGTTCTGTGTCTGGGTGTAATTTATCTATAATATGTATGTATTTAGAAATATATGTATAAGTAAGTTTATCAGTTGTCTGGTACCCATAACACAAGCTCTCCTTAGCTTGGGACTAGATGGCGTTGTGTGATACATGTGGAATATTATTAATATTATTTTATATTCAAATTACACTACCGTGATGCCAGGGCGGTTGGCTAGTTTCATAATAACCCGTTATAACTTTGTTCGGACCAAGATGCAGGTGTTCTTCCAAGTTAAACATTTCACTTTAATCTTGGCCTGGGCATCCTCAGATGGTGTCTTCTTGTGACAAGGTTAAGCAGTTAAGATTAAGTGAGGATTTAAGGCGCACTGACCGGTGCTACGGGGCGTAATGAATTATTTCCCGCGGCTTGTTCTTGAACGCTTACCAGAAAAGTATATTATTTTAAAACCAAAAATCGAAATACTGGCTAATTGTGTATCATAAAGTTTTTGTTTTATCGTGGTAAAATCATAATATGAGTCTTCCCGCCCCGGGTAGGGCGGAAGGGACTGTCAGACTTGTACTGATTAAAATCCACGGTGTCTTTAATAGCCCTTTATGTTCCGGAGTCACGGTGATGGAAATAAGTCCCGCGACCCCGGATCATATACCTAGTATTGTAGAATTTAACCTATGTACTGTAATAAAAAAAAAAAAATCACCTGAGCAGAGTCGACGAAGCCCCGCTCCGGGCTTCTATTTCTGTTTGCACTGAGCTCCAAACTGAACTTTGAGGTGTCTCTTGCTAAAGTGAGTTTTAGATTTGGCGAGAATTGAGAGCAGTGGTGGCCCAGTGGTATCGGTCCCGACTTACGAGTTGTTGTACTTTGTGTAAATTTATTTCATCACCACTGCTCTCAAAACGGTGAAGGAAAACATCGTGAGGAAACCGGCATATCCTAGAACCAAAAATTCGAATATAGACCATTCCGCACAGGGCCGCATCTACCATTTCATCAACACGAGGAAAAAGGGATCACATCGTTCAACAAGTGGCTCTTTGCTAGCTGGGATTGGTACAGTCAGCGTCACGATGTGGTTACCCCCCTTTTTACGAGGTAAAATCATCAAAATGAATCCTCTTGCCCTAAGTGGAGCAGAAAAGCTGTCAAGTCTAACAGCACTTCAGCACACACAAAGATGTATTCAAAATAAGTTAGATTTCAGAAATTTTATCATCTTAGACCAAATCTGTGTAAGAGCGAATGGAGCGTATGTTTTGATAGTAGAGTTATACTTGTTACTGTCGCGAACCACATTAATTGCAAGTTACTGACAATCATATTGAAAAGAAAAAAAGTGAAAATTTGAATTTCGCGGGCTACTACGAAGGCATCACCTTAAAGGAATGTCAAGGTGTACTAATGTACTTCCAAAATGTGATAAAACACTTAAAAATTGACAGCTCCGAATGGGGACGATATATTTTTATCAATCACCATTTCAAGTGTAGAAATATAATGCTCACATAACAATTTTCTCTTATACATAATAGATAAAGAAAGATAACTAATCTGATATCTTTTTAGATTAGAATTTGCGATTGTTTTTTTTTTACTATATACAATACATTATTATTGGTAGTACTTGTTTTGACAATATCTGTCTAAATCTGAGTGTCACCATTGATATCCGTGTTATCTTTGAATTACATGTCACAGTAAAGATCGAAATTATTTATTTGATCAATTTCCTAAGTTTGCAACATGTGTCGACACCCTTGCGCCATCCCATCTTCCTAGTTCAGCGTGTTGTGCTGGCGCTGCTGCTGCATGTGCTGAAAACTCCAAGCGGCGCAAATACATTGGCCTAGCTAGTAGTAGTCCTACAATTAGTATCAGAAACACGATTAATTTAATTTATCAATAAATAAATTTTATCATCCAATTATGTAATCCTTATCCAAACATACATTTACGCATGGATAATTTTATTTTTACTTCTTTCCTGATTATTTTAAGCTATTGTGTTCCGATATTTTTAGGTAACTTTCCGATATTTTTATGTAACTGGTATTTTTACTGATAACCAGGCCATAAAATGTTTATGTACGAAGATACTTAAAGTAAGGTGCAAACTCACGAATTTAATGAGTAATAAAAGATTAATTCGACCAATAACAATTACTAGTCGACGTTAGAGTTAAGGAGGAAACGTTCTTTTTTCAAATCTTTCTGTTTTTTTTGAAAGAATGCCTAAAATGAAGCAAGCATATCCCGATGGTACTGGATCCCTTGCGGAGGTATTCCACTTAGGGCACCCGATGGCAATGGCACCTGAGCTACTGATACCTTATCTATTCGACATAAGGCTCTTGTCAAAAATTTTCGCAGGTGCCAGGTGCCCTAATTGGAATACCTCCGCTTGCGTTCCAGTAAATACTAAAGGAGGTCTTTTGTTTTATTTTGATTGTCAAAACGAATAACAAAATAATGAGTAGGTAATATGAAAAGGCAGTTTTTGCCATACACATAACTACAAAGGTTACGCGATCGTTTCCCCAAACATCGAGGTCAAGAGTAACCATTATAAAAATAAACAAAGCATTGTTGATTAACTATGTGTACCTATTTAAGCTAAGCGTACACTTACGCAAACGATATACCGCTACCGGATCATAGACGCGTTAAATAGAGTATATTAGTAAAAAAAATATATTATTAAAAAATATTAGACCCGTATTTTTTCTTTTGTCACACAAACCAAAATTGACGAAGATACAACACTTCTAAAAATCACAAAACGTCACTCAGTCGGTACAATTTTACAAGCATAATGACGTCACAGTCAATCCCCACTCCCCAATTTAGAAGCGTTTTGTCTTTGTCGATATTCATTGTTTTAAAAAAACAAAAATACGTGTCCATTATTTTTCAGTATTATTACAGACGGACTAAATAGATTTTCAATTTATTTATGCAGTAAAATACCGTATTGTATCAAAATACATATCGCGCTGGAAAGCACCGTAACGCAAGAATAAAGGCAGTTAGTTATCTTTTGCGCTGAATTTATCCAGGCTTTTTTAATTCACCCTAGACTTGCAGGACGATCGAAATAGGCTTTGTACGACATTAAAAAAAGTATATCATGGTAGTGATGTGATCTGACTGATTTCAGCCAAAGCACTTTCGGCTTCGGTATAGTTGTCGTTCTTTGTTTTCAATTGGTCACGGTGAGCTTCAAGAAAAACAGTAGAATTTATCCAGATCTGGGCAAGATATTTAGCATTCAGCAATGGCAATTTATATTTTTTCAACCGGGTAGCAACCACGGTGCGATACATTGCAAAAATCTGCTCCCGTTTAGACCTTGTAAAAACACGTTAGGAAAACGACACTGAATAGCCTAGATTAATTTAAAGAACAAGTTTAGTAACAAGTGATATTTATTTAAACAATTAACAGTTAAGTACCAACAAAAATATTTTTCTAGTTAGTCATCGCAATAAAAATCATTACAGTCCAGTGCAGCCTAATCTGTGCTGACCTTTGTACTAAAATTACCCATTATATTGCGTACGTACTTAATCATTTAAATTTGTCTGTTTAGCGGTTATTCTTACCGACTTTAATAGACATTATTATCATGTAGTTATATTCAAACTTTAACAGTAACATGTTGTTTTATTCTGCTCGACGAAATTCGGATACTTATATACCAATATCATTAGTAATAAAATGTTAACGTTTGGTGAATAACCGGTTTGACAAACTTGGAATTAGTGTTTTAGAAAACTGACAGTGTTCCCTTCAATTGTTTTTATGCAGTCACACCATGAGGTAAGTTTTTTGAACACTATATTATTTTATGACAAAAAACTCATTAGGCATAGCTCATTGGCTTAATCCAAGACATTCAAGACGTTGGGTAATTCACTAAATGCCTAGACGCTTGCTTAAAGACATGCGAAGCGTGTTTCAATAAAAAAATACTATGAAGAGAAGCGGTGATAGAAGGCTGCCTTGGCGTACACCCGCGTATACTGTTACGCCTTCGACGATAGCATTTCAATTTTATATACCTTATGTATGCTAATAAACAACAGAGTACTAAATAAAATTGTAACATTGTTGTGTCTTATCTCCTTTATCTACTGCGAAGTCTATTTTAACGCTTAACACAATAATACGCCTTTGATAAAATTAATTCACGACACACCTATTTATTCCTTACTTTAGGTTCAACGCTCTTCTTTAGTGCAGTGTTTTTGTGTTTTACAGGTTTTTTTACCAATTAATAACTGCAGTAATTGCAGTACCACTGGTGATTGCTTGTGAAGGAGAAAGTACTTTGACGAGGATGAGAAAATTACCGGAAGGAATGAAAATTGGTGTGGCAACCGCTGCATTCCAAATTGAAGGTGGTTGGAATGCATCAGGTAATTATTAAATTGTTTTCCTTCGCTTCCAACACTTATTCTTGTGATTACAGAAGAAATTGAAACTTCGTTTAATAATTTTGCACCCAGAGATCCTGGATTTCAGCACAAATTTCATATCAATCCTGTAAAAGTGATTATAGAAATACAAAATATGCTGTAGATGCAATTGCCATTTATCTTGTGTTTGATAAAAAAATACTCTTTTCCACATGTTAATTCTAATTTCAGATAAATCTCCAAGCATTTGGGATACCTTCAGTCATACTCCAGGGCTAATCAAAGACGGTACAGATGGAAACGATACTTGCAAATCCTACGAGTATTTTAAGCGCGACATTAAGATGCTCAAGTTTCTTGGGGTCCATTTCTATAGATTTTCTATTTCATGGCCAAGGGTTCTACCTAGTGGATTTGCAAATAAAATCAGCAAAGATGGTATTGCTTATTACAGTAGATTGGTTGATGAATTACTGGCCAATGGCATTGAGCCAATCGTGACTTTGTACCATTGGGATTTGCCACAAAGTTTACAAGATTTGGGAGGTTGGGTCAACCCTCTTATAGCTGTTTGGTTCGAAGACTATGCTCGTGTATTGTTTGACGCTTTAGGTGATAGAGTAAAAACTTGGATAACTTTGAATGAGCCGAAGCAATTTATCATATTTGGGTATGGAATGACCAGGTTTGCTCCTAATATTGTTTCGGCGGGAATCGGTGATTACATTGCTGTGAAGAATGCACTGTTGGCACATGCTAGGGCCTGGCACCTTTATGACAAGGAATACAGAGAAAAGCAGAAAGGTAAGCAGTGCAATGTATCGTAGGATCTACTTGTAGTTCAAAAACACATTCACGTGTCTCCAAGTGTAAATTATTTTTCTTCAAATATCATGTAATGTTATTTATAATTATGTATGTAAATTATAGGTCAGACCTAGATTAATTAATATACGTTACCTGTTTTTTGTTATCAGGGACCATTGGTATAACCATAGCTACAGATTTCCGTGAAGGTGCCACCGATTCACCTGCGGACATAGAAACAGGCAAATTGGCAATGGACTTTGAAGTCGGCTTCTACAGTCATCCAATATTCTCATCCACTGGAGGATTTCCTAAGAGGATGATAAAGCGTATCGCAGAAAAGAGTGCTGAACAAGGCTTCCCCAGAAGTCGTCTGCCAGAGTTAAGTAAAGAAGAAATTAAGTTCATAAAAGGTATGTAGTTGTAAGGAACTCTCGTGTGTTCATTTGAGTTGTATTGCTGTCCAGTGTAATCTGAGTTTAGTAAATCATAGCGATAACATTCTGTATCAACTAAATAAAATGTACTTCTTTCTAATATCATTTAGCAACTGTTTCACGTATTGTAAGCTGCACCGAAAAGGAACCCCCTCTGGTAGTGACCAAAGGGTTCCTACCAAATCGTTTTCTTCTTCTTTCGCAGCCGATCTGACAGCTGTACCTAATATTATATGGATCATGTGCCAATATTAGTAACAAACACAGCGATACTTATTCCTGATTATTACCAACTTCTAATTTCGAAAAGCAGAATTTCTATCCTTAACACCTTATTTTGAAAAATCATCACCTACTTTGAGCATATTCTTAAAATTTTAGGTACAAGTGATTTCTATGGATTCAATCACTACTCTACTAAATTCTTCACAACGGACAAATACAGAAAGGGAATCTTCCCCGTGCCTTCGTATGATGATGACATTGGAGCAGTAGGTGACTTCGGAGGTTATGAACTAGCACCCATTATACATACTACAGTAAGTCTGCCTAAATTTGCTTCAGCTGACTACGGCTTGTGATTTTATTTTACGACTTCATCACTAAACAAAGTGTACCTATCTTTTGTGAAATGAATGTCAAATTATACGATATCTGTCCTTTCTTTATTTTTTAAGAACAGCATTGAAAATTTTGAGGGTCAGGAGTTTAGTATTATTAAAAAAAAAAGATATTATTGAATATAATAAACAATGAGTTCCATATTACTACAACACAGCGCGATTATCGAAGTTCAACAAATATTTATTGATCATTTTGTACTTCGACGAGACTAATATTTTTATTAAATTTCAGAAAATCCCTAACGGCATCAGAAAAGCATTAAATTGGGTAAAGGATTCTTACAACAACCCACGAATTCTGATCACAGAAAATGGATACGGTACTTTTGGGGGCAACGTTGATACTGACAGAATGGATTACTATAAAGCATACCTCGACGCCATCTTGGATGCCATCGAAATAGATGGCTGCAGAGTTGAGACCTACACTGCGTGGAGTCTTATGGATAACTTCGAATGGAGTTCTGGACTCGAGTAAGTTATTAACAGTGCCCATAGCTAGGTAGATGGAAGTATAGATTTTTCTACTCTGCAATCCAAAAGTGAGTATGTATGTTCACATTACCGCACGATGTACGAAACCCTGGGTGTCTCTCACGACTTCTGAGTCTTAAGATGAAGGATGTCCTCTCCCTTACGTATTCCGTTTCCTCGTTCATTATCATTACTGCTTCGGAGATGTAGGTGACTGCTTCTTTTTCTTTCTCATCCCGATCAATGCCAGGCATGAGAAATCGCCGTAGCCTATCGCCTCCCTGAGGGATTGAACGGGGTGTAAAGCGTAATCAGTCATCACTTTTGTATTTGTTTTCAGGGCAAAGTTCGGCCTTTTCGAAGTTGACTTTGAAGATAACAAGAGGACACGTACAGCTAGATCGTCTGCTCTGTGGTACAAAAATCTGATACAAACCAGGACTTTAGACCCCACCTATGAACCAAAGTTGGACGACATTAAGTTTTAATTTAATTGTGATATTAAAGGGCTGACTTGTAATTTATTGAAAATAAAAAAATAGTTGAAGACGCTAATTAATACGATGTTTTTAGTTTTAAATTAAAAAAAAAAATTTTGATGATTCTTGATTTAGAGGTCATTAATGATAATAAAGAGAGGATTATACACGTGTCTCTTTGTGTTTCATTTTTTTTTTCATCTTAATTATGTCTGTACAAAGTATATAGGTTTATTTTAATATTTTTCTCACCTCAATCATTTCGACGGTCTTTAAAACGAACAGGAATATACAACTGTAATATTGTCATCACTCATGTAGGCTTTTTTATTTACCATTGATGAAACAATATTAATACTATTTCGCACCTGTCAAGATGGTGGTCACTCGTCAGGCTGACCAGCCATAACCGCAGGTAATCTATGTTTCAGTTTCCTGGAGTTCACTCCGGAACCTCCGCTAGAAGGTGGACTTCTCGCACCCACATCATTGAAACCAACCCTTTCTTAAGCCAAATCAAGGACTCTGTAAGATTTACGGGACTGTCTGTCTAAGTAGGATACCTGTGGTCGTTAGGGACAGGGCATTAATTGATGTTTATTAAGAGTCTGAGAGTCCCCCCCTCTCACCGTCGAGGGTGGGAGGAGTACTAATATGAAGATTGCACTAACGCAAAAAAATAACTCTGCAAGCGTCTGTAATTAACTGATCCATAATTTTATAATCAACAGAAACTACAGTTAATCAGTCAGTGCCTAATTATAGCAGCTATCTACAGGAACATACAATGACAATACCTCATAAAATTAACATACACAGTTTAGTTTCTATTGCCCACAAGTTGAACGAACTCGTTAGAGCATAGCAAGTATTATAACGCGTGAGATGACGTATTTACGAGCTCTCATCCGTCACTCATGCGGATAAGATTGTTAAACAATGTAATTAGGGTTGACATGTGAAACTAGATCTTATCTCTTTATACCTAAGCATGATAATGACACAAAACAATCACATCAAAGTGATTCTCAACTGGGGTCGCGCGGCGCAATCCTTCCTAGTTTTCAAGATACTGGATAATAGCATAAGCATAATCAATGTATAATTTTATCACTGCTGGATCACAGGCCTTCTTTCTGTGAAAAGGGGTGAGATATATTAAATAATCTACCACTCATTCCCAGATAGTTCATCCATATTGGATATAAATTAGTTCGGAGCAACTTGAGAATAAACTGATAATACTGAAAATGAAAAGTCGGGTTCGTTGACAAAAAAAACATAACCAAATCTCTGAAACCACTGGTATGTCATGCATGCAGTGACACGTACCATACCATATACCACAAAAACTTTTAAACGTTTGTTGAACACTTGTCTTAACAAAGTATGGCTGATAAACGGACCTTATTTCAATGTCATATAGTGAATTTTTTTTAGACAAGTGTTCAACAGACGTTTAAAAGTTTTTGTGGTACGACAGCTAGTCTTTATGCTGACCATAAACCATTGACAACAAAAGACTGCGCACGATCTGCTTCCGACAACAACAATAAAATAATAAAAAGAGGTATTTCGAACTCTGTAGTAGTTTTATTTTTATGTTCACACGGTCACTACACAACAAAAAACGGCTTTTATTTTTAGCATCAAAATATGCTTTGAATTTTTTTATCGAAGCAGACCAAAAATAGAGACTGACTTTTTTAGAATTCCTATTTTAAGTTTATTCATGATATTTCATTATTCTGTTAATTTTGAAATTTACGAGAACCAGTTTAATATTTGATTTATAGACTAATTTTGCTGAAGATATAATAACAAAATTAAATAATCTTCTTCATTATCGCTTTTTTTTCCTAACTCAGACTAGTCGGAAAATTTTGCGTCCATCTATTTTGCCACGTCAATGCCAAAACTTGTGACATTTATTTATTATCTAACTGTTGCTGAGAACCCGAAGAAAACAACAGACAAAGAAATCAAGTGAACACTTTCAAATGCTAACTTTTATGACATTATCATATCAGTCCCAAAAGAAAAATAATCCGAACAAAAAACATTTCCTTCGGCTAAAATCTTATACAAACATCCATAACGAATTCCATCCGACTATAATCCCTTTGCCATTTCAAACGACGCCCGTGGGACACCATTTCGGCACAGCCCTATTCACTCGGAACAAAGCTCGACAAAATAAATCCAGAAAGAAAAACATCGGGACACAGCTCACCTATTCGGTTATAAAGTTTTCCGAATTCGTCAACCCTGGTTGTGATTCAGGGCAGGGGTGGCCACAATGTGGCGTGTTTGTAATAAAAGAGCAATACGGAACGCGGCCCGACGATATTTGGCACCGTCGAACTATAGAGCTGTTGGTGCAATAGAAGTGTCGGAAATGTTTTGTTAACAGAAAAGCTGACCCAGCTTTTTCTATTGGACGGGACACAACCATTATTGTGAGGCTCGGAAAGTAAGTTAAGACTTCGGTTTTGGCCATTCGTAGATCTTTGACAGTCGTTACGGGTAATAAGAAACTGAGAAGGCATGTGATCTTGGATAATTTTATACTTACGGGTAAGAATACCTAAAAGTCTGATAACTAAACTTAATAAAGAAAATCGTGTATTTGCAGAAAGTGAATTTCTGGTATTAATTTCAAATTAATTTAATTCAAATAATATATTATGTGTTTTTATTCGACAGTAGGCTACAGTTGAAAATAAGTGTCATAATTATGGCACTTTGTGGCTCCCTTTTGGCATTAAAAGATGTTATATTTATTTTATTTTGTTTGGCTTAAAGGTGTATAATAATCTTACTATACCAAAATATAAGGGTCTCTTTCCACCAGGCAGCGTTGCATGCTAATATTCAGACTGCTGTTGTTACGAAAAAACGTTAAATCGTAGTACAAACTCAATCTATCTATCTATATCTATACATATAATAAAACTGTAGAAAAGTTATTTTTGTACATTAAAAAAAAACTCAAAAAATATAGCCAGGGTATTAAAGGACAACCAATAGAACCCATTTCTAGCATTTTTAGAATTTTTGTCTGTTTGTCTGTTTATCTGTTTGTCTGTTTGTCTGTTTGTCTGTGTATTTGTCCAGGTATCACGTAAAATGTACGAAATTAATGTAGATAACTTTTATATACAACGATTAAGCGTAACTTGGAGAGGAATTTAGTTTTTGTTTCATTGGAATCGGTTCAGTCTATCAAAAGATATTGGAATTTATAGTGTTTCAGAAGTAAAATTACGGGTGCACTTTGGTCTCAGTCTCACACATTGATTTCGTACGTCAGTCGCGCGATCTATGTAACTTCGAATAGAAAAACTACATTATTCAAATAACTGGAATGGACTGGAATGGACTGGAATGGACTGGAATGGACTGGAATGGACTGGAATGGACTGGAATGGACTGGAATGGACTGGAATGGACTGGAATGGACTGGAATGGACTGGAATGGACTGGAATGGACTGGAATGGACTGGAATGCTGGAATGGACTGGAATGGACTGGAATGGACTGGAATGGACTGGAATGGACTGGAATGGAATGGACTGGAATGGACTGGAATGGACTGGAATGGACTGGAATGGACTGGAATGGACTGGAATGGACTGGAATGGACTGGAATGGACTGGAATGGACTGGAATGGACTGGAATGGACTGGAATGGACTGGAATGGACTGGAATGGACTGGAATGGACTGGAATGGACTGGAATGGACTGGAATGGACTGGAATGGACTGGAATGGACTGGAATGGACTGGAATGGACTGGAATGGACTGGAATGGACTGGAATGGACTGGAATGGACTGGAATGGACTGGAATGGACTGGAATGGACTGGAATGGACTGGAATGGACTGGAATGGACTGGAATGGACTGGAATGGACTGGAATGGACTGGAATGGACTGGAATGGACTGGAATGGACTGGAATGGACTGGAATGGACTGGAATGGACTGGAATGGACTGGAATGGACTGGAATGGACTGGAATGGACTGGAGCGGAGGGGAGTGGGGCGGAGAGAAGTGGAGTGGAGTTGAGTGGAGTGGAGTGCATAGAACGGGCATTAGGAAAAATAGTCCTACATAAACCTGGAATAGAAGTGTCAAATATTCTTGATAAATCTAAGAAAATTTTAAATACAGGGTTTGTATGAAAAACGGGGCCTGAATTAAGCCCTTCGTTCTAAAAAATACATTGTTCAATTCCGACATCCACGCGAACGAAGTCGCGGGCACAGCTAGTAAATAAATAAAATAATAAGACCGATAACGCCAAAGGAAGAATAAAAACTCAAGAAAAAACAGTCAACAGTCTGTGTGAGACCTTTCTCACACGGATCAAAAGGATAGCAAAGTCTAATTTGCCAAACAGCTCACCTAAAGACAACAAAACATCAACGAGCCATCTCATTCTATTTCTCTCATCCACGACGAAGGGAAATGTTTGGAATTCATTACCCGCATATTTTCGCGTCAACCTTACTTATGATTCAAGGAGTGCGGCGTGGCAATCCCGACGGGAATTCTGCGACGGTTTTCTTAGGGCTGCAGGAATTTGATAAAATTATTATTAGCTGCTGGTTTCCTTCAAATCTATATTTATGATCGTTTCTTGGTAGTGTTTCATGACGTTATCTTTTGGTATTAATTTCATGGGTAATTAACAATTTGGGACGGCTAGCGCAGTGGCTGAGCGATTGGACTGCTGCGCTGCGTGTCGCGGATTCGATTCCCGCACGGAGCAAATATTTGTATGATCTACAAGAAGTATCACGGTTCCAGTGTTCCGGTATCCATTGTCCCGGTAACCTGATGAGACAGTTCCGCGAATCCGGGAGGCTTTGTCCCTTGGGGCACCGTCAGATTTGATTGCCTTAAGAGAGATAAAACGGGCCATGTGTGTGGATTGCATCTGGGACGATGAGGCAGACTTGTCATTCAAATACTTATAAGCATTTGAACGTTGTTTTTTTTTTTGTTACTGTGGTAAAACCATCAAATGAGTCCAACTTCCCTATGGGGTGTGGAAGAGAACTGTCAGACTCAGATTACTAATTAACGTCAATGTTCCTCCTTCGGTTGCCACAGTCGAATTATTTCGCTTACTCAGTCCCCACGACTGCAGCCGCAGTCTAAATCAGTATATTTTTTTTAGCCTAGTTTGTGTCCCACTGCTGGGTAAAGGTCTCCCATTTTCCCCTCCAAACCTCTCTATTTCGGACAATTTCTGGCCATTTCTGCCCCGCGAACATGATCAGGGGCCCGATTCTCGGTTTTAAAGATGGTGTCGAACTTGTCGAAATTTTAAAAGTTGCTATGTCAAATTCGCCATTTGTCGAAGGCTAACGTTAGAGTTCAGTAAAATTTGTTGAAAAAATGACGTCATTAGAAATTTTTGTCGAGTTCGACACCGTCTCTAAAACCGAGAATTGCCCCCCAGATCGTCCCACCACCTCCGCCGTGGTCGAATCAGTGTAATTTTAAATAAATAAAAAAACGTCAAGTCTAAACTATAATAGATCTGTTTACCAACGGCATTGAGAAGAGAGATTGTTGCAATATTGAAAACTTTGCATTTGAACGGTGGCGCGGGCCCGAGTTGCGAGTTCGTTCATTTTCCTACTCATATTGCTAAAAAAGGCAGCAATGGACCCATTTTCGTTTAATATTTAAAAAGTACGGTTTGAAACTGGCCTTTGAGATAACATGGGGCTAATTAGTGGTTACCTGAGTTCTATATTTGAAATGGATGTTTCGTTTACCGATTAAGGCTCTGCAAATTTCAGTTCAGCTGCAGTTGACACGACTGGAATAGAGCTGCAAATCAGACGTGTAGTCCAAATGCACGCCAACTGCAATTGAACTGCAATGGACTGCACGTTTGGTTTGCAGTTCTATTGTAGTCTGTCTAGAGCTTAAATTGATAGTTTGTATGAAAAATGCTGTACGATGTACGGCTGTACGCTGAAAAGTAATTTTGACTATTTCTGTTTGTATGGACATTAAATTTGAATTAAAATAACACTATTGTCGACAAACTTCTCTATCTTCTTTGTTAACTTCCTATACCTCTTTCTTACGTGTGAAGTTTGATTAAAATCAGATCAGTATTTTGGAAAAAAAGAGACTTAACAGATTGTATGAAATGCAGTACGGAGTGCAGCGTAAATTTTCTTCACAATATTTTTATAATGTTGTAAGGTTTGTAACAGGTTTTTCTCGAGTAACATCTCTAGGTCTATCCCTAGGTTATGTTTAAACTAAAAGTCATAGAATCAACCATGGTATGAGTAATTTATCACTGACTTTATTCTACAATCCTCATGCAAATGAAACCTTTTAACTCAAAACATAATAGGGTTTATATAAAATTTTACAAGGATATTCTTAACCGTCGTCTAACTCACCAAGCTACACCTACATATCCAGTTTAACTTCACCTCGCTTTGTATGCTCCTCCCATACAATTAACGCTCAACTTATACTGGTTAATGCTAGACGTGTGTAGGTCGCACGTTGGCCCGTCAAACTCACGTTCCCATACAAAATTGTTCTAATTTCTTCGTCAAACATCTGTGACAATGTCAACATCCTGTAAAACGGTGTTAAACTGAGGAGAATTATTTAGAATGAGTATTATTATAAACTCGAGTCGTCAAAATGTTTCAGTACGCGCTCGTTTCCTTAAAATAATTGTCTGTTGACAGATTGAAGAGTTCAACGAAAATGGTGCTTGTCACTTTATTTATTTTTGTTCTCTCTGTTACATTGTGGAGCTTTGTGTTTTTGTGTTTGCTCCATACCTCGATCTAGCCCAGAATCGAAAGCTGGGTACTCACTTAGCAGTGTTGCATGTAACGTATCAGATACGGTATCAACTGAGTACGTAGGCACTTGCCCGCTGTGTATTGCTCGCGTGTGGAGCGCTGCAACCTCGCAGTGACCCGCCAAGTGACGGTATCACTGCGACCACAAGGCGATTTGCTGGGAGCTCTGACGAACCGTACCTTCTTGCAGGTTGATACAGTATCTGATACGTTACATGCAACACTGATAAGTGAGTACCCAGCTGAAGATGTATCGACGCTCACAACTAGAAGGGACTGGAAGGGACTGTTACCTGGATATGTCTAATACAAAATCATCAATCTATTTCTTTCTATCCATTTCCGGAGGTCGCAGGTCCAAATCCTGCTCGAGGTTCGAATTTCTTTCTAAAATTGTTTTCTATTTCTTCTTCTTTTAAGGAGGAAGAAGGTTGTTTGTTCAAATTCTGCTTGCAGTCGATTATTTTTTTCAGCAGAAAAGCATTAGTGTTTAAATATAAATTATATCGGCACATATGCCTGTTAGTATGCCCTGTGGTTTATACCTACTTTGTTCACCAAATTTGTTAACTGCTTAATCATTCTGCTTATATCTAAAGTTACGTACGTCGGAAACAATATCGCGCCACCTTTTGGCGTCCTATTAAAAACCGTTCAGGCCGCAAACACAGAATAAATAGATACAGAAGGCCAACGTCAGAGAAAAAGTAAAATCAGGCAAAAATACGTGAGTATGGTGAACTGAAACAATGATGCATGGTTATCATTTCACCCATTTGCCTGGTAACATAACAGTTTTGAGTTTATACTTGTCAGACTATTTAAAGATCTACTGATAAAAATCGGGAAGTTACGCAAGTCGATAATTATGTAATTGATGATATACTGACGGGAACTGGCGCAAAGGAAGAAGAACACATCGGTAAGTCAAAGGGCTTATGCTTGATGCATTGTAGGTACGAGAAAGGGAATCTACCAAGAAAAGACAAAGTTATTTTATCGTTATTTCTACACAAGTCGACTGTTTTTTTGCACAAATATGACACCATTCGTACACTATTGAAGAAAATAACGTTTATTTTCCATATCTTTTACATTACCATGCTTCAAATAATAAAAATATTTCTATGTTCTGTAACTTTGTATATTCTTCCGTCGACAAAACCCCTTTCTACGGCGCCATGCTACGCCTGCAGCCCTTGTTTGGATTGAATCTTCTGTATACTTTTTATTCTGTGTTGCAATATTATTTCCGTCTCATTTGCATACGCCCCTTGCTCACCGAATTTAATACCTTACGGGAATACCGAAAGAATAGCTGCTCTTATATCTAAAGAATTTGAATAAACTTTGTTTTGTTACTTTATAAGTTACAGGTGGGTTTTTAAAGGATCAGGAAGATTACTTATCTTTCTAAATAGAGGTAAAGTCTCTTATTTTTTTGCCATACTTTTAGTTTCTTTTTACCTTCATCACTTTTGATTAAATCATTAAATGAGTCTTCTCTTCCTGGGGGGAGTGGAAGAAACTTTTACTGACTAAAAGTTAACTATGAACCTTCAGCAGCCTATTGCATTCTGAGGACGTCTTTTATTGGTACTCTTAATTTGCTGACAGTTAGCGAACGACGAGCTAACCATTACTCGCCGTAAGCAAATCCGGTAGGTCGCAAGACGATCCCCGGCCACCGTAGGCGCGGGCATGCGGACAGCGAGTAAAGGGCAACTCGCTGTCCGACCATGGACCATGCCCGGGTCGACGGCGCGTCGTGTTCCACGCGCGCCTCAAAGAGCTGTCAGCAAAATGACGGGGCCCCCTCTCAGAGGGCCAAAGCCTGCCGGGGTCGCGGGACTTATTTCTATTACCGTGACCCCGGAACATAAAGGGCTACTGAAGGACACCGTGGATTTTAGTCAGTACAAGTCTGACAGTACCTCCCGCCCTGCCCGGGGTTGGAGGTCTCATTTGATGATTTTACCACGATAAAAAAAAAAAGAAAAAAGCAAATCCGGTAACAATTAGTACGAAGAGAACATTTTGAAATTGATTAAACATCTACCGATAAAATGGAATAATCTTTCATATTAGAGGCTCCGTAAAGTTTGATATAACACAAGCTGGACGACCCTTTGCCAATCTTATTACAATCTCGAATTCCCAGGAGAAACGAAGTCATTATCTGGCTTATCGTTATTTTCCGGCCATAATAAGTAGATTAGTGACAGATTGGCTCTTTATAAGACGCTTGGTAACGCCGGGAGGACGCTCTGGAAGACCTACACAAACCTAAAGGTAGAAACACATTATAAAAACGCGACACGACCCGATGAAACGTGATGCGTGTTGACTCGAATCAAATGTGCAGTCATGGCGTCGCGTCGGATGTTCATAGTGTGATTCTGGTCTATAGAAAACAATACATTTGATTCGACTCAACACACATCGCGGTTCATCGCGGTTGTGTCGTGTTTTAATAATGTGTAGGCGACTTAAAAATGTGTTTCCGCCTTAATTGGTGAAGTGCTTCAAAAAGGTCGGGTGCATAATATTCGCAATCAGCGTACTTGCAATACCAGATATTATGAATTTGGATGAGGCAAATGGAGTATATAAGGATAGTTGAAAGTGGCGCTCTATAGTTTCTGCCTACCTCCGTGGGAATAGGGCTTGAGTATATTGATTAGCTTTATTAATAAGGATATGCCAAAAGTTGTGTCACGTTATGCACCCGGCTGCAAAGTAATCCTACGTCTCGTACTTTTGAAGCCCTCGCTACGCTCAGGTTTCTATGTTTGATTTATCGACATTCAATAAAGTTACTCACGCCATAAAACAATATTGTAGCCTTGCATAAAAAATAACTATTATACATGATTAAACATAATATTAACAAGAAACCATACAAAATCATCTACCCTTGAAGTTCCTGCTTGAAGTATAAAGTACCCGCACTTCACACTTTCCTCTGGCGTATCTATTACGTACACTTTATCTAACTTTGTAAACAAATCGTATCATGAATTTGTATGCAAAATCAGAATATAGCCTTATTTAAATGAGAATTAGAAGTCTTCGCTAACTTTGCGGTAACAATAAATATTCTTGTGGAGAATTGTTGAAAGCTTTAGTTGTCGATATTTCGGCATTAATTTCTTGTCAATACGACTTTTATGTTTTCATTTTAGATTAACTAAGTTTATTATGAATTATCTATGACAATAAGGCCTTGGTAGTGGACCATGCCCTGATCAACGGTGTGTTCCACGCGCGCCTCAAAGAACTGTCAACAAAGTGACGGGGCCCCATTAGAAGGCCAATGCGTACCGGGGTTGCTGAACTAGCTTATCAGGTAACCCAGAACTTAAAGAGCATTGAAGGGAACCGTGGATTTTAGTCAGCACGCGAGTCTGACAGTCCCCCCATCCCACACTGTGTCGAAGGACTCATTTGATAATTTTTAACACGTGAAAAAGGCTTCGTCTTCTTATTGCAAGTGCTCCTATAGGCATATTTACTCGTTACAAGAAGTGAGAGACAGGTTTGACTAGGTACATTGCGAACTATTATACGAGTAATGGACAATAATTTCAGTTGATCAAACAAATACTGCAATGTAGTAAAACTTGTATGTTACTTACTGATTGCAGCGTGCGCATGAGGGTTAAAGAGCCTGATGTCCTAGCTTCAAGGTTGAAGGGCATAATTGGGCCACTTTAGTAGGTCATCATAAAATGAATATTGTTAAAAATCTTATTATGAATATACGTGGCCTTTTAAGACCCACAAATTGGGCGAAATATTTTTATATTTTTCATTAAGGAACACTTTAGTCCAGGCCTTATTGTTTTATTCGCGTAATTGAATTTTGTGTAAAAAAAAACAAGTAGGTACTCGTCAATCAGCGTTGATTGAGACACACGTTAAATTAATGAAACATTCCATTAACTGTCGCATTTCGAGCCGGCGACGCGTCTGAATTGGCAGTGATGGACACGGCATGTCGATATGCAACGTTTGATGATTTTTGGTGGAGCTATGAATGATGTGAGTTATTTTACAGCAGCTAGATAATATTGGTCTTTGGGGATAGGACCGGATACTGTGGGTTCTTACTTCACTAAAATTACTCCGGTAGACATCATTAGCACATGGTGTACGGGGTCTTCTAAAAACACCAATACCAGAATAGTCTACCATCTGCTTGCCTCCTGCTAGCATCATCCTAGTCTGTTCGACTGGTAGCTGACCATAAAATAGTTGGGGAAAGACTACTTTTCCAACTACATTGAGGTCGGCTTCCATTCGAACCAGAATATGCAGTTGCATATCAGTATTTAACATAATACAATATCTTGGTAAGACTTTGCTGGACTTTTGAACAATTAACTAACAGTAACGATTGTCAAAAGATCTACAAATGACACGGTATCAACGGCATTACTTTGACAAAGGAAATTAGCTATGATAAATGGTCACCCATCTACAGACCAACCTTGCCAACCACAGCTTAAACTTGAAGATCGACTTGTGGGGCTGTTAATATTTAGCCAAGAGCTTCTTGCCTTATGGCGCGTTGTGTTCCACGCGCGCCTCAAAGAGCGTCAGCATGATGACGGGGCCTACAGAAGGCCAAAGCCTGCCGGGGTCGCGGTCTTTACCGTGACCCCGGAACATAAAGGGCTCTTGAAGGATACCGTGGATTTTAGTCAGTACAAGTCTGACAGTCCCTCTCGGCCTTCCCGGAGTTCCAGGATTTATTTGATGATTTAAACACGATAAAAAAAGAGCTTCTTGCCTCCATAGCACACCAAGACAAAACAATCGTAGTACATTAATCAAATTACAGAAGCACTTCCCGCTTCCACCGTGGTCTCTACACACTGGTGTTTGTTTGTAGTGCTAACTCAATATAAGTTAGGTTGCAGTGCACCTGTGTAGTGCATACATTGAGTGTCTGTAACTGTGTTATAGTGTTATTAGGAGTGATGCATGTACCACTCTGTGGTAGTATTTATTGATAGTGTGTTTTCGAAGATGTTAAATTACTAGTTGTTAATGTGGTTCTCCGGCATGTCACTAGAAAATTATACCAAAGTAACTTAATATTACGGCGCGTTGTGTTCTACGCGCGCCTCAAAGAGTGTCAGCACAATGATGGGGTCTACAGGACCAAAGCCTGCTGGGTCATGGGACTTATCAAATTACCGTGATTCTAGATCGTACGATTCTTCCGATTTCTTAAGCTATACTTACCAGACTTCCATTTAAAATTTTCCAAAGTCCAAACTTATGGGCCAAAGCCTGCCGGGGTCGCGGAACTTATTTCCATCACCGTGACCCCGGAACATAAAGGGCTATTGAAGGACACCGTGGATTTTAGTCAGTACAAGTCTGACAGTCCCTCCCGCCCTGCCCGGGGTGGGAGGACCCATATGATGATTTTACCACGCAAAAAAAAAGTTCAAACTTATGCTTAGCCAACGTGCAATGGCGCGCAATATAATACAAAATAAGAGTTGCTGACTTTTTGCCAAATTGACAATTTAGCAGATGACGTAATTATGTCCAATCAACTTTTTGTCAAATTAACCACTTTCTAGACACACAAACCAACGACCACTGTTCCACGAAACCCTGAATTAATTTAGTTAATTCATTAATTGATTATTAAGTCCGCCAATGAAACTCTGTGTTGTATGAAGTATTAAATAAATAAATAAACTGAAAAAAAAACTGCAGCTATTGGATGATGCAGGCTATCAGTATCGCTAGAGCACTGAACTAATATTTTACACCCATATTTCACCAGACATTTCTAGGTCCATGTAATAGAGGGTGAACTTACTGTCCGTAATTGTAAACATTCGGTGCTAACAGGTACTGAAAAAATCTAAACAGGAAAAACCCAATAACATTTCCCCACCTGGGAATCAAACCCGGATCCACAAGCTTGTGAACACTGAATCAACAAACCAGTTGTTTACACTTTATTTCCAGAATAAAACCTCATGAGAATACAACTTTCATCTCTCAGGTTAGAACCTAATTTAGAGACAACCTGTAGCCTTTAGCTAGAATCTGAGATCCCCTAGGGACTTTAAAACAAATGTGAACAGGTGAGGTTGCGGACTTAAATAAATTGTGACGTAATTCACGTGTTTGTTAGCTTGCGAAACGTTCACGTGAAACGTTTGTTACCGTAAATAGATATTAATTAGTTAGTTAGAAATGTTACTATCGTTGTTTACGTAATGGTTTATTTTTGAGCGCTGATTTGAGAGGTTGAGCGTATTATTAGACCTCTGCCTCGAGACTGTTTTTCTAAGACAATGGGATGTAGTGGAAAGCTTAAATTGTACAAAAAATATACTATTCCGTGTCCTGGACACGGAACACGGACACCGCACGGTCCATTAAGTAATCTGTCGCACAGTTTAGCGTAGACTATAAAACGTCGCCAGAGTCGCAGGACTAACGAGCTACCGTAACCTCGGAATATAGGGCCATTGAAGGACACCGTGAATTTTAGTCAGTACAATTCTAATAGTCCCTCCTGCCCTGCCCTGGGTGGGAGGACTAATTTGATGATTTTCTTTTGCGTAAAAAAAATGCGATGTTTTGAATCCGTAGCTCGTCCTTGCGGGGCTCGGGGATCGGGGAATCGACACAGTCTATTTTATTCATACCTAAATCACCCAAAGGACGAATACTACCAATTGACACTCCTTTACAACGTTCCACCCCTTCCAAACAAATAAATTCCAAAATCACTACCTACCAACGATATGCTAAAACCACTAATTGAGCGCTGTAACTACATACCTACCCCCATACCTATAGACAGACGTAAACGGGAATTCCCTCAAGCATATTCATTGAAATTCTATTAGCAATATACTATACATTCGTTTGTCGTATATACGCATTTGACGGTGGCAGAGTAATCGAATCTATTTTAGTCTACGCAGAGAAGGTACAGCCCTTTCACAGTTTGTTTTCCTCTACCGTAAGGCTTGAATTCCTCGTACGCTTAATCGGTTGTATACGGTCGGTCGCATAATTTAGGCCTTTTACCCTCAGAGCACGATCCGTTTTGGTGATTCAATCTGTACCCATGCGATCTCTGTAAAAGCTGGACGCGATGCGATCTAACGCAGGGCGCCTCGGCGTTAGATTGCATCGTGTCACTGGACAAAGTACATAAATTTGGACATCTATGAGTTAAAGAGATCGCATGCGATCAGGATCGTGTCACCGGAACAGATCGCGCTGTCAATAAAGGCCTTTACGACGAAAAAGCAAAGTAGAGCACGCGTACTACGCTGACGTCAGACGTACGCGACCGACGTACGCGATCGACAACAGCGGAATACGAATTAAAACCTTAGATTGTGTCAAAGTATTTAGGTTGATATCAATTGGCGCTGCATATTAAAATCCTTTCTCGGTTGCTATCTTAATCTCGATCTTTGCGTGTCACCAATCAACGTCGGAATTAAATTAGCCTACTTGTTTAATACTCGAAATGAACGGTTTGACGTTAAATTTTCACTGCGGCTGTGACGAGCGATAGGAATTTATATTACCACTAATTGGAACCTAATCGTCTTTAGTATTGAAGTGAACATAAGGCGCACGTATGAAACCCATAACGTTTCATTCTAGTGTTTTCTATCGTTAATTTCAAGACGATAAGGTTGATTTTGGATTGCAGCTGTTAGAGGTAAAACAATTGTAAAGGGAACGTAGTCAATCCGTAATGAATGAGCGAACAACTTGATCTGGTTAAGGTGTTACGTAGTTATTGAGATGTGTTAAGATAACGTATGATATACAAACGCGTAGGTACTATGTGACAATATTAATCGTGATGGAGTGATGGCGTCATATTGTGACGTCATACATGTTTTTCTAAAACTTGCGCCCTCTTAAATGAATATAGTGATCAAATAACAACTCCAACATATTAGAATTGAAGTAGAAGTAAAATGGCAAAAGTCCTCATCGGTCCCAGGTCGTGTGCTAAAAGTTATTTCAGGTTAATGTCAAACCACTGTGAGGATCGCCCGGAAGACACGGTGGAACATACGGTGCAAGACTGCCCCGATTCAAAATCAAAATATTTTATTTTACATAAGATCGAGAAGAAAAAAAAATGCACGTTGGGCAGAGTGCCGCCGTATCCTCACGGAGGCGATAGGCGACGACCTTTCGCGACCGGCATTTGTTGAGGCTATGCCGTAGACAGAATGGGAAGCGGTTACCTTCTTCCGAGAAGCATTCATGCTAGCAAAGGAGGAAGCGGATGCCGTGAGGAAAGGACAAGGTTAATGTAAAAAAAAAAAAACAAAAATATATCCCTGATCGAAATATTGCCCCACATACTTTTTCTAGCATTATGACGCCTGCGGACCACCAAAATATCCTCATTTCCCTTTATTTACAACCGTGAGCCAAAACTATAAAAAAGCAAACCATTCCTTTTATCATTATCTACGAAAATAAATAGCAAGTATTCCAATTTATTGAATCATTATCAGTCTCACTTAAATAAATTGGAATACCAATTCGACGATATTCCAATTTTAAAATGTTCATTAACAGTATCGTATTTTCATACGAGGGGACATTTTTGTGACGTGTCGTTGACGTTACAGAATACTTTGTGGAAAATTTGTAGCCACTAAACGACATGCGAGGGAAAGGACATGATATATGAGCTTGGTTTTAACGATATTTTTATTTATTTAACACTTGATGGCGCGAAAATTGTTTAGATAATAAATTAAAAATACGTTATTTTAACTTATATGGCTTTGAAATTAAATAAAAAAAGAGTTTATCAAGGACTAAAATGATTTATTCTGCCTCTTTCACAAATAAATATCTATCTCATGGATTTTGGTATGCTATAGGACATTTTGTTATAGTGTACGTTATATCCCAGTAGTACATACCTTCTCTTTTCCATACAGGTGGTAAAATCATCAAATGAGTCCTCCCTCCTAAGGCGTAGCGGAAGGGAATATCAGACTCGTACAGTCAGCGTCAAAAGTTGCTGACCACATTCAGATTTTCAAAAACGCTGTACACGGTATGATGTATTATTACGTTATTATTATTTTAAAAATCGCAATGTGGTCAGCAAATTTTGATGCTGACTGTACTATCTGAGATCTACCATGTTCCTTCACAGGGCTTCTACTTCTTGGAGATTAAAAAAAAAGACCCCGTCATCCTCTTCTAACCTAAGCAAGTCCTGAGGCTGCCTGAGGCTGACCTAGCTCTAACCGGCTAAACCTAGTTCGGTTGCATGTGGTCGGTTGCACCTAGCTTTAGCCGGTTAAAACTAGGTGTAACCGCACTTCGGGTATTGGCCGTAGCATATATACAACAGATTCTCACCCAACGACGAAATATTACTAGACTCCTAATAACAGGCGACCGATGTCTGTCAACACATTAGGCAAAAAAGTCTTATATCCGTCTTATTTCGACCAATCCTGTGAGCAGTAAACATACCTTGAGACAGAACAGACATTGAGTTAGCCAATCACAACGCAGTACCCCGTCCCCCTCGCTTACTTAGTACCTCAGCGAGTTGACAGAATAGTTTTTGTTCCTTAGATCGTGCATGCGGAGTCTAGTAATATATCGTCGTTGTTCTCACCTAATAATTAATTTAACTTCAAACGTTCGGGACTGTGTAAAATCATAACGTATGCAAATTAAATATTAATGCTTTACATGTCAACGATTGTCAGCCATTTTAACTTAATTATTGGTTCATTACTAGTAAGTGGGATCTGTGCTGGTTTTGACACCAAAGATATAACATTATATTACAGCAACATGGGATATTTTATTCATCGTTATGTTCTGTTTATGATAACTGCTGACTGCTACTAGTTCTCCCCATTGGATTAAACCCAACCACGTTTAAAATTAAATGATATCCTATGAGAACTCAATACTATTTTTTAGAGAGACTAAGAGTCACTCAACGAGCAATAGAAAGAGCTATGCTTAGTTTCTTCGCGGGATAAAATCCGGAACATGGATATTCGGCGAAGAACGAGAGTCAACAACTTACTTAGCTCTTAAAATTTGCAATTTGAAGTGGATATGGGCAGGCCACATCGCTCGTAGAACTGACAACCGATGGTGAAGAAAAGTTTCTTATTATCGAAAGACGCAGTGTAGGTAGGCCTCCCACTAGGTGGACCGACAACATCGTGAGGATTGCGGGCAACCAATGGATGCAACTGGCGAATTGTCGTTCGGCGTGGCAGTCTAAAGGGCAGGCCTGTGTTCAGCAGTGGACGTCTTCCGGCTGATGATGATAGTGATGATGAGAACTCAGTACGGGATAAAAGATATCCTACGTATTCATCCAGGTTATAGATTAAGTCTATGCCGCAAACTTCATCCAAATCTGTTTAGTAGTGCTAGCGCAACGTATCGCGGGGGTTTGATCCCAGCACGGAACAAAAATATTTGTATAATCTGCAAGCATTTGTTCCGAATCTGGGTGTGTGTGTGTATAAGAGTTTTTATGTTTGTAAACTCAACCGCGCAAACAGGAGAAACACTTAGAGAAGCAGTAGCAGCAGAAGCAGTTCTTTTTTTCTTAAAACAAAACGTTGCCCCGACTCGTCCCGACGTGGCTCCCGAAAAAAACTTCTTTAATTTTAGAGTAAACCTATCAAATCAATTCAACCCCCAGCCTGGGTGACCTGGGTCTGATTCTTACTGACAAAAAAATCACCCTGTTAACTTCAATTGCTCTATACGGTACAAAGTCATGGTTACCTTTACAGATAGGTACTCGTAGTCCTGCGTAGGCGTATAATACCTTGAGCCTGTAAGATAGGCATGAATAAAGTTCACGCAAAGAACAAATATTGATTCACCCACAAAGATTTATGTCACTAGTTTATTTTTAAACGTCCTTGAACTTATCAAACGTGAACAGATCTTTTTTTTTTACAATCAAATAACGTTGTTTTTTTTTTTTCGTGGCAAAGTCATCAAATGAGTCCTTCCACCCCGGGCAGGGTGGAACGGACTGTCAGATTTGTACTGAGTAAAATCCACGGTGTCCTTCAATAGCCGTTTATGTTCCGGGGTCACGGTGATGGAAATAAATCCCGCGACCCCGGCAGGCTTTGGCCCTCTGTGATTCCCCTGTGATACCCCGTCTTTTTGCTGACGCTCTATGAGGCCTGCGTGGAAAACGACGCGCCGTCGACCCTGGCATGGTCTATGGTCGGCGACGAGTTGCCCTTAACTCGCTGTCCGCATGCCCACGCTGTACATAACGTTTAATAAAAAACATTTTTTATTACTACATTAAAAATGAATTGAAAGCAACGTCCCATCAACGTTGATCGTAAAAATACAACTCATTTTAATGCTGTATCGCTTAAGGGCATGTAGTGGCTTTAAATCATTTTGTTCAGTGGAAAATATTTATTTGATGACGTTCCTGAACGAGGGTGAAATTCATTTACATGTTCAGGTTTAAGCTTTTATTTTTATTTTATGAAGTTGGTAGTATTTTTTCAGTGTAGGAACGTGGTCTTTTTATTTTATATAAAACGTGTTTAACGAGGAGGTGGTGGCCAGTGGTATCGGCCACGACTTATGAGTTGTAGGTCGTGGGTTCGAACCTGGCTTGTGTTATGGGTACTAGACAACTGATAAACATACTTATATATTTCTAAATACATACATATTATAGATAAATTACACCCAGACACAGAACAAATTATCAAGCTCATCACACAAACATTTGTCCTGGATGGAAACAGGGTCACTAACCACTAGACCAACAGGTCAGTCATGATTAACAGAAACCAAAATTTTATCATCCAGCTATTTTTAAAATCTCATCAAACCAATAAGTAGTAGGGGAGACCGGGTACAGAAGAAACAGCGGGTCGTACGTAACAAACGCTCTGTAGGTTTATCAAATTGTCGAAACGTCGTCGCTCTACTAAATGCAAGCGGGGGGAACGATGCCGGCTATCTCCTGACGGTAGTAGGGCGACGTTTCGACAATTTGATAAAGCTACAGAGCGTTTGTTACTTACGACTCGCTGTTTCTTTTGTACCCGGTCTCTCCTACTCAAGAAATACCCTCATTTCAATATCTGCCTATCACTTACCGAAACAGTATAAGCATACTTTACCGAAGACACGGTGCCTCGTAAATCTAAGCCGTCATAAAAATCCTGTTCATACACTTCCAATTTTATCGAGAGCCCAATTTACCGTTCGGCATCGTAAAATATTTGGATTGGAGATAGTGCCTTATCTACATCGACAGTTTTATACCGGGCTGACGTTTGATTCACTGCGTTTTTAGTAAATATATTTTTTAAGGAATATGTTATATGCGACAAATTTTTAGACGGATGTGTCCTGCTTTTGTGTACTTGATTCACTAAAATCTCTCTTGACACCTACATGAGGGCTGGTTCGAAGAGGTATAGAACAGCAGTTTCTTGAAAGCTCTTTGAGCTGTATGTGGAACACGACTTACATCATTCCGGGCATATACCATGATCGATCGGCGAAGCACACAATACTGGCTGACCGAATGCCGGCGCCTACTGTGGCTGGAAATATCCTCGCGACGTTCGTTGCCGTGTGAGCCTCTTGAGGCAGCTCGGTCGAGAGGTGGGCGCTGTACTGTCCCTCATAGAACCCGCCACCTCTTTCGCCAGCATGACTGCTTCACAGAAGGACGCGACCGCTACCCATTCAGTCTCGTTATTTATAAAAAAAATACAAGTAGGTAAGCTCTGGGGTGCTAAGACAGGAAACCTCCACGTGCGCCCGTGGACTGGAGTTCCCTCCCGGATACGTCCGGGGGGAAGACTAGTTTTTCGGGCCGGTGCACCCTGGGATGCGGGCAAAAACTCTTCCTTAGGCACTGTGTGCCTAAAGGGACTCTTTCCCTGTATACGGATAGCCTGTCATGTGGACGCTCCAACGCGTGTCCCTCTGATCAGCAGAGGGCACAGCGGCGGAGCGGGCTTGCAGACGTTCAGTAATGGTCGGCTCGCCGTCCGACCAAGGCCGAAGTCCGGGTCGGTGGCGCGTCGTGTTTTGCGCCAAATGCCTGCTGGGGTCGCGGGTTTTTTCTTAACCCAGGATACCGCGGCCCAGGAACGTACAGGGCATCCGAAGGAACACGGGTGGATTTCAGTCAGTAAGAGTCTGACAGTCCCTTCCGCCCCGCCCGGGGCGGGAGGACTCATTTGACGATTTTACCACCTAAAAAAAGAAGTAGGTAAGCTCTAAGTATATTTTTTCAAATATTTTGCCAATAAAGTTTCCACCGGAAAAATTATAACGCCCAGACATCCTAATAATGCTGTAATGTCAACACAAGTATTTAGATAAACAGAAATAATGGAGAATAATATTGCATAATTAGCTTCGTCGGCGACGAAAGCTAATGCCAAAAGGCAGGTTTTACAGTATCAATGTTAATTCAAAATAAATCTGTTTATTTCTTTAATCTATGAATATTGACAAAGGTAAAACCTATCAAAACTTAAGACGTCTCGTTTAAAAAAAAGTTTAAATATTTTTTTTTTTTGTTAATCTTGCTGTCGGACTTAGTGGACAAGCATATCGCCTCTTGTACCATTTTTTTTCATTGATTCTGAAATGCAGCACATTCCTAAAGTGAATATAACCGCAATATAACCAATAAATACGATTACGACCCCAAAAACAACCCACAGTGTCCACTAGACCGTAACATCTACGAATGATATACGGCAACCGCTTCCTTTAAGGTTCTACCTCACTAGGAGCCTTATCATGAATTTACAGTTTTTGTGACGTAAACTGGAACTTTGACATTAATTCCAAACGGAAAAAAATGTTCTACATGAAGGTAAATTTAACCTTACAGAATCGACTATAAATAAACATTAAATTACAATACTGCCTGCCTGACTGACGACCGATTCTCATTTTATGTAACGTTCCGGGTTAAGCCAAACTTGCCGAGGTTAGTCTGGACCATCTGTCATAGCGTTACCTTCGTGCCTCGGATAGCGCATAAAGCTGTTGGTCCCGGCTGTCATTTGTGCATCTTTGACAGTTGTCACCATTAGTCAAAAGCTCGTCTGACAACGAGTACTATCATAGGATATCGTATTCATTCATTTGGTTATGGAGGTCCGTTAAGACAGTTGCTCTATGTAAAACACTGATATTCAGCTGCATCTGGTTACTGGAAGCCGAAACCAATATAATTGGAAAAAGGCTAGGCAGATGATGATCATTACAAGCATTATAATGCTCGGTTTTCCTCTTACAAGGTTCGCATTATAACGCCCGGTTTTCCTTCCGATATAACGCTCGTATTTGTAAAGCCGCGTACAGACATCGCGAGGCGTGCGACATGAATGGTTCGTCTCGCATGCCTCGGGCTGTGTGGACGTGTGTGCTCACAGTGAGCATTCGCGCCATACGATCGTTGCGAACGCCGCCTCAGTACGAGCCGTGCGCTCCGTGTGGACGGACTGGTGTTGTTTGCGTTTCGCGCATGCATCATGGAGGCCAATACCGAGTCACTACGTGAGCTGGTTCAACTTTATGAAATTAATAGAGTGTTGTGGGACTCTATACATTCTGATTATTACAATAAATGTAAAAGGGAAGACGCGTGGCGTCAAATATCACAGCAAGTCAACACGAACACCGTGCGTGGTGGTTTGCTTGCTCAGCTTGAGCATGTTTCGTTCGGGACGCACGCATAAAGTATGCCTCAGGTTGAGGCATGCGAGACGAACCATTCGTGTCGCACGCCTCGCGATGTCTGTACGCGGCTTAACGTTAAGGCGCATTCGCATGTAATGTAACATTATGGATTCGACTTTGAGCATTACATTACAGTAGGCAGTACTGTACGTAATAGTACCGGCAATACCGTCCCTGACTGACGAGCATTCGCGTACATTTAGTATAGATTAGATACAAGGTGCGCATTGTGATGCTCGATTGTTCTCCCCCACCAATTGACATTACATTACAGGTGAATGTTCGCGGTGAAGGACCGCCTTTACATTAGATACCGGTTCCCAATGAGAGCGCACTTTTAGTTATAAGATTTTTCATCGCCTGAATAAACAATGGAATGTCATAAATCTGGGAGAGCTGTGTCAAACTTACACACAAGTTTGATTAATCTTTACTCTCTGTGTGTTGTGTGCTTCATAAAGATACGTGTACACTTGAGGACAAAATTAATGGGACATTTTTGTTCAGTGTGACATTGTATAACATTGAAAGTAGTGTGGGTTGTCTGTGGAGTGGAAGAGACAATTAGACTCTTCATGAAATTTTCTAACTATATATTTTTACATGGAAAATCGTCAAATGTTGGAGTTAGTTGAATCGGATTACATTGGAGTGACTTCCTTTTGATTCATTTGCCTCTTGGATTCCAGTGCCACGGTGTTCTTTTAAGTCCCACTACCCGTCAATTTGCTGACAGTTCCTGAGGCGTGAACAATGTCTTGCTGTGCATTTTAAGACACGAAGGAAGCTGAATGTAATAAATCACGGTCATCCATCCGCAGGCCGACCTAGGTAAGCGCCACTTCATCATCATCAGCCTATAATGTTCCCACTGCTGGGAGACAGGCCTCCTCTCTGTGAGAGGGAGTGAGCCATAATCCACCACGCGGGCCCAGTGCGGGTTGGTAGATGTCACATAATATCTTCGAATTTTTAGTTCTAGGACATGCCGGTTTCCTCACGATGTTTTCCTTCACTGTTTTAAGAGCAGTGGTGATGAAATACATTACACAAAGTAATGCGCCTAGCGGGGTTCGAACCCACGACTCTACAACTCGTAAGTCGGGACCTATACCACTGGGCCACCACTGCGCCACATAACATATGGTAAAAATAATAGATTTCAATAAACATTACATTAAAGTCGACTTGTTCAATGAATGAACTAACATGTAATACGGGGAGGAAGATCAAGGTTCAGTACTTAGCACGAGTTTTCACTATTTTACTTTACAGAGTCTTTCCAGTGTTTAAAGCGTTTCTTGTATGAAAAAATGGAACAGCGCCTCTGGTGTGCAAAGAAGGAACTAATTTTTTCCTTGAAAATTATCAATTTGAAATTGTCAAAGTTTCAGTTTACTTTACGTCTCAAATACAGAAAACTCGTACTATTCCCTATTTTTGGACACCATGGCAAACAACGCCGAAAAGATGAACCGTGAAATTATTTTGTCTGTTATTGTGTGTGTTATGTCTAAATATGTAAGAAAAACATACTGAAAGAAATAATTATTTTAAAAGAGTAACCATGGTGTCTCTTGCCGGTTCTTTTCCATGGAAACGACTAACCCGAACCGTGCTAATTTTTTTCGTCTTCTCGAAGTTTTATAAGTGCCCATTGAGACCCATGTAAAATAAAAATAATATGAAATTTTGATTTTCAAAAATACGCACAAAATAAATACCTATTGGTGGTAATTTATTGACTGCTCCGCAAGTTTATTCTCACTTTGATCAATGATTCGTGTAAATAATTTATTTTGCCAATAAATAACGAAAATACATCTCAAATGTGTCGTAAAATGTAAACAACATAAAATATGATTTTACTTTTACAAATGTGAATGTAAACAGGGTAAATGATTCATTCAAAATGCATAAATTTATATTTTATTTGTCAGTGATAAATTCTTTAGAACTGCAGTAAAAAGATGATAAACCTTTAACATCTGTTTAACGTAACATTAAGCTGTTTGTGAAAGACAACAAAATATTCCAATGCTGCAAAAATAATTATATATTATGAACTAGCGACCTGTCCCAGCTCCGCTCGAGTGCAATATCTACTAAATTATGAATGTACTATACTTAAAAACCTTCCTCTTGAAAAACTCTATCGATTAAAAAAAACTACATCAAAATCCGTCGCGTACTATTGAAGATTTAAACATACATAGGGACAGACAGTTAGCGGGAAGTGACTTTTTAAAATTAATAAAGTATTTTGCTTATTTTATCGAAACTATCATAATCATAGATGATTATGATTATCTACTATTATTACCTATCTCAAATCCTCGTAGACATTGCTGGGACGCAAACTTATGAGTCTTAATAAATAATTGGAAGTCATGGGAAAAGGCTTTCGCCCAGTAGTGGGAAAACACAGGCTTATAGTGTCAGTAGGTATAAAAATGCCTTCGCCCACGGCGACGGACGTCGGCAGACGATCTCCGGCCACCGTAGGCGCGGGCATGCGTGTGGGGAGTAAAAGGCAACTCACTTTCCGACCATGGACCATGCCCGGGTCGATGGCGCGTTGTGTTCCACGCGCGCATCAAAGAGCATCAGCATGATGACGTACATTGTGTACGTATTTTTTTTACCTTTTAAAATCTGTATTTAGCTCAATTAATTCAGTCCTATGCTAATTTTAAGTCCATTCTTACGTTTTTAACTGAATACCTTTTTGTTTAATTGACTCAATTGGCGGAATGTGTATAAACAGCTTAATTTTATGTGTCTGAAAACTCGCGTCAGTGTGTCCCATGCGTCGTATCATGTTCCTGACGCATTACTTTAGACGTTAAGACTAGAGGGTCACAGGAGTTTTAATAGAAACTATATAACTTAGGTACTTACTTCCATGCCTATCTTTAGTACTGTTGTAAGTCTTAAGAATGACAATGATTTGGTTGAAACAATGTCAAGTGTTTAACGCTATTACGATGATGTCGGTCGGGTACGCTCGGGCGCGTACGACCCTTTATACACAACGCAATGCAAGTCTACGACTTTGACATCTTGGCGACCATCCCAATACAAATCTATAGAGATTCGGGCGGTAAGACGCAAACCCACGCTTACGGTGCGGCAGGAAATCGTCTTGCGATTCGTAATGTGTATGGCGCCTCCGCCCGCGCTCGTGTCTTCTATAGGGCTTGCAATTATTCGGTCCGATTTGATATTCGAATTTTCTATAAAAAATAATATTCGAATAATTCGAATATTATTCGAATATTTTAATTTGTTCAAAGTTATATAGGATGACATGATGACTTGATGATTCGAGTATTCGAATTGCAAGCCCTCGTCTTCTCCTAACTAAATTAAGGACTTGTTTCTATAACATTCTATTCGTCGTAGACGCTCTTGAGATATAGATGTTGGTTCTAAATTGACTCGAAATAGTTGAAACATTTTCTTGTCATTTTAGTAGATAAATTGATAAAATTAAGAGAAAATCGGTACCTTAAAATTTGTTTTACTAACCTCAATTTCAACTTAATTTTACTTTCATAAAAACAATCAATCTTTCTATTGGTGGGGCATATTAATTAAGCTTCAACACCTGAATTCAATTTTATAAATGTTCCAATGGAAATACATAAATCATTTGGAAAACCAACTTAGCGGCAAAACTTGAAATTAGACCCGAACAAATTTCTGAAACTGCTCATTAGGAACAAAAGTTTCCGTTTTAATATAATTTCACCCACACATAGCTTTGAAAGTTGGTCCAAAACCAAGAATAATTAATAAATGGAGCGATACGGAATAATAGTATCGTGTCCCAAGACAAGTATAGTCTAGCTTGGCCGGGGCGGAAGATAGCTACTGCTGATTCAATTAATTATCGTTAAGGTTACATAACTACATCATTCGTTAAAGCGTGGTAATAATATTTTTATTAAAAGGAAAAATAAATCAGTCCACTGTAATGTTAGTAAGAAACAAAATGGTTATTATTTCCATTTTAAAGCTAAAAACATAACTGTAGTCGGCTGTGCAATGGAATACTAATTTATTCTTAAATATATTTATTTAGTTACAATTGCAATCTATTTTAAATTTTTGACTTATTACTCAACTTAAATCAGCAATAATATTAAATTACGATTCCAAAAATTAAGTTGTGGATTTGAATCCTCCATTTACTCGTAACTCCAGGGTCTAAAGTGAAACAATACTTAAGGTTTCTGCCGCATCGTGATCGTTCTCCGTGTTTCTGCTTCAATTGTGCTTATTATATACTGACACATTTCTTTTAGTTATTTTTTAAGCTGGCTCCGGAAAAAAAAGATACGCCGACGTGTTCTTATCCGGTACTTAAAAGTTTATCGTAGACACTGAACTACCAAGTATTTTGGTGTTTTTTTTCTCAACAGATTTCTTAGTTTTAAAAGTCGTGAAAAACCATTTTTCATTTTTGCGTTTCCTTACCAAGAGCGACGGTTTCGTGTTACTATGCTTCCGTGCATTTCATGTTTGTCAGCGCTTCGTATCACAGATTCGTAATTTATAACTAGACAGTTGATTTCTGACAAAATGTGTATTTCTCAACGACGATATATTACGAGACTCCTAATAACAGGCGACCGATGTCTGTCAACACATTAGGCAAAAAAGTCTTAAATCGGTCTTATATCGACCAATCCTGTGAGCCGTGAACATACCTTGAGACTGAACAGACCTTGAGTTAGCCAATCACAACGCAGTATCCCGTCCCCCTCGCTTACGTAATACCTCAGCAAGTTGGCACAATAGTTGTTGTTCCTCAGATCGTGCATGCAGAGTCTAGTAAAATATCGTCGTTGGTTTTTCTATTGCCGCTATATCAACAAATAAAATAAAAAACACACGATAAGGAACTTTTAGATAAAAATTAAATAGTCCTCCTTCAACGGCAGCGAGTTCAATTCAATTTTTTTTTACTTTGTTTGACTTGTACTAGTGTTGATTATTTTATTGCTTTAATGTGTTCAGTCTTATTATTCGTCCTTTCATTATTTTCATCGGTCTAACTTTTATTTACGTCACCTCCTGTCTATTCTCAAGGAGGCGTTCGTGATCGATCATTGTCAATCGTTTTACCATTTCGGCTTCGTCTGGCTTGGCAATCTCATCGTTAATAAATGAGGTATGTACATTGTACCTTTATATTAGGTCAGCTATGTCGTTTCTTTTATTTTCTTCTTTTAATAAGCTGTTTATTAAAACTTTTTTTGAGTGTTCCATCTGTTTTTTTTTTTCAATGCCCTTTTTTGTGTCCGACTGATGGGATACCAACCCGCACTGGGCCCACGTGGCGGATTATGGCCCACTCCCTCTCACAGAGAGGAGGCCTGTGTCCCAGCAGTGGGAACGTTATAGGCTGATGATGATGATGGGCAAAAGCCTTCCTTTTTTCCTTACTGAACTCTAACGATAGCCTCGACAAATGGCCAATTTGACATATCAACTTTTAAAATTTGTCGAAAAAATAACGTCATTAGAAATTTTTGTCGAGTTCGACACTATTATCTCTAAAACCGAGAATCGGCCCCCTGATCGTCACCACCTCCGCCGCAGTCGAACTCAACGGCGATATTATCTATAACACCAAGGGTTGTCAAGTCAAAATAATTCAAAATAAATGTTTACCAATTAATTATTTTTAAGCGCATTAACGCATGCGATGCGCATCGTAAAGATGATTGATGACGAGTACCTATCCAGAAGACTCTAGACGCCTTAAGCGTTATGCTACCGTAAAGCCTTCAAAAACGAGGAATAGAGAATTTCGGCTTGCAAGTGTGGAATGCGATGACCTAGTTGGTTAAGGCGTCTGGAGTACCTATCCAGAAGACGCGGATTCGAATCCCACTTGCAATCTGAAATTTTTCTTTCCTCAAAAATCATCTTTAAATGTTTACTAGTCTCAGAAAAAAATATCCTAGTAACCAACACAACAGTTCACCTATCCCATAACTCAACACAAACCATTACCCGACCAAAAACAACACATTAATAATTTCACCTACGGACAAAAACACACAGACTTTGAAAAGGGCACTCCAATACAAAATAAGGGTAAGAAAAACTACTTAAGAAAAGTAAGAGAAGTAGAATATGAATGGGTCATAGCACTCTTCTGAAGTACTTTGGGATGAACAAATAGAACTTCGTAACTTATTGTTGTTACTTTAGTAATTTGTAAGAACATTATTATCTTTATTACTTAATGCTTTATCGAAGTTTGATATAAGGATGTATAGACGTTGCTGGGTTGCTCTATTTTTTCTTTCTTTTTTTTTTTGTTTTATAAACTTCCAAAACTAAAATTTCTTCCTGTAACGTGGGTGCGTTATTTTTTGTTTTGTTTTTTATAAACTTCCAAAACTAAAATTTCCTCCTGTGACGTGGGTGCATCTAAAAACATTTAATCTCACAAACACTCCGACCCCGAACAACAATGCCGTGTTGATCAATGCAGCAGGTAATGCAGTCTTTTAAAATATTGAGATTTAATACTAAAAAAATAGTCCTTGTCGAGTGTGACTGCGATGGCCTATTTGGGAAAACATTAGGTACCGTAAAACGGGGTGAATAGGGACGCAGGGGTGAATCGGGACAAAACTTTAACAGGGATTTAAATGTTGAATAAATGTGAAAGGTTACCAACAACTACTCAATTTTATTTATTGATTAATACTACATTAATTTGAAACCTTGCTGGCAACATATCATCATAATTTTTCGTTAAAATCCACTTCAAAGTTTTGTCCCGATTCACCCCGTTTGACCGTACCTATACTAAAATAACATCTAGTTCAAAAGCTACTTGCAATCGAATTTTCGGTTCCATAATGCCCTCAGAGCCGTAACAACTACTTAAATACAACAGTTCAAACCGTCAATTGTTTAACGACTGCGTCACAATAAATGCGTGGGCTACAGTGAGCAGAACGTGTGTAGCTCTCACCCACATAGTAGGCCTTTGAACTATGTGCGTCCATAACCAACAATGGACCATTTGAGTTCCTTGGTAATTATGTGAGCTTGGGTAAAATAAGAACGTAAATCAAAGCAACATTATGTCGTTACTGAACGGATTGATACTTACCAGAAAAAACATGGATAATAAAATTGAGAAAAACTTTATAGTTAGAAACGGGTTTAATAAACAATGCAAATAAAGAAGAGCAGAACAAGACATACCACGCTGACCCCATAACACAAGGCAGAGAAAAAACTCATTAAAATATTGTTATTAAAAATCAAAACAGTAGGTATATAATTTTAAAGTAGCCAATAACAGGAAATCAATGTAACATACCTACTTTTAGTTGTATTATAACAGCGAATAGTCTTCCTTACTGAAATGAATTCAATTCATGCCTTACTGTGGTTCGACCTTCAAACAGAAAGTACAGATATTATTATGTCCAGTTTTATTTTCGGCTCCATAAGCGAAACGACATTAGCCTTGTCTGCAAACATTACTTTTTTTGGCACACCAGATAATGGCAAAAAGTCACAAAACAAAATAATATATAACAAAACATAAAGCCGAGTAGGCTAAAAGCAATGCCTAAACGAAAGTAATACTTTTGTATCTTTGGCTCGTTCACAAAATCTTCTCCATTCAAGGATATCTAAATCAGATCCAAGTTATTATTATATGGAGCCAAGTTCAGAATAACGGCATCGATAATTTATTATGTCTGCGCCTAAGGTCGGCGCCATGGTGTCTGATAGACGGTTGGAGAGATGCGAATGCCAAATCTTATGGCGTGGGCGACCTCTGTAACTGAGGCAAGGCTTTTGGAATAGAAAAACAAGGTCAACTTTATTTTCGGTATGTTTTGTTTGCAATAACTGTCATGTTAGATATTTAATGAGATTGTAGCTTTTTTTTTTGCGTGGTAAAATCATCAAAATATGAGTCCTCCCAAAAGTCTAAAGTCTAAAGTCCACGGTGTCCTTCAATAGCCCTTTATGTTCCGGGGTCACGGTGATGGAAATGTCCCGCGACCCCGGCAGGCTTTGGCCCTCTGAGAGGGGGCCCCATCATTTTGCTGACGCTTTTTGAGGCGCGCGTGGAACACGACGCGCCGTCGACCCGGGCATGGTCCATGGTCGGACAGCGAGTTGCCCTTTACTCGCTGTCCGCATGTCCGCGCCTACGGTGGCCGGAGATCATCTGCCGACGTCCGACGTGTTCGTGTTCTGCGGTTGGGGCGGAGGGAGGACGCTGTCCTCTCTCTCTCGCGGCCCGCCACCTCCTTCACGAGCATTACTGCTTCGCAGAAAGTGGCGACCGCTTCTCAGCGTCTCGCCCCACAGCATGGCCGCAACCAATGCCGGGCGCGAGAGGCCTATGAGGTTGTAGCTTAGGCAGACAATCGCTTCATGTAAGTTACCGATATTCAGTATTCTTACTACCGATATTCAGTAATGTTTTTTAAAGGACTTTGGCCAGCATTACTGCTTTGGCCTGGTTGGTTATTGGTCGTCTTAGCGTCTCGTGAACTGAATTGAAAGGTCGCAGGTTCAAGTCCTGCTCGGAATCGAGGTTTACTGATTTTCATCTTTATAAGGTTAGACTTTAAGTAGTCTTCAACATAGCTAGGAAAATATTAGACAGAGGATGATAATGATAGTGCAAGTCGTCTCCAAAATAGGTAATAAAAAATATGGCAAACGGTTGTTTCTAATAAATGTAAAGGGTGCAAAGAAAGGAGCTTCAGATGAATGAAACACATTACATAAGCTTCTTTTTTCCCACGACGCGACGGTAAGCTGAAATAAAAAATTGACTATGCGTCTGATCTTTACATAGTCTTGATGCTTCGTGAAAGATCATACATCTGGTCGATAGTCAAATAAAGAATAGAAAGAATAAAAAATGTCTTAAATATATTATGTAGATATACTGAATGCTATACTATACAGAATGCCATACTACACGTTTTATAATTTTAATTCAATAATGAGTTCGACTTCATTGAAGGGGAATAGGGCAAATACCGTCCGGCGCAAGGGGAAACTGATAAAAGGGTGGTCTTAGTAATTGAGAGTCTGACAATCCCGTCCGCTCCACCCAGGATTTGTACTAGTTCTAAGTATCATCAGTACTAAGTTTACGTTATCGAAAACGTTCAGAAAACACTCACTAGGCAAAAAATCAGCACGCAAAACCATCACATCAACCAAAAACGTAATAACACTAAAGGAGACTGGTAAAAGATGAGATGACTTTAGAAAGTTCAAAGAAAGTAATATTGCCTATCGTATTTTTTGTGAATTTTGCGAAAGTCGGGTACTTACATCAATCACTTGTTGCGCTAGGCTCCGCTTTGATAAAGTTATCGAGTCTTTTTTAATATAAAATTTTGGTATGAAGTACTTAGGTACTTTTAACGAAAGAAATATTACTTAAATACGGAAGTTTTCTGGTAGGACTTTAACCTTATTTTTCCTTAATTTTAACAAACAAAAATATTTCATTTTGGACTATTCCATGAAACTGTTTTACTGAAATTCCAATAACGTATAAATTTATATTATAGAAGATTCATGATACCAACATTGTCTTGTCATTGGGGTGCCAAGGACGGGAAACCTCCACGAGTGCCCGAGGACTGGAAATTCCTTTCCGGATACGTCCGGGGGGAAGCCCAGTTTCTCGGGACGGTGCGCCCCGGGGTACGGGCAAGAACTCCCCGTAAGGGGTCTCCTTGCCCGTATGCCAGTGTCCCGTCACACCGCTCCACCACGTGTCCCTCTGTTTAACAGAGGGCACAGTGGTCGGAGTAAGAGCGGGCCCGGCGTGCACTAACCCTGCCGTCGGGCAGGCAAGAGGAGGTATTGCACTCCCGCCTCCTCTTGCCACCGCTAATCTCGTAGCCCCGAAGATTGTCATGATCACGTCTATGACTTTTGACGGGGGTCGAGGGCCTTGGCTTAACCGCCCGGGCCGCGAGGAAGAAAACCTCTATAAAAAATTACCCCGAACCTCCAAGCGGCGGCGCACCGCGAGGGAGGTTGACAGCTTGATTGACGGGTAGCTGTAGATGAATCAATCATTAGTGCGAACCACGTTTTATTGGTTGGATGGTTGGTTAACTTTTTTACTCGTGGGAACAAAATGGAAAATTTTTCAAAAAATACCCCCCATACACCGGCAGTCGCCGCAGGGAGCCAGGGTGGCTCACGTGCCCGTGGGGAGGAGTCGCTGGACCTGTCCAGCACGTCCTCCTCACCGGCACCGAACACCGAGCGGGCACAGGGTGCCGCTCCGCTGGAGGAGATGGCCGTGGTGCTCGAGTCGGAGTCCGACTCGGCATCGGACGCCGCTTGCTCCCAGAGCTCAGGTTCTGGGAGCTCGGCGAGGGACGGGAGGGACTCGGACCGAAGGTCCGAGTTCCTAAAGCGCCAACGGCAAAGGGGCGACAACACGTCGTCGGAGGAGGGGCTAGCCTCGGCCCGTAAGATCGCCACGAGCGCGCGGGGCAAAGGCCGAGGCAAAACCTCGGGGAGGGGGCCCTCCCGTGGAGAGCCCAACACCAGTCTGGCCTCGAACGAGGCCAAACTAAAGGAGGTCGTGGCGGCTGCGATGCGCGTCGTCTCTATGAAGAGACGAAAAAAGACGCGAGAGGACGCGATCGCGGACGCCATGTCCTCCATCGTGGAGGCGGCGCGCGTCTACGGCGAGACCCCGACCGCAAGGGATGATATGTCCGAACTGCGGACGGAGGTCACCCGCCTGACCGCCGCTATGGAGGCTCTCCAAAGGGAGAACGCCGCCTTGAGGGCGGAACTGGCCGGCCTGCAGGCGGCCCCAAGGAGCCCCGGCCCAAAGGAGAGAGGCCAGCCTGCGCCGGGGGAGAACACAGTTCTCACCCTGGTGCGGCAGGAGCTGGCCGCCTTCGAGCGGCGGTTCTCCATGTTGGAGAGCCGCGTGCTGCGGCCCCCGCTGGCGTCGTCGTACGCGGCCGCAGCAGCGCCGAGGCCCCCGAGGCCCCCGACGACGACGAGGCCGCCTCAGGCGAGGACGGCCCCTGTGCGAACGGCCCCGGTTGGGACGACCCCTGCGGGGGCGAGGACAGCCCCGGCTGGAACACCCCCCGCGGGGGCGAGGACAGCTCCGGCCGGGCCCAGCCCGTCAGAACCGGGCCCGTCGGGGTCACGACCACCCCAGACCCCGACGCCCGCGAGGCCGCCAACACGGGCGGCCACAAGGAGGGCCCAGGCCGAGAACCGGCCGCCTCCACAGCCGCAGCATCAAACTCCTCCGGCCGGAGCCGATTGGCAAGTGGCCGGAGAGAAGAGGAAGGCGGCCGGTGCGGCCAGAGCAAAAAGAAGAAGGGAGAGGCGGCGGCGGCGCAAGGAGCGCGACGTCGCGGCACGTCTGCGCGCCCCAAAGACCACGGCTGTAGTGATTACGCTGCAGCCGGACGCGGTCAAACGGGGCGTGTCGTACCGCGACGTCCTTACCAAAGCGAAGGAGGCGGTGAACCTCGGAGAGCTCGGCATCGCCGGTGGCCTCCGTTTGCGGGTCACAGCAACGGGGGCCCGGATGTTGGAGCTCCCTGGCGCGGACAGTGGCCCCACCGCTGACGCTCTGGCCGAAAGGCTCAGAGCGTCCTTAAATGCGGAGGAGGCCCGAGTCTCCAGACCCACTAAGCGCGCGGACATGCGCATTCTGGGTCTGGATGACTCCGTGACGGCGGAAGATGTGGTGGCCGCCGTTGCCAGGACTGGGGGGTGCTCCCCAGATGAGGTGAGGGCGGGCGCCCTGCGTCCTGGCTTTGCGGGGCTGCTGACCATCACGGTTAGCTGCCCCATCACGGCGGTCAAAAAGATCCAGGAGGGCCGAAGGCTCCTGGTTGGTTGGGTGTCTGCGCAGGTGAAAGTCCTGGAACCCAGACCCCTGAGGTGTTACCGCTGCCAAGTGGGCAATCACGCGGCATGCGTCTGCACCTCGGAGGTGGACCGCAGCGATAGTTGCTTCCGCTGCGGTCAGCCCGGTCACATGGCCGGCTCTTGCTTTGCCCCGCCCCACTGCTTCGCATGTGAGGCGGCCGGCAAGCCGGCCGATCACCGGGCTGGGGGCAAGTCCTGCGCTCCACCCACCAATGCCAGGCGCAGAGGTAGGCCCTCTGCCACCGCCGTCACTGTTGCCGCCACCGCCACCGCCGCCGCCGCCGCTCCCGATGCCGCCGCCGCCGCTGTGGCTGTGCCCCCGCGGGGGGCCCTGGAGGAGGCTGCAATGGATTCAGACTAATGTCTCCATTGCGCTTCCTCCAGGCGAACATCAACCACTGCGCCGCTGCTCAGGATCTTCTGCTCCAGAGCATGGCGCAGTGGTTGATAAACGTCGCCGTGGTCGCCGAGCCGTACTTCGTCCCACCCAGGAATAACTGGGTAGCGGACCTGGACGGCTCGGTGACCCTCATTTCGTCGGCCGCCGCCGGTACCCCCGCCCCTCGATCGTGTCGGGAGAGGGCGCGGGATCGTCGCAGCCCGGTTCGGGGAGATCGCCGTGGTAGGCGTTTACTTCTCCCCGAGCCGAACTCTCGCCGAGTTCCAGGACTCCCTAGTGGAGCTGGGAGACGTCGTCGTCGCATTCGGTTCCCTCCCCGTGCTCGTCCTCGGGGACTTCAACGCCAAAAACGTGGCTTGGGGTTCCCGGTACACGGACGTTGCGCGGGGCAGGTTGCTCGAGCACTGGGCCCTGGCGCAGGGCCTGGTCATAGAGAACCGGGGTTCTGTCCCCACGTGCGTGCGGTGGACGGGCGAGTCAGTGGTGGACGTAACGTTTGCCAGCGCCGCCCTGTCGCCGCGCGTCACCGACTGGCGCGTTGTGGAGGAGGTGGAGACCTACTCGGACCACCGGTATATCCGGTTTGACGTCTCCGCCCAGACCCCAGACGCGCCGGTCCGACGGAACCCAAGTGGTCCGCGATGGGCGCTGAAACAGCTGGACCGGGAGCTATTCCTGGAAGCCTCGATCGTGCAGGCCTGGGTGTCATCACCGGGCAGGCCTGCCGACGTAAACAGCGAGGCGGAGTGGTTCCAGGAGGCCATGTCGGAAATCTGCGACATGGCCATGCCCCGGGTCCGGCAAGGACGCGCCCGGCGTCAGCTTTACTGGTGGTCGCGCGAGCTAGCATCGCTGCGCGAGGCGTGCGTTGCCGCGCGACGCCGGTACTCCAGGCTCCGCAGGCGCCGCAACCGACCTCCGGATGCGGCCGCCGTGGAGGCGGAGCTGCACGAGGGATACAGGGCAGCGAAGGCCGCCCTCCGCGATGAGATCTTGCGGGCCAAGGATCGGGCCCGCAAGGAGATGCTGGAGGTTCTGAACAGGGACCCATGGGGCTGGCCCTACAGATGGGTACGAGGGAAACTCCGCCCCTGGGCCCCCCCGTTGACGCAGAGCCTCCAGCCTCAATTCGTGGAGGACGTGGTGAGCGCCCTGTTCCCATCGCGAGGGGAGCACACTCCCCCGCCCATGGCGGCTCCGCCTCGGACGGAGTCCGACAGCGAGGGCGAAGCTGACGCAAACGCGGACCACAGCGACGACGACGTCTACGACGCTCCAGAGGTGACCGAGGTAGACCTGAGAGTGGCGGTACTACGGCTCAAGGCCAAGAGTGCCGCCCCAGGACCCGACGGCCTTCCAGGGAAAGCCTGGGTCCTGGCCTCGGGGACTCTCGGTCCTCGACTGGGAGGGCTCTATAGCGCATGCTTGGCAAGGGGCCAGTTTCCGCTTCGTTGGAAGACGGGAAAGCTGGTCCTCATCCAGAAGCCCGGGCGCCCTGCGGACTCTCCGTCCGCATTCCGGCCCATCGTGCTGCTCGACGAGGTGGGCAAGCTCTTTGAGAGAGTAATTGCAGACCGCCTCGTCGGGCACCTAAATAGGGTGGGCCCGAACCTGTCGGAGTGCCAGTATGGCTTCCGCAGGGGGCGCTCGACGGTGGACGCCATCATGCGCGTGAGAGCCCTCACGACGGGGGATGCAGTGGCCCAGGGCAGGGTCGTCGTGGCGGTGTCGCTAGACATCACCAACGCCTTTAACACCCTGCCCTGGAGTTGCATAAGGGAGGCACTCCGGTATCACCGGGTGCCGACCTACCTCCGTCGCACAGTCGAGGACTATTTGACGGATAGAGCCGTCATCTACCCCGGTCACCGGGGAGAGTGGACTCGGCGAGAGATGTCGTGCGGTGTCCCACAGGGATCGGTCTTAGGGCCACATCTGTGGGACATCGGTTTCGACTGGGTGCTGCGCGGCGACCTCCCTCTAGACGTCAGCGTAATCTGTTACGCTGACGACACGCTTGTCCTGGCGGAGGGAGTGTCGCACCAGGCGGCGGCCGACTTGGCGACGCGAGCGGTTGCGACAGTCGTTGGAAGGATCCGGCAGTTGGGACTCGAAGTGGCGCTGCACAAGACAGAGGCCATGTGCTTTCATGGCCATCTGAATGCGCCACTTACCGAGTCCCACATTACGGTGGGGGGGGTTCACGTCGGCGTCGGAGGTACGATGAAGTACCTGGGACTCGTCCTCGACAGCCGATGGAACTTTGGAGAACATTTCCAGCGTTTGGCCCCAAGGCTGAACCGGGCATCAGCCGCCTTCGGGCGGCTCCTGCCCAATATCGGCGGGCCAAACGCCCCCTGCCGGAGGTTGCACGCCGGTGTCGTGCGGTCCATGGCCCTCTACGGGGCCCCGGTGTGGGCCCTGAGCATCCGGACGCGACCACAGAAGCTGGTCGCATGCCAGAGGGCCATGGCTATCCGGATGATCCGAGGATACCGCACGATCGCCGGCGAATCGGCCAACCTCCTTGCCGGATCGCTGCCCTGGGATCTGGAGGCGACTGCCCTCCTGCGCGTCTACGAGTGGCGCGTGGAGGCGCAGCGCCGGGGCGTATCCCTGCTGCCTCGAGAAGTCGAGGCGCGGCGGGAAGAGCTCCGGTGCGATCTCAGGGCAGTCTGGAAGGAACGACTGTCGCAACCGAGGCACGGGCACGCCGCAATCGCGGCTGTAAGGCCCCTCTTTGAGGAGTGGCTGGATAGGTCCCACGGCGTCCTCACCTACCACCTGACACAGGTCCTCACCGGACATGGTAGCTTCGGGAGGTTCCTGTGTCAGATAAAGAAGGAGGAAACGCCAGGGTGTCACCACTGCGAGGATCGCCCGGAGGACACGGTGGAGCATACGGTGCAGGAATGCCCTGCTTGGGCGGAGCACCGCCGTGTCCTCACGCGGGCGATAGGCGGAGACCTCTCACGCCCTGCACTGGTCGCGGCCATGTTGCGGGGCGAGACGGAGTGGGAGGCGGTCGCCTCCTTCTGCGAAGCAGTTCTGCTCGCGAAGGGGGAGGCGGAACGCATGAGAGAGAGAACACCATCCTCTCTCCGCCCCAGACGCAGTGGTAGGCGCCCACGGCGACGGATGTCGCGGGACGATCTCCGGCCACCGTAGGCGCGGGCATGCGGGCGGGGAGTAAAGGGCAACTCGCTGCCCGACCATGGACCATGCCCGGGTCGACGGCGCGTTGTGTTCCACGCGCGCCTCAAAGAGTGTCAGCACGCTGACGGGGCCCCCTGCAGGGGGCCATAGCCTTGCCGGGGTCGCGGGACATACGTACACCGCGACTCCGGCACACAAACAAGGCTACTGAAGGACACCGTGGATTTTAGTCAGTACAAGTCTGACAGTCCCTCCCGCCCTGCCCGGGGTGGGAGGCCTCATTGGATGATTTTACCACGTAAAAAAAAAAAAAAAAAAAAACATTGTCTTAAGATAGTCATTCACATTTAATCATCTTTCTATCCTTATTCATGACTAGCTGTGCCCGCGACTTCGTTCGCGTGGATGTCGGAATTGAACAATGTATTTTTTAGTTCAAAGCGCTTAATTCAGGCCACGTTTTTCATATAAACCCTGTATTTAGAATTTTCTTAGATTTTTCAAGAAAATTTGAAACTTCTATTCCAGGTTTATGTAGGACTATTTTTCCTAATGCCCGCTCCATTCCAGTCCATTCCAGTCCATTCCAGTCCATTCCAGTCCATTCCAGTCCATTCCAGTCCATTCCAGTCCATTCCAGTCCATTCCAGTCCATTCCAGTCCATTCCAGTCCATTCCAGTCCATTCCAGTCCATTCCAGTCCATTCCAGTCCATTCCAGTCCATTCCAGTCCATTCCAGTCCATTCCAGTCCATTCCAGTCCATTCCAGTCCATTCCAGTCCATTCCAGTCCATTCCAGTCCATTCCAGTCCATTCCAGTCCATTCCAGTCCATTCCAGTCCATTCCAGTCCATTCCAGTCCATTCCAGTCCATTCCAGTCCATTCCAGTCCATTCCAGTCCATTCCAGTCCATTCCAGTCCATTCCAGTCCATTCCAGTCCATTCCAGTCCATTCCAGTCCATTCCAGTCCATTCCAGTCCATTCCAGTCCATTCCAGTCCATTCCAGTCCATTCCAGTCCATTCCAGTCCATTCCAGTCCATTCCAGTCCATTCCAGTCCATTCCAGTCCATTCCAGTCCATTCCAGTCCATTCCAGTCCATTCCAGTCCATTCCAGTCCATTCCAGTCCATTCCAGTCCATTCCAGTCCATTCCAGTTTTATGAATAATGTAGTTTTTCTATTCGAAGTTAGATCGCGCGACTGACGTACGAAATCAATGAGTGAGACCAAAGTGCACTCGTAATTTAACTTCTGAAACACTTCAAATTCAAATATCTTTTGATAGACTGAACCGATTACAATGAAACAAAAACTAAATTCCTCTCCAAGTTACGCTTAATCGTTGTGTATAAAAGTTATCTACATTAATTTCGTACATTTTATGTGATACCTGGACAAATACACAGACAAACAGACAAAAATTCTAAAAATGCTAGAAATGGGTTCTATTGGTTGTCCTTTAATACCCTGGCTATATTTTTTGAGTTTTTTTTTAATGTACAAAAATAACTTTTCTACAGTTTTATTATATGTATAGATAGATATGGAACTTGAGGATAGCAACACAGATTTTTTTCCATTCTCCTTTAGTGTTTTGCAGTACAAAGGAAAATGAATCGGGTACATTCTTACTATAATAAAGATAGAATATATTTTTATTACAATAAATTAAACGTGTATCCATTAAAGACTGCTTCTTTAATACCTCCACAAAGTTAGTACGGGCAGTACGGGATTAAATTCTCAAGGTCATTATCGTATCGTAACTTTTCCGTTCCATTTTAGGTAACCAAAACTAGTTGATTACACAAAATAACTAGTAAAACTTAGGTCCTCACTTTCAGTACTGTTCAGATTCCCTGACCTTGCAAGCATGGTCTTCATTGGAACTTTGCCCGAAGGCAACGAGCCCAAAATCTCAGCACAACGAATGTCTGGGCAATAAATCATTCTAACTAAAAAAATAAATGATATCCTAGTTGGTAAGGCGTCTGGTGTACTGAATCAGAAGGTCACGGTTTCAAGTCGTGTACGCATTCGATTTTTTTTACAAGAAACTTTAATAGAGTAAAGACGCGAAAGTGAGTTTGTTACTTTTTTTTATGCCAAAAGCGGGTAATTCACTAGATGGACATGCCCGTGGGCAGTTTTCATGGGCGTGTCTGTTGCCAGACTCATCAGTTTGTTAAATGGACATTTGTGGATGCTCAATTATGTACATTGAGATCATGCGGACTAGCAACGCAACGGGCAAGTCTGCCAGATTGACAGCAACGGTCCTACACTAGCAAACATTGCACAGACGTATAATTGCGAGGTCCGAACGGCATGCGGCATGGCTGCAGACTTGCCCGCGGGCAAGTTCAAGAAGCTTCCCGCTTTAACCCGTGAATCGATTTTGATGAATTTTGGTACAGGGGCCCCTGAGACGGTTCAACATTACTTTTTATTGAGAGAGCAAAGCCACGGACAAAATCTATTACTGTAAAGAGTTGCGCCGTGATCTTAAGATATTGTTTTTGTCTGTATTCGTAGTACTTATTAATATGTTAATGGCTACTCGTCTGCCTGAAGGGAACGGTTCAGAGAAATTGGTTCGGAGTTTGGCGTATTATTCAAGGTTCTGATTTGAATTAATAGGTAAATCTAAGATTCTAAAGTGTGAATCTTAGTTTTGGTCAAGCAATCGCATGCACAGTAGACTGGGCATGCATTCGGCATGATGTTTTCGATGCACTTACTAAGCGGGCAAAGTTTTATCAAGAATTTTTCAGAAAAAACAGATTTCGGATTTGGGCGGGATCGCAATAGGCTTATTTAAGTCCCATTTAATAACAACATGGGTTTGTGTTTCCTAATAGCAACAACCTTGAGGTCTTCAAGCCAAGAATGAAAAGGTAATTCTAAGCACAGTTCTAAGCAAGCATGCTTCACCGTCGACCACTACATGCTTAATCATCCCGTGAGATGCTGGCCAAATGCGAGCCTACCGTTAATAAAAAGAGAAAACATGTACACGGGATATAGAAATAGGGGTTTCTTATTAGGTACGGAGATTGCAAACGTGACGTAATGAATCTAGGACACAGTTTCTGGCCAATAGAAAATCTGGCGCTGGATGAATAGGTACTTATGTAAGTATGTACAGAGATGTAGGTTTACTTCGGTTATATAAAACGTGCGTTCAAGGGTAACCTTATAGATCTAGAACTTCACGGCCACGATTTCATAAAAAGTTAGAACGGTATGAAATAGGTTCATCTTTTTGTGACGTAAACCTTTCTTTCTTCTGAGACGCTAGCACAAGGACGCTGTGTATTCTTATGTATTTCAATTCTAAAATTGTAAATTCTCTATTTTGGGAAAATTGGGAATATTCCTAGCCTTGTCCCAACTATATTGCGGTCGGCTTCCAGTCGAACCAGATGCAGCTGAATATCAGTATTTTACATAGAGCGATTGCCTATCAGGCCTCCATCCAACCCTGTAACTGGGTAATACGATACACCACGGCAAGACTGATTGTCAGACTTTTAGAGCTTCTGACTTTTGGTAACGACTCTCAAAGACCTGCAAAGGGCCAACGGCTTTGCGTGCTTTCCGAGGCATGGAGGAAACTCGCTATGACAGATGGTCACGCATCCAAAGACCAACCTTGTTAAGCGCGGCTTAACACAGAAGATCTGTATGTAACGCAATACCATAATTTGGCATTAGGTAATTTTGCCTTTCCAGTGACGAATTACATTTTAATATTTACTAGCGGAGCAGTGGTGGCCCAGTGGTATTGGTCCCGACTTACGAGTTGTAGGTCGTAGGTTCGCCAGGCGCATTACTATATGTAATTTATTTCATCACCACTGCTCTCAAAACAGTGAAGGAAAACACCGTGAGGAAACCGGCATGTCCTGGAACCAAAAATTCGAAGATATGTGACATCTAGCAATCCGCATTGGGCACGCGTGGTGGATTATGGCCCACTCCCTCTCTCAGAATAGGAGGCCTGTGTCCCAGTAGTGGGAATATTATAGGCTGATGATGATGATTTACTAGCGGCCTGTCCCGGCGTCGTACGGGTGGAAGTCCTCTAAGACCCGGCCCCGATGGTTACAAAAAAATAATTATTCGAATCGGTTCAGCCGTTTTTGAGTTATGAGATTAGCAACACATTTTGCGACCCATTTTTATATTATAGATGGATAGAAGATAGATAGATAGAAGATATTCCTTCGGTAGTTTTATCTTAGCTTGCCACCGTCTACTTTTGCACCACGCTCATGCTAATACCTCCAAGTCTTGTTTTTGTTTGATCCGGTAAAGTACACCTGTGCAATAAAGCTAAAATGCTTTGTCATAGTGCTTTTACGGATGAAAATATTTTATAAAAACTGTCTTAGGATGATCGCTTTATCAACGACATGTCAGGACACACATTTCAAATAGAGATTTATGAGTGGCATAACTCGGGATAAATTTTATATTGAGCTTTCCTGGTAGCTATTTATCATTTAGTCTCTGCGTAACTGAGTACTAGGTTTACAGGGAGCACCGAAGGTTGGGACATCCAGTTTAAACTAATAAAACGAAATAGCTTAAAAAACATTTTTTGAGAGCCAAAAAATGTTTTTTAACGTGGAGCAGCACGGTGACCGATTCATGAAATTCTCAAAACCTTATTAAAAAACCTAAAATAACGAAAATACCTGACACCATGCACCGTCTTACGTCGTTTCAGTTCGGGAGACTTCGGCAATCATAAAAATATCCGTCATTAAGACAATAATAATTTACTTTTTCTTACTGATTCTAAACGGCCAGCTATAAAAGGAGTTTTCACAATGAAACCTACGTTTAAAATTCAGTAGTATTCAGTAGAGCACCATAAACATTTTAAAAAGATGATAATATTCTCGTTAAATATACGCGGTAGGCGATTATTTTCTTTAAAAAATAAATGTTATGCAATAGCTTCACCACGACAGTTTCGGGAGTGCCACATGTATTTTTTTTAACAAATTGTTAACCCCCTTTGAATAAGAGTAATGGCCACAACAGCTTATCTCTGTATGCGAAGAAGTTTCTGTCCTAAGAGGTCGTTAACCCTTAAACAAACGCGAGCCGGTATGCATTTTTTTTTAAAGGTTGCATTGTATTTTAGGTAATTGAGGGTCACTGATTTCATATTTTGAATCAAAGTTTAAAAAAGAATAGGGGATGGGGTAGTTTTTCTGGTGGTAAATAATTTACCATTATCCGTTCATGACTACAAAATTTTTGATGTTGGTGGTAAAATTGTTACCATTGTCCATTACGGTTTAATTTTCGTTTCTTGACTAGTGACTTCCTCTTGGTTCTACTCATAATATATATTTTTTTTAATTTTGAAAATGAAACATTTTATTTTTTTAATATTTTTTATTAGTATTGCATATTACCTATCTTATAGTATTACTTATATTAAATTTATTTTCTTTGATATATTGAATATCTGAAATAAACAAAGTATTAATTGACACGTTATGTAAGAACTTTATATGAACTTCTCAAAATATTTATTTAGCTTTTTGCAGTCCAAACAAAATATACAAAAAGACAACCGATTTTTATATAGATAATCTAATATTTTTCAAAGTGGGATCGGGCAAGGGTAAGATATTTACCACATATTTGAAACATCTAAATTATATATATAAATCAATTGCAAATGCTGCTAACGCGTGAGATTATTCAAAATATGTTATAGTTTTGGAATTTGCGTCGGAAAAGTACTTATCAGATTTTTTCTTGAACAAACTTTTAAAATTTCTGAAAACACCCGCCAAAAACTCGACTTTTTTCACAACAAAACCGTTAAGTCAACTTTGACATTACCTTACAGTGACAAATCACGTTGACAGGTTGTCAAATGAAATAAAATAGATAAACAAATTATTATAGATTATAAATATGTGATATTTATACCTTTAGTGTCACCGTATTAAAAGTTAGAGTGCATTATTTAAAAAAACACGATGTGGTAATATATATACCTTTATTTGAATAAGGGTTAAAGGACCTACTGAAAACAAAGATTTTTTCGTAGTAAGGTATAAAAAACACTGGCCAAGTGCGTGTTAGACAACGCGCTGTGGAGGGTTCCATCAATCAAATAGAAAAGTATTAACAGCGGACTACTAAAGAAACCCTAAAATGGGACTAAGTACAACATAACACATGTTACACTTATTATGAACCCTCTTTATTATTAAATCACAATCAATAATCTTTTTTGTTTTTTGTAAGTCGTTTCATCCATTATACCTATATAGGCGCCTTTATCATCAATAAATTTAATCATTTAATATGATTTTTCATGCATTAAAAAATTACATAAGTAAAGGGTTCTTTTCTGTTGCAGATACTATGTTTATCTCTGCATCACCCTCAGTTAGACAGACAGAAAATGCCTATGGCATTAAGCTCGCCGTTGTAAAATGTTGTGCATAAGTTTAATAAATAAGTTTACTATCTATTTTGTATAATTATCCCTCTTAATTTTATTACAATAGTCCAAAAAAGATACTTTCTTCTTTATTTCACAAACAGTCCAAACACTTCCTAAGCAAGAATTCCACTTAAAATCCGGACAAATAATACAGATAATTTTACCATTGCGTACAGAACCCCAGAAAAACCGGGCACAGCCAAAGAAACGTCCTTTACATTACCTGGTAGTGAAAACAGACGTGCCTCTATGTGTTTCTAAGCAAAAACGTGACTACATTTGCACAGTAATGTTCAGGAGCGACATACATCAACCAAATGGATTTGGGGATGTGATATACCTACCTAGATGTGTTATATACCTTACTGATGTATGTATAATGGTCGTCACGGTGTTCTTACTATGCTTTTATCCAGCTAAATGGGAGTTGGCGATACGATTTTTTGTATTACGTCTTCATCATCAGCCTATAATGGCTCTAATCTTACCACTGCTGGGACCAAGGCTTCCTTCAACGACGATATATTACTAGACTCCTAATAACAGGCGACCGATGTCTGTCAACACATTAGGCAAAAAAGTCTTATATCCGTCTTATTTCGACCACTCCTGTGAGCCGAAAACATACCTTGAGGCAGAACAGACCTTGAGTGAGCCAATCACAACGCAGTACCCCGTCTCTCTCGCTTACGTAGTACCTCAGCGAGTTGACAGAATAGTTTTGGTTCCTTAGATAGTGCATGCGGAGTCTAGTAATATATCGTCGTTGGCTTCCTTTCATACCTTACGACTTTGGTATCCAGGCGACTATCACAATACAAATCCATTTTCGTATGTACGCGTCAATGGACACCAAAGTCGTAAGGTATCGAAGATTTGCGTCTCCTTGAGTACCACGGTTCGTGTTATAGACAAATCAATGTAGTTATACTTGAAATATTTATACGTATTAGAATGTTATGTTTTTGGTTGCAAGAATCGGAAGGCCACAGGTCCAAATCCTGCTTGGATTCGATTTTTTCTTTCCACATAAAAGCTTAACAATGTGCGAAGTAGGCGTTAATGAGTATTTAAGGGCGCATAACCAGAAAGTTGGCAACGTCGCTAATACTAATACTTACATGTTTTAATTAATTTTGCAATATTACTGTATGGAAATAAGAACTATGGCTCTGTAGTGCACTAGAAAATTGATATAGGAATGCAATTAAAACACTGAATTTGATTTTGTAATCGTTCCAGGTGAATAAAAGGCATTTGGAAGATTTTCAAATGCTTTTTTTGCGTCTAAAACTATTTATTCGGTGTAACGATATTACTTATTGCATTCCTTAATCAATTTTTTTGTGGACTGCAGAGCCATTTTTCTTATTTTCATACAATAATTTTGCAAAATCAATTAAAACTTGTAAATATTTGACAGCCATTTGTGACGTTGCCAACTTTGAGAATACACGCTCTTAAAATGAATACACTATTTTAAAAGCCTTTCATAAAAATAAAATAAACAAAATATGCAAAGTATCTTAATTAATTATCCATTTTCTTTATTAGCTGTTGCATTTATAGTAACAAAGCGGAACAAATACGAACTCGGTAATGACCAGTCGTTATAACATCGCATTGTTGTACTTTCTTCTCTGTGGACCAGCTAATTGCGCTGAATATAATGCATACAACCTGTTTTCATTAGCAATGCTATATTAATATTTATTCTTTGTAAGTGATTAAATGTTTGTAATGACTATTGTGTGAATAAAGGTGGTGAATGAGAATGAAGAAAAATGACCCTTATTATTAGTCTCTGATACTCCTTACGAGTTTGGTATTCATTGACGCGTGCCTGTATTTGAACCTCTATGGATTTGCTGCGACTAAAAGGTAACCTACCCACCCAAACGGACATGTAGCGAGAACGTTCAGGAGTTGCTCCGGAACACACAGGCCAATTGAAGGACTGGAGGTGGGTTTTAGTCAGTACGAGTCTGATTATTTCTTCCGCTCCACCCTGAGTCAAGTCATTATTAAATGAATCCCACCCAAAACGATCACCGAATTAAATCATTTAATGAACAAAGCTCAAGTCTTTTCCGAGGTGTCGTTATCAAAAGGCTTCCAATTTTGATGATTTCCCACCCTATAACCTATAAAAGTCCTCTGGCTTCAAAACATTTGAAGACAAAATTCATAACATTAAATCCACGTTTGCTTGGATTTTAATCGGCCTGTCAGCATAACAATCCTTCAGACCTTACATCGGGGCGTTCATATATTATGTCGTTGAGTATCGAAACCTTTTAACAGTGAGAGCAAAGTAAAGAATTAAATATTTGTATGTATTAAAGTTAGTATTAAAAAAACCGACCGAATTGAGAACCTCCTCCTCGTTTTGAAGTCGGTTAAAAATATGATGATAACCCTTAGTCATATGACTGACCAAAATAATATCTGGACTTTAAAAGGGACAGTGACCTCTGAGTTTGATTCGGTCGTTTTTTCTCAGAGTAGTCAGATACAAAACACCGGTCTCATCTAGTTTATCTAGCCGAATTTGGAGTTGAAAGTACAAAATATTGTTCGGAACAAGTTCTAAATCGAAGCATTTATTTACTGTAGGACAATTACAGGCACTTTAAAATTGTTAAAATACAAAGTAAAAATATTTCAAAAATAGTTATGGAGTTACAGAAGTCAAAAAATATAATAACAGTGAAAGTACTGTAGATGCCCATTGCAACGCATAGATGTCTATGGAGAAGAATGGTCAAGAAACTCCATGGACACTCTTTTTTAATCGCCAAAATTATTACAGAACTTTTCTTACATCATTCATTTTCATTCTTCAATGAAATAATTCATTGACTGGCCTTGGTTTTTTTTTTACTTGGTAAAATCATCAAATGAGTCCTCCTACTCCGGACAAGGGGGAAGGGACTGTCAGACTTGTACTGACTAAAATCCATGGTGTCCTTCAATAGCCCTTTATGTTCTGGGGTCGTGATGATGGAATAAGTCTCGCGACCTGACCTTGGATTCCGAGCTTTTACTATTTTTACGCCTTACGGCACTCCACTATAAAGCATTATAAGAAAAATAACATTGCCACCTTCATTTTTCTTCGTAAATCCAAAGCTATTCCACTTTTAGGCGTTTTTCTTCGAGTCCACGACAAACATGGAGATATTTTATGTCCTTCGCTTTTGTTTGTGAAACGACTTCAAATATATGTTTTGTTTGGACTTACAACAGTTAACACAGGATTTATTATAGTCCGTGGAGCTTTTTATGTTATTTTATCATGTTGGTGGTTTATAATGAGTAATGGTTTTGTTTTGATAGCTTCGTAGATCTTGAAACCCTGGGATTTATACGACCAACGACGATGTATTACTAGACTCCTAATAACAGGCGTCCGATGTTTGTCAACACATTAGGAAAAAATGTCTCATGTCCGTCTTATTTCGACCACTCTCGGAGCCGTAAACAAACCTTGATACAGAACAGACCTTGAGTTAGCCAATCACAACGCAGTACCCCGTCCCCCTCGCTTACGTAGTACCTCAGCGAGTTGACAGAATTGTTTTTGTTCCTTAGATCGTGCATGCGAAGTCAAGTAATATATCGTCGTTGTTTAAGACGGAGCAGTTGGCTCAGTGGCTAAGCGATCGATTGCTGCATTGCGTGCTAGGTTCAATTCCTATACGTATGTTATTCCAGATCTGGTCGTTTGCGTCCCACGTTGTAGGAAAAAAATTCCAATGGGGGTTTTCAAATGGGTCACTTTGGGCACACACTTATGGGTCTGTTCACAACGAAACGGGACATGATGTAACGTGACGAGATGATACTGGAAATGTATCTTTCGTATAGTAAATAAGGTTTGATTTTGAGTAGCTCTATTGTAATCTGCGCGCAGCGTCCGTCTTGTCTCGGTGTAAGTTGCCCCTAAGGCCTTAAGATTACTCTATCCCTGAAACAAAAGCCGACGTAATTGTCGTCAAGTTACTTCCCAAAGAAAAATGAATAAAAAAGTTTTCAATTTCAGAAGAATATTCAGACGTTTCAGCTTTTTGAAGTTATGAGTAGGTATTGTTTATATGAAATGTCGAGTTTTTTTGTTTTTATTTTATACCGGAAACAAAATTACTTTTAAAAACCACGCTTGCCGATGTTGGTCTGTGGATGGGTGACCATTCTGTTATGGCGAGTTTCCTCCGTGCCTCGGAAAGCACGTAAAGCCTTTGGTCCCGGCTGTCATTTCTAGATCTTTAACAGTCGTTACTGTTAGTCAGAAGTTCTAAAGTCTGACAACCAGTCTTATCATAGGGTATGGTATGGCCCAGTTACTGGGTTGTGGAGGTCCGACAGGCAGTCGCTCCATGTAAAATACTGATATCCAGCTGAATCTGGTTTGACTGGAAGCCGACCGCAATATAGTTGGGAAAAGGCTACGCAGATGATGAGTGTCTGTCCCATGGAGTAGGATACGCATTTTTTTTTAATATTGAACCACTCTAGGAATTTCTCCTGTGTCGGGGATGCGTTTACAAACATAGAAACTCACATATACAAACGCCCAGACCCGTAACAACTTCTTGTACTGCTGACAAGAGTATTTCATAATGAGCCTTAAACTATTTGTTTTCAATTTCATCCTTTAAAATTTCTAACCACTTAAAAGAATAATGAACGAATGAAAAATTAATTCAGTCAACCCGCGATCATGGTGCATGCAACAGCGTCAAAATATCGGGAGCTCAAAATAATTGATAATCAAAAAAAAAATTAAGTAAAATTGGATTTAATTTTAACAATAATTACGTTATCATGCGTATTAGTTCTAAGTTTTAGTGCCACTAAACACAATTTCCATTCATTCTTTTTTTTCAACTATTATTATCATACAAATCCTCATTCATTCATAAAACTGTTTACTAAATAAAATAAAAAATAGATAATCAAATTCCACTCCGTTAATTAAGTCAGAATCTTCAAACTAGGTCACGGTGAGGGATGCCAATAAAATATGAAACTTCGCGGCCATCTCTGAAAGTTACAAAGATAGAATATTATTAAGGAAATCGTTAAGAGTTATTTCTAAGTTATTATTATTGACTTAATGATACGTAAGACTTTCGAATTATTTAGGAACTTTGGTTTCTTGTTATAAAATGTGGCTTTAAATGGTTATTATACAGGGTGTCAGGGACATCGACGCATAAAGGGATACCATGGATCCAGGACGTGATTCTTCCCGTGTTGGATTTATTTTTCGTCGGTTTTTTTTTATATAATAAAAAAAATTGTGATAATTTTACTTTAAACTGTTCATAATCGTTATTCTTACCTAAGCTAATGAGATTTAAAAAACCGACGAAAGATTCCAACACGGGGGGTCCAGAATCATGTTCTGGACCCATGGTATTCGTTTGTGTGTCGATGTCCCTTATACCCTGTATTAATAAGCATTAAAGACTACTAGAATGTCATCAAATAAGTCCCCCTGTTCTGAGTGGAGCTTTTTTTTTTTTTAGCGTGGTAAAATCATCAAATGAGTCCTCCCACCCCGGGCAGGGCGGGGTGATTTTAGTCAGTACGACTGTTAGACCCGTACTGACTAAAATCTACAGTGTTTGTTCAATTAACATTTACGTAACTAACTGGGTGACGCGGTTACCCGTTTGGCCAGTTCCACGATCCCGGCAGGTTTTTGACCTTCTATGGGGGCACTGTCTTTAATTTGAGATGGCTGACGGCTCTTTGAGACACGCGTGGAGCACGACGAAATGTCGATCCGAACTGACGGACAGAATTGCCTACTTTAGCTTGTCCAATGCAGCAACAAAATTATACGCCTAGTATGGTAAGCTTCAGAGAAAACTCACCCTTATGGTAGTGACATCACTACAAAAGGGAGTGAGATTTCTTTGAAGATTGTATGTACTTTTTTTTTACTTTACGTGGTAAAATCATAAAAATGAGTCCTCCCACCCCGGGCAGGGCGAGAGGGACTGTCAGACTCGTACTGATTGATCCACGGTGTCCTTCAATAGCCCTTTATGTTCCGGGGTCACGGTAATGAAATAAGTCAAGCCACCTGACTGTAGGTACGACGTCCCTTTTTGAAAAACACCATCAAAGTCAGTACTGTACGTAAACCATTTAGCTCATCCCCTCCTAGAATTTAAACCCACATCATATTACAGATAAAGACTTAAGGCTGATCCTTCAATCCTGACTGTATCCGTACATCACGTGCGGAACTCAAAGAGAAACGCATACATTCCCTCCCTTTCAGATTATTTACAATTCATGAGAACGTTGACAATGTTGAGGGGCTCGCACGAGTGCGCGGGGTAAACGTTATCTTTTCTTTTTTAATGTTCTTAACACAATTTACTGTCCTTCTTCTTTTATTTTATCGTAGTAAAATCATCCAATGAGTCCTCCCGCCCAGGGCGGGACGGGGGTCTCCATTACCGTGTTCCTGGAACATAAAGGGCTATGAAGGACATCGTGGATTTTAGTCAGTACAAGTCTGACAGTCCCTCACGCCCTGCCCGGGGTGGGAGGACTCATTTGATGATTAATTTATTTATTTATTTATTTTAATATATTACAACGGTTGTGTGAACAACCAATTACTGCAATTTAGATACAATTATGCAACAACAAAAAAATGAATTAAAATATAAAAACGTAAATAAAACAAGGCTCATAAAAAGAAAAGAAAAACACTTTCATAAAATCATCTCACAGTACTTCTGACATACCAATAAAATCTTCGACCATCCATCCTCAAACAGATCTTCTGTTGGATTTAAATCCAAGAGATCATTAAGCGCGGCCAGAGTGCGAGGGACTGGCGACTTAGCACGTGCAACTGTACGACATGCAGGAACGGCAAACAGCCTGTGCTTTCTGGCCCGGCAGTAATTATCTGGGACATGAAAGCGCGCCAGCACATCAAGCAGATCGGGAGCGTCGATAGTACCACGGAGCGTCTTACAGGCTATTGTGAGCTGATCACGTGCTCGCCTTACCTCTAGCGAGTTGTATCCGAGGCAACCCAGTAGAAATTTTGTCGGATATAGATATGGATAGTAGCCGTATTTCTGCTTGTACAGGTACCTAAGGAAAGCCTTTTGGACTTTTTCTAATAAAAGTGTGTAGGTACTTTCATGTGGATTCCACACGCAAGAGCTGGCTTCCAATTTGCTTCGTACGAGTGCATTAAAAACTATTTTGATCGCATGAGCGGTACGAAAATCACGGCAATTGCGTAGAACAAAGCCCAACCTTTGGTAGGATTGTTTGCCTACCGAGACCATATGGTCGATGGTCATTAAACCATGATAAAACAAAAAAAAAGGGCGGGACGGGAGGGACTGTCAGACTTGTACTGACTAAAATCCACGGTGATCCTTTAATAGCCCTTTACGACCAAGAGTCAGTCCCACGAGCTCCTTGAATCACGAGTTTGAGCTACACGATAACTGACAAATCCTTGCACTGACACCGGCTTCATCTAGTTTGTAAAAAGACGACGTGTAAAAGTGTTGATATTAACCTACTTGCAAAAATAAATATCATTTCATTTCATTTCCACGACCCCGATTTACTGCCCTTCTGCAGTACAGTTTTATTTTGTGACCAACCCAAGATTCATAATTATGAATTACACAATTGTGGAACAAGGGATATTTTGCCGTGTTGTCAGTTATTCCTGAAAGGTTCCATGAACAGTCGGATACGGCACATAACATGACACATAACCTGGAAGATGTTTTTTTCCGTACTGGAATGGAAATAGCCGCTTGCTCAGTATCGCGATCGTAGTGTCTTCAATGATTTTAAAATGGTTCTTATTGTTCTTATCGTACAATGGTTCTGTAATAATTTTGGCGATCTAAAAAGAGTGTCGATGGAGTTTCTTGCCTGTTCTTCTCCAAAGAGATCTACTTCTTGGAACGGGCATCTACGGTACTTTCACAGTTTTTATGTCGTGTGACTGGGACTGTAGCAACATAACTATTTTTGAACTGTTTTTATTTATTTAACGAAACTATTTTTGAAATGTTTTTGTCTTTTGACATTTCAAAAGTGCTATAACTGGCCTACTTGAAATAAATGCTTTGATTTGATTTGTTTCTTATTCTTTCGTGTGCCAATAAACGTATTTTCTTTCTTTCTTATTGGCGTCACGTTCACTTGGGCTAGTTCCTCCTATGGCTTGTTTCTATGTGAAAAAGCACCATCGATTCTCATGTTTTGGCAACAGTGTTTAGATTTATTTGCATGAAATTAATTTGCATGTTCATTCGCTTGGAAAGTGAGAAGAATGAGTTTTTTTGGGATCCATATCCAAAGGGTAAAACCTTAGTAAAGTTTAAGGGCCAAGCCGCAACCAACCTAAGTCAGCTTCACAGAAAACTCACACTCTTTGGCAGTGATGTTATTAACAAAAGAGGTGAGTTTTCTTTGAAACTTTCATCACACACACACAACTTTGCTGTCCGTGTGTCTGCCTGTGCATCAATCACCATAGCCTGGTGATGATAATTATAATTATATCTTGAATTGTAATAGTTACATAGTTGACATTTTCATAAGTTTCTGTTGTCGTTATAACAATATAAATACTATAGACAGAACAAAATCAATATTTAAAGGATCTCATATAATATACATGATTTTAAGCCGGTTTTTAAAATACTGTTAAGAAACCCTTCGTGCTCGAGTCCAACTCGCACTTGGCCAGTTTTTTGTGAATGGGGTGATGATATATGACGATACCGTGGAAAATTGTTGAGCTTTTGTCATGTCCGGTTTTTTTGCTGACAATGTTTACAATGGTATGAAAAAATGTTTATTTAGTCTAAACTAAGAATTTTTCCTGTATCTATGGTACCTAAACCCATTCTATCTATTTCATAAAACTAAAAATCGTTAGTATCGTGTCTATGGCATATGCCATAGACACGATAGATAGTTGAATGGCGTCATTCTGATATCAGAATGACACTTTTTCTCGTTAGTTACGTTGTTACTCCATTCGCTACCTACTCCATATATATTGTAACAAAACAAAAAGCAATTTACTCGTAATTATATGACCCAAATATCAGCCGAGATTGGGCCCTTTCAGGCCACCATTAAAAGCTCATTTTCACTCATTGAAGTGGCTTCATAGTATGGCTATGTTTGTAACCAGTAGCACATTTTAGTGACTTATAATGCAGTTAAGTCAGACATAAATATCCTATTTGTTGTACGCGGTGGCCTAGCCGCGCCACCGCATACACTTTTAATTTTTTTACAATTTTGTTAAATGTCTCGCGAATCTTTCTAGTACTGTGTTTATTTTATTTAGAACAATAATGAACAATTTATTCTTATTAACTTCGATTCAAAATGCGACTTTGGCGCGGCCAGGAAGTACCACACTGATACGAAGCAGAAGGCTAAAAGTATGTAAGTAAAATTGACTATTTTGCTCGCAGGAAAAATATTAACACTAAACATACAAGAAAGTAATTCGAAATCAACTGAACAAAAACTATTAATTGTAAGGTTGAATTTCGTTTGAATATCTTAAGACGATAAGTTCTTTATGTGTTAAGTTACTTTTTATTTATTTATCCATGTGACAGTTTTCTCATCAAAATTATGTTCATAAACGTCAAAATAACAGACTTTCTATCAAATCCCACATTTCTGTACTATAAATATTAATTTACTTGGAAACGTGGTGAGAAAATGGTCACAAAATAACGAGATGCCTACATAATTGATAGCCAGTGACTTTTATTCCAGACGGAGTCAAAATAAATCTAGAATTAATTTCTCATGAGAATTTTACAAAACAACAAGAAAACGCGTCCAGCCTGAAAACAAATCTTATGTTTTAATGTTATAGGTCATAAAACCAATCTGTACTAATCTATACTAATATTATAAAGAGGTAAATTTGTTTGTTTGTTTGTATGTAATGGGTAATCTCCGAAAGTTATGAACCGATTTTGAAAATTGTTTCACTGGTAGAAAGCTACATTATCACTGAGTGCTATAGGCTATAAATTATAAAGATATAATGCATATTAGCTGAACTATCTCAAGTTTTGTTTAGCCGGGCGGAAAAAAATTGCTCTTCCAACAGAGTTATTAGCCTGCGCTGCCTTAACAGTTGTTTAAAATGGAAAACAATGTATTGCAAAAATGTCCGATTTGAATAGTTCTACAATAAAGTCCGCGACACCATATTTCTATCTTTTATGTTTTAGTAGATATAGTAGCTTTTATGAGTTAAAAATAGTATTTCTCGACGTACTTTCCTTTGGACGGTTTTTTAATCAACAAAATTTTAAACCTTATCGAAAAAAATATTATTATGATCACAAGAACATCATAGAGATACGATTTGCCCCAAACAGTATGTCGATTGGTTAAATAGTTTCGAAGAAAATACAAAATTACTAAATCCCAAAATGCCTCCGTCCATTCACGAACCGCATTAGAACATGCTTTGTACGGACGTTTTTGTGTCAAGTACGAGTTGGTCTTTTTTTTTAGGTGGTAAAATCATCAAATGAGTCCCTGGGTGGGGCGGAAGGGATTGTCAGACTCTTATTGACTAAAATCCACCCGTGTTTCTTCGAATACCCTTTACGTTCCAAGGCTACGATAGCCTGCGTTAAGAAAAACCTGCGACACCAGTTGGTACTTGGTCGGACGACGAGCTACCCATTACTCACCGCTCGCAAGCCCGCTCCGCCACTGTGCCCTCTGCTGATCAGAGGGTCACGCGTTGGAGCGTCCACACGGCAGGCCATTCGCATACGGGCAGAGACCCAGAAAAACTGGTCTTCCCCCCGGACGTATCCGAGAGGGAACTCCAGTCCACGGGCGCACGTGGAGGTTTCCTGTCTTAGCACCCTAACGTGTTGGTCTTTAAAATTGTTTTGGTTGCTCGGTTTCTTAAAACACAAATACTACCGCGTCCTCATTCTTTGAATTGTCATAAAAGGAAATCACAACTTTCCCGACAGACATCCCAGACAAGAGCAACTCGAGTACGCCGTATGGAAGAGTCTGTTCTTGAAAATCATCAGCGCCTCTCGAGGAATAGAGAAAATATTTCGTAAGCACGCGCCGGGGAATCTAGCTCCGAGCGTTTACAGCGGCTTGCCAACCAAACTGGAGAACATAGCACTAGCGCTTAACGTGCGCAGCGTCTCACTTATTTAAGGCAGCATGTCTCTGCAACAAGGGAAAGGCAGTCTAGAGCTGAGCGATCGCAGATGCTCGCAAGCCAAAGCGCGAGCGGGTACACTTACGTACACACACGTACACAATCGCGGCTGTTAGACCCCTCTTTGAGAAGTGGCTGGTTAGGTCCCACGGCGTCCTCACCTACCGCTTGACGCGGGTCCTCACCGGACATGGATGATTCGGGAGGTACCTGTGTCTGATAAAGAAGGAGGAAACGCTCGAGTGTCACCACTACGAGGACCGCCCAGAGGACACGGTGGAGCATACGATGCAGGACTGCCTAGCTAGGGCGGAGCACCACCTCCTCAAGCAGGCGATGGGCGGAGACCTACTCGCACCCGGCATTGGCCGCGGCCATGCTGCGGGGTGAGACGGAGTGGGAAGCGGTCCCCGTCCTTCTGCGAAGCATTCATGCTCGCGAAGAAGGAGGCGGAACGCGTGAGAGAGAGGACAGCGTCCTTCCTCCGCCTCAGCCACAGTGGTAGACGCCCACGGCGATGGATGTCGCGTTGTGTTCCACGCGCGCGTCAAAGAGTGTCAGAATAATAACAGGGCCCTCCTATAGAGGGCCATAGCCGGGAGGGCCGGGGTTGCGGGACATACGGATACCGCAACTCCGGTACTCAAAGGGCTACCGAAGGACAACGTGGATTTTAGTCAGTACAAGTCTGACAGTCCCTCCCGCCCAGCCCGGTTTCGCAGGATTCATTTGATGATATTATCACGAAAAAAAAAGTGTCAAAGCGCGAGAACATCGCAGGCCCGTGCTCGAGAATCTAGCGATGAACGTGCGCAGCGTCTCACTGATTTAAGGCAGCATGTCTCAGCAACAAGGGATAGGGAGACTAGCGCTGAGCGCTCGCAGTGGCTCGCTAACCAAGCAATGAGAACATCGCAGGCCCGTACTCGAGAATCTAGCGTTGAACATGAGCAACGCCAAGCAACAGAAAGACGGCGGGCTGTTACTGTCAGTGTGCAATAATAATAATAATTTATTTAAATCAGACAATGTTAGTCCATATTCACATACAAAAATAAAAGAAAACATAATTTTTTAAATAATTATACAAACATCAGAATCATAGTAAAAATAAAATGTCAACTAATACATGTCAGAATTTGTGACATACTTTTAAACACATGCAACAAATTATAATTTTCTAACCGGCATCGGAGCAGCAACATGCCTACCACAGCAATGCCGGACAAAGGGACAGTCTATCCTGTTGGCTATCATTGCCAGGATGGCGTTGGGGCTGGCCCGCACCCGCCGCACCAGAGATGCACACCGCTTGCGCATAGTAGCGTGGAAACAATCAGTGCGCGCCATCGCGAACATCCCCGATGCGCTACAGAAACGGGGCAGCCCCAACACCGCCCGGAACGCGTTGTTGAACTGGACACGGAGGGCACTGTATGCCCGTTCAGTGTAGTCAGCCCACAGGCCACACGTGTATAGGGATGTGCAGTACGCTCTAAAAAGCGTGACCTTCACACCCATAGTACAACGCGAAAACCTGCGGGCTATCATATTGGCCCGCACTGACAGCGCCCTCCGTTCCCGGTCCATGTCAGCATGGTCTTTAAGGTCCTCGGTGAGCAGATGCCCTAGATATTTAAATTGTTCCACTCGCTCAATTGTGACTCCATCTAGGTTAATATTTGGAATATTCATAGGGCTCGACACACCGATGGCCCGAAAAACCATGTATTGGCTTTTCTTACCATTGTATTTTAAACCATGACCATGCGCGTAGTCCGTACACGTACTAAGAAGTTTCCTTAGCCCACAGATCGATGCGCTCAGCAGCACCATGTCGTCAGCATAACTCATATTGTTGACACAAACTCCATCTATATAACATCCGACATGCTGACTGCTGAGCGAGACGATCAGTTCGTTCATATAAATGTTGAACAATGTTGGCGAGGTCAGACCGCCCTGCCTCACACCACATTCATTTTTATAAGGATCCGACAACGCTCCCGCCCACCGTACACTATTGACCTGGTGCCCGTACCAGTATCGGAGCATGCTGGTGAGTTCCCACGGTACACCCGTGCTCTCCAGCTTCCCCCAAAGGATGTCGTACGAAACGAGGTCAAATGCCTTGGATAAGTCGAGGAAGCACGCGTATACCGGGGTCCTTCGCTTCGTGTAGTATTTAACGGTGTGCTTTAAACACAGTATTGCACTCTCTGTGGACAGTTTAGGTCGAAAACCAAACTGGTTATCATGAAGTGTTACATGTCTATTTAACTGTGTGTTAAGCACACCGTCAAACACCTTCGCCACTACAGTAGCCAGTGATATAGGCCTGTAGTTGTTTTTATCTGTCATATCTCCCGTTTTATTCTTTACCACCGGTACGATCACTGTCCTCATGAAGTCCGCAGGTAGGTAGGAGTGACACACACACAGCGAGAAAAACATTGCAAGGACTCTAGCTAAGTGCGGCCCGGCGTGCAGCAGGTGCTCAATGCTGAGTGCGTCGTGACCTGGCGACTTTCCTTTCTTAATCTGGCTTATGGCATTCGCAATATCTTTCGCAAGGAAACGCATTCCTATAATTTTATTGTTCGTATCAGCATTGTGCACCCCACTCGCCGGACCGAGCGGCGACCGAATCGAGAACTGTTCTCTAAACAGGTTCGCAATGCTCTTAGGATCACTCATGCCACCGACGCTCCCAGGAAGGCCAGGCCGCGAGTTTACTTTTCTTGTTTTTTTCCAAAAATCACGAAAGTCTCCTTTCGAGTGTTGTTCAGCGAGGGCGTCCATCCGAATCTGGTCCTGATTATTCTGGCACCACTTTAACCTGGACTTAAACACTTTTCTACTCTCTCGCATCTCCTCATACACAATACCGGATTTAGGTCTGCCATACAGAATCCACTCTTTAAGCCTCAACCTGGCCACCCTGTGAGCCTCGCCTACATGCCTATTCCATCCCGCCAAGCGTGCACCACCCCCACACTTCCGCGCGCTTCCCGCACTCACCATTGCCGCGCCCCGTAAGGCAGACACAATGTCGGAGTATAACTTATCCAGGACACGTTCATGGTCATGGTTACTACACAAATAGTCCGCACATTGTGCACAGTCTGCGGGAAAATCAATACATTTCAATCTCCTATGACACTCCTCACTATACATTAAAACCTGTTTCTTATTTCTTTCCCCCCATTTAATATGCATATTTTCATTACAAACCGTACGTGTATATATCTTTGGCGTTAACATGTTTAAATTACATTCCACAATGAGAGGAAAGTGGTCCGACCAAAGAGTGTCACATTTAACAAAAACATTTGTAACTGACTGCTTCGCCGCGTGAGTTACAACACAATGATCGAGCCAACTGGACGTCCCATGTACGTCACTGACGAATGTAAAGGTACCGGAATTTCTCCCTAACATTTCTACATCTATACAGAACCAACTCTCCTCGCTACATACATTAACAAGTTCACTGTAAAATAACTCACCCGGCGCCGCATTAAAGTCACCCAACACAAAAACAGACTCGATGTTACTCTCATCGACAATCGCACTAATTTCACTTAGACAGTCAATGAAATCCGGCAAATTGTTCACGGAGTTCGTTGGCAAGTACGCACTTATCACTAGCACTGACCTGTCATGGGCCGCTATTTTAATGGCACATATACGCTCACTACACTGAATCACTGACACTTCTTGAAAGGCGCTGTACCGCCATAACACCGCGACGCCGCCGTAGGGGCGACCTCGCAAAATGCCCGCCGACGTATCCACGGCTGACGTTGCCGTGTAGCCAAATCCGCTGTCAATCGTACCTATAAAAGGTATGTCGTGTGGAAGTATCCAGGTCTCCTGCAAGCATATCACGTCACAAGTACGGCACAGGTCTTTGATGTCGTGGACAGCTCGCTTCACGTTTTTACAATTGTAACTTGCCAAGCGATAAGACCGACTATCCATTATTTGGCTTATTTGTGCCGCCAGCAGTATTATTCTGCCGTTTCATGTCTTTTCGTCTGTAACTAACAAACCGTCGAAATATGACACCCGTCGGCCAGAGTTTCTCGTCCATATACGTAGGCAGATTGCATTCCCGTATATAAAACTTAAATGCTTTATACCCTCGTAGTACTCGCATATTTATAATTTCTAGATTCGTCATTGTAAATAATTAATACCGCGAGACCGATAACACGCATCCGTCGCTGGTGGATGCGCGTGCGCGCAATAAAAACAAAATCCTCCTTTTGGCAGTCACGAAATAAATCATAGCACTCGGCACTCAGTACTAACCGAACCACATTCATGATTTCATCACAAGTTAAAATGTTTACCGCCCAACGAAGTGGGCATGGGTCAGCTAGTATAATATAACAATATTATACAGAGGTAACGAATACGTCGCGATATCAAATATTTTCTATAGAAAGAAAAAAATCGTAAACGTGAGACGTTACAAATGGATTGTAGAGTTCGTTGCTAAAGGCAGAACCTCGGGGCCTCAGTTAGAAAGAGGGCAGGATCTGAATCCGGAAGTTGTTTTTTCCATTGAAAATGTTATTGAAAAAAAGGAAAATTATTACGAAATGATTCTAGGCTTATTTTATTTATCAAATTGCACTTTTTCGAAGTCCATTTTGGGGTAGTTTTCCACGAAGGTCACTGCTGACAATGGCACTTGAGCTACTTGCACCTTATCTATTCGACATTAGGATCCTGTCAAAATTTTTCGCAGGTGCCAGGTGCCCTTCGTGGAATACCTCATTTTCGGTCATGATCTTTTGAAAGGACACTGTGATCCTGCTACATAAATAGCAATTGAAACAATGGATTTTTAGTCCGTAGATCCACCCAGGCAAGTAGGACTAATTCAAAGATTTACCATTTCAAAAAAAGGCTAAACTTTTCTACCCTCTTCCTCTCTGTACATAAAACAAGTGCGCAAACAGATTCAAAGGGCTCTTGGTTTCGTTTGCACTATAAACGCTTCGCTCGGCTCTATCTATCCCCTTTTATTTGATTGTTGTAAACTAGGTTTAGCTGTGTAAGGACTTTTAGCTTCCCTTTATAAGTTAGATTTTTTGGAAATGTTGAAACGATCTTTGTAATTTTTTTGGAGTTGATAGTGTTTTGTTTTAGGCAGTTTCAGCTGCTGGATCAGTGTAAAGGCTTTGCTAAATAGCGAGGTCAGTAGGCGAATAGGTCTACCAAAACAAATATCCTAAGGGCCTATGCACACCACGTTTTTTAAACGCGCCGTCGACGCGCCGTTTAGAAACGCGTGTCGACGGCGCGTTTTTGTCCATAAGAGCAGTTTGTTGTCGTGATACAAAGTGTCAAACGCGCGTTTGCATCGCTACAAACGCGCGTCGACGGCGCGTTTAAAAAACGTGGTGTGCATAGACCCTAATACTTCGAATATTTGACCTATTTAGTGAAATAGGTCAAATATTCGAATAGTGATGCGAATACTGTCTTCGGTTATTCGAGAAATACTTGTTTTTTTAAATATGCAAACGTCACTGGTTTCTACTAACTATATAATTTGTTTTAAATCTATTCTAAGTTGAGTAAGTAACATCAGCAATACTGAAAGCTTAGTGAAGATACCCTGATATCATAATACCTATGTTTGAAATACCGACGTCCTAAACACCGAAATTCAAAATACCGAAAGTTCATAATACCTATGTTTGAAATACCGACGTCCAAAACACCGAAATTCAAAATACCGAAAGTTCATAATACCTATGTTTGAAATACCGACGTCCAAAACACCGAAAGTTTTAAATGCCGATAGTCGTTACGTTTTTTTTATCAAAAACCACGGTTTTTGGAGGAGCAAGTCGACGGAGCCCCGCTCCGCGGGGCTCCTACTTCTGCGTGGTTAAAAAAAAAATAACCACGAAGAGGATGGCGGGGTCTTTCAGACCCCGCCATCCTCTTCTAACCTAAATTGTCCGAGTCGGGGTGCCAGCAAGTCCCGAGGTTAGACCTAGTTCTAACCGGCTAAACCTAGTTCTAACTGAAGATAAGTATGATACACGTAGGTTTAACCGCATGTGGTCGGTTACGCCTTATTTTTTTTAACCACGCAGAAGTAGGAGCCCCGCGGAGCGGAGCTCCGTCGACTTGCTCCTGTGAAGGAAATTTACGGCATTTTAAATTTCGAGTTTTTAAACTTCGGGTTTTTAAACTTCGGGATTTTAAACTTTCGGGCAAATGAACTTTCGAGATTTAAAACTTTCGACCAAACAACCATTCGGCGTTTCAATATTTGGGATTCCGTCCATCGGTATTTTAAAATTCGGTCTTTTAAATTTCGGTATTTTAATACGTACCCGATAAGACTGAGTACAAACGAGCTGGGTTTCAACCTTAGGATCAATTCATACCGAGACGGCGACGCTGTGCCCTCATTTCAATAGAGCGAAATCAAACTTTATTACTACATGAAAACATCTCAACTTTAACTTACTTTAATGGTGAGTCAAAACCAAACTTTATTTGCTGTACGAAAAGATGCACATTTCCAGGGGCCTTAGTCAAACAGCATACGACAGTAAACGACAATCGTTATCGTTCAACAGTCACCAATACATTTTCAACTTCATAAAGTTGAAAATCTATTGAAGTTCACAGATCGTTTTCGTTTGTTTCGTTCGTTATCGATTAGCAGTTTTTAATAGATTTTCAACTTTACGCGCCGGGGTATAAAGTTGAAAATGTATTGGTGATTGATTAACGATAACGATTGTCGTTTACTGCCGTATACTGTTTGATTATGGCCCCTGTATCGTCACGCGTCGCGTCGCTTCTCGGTGTGAACTAACCCTTTTCATAGCTCAGTATTAATAAAGTAAAGCATTAGAAGCCCCTAAAGTTTATTGTGATTACATGCATAGTCTATACCAAAGAAAACTATTAGAGATTTATCTACTCTTAGAAAAATTCTATATCACAAAGTAATCCGCTTTCAACAATATGCCACGGTAATAAATGAAATTGGCAGTCTTCCTTTACTTTTTCAACTTGTAAGACACTTTTCAAGTGAGCAAAGTTGCCGAGAGCCCTTGGAATAAGGAAGCACGTAAAATGCCAATAAGATTTTAAGAAATACAACATGGGCGTTTATGAAACAAAAAATTATGCTTTGATCTCAGATTACGAAAGATTTTGTTGTTTTTTTTTTTATTTTGGGGGATTGAATTATAAAAGTAAGAGTATGTATGTTTTTTTTTTTTATGTATGTGCATCGATTACTCCGAGGTTTCTTGTCCGATTAGTGTGATTCTTTTTTTGTTCGATGCAGGATACTTGCAGTTTGGTTCAGTACTTTTTATTTCGTGAGCATTTTTATTAATTTCGCCTACTTGGATGACATGATGATCTTTACTTTTTGCGTGTTTGTTACGCGATTACTTCGCCAATTGTAGACCGATTTTCAAAATTGTTTTTTTTTTGTTGTACTAGAGATCGTTCACCTTAGGGAATACTGTAAGTTTCATCGAACTCTGTTCAGCATTTTATGAGATAGGGAATTTTATTGGAACTTTCTTTTATGTACACAACATGGGCGATGTTAATACCGGTGCTACGGATTACAAAATTCTAGTGCACATGTAAGAAAATGATGTATTTGCCAAGAATTTGGGTTGAATTTTTAAACTAAAAAGAGTAAAATAAAAACTTTTTTCAAAAAAAATTTAACCGCCTTCAAAAACAACCACAAAAAAGGGTAAAATAACCTACAAAATAACTTTTCTTTCGGAAGTCGGTGGCAAAAAGACATCGAAATAATAAAACAAAGCCACCGACTTCCGAAAGAAAAGTTATTTTGTAGGTTATTTTACCCTTCTTTGTGGTTGTTTTTGAAGGCGGTTAAATTTTTTACTCATATATTCAGCTAATCAATTTTGTTATGTACCTAGTTATATTTGTGAACCATTTGCTAAATACCTTTTCAATACAAAACACTCACTTCATTAGGTATAATTCTGTGATATTTTGTTAAATTGATTGACTGATGACACGGTTGGTGCGATTTGACTCCTGTGCCGTGTGTCGCGGGTTCTATTCCCGGACGGAGCAAATATTTGTATAATCTGCAAGTAGTTGTTCTTGCCGTGTGTGTATGTGAGTTTATATGTTTGTAAATGCAAAATCCTAGTGTGGGACAACTTAAAAAAAGAATACTTGTTCAAAAGTCACTTTCTACTGTTCTAACTTACTCCTATATACCTACATTTTTTTTTCTGTAAAACTAAGTACTGACATCGATCTCCTAATAAAATTCTACCTTTATCAATTGCAATCCGAGTTTTATCCCAGGCTTTACAAGAACCCCCGTAGAGGCTCAAAGGATACATTGATACAGTTAGGAATTTGTACAAAAACATGAACAGTTTTACAAGTTCAGTTGCTTTATCCTTCAAAAGATGAGTCAGTAACTTTTGTTTAAAACGACGAAAAAAAGGCAATTTAATGTTTGTAAACGCACCCAAATTACAGGAGAAATTCCTAGTATGGGGAGAATTCTAAGAATTTCTCTTGTAATTTGGTTGCGTTTCATCATCATATCAGCCGTAAGACGTCGACTGCTGAACATAGGCCTCCCCTTTAGACTTCCAGTAGGACCGGTTGTAAGCGGCCTGCATCCAGCGTGATCCTGTGGTCTTCATAAGATCGTCTGCCCACCTAGTGGATGGACGTCCAAAGCTGCGCTTGCCGGCGCGTGGTCTCCATTCGAGAACCTTACGGCCCCATCGGCCATCAGGGTGCGCTTACAAACATTAAATTACCTTTTTTTAATATTTAGACGCATAAATGACTACATCGCGTATTTCAAAGTTTTTTTGGGAAGAAATATTCTACAGCGAGCAGGATTTGCCTTCGATGCTCCTAGGAAAAACCACGGTGGTATGGTTGGTAAAAGCGAAGGATATATAAATCCGGAGGTAGGTTCAAATCCTGCTCATAGTTGTTTTTTTTAATTTTCACAAGAGATTTATATTCATTTACACAACACGTATACACTTATGCAAGAATCGAACCCGCGACACGCATCGCAGCAGCCAATAACTGCTTCAACTGAGCTATCAAACTTCAAAAATGACTTTTAGAAATATGATTTCTAACGGTCAGTTTCTTCATTAAAGTAACATTTTATGTTACGTAATTTTTTACGTACTGACTACAACTTTTGAAGACATTAAAACGACGTTAATTGTGTTCTGTTTGTTTCGTGCAAGATCGAACTCGAGACATATATCACCGCAGCCAATCTCTGCCAACCATGCCGTTAATATGTATAAATGGCCATTGTTTTCTAATACACACTTTCTAACCATATTTTAACCGTAACGGGTTAACAGTTCTTAACGAGTTAAGCCTACCTTGCAAACCCTTTCGTAGAATTAAACCTTACAATTTATTATGGTATTGTTTAAAGGGTTCATGTCAGATGGCCGTGGGGTAAAAAGTCCAAGGTTTGCATTTTGTTTATTATTTCATTATCCCATACTCCATACCTACTATATTAAATTTTATTGTACTTACTAGCTGACCCGGCAAACTTTGTTTTGCCAAATTAATTGTTTGTACACTTAGGGGTATGAAAAATAGATATTGGCCGATTCTCATAGATACCGGATAAGCACAAAAAATTTCATCAAAATCGGTCAAGCCGTTTCGGAGGGGTATGGCAACGAAAACTGTGACACGAGAATTTTATATATTAAGATTTAACTTCTATTAAAAAAAACATTAATGAATTATTGCTTTATTTTTCTTTTTTAAGTTGGGGTCACGTTTGATCTAATAAAATACGTTACCACTCCAAAACATATATAGTGCCGGTACGAATGTGAAAATGAAAATAAACGTGATTGGTTTGGATTAAGTGCGCTGAACTCTAGATTTTATATACGCGAGCTCTTTCTCTTCCATGGTAATGATTATCCTATTTTAAACTTTACTGTAGCGACCAAAACCGCTACCACCTATGAGCGGTGAGACCACGGCAGGACATCACGCCACCACTACGTCATATGAGGTGATTAGGCGGAGTAAAACAAATAGGACACACCTCAGGAGCTACCCTAATAAGAAGTATGCACCTATCCACTTCATTACTTAATTTTTCGGCGAGTGCCATATAAGCAAACAAAAATATAAACAAAAATTGTTTTACGCTTATAAACCCGAAAAGGCAGTCGATATCAGAGGCATCTCGAGGTTTGGTTAGGTTCGGTCTTGAGAAAAATAATCAGTCGCTCCATACATTTCTGCTCTACACAATCGTTGAAATGTTAGTCTTTTTTTGCGATTACACAAGCCCAACAAAGACGGTAAATACATTACCCAGGTTGCGCCAAAAACAGACATCAAACAAAAAACTCCGTTCCATACAAAGTTACCTCGAGTGGGCTACATGTACTTCGCTCCTGTCTACACTACGCCGGACTAGAGAGTACGTGATATGAATAGAAAAGTAACAACCACTAGCCTTTAAGAATGTTTCTATTATGCTCCGTGTGCGGCCTAGATTATTTGATTTGCTTTGTGGTTTTAGAAAATAGAAAAAATGTATCCGAAGACAAAAATAATGTGGTCCTTTTAGCTTGCCAGACATTCGTCGAATTTATATGGAGGAGCAAAATTGGTCTAATTTTTTTTTTTGTAAATGTTTATTAATTAATCAGTAACGAAAAACGTAAATACCTTCTAAGTAGTTAAGTCAGTGTTTCGAACTTGAATAATTACGATATGTTCCTGCTGATTAAAAAAATATATATATTGCACCTAATTATGCCTTACAAGCTTTACATAACACGGAAACTTGCTATATACTTATTCCGTATATTTAGGTTAAGACGGATGTGTGTCCTCTCATGCCCAGCATTGGTCCTCTCGCGCCTGGCATTGGTCGAGGCAATGCTGCGGGGCGAGAAGAAATGGCAAGCGGTCGTCTCCTTCTGCGTAGCAGTCATGCTCGCGGAGGAGGAGGCGGGCCGCGTGAGTGAGAGAACAGCGTCCTCCTGCCACTCCCAGGTGGGCGCCTAAGGTGACGTCGCCCGACGAGCTCCGGCCACCGTAGACCCGGGCATGCGTACGGCGAGTAATAGGCGACTTGCTTTCCGACCATGGACCATGCCCGGGTCGACGGCGCGTTGTGTTCCAGGCGCGCTTCAAGGAGTGTCAGCATAATGACGGGACCCCCCTTTAGAGTGCCAAAGGCTGCCGAAGTCGTGGATCGCCACATAGGACAACATTATCCTAGTGATATTGATCGTACACAGATGAAACGGCCACAAGCTAGTTTAACATAAAATCAATCCGATGAAAAAGAAAGGACCCGAGTAAGGCCCTCAGGCACAAAGCTACTTTATCAGAATCATAATTTGAATTGTGATAAAATTCGTGAAATGGAATATTTCATTATGTTTATTGATATTGATATAGTGTCTTTTTTAGATTCCCTTTTTATTTGAATAAAGGATGTTGCCCAATGAATAATCCCCGCGTCTTTTCTCTTGGAAAAATCATCTAATATTAGAATGGTGTTTCGTATTCCACGTTAAGGTTTTATTCCATTTCATTGCATAAATGTTTTTCATCTCTGATTGAAAACCAGTCAGGCATTTCTAGGAAGCTTGGTGGTAATCTAGGTCAGTGATAATTTAAAAGATTTCTTGGAGAAAGTTTAAATTTAAATTTATTATTTGTTTCTGAAAGTCGCATTTATAATTCAACTTGCAGTGCCAGCGCCTTCAGCGTTTTGAAAATAAAATGCATCATCATATCGGTTCTAAGACGTCCACTGCTGAACATACGCCTCCCCTATAAAATTATCCCACAGGATTGTAAAATTATAAGTTCTCTGATTTATTCCAAGCTATATAATAATTCTGTTTCTTTCTTTCACATTTTTGTTCAACAACCGTTTCGACCTGCTTCAGTAACAAACAGCCAAACATCGTTTTTTGTACAGGATAGTCAATTTCGAGAAAGGCTAAAGCTACATAACATCAATCTACAGCTACTAGGAGCCCAGCAGTAGAGTAGCAGTTTATTATAAAGAGTTACCGTTTGACCATAAAAAAGTGAAACATCTAGTTGAACAGTTTTTTATTTATTTATTTTTTAATCACAGCACCACATACGGGGTGTGGTCAATTTTTTTTTATTTTTTATTAATCACACAACGCCATCTAGTCCCAAGCTAAGCAGGGCTTGTGTTATGGGTACTAGACAACTGATAAACATACTTAAATATTTCTAAATACATACATATTATAGATAAATAACACCCAGACACAGAACAAATGATCTTGCTCATCACACAAACATTTGTCCTGGGTGGGAATCGAACCCACGACCTCCGGCATAGTAGTCAGGGTCACTAACCACTAGACCAACAGGCCAGAAGAGTTGTCTTAAAAACCTGTCAACGTCAAAACAACACTTCACGTTGATAGGATCGTTTTACAGTTACATATTTTTAAAGACAAGCGATCACAGATGTTTATCTTTTAAAGTTGAAAGTTAAGACTGGTTGTAAAATATAGTATTTAATCATCTGATATAATAGTCAAGGCATAATAACTCTTAAAACAGCAGGATTAAAAGAGATTGTCACGTCTGATTACTAACCCCTACGTATTTTGCCATCACATAACTCGGCTAACCGCGGCTCAAAGCGGGGTTTAACGGCAAGCGCATACGACCGCAACGCGGTTGTGATCCCCGCTATATCGATGACATGATAACACATCTACCTAAGTGCGGTTACCACAGGATTTGATGGATTGTGCTTAGATAATAGTTTAGTATCATCGTTTTGATTATTTTATAATGGTCTGCCAATGGGTATTTGAGCCACTTATTATACTTTTTACCTGTCTAAACGATATTCCTAATTTTACGGAAAATATCGCGTTTATTTTTTACAACCCGTTGTACATCACTATAATATGGCTCTTATTGTAGTCAGTAAAATGACAAGTGCAACTGTCACTGATGCAATGACATTTAGTACATTTCTATAGTGAAAAAATGTCATTTTACTGTTATTTTACTGACTACAATTTATAATCGTACTTAAGATCACTTGGTAATGCAATTTTACCCGAAATGTTAATTTACTCATTAATATGGATAAATTCTCGTTTCCATTGCCGAAGTCGCTGGACTGTCTAAACAGTTTACCGTAACCCTGGAAGGAAAAGGGCTATTGAAGGAACATGGTAGATTTTACAGTACAAGTCTGACAGACCCTTCCACTCCACCCAGGGCGAGGGCTCATTAACGGCATTCAAAATTAAAAAAAGGTGACGGTATACGGAAGATTATACAGAGAAGTACCTATGTATAATTAATGTATAATATAAAATAAATGAGCAGTACCATGGGTAAATAATAATTACCCGTGGGTGAATAATAATTACCCGCTACTAGATTGCTTGGTAGGACCACGAATATTTTTTTTACCAATGTGAAAATTATTCAGCAATGATATTATACTAATGTTTTCGAATAAGAAAACGTGAGCGGGAACTAAAACGTAACTTTTTTAACATTCACCTTCAGGATTTCTCAAAGTTGCCCAACAACTAAAACTTTGTACCTACCTCAAGGTTCGACTAAGCACATGTTTTCTTGGAAATTCAAAGTGTTGAAACCTTAAAATATCAACTATGTAAGTCGAAAGTTTAGAACAACGTGGAATATAATTTAAAATTGGTTTTGTATTTTCTCCAAAATGTTGTTGTAGCCAATTGGGGTATAATGGCTCTTATCCTCGCGTAAAATAACAGCTTTGTGGGCTTAAATTATTGATTACTTGCTCAGTATTGTATGACGATGTGATTGGCATGGCGCTTGTTTGATTTCCGTAGGACACAAATATTTGTAAGAGCTACAATTAGTTTCTCCATGTCTGGTTGTGTACGTAAGCTAATTATGTGAATGCACACACAGGAAAAATTCTAATTCCTCACACTTAAAAAAAATCGCAAGAACTATCTTCAAAAAACGGTCGAGAGGTTTCGGAGGAGTAGTCACGAACATCAAGAGACTGAAGAAAACTAATTAGAACGTAACTTTGCACATAATTTTTAACTCGTTTTTTTCTTTTGGTATGTTATCCAAAAGTGACGAAGATTATGTCGCTTTTAATATTTGCAATACGTCACTCATAAGTATAATTTTCACAAGTTCTTACGTCACGAAGACGAACGAAAATACACAGTCATGTCCTTTATTGTTTAAAAATCTAGCTTTTTTATCGTGGTAAAATCATCAAAAATGAGTCCTCCACCTATACTGACACAAATTCACGGTATCCTTCAGTAGCCCTTTACATTCCGGGGTCACATTATCCCTTAGTCCCGCGACCCAAACCTAGCTAACGGTCCAATAAGATATTGCAATTTATTTATGCTCTCTACCTATTCAGTTAGGTACGAAAGATTGGTTACAACCTCTGATAAATGAAAACCAGTCAAGCACTCCGTCGGAGAGAACTTCGCTTCATAATGCGCAGTGATTAAAAACCCAAGCCCGCATGTCCTTTGTGAACAACAATGTCACACATCAGCCATTCAGACTGAATGTATTCGTCACTCAACGTACACACTGTAGTACATTCTGTGATAATTTTGTAACTCCAGTGTACAGTTGTTGTGTTCGTGTAAATTATGTAAATGATTTTGCGGAAACTTCGTAAGGGTTTTAAGTACTGTTCATGTTATTTTTGACGTTGAAGAATTATGAATTCTTTACGGGATATGACAATGATTATGAGGAGCTCGTGCCACATAATTTATTTTCGCACAAGACAATCTTTCAAGTTAAACCACTCTTGCCGCCTGCCAGGGTCGCGGGACTTATCTCCTTACCGTGACCCCGCAACATAAAGCGCTATTGAAGGACACCGTGGATTTTAGTCAGTATAAGTCTGACAGCCCCTCTCGCTCTGCTCGGGGTGGGAGGACTCATTTGATGATAAAAAAGAATAAAAGCCGCGCTTGCCGAGGTTAGTCTGTGGATGAGTGACCATCTGTCAAAAGGAGTTTCCTCCGTGCCTCGCAAAACACGTAATGCCTATGGTCCCGGCTGCAATTTGTAAATATTTGACGTCGTCTCTGAGTCGTTATTATTAGTCAGAATCTCAAACGGCCTACAGCCAGTCTACCAGATAGGCAGTGGCTCCATGTAAAATACTGATATTCAGCTGCATCTGGTTCGTCTGGAAGCTGACCCCAATATAGCTGGAAAAAGTTAGGCAGATGATGTGGCATAAATATTTTTTAATAATTCATAGAAAATCAGAAATGTTATCGTTTTTAAATATAATTATTTCCTGTGAGAGTTAATACTTATCTTTCAAAGAGGCAACGATGGCTTGTGTTTATATTTTAAGTATACTATTTATTTGTTCATGTCGTTGTTTATTTGTTAATTTATGGTACACGTACATAGTTTTTCGTTTGTGAAAGCTATGCGGTGCATTTTTTTTTCATGATAAATAATTACTCTATAGCCCAGCATTGTCCCAAGATATACCTAGAGTCTATGTTAGTACATTACCGATGACCTAAGCAGAAAAGAAAAAGGGTGACATCACAAAGCGGTTGGCTGTGGATGTAAACACAGGTGCCTCACCCGGCGATAGCGTGTTTTGATCACACCCTGTTTATGGGTTAAAACTTACTGTTCACGGTTATTTTTTTACTCGCCATCCGGATGTCCGTGCCTACGGTGGCTGGAAATTGCTTCCCGACGTCCGTTGCTGTGGACGCCTTCCGTGGCGGCTCGGTCGCGAGGTAGAGGCTGTCATAATCATATTATAATCATAATAATTTATTTGTCAGAGCATGGTACAAAGTTATGGTTAATTATTGGTCTCATCACATTCTGCCAATTGTGGCGTGCAAATGTTTGGTACTTATGACATAATTATAAAAGAGAACATGTGCTAAGGCCAGTATAAACATTAAGCCATAATCTCTGTCCTGTCCATCACGCGTTGGTACGCATTGATGGAGGAGGTGGTCCTCCTCCATCGCTGTCATGACTGCTTCGCAGATTCAGGAGATTATTATTAACGCTGCAATTATTTCAAACACTGTCTCTGTACGAAAAAAATGATTTATAGAAGTAAGAAGAACTTTCTTTATTAATGGACACCAAAACACCAGAAATTCCTCCTTAAAATCCTCCGTAAAATCATCAAATGAGGCCTCCCACCCCGGGCAGGGCGGGACGGACTGTCAGACTTGTAACTAAAATTCACGGTGTCCTTCAATAGCCCTTTATGTTCCGGGGTCACGGTGATGGTATAAGACCCGCGACCTAGAAATTCCTCCTGCACCGTGGGTAAAAATTCAGTCGTGTGATTTTACAGTGACAGCTTTTTATTTCGAGTCCATGGCGTTCATTTTATTCGTTACAATATTCTATTTAACTCAAACGCTCTGTAGTATTTTATAACAATTAACTTTTTGCTTTAAAGAATAAAATTGAAAATCCATTACACGTATAAGGCTGTCAAAAAACTTGCGACAAAAAAGTCGCATGTCGAATGTCTTTCGTTACGAAGTGTAACGTATCCAACTAATGTTGTTTATTTCGATAGCAGCCGCGCTCATTCGTATAATGTTCTACGAAAATTACTGTAATCAACTCTATTCATAATTTTCTCTTTCTAAGTGGCGTGTGAGTGAGTGGAAAGTTCGAAGAAATAACGTTTGTATCGATCTTTTGACCTGATAAAAATAGTCAACCTTCGCCAAAGAGGTATTGGATCTGTAGATTTGTAGGTATATCACATTTTTTACAGTTAAAACTGTAATTCAAATTATGCTGACTTTTTACAAGTGCCTTGGACCAGAGGGCGATCGTTTTTACACAGGTTTAAAATATTATTTTTATATAAATGTTTAAGATATTCGCATCCGGCTCGAAGGACCATGTTTACATACACCTTTTGTATTTGGTATAGTTTTGGCTGGTAGATTTAAGAGAGTGAAGATTATAGATATTAAATACCAGTTATAAAATAAAATCACAAATTTTTGGACCTGAACTGAAAGTTTGTTTAGTCATTCGATAAAAAAGGATTCATAGGTTTTTATGAAATGCTGTTTAGCGCCAAACTCTTAATGTAGAATCAATTAAATATTATATCTCATATCCGGCTCGAAGGACCGACCATGTTAGACCATAATATGAGTCCATTTTTATTTTGTACGGTTTTGGCTGATCGATTTGAGAGAGCGAGGATGATTATTTAAAATAATATTGATGTAGATTCGAGAGAGTGATGACGATAGATATTAAATGCAAGCAATAAAATAAAATCGCATTTTTGGACCTGAACTGAAAGTTGGTTCAGTCATTTCGAGAAATAAGGATTCGTAGGTTTTTATGATATGCTGTATGGCGCATACGCTCTTAATGCAGAATCAAAATAATTTCGTCTTAAATACCTTAAAAGCCTTTACTTTTTATGATAGGCGGTAAGTAACATTTACATGCGATATCGCGCCGCGTCGCTGCTTTTCATTTAGACACGGTAAGATATACCGCAGCTGACTTACCGTGGAGGCTTTTTTCTTGAATTTTGATGCGCGACGCCATTTACCTGTAATACATACTGCTAGAATCTTATAGGAATAATTATTTATACGGTTACTTGAACCTTAATAATAAATTAAAATTCTAAGTTAATATGTAAAGTGAAATAGCTTTCTGCAATCTTCCAAACGAACTCTTAATGTTCTAGCTTCTTTCAGTATGAAAATAATTGGCTAAGTTTTTGTAATCCAACAAAATGCTGCTTGGCAGACCGACGACATCATTTTTTTTAAAGCTCTAGGATTTTCTCCTGTGCCGTGGGTGCGTTTACATACATATAAAAACTCACATACACAAACGCCCAGACCCGGAACAACTACTTGTAGATCATACAAATATTTGCTCCGAGCGGGAATCGAACCCGCGACACGCAGCGCAGCAGTCTAATCACTCAGCCACTGCACTAACCATGCCGTTGAATGCCGTGTATGAGAGTCATGGGTAACCGATGGATGCAATTGGTTGATTGTCGATCAGCGTGGTGGTTATTAAGGGGACATCTCCCAGCTGATCGTGGTGGATCTGTCCAGTATCTACAGAAGGATATAATTCTAGAAGGCCTCTGAAGCTGAAATGCTGATTTTTTATATAAATCAGTAGTCAAAATTACCACTATGTGGAGCCCTGACACAGCCAGAAGGCGTCGCGGCAGACCTCGCATAAGATGGCGGGATGAGCTGGATAACTAACAACCAGTGGCTCACACTAGCCTTAGATTGAAATAGTTGGAAGTCGTGGGGAGAGGCCTTGCCCAGCTGTGGGATGATACAGGCTGACAGTAAAAGTAACAGTAACAGTAGTCAAACTTTCTTTCCGTATGTCGCAAATCTAAAAGCACACACATCTAGAGCGGATGTTATGAAATCCGCTTCCAAGTATTATTCTTCCAAATCTTTTAGACTGAACGTACGCAAAAGATCCACATAAAGCATAATATAGCCAGCATTTATTAACATTTTTGTGTTTTTTTGAGATAAACCAACTTAAATCTGCAAAAGTTTTTTTCATATAGTCCGCGCCACGACTGAGGTCCAATGTACGCGTCGGTAATGTCTACGTCATGACATTAAATTGCATTAAAAATGTAATTCCACGTATTTTCCGCAATCAATTAATGGTCAAGTCAATGACGACATGTTTGGCCCAGTGGCTGAGCAGTTGGACTGCTGTGTTGTGTGTCGCGGGTTCGGTCCCCGCACGGAATAAATATTTGCATGATCTGCAATTAGTTGTTCCGGGTCTGGGTGACTGTCTGTGTTTGTTACGCGATTTCTCCGGTAATTGTAGACCGATTTTCAAATTTTTTTTTTGTTTGAAACGAGATACTTCTGGAGTGGTCCCATATTCACCAAGTCCGGAATAATTATAATAAATAATAAAATTAGAATAATTAGAACCGTCACAATTTGCTTAATTGCCTTACAAAATCTAATGGAGAATCACGTTTTAACAGCTCATAAAAAGTGTGAGAAATTTTAATGAGTGATAGTTCAAGTAGGATAGTTCTTACCTCAAGTAGCTACACTCCGTATCTGTTATTTTTAAATACTATGCCATTCAAACAATTCATTAACAAATAGTAAAAACCGTATATTACTTCACTAATTTGAAAGCTACCTCTGAAAACCACATGTAAAACATCGCCTTTGAGTACGAGTATATCAAAGGCTTGATTATAGTAGTTTTCCACCCTTTTGAATAGAATTCAATATAATAGCACTCATCACCTTAATGACAGTGGTAAACATTTGACCCAAATACGATATATTATTAGACTCCGCATGCACGATCTAAGGAACAAAAACTATTCTGTCAACTCGCTGAGGTACTACGTAAGCGAGGGGGACGGGGTACTGCGTTGTGATTGGCTAACTCAAGGTCTGTTCTGTCTGAAGGCATGTTTACGTCTCACAGGATTGGTCGAATTAAGACGGATATAAGACTTTTTTGCCTAATGTGTTGACAGACATCGGTCGCCTGTTATTAGGAGTCTAGTAATATATCGTCGTTGATTTGACCCAAATACCTGAAACATATTCATGAAAGCCGTCACTGACTTTTCAAATCGTTCAACCGCCACATTCTATAGTTTCCTTTTTTATTTACCAACCTGTTTGCTAACCACATCTGCCAATCACTTCATTTTGTACCTTTGCCTTAACAAAAAAAGGTTCTATTTGCATCGCTTCAATCATCTCGCACTACCATGTCTATACCTGACATCTATGTCTATTGGAACTTCAGCTGTAAATGTTAGTGATTAAGGTCAGGTTTTCGACTGTATTGATAGTTGGAATTTCTGAAACTGGCCCCATATTTACTTTGCAACTAGACTTGGAACGATCGATGAGGCGTTCTGAGCTCAGATTTGCTATTTGAACTTGTACTACTTAGTGTTGATTTGTTGCTTCAAATTGCTGTATAATTACACCTGTTAGTTGTAAATACTAAAATCGATTAGTAAATGTTAACAGGGACCCTTATTATAGATAGAGATGTTCTAGTACTATAAAGAGGAAATATGTTTATTTTTGTTTCCAATAAAGAAACTCAAAAATACTACTAAACTGGTTTTCAAAATTAATTACATAATTATAAAAACTCATGTCCAACCAAAGTTTGGGTTTCGAAACATTCAGCAATAAGACACATAAATGGTAGGTTCGTGAGGGGTTGCAGGACTGTCCAAACAGGTAACCTTGACCTTGGATTTTTGTCACGATGAGTCTGACAATCCTTTCTACTCCATCCAGGGAGGAGCAGGATCACTCATTTGATAATTTTAAAACCCATAAAAAAGAGAGGGAGAAACCTAAAATTATTTATTTCTTACAATCAAAGATTTAACAAAATATGCCACAAATTATACCATTATCTGTGGTAATGATCATAGATGATGCTTCATATACTGTATATAGTGTGATATATTTCTTTTTACTAAACTTATCTAGCTACAGTTGCAATTAATTATTCTGTAAGAAAACTAACTATGTACCTTTCATTTGGTATTCCGTCATCCACTTCCTTTGACACAAATCTACCACTATTAAAATTCTCCACCTGCCCCAACCAGAAACTGTAAGTAAAACTTCTATCTGAATTAACTGATTTATATTCCTCTCGCGAAACTTGCCCTCGTCTCCTCACTCCATTAGGACTGTTCCATGATTGTTGCTGCTCATGTAATGGGCGATTTCCTTGGATAGCTTCCTTCCAATGATGATACGTGTCATTTTGTGAGCGACGCCCCGCACATGTAACGAAGTGTTCCATAATTCAGCTCAAGGTTTTTGGAATGGTTACTTTTGTTACCTGTCTCTGAATAAACGGACTGTTCCATTTAAGTGATGAGAATGAGGCTGTTGGTTGTTCGAAAATGGAACTTATGACTGTGAAAATATAATAGAGAACTTAATACTTTCAAAGCAATGGAAGCCTGGTGCTATCGTTTTTGTTTTAATTTAGAGATAGGTTTGACTACTATTATCGTCTGATGGTAAGCAAAGATGTGGTCGACAGTGAAGCACGCTTGCCTAGAAGTAACCTATTCACTCTTGACTTGAAGACCCCAAGGTTATAGCTGACTTATAAGTTTCAGATTTGGCTTCGAACTCAGCCAGATGCAATTGTTCGTGTAATTTATTATATCACAATGCTCTTAAATTGGTGAAGGATATCGTTGCAAGGAAACCGGCTTTTTCTAAAACCAAATATTTGAAGACATGTGACAGCTACCAGCTCGTACTGAGCCCACGTGTTGGATTTCAGCCCATTCCCCCTCACAGAGAGGGGACCTGTGTCCTACCAGGGGGGGACTCAAGACTGATTTTGCTGCAACATTTAATTGCAGTAGGCAGCAGTAAGGTTTGAATTACGTCAGCAGTAAGGTATTTTTTTGAAGAAACTTTGCCCCACACTAGAAATTTCTCCTGAACCGTGGGTTCGTTTACAAATATAGAAACTCACGCACACAAACACCTAGACCCGGTACAACTACTTGTAGGTCATAAAAATTTTTGTTCGGTCCGGGGATCGAAACCGCCACACGCTACGCAGCAGTCGATAACTCGACCACTGCGCCAACCGTGCCTTTCACAGCAATAAAATAAATATATCTTTTAGAGCTGTTCGACGCGCAATGGATACAGAAAAGATACAGCGTATCGTAAAATTTATCGTTTGACAAAACACGAACATTTATATCGCAATACTAGAATAAAGCTGGGCCACACATGCGTTCATAAATCGTTTGGCACTGCAACTTGTGAAAACGCATCGCAGATACGTAAGATACATGGATACATTTTTCACTGCTGATACGAGGTTTGAAACTGTTTCGGATATATATATTGTATTGATAGATATACCGGTTTACTCTTATTTATAAACTGGCCGTTGCAAACAGCTTTGCCTGCTATAAATCGAAAATTATACCACGGGAACACAATATTGGAATAAAAATCTGTGTTAATCCAGGTTGTAAACCTTCTTTGGACCGAATGTCATCCTAGTCTGGCCAGTAGTTTTGCATGAAAGAATAACAAGGATTGTCACAAACTTTTTAATCTTAATGTATATAAATCTCGTGTCACAATGTTTGTCCTCAATGGACTCCTAAACCACTTAACCGATTATAATAAAATTCGCACACCATGTGCAGTTCGATCCAACTTGAGAGATAGGATAGTTTAAATCTCAAATTTTAGACCGGGTCCTCCACCCGTGCGAAGCCGGGACGGGCCGCTAGTTCATTTATAAATATTAGTTGGATGAGATCAAATTTTGTCTTTCTGGTAAAAGTCCTTTAAGTAAAAATATAGATGCTTTAAAGAATTTCTCATCAGGTTTTCAACTATTCCATTAAATCTTGTAAATCACACGGAACAGACATGTACATAATCTACAAGTAGTTGTATTTGTGTATTATGAGTTTAAATGTTTGTAAACTCACCAACAATACAGGACAATAATAATAATATTCCACAACTATCACACAACACCATCTAGTCCCAAGCTAAGCAGAGCTTGTGTTATGGGTATTAGACAACTGATAAACATACTTATATATTTCTAAATGCATACAATTATTATAGATAAATTACACCCAGACACAGAACAAATAATCGTGCTCATCTTACAAACCTTGTCCTGGGTAGGAATCGACCCCCGGCATTGCAGGCAGGTTCACTAACCACTAGACCAACAGGCCAGTCACAAAAAAAAATAATAAAAAAAGTCCTACTGATGGCCAATATTTTTTTTTCTAAAATTCAAACCCTTCTCAACATGACAACATGTTGTGTACCCACAATTTATATTGTGTACCTTCGAAGAGTTATATCTTACAGGAAATTGTTTCTTTCGCACTACCCCTTGGGAAGCAACCGCAGTTTGTCATACTATGACATGTGCCAAGAGTCTCCTACGGTTATATATCTACATACCTGCCCGAGGGAAATGACCGCTTTCCCGGATCCTTTCACGATATATTAAGACTAGCTTTTGCCCGCGGCTCCACCCCCTCTGGTTGGCTTCTACTGACCGTAGCGTGATGTTATATAGCTTATTATAGATTTCCTCGATAAATGTAGGGGCAAGTGCTGTACCTATGGACGGTTTTACCAGTGGACACCGTTAATTTATGTGAAAACGGGCAAACCTAAAATTCAAATTTTAACGGAGCCGTAAGCATTTGTCTATGGTTGACAGATTTGACGTATCGCCATGTTATTTTCCCCAGAATTAACGGCGTCCACAGGTAAAAGCGTCCATAGGTACAGCACTTACCTATACTATCCAAGACAATTTTTTTTTTCAATTCAAACCAGTAGTTCCTGTGAATGGCGCGTTCAACTAAAACAAACCCTTCAGATTTATATAGAAACAGCTGAAACAGAAATGAAAATTTCACAAAATAAAAGATTGGTTGTATCTTGTAAATGTTTATCAAACCGAAGACAAAGTGATTTGGTTATTAAATTACTTTTATTACAATAAAAATAAATACATACATACTCTAAAACTACTTATCTTTAACGAACACTAACAATCTGATTAGCCCCTAAGTAATAAAAAATAATTTACATTTTCTCATTAATCTATAACATTTTGTTTTCAAAGAATTACAATTTTGTTTGGACTTGTTGGATTTATTTGAAAAACTGTTATAAATTATTGAGTGCCTAAATTAATGAATAAATCTATGGATTTGAATCACAGGACGTCTATTAAAGAAATGATCCAAATCCTAACAGTCTTGATCTAAGCTTCCGCTTGTACTTCTATGACATGAGTATGCTTTCTTTTCTTATGAATCCCTTCAAACTCATTTTGTATCTCTTCCAATGACCGATCTTTCGTTTCAGGGACGAAAAAGTAGACAAATACGATCCCTACAAGGCAAGTTATCGAAAAAGCCCACAGCGTCCAACCATGTTTCACCATGTCAACCAGATTCTGGTAGAATTTCGTGACAGCAAATGCCAAGAACCAATGGAATCCGGCGGTAAGAGCGGTTGCTCTTCTAGTCATGTGAGGTGGGAATATTTCTCTCAGCATCAACCAAGGGATTGGACCAACACCAGAAGCGTAGAAGGACACAAAAAGACATAAAGTGAACAAAGGCACCCACGTACTACTGGGTGATAAGTTGGACGCTTTTAAATGATAAAATACACCTAAACCACCTAAATTTGCAGCCATAGCCGCAAATGAAATCATTAATAATATTCTTCGCCTGAAGATTTTTAGAAGCATGGTAGAAAAGTAAGTGGATGAAACGAAACAGAACCCTAAAATGATAGCTGCGCTAGGAGGATTGAGTCCAATGGCAAAAGTCTCGAAGATATTCTTGGCGTAGAAAAGAACGGGGAATATGCCACTCATTTGCTGGAATATCATGAGTCCGAAAGAAACTACAAGGGCTTTGACTGTAGACCTAGTACCAAAGAGTTCCTTGAAAGTGACTTTGATCTTAGCTGAACTCCGAAGGCGTTCCTTCAAAGCTCTAAATTCACCATCGATGTCGTTATCAATGCCTCTGAAATATCGTAGAGCTGCTTTGGATTCTTGGAATTTTCCTTGAGACATTAAGTAGGCTGGCGATTCAGGAAGGAAGATGAATGCCACGAAGAAAGCTGTGGGTACACTGGCGCAAAGGACTGTCAACCAAGAACTGTTTTCCACAAGACCTGAAAAGTAAAATACATGTAGATTAAATAAATTGACATAAAGTACCAATTAATCCGACTCATCAAAGTACCGTGTAAGTAAGTTTTGAAGAAAATGATGGTTATAGCATGGAGCATGACATCACAACATCCGTATTTCAAGTGGCAACTTATTTCAGAATATTTTACATATTTGTCTCAGATACAACTGATATAAAAACGGTCTTAGAAACTAAAAGCCTCATTACAATATTCTTTTGAGTTTGGGAGCCGTATTCTTTATGGAGGTTACTATAGGCTAGGTACAGTCACTGACATTAATTGACCCCTCTTCACTCATTTTCTGTTTTAAAAGGTGGCTCATTAATGAAAAGCACTGGCTGTACGAGTGTACTTTCGGGGCTTGACATCATGCTACGATCCCTATGCCTAGTGCTTTTTTCTTTGAACTGGGCTATCAATGTAAAATTGATATTATAAAATGCTTACCAATAATATATCCGAACAGAACTCCGCAGCTGAAATGGACGTGGTAGAAATTGGCCAAAGTTGGAAGAATGTGTTTCTCTGCAATGTCTTCAATATAAGGTGGGATGCCGACACTGAAGGCTCCCAATGCCACTCCACCAACAAAGCGTCCCACGTAGAGACCATAGACGTTTGGACTGAAAAAGTGGAATCAAATGAATTTTGTTGAATTCTTGCAAAACATCATGATCTATTTCACATCTACGTTTTCAGACTTACGGTTAGATAAAACCCACTGATACTGATACTAGTATTTATCATCCTATTGCTAGGTAAAAGGCTTCATGAATTCTACGAAACGTCCGAAAATGAAAATACGAAAGGAAACTCGAAACTTTTGAGTGAACCATTCTCCCTGGTACTACTGAATTCAAAGTTTTGACAACACATCGGGAGTTCAACAACAAACAACTGTTTAATCATGTTGTCACCAATTTTTAGTACTAAAAACTAATCTTTTGCCCGTCAGTGTTAAAGAATATGAAACCCTGAAACAACGATCTAACCTATGGGTCTCGTTCTTAGATAATAGTAACCCAAGGTCAGAGTGTACCAGTGATCATTGGCTTCATCCAGCTCGTTCCGCCATCTTCTAGGAGGTCTGCTACGCCTTCTGGCAGACCTTCTATCAGGGCCACATTTCTCCAAATCAAACAAAACTTACCTCGAAGCAACCAATATCCATGAGACCACCAAAGGAAGCGCCAAATAAAGTAGGGTCTTCTTTCTCCCGAAGTATTCCGATATGAGACCGGCTGGTCCTGCACCCCATAATGCACCGAGACACAATAAGGAAGCTACCCATGATGCTTCAGATGCCGTTAACTGAAAAAGAAGTAAGCATGAACTATTCGCAGGTATCAAATTAGCGTAGACTTGTTAGAGGAGTAGGTAAATAAAATTTACAGGACGATGCGTTTTTAAACTTATGTAGAGGAGTAAGTAAGGTCCTTAGCACTAGCGCTTTAAAATCCTTTCATGATTTCGAGCACTGAGACTAGAGTTAAGCAAGCCATAGGTGTTTTTGTTTTCTGGCTTGGTAATGTCATCAAATGAGTCCTCTTGGGTGAAGTGGAACAGACCTACTTACTCCTTCGGTGACAATCCGGGACCACTGTGTCTTTGTAAGACCAAAATTGGTTGACCACTTTTCGTTTACTGACTGGAAGCAGCATTTGGACTGCGGCTCCACTGAGTGGAGAACAGATGTGGATTTCAAGCCATGTGAATGGTGAATCAGTGAAACCGCAGCCTAAATGCCAGATTATACCAAAGAATCACACTGATAAATGATTGATAAAATTTGTCAAAAAAGGAGAGTGCTTTTTTTTTTACGTGGTAAAATCATCAAATGAGGCCTCCCACCCCGGGCAGGGCTGGAGGGACTGTCAGACTTGTACTGACTAAATCCACGGTGTTCTTCAATAGCCCTTTATGTTCCGGGGTCACGGTGATGGTATAAGACCCGCGACCAAAAAAAAAGGAGAGTGCTATAATAAAATTAAGGGTACTAACTACTAAAACTAAACCTAAACTAAATTCTAGATACAGCCAGACAACAATAAATCCTGGCGACAAAAATATTAACCAGAGACCTTCCAAGAATAATATCCAACTTACCGTAAGTTTCGTGTTTTCAGTACTCAGTATGCTAGGTGTAGTGTTCTCCACAGCAATTACATCTCGGGTCGGAGACGGCGGCTGTAACATACGTATATTTATGAACTTCATTAATCTCGGACAGAAATTATAACCAAGATTATGTTGCTTTGTTACGGAATTTATTTATGGATTCAGGAGCAAGAATTGTGTGGGTAGGGACGTATTTTGGGTAAGCTGTTTCCAATATCGATTCCATTTATTTCGGTCATTTATTGGTTACATTTAGAGGTAGACTAGGCAATTTACCTTGGCCATACAACGAAGTAACGCCGCCGGTAGTATATTGGGCATATTAACAGATGAAAGCGTACATGACTTTTTAGATGTTTTGTATTTAACTTTTATTTTTGTATTGTATAATTACGCTTGTTGTTCTATTTTTTTATACTAGTGGTAAATATTCGATAACTGTATAAAAAGTGCTACTTTAAAGATCATCTCAAATACTCTTTAAAAATAAATAATTAGATTAACAGCCTTGTGATGTTGTTGAAACAGCGTATGAATGACAATTTTCTCTATTAAACTAAAATTACACTCTTACATTTGTTATTTCTGAGACTACCAAAAACATAAACATGAAATTAATTTGGTTAAAATTAAGGAATATTGCAACATTTCATACATAACAGCTGAAATGAAAATCGCATTCAACCGCAAGTATAACATATAGTTCCACAACGAATTCACTAATTACTGCAGCATTCGCAATACACATAAAACATACAAATTGTCGACTAAGAATAGCAATTTAAATTTTCCCTAAGTACGCAGTCGTTTAAAATTAAACGGTATTAAATTTTAAAGAAACAGGTCTAACAGAAAACTGCACTTCTAGTTTCAAAATTACGGCGTAAGTAAAACCACAGTCAAGGGTGTCTAAAACTATCACCTTCAGCAATTCCTCTAAGAGCGATTAATTTACAAAAAAATTCAAAAACATTAGCACAGCAAATTTTTACTCAAACAAGCAGAATGATATTCAATTCATAACTTAACAGTACCTGCAATTGCCAAACTCTCTAGAAAAAAGACAAAACAATTGTAGGCCTATCTATATCTTTCCTTTGCAGTCATTACCAAAATCACTATCTATCGGAAAGAGGACGATCCTTTAAAATTCTATGTATTTTTGAGCTTATTACGGTTCCCCATAAAATCTGTCAAATAGATGAAATGGGTTGTGAGAATTGTACTATCAATTGTTACTTCATATTATGATACTGTTTAGATTCTGCTAAATAGCCCTTTTTATACCCGGACTTCTTCGGTTTCGGTCTCATATATTGTAAAGTTGGTTTGCAGTAGAAGTTCGGTAGCATTCTCGCCCCTGTCAACGATAGTAAAGTTTTCTTGTTGATATAGGCCTTGTACATGGTACAAGCGCGAGCGGGAGCGGGCTCAATGGCGACCGCGATTTGGTGGTTATGTTTTTTTGAAAGTTGTTGAAGAGGTCACTAAAGGGATATTAATTTAATTGATGTAATGATAATTGCAATTTGGTGTGATTATTTATCATTATAAGAAATGACGGCACGATTGGCGCATTGGTTGAGCGATTGGACTGTTGAACTGTGTGTCGCGGATCTACGAGCAGTTGTTCCAGGCCTGGGTGCTGGTGTATGTGAGTTTATAATGTTTTTAACACACCCATAGTGAAACTCCTGTCTGTTCCGCCGCCTTATGCTAGTTTTGCAAAGCATGATAATATATTTTTATGTAGTCGTATGAATGTCTCATATTTTGCTTTGTAATAAGAGGAGAACCCGTTGCTGTTAAACGAGAGAACAAATCACCGTTTAAAGTCATAGAAAATAATATTATTGATATTTCATTAACGCGGATTTTTACCCGCGCTAGCTTACCACTCAGGGTGAGGCCTTAGTTCTATCTCGAAGCTACTTGATTGCTGACAAGTTGCCTCCCCTGGATAGATGTTTCATTTCTCGTCTAGACATGACTAATGAAAATTTAAACTTCGAAGTTTTGTCGAAGTTTGAAAACATCTTGGCGCGGCTTATTCTCAGTAAAGGAAACATTATGACTTCTCTGTTTGTGGTAATTAGTATAGTTTTTCGGTAACAATGTCTGTGTAGACATGGTTTTCGAATCCACAAATTAGTTATTTTAATTATTTTCTATAATTAATAATTAAGTAATACTTTCAAATAACTTTAATAATCTTGTTACAAATGGTGTGAACGATTGTGGGACAATTACTAAAGTAGAGTAAAACAAAGTTAACATTTTACGCGATCCAAAAAAAATAATGGCAAAAGAGTCATAATATAATTATGCTGACAAAGTTAAATCAAAATATTCTATAATATAAAAATAGGATACTATGCTCTATTAACAATATATTTGCAGGGATCATGAAGACTTAAAAACGTATCCCAGTGATCTCAAACGTAGGTTTAAAACAAAACACACACGTGCAAAAAATCGTAATATTTTTATTACGAAATCGAGTTAGAAGATGAACATGGATAACATGAAACCTATATCAAGTACATACATAGATATAATAAAGAAGGAGATATGGCGTGAAGTTCAAAATGTATAGAAAACCGGTGAAGCCACAATTGCCCCTCCATAACGCTAATATTGCACACACAGTTCGGTCAAAACAATACTACGAACAAGTGCACACACGCGCCGACGATAACTCAGTCATTTAAATATAAACCTTATTCTTTAAACTGCAGCGTACTTTTTCCGTATTATTTGCTCACACTCAAAAAAATATCATTGTGTGTTGTAGGGACACGGGGGCGGAACGGCATAGTGCTTGACTAAATCGAAGAGTTTTCGATAAATATATCGATGAAATTGTACAGGTTTGGAATAAAAGTAAATAAAAACGATATGAAACCAACAAAACATTATTTAATTAATGTATAAAATGTTCCAAATTAAATCTTTTAATTTAGTTCACATAGGTTACTAAACTAAACATTAATGAACTTACCTACTTCACGATCTTGGTTACGCATTTATCTACTACGCTTTAAAACAAAAAAAATCGACCTTTCAAACTTATTACAAGTTAACAAATTGAAGAAAAATGTAAAATAGTAATAAAACAATATTAGAAGTCGACTTTTTGTCGATAGATTTTGTCAGAACTCCACGAGCACAACACTAACTCGTGCTCAAATACGGCGGACCGGAGCAGCGGACGCACCATGCGACATTACGGCTCGATGAGGTATCGTTATGTTAGTTTTACATTGCTCGTTCAGTTCACTCGATGATAGACAGAGGTGGTTGTAAAAGAGCAATGTATTTAATACAAAAATAATGCAGTCGAAGAGATATAGGAAAACAAAAGTATAGTAGTACAAGTCAGGTATATTTTACGGCTTGCAGTTTTCGTGATTTTTAAGACAAATATTGTAAAATACTTTTACTTACCTGTGGTAACTGATGCCAAGGGTTCTAAAGTTTTTATTTTGGCTACTATTTCTGCACAAAACCTCTGAACAAGACGGCATAATCGTTTTTTTTCACGATCGCGGTTGACAACAGACTAACTCGCGGTGACGGCCATTTTTTCAATTTCTGAGCGTAACGCTCAGCACTGCTAGGTTGCCGCCACGCCCCCTTGCCACTTCTCCTGTTTTTAATATTTCTGTGAGTACATACAAACAATGTAATCAATTTTAAACCCACTATTTTACCAAGAAGCTATGTGAAGTTTGATACCATCAGAATTATTTGGCAATGCACCGCTATCTAAGTAAGTCTTCCGTTTACCAGCAAGATGGAAATGCTCCGGATAAAATCGTAAATTGTGGACATTGAGCAAACTAGACTCCATTTTCTGTCGACTTGAATTATATTCTGTTTACAGAAAGCTGACATTTTATGAAAGAACTGTCCAGAATTTTCCTCTTATCTCGCTTCATGTGAAATACAATTTCAGAAATGTTCTGTAATAGACAAAAATACAGCTTTGCTACAGAAATTTTCGCAAATTTAATTTTGTTGGATATCCAATAATAATTTGATTGTTATCGAGATTGACTTTCAAACATTTGGAATCAAGGTAATCTAATATAACAGATAAAAATAACGAAACACAGCTGCAAACACGAAATTTTACTGTCACCTGCACTGCGCACTTTGAGAGCTAAAACAACACTGCAAAGATAAACTTACTGCCGAAACAAGCGAAAGTAAACTTTATGACGATATAAATAAAAGAAATTGGAACGCAAATGAAATATGTTGAGATCATAACTCCATAAGTTGCGGTATCACCGCATGCGGCGTGCTGTCAGTCTCTCGGAGAACTTCGGCAAAGTTCGATGAAGTTCGTGTACTTTAAGTTTCGGCTGCGTTTAGGCAACTAACAAGAAACTAAAGGCAATCATTAGAGATTGTTTAGGAATTTGATCGCAGCATTGAGGTAAAAGTTTCGTTGTTCTGCAATTAAGCCCGTCAGCTTGGAATGTGTCTGACAGAAGGAATTATTGATGAGGTTCACTGAGAATTTTGTTTTAAGTTAGTGTCTTATAGTATTTATTTTGCGTTTGAACTGCACTGAACTTTCATCCACCACGCACATTGGTATACTATCTAACTACTGTGATCGTGTGCAGGGACGTAGCTGAGCGGGGTGAACTAGACCCTAACCCCTGAAGGTGCCTGGTGTCCAAGCACCAGAACGTCATACGTCTAGTCATACAAGCACGTCGGTTGCGAGTACTATGCCTGTACTACGAGCAATTAGAAGCAACGGAGACGCATCCCCAAAGTTTTTTTTTTCTTTCTCAATTAATGTCTGGCAGTAGTATTTATTGATGTTTTTAAATTCGTCACATTTTCAAAAGGCAAAACTATTTACTACTCGACGAAATGCAGCCCAAACATTTTTTATCTATGCCATCCAATTGATAACAACTTTAACGCGCTAACTGATAGTTTTTTATACATCCCTTTTCAACAGTTGCCGCTTCTGATAATTGACAGCTTATCTTTCTACTACTGTCTGCAATTACCGACAAAGCTCATCGAACAACTGACTAGCCAGTATATTCTGACCTTGCCTCACATAGGCTCTCTGTGCATTGAGAGATCAGTTTATACTGGTGTTACAGTTTGATATGACATCGTCTGATCAAATGTAACTTTCCCTACGTTTTAATTAATGACAAATTATTTGATATCTAGGTATTGGCTTATAAATTGTCTCGCTGTTATCAAGAGCAGACACGTCTCTTATAATGGGGTCGATCAATGTACTAGTTATTGGTGTTAATGATTCATTCATGATTCTAGTTTTTTTTTTGAAATTCGTTCTTGATTTATGATTGTTATCTGGGGGCACCGCAGTGCCCCCGCCAAGACGAGCCGAGCGAAGCGCAAGGGCACTACCTACCTTTTCTCAAAGTGTTTTGTCGTTTTTTTTTTTTAACCTTTGTTATTCTAGTCTAAGCACCAGCACGCGTAGCATGGCGATTTTATGTCTATTCTACCAAGCAAAGACAAAGTTATTTCATCGTTATTTCTACACAAGTCAACGGTTTTTTTGCTCAAAGCTGACACCATTCGTACACTAGTGAAGAAAAAAAAACGTTTATTTTCCATATTTTTTACATTACCATGCTTAAAACAATGAAAATATTTCCACGTTCTGTCATTTTGTCTATTCTTCCGTCGACGTAACCCCTTTCTACGGCGCCATGCTACGCCTGCAGTGGTTTGATCAATAGTTTAATTAACTATTATTGAAATCCGATTTTCGTTTTAAAGCCTTGTGCCACAATTATTTAAACCTTAAAATATTATTACTTACGAAATAGTTCAAATTATTAATTGGCGAAATAAGACTGAATGGACACGTTTTTAATTATTTAGGTAGCGATAGTTAGAGTAGTAGGTACCACTAAGGTTGTCTGGAAGATATTGCAATTAGTGATAAGACCGCCGCGCCGTTGTACCGTTGTTAAAATTAACAATTCTATAAGTTTGCATTCATTTTGGTGTGCAATAAAGAAAGAAAGAAAGCATTTATTTGCTGATAATGTAGGTATACATATAAGTTCTAATAGGTTGAATTGTCCCAATACATTTTGCCTTACGGCATGCAAAAATTCTCATACGAGTTTAATTTTATATAAAACCAATGCAATTATTAAAAACATAAAAACCAATACAATTATTATTACAAACATAGGTCAAATAATAATAACAAATTAATAAAATAAAAATAAAAAAGAAGAAATGTCATAAATATATTTGATGTCAAAATAATGATAAATCATGCTGAAATGTCGACATAATCATAGTTTAATTTAATACAATTATTATTAGAAACATAGGTCAAATAATAATAACAAATTAATAAAATAAAAATAAAAAAGAAGAAATGTCATAAATATATTTGATGTCAAAATAATGTTAAATCATGCTTACAATGTCATGTCGACATAATCATAGTTTAATTTAATAAAAAAAAAAAAAAAAAAAAACAGCAATAATTAATTATAATTATTATAGTCAATCGAAATCTTACTATGTACTTTGTAACAATATTCTTTAATAGGATAGTACAATTTATTCTAGAATATAAAATACAATTTAGATAATACGAGGGCGGAGTGATAAGTCTGGTAAAAATCTATTTTAGAATAAAATTATCGCAAATTGCATGTAACCTCCTTGTTCACAACTCTTTTGAGGGACTATATTTAAATTTTCAGCCAGTTCCGCTGGTTAGTTTTTTTTTGAAAGCTATTTAATAAAAACAATTTAACGCATTTTCGCAAAGATGGAGAAAAGTGAATTTCGAGTGTTGATTAAACATTATTTTTTGAGCAAAAAAACTATTACAAAAACTAAACAAAGGCTTGATAAATATTATGGGGACACTGCTCCATCAATTAAAATGATTCATTAATGGTTTACGGATTTTCGGTGTGGTCGTACAAGCACAAGTGATGCTGAACGCCCAGGACGCCCAGTTGAGGTCACTACTCCAGAGATGATCGCTAAAATCCATGACATAGTGTTGAATGACCGAAGAGTAAAAGTGAGCGAGATAGTCGAGATAGTAGGCATCTCAGACGAACGTGTGCGCAATATCTTACACCAACATTTAGATATGAAAAAGGTATCCGCGCGATGGGTGCCGCGTTTACTGACTATTGATCAAAAACGCATGCGAGTTGCCACTTCGAAGGCAGGTTTGGCGTTGTTACATCGGAATAAACTTGATTTTTTGCGTCGTTTTATAACGGTAGACGAAACGTGGATCACCACCATACACCAGAAACCAAGGAACAATCGAAACAATGGATTGCTAGGGGCGAACCAGCTCCGAAGAAGGCCAAAGCAGTTTTATCGGCCAATAAGGTGATGGCTACAGTTTTCTGGGACGCACGTGGGGTAATCCATATTGACTACCTAGAGAAGGGTAAAACGATCAATGGCGAATATTATGCCAATTTATTGGACCAATTTAACCAAATTTTACTTGAAAAACGACCGCATTTAGCTAAGAAGAAAATCCTCTTCCACCAAGACAATGCACGAGTTCACACCTGCGCGATTGCTAGGCCAAATTACATGAGTTGCGATATGAGTTGCTATCTCACCCACCATATTCGCCAGATTTGGCCCCTTGCGACTATTTTCTGTTTCCGAATTTAAAAAAATGGCTCGGTGGAAAAAGATTTAGCTCCAACGAGGAGATCATACTCGAAAACAATGCCTATTTCGAAGGGTTGCCTAAGTCATACTTTACGGAAGGGATCGAAAAGTTTGAGAAACGCTGGATGAAGTGCATTGAGTTAGATGGAAATTACGTTGAAAAATAAATCATAATTTAAAAAAAAAGTTGTTTCCTTATTTCATTTTTACCAGACTTATCACTCCGCCCTCGTATAAAAACACCGTTCAGCACTTCACAGTTCACAATAGTACACAGTTCGTTTGACACATACAGGAGGTTAGGCCTTAGAAGCGACCTCAGCAGGAGAGGTCTCAGGAGTGACCTCAGTAGTGTCCTCAGTAGGAGAGGTCCTAGGAGTGACCACAGTAGGAGAAGTCCCAGGAGTGACCGCAGTAGGAGAGGTCCCCGGAGTGACCGCAGCAGGAGAGGTTCCAAAAGTGACCTCAGTAGGAGAGGTACCAAGAGTGACCTCAGTAGGAGAGGTACCAAGAGTGACCTCAGTAGGATAGATTCCAAGAGTGACCTCACAGGAGTGACTCAGAGGGTAAGAGGAGATCCCTCAGTTGAGTGACTTAGAGGGTTGTATAGAAGTCTGCGATCGAGTCCAAGCTGTTGACCATTCAACAATCTGAGATAGAGAGAACCAATTCCTCTGACAACCTCCGCTTTTATATCCGTCAGATTGTTTTCGTAATTTCTTCTTTTCTATTTTCAAATATTAGTTTCATCAAAGGTTTGGACATATCAGACCAAGGAGGTCTGCGTGCGTTTACATAATGTAAAATTTAGATTTAAGTTATTACAAACATAATTATAAAAATAGAAAATACAATGTTTCTGTGAAATCAATTAGATAAAATAATTTAATTATATAAAGCAAAAGCAACATCATAAACAAGAAACTATAACATAGGTCATAGACTAAGCCGGACAGAAAAATAAAAAGTAACTGACAGTTTCATATTTGACAAAAGTGTCACAACAAAATGATCAAGTAATATATTTTATTAATAAAAGGATGATAAATAAGATAAAAGGATGAAATGGATGACGTAAGTATACATAAATACTATATTTCCCCAACGACCCCGAGAAAATTTTTGGCCTAGTACAAAAATTTTGTTAAGGTTAAAATATTACCACATTCACTAAACTTGCATAACTCAATCAAACACACCGACATCTAACGTTAAGTGTCAGGTAGGATTCACATTCAATGATCGCTACTCAACTGATAAATCGATAACTTTAAGGCTTATTTTCGGATTTGTAATCCGCTCGCGTCTAAAACCACTAATGAGATGAGATTTTAACAGAGGCTTATTTTTGTGGAGTTGTCAGCCGCTCCAAAAGATACCCATGGTTTAGAGCCATAGATAGCGGTAATGATGGGGTAGGCCATCATACCGTAGAGACTATTGGGATAGACCAATAGTATAGAAGTCAACAAGGGCTTATTTAAGGAGTTGTCAGCCGCTCCAAAAGAATACCTATGGTTTAGAGCCATAGATATCGGTAATGATGGGGTAGGCCATCATACCGTAGAGACTATTGGGATAGACCAATAGTATAGAAGTCAACAAGGGCTTATTTAAGGAGTTGTCAACCGCTCCAAAAGAATACCTATGGTTTAGAGCCATAGCTATCGGTAATGATGGGGTAGGCCATCATACCGTAGAGACTATTGAGGGAAACCAATAGAATAAAAGTTATAGAAAAATGAACTGATGAATGAATTAGAAATGCCTAATAGAGTTTTTAAACCTAGAACAACTCTATTAGGGAAGAAAGAGAAAAAGACAAGTATGAAGAATATTATGTTAAAATCAAGTAAATAGTTCGAAAATAAAAGTTCATATAAAATGATTCTATCTCGGACTCAAATGGCGATTTTGTAGAGAGCAAGAGTATTGTGAGGACTCCAAAGAGTTTTCAAAGCGAGAGTCAATTAGTACTTAATTTTGCCATAGCAAAAAGATCCATACCAAATAGTCAAAACAATAGGAACTCTATGATCCTGTTGCCTAGCAACCAATGTTTATATTAATAAATCAGAAAAATCTTTTCAAGAGCCCACGATAAATGAATATAGTATGATATGTATGATTTAAATAATAAGTATATAGAAATAGATATTTGTAAAAGGAGTAATGTAGAGGAATAGGTATGAACAAACGTCCACAGGATATTCTCCTGTTTCTGTCGTAGAGTGTCTCAACAACCAACTTGGGAGTGTCCACGAATGGATTAACACACCAAGCGGCCGTTGAGTACGAATACCCGAGGGGTAAACGTTGTGGTGTGTAAGTCTGTGGGATGTAGTATTTCAACGTTATTGTTAAGTGTTAAGTAAGTAGGTATGAACGACTACGGGATATTGTCCAATAGACGTCCGAGAGTAACCAATCTCCAACCTTGGTTGTGCCCACAAGTGGGTTAACACTCCCAAGAGGCCGAAAGGGTGCCGATTATCTTACGATAATGGAATGTGTGAGGGGGTGTAGGAGTAGTATAAGTAAATAAATAAATAAATAAGTGGATGATAAGATGAATAATAAGTAAGCCAAATATATTCACATGGGGAAGTGTTTTTTAGAATTTAGGGAGGGCTGGGTTAGCCAGTTGGGCGCCAATCTGTAACAATATTCTTTATTAGGATAGTAAGATTTTATTCTAGAGTATAAAATACAATTTAGATAATATAAAAACACCGTTCAGCACTTCACAGTTCACAATAGTACACAGTTCGTTTGACACATACAGGAGGTTAGGCCTTAGAAGCGACCTCAGCAGGAGAGGTCTCAGGAGTGACCTCAGTAGTGTCCTCAGTAGGAGAGGTCCTAGGAGTGACCACAGTAGGAGAAGTCCCAGGAGTGACCGCAGTAGGAGAGGTCCCCGGAGTGACCGCAGCAGGAGAGGTTCCAAAAGTGACCTCAGTAGGAGAGGTACCAAGAGTGACCTCAGTAGGAGAGGTACCAAGAGTGACCTCAGTAGGATAGATTCCAAGAGTGACCTCACAGGAGTGACTCAGAGGGTAAGAGGAGATCCCTCAGTTGAGTGACTTAGAGGGTTGTAATAGAAGTCTGCGATCGAGTCCAAGCTGTTGACCATTCAACAATCTGAGATAGAGAGAACCAATTCCTCTGACAACCTCCGCTTTTATATCCGTCAGATTGTTTTCGTAATTTCTTCTTTTCTATTTTCAAATATTAGTTTCATCAAAGGTTTGGACATATCAGACCAAGGAGGTCTGCGTGCGTTTACATAATGTAAAATTTAGATTTAAGTTATTACAAACATAATTATAAAAATAGAAAATACAATGTTTCTGTGAAATCAATTAGATAAAATAATTTAATTATATAAAGCAAAAGCAACATCATAAACAAGAAACTATAACATAGGTCATAGACTAAGCCGGACAGAAAAATAAAAAGTAACTGACAGTTTCATATTTGACAAAAGTGTCACAACAAAATGATCAAGTAATATATTTTATTAATAAAAGGATGATAAATAAGATAAAAGGATGAAATGGATGACGTAAGTATACATAAATACTATAACTTTTGTCATCTAAGAATTCTTTAATTGTGTAAAAGCATTTCTCCAGCAATAGTTTAGTTAATTGTTTCTTAAACATGTTTATTGGTAGATCTTTCAGTTTTTCAGGCAATTTATTAAATATTAGCGGTCCCATGGAAAGTATGTTATTTTTTAATAAAGCTGTTTTATGACCTCCTGTGTGCAATTTGTTTTTATACTGCGATCTCATTGGTATTGTGCGTTGTCTTAAATCAACCATAGATGTAAATAAGTGTTTATTTAGTTTAACGAAAAGGGCAACTTCTAGGATATACAAACTAGGTAATGTCAGAATTTTAAGGGACTTAAATACAGGTTGACAACTTTCGGTGGATTTTAGGCCTGTCATTGATCTAAGACATCGTTTTTGGGCTCTAAATATTCTTTCTTTTTCACTACAGTTGCCCCAAAATATAATAGCGTATCTCAACAACGACGCAACTAATCCATGATATGCTATGACTAATGTATCTCTATTTATTTTATTTGAGAGATTATACAGTACGTAGGAAAGTTTACTTAGTTTCTGGCACACATCTTCAGCATGAGATTTCCATGTCAGTTTGTCGTCAATATATACTCCCAAGAATTTTGTTACTGAGGTTGTGTCTACTTTTTGTCCTTTATATTCAGTAATTACTTTTTTTGGTTGAAACCTCTGGTAAAAATGCATGACTTTAGTTTTTTGTAGATTAATGACTAAATTATTTTTATTAAGCCAATCTATTATCGTTGTAAGCGTGCCGTTTATTTCATCTTCATAGTTTCTGTCATTCTTACATTCAATTAGAGCAGTGCTATCATCAGCAAATAGTGTCATTGGATTCTTGACATGGCGAGGTAGGTCATTGATATATAGTAAAAATAGCAATGGGCCAAGGACACTGCCCTGTGGAACTCCAAATTTTATTACCCTAGAGTTAGACAGATATTTTAGTTCACGCTTTGTTTTTGTACAGATCCTCGAAATCTCAGTATATTGTTTTCTATCCGTCAGATATGACTGAATGAGTTTTAGGACATTCCCTCTAATGCCGTAGTCGTTAAGTTTGGTTAAAAGGGTGTCATGTTTTACGAAATCGAATGCCTTTGTCATGTCCGTGAAAATTGCACATATTGGGTTCTTCTTATCCATATTAGTCATAATTATCTTTAAGAGATCAAAAATAGCCATGTTAATATTTTTGTTTTTACGAAAGCCCTTTTGTTCTTCGCATAAAATGTCATTTTTAGTTAGAAAAGTGTAAATGGACTCGTATATTATTTTTTCAAATATCTTAGAAAATATTGAAATAAGAGCTACTGGTCTGTAGTTGGAAATGTCTTCCTTATCATTCTTTTTGTGTAATGGTTTTATGATCACGGTTTTTAGTTTATCAGGGAATATACCAGAGCTTATACAGACGTTAATTATATGGCTTAGTGGCGATGCGACAACATCTGAGACAAATTTGACTACAACTGTTGAAATACCGTCAAATCCGAAACTTTTTTTGTTTTTTAAGTTGTTTATCACTCGTGTTATATCTTGAGGTACTACCGGCTGCATGAATAAAGAATTTCGGGTTCTGGGAATCTCAGCTGTACTTCCCGTACAATTACTAGATACATCGTGTATTTGGTCAACAAAAAAATTATTAAATGATTCAGCAATTTGCTTTGGGTCTTTTATTAGTTTATGTCCTCTATTAATTTGCAAAATTGGTTCTTTTATTGAATTGTTTTTACTATTAATTATTTGCCATGATGCTTTTGATTTATTTATTGAACTATTTATTAAATAATTATTTTTGGATTTTTGAGTTAGTTTTATAATCTTTTTGAGTTTCCGTGCATAGTTTTGAAATTTAATTTTGTTCTCACTTGAAGGACTTTTTCTATATTGCCATAGCATGTTTCGTTGTTTTCTGCAACATAATCGAATTCCGCGAGATAACCATTTAATTTTTTTATCAGTTTTTACATTTTTTAATTGAATTGGGAAGCACAAGTCATATAATAAACCAAAGAGATCAATAAAATTATTATATGCCTCATTAGGATTATCTGTTTCAAATACTTCCGAAAAGGATAGGCATTGAAGATGCTTTTTAAATAATATTAAGTTCTCTCTGGATAAGTTACGCTTTTGTACTCGCCAGCTGTTTATTGTACATGTTTTCTTTACCGGTATTTTTAAAATTTGAGCAGTATGATCAGATAAACCGAAGTCGACCACTCTGCTCGTACACTTATGTTTGGAACTGTGTGCAAAATTATCCAAACATGTTCCACTTTTTGGTCTGGTTGGTTGATTGATTATTAGCTTTAGATTGTAATACAATAACAAATTTTCAAAGTCCAGAGTAATGTTATTTCGTTTCAGTGTGTTGATATTGAAGTCACCGCATACTACAACTTTTCTATTTGCCTTAGTACATAATTTGTTTAATAAAATATCTAGATTTTCAAAAAACATATTAATAAAAGACATGTTTGGCGGTCTGTATATACAAACGACTATTAATCCCTGCTGACTTAATTCTATCGCGCAATATTCAAAAACACCGCTAATAGAAGTAGTGTTGGGTAGCTCTTTAAATTCAATATTGTTTTTAATAAGGATACATGCTCCTCCTCGCTTCTTATTTCTTGAATAACATGATGCCAGCTTATAATTTGGTACGTTGATTAGTGATTCCTGTCCTGAGGTTACGAAATGTTCAGTGATGCATAAAACATCTATATCTAGATTTTGTGTTTTAGATTGTAACTCTTGCATGTGTAGCGTCAACATATCGGCTTTATTAAGAAGTCCAGCGATGTTTTGATGCATAATGTACATGTATTTATAAAAGAAATAACTGTTCTTGTGTTGTTGTTGGTATGTCTTCAGTCACGCTCTCTGGGATTGGCCGCGTGTTGTCAGTATTGTCGTTTGTCAAATCGACCTGAGAGCAGAATAATCTGTAGTCTATCAGTATGTTACAAAGGATCTGTTCAAAGATTTTCCTCCATCCGTATTTATTTAATTTTCCCGTACTGCTGGAAAACATTTCAAGTGATAGTGTGCTATTGCTATCGAAAAAGTATGCGTATTGACTATTTTTTATGTCTAGACATAGTAGGTTATTAAATAATTCTATTTTATAATTGTGGATTAGAGAACCATTTTTGTAAGTCGGAGAGCAGATAATAAGGTTTGTGTGGTTGATATTTTTCATCGAGTTTCTTAAGTTGTCAAGTATATTCAAATATTCTCCATTGATCAGATCATTATCTCCAATGAAAAGCAGGCAGTAATCGTTCATCGTAAAGTCTTTCAAATTACATTCAATAGAGTTCAGAACTCCTGTTGTGGTGACATTGGGTAATAAGTAATGACAAAAGTTAAAATACTTTGAGAAAACTTCCTCGATCACAGGGAGCATGCCCTTTGTGCAGTTACTGCTTATGACAGATAATCTGTTTTTAAGTCTGGGTATGTACGTAGCGCCTGGTGTTTTTTCATCGGCAATGTTACACACTTGTGATTCACTTGTCATTCTTTGATCAGTTTGTGTCAATTTGTCATTTGTCAGATTAGATGTTTGGGTTCCTTTACTAACTATCTTTGTTTTTTTGTAAGGAGAGTCTCTCATCTTTGACTCATTAGTGTTTTGATTCTTCGAGTTGTTCTTGCGAGCTGATAATGGAGCGCCACTTTTCCTGTCTGGCGTTATACAAATCTTTTTGCAGGTTTCGACGGTCTTCAAAGTTTTTTGTAGATCAGATTTTAAACGGAAATTCTCATTATTTAAGTTATCTATTTCTTGATGAGCACTCATAAGCTGCATCTTGATTGATTTTATTTGTTCCTTTAAATCATGAATTATTTCATTGTCGCTATAGTTTTGTGGACTGTCTGGTATGCTCAGCATTGTGGTGTCAAAAATAGTTTTCTCATCGTCATATGTCACATCAGACAAGTTACTTAAAGAACTTGTTTTGTGCGGTTTCCGAAGTGTTACGTTTTTGTCTGTATCCATGTTTTTACAAATCTCTAGCGCCCTCTGTTGCCACTAGAGAGTATTCAATAACGAATAATAAATGCTCCTAAAACAATCACAAAAAGACTCGAGGTCGGATGACTTGGATTCGAACCTGGTGTTGATGTGAACAATTCGTGCACATGTAGCTATCTTAGCCTCAGAGCCACGATGTAGTTAGCGATTGAAGTTGAAATGTAGAAGTGCTTCTTAAGGGTTTAGAAATTTGAATTTTTGGAGCCGTTGATCATCTTCCTCTTAACGTGGGTAAGTTTCCGATTTTTGTTTACAACACCAATTTAAGCACTTTATTATGTTAATTGTTTCTATGTTTGTTACGTTGGTTTTTGTTTGTTTCACTGTTAATTTCTTGGTTTCAATTGTCACATAATGGTTTGTTTACAAGTTAGTTGTTGATACTATAACACCAATATTTTGAGCACTGTTTTTATATTTTGTTTTTTATTTTTTATTTTTCTCACTGAGATAACGTTCACACTAATAAATTAGAAGTCTGCACACAATGTTTTATTACGGAAATTTCACAAATACGTTTACAAATATTTTTTATTCAATTGTAAACACGGAGCTCTTTCACTCAGATGTCAAGCGGACAGCGCCACCTAGCGTCCAGATAAAAGTATATTTTTGCGTAAAGTATATTTTTTATTCAAATTTACCAAATGAGAAGTGCTATTATTCTTTTTGTGGTTCAAGCTTGAACTAAGCTTAAGCTTGTTAGCTTAGATGTTAGTTTACGTGGTAAAATCACCAAATGATCCTCCCACCCAGGGCAGGGCGGGAGGGACTGTCAGACTCGTACTGACTAAAGTCCACGGTGTCCTTCAATAGCCCTTTATGCTCCAGGGTCATGGTAATTTGATAAGTTGAGGCGTGCATGGGACACAACGAACCGTCTACCAGGGCATGACCCATGGTCGGACAGCGAGTCGCCCATAACTCGCTACCCGCATGTTAGCTTACATTAGAATAAAATTTTAATAATTTGTTTATAATGTAATTTTTTTAACAAAAAAAAAATACTCTTCTGTTTTTGTTCTCAGATAAAAGTTATTGTTTCATAAATCAGCTTTATTTTCAAGTAATATTAAAATACGCTTTAGTAAACTCAATTCGCGACTCTCATAAATAACATCAAACGCATTATGTAAAATTCTGTTATCAAACGCATTATGTAAAATTCTGTTAATAACGACTCCTTTGCAGCGTAAGAATATTTTAAAATTCATAAACTCATTTAGCTGAAGAAAAACAATGTTAGGGGTAAAATTCAAACCTTTAATAAAAAAAGAGTTTTTTATTTCTATTGATAGCTATAAGCTTTTTTGAAACGATTATGGTCTCTTTTTGGGTTTATTTAATGATTCTTTTTTACGTGGTAAAATCAACAAATGAGTCCTCCCGCCCCGGGTAGGGCGGGGTTTGAACCTGCGTCTACTGGATAAGTAGGTACTCCAGACACCTTTTTTTTATCGTTGTAAAATCATCAAATGTGTCCTCCCGACCCGGGCAGGGCAGGAGGGACTGTCAGACTTGTATTGACTAAAATCCTCGGTGTCCTTCAATATCCCTTTACGTTCCGGGGTCACGGTGATGGAAATAAGTCCTGCGACCCCGCCCTCTGTGAGGGGGTCCCGTCATTGTGCTGATGCTCTTTGAGGCGCTCGTGGAACACGACGCGCCGTCGACCCGGGCATGCCCGCGCCTTCGGTGGTCGGAGGTGGTCTGCCGACGTCCGACGCCATAGGCGTCTACCACTGCGACTCCAGACATCTTACAGAATGTTTCTTTCTTCAAAATATCTTTGCAAAGATGCGTCGCAGGCGTTATTGTGTATAAATAATAACAGTAGTTCTTAGGTTCCATCGCAGTAGCGATTCTTACCATGCTCTAAGCAATTTCTAGAAGAGCATTTGTTTTTTCTGTTGTGGCTCTTGCGACACGCGTACAGCTTATACGTGTAGCTCGTGGCTTAGCCTTTACACCGTGAGCCGAGAATTCATTTAAAGTCGTAAGTTATTGAAATAACAAACGAGCTAGTTTTGTGTGGGTGGCAAACGGGGGCGGTTTTTCGGGCGCAGTTTCAATATTTGGTGGTCGCACAAAAGGTTTCCTGTAATAAACGCTTGAAGAAAATGGTTTAGTCATCCATTTCTTCTATCAAACTAACCTATTCTGAGCGTCTGTCATTCTTTGTATCGGCAAACGGTTTACGATAGGCTGTATTTGCAAGATATCACATGTTATGGTGGCGTTCGCGCGTGAGATAGCGACAGGAGACCGCGATAGTAGACCGCGACACATGTCATTGCCTAATGTTTAGTAGTGTAGCGGTCTTCCGTTGCAGTCTTCTGATTCGATATCCTGTCGCGGTCTCGCGGGAATCTTTAGTATTTGGAAAATGAGAAAGTTATTGGAATTGACAAAATAACATTTATTTTCAAAACGCCATATGAGCGAAAGGCCAGTTTTTCAAAATTGGTATTTTTCGTAAAAGGAGCGCGGGCATTTCGATCAAATACATGCAAATATGAAAATTAGACTTTTTGCGAATGTCCGCGCTTTATATACGGCGACCTTAAAATCTTTGACACAAGTTTCTTTCAAAATTCAAAGCTTTTCACAACTACATCACTGGAAAAATATTTCATTATTTTTTAACTTTTCTTGTTAAATATTATTAAGAATCGCAATCAAGCAGAACTTGATGATGATTTAAGCGACGACCCACTTTCTCCTTCTGTATTTCAGTTGGTTTCAAACTTTTGTTCTATGATTACAAGTTCCCTGAAATCTGCATAATTGAGTTGACGACGCCGCCGTCATCAAAATGAAGGAAAGATTTCGTTGCGTACAAAATACCGTATTACTTTGATGTCTCCAACATTTGGTTAACCAAGCCAATTACTCATTTGTATAAAGTAAGACTTGGTTGGATTCTTTTTTTTTATTATTTTGTGGTATTTTATTTCATTGTAAATGATCTGGGTATTTTTTACATAGTTTTATAATGCTGTCAATTCACTAACTTTGAATAACTCAATTAAGCATTGTTGTTGATTTTGAAGCTCAAAACATGAATATACTATACCTAAAACGTCGTCGGCCAATCTTTGAGTTGGGCATATAGTCATTGGATGCGAAACACGTCATTTAAGACGGAGCCCCGTGCCGCGGGGCTCCTACTTCTCGGTGGAATGTAGAAATATAATGTTCTAACCTAACCTTGTAGCGGATTTAATCTACAACAAAAAGAACAGCAGCGCTATCTATGCAAAAACTAAGAAGCTAAGAAGTCTCATCGCGCATTCAAAGTTATCCTCGACATTAGAACACATAGGATATTCCTACTACAAATATCAGGCAGAATGCCCACCAGACACAACACTCGTCTGGTCGGAAAGTACTTTGTTCCTCCTACTCTCAACCTGTCTTACTCGTGTTGCCGCAAAATAATTTCTAAGAAAAAATACATTCATCTCGTCGATCCGGCGACTTTTCGAAAAAAGTAACAGTCAATTCGATAACCTCCGTGTCATTAACATTGAAGGAAAAACTTTGAGATAAAATCGCGTTTCATTGGAAAAAGAAAACGCTAACTAAATTACAATCTGGTTGGTATTCAAAGATAATGAATGATACAATTACGATTCAAATGATGTTCAATTGTTTTTTCATTACTTTTTAAGATTTGTAATTAAAATACGAATTGAAGACGTGCTTTGTTTTAAAAGTTACAGTAGTCTTTTGCTATTAAAATATTTATATTTTTATGAACATTTGTGAAAATTTAGTTATTCATCTAGCATGTTACAGAAACATTTATTGACAACGTATATGCAAAATTTTAGGAAGATCATTTCAGTGGTTTAGGCGTAATGAGGTGACAAACAAACTTACTTTCTTATTTATATTTAATTATATTATTTGTATTTTAAAGCTTTTTTATTTAAAAAAATCTATTGCGTGTTATCTATTGTAGAGTTGATGTATCAATTTAAGAAGTGGAGAATGCAATAAAATTAAAAATTTGATTCTTTTGGGCATGACCACGATGGCTCAGTTGTTTCTCAATCGTCTGGTGTATGACGGTCGAATATTTATATTGAATAGAATTTTTCTTTATCCAAAAAAGCTTTACAATTCGAGTAACACAGGCATTACGGTGTGATAAGTTAAAATGGAGCTCTTCAAAATATAATCCAGAAACATCTACCTACCCAACGCTCAAAGCCTAACTTCAGCCCGTTCGTCTACTTCACATAAAGCGGTCGCTTCTAACCACGGTTTAATTTATAGCTGGCCGCTAATGAAAACATTATTTATGATCACTTTACCCCTCCTCCCCCGCACTCACTACATGCCTATAAATCTAGTAGGATAACCCTTTACAAGCGGTACTTAGACACAGGGATATGGGGTACCGCTTGTACTTAGATAAAGTTGGAAATGTAGTGAGTGTCACGTTTATTTGCTAGCTGTTACCAGTTATGTACATTGGACGATCGTTTGGGTATGTAATACAGGAACACACTGTATCCCATGTGTTTTACTAAAGTATATCTGAGCCAAATGTCTTATTTCAAAAAAAAAAAAAAAATTGGAAAAGGGGTTTGAGGATTTTGGCTCTAACATTAGCTGCCATTTCATGTGCACAATGGTTCTTAAAAAAAAAGGCGCGCGACTGTTAACCTCCATAGAAAAATCTTCCAACAACTGTCTGAGTTTTGTTTTTTTTTAAATCGGTCTTTAACTGTGTCTCATTTTTTTTTATATTTTTTGTTGTACTGTTATTATAATTTTATTATATGTATCCTTCCTATGTGTGTGGAGTTTCATTAAAATATTATTTATTCTGAAAAAGGACTTGAAAAGTATAAACGTATACGGCACTTACACTTTCAATGTTTAATTAAACTTATGAATATCATCATCAACTTACCTCAAAAGGCCCGTATGTCAGTAGGGGTAGCGCTGATGATGACCAGGCCACACAAACACCTGCCGCAAACGCACCGAGATTTACTGGAAAAAAAACAATGAGATTAGGCATTGACTACAGAAACTTAACTTCTCAGTAGAAGTTTTTTAAAGAACATATATTGTTCTTGATCTACCTAATAAATAATTAAATGTAAAGGGTAGAACAGCCTTGATAAAATAATTTTTGGCACCACTTGCTCGTAAATGTCAAATTATATGTCATGCAAACAAGGAATAAAGCAGGTCATTATTCCCTCTCGCTCGAGCTGGGCAATAATATTGTACTGAATTTCATGATTCCCGTGGGAATAATGTGATTTGAATTTGGAACCTCAAAAATAAAACCATAAGAAAACTTTCACCAAGGAGTTGTAACAGTAATGGCGGCCGCTGGCTGCAACAGCTGATCGCTTGCAGTGGTGCCAACTTCACGTTCGAAGGTTGTCGTACCACACAAAATTTCAAAAATCGAATTGATTTCCTCGCAGTAGGTGTGAAAAGCAGAGTACGCTCCTCAGGAGTAAAGTTGCCTTGTCTTGGGCTAACTTGAATCCCTCGCTACACTAAGGATTCTTAACTTAATTCCTATTAACACATGAACCTCCTCCCTGCGCTACGGAGGATCATCTCCAGAATCCTTAGTGTAGCTTTGGGATTCAATACGCCCGTGACGTAAGGCAATGCTTTACTCCCTTGTTGCGTAAACTGCTATTAAATGTCCTTATTTCAAAGGCTACGGCTCGCTTACCCTACACCGTTTTTCTGTTCTAGTTTCATGATTATTTTAAACTGATGGGGCCTGTAAAGCCAAACGCCTGTGAGGTCTATTTTAAGAACACCGTGGCTCTGGAACGCAACGGGCAGTGGAAAAAACAAGTTGGAATTTAGTCAGCAAGAGTCTGACATCCTTCCGTTCTACTCAGGGAGGAAAGGAAGGATTTAGTTGATGATTTTACCAACTAAAAAAGGGGTTATCGATCTCTGGACAAAAAATCGGTTTACCGATTTAGGTATGATAATTGACGAATCTGATTGAACTGGGAACAGAAACGTTAGAACATAAAACGTAGGATAAGTTTAACGAAAGAAAAATTCGATTCGATTTGAACCTTCGACCTCCAGATTCGGTACATCCGACGCTCTTTCCAACCGAGCCATCGCGGTTGCAGTCGTCAGGTTCATACCTACTGCATCGAATTTTTCAATCCTTTTCTAACATCTCAAGGAGAAGTATCGCATGCGGTAATGACTATAATACTTCATCATCATCATCAGTCTATAATGTTCCCACTGCTGGGATACAGGCCGGCAGGAGTAATCCACCATGCGGGCCCAGTGCGGATTGGTAGATGTCACATATCTTCAAATTTTTGGTTCTAGGACATGCCGGTTTCCTCACGTTGTTTTCCTTCACCGTTTTGAGAGCAGTGGTGATGAAATAAATTACAAAAAGTAATGCGCCTGGCATGGTTTGACACCACGACCTACAACTCGTAAGTTGGGATTGATACCACTGGGCCACCACTGCTCCATACTGCATACTGCTATGATACTTATTTATACAATACTAAGTCTTACCAATGAGGAGCTCGTGGCTAAGTAATTACAGCCGCACAGGCCGATCTTCCGGGCTAAGCCGCGCTTGCCTAGGTTGGTCTGTGGATGGGTGACCATCTTTCATAGCGAGTTTCCTCCGTGCCTCGGAAAGCACGTAAAGCCGTTGGTCCCGGGTGCCATTTGTAGATAATTGACAGTCGCCTAGTCGTTACTGTTAGTCAGAAGCTCTAAAAGTTTGACAACCAGTCTTACCATGGGGTATGGTATTACCCAGTTACTGGGTTGTGGAGGTCCGACAGGCAGTCGCTCCATGTAAAATACTGATATGCAGCTGAATCTGGTTCGACTGGAAGCCGACCCCAATATAGTTGGGAAAAGGCTAGGCAGATGATGATAAGTCTTACCAATCCCAGTAGCAATGTACTGTGTTGTGATGCCAGACGTATCTCGTTTGATATCCGGCACCGTATCCATCCGCCGCAGCATCTTGGTGTTCATTCCATTCCTCTCTCGTTCTTCGGACGGATCATTTTGTGCTGCGGCTGCTTCCGCGTCTACTGTTGATGTGCTTTGCTCGTCCACTGTAAGAAAGAAATGTTATTTTATAACATGGTTAAAAAAAATATAGAAGGAGAATCATAGATGAAGGAAGAGGAAAGAAAGAAAATTGCGTTTATTGGTACCTACTTGTGCTAAAACTTAATAAAAATTAATGCCAAAGGGCCTCAGCTCAGCATAAGTCAGGTGGCAACAAGAATCAATTAGCCAGGTTTACCGTAAGCGTGATCAATAATATACCCCGCAATTGTGATCCTTATATTTGTCGGCTAGAGAGCCAAAGCCTGCAAAGGCAGTCGCGGAACGTAAAGAGCTATTGAAGATCATAAGAGCTGATAGTCTCTCCTGCCCTGTCCTAGGTGGGAGGACTCATTTGATGATTTTATCACGAAAAAAATCTTTGTCGGTAACTAATAAACGACCACAGCCAATCGGTCTGAAGTAGACTTAAGAAATACGATCTGAATCAGGATTTTTTTTTTTTGACAAACCCACCACACTGTTCCCAAACCACTGCAACTCCTGAGAGCCAGAATCAACAGTGGCAACCACCAGAAAAGCGCCGAGACAATGAAGCTCGACGTGTCCCGGAGAATGAATTTACCTGTCTTGGGTCCTGCAACGAAATTAATCAGAAAAGAATAGTGGAGGAGTAGGAAAAAATATGTTTCCACTTCCCTCCATGCAAGCAGGAGACAGAACAAAACAAGGCCAATAGGCACAAAGGGATATTACAACTGGGAGAAGCCCAGTTGCCTAGCACCACGGGTAAATGACTAATAATATTAATGGGACCTAAATTGTGAGCTGCTATATTTGATTCCAATAATAGGTATGGCAGAAACGCTTGAACGCACGGTAGTTTGTTCGAGTTTCCACAAGGTCCGAATAATAAATGACTCCGGATGTAGTCTGAACAGTATCCAACATAATATTGCGTTCGTTCTGCCAAAGAATACACTCCCAAAGAATATGATGTGCTGATTGTTCATATTCACAGTCAGGGGTCGAACATTGACAAAAAGGCGAGGGAACTAGCTTAAAGGAAAACAATTTACTTTTAAAGTTACCATGTCCCGTGAGAAATTGGGCAACACAGTGATCCACCTCCAGCCACGTCCTAGCCAGCCGCTCACGAACGGATGGAAAGAACTGGTGGAGGTGCCGCCCCTTGATAGAATTATCCCACCTACTTTGCCATTCGGATAAAAGATCCTCCCAGACGTCGCTCTGGGGTTTGAACAATCTAGATATCTTATCACGGTCACGTTGCGGTAGAAAATCAGCGTCAGTGGTCTCCCGTGCGGAAAAGTACATTGCAGCACGTCGCTGCACTTCAAGATCGACTGGAAGTACACCAGCAAGCACCGGCAAAGCTTCAGTACTGACGGTCCTATACGCTTTACTTAAGAATAACAAAGCCAAGCGCTGACTTTGGAGCAATTTACGTCGTGCCGCCCCTATGGTGGCCCTATCGGCCCAAACAGGTGCTCCGTAGCACATACAGCCCAGGTAAGTAGCCCCATAAATAGTTTTTAAGGTTAGAAATGACAGACCCCAAGTAGATTTTGATATTCTAGTTAGGGCATAATAGTTATTTGTTATACAAGAGTGCAAAGTTGATTTTTAACCGCGTGCTCAATTTTGATGACCGAGCAAGCGAATGATTCTAAAATTGAATCACGAGTGCAACGAGTGATTCAAAATTAGAATCATGAGCGATAGCGAGGGAATCAAAAGAGCACAAGGTGAAAAATCTTTGCACTCGAGTGCAACACGTAACTTTTCATCCCACCTCAGCGAGGAAATGACTAAATGCAAAAACAAATAAAAACAGATGTACATTGTACAAACACAAGATAGGCTTTTATTTCAGTTTAGGTATTAACTAAGACATTATTATAGAACAGAATAATTTTTAAATTAAAACAAATAATACCTACTACCTAAGTATTAAGTTACTTATTTTTATCTTGGTTTGTCATAACATAACAATAAGACGTGAAAGGAAAACCGCACAAAGCAAGTAAAAAAGGTAAAACAAAGTTCTGAGCCAAGAATGTTCCGGGTCTGAGATTTTAACAAAATAATTGTAGATTACGCTCCAAGGGAGGCGTATTGAATTCCGAAGCGATACTAAGGATTCTGGGGGTGAACCTCCGTCCGTAGCGCAGCGAGGAGGTTCAAGTGTTAATACCCGAAAGAAACGAGGGAATAAAGTTAAAAATCCTTAGTGAAGCGAGGGATTCAAGTTAGCCCAAGGCAACGCAGCCTTACACCCGAGGAGCGTACTCTGCTTTCCCACCTAAGGCGAGATTTGATGTTACCACATCAAATTTTAAAAATAGAATTTGTTTCCTCGACAACCATCGAACGTCAAGCGGGCACCACAGCAAGCGATCAGCTGTTGCGGTCACCGGCCGCCATTACTGCTGCTACTCTTTTGTTCATAGGATGTTCTAAATTCAAATTTACTTTATTCACTAGAGGATAAAAACGGCTTTTACTCACTTGAGGATAAAAACGACTTTTACGGTCAGATATCGAAGAGCAAAAGTACCCTTTCCGAGATGGGGGGATGAAAAAGTTATTTTTAGCTTTTTCACCAACTGTTTTAATATGTTCTATGAATGTGAAATTTCTCTCTAAGACTGAACCAAGATAGCACACCGATTGTTTTCTCTTAACGGGAACATTATTGAATTTAATACTAGGCAACGATTTAAGCTCACCTTTTAAAAGTAGTTGATAGGTTTTTTGTGGTGCAAAGGTCAGACGGTTTCGATCACCCCACTGAGATATTAATCGTAGGCAAGTGTCAGCCAAATTCTCGAGTCCAGCACGAGTATTCGACTGAATGAGCAGAAGGCCATCGTCCGCATAACCAGTTAAAGAACAACCACTTGGAAGTGGAATAGCGAGGAAATCATCGAAGCCTAGATTCCATAAATAAGGACCGATAACCGAACCTTGAGGACAGCCCATGGTAAGAGGTTTCGATACGGAATGATGTCCGAGTTTAAGTTTCGCGGATCCATTAGAAAAGTACGAGCAAAGAAGATTAAAGATATTATTATAGCAACCACGAGCTTTTATTTTAAGTAGTAGCATTGGCCACCATGCGTTATCAAAAGCCCCGGAAATATCTAGAAAGATTCCAAGTACATACTTGTGCTTGGAGCTATTAACCATTTTCCTAACAGAAAGTGCCGCGTCAACGGTTGATTTCCCGATAGTAAAACCGAATTGATTTTTATGGAATTTGGGACCGTCCGGTAACAATCGTGGGACGATAAGACGCTCCAGGAGCTTTCCCAAAGATGGTAATAATGTTATGGGCCGGTAAGACTTAGGGTCATCTGGTGGCTTGTCGCCGCTTTTAGGTATTATTCGTATAAAGCCAAGTCTCCATATGCGAGGAAAAACGCCTTCAGCAATACACCGGTTGTAAACAGTTAATAACGCGTCGCCCGCTGTTTTACACGCTTCCTTTATCATACGATTAGAGATATTTTATCTTCACCTGATGATTTGTTAAGGGGCAGTCTCTTAACAACATTAATGAATTCGTCAGTGGATGGTAGGTCTGACGCTGGTGATTCAGGCGCGACTGTAGCCCATGCTCTAATCTGCTGGTGGTAGTCATTATCATTAACGGGTGAATCATCAGGGATAAGAGTATTTAATAAAACTTCCGTCGTTTCTTCAATACCGGAGGTGTGTTTATTATTTACTTTAATATTCTGAACGTACGCGAGGTCGACCGATCGATTGGCTTTAAACTCATGATATAAAGGAGACCACGGACCTTCCTTTTCTAATTTATCAACTACTTTACGCAACAAATTACCCTTAGATTTTTCAACCGATGCTCTGTAACGGGACCTGGCAACTGTAAATGTATTTAAGGCTGAGGTTAGTGAGTCTCCGGTGACTTGACGTTTTTTAAGCTTGTTAAGATGTTTACGGGCTCGACGATAGATTTTACGCTGTTCGGTTAGGTAGTCACACCACCAATCACATCTACGTATGTTGGTCATAGGTCCGCGACCAATGGCAATGTCAGCACAGTAAATGAAGGTGTCTGACATAATTTCAGCACTTTCTTCAGCTGACAGCCCATCACGAGTGAAATCTTTGGCATGACACGCAAAAAGCGATCTAAAAAATTCCCAATTAGCACCCTTACTTTTATACCTAAAGTTACCAATTACATGTGAAGAACCATGAGTAGAAACCGGAACAAATTCGTACACGATCAAGCGATGATCACTACTAGACGCGTCCGGCAGGACACGCCACCTATCCAAGCGTACGTCTGCACTAGAAAGTGTGACGTCAATACAAGATTCGCCCATTTGGCTGCAAAAAGTAGGTGGTGCGTCGGGGGTGTTATGAATAGTTAGGTTCATTTCAGCAATGAAGTCTTCAACAGCGCAACGCCGTACGTAATCCGTGGACCGGACTTTGCCATACCACAAGGACGAAGACGCATTAACGTCTGCGCCTACGATAACTTTGCAGCCCGCGAGTGACCGCAAGACGTGACGGAGGTTATGTATGTGACCATCAACAGGATCAGAATATTGAAAATAGCAGCTGACAACGAAAACTCTAAAAGTATCAGATGAGACTTCCGCAACTGCACAGTGAGGCGTCATGAGATTAAGTAAGGACGTTACTGTATAGTTAGAAGAACGCGACACGTAAATTCCGGCTCGTGCCTTGCTATCCAACTGAACTACCTTGTGACGTAAGCGCGTGTTTTGGTATTGTTCTTGAACGAGTACAATGTCTAAATTATAATCGATAATTAATTTGTCCAATTCTGAAGTCGCCACCCTATCGTTATGTAGATTTAGTTGACCTATTTTTAAACTATCCATTATATTAATAATTAGTGTTGCGTATTAACTGTTCGAGCCTAATTTTGTAACTGGTACACTGCTGAGAGCCGCACCGATGGTCAAACGGTTTTTTATAACGTTTACACGCCACACATACCGGTGTAAAATTTAAATTATCCTTATGCGGGCATTCTTTGGTTTCATGTGCTTCTGAGCAATTAGCACAGGTAGGCAATTTATTAACGCAGTATTTTTTCACGTGACCGAACTGCTGGCAATGTAAACAACGAACTACATCGATATCATCAAAAAACCGACAAGTCGCGAAGTCAATAAAAAGCTTCTCTTTGGTACTAATTAAATGCTTTCGTATGGCGTTATCGATTTCGATGCCTACCCACTTCCGACCATTGTCTAATACACGCCTACGTATAATTTTTGTCGACTTAATAAATTCTTCTTCACTAATTGCCAATTCGTCTTTGATATTTTGACGGTATAAAGCATGCAAAAAAGGTTTGTCTTCCATTGAGGATGGGACATCTTTAATTAATAAGCGTGGCCTGCGGCCTTTCGGTTTTTCAAGTCTTAACCCGGCGGTCTTAATAGCATCAACCGATTCCAGTTTATTTAATTGACTGTCGTTAGCGACACGTAATACAACGCCCGATTTCGCGATTTTTTTCATGCCAACAATTTGAAATCCGTCGTCACTTGGCTTAATCGCTTTTTTAAGCGCTTCTTTAGTGGCTGAGGAAGTCGCGAATTCAGCTGATCTTTCGTTGGAGGGGTAAGCTATTACACACGGCAGCGGTGGTCTAGACTCCATAACTGGAGCCACCTTCGGAATGAATTGAATCAGGATTGAAAATCAATATTAATTTTAGCCGTACGTGTAGGATACAACGAGAAAAACAAAATCTGCAGAGATTATAGAAGATAGTAGAACAATCTGAATGAGATATTAATCAGATTCAGTAGTCTCCCGATAATTCAGCAAGCATTCATGCCAAAAACCTTAATTTTTATTAAAACTTTGCCTCTCACAGGTACTTTTTCCTGCATCTTGAGTGCCACTCACGTAGTCAAAGACAGCGTTAAATAGCGGTCAGTTAAATGGACTGACGACCTATTTAAGGTCGTGTGGTCTCACTGCATGTGCAACCATTATGTATGTTTAGTAACGAAATATTGCCCCAAAATGATTTGACTTTGAGAGCCGACCAGAGAAGCATAAAATTCAAATTAAACAGTCGATTTTATGAAAATTCTCAGAAGTATTTCCAAAAGTGTGGTGAAACGGCTTATGACTTCCTTCCTTATGACTTCTTAGGTAGTCAAATCTGGATGTAGTGGGGTTGACACACTAATTTCTTTCAACATAATATTACAGGCGTTTGCTAAGCATCCTGTTTGCGTTCTAAACGCGTCATGAGCGCATAAAACAAATTGTGTAAAGTCCCCTAGACCCATAACTAAAAATTAAATCCGAAGGTTTTACTTCGGATTTCAGTATCAAGAGCACAAAGTAATATGGCCGGATTTTATTTTAAACCTTCAAACAATATAGTTTCGTGTAAAGCTAAAATCCGTGTCATAGTCAACCATTGTCGAGAAGTTCTTGTAAACTATTTGCCGTCACCACACAAGACGCCACAAATTGCTACTGCTTGCTGGAACCACTGAACGTGGCTACGATGCAATTTAAGTAGAGTTAGGAAGCGATAGATAGGACAGATTTGGATATGATATAGGCTTGTTCTTTTATGGTTTCAAGATGTGATAACTACCTCCGTAATGTGTTAGAAAGCCATCAATTAAGTAAAGAAGCGACGGTTCTGGATTTTTTGATTTTTTATGGTGGTAAACTCATTAAATCGAGTCTTCCTACCCAGGGCGGGGCGGCAGGGACTGTCAGACTTGTACTGACTAAAATCCACGCTCTTTACGTTCCAGGGTCACGGATACCTGATGAAATAGACCCGCGACCTTGGTAGGTGACAGTTTTGGCTGGTTTGGGTTGCGGATTTCAGTAATTAAAAAAGACAATCACTCCATCCAAAAAAAACTTGTTTTTAACAACATGTTTCTTTAGAATGGAAGGTGACATCAATATTTACGGCACGGTTGACTCAGTAGCTGAGCGATTGACTGTTACGCTGCCCGTCGCGGTTTCAATTCTATCGACACCCAGATTTGATCTAGTCGTCACAAATCTGAGAATCTGAGTGTTAGTGAGTTTATAAATGTTTGTAAACACACCTACCACACATGAGTTTCGAGTGTAAGGAAATATTTTATAGACAAAAACTAGTTTAATGTTAAACAAAATAGAAGAGACGGATGTTCAGAACGATATTAACAGAGTGTCCTACAAAATAAATTAAGTTCAATAAAACAGCAGAGCTCATTAATTGACTTATGTAATAAAATTATTATGCTCAATCTCATTTCTCATGTCTGCAACAGATAGCAAAAGTCCGAAGTGTAAACAATTGTAGTATTTTTAAAACATCACCTTTTACTTGATAACGTTTGTATAGCAAAACAATTGTATAAAATATACGTCTGATAGTCGTATTATGTAAGAATATTTATTTTGATTACTTTCATGTAGATAAGAAAAAAAAAACCGGGATAACCTGTTTTACGAAAGGTCAGTTTTCTTAAAAAATCTAGAAATAAAGTTAGCGGGCACACTTCTTATTGTAGCATAATATTTTGTAATTGTGTGAAAAAAAAATTAAGACTAGAATTTGCACAGTTTTTTATAAGACAATCAGTCCAGGAAGGAGTATTGCCTTCTGAATCTGGCTCTTGATCCAACTACCCAACGAGAGCCTAGATAGATGTTCGTCGATGCTCTTGGCCGTTGTTATTATTATTATTTCATGTGGACATTTTGCGAAAGGGACATTTAGCTAGCTGTGGACATTTTGCGACTGAGCCTTCTACTGTACCTGTGTAACCTGTCACGATTGGAAAGATATGCGGCGCCATCTATTAATGTTTATGGACGTTATTGTTGTTTTCCTCAGGAAAAGTACTTTCGAAATGCAAGGTGTAATGTCCGTTTCTGTACACTTGACGACGTATATCCGAAATGTGAGGATGATCGCCTTCCTACCACAGCAAATAGAATTGGATCATTAGTTCTGGAGCCACAAACTTTTACCTCTTTAATATAAAAATATAGATTAATGACTGGTGGTAAAGGCGTAAGAAGTATTCAGGGATTATAGCAGGTGACGTATTGCTGTCTACAATCATGGGGCAAAGGCTTTGTAGCGTTTTATGTATCTACTATAGTTTTGCCACGTCTGCTGAATTCATAACTCTATGGCTCACGATCCTAGCGTTTCCTGTACTCTACAAGATTATAGCGTATTGGAAAAGATTTTAGTTTTCCATTTATTTTTATAAGACTTACAGAGCAAAATCACGACACTATTATTGACTAACATTTAGCTCAATTGGCTTTGAATGTGCTCTGCAGTTTTGGCCCTGAAGTAACGATTGAGACTTACGAAAGGTAAGTTGTAGACTCAAACTTCAAACTGGTACGGTACCATGATTTCTCGAAGAATTTGATCGAATTTTCGGAATATTTTAAAAAATAAATTAGACAGTATTGGTAATCTAGTAAATAACTGGCTGACAAGGTCTGATGGGCAGATGCCCCATAAAAAATGCTGAGTTTTGGAATCAGATAGACCGAAAGCCAATCGCAACATAGTTGAAAAACGCTGAAGCAAATACCACTTTTTTAGGGTCGGTAAAATCAAATTATTCTCCAGCCTTGGATATAGTACAAGGGACTTTTTTATTGGAACAATCCCTCACTAGTTCGAAACAAAGGGAGGCTCTGGAAAGCCAGAATTAACAGTGGCTGCCAATGGAAAGAACTTCATATTAGTCTCTTAAAATCCTACCGGTTACTTTGGTACCCTTTGCTTTCAAGGTCACAGTTGTCAGTTCAGACTTGCAAAGGAAGATATTATTATCACTAGCCCAAAGAGCAAGTTTTCATTCATAACACACATGCATTTCAGTTGTAAACAACATTATAATAATTACTCATATCTCCTTCATAGTTTACATGACACCTAACTCCATTAATACATACACATTTAACTAAGTCCGTAGTCCGTTAACTAGTATCAATCATTGAGATTGATAACATAAATAATTATGTTCGTAGGTCACCCTCACTACTTCCGTGGCAAAACAACTTCATAAGTGCACTTATGGAAGAGTAGCATCGACGCCAAAGTCATTCTTGTTAAGAAAGAAAGGAAGAAAGAAATTGAGAAACATAGAAAGAAATAACAACACACTGCGCTCCAAAACACAAATTGCTGACGTTGGTCAAAAGGTCGCTGCACTGTTATAGTCTTGGGCAAGCCACGACTGCCGCATGCCCAATGAGCTGTGAGCCAAAATAACCACTTTGTGGAGCCCTGACACAGACAGAAGGCGTCGCGGCAGAACTCGTAGAAGATGGCGGAACGAGCTTGACAAAACCGATGACCAGTGATCCACTTTGGCCCTGGATCGTGAAAACTGGAGATCATGGGGAGAAGCCTTTGCCCAGCAGTGGGATAATGTAGGCTAACAGTATGAGTATCAGAAAGAAAGAAATAAGGTTTATAATTATTATGCACTACCACACTAAAAATAAATAAAAAATATTTTAACGCCACTATTTTTATAGCGCTATCGCCAACATATTTTAGTAGTTTTTACGATCATGTCGTGTTTTTATGACTTGTCATACGATGTCAAGTCCGATTGATAAACAGGCCACACCCTCAAGAGTGGCACAAGGATCTATTGGCGTTCGAATGTCGTTATCAATGGGCTACTAGTAAATAAATACGAGGGCTCTTTTCATTTGAGACCCGCGGGATGAATGAATTATTTCACGATTTTGTGCCTGTGTCGTCACCCACTTGAAGTTCAATCATTTATTCCACGGGATCATACTATTAGGATAGTAAATATCTAAATCAAATCGTTTATTTTAACTAAGCCAATTATAGGCATTTTTGAATTGTCAAGACATAGATTAAAACTAGTACTAAAAATAGTTATGGTGCTACAGTCCCAGTCACAAGACATAAAAACTGTGAAAGTACCGTAAGTGTTCGTTCCAAAGCGTAGATCTCTATGGAGATGAATGAACAAAAAACTATATGTACTCCATCCTCTTTGTTTATAAGCTACCTATGCCCCGCACTGTAGGTACAGTGGCACAATTCGGTCGAGCCGTATAAACACATATAATAAATTCTACAAAGGTTTCATTCAATTCTATACACATTGAATTGTTTTTATAGCGGTTAAAACATTAAGAACACTCTCCTGTAAACCCCGGCTTTGACATATTCGCTTGTACGCACATCGCAAAGCATATGCAAAACCAGTAATTAGCTGACCGTTCATTGTGTGAAAAATCCTACGAAGCGAGAGCAAGGCAAACTGGTTTTTTATAGCTTGATGTGTAGCCGTGTGTACGTAGCTCGATATGTACGAAACTCTGCCACAAACGCCCGGAATGATGATCTACATCTTAAAATTGGTATTTTAATGCATAATAATGCTTTTTAATTAGTATGTTAAAATGATAGCGAATTTTTGCAATAATGGTTCTTCAGATTGTCCTTAAATTATCTGAAATGTTCGTGATCTCACTTCTTTGTAAGATATAAAAAAGGGATGTAAACTTGTAATAGTAATAGTTTCGGAAAGTTGTATTTGGTCAGATACACTGAAAGAACATAATTTGCACCAGCTTTTAGTTCTAAACCACCGTGGATAACCAATGTTTATTAAGTTTCACAAAGAATTATTTATAATCACGTAAAAAAAATTAAAAAGTTGCAGTTAAAAGAAAAAAAAGACGAAAGCTAAAATAAAAAAAAAACAGTCTCATTCCTCTGATAATTCCTAAAAAAAAACTTATCGAACACCGTTACAAAAAAACCGAAGGTCATGCAAAAAAATAAAACACCTACTTTGGTTATTCCCAAGCACACTTGCCAACAACTGCACTCAGAGGTTATTTTTTTCAAACACAAATAGAAATAGTACTGTCAGAGTTGTTGCAACGGCGACTGGAAGCTCAATAACATAATCTTGATAACAGCGGACGTTGGAAACGTCAAAAAATAATTTAACAGGGGTGGACAAACGCTGGTTGCTGTGTTTTTTTATTTCTGGCTAGATGCACATGGTGCAGTGAAAAATATTCGCGATTACTGACATGGTGCAAAATTTAAAAAAAAAATAAAAAATACACGTAGCGTAGAAGTCGCATAATAAATAAAGAACATTAGGCATTATGGAGGCAGTATATTCATCAAATCAGTTCCCAACCCCAGTAGAAGAGTCTGTCCTCTTAATGATTGAAAGATCAGCCTGTTACTTCGGTTGCCCTTTAGATTATGAAATTAAGAAAAGTCGTCTAAAACTGAGTAAAAGCTGCTTATCTAAAAACCAATAAACTTATCAACAAGTTTTTCAACCTTAAAACCACCAAAAGCAGATCAAACAACAGGTGTGAACCAATTAAAAAAATACACGAAAACAACTTGTTACACCAAGTTTTAAAATAATCTTGTTTGCACGCCGCCGCCATCTTGACTTTAGATAATTTTCTAAATTTCTCTTTGGCTTCGGTAACTTCGCTTTAATGAAAATTCTAGGAATCGTTAATTTATTTATTAATTGGCGATGAAAGATTGTGTTTTTGAAACGCTGGTTATTGGGGTTACATTATGATATTTATTCTGTTAAGTTTTCTTCTTGGAATTTTGCATTGATTTTGGTTCGGACTCGAGTTATTGAATTTTTTTTTCCTTGATTGTTAATTTTGTTTACTTCTTAAAAATAGTATTTTAAACAACCTAAAAACGACATTGTTATCTTCAGAGGAAAAACTGGACTTATTTGCTAAGTCCAGTTTTTCCTCTGACGATGACAATGTCGTTCGCAAGATCATACAGGCTAATTATAATAATAATAATCCTTCCATGCCGTTTTCGGCAACGGCGACCGTTTCATCACTAACCTACTTAACGGGTGTCTATCATGGGCTCTCATGTGCCTAGAAAAACCGCCTTTGTTTACAAACATTCTTGCACAGAGTGGACACGTGAGACGAGATGACAGGTCTTGCATAGACACGTGATGTGAGATGACAGGCTGATACAAATAATATAACAATATGGTGGACATCCCACCCTTACGAACACACGGCTACACATCAAGCTATGCAAAACCAGTATTAACTGACCGTTCATTGTGTGGAGAAATCATATGAAGCGAGACCAAGACAAACTGGTTTTGTTTAGTTTGATGTGTAGGCATGTGTACAATGTATTTCGCTAATATTTTCGCAGCTAAGGATTGGAATTTCTTGCCAGGATCTTTGTTTCTTGGTAGCTGAAATAAAGGGTTTTATTTGGTTTGTACTTCAAGAGTGAAAAAGTATGTTACTTCTAGGCAAACGTGTGTCACCGCCGTTGATCACATCATCGACTTATAATCAGACGAGATAATAATGGTCAAACTCTTCTGGCTGGCTGGTTTAAAAATATGGTCAATGAAACAGGTTTTTTGTTTGTGTTCACGATCCCTATGTTCATCCGACGATGCTGTAAAGGCGCTCCCTCACCGGGAGCATTCGCGTATAATGTAACATTATAGATTTGGCTTTGAGCATTACATTACAGTACTACCTCCCTGACTGACGAGCATTCGTGTACATTTAGTTTAAGTAGATTCGATACAACGTGCGTGTGATGCTCGATTGATCTCCCTCGCCAATGAAATGCTAGCTTGTTGCGCACAGGTAACAGGCACACAAAATAAAAATAAAACTTTATTCAAACCGTATAAATCACGGCCTCAGCTTGCGTACCCCTGTTGCGATACCCCCGAGTCGTCCCGTAACCTCCCGCCTATCTATCTTAGCGCTAAACGCCCATAAACACGCACAGATAAACCCACTATCGACGACGTGATTTTTATAAATATTGTACGTATGTGTTATTGAGATAGAGAAGTAGGTATGTAATTGAATGGGAGGAGAAAGAGACAGATGTTCTATGTAACATGAAGTTATTCAGCTGCTGTATCCACTATTTGAGCTGACCATAACTAAGTTGGGCAAAGGCTAGGCTAATATAGGAGTTCCTCAGTAATGAGGAATAATAGGAAACTCTTTTTTACATATTTTATCATAGGAAAAGCCAGGAACAAGAATACATTAATTCACTCACTGTAATATTGTGTTGTTGTGTTTCTATAAAGTATCCTTAATAACTCAAAAAAAAGACAAGCATAGGTACATATCCCTTTTAGTTTTTATTTGTATCAGTTTAAAAGAGTTAGACCGAGGTAAATCCAACAGAACATCAACAATACATAAGTTAACGTTAAAGTCTTATTACCATCACCCAGGAAAATCCATACTGTTTGGCTACAACTTAGTTTCTAAACGAAAAAACTTAGGTATATCATTTTGCTACAGCTACCAATCGATCCCGAGACATCAAACTCAGCCTTCGCACTAGTGACTAGACGAACGAGGCAGTCGACAATAAAAAAACATTGTAAATGTAGTACATTAACATAGTTAATGTCCCAATATTTAAACTAGTTACTCTGATTCATATCATCCCAAAGATAACAGTCAGAGGTGACTTTTAACTTAAAAGAAATAAAGTTAAAAACTCATTATAAACAATCCAAGCAAAGTTGTGGGGTCATTGCAATGAATTGATAACATTCAACGATTGTTAAAGTTGCGTTAACCTACAAAAACGCATTGTTTTATCGTAATTCGCTGATTTATTTCAACAGAGAGTTTTGTTTATTCTCCTGTTTCATGGGTGCGTTAACAAACATTGATTTGAAACTCACATAAAATAACAACAACTCAAGTAGTTCATGTAAATATTTATATCGACCGGGAATTGAACCCTCGAATACGGAAAAAATACTTGTAGTTTATGAAAATATTTATACCTTACCGGGAATCGAAACCTTTTTTTTTTTTTAGCGTGTTAAAATCATCAAAAATGCGACCACCAACCCCGGGCAGAGCGGGAGGTACTGTCAGACTTGTACTGACTAAAATCCACGGCGTCCTTCAGTAGCCCTTTATGTTCCGGGGTCACGGTAATAGAAATAAGTCCCGCGACCCCGGCAGGCTTTGGCCCTCTGAGAGGGGCCCCGTCATTTTGCTGACAGCTCTTTGAGGCGCGCGTGGAACACGACGCGCCGTCGACCCGGGCATGGTCCATGGTCGGACAGCGAGTTGCCCTTTACTCGCTGTCCGCATGCCCGCGCCTACGGCGGCCGGAGATCGTCTTGCGACGTACGGCGCCGTGGGCGTACACCACTGCGGTTGGGGCGGAGGGAGGACGCTGTCCTGTCTCTCTCGCGGCCCGCGGGAATCGAACCCTAGACACGCTGTGCAGTGCGGTGGTCAGTTGTTCAGTAACTACGGCAACTATATCATCATAAAAACAATCCATTCGTGGACAGCATATCCAGGAATTTTCATGTTTTAGTTTTATAAGTTACAAATATTCATTTTCACTGCATCGTTAGGTTATAATATTCCAAAGCTGTAAACTAACTTTCCATACAAAAGCAGCATCAGTCTAAAACTTGCTGTTCAATTTGCTAACACTAAGGTTTAAAACAAGCTATTCGCGGTTAGATTTTCCGAACTTTTACAAATGTTTTGCAAGTGCTGCTTCGCTATTAATATACCGAATCAGCATTTGCATAAGTTTTCCTATCGGCACTGCCTGTACTCACTGTCCAAAGTGTAAGCCTTGCGTAATAATTTTAAAAATATGACTGTCATCATCATCATCTTCCTGCCCTTATCCCATTTTACTTGTGGTCGGCGCAACACGTTTTTTTCTTCCATTCTCCCCTATCAAACGTCACCAAATCATTTACTCCTTTTTCATTCATATCATCCCTTACACAATCCATCCATCTTTTCTTTGGCCTTCCCCTTCCTCTTCATCCATCAACATTAAAAATATGACTGTATACCTCATTTATTTAAATTTAAAATATTAAGATTGCATTTTGTATGTCGGGTATTCTAGCAGTCATGATTTCATGAATTGCATTCGTAACCGCAATTGGTGGATCTTCGAAAAAGATTAATTGAAAAAATCTTTAACATTGGTTAAAGTGATAGGATAACATCTTTATCATTGAAGCGTAATGGGTTTTAAAACAAGTGATTGGCATTTAAATGTTGCGAGAATCATCGATCTCTAACTATGCTTTAATTAACTAATCTATCTATATATATAAAAATTAAACCCGTTTTCCGTTGTCACGACATAACATGAAAACGGCTTGACCTATTCGGATATTTATTTTTTTGTTGTGTTTGTAACCATCGGGACCGGGTTTTAGACCGAGTCCTCCACCCGTGCGAAGCCGGGGCGTGCCGCTAGTCTATATATATAAAAATGAAACCCGTTTTCCGTTGTCACGCCATAACATGAAAACGGCTTGACCGATTCGGATACTTATTTTTTTGTTGTGTTTGTAACCATCGGGACCGGGTTTTAGACCGGGTCCTCCACCCGTGCGAAGCCGGGACGGGCCGCTAGTACCACATAACTCTCTTTATTAATTGTTAATACCGCCCTAAAAAGTTTCACTATCCGGAGTTTTTCAGCAATTTTCACACTAGTCCTACATACTACGACGGGGCCCCCGCACAGAGGGCGAAAGTCTGCCGGGGTCGCGGAACTTATTTCCATCACCGTGACCCCGGAACATAAAGGGCTATTGAAGAACATCGTGGATTTTAGTCAGTAAAAATCTGACAGTCCCTCCCGCCCTGCCCGGGGTGAGAGGCCTAATTTGAAGATTTTACCACGATAAAAAAAAAGTCCTACATACTATTACATCATTAAATATGGATTGTGAGTCCCCTGTGTCATCTTGTACTTATCTAAGGTGGACCGAGTGGGCTTATATAGCCCTGTTGGGGTGCTGGGTAGGCCTATTCAGCCCAGCCCGCTCATTATCTCCATGACTGACTCAAACTTTTTTTATCTAACCCTATAGAAGCGATAAGATGGGATATTTTTATAATGTTTCCATTGTTTATAGATAAGGGATGAGTTATTTTGGTCTTTGTTTTTATTTTTATAGGTCAGTTTAGAGTGTGTGTTTATTTTTTTTTAATTATTCTGGCTATGTCATTTTTATAACGTCTTTTAAACATACCTATTTATATTTAAAGTTTTATTGATTCTGTCTAAATTTGAAGGAGGACGCACGGACTCGCGAGAAGTGGAAGGAGTGGAGGAAGGCCTTTGCCCAGGAGTGGGACAGGGCAGGCTGATAAAAAAATCAAAAATTAATATTCATAAATCATACAAAATCTTTTTTTTTTTCTCAAGGACTTTACTGATGCTCTTTAAAATCATAATACGTTTCGTGATATCTAATAGAGAACTACCTTAACATAAGTGAATTATACCACAACCTTGACAGTATTATTTGTACCAAAGTGACTGATGGGAACGAAAACATCTTTAGTTATCAGGTTTCGGTAGGACCGAAGTGTCCTACTACGAGTATGATTCCTCACTAGCTTGTGCTCGCAGCTTCACGTGCGTCGAGTTTGGAAGATTAACTAAGGGAAAATCATGCTTACACCAGGAGTATCATTGGGTGATAAGTTTGGTGGTAAATGTCAGCCCTCCGCGGATGATTGGTCATTTTGATTTTTTGTCTCTATGGGTCTTTTCGATCGCAAGACGATTTCCGGCGTAGGCGCGGTCATGCGGACGGTGAGTAATGGGAAACTCGCTGTCCAATCATGAACCATACACGGGTCGACGGCGCGTCGTGTCCGACGAGCTCCTGAAAGAGCCGTCAACAAAATGACAGCAGGCTTTGACCCTCTAAGGGAAGCCATAGAGGATTTTTCCTTCAAGGTTTACTACTCAAGGAAGTCTCAAAAAACCCTGTACAAGATTGAATAAAGCAAGGAATGAGTTTATACGGCGAAGTTTGAAAGTGACGCCTATTATAGAAAAAATGAAAGGGAATCTACAATTAGTAAAGTTGATTATGAAGCAATTCTCGCAGATCTAAATTTAGTTAATTTCCGTGACATTATGGAATCACAAGATGTGCACTGGTCTTCAGCACAGTTACTCGACATCCTTAATACATCAATTACAAAAAACACTATAAAAGAACTAACACCTAAAAGATTGCGCTGCATTAAACCTTGGATCACGCCAGGCCTAGTTCGTTGCATTAAAAACCGTGATCGCATGCATCTAAGATGTAAAAACGAACCCAATAATTTAATTCTTTCTTTAACATATAGTAGATATAGAAACTATTGCAATGACTTGCTAAAACGTCTAAACTGTAGTTTTCTTGCAAATGAGCTTAATAAATATGCCAAAAACCCTAAAAAGACATGGAAAATAATCAATGATATCACAAACAGAGACACTAAAAAACCACCGCCATTAGATTTGTTAAAAACAAAAAATACCCCAGAATTATCTATACAAGAAATTAACCTTTATTTTACTAATATAGCAAAACAATTAGCTTCAAAAATAACTCCATGTTCTGATAAAACTGAAGAGTCTTCTATTCCGCCAGTTAATTCTATGGTCATGCCGGAGACAAGTGAGGAAGAAGTTGAGTCCATAATTGTAAATTTAAAAACTGATAGCGCGGTAGGTTGGGATGGAGTTTCCACAAAAGTTATTAAAATGATTAAAAATATTATTGTACCGCTTATGACTCGCATTGCAAACCTCTCAATACAGACTGGTGTTTTTCCTAATGTATTCAAAGTGTCTGTCGTCCACCCTATTCACAAGACAGGAAGCAGAGACTGCGTCAGTAATTACCGTCCCATTTCGGTTTTACCAGTGCTGTCTAAGATCTTGGAAATGATCATTAATAAAAGACTACTGTTGTATTTGGAGAAACAAACAATTTTAGCCCACAATCAGTTTGGATTCAGACCTGGTAGGTCGACAGCACAGGCAGTTACCGAACTTACTAATCTTATAGCTACTCATATAGATGGCAAAAACAAATGCATTGGAATATTCTTAGACCTGGCCAAGGCCTTTGATACCGTATCTATTCCCATACTAATCAACAAAATGGATAAAATTGGTATAAGAGGCAAAGTACTAGATCTGTTTAAAGACTATTTAAATAATAGATCACAGAGAGTTAAAATAGACGATCTGTATAGTCCTGATGCGCTAGTATCATTTGGCGTGCCACAAGGTAGCGTTCTTGGCGCAACCCTTTTCCTAATTTATATTAATTGCTTATGTAACTTAAAAATACAAAACTGTAAAATATTTTCATTTGCTGATGACACAGCGTTAATATTTTATGGTAGTACATGGGATGAGGTAAAGCATTACGCCGAAATAGGTCTTCATAGAACAGCCCAATGGCTCTGTCAAAATTTACTCACGCTTAATATATCCAAAACAAAATTCATAACTTTCGCTAATACGGAACATACATTAAAAACGGCACAAAATTTACAAATTCGAATGCACTCCTGTCAAAGCACGGACTATCAATACAGATGCAACTGCGGCTATCTGGAAAGGGTAAAAATAGTTAAATATCTCGGTATTCTCCTTGATGAAAAATTAACGTGGTGTCCATATATTGATTTACTAGCAGGGAGAACTAGGAAGTTAATATACGTTTTTAAGAAACTTAGACACGTGGCTGATACCGCTCTCCTCAAAACTGTCTATTTTGCACTGGCACAATCTGTTCTATCATACTGCATCACGTCATGGGGCGGAGCACGCAAAACCCATATTATAAAACTTGAGCGTGCACAACGAGCTTTACTTAAAGTTTTGAATTTTAAGCCATTCAGATATCCAACAGTCAATCTGTACTCAGAGTGTGACGTTTTAACTATACGACAGTTATTCGTTAAAGACACTGTGATTCAACAACATCAAAAACTTAAATTTGTTGATAAAACCAAAATGACCTCGAGACGTATCGATAGGGTGTGTCCTACTGTTGCATGTAAAACTGCATTTATTGAAAAATTTCAATGTTATCTTGGACCAATGCTGTATAACAAAATAAACAAAATATTAAAAATATATCCGCTAAACCAATACTCGTGCAAAAAGGTCTTAGTATCCTGGCTAAAATCTCAAACCTATGAAAGTATTGAAAATCTATTTGTAACTTTAAAATAATATTTAAAACCGGCAGATAAATAAATTTTAAATTTTTTTAATTAACGTCATTATAAAAGTAAAAAGTAACATGCATAAATATGGAAATTAATTTAGTCAGGAAACCGGTTAATAAAACAAAAATCACAAAAAATATAATTCAAACCCATTATCCAAAATTGCCTAAGGTCGTGCACTTCGTTGTTTCTCTAATGACTATTTCGGATGAAGGGTACCTATAAAAAGTTAACACTCAATAGTTGAATATTATATTACTTGATACTCCTGATAGTAGACGAGACTACCCACATTTTTATATTGAGCATTAAGTTTTATTATTATGTATTTCAACCTAAGTAAATGTGTACACTCACTATACTCTTCTGAGTACCTAATTATATACCAAAATTGGAAGCGACTAACGTCTAAGATACAGGCTCGGCCTAGTTTGGACGTTAGGGTTCATTCTGATCTGTTTACTATGTGTATTTTAAATATTGTCATAAATGTATAGTGTTAAATGTACTTCCTTTTTTCAATAAAGAATTTATTATTATTTATTATAATTGAGCAAAGCTAAAAAAAAAAAAAAAAAAAAAATCTTCAGTCTTGGTGTGGACATGTGATGAGGAGGGGCGAGACCCATGTGACTAAAAGAGTGATGAGTATGAATGTTGATGGATGGAGAGGAAGAGAAAGGCCAAAGAAAAGACGGATGGTTCTTCTAAGGAAAGATATGAATGAAAAAGGAGTAAAGGTACTGAGACGTCTGACAGATGAGAATGGAAGAACAAAACATGTTGGGCTGACACCAAGTAAAATGGGATAAGGGCAGGACGGTGACGAAGTTTGAAAAAAGTCTCGCGTATTCTATCAGCAACGCTTCTACCCATATTCTTTTGAATTCCGTTTCTTCACTTTTTTAAGTCGCCGCCTATACAAAAGTTGTATTTTGTGACCATTTCGATACTCGTCTTCATGTTCACTTATCAAGTTTATCGCAATACTGTTTTTTTTGCAGTCAGTTTTAAGATAAGCATGCAGTTATTTATGAAGTGAGATCACTTGAGAATACAATAAATAATAATTGTTGGAATAGTCTAGCAAATAATTATAATTAGATTAAAATCACAATGTAAACAAAACATGACAATTAATAACAGGAATTATAATTATGTGTGTACTATTAAAAGTTGTGTAGTACTAGTAAAATTATAATGAAGCTAATAGTTACATTGTAACTTTAATAGATTTAAAAAATAATTTTAAAAAATGCCATCTCTAGTGGAGTCTCCACCAAAGGAATCCATTTAAAAAAAATATAGGCCAAGCTATTTTCCAATAGTGACAAAAAAAAGATTGACGAGATAAATGCATGATCACACACTTGTCACGTGTAGAGCTTGCATGTGCGACCGCACGTAGTACACCGCCCACACGTTTATTTTTTTATTTTTACAATATACGCAAACAGAAGCTTTTCCCATTTGTAACACGAAAATTATCCTACTGGACGTAATACCCGGGTTAAAAGTATGTTATATTTATATTACTCGAGGTTATAATCATCAACTATCCAAATCTTTTCAGTACTTTTTGTGTGAAATATTAACAAACATCCATCCTTCCATCATCTTCACAAACTTTCGCATTTATACCTAAAATTTAAGAAGTACAATTATAATATAATTTTACTTCTAAATATTTTTAAATATGAAAAAATAATTATTATGTTTTCATAATTAATTTAAAAAGTGACCTTTGCAGGAATGGACCACGCAGAAATAGTCACCAATATTTTAAGGCCTACCGACAGAGCACGATCCGTTTCAGCGACCCGTTCCGGCGATCTGATCTGGCGATATTCTCTGAACCCATGCGATACCTGTAACGGCAGAATGCGATGCGAACTGACGCTCGTAGTGAGAAAGCCAAAGGTTACAGAGATCCCATGTCATAGAAATCAGCCTATAACGTTCCCACTGCTGGGACACAGGCCTCCTCGCCTGTGTGAGGTCGTTCCCATGTGATCAGATCGTATTGCCAGATCGGATCGCCGGAACGGATCATGCTCTGTCAGTAAAGCCTTAAGTGGGCGAGGCCTCGAAAGGTGCGTTTCCATTGGACATAGTCTTGCATACAAGTATGACGTCATATTTGTATACAAGTTGCCACAAACTACAAAATTCTAACTACCTACTTGTAACTTGTATTCAGAAGTGTTCAGGTTGCATAAAATTGCAAATTCAACAAGTTGTGTACAAATAACTCGGCTGTAGGTAGATCCAGTGTCATATTTTGTTTTTACTAGATAAATAAAGCTTGTTTCCAATCAATTTCTCTTGACTTTCTAATCTCCTTTACGACTGTCAAACGTAACACTGATATCAAAGTTTATTTAAAAAATGAAAAGTTAATCAAACAATGTTAATGCAGTTTGCTTACTTTTTTTAATTATCACCTTTTTATCATCTGTTTTTATTACCTTTTAACACTTCGTAGGTGAAAAATAATCATTTAGGTATTTTTTAAATAGGTAGTTATCGAGACGGACAGCAAGTTATCACCTCTAATACTTTGTTGCTAGGCGTTTCCAAACGTCTTTTAAAATGAGCAAAGCAAAGAAGATGAACTCTGTGCTTGCTTAATCTGTGTTTCCGAACGCATGTAACAACCCTAATTACTTCATAATTACAGTGAACAGACTTCTTAAGGGTAGCTTGCTGCATCGCCGACTTTGTCTTTGTAATCGCAGGGAGTCAAATCTCTAAGCACGAAACCAACCCGTGTTGCTGCGTCGTCGACTTTGTTTTTGTCACCCCAGCGGGCCCAATCTATAAGCACGAAACCCGTGATTTTGGCCTTAGTTACGGGCGTTCTGACGAGCCCGAACTAAGAATAAAATAAATGATGTTACGATTTGACAGATAGCTCCTTAGAGATCACGCAACCACTTGTACTCCAAATTCGTGGTATTACTTTTTTTAAACAATGGCATAGACACTAGCGCCATGTCGAAAGAATTTCAATCTACCTAGTAGACTATTCGTCATAAATATCTATACTATATCCTACTATTGCAAATGTGAAAGTTTGTTTGGTTAGATGTTTGTTACTCTCCGGATTTAACGGATTTGTATGAAAATTGGTACATAGATAGTTTATAACCTAGATTAAAACATAGGCTAGTTTGTTATCCCGATTTTATGTTACCGTGGGATAATTTTCGACTTATAGCGAGCGAAACCGCGGGCAACAGCTAGTATCATTTTAAAGCAAAAGAGTTTGTTTGTTTGAACGTGCTAATCTCAGAAACTCGAGCTTTGATTTAAAAAATTCTTTTTGTGTTCTTTGATCCATCTCTCGAAGAAGGAAATAGGCTAAATAACGTCACGTTATGATCAACTGGAGCCGAGTAGGAGGAAACCACGGACAAAAGCTAGTCTCTAGATATAATCAATCAATCAATCACAGCCACGCCTCATGGTGTGATCAGAGAATACGTGACGGCCCACTGATCTAGTTACGTAAGCTATGTTTAGTCTAAGACGCGCCGCGGGCCTTGACCCCTCTTATCAGTTGCACTGATAACTGCATACAAGTGTCAGGAAATAAGGTATTTTGTGCTGCATTTGCAAGATTGAGAGAATCCAAAGACATTAAACTATCTAAGAGCAAAGAGAATCGATGTTTTTCTTCTCAGGTCGCGTGTATGATATAGATCAGCATTCTGGGCGTTTATGGCCGAGAGGTCTGTAGTACCTACTGATTTGTGCATTCTCCTTTATTTATTTGGTGACATAAAAATAGCGGCTGAGTAAAAATTGGAATCGTGCATGAAAAGAAGAGCCTTTTTATTTTTGTTGTTACAGTGGCATATAACTTCAAAGATCATTTTTATTTATTAACATTGGTACACCAACAGCTTCTGTATATAAATTAACAAATCATGATATACATCCCGCTGGCTCCCTTTTTTATCAGGGCAAAATCATCAAGAGGCCGTGTAAGGTGTCTAAAAATGTAATTATGTCAATACCGAAATGACTTTGAAAAGAGTTACTAATTTGATGTTAACGTTGATGTAATGTTTTTGGCCTTATGTATTGTTCTGGCACAGGTTATCTAAGGAAAAAAACAACAGATTATCTGTCACCCTTTTTTATCGTGGTAAAAGTAGAAACTCACATGGTACACAAACGCCCAGACCCGAAACAACTACTTGTAGATCATACAAACATTTGCTCCGTGCAGGAATCGAACCCGCGACATACATTGCAGCAGTCCAGTTACTCAGCCACTGCGCTAATCGTGCCATCATCAAATGTGATATGAACACGGGCAGGAGAGGAAAGATTGTCAGACTTGCAGACCTGACGACTGACAGGCGCTGACAGACCGTATACGGACGACGGCGGTGGTGGAATAATTGATCCCGTTGGTAATTCTTTAGGTACGCAACCCTAAAAAAAGAAAAACTGTATCTAAATATAAAATCCATTCGTTAGTTGCGTCATGACAACGGTTTCATGTGAAAGCTCACTAACACCCAAACGAACGAGCAAATAGAATGTGTTTTTAAATTGAATTCAGTTTGATTCGGATCGTTCGCTTTTGCCCACTTTCACCTTTGGTGGGTGGGTCTTTTTGTGATTGTTCTAAAAATATGACAGGTTGCTTCGACTGTTGCGCCATTTTGAAATATGAAAGGCTTTGAAACTTATACAAAATTTCAAGCCTGTAGCGTCTAAGCATTCCGCACTTGAACCTTTGGAACTAATTAAAAAATATTTTCGTTACACCACGGGCTCATCATCATCATCATCATCTCATCTCTGCGAAAAGTTTCCTTGAGACGTTTTTTTTACTTGGTAAAAGCATCAAAAAGTTTTGGTAACACATATCCTACGCTTTCTGTTCCCATTTCAATCTAAATAACATCATCATCATCATCTCAGCCATAGGACGTCCACTGCTGAACATAGGCCTCCCCTTTTGATCTCCACATGTAACGGTTGGAAGCGACCTGCATCCAGCGTCTTCCGGCGACCTTCATAAGGTCGTCTGTCCACCTTGTCCACCACCACGGGCTATTTGTACCTAATTTGCGGTGACGGTCAAGCTATCATAACGGCTGTGTAATAACATAGAGATATTTGTGATGCAATTGTTATACGCATACCCCGTGTAAATAATTTACTTAGATATCCCGGGATCTTTGTGTAGTTTCATCGCACTCATGGACTAAAAATAAAAAGTCCCTATTTTTCAAAATGACTGAACTGATTTTATTGAAAATTTATACGTAGGTATAAGCAGGATACAATAGGTCTAAAAATATTAGAGAACAATTTCATTTGATAAACGTACGTTTATATTATTACATGCAGTTGTTTCTCGTCTCGTTTCAATCTAAGGCAGACAACTTCGAAAGCAATTATCACTTATGTGGGGCGCTTGGCATCGTGAATAGCTAAAGTTTGAATAAACTTGAGCACTTAAGTCGAACTAGAAAAATAAATCTGAAACTAGCCATCTAGTCCCATTCATCACACATGGTTTTGTTGGCAATGGTCACAACAAATCGGAAAAAAAAATACCGATTGTCACTCGGACTAACGGGAAACTGTTGCCAGCAGCTTCACCCACGAGTAACTGGAAAATTTATTTCACCTGAGCGTAATCTATACATATACATATAATAATAATAATAATACATATAATAAAATAGTAGGAAAGTCAAAACTGTACAATGAATATTTTTTTAAAAGAATACTTGGGGTGTGATCTACAATCGATACCGAAGCCAAAAATATAGTTTTTAAAATTTTTGTCTGTTTATCTGTTTGTCTGTTTGTCTGTATGCATGTCCGGGATAAACTCAAAAAGTACTGGATGGATTTGAATGATTCTTTTTTTGTTGCATAGGTAATAAGTCTGGTCAAAACATAGGCTATAATTTATTTTGGAAAATTGAACACCTGGCGCAGAACCGCAACAGACCAGCTAAACTATAAGAGATACAAAAATGGTGCGATAGCAAAAATTGTTCCACGTGATGAGCATTTTCTGCTGAGAGAATAAATTTGAGGATCTGGAACACCTGATGTGGAACTACAAGAGCCCAGCTACACTATAACATACACTGGAATGACGTCTTAGCAAGAGTTGTCCAGCCTGATGGACATTCCCTGTTGACGTATAAAACTTGAAGATCTGGAACACCTGATGTGGAACGCCAAAAGCCTAGCGAAACTATAACATTTATAGTGACGTCTTAGCACAAGTTATTCAGTCTGATGAGCACTCTCTGTTGAAGTATAAAAATTTAAGATTTGGAACACCTACTGTGGAACTCCAAGAGCCCAGCTTAACGATAACATTTATAGAAATGACGTCTTAGCAAGAGTTATTCAGCCTGACGAGCATTCTCTTTTGACGTATAAAAATTGAAGATCTGGAACACCAGATGTGGAACTCCAAGAGCCCAGCTACACTATAACACATAAAGAAATAACGACTTAGCAAGAGTTATCAAGCGTGATGAGCATTATTTGTAAACGTATAAAAATTGAAGATCTGGAACACCAAGCGCCCAGCTACACCATAACATTTGTAGGAAAAACGTTTCAGCAAAAGTTGTTTTTAATTTGATGTGCACTCTCTGTTGACTTTTAAAAATCGAAGATCATTTGGAACACCTTTTGTGGAACTCCAAGAGCCCCGCTACACCATAACACATATATAGGAATAACGTCTTAGCAAGAGTTGCTCGGTCTGATGAGCATTTCCTGTTGACTTTTAAAAATCGAAGATCAGAAACATCTGAGGTGGAAATCAAAAGTATCGCTATTAAATAACTTAAGCTGGGAGTATGTCAACGCGGTGAAGGCAGTAAGACTTTAAAACTGATTTTGTATGACGATGGTATATCATTAAAAATGTGACTCTACTGGCCAAAACTCCCATTTATTTTTTTACCCGGGCTATTGGTATTGGCCAACAGACGATTCATATCTTCGATTTAGACGACCCCGTTCGGGGTCGCGGGTCTTATACCATCACCGTGACCCCGGAACATAAAGGGCTATTGAAGGACACCGTGGATTTTAGTCAGTACAAGTCTGACAGTACCTCTCGCCCTGCCCGGGGCGGGAGGTCTCATTTGATGATTTTACCACGTAAAAAAAAGACGACCCCGTTGTCCCTGGCACAATCCGCGTACGAAGTCGCGGGCAGAAGCTAGTACCTAAATAAAGAATATTCTATATTTTAATCTCGGTATAGACTATCAGTATAGACTATCTGTGTACCAAGTTTCATCAAAATCCGTTAAGTAGTTTTTGTGTAGAAGAGTAACAAACATCCATACATACTCGTACACCTCACAGACTTTCGTATCAAAAATATAAGTTTTACCAAATAAGTTCAATCCTAAAATTAGCCAAGCCAAAAACACTTCCAAGGTCCACCAAAGCAATGGATCTTAAAGATTAGAAGTAACTTAACAAAGGCTTGAGAATTTAGTTCATTCCTTCCCTAATCTTAACTACAGTCCCCGAAACTTTCCTCTCAAACTTAACCAGAGGCGCTAACGATACTCGTAAACAAGCCACGTAGAGCGTTCAACAACTTTTCTAACTCATTAATGTAGGTACAAAAAGTACGGTTTGGATAACCCTTTGAAAAGGCAAAAGGGTCTAAGTAAATACTAAAGAAAAATTTACGGGTTGATGACCTTAATGATATGGCTGTTCTACGCAGTGATGATGAAAGGGGTATGCAATTTTTAGCCATCTTATTGTTTGCTTTTGCCTCTGCTGAAAAGGTTTTATCTAATTAGCCTTAGACATAAAACATTTTTTTGTTCTTACATGCAGTTCAAAACAACTGCATATTAGAACAAAATACCGGTTACCGCTACCGGTTTAGACAATTTTTTTTTTAATCGCCTTATTATGACCAAAATTTTAAAAGCGGTAAAAAAAACTCCGGCCTTTTTAGGAAGTGTTCTAATTATCAATTACAAACGATTCGGTGAAGAAAAATTTTGTGAGAGATTCCATAAATTTTTTGATTTTAATTTATCACTTTCACTTCCTGTGTTCTAATTATAATCTGAATTTCAATTGATTTCATGATTTATACTAAAAATTGCATTTCCTAATAAATTAAAATAACAAAAATTTTATGGAATCTCTCACAAAATTTTTCTTCACCGAATCGATGAACATGTTACGTATTTATTTTATTTTAAATTCAAATCTTAACTCGTTTTATAAAAGTTTACAAGTTTGTACTGGTTTGAAGCCAGGTCAAGTCCCTAGTCAACAGTGTTCTCAATGTTGCAGTAACATTGATCGGAAAATTTGTTCTAAGTCATGTAGTATTTTGTTTTAAGTTACATTTCACTCGTAATTATTTTATTTTATGTAGGAGAGAGACAGGTCAGTGGGTGCCTATTCTTTGTCAAAGGATCAGCGGTCTGGGCACTTTCCCCCATTATGGATGAATTTATTGACTCCCTAAAAAAATATATATAAATTTTAATTAGTTTTTTTTTATTAATTAGTGTTTTCTGGATATATTTTACTTTTCAGTTTAGTTTTTCAAAGCATTTTGTTTATTTTATTTTCTAAGTTTAACACTTACCTAAATCAAATTATTATTTTTTACAGTTATCCTCACAACGAAGCATTTGTGGCATGCTTTTTTGATTATAATAACTTGTCTTAATTGTTAAATAATAAATATAAGGGTGATGTAAGGTCGTTTACCTTCCAACAAGCCTTTTATGAAATTTTATACTTGAAAAAAATATAATCAACATCTGAAAAACAGCTCCTCCTTTTTTTAAGTATTTACATAGGACAACAGTTGATCTAAACATTGATGCCCTGCCCCTTGAAAATAGTAGCTCAAATGGGAATAACTCTACAAAATCACTATTTCCTTTAATGTTTGAACAAAATTTCAGTTTTCAATATTGAAGGACTTTCCATTTTTCGCCAATAAAATAGTAACTGAACAGAACAATTTTCACCGATCACTTTTTTGATAGAAAATCCGTGTAATCCGCTTTAACCCTAAAACGATTTGGGTTGGTTAACTTGGCGATCCGTAGAAGTAATTTCTGGATCAAGTTGCTCAAGGAATATCGTTTTAAATTCATTGGATTAAATAGTCGATATTGAATCCAATGTATTTAAAAAGATTTTACTTTAAAACTAGAAGAATTTCAAAACACTAATAAAAATCAAGTTGCTTTAAATGGTGTAGGTAACGCCATCTATGTTGCAGAGAGTGAACTAGTAGCTTATTGCATTCGGTTTCACGCACGGTTTGATGTTATTTTCATTGTTAATAGTTCTTTAAACTTGAGTTTATAATGATTACTGATATGAAATTACTTTTTTTTTCGTGTAAACAACAAAAAAAAACCAAGACAAAATTTATTGTTTAATTTTTAAACTACGACAAGCTAAAACAAATCGTACCTATTCTTCTTCTTAATTATTGTACGTTTATTATTTTTTCAGACTGCATTATTTCAGTTCCAATAGGTACTCAGGTAAATAAAAATATCATTCTGTGACTTTAATAATAATGTAATGCGTCCTCTAGCTAACAGAGGGCGTTTTTCGGTTATACGAACAAAAATATAAACTACTCTGAGAATGCACGTCTGCCTTATTACGATATCAATCACGGTTATAAACGCAACCGAATGCATTGATAAAGTGTCAGGGTTAAGATATCGTGGTTTTTTTATTACTATTTTTTCTGCAGGGCTGGCGCAGTCGTCGAGCAATCGACTGCTGTATTGCGTGTTGCAGGTACAATTGCCACTCGAAAGCAATAAATTGTATTATCTAGGTAAATTGTTCTGGGCCTTGATCTTCGTGTATGTAAGTTTATGTGTTTGTAAACACACCCACAGTACAGGAGAAGTGCTTAATCTGAGGCAAATATTTTTTAATAAGTTAATAAATGAATATTATAATAAAATATAGTGGAGGTGGATCGATCAGAACGGCGCACAATGAGTGTTCACATAACCGTCCCACATGACGAGAAGCTCGTGAAAGCTGAAAAAGATAAGCAAATCAAGTATCTTGATTTGGCTCGCGAGGTTTGTCGATATGTGAGAAGTGGATTCAGCTATCATTGTGCCTATAGTCGTGTCGGCCCATGGCTTAATTGCCAAGAGCCTCGACCAACACCTAAAGAGGCTCTCGTTAGGCAGCTGGATCAGGGGATTGATTCAGAAAGCAGTGTTCTTCTGGATACGGCGTGCATTGTTAGGAGGTTCCTTTCTTTGGAGCCCTGACTGCCGGTAGCATGGACCCCGTTCCCAATACCGATGGACCACTATTATTATTATTATTTTTTAATCCTATTTTTTTTAATATTTAAAATGTAGAAAATAAGATAAAAATTAATAAAGGAAAATGAATACAGAACTGTAAAGAAATATGTTATATCCTTGAAAAGTTGACAACAATATCTACAATTTGAGATCGCATCAAACTAACGCCTAAGACCATAACTTCTAAAACTACCTTTGCATATCACAACTCAACTCAGAAATTGTACTTATTCAACAAATTGCATTAGCTGCCAGGAAAAGAAAGGTGATTTTTAAGAACTCGCTTAAACTCCACGACGAAATATCAATTTAACTTATCTCAGCTGAAAAGAAAAACTTTCCAGTCAGTCGTCAAGTTGGTTTTCGATTACTTGTAAGGTTGCCACGAGAACTAAAAGCGAGTTATTTGATCTGTAGTTAAGCAAACTATGCAATATGTATAACCCCCTATACAGTTTATAAACAAACGTTTAAAATGTATCTGTCGTACCACAAAAACTTTTAAACGTCTGTTGAACACTTGTCTAAAAAATGTCAGATTATGACGTTGAAATAAGGTCCGTTTTGCAGTCGCACTTCTTTAGACAAGTGTTCAACAGATTTTTAAGTTTTTGTAGCAGTAGTAGTCCTGACTAAACTCCACAGTGATCCTTCAATCGTCTTTTGCGTTGCAGTGTCACGATTACCAGATGAGACAGTGCCGCGAATCCGCCAGGCTCGCTGTCTGCATGCCCTTAGACACAACTGGCCTTTAGAGAACTTTGTAGCTTTATGCTATTTTTACCAGACTACGGTCACTGGTTATGATTTCTGATTCACATAAAGTCGAGATTCTGAACCTTTTATCTATATACTATTATTATTATAAAGAGTACCAGTAGTCACCAGTAGAAAGCTTTATTGGTCCTGAGTGACATAGGCAATAAGGGGGGGGGGGGGGGGGAAGGGGGCTTAAGAGTCTGTCAGGCTAGTTTTTTATATGTTTATACTCATAATATAAATATATTTTACCTAAAAAAAACGTGAAAGTACTCATTGCTAAGGCATCATATTGCTCGGACACTACATTTTTCTGATCTCAATATTAATGAAAAAGTATGCTAGAATCAAATAACACTCTAGAAAATGAAATATATGTCAGAGAGAAACGGGCAACCCTAACCAATTCACAAACCCATCCAATTGCCTTAACTTCTTTGAATTAACACCCTGTATATTTGCTGGGGACACATTTCATTGAGATTTATTTTTGTATAAATACCTAATCTTTTTAAAAGCGAAAGGTCATTCACTCAGTCACTCATTGACCACGAAATCTCAGAAACTACAAGTGCTATTAGTTTCAAATTTTTTGCATGGGCATAATTTCTATAAACATCATCAGCCTATAATGTTCCCACTGCTGGGACACAGGCCTCCTCTCTGAGAGAGGGAGTAGGCCATAATCCACCACGCGGGCCCAGTGCGGATTGGTAGATGTCACATATCTTCGAATTTTTGGTTCTAGGACATGCCGGTTTCCTCACGATGTTTTCCTTCACCGTTTTGAGAACAGTGGTAATGAAATAAATTACACAAAGTAATACGCCTGGCGGTGTTCGAACCCACGACCTACAACTCGTAAGTCGCGACCGATACCACTGGGCCACCACTTCTCCAATTTCTATAAACGTAGGCTTATTATTATACGGGATTTTCCGAAATTCGGATCCTAAGAGGTTGTTTTTGGTAAACCCTTAGGTATTATAAATCAATACACATGAAGAGTGGGAATTATGGGGGAACTATGGGCTCTTTTTTTTTACGTGATAAAATCATCAAATGAGTCACCCACGGTAGGGCGGGAGGGACTATCAAACTCGTACTGACTAAAATCCACGGTGTCCTTCAATAGCCCTTCACGTTCCGGGCTGTACTACGATAATTCGATAAGTCCCGCGATCGATTTTTTGGACGTACTTATATAGTGTTCGTGTAAATCAGTTACTGGAAAGAAAGGAAAACTGCGGGGGTTCGATTCCCTCACGGGTCAAATATTTAAATCTGTAAGCAATTGTTCCTTTTAAACGCACCCATGATACAGAAGAAATTGAGCGAGGCAATGCTTAAAAAACAAACAACAATTTCCATTTGGAAAAGATTTGTCCAATTAATTATGCTGTCAGTAATTAACAACAGCATTTTTTTAGACATAAATAATATTCCACAACTATCACACACCGCCATCTAGTCCCAAGCTAAGCAGAGCTTCTGTTATGGGTACTAGACAACTGGTAAACATACTTGTAGATATATTTCTAAAGGCATGTATTTAATGCAGCAACTAAGTAAAATGAAAATAGGTTACAAAAAATAATAGAATGGGTACCATTTATAATGGGTTGGCAGCTAATAAGGGGTATCGTAATAAGTAAAAGGTAGCATATTAATATATCAGTTATAAGCTCCGTTTTAAATTAAACTAGCATCGAGTTTTTCTTTTGGGAACTGAATTAATATCTAAGCGAAAACTTAATGATGAAAATAAAATAGAAAATGGGCATTCATAAATAATACACATCAGATTCTATTTAAAATTATTTGTATGAAGAATAAATATGAACTAGCTTATATTATACATATATTGTGCGACTTTTTAATAGCTTTAAATAAACTCTAAATTGGCATGAAGAAAAAATATTTTGCGGCTTTTATTTTCAAAATTATAGGTGAATAAATTGCAATTTGTTATTTGTTTGTTACTTTGTTTTTCAAAAGAAACAAATTCTAACTGGGTTATGAAATGGTCGACGGAGCCCCGCTTCGCGGGGCTCCTACTTCTGGGTGGTTTAAAAAAAAAAACCTCTGGGTGGTTTAAAAAAAGAGGATGGCGGGGTCTTTCAGACCCCGCCATCCTCTTCTAACCTAAATTGTCCGAGTCGGGGTGCCAGCAAGTCCCGAGCTCGCTTCGCTCGCTCTTAAAAACTGCATCCAACCATCGCATCTTTCGCCGTTTTCACGAAATTATAATAAAAAAATATTAATAATTAACTCTTATTCCTTTTTATTGTATTCCTTTTAACATTTAGAGCTGTCCGCAAAGCGAAGCCTGAAACTGGGTTTTTAGGCGGCACGAAATAGTTGGTAATATATTATCTTTGCCACCCTACTAACATTATTAGTCGCCAAGTCATTATATATAGCTCCTCGCCTAATATTTCAATTGACTGGTATAGTTTATTTGCCACCCAAACGCAGCTGCTAGTTTTTAGTTTTTATAACACCCTTAATTTTGACCCTTAAATAATATAATAGTTGCGAAAATATTAAATCGCTGGCAAGTTATTTTATTTGTTGCAAACATTTAGTCGACTTTTAAGTTAATAGTCACTCGGAAAATAATAAGCCATTTCTAAATACATACATATTATAGATTAATTACACCCAGACACAGAACAAATGATCGTGCTCATCACACAAACATAATGCCCTGGGTGGGAATCGAACCCACGACCTCCGGCGTAGCTGCAGTCAGAGTCACTAGCCACTAAACCAAGAGGCCTGTCACATAATGCGATCTTGTCAAGAAGGAGATGACGAGTTGTTGTTATATCAACTCGGATGTTACAACAATGTCTAGAAAGTGGTATGTATAGACATTGTCATTGTTTCAAGTTTCATGTTAGCGTAGGTCAGGTCCTACTTGATTACATTGTAGTATTACTTAACAAAGTGTTTGCCAGTAGGTGTGATTTTTAACCCTAGAGTGGGCGCGCTATGAGCATTTTGCCGCCCGCGCCAAAAAAACGTTAATAATTTTAAAAACAATCGGCCGTTAAGCTTGCGATTTTTAGTAGCTGGCCCTACTCTCGTTAGCAACGTGTGCCTAAAGGCTGGACACCATCAGTGCACGGGAGTTCGCTTGAGGAGAAGATTGTTACCACCAGGTGTTGCCGAGCGGCAAATTGCTCACCGCGCGTCCACTCACGCAAGTTAAATTGTGTAATGTCTGTTTTGCAAATTTGGAATGTAGACTATATTTTCTGGTGCATTTATTGTTAAAAATAATTGTTTTAGGATTTAAAAGTATTCTATTGATAAATATTCCATTGAAGAACCAAATTGCTCGCTTTGTACCATCAGAACAAGCATCTCCTTCAAAAAAGGAGATCAAATGCAGTTTACTATCAATCACAGAAAAATAGGCGCACGAAAAAAGGGTGTTCTAGATTCCCAAAGTTACTGTGCAACAAACATTGCACGTACCTTTGTGACGACTTTTTTGATGAAGCATATCCTGTAGATTCGGAAAATATATAACTTAGTTATTTTTTATTTAATTTTTAAAGTGTATTATGTAGGATGCGGGAAAAAAGACAATTAAAATATTAAGTTTCTTAAAGTTTTTTGTAAACCTACGTTTTTAAAAAGGAATTTAATAAATATGTTGATTTATTATTTCTAAATAATGTATTTTTTAAATCCTAACAAAAAAAAACTGATTAATTGCTGTTTTACTAGCTAAAATGGTCAAATTCAAGGGGGCGGCAAAACGCTCCCCACGCGCCCTGACGTTTCGCCAAGAGACGCGCACACTCTAGGGTTAAAACCAGTTTCTGCATTGTTATGATAGGTCAGGTTTGGGTTGTTCTTTATGTGCACAGTATTTACAATAAAAAATAAACTTTAAATTATGTTCACAAAGGTGTTCAAGTTCTTATTTGTCGAAGTGAATGACTGATTTTAATGAAAATTCATAAATAATATGCATAAGGCCTAAAAATTATTAAAAAACATAAAAATATCTATACCCACCTACTTAAAAAATAAATCTCAGTTTGTTATATCTCATGCATGGATATACCTACATATGATTGAGTAACTCAAATTAATAATATATATCGCCCAGAACCATTAAAAAGTTTGCTAGACGTATAAGTAACAAAGTTAATGAAAATCGTATCAATAGTTGTAAACCTTTTCAGTTTTGTAAATGTATTTCATCCACACGGTTTTCCAAGAAAATTTTTGATTACTAAACTTTTAGACGCTTCTTGATAGTTGCCAAAGTATATAACAAAGTCAAAACTTTCAGTATAGACTAGATAATTAAAATATTTATTTAAAAAAAAAATGGCTTTCCCTCCATTTCAGGATGAGATAGGTTCATCATCATCATCGTTTAAGAATTGTAAAAGTGTTGCAATAACGTACTTGCAAACATAAACATCATTTCAGCCGTAAGACGTCCACTGCTGAACATAGGCCTCCCCTTTAGTTGAGATAGGTTATTATTTGTAAAATTACATTTCTTTTTTATATTATTCTATACGTTTCTATTATCTATCAGTCTTCCTCTTGTTACTAAGTTACTCGCTTTAAAGCCATAATATTTTCTATACAATCCAGGGTACAGAAAAATCTCATAACTTTGATGTGAATTTTTCAAAATATTTTTTATTTTAAATTTTCTTATTTTCATTTATTTAAAACATTATTGGTTGACATCGTCTCTTGACATTCAGAGAATTAAAAGAAGGAAGACAAGGTATTTTCTGCGACTTGTCAAAATTTGAAGTTTGCCACAATCTTAAAAAAATGCCAACACGCCTTATTTCACAATAATACCAGAAGACCCCTACAGCAATATTAATACCGCAAACACTTAAATAAATCTGTACAACCATAAAATTGGCTCCAAATACCTTCTAATACAAACGGTATTAGTTTCCAATTCCATGTAGGACCCCACATTACCCACGGAACGACCCCGAGGTACTTATTGTGTGGGCCCTTGATTTTTATACCGCCATCCGCTCCAATGGCCTCGTACAATTCTTTTATAACCTAATAAATCTGCTCTTTTCATTCAATACCGAAATCTTTCCAGCTTTTCCCTGTATTGTCCGGAATCATTGGCTAATTCTCCGTCATAAATTGAATAAGGTAGGAATTCTTGTGCGTTCAGTTTTAATGCCATTCTTATTATTTGAGATAGGCTTATGTTTGTCTCACCTTAAAGTAAGCAATGACGTGGTTCAACGTCACACACTCTTTCCTAGAAGTAACCAATAATTTGTAGCTATCAAGAAACACAGTCACAGTAAAACTTTTGTCATTTTTATAGTTTTTCTTTCTGTTGGTTAGCTATGACGGGTAAATTACCAGCAATGCATACTTGTGTGAAACACCTTAGAAAAAAGGTGCAATGGATATTTTTACGATTTTCATTTCCAACAACTTTGACTAATTCAGCGAGTAAAATACCTCAGAAGAAAAGCTGACACAGTTCTTTAAAACCGTTTTGCATTTCCTCAACACAGAAACTCTGAAAATAGATGTTCAAAAGACAAAAAAAGAAATGAAGCCTGCGCAGGAAGATAATATGCAAATTCTTATCCCGTCGGTAAGCTTGAGACCATCGGCCTTCCGTCGTCGTTACTTAGTATTCCCCAACGCGAATTTTATCCATTTTTAGTAGGTCCCGTTTCCATCAATCATATAGTGTGATATTTCGTCTTTGGGGCGATAAATTAGAACTGGAAGAGGCGTTTAGTCTGCTTCCTGATTAAGTAATTTCTTCAGCTTGACTTTACCCACCGTTGGACGGAGGTAGCTATTGACTTGGTAAGGTAAGCTGCTCATTCCTGTGCCCAGCCGATAATGATGACAACATGTTACAAGCAGGCTGCCCAATTGCCCATATCACCAGCCTGGCCGAATGGCCACTACTTCTCTTTCTATTCCTTGGACTCAGTCATAGCTTTACTCCACCCGCCATCAACGTAATTACTATGAAATAAATTACACAATGTACAGACACAACTCCTTCAATCGCTTAAATTGTTTTTCAACTTTGTCACGAGAGATGAAGATTCATGTTCGATTGGGAAAAAGACAGATTAGGGGGTTACTTATGCTGACTTTGTACGGTAACCTTCAAACTAACTTTTGGATCACTACGCTAAGCTGCATGATTGTATCAAATTATATTGACGATAGCAACAAATCAACAATACTTGATTTTAAGCCTTAATCAATGGGCTGCCTTTGCAAACAAACTTTCAACCAACCAAACAGCACAGCTGGACTACTTTAGTAAATCACAAACTTCATTTTAGAGGATCAGAATTTAAATTTAAATCCTGCTCAAATAACTAAAATGCATCTCCAAAACCATTGTTCACCTACGTCTCAGAATTCCGAAGTTCGCGTTGCATTGTATTGCAGCTCTCGCTTTTACTCGGTACATCAAAGAAAGTAGCTGTATTGTATTGTGGCAGTGGTCGCAGCTGCATTTTATTTATACTTGCTTTAGCTTGCGACTTCGCTAGCGTTATAGTGAGATTTTTCTTTCCACAGGAAGCATTGTAAATTAGCTATGACACACTCAAATAGCGTAAGGCGATTGGGACACTGCCCCGCATCACGCAGCGGGGCGTATGGTGACAAAGGAATGAACACGCGCGTGAATGCGTTTTCTGTGTGTTGGACTGTCCGTGTTTTCCATACAAACGAAGATACTTACAAGCAACGGAAGAACACGCGCTACGCTGCATCATGCGGGGCAGTGTGAGAATCGCCTAATTAAAGTATTATGAAGTGGTCCAGTGGTATCGGCTGCGACTTACGAGTCGTAAGTCGTGGTTTCAAACCTAGCCATGCCCATTATTTTATGTAATTTATTTCATTACCACTGCTCCCAAAACGGTAAAAAAACATGGTGAGGAAACCGCAATGTCCTAGAATAAAACATTCGACATGTTTTATTGTGAAGTGTAAACATTTATAGGCTGATGATGGATATGCCTCTATTTTGTGTTGCAGATTATAATTTTAGTAGTAAGAACTTACAGTAGTTGGGCTCAAATGGGTTTTAAATGAAATAAAATTATTCTTTTCCATATCTAATAAGGAAGTTTCACACCCTATCTATACAGAAAATACCTATTACAGAAATCAATAAGTGTTTGTTGTTGGTCTCTTCTCGAAATTGTCAAATACACAATCCAGTGGTCCGTAGATCCCCGTTCACTCAAACCCATCAATCTTCCAGATAACGTGGAACATGCTGCGATCTTCGTCGGCTTCATTTACGTCGATCCCAAACAAGTTCCCCCTGTTAGAAGTTATTTGTGTTAAAGAACATAATGAAGCAATTGATTTTATTCTTTTGTCAATGGTTATAAGATTGAAAATTGCTACTATCGACGGTGACTATTCTGTATGGTGTCATGGCGTGTCTGCTTATAGAAGTTAATCCGTATTCCGATAATGCATGAACTTGAATTCAAGTAAAATTACATTGCGGTGTTTGTTTGATCATCTGAATTCATTGTACATCAATAGTTGGCAATGTAACGCAACTTGTAATTTCTTGCATCTTCTAAATGGGGCTAGAGCCAATCCAAGGTTGTGATAACATAGGTTTATGGATATGCAAGTTTACTTATTATTTCTGTTGGTCTAAAACGGCCACTTAGCAATGTTCTTTATGATTCATTTCGCGAATGAATGAATGAATCATTAAGAATATTGCATAAATTGGTAATTATAGACCCGTTGTATGTAGTTTAAAGCATTATTGTAATAAATATGTTACAATATAAAAGGACCTCGTGAGAAAAACAAACATAATAGAACCAACTCCTGACGTTTTCATTCCATTCAAACCTTTTTATAGGAACAAGCAACAACGTTAATCACAAGACTATAAGGCTGCTATTAATTTGAGTTATTGTAAGCCATCGCCTTAATAATACAATTAGAAACGAGCCAAGATTGTTGGCCAAAATGAGGGAGCGGATTCAGCCAGCCGTTTTACAAGATTGATCTCTTTGGCCTTTATTAGATCCTCTTTTTCGGATACTCCTTTCATTAACACGCTGTTATTTAATGAAAAGATACTGGTTTAGCTTTGTTTCACACTTTTTGTTTACTTATTTTAAACAGTACCCTTAGCACGAGTTTTCAGTATTTGAGACGTAAAGTAAACTGGAACTTTGACAATTTCAAATTGACAATTTATAAGGAAAGAAATAGTTCCTTCTTCGCACACCAGAGGCGTTGTTCCATTTTTTCATACAAAAAACGCTGTAAATACTGGAAAGACTGTATCTAAAGTAAAATAGTGAAAACTCGTGTTAGGGGTACAGGTTTGCCTGGGTCGACGGCGCGTCGTGTTCCACGCGCGCCTTAAAGAGCGTCAGCACAATGACGAGGCCCCCTCTCAGAGGGCTAAAGCCTGCCGGGGTCGCGGGATGGGAAGGAGTGTCAGAATTGTACTGGATCAGTCAGTACAAGAAGCAAAGATGAAGCATAAGATGGAGCGAGCTCACCGAACGAACTAGAACTTTTGACATCGTACGTCGATCACAGTAAAAAACTATTTGGCGCTCGTTCAGCCTTTATCAGTACCCTTAGCAGGTCCAGTATTTGCAGCGTTTCATTTATGAAAAAATGGAACAGCGCCACAGGTGTGCGAAGAAGGAACTAATTTTTTCGTTGAAAATTCTCAGTTTGAAATTGTCCAAGTTCCAGTTAACTTTACGTCTCAAACACTGAAAACTCGTGCTAAGGGACTGGTTGCTTACATTATGTTAAGCACCTTGAATTTTATGAGTCAAACTACACAATAACTGACAATTAATGCTTGTACTGACTGGAGAGGTCCACTCAAATCTTTATGGTCCTTTCTAAAGACCAGCTCAGACGTTAACCTACATGACCCTTGTATGACTACCAATTTAATGTTTAAACTTTAAAAGAGAAAGTGACCTCTGAGTTTATTTCGGCTGTTTCTTCTCAGAGTAGTCAGGTACGAAAAACCGGCTTCATCTAGTTTGTTAAAAGGCGACGTGTAAAAGTGTTGATACATACTTGCATAAATAAATAATTCATTATCATCATAACAGGTGACCTGTGGTGCTTTTGCCTGAGACTGCTAAGAGGTGGATCCCATTCACCCCAAAAACAAAAAAAAAACAAGTTTTAACATTAATATTTAATCAATTACCTGGGATTAGTATTTCATAGAATGCCTAGATTCCTAGTAGGTTACTGGGAATTGAAACCATAAGGAAGAAAAAAAATATTCCACTTAGGGCACCCGCCTACACCCCTTCGTTCGATTCCAACATAAAACAATTGAACATGTCAAAGGATAATATTTGAATGTGTGCGTGGCGCTTACTCACATATTTATAAAAAGTAAATACATACTTATATAATAACTAGCTGATCTGGCAAATTTCGTACCGCCTCAGAATCGTTTTTTTTACCTTATAAACCTTCCCTGGACTTCCCAAAATAATTCGAAACCAAAATTAGCTAAAATGGTTCAGCCGTTCTCGAGATTTAGCGAGACTAACGAACAGCAATTGATTTTTATATATGAAAAAGAAGAATTAGATTATAAATAGTAGTTTTATTTATAATCTAACATGTCGTGATTACGGCACTTGCAACAGTGTCGAATATTAGTAGCAATAAAAAAATAAGACATTAAAAACATCCCATTTCAAGCTCTAAAAAATAAAAATAATATTATGATCTTGACTCCAAACTTATTAGATGTCCATTGACCGGTTTCAGGAGCACGTCACATCTCGTCACTAAATTTTCAATGTCACTTTTAACGCGAAAGTTCCTCAGTATGTACGCAAGATTTGTCTTGATTGCCATCATCCCATATAATTTACCTGTAATAAAAGATAATTATTTAATTTTAATCATTAGAACAATAATTTTAATTTTTATAGTCGCAATTTACATCGAAACAAAACAATATTCAAGTCAATTAACTCGTACCAATTAAATTAACAATTGGTTGGAAGTTGCAATAATAATAAAAAAAAAATACAAAGAAAACGTGCTACCGTGATTCTGGAACGTAAGGAGCTATCAAAGGACACCGTGGATTTGAGTCAGTACAAGTCTGAGAGTCGCTCCTGCCCTTCCCTGTCCTGTCCTGGGTGTCGAATCATTATATGTCTTCTAATTAATTTATTATACTTGTAAGTATTAAGTCAATAATAAAAATATTAAAAAAATATGCATGCAATGGGTGCCTGAGAATGGACGACGCCGCCGTGGCCGGCCCAAAAAGAGGTGGCAAGACGATCTTGATGCGTACCTTGAGGGCTGGTCCGAAGTGGCACACACAGAAAAGAGCACTTGGAAGGACATGGGGGAGGCCTTAGCCCAGCAGCGGGACATAAACGGCTATTAAAAAAATAAAAATATAGTTACCAATACAGTTTCGACGGCCCAGACTGAAGCTGGCAAAAACGTTAGGATTATCTGGTAGAGTAGCAGGGTCCAGCCAACGCTCTGGTTTGAACTGGTCTGCGTCTGCTCCCCAGGACGAATGTCGATTGAGAGCGTACACCGATATTACTAATGTAGAATAGGCTGGTAACACATATTTTTCTGAAATGTGCAAAAAACAAAATTATATCGTGGTACCACAAAAACTTTTATACTTCTGTCTGAAAAAATGTCATATTATAACGTTGTAAAAAGGTTCGTTTTGCAGTCACATTTTTTTTAGACAAGTTCAACAGATGTTTAGTTTTTTTAAAGGCTGATATTGTTTTAAGACCAATTAAAATTAAATAATGTTAAAATGCCATCAATAAATGACCTAACATTAAATGTAGATCAATGTTTGCCGTATGCCTATAGGGCCTGATAGTCAGCAACAACGACGATATATTACTAGACTCCTAATAACAGGCGACCGATGTCTGTCAACACATTAGGGAAAAAAGTCTTATATCCGTCTTATTTTGACCAATCCTGTGAGCCGTAAACATGCCTTGAGACAGAACAGACCTCGAGTTAGCCAATCACAACGCAAAACCCCATCCCCCTCGCTTACGTAGTACCTCAGTGAGTTGGCAGAATAGTTTTTGTTCCTTAGATCGTGCATGCGGAGTCTAGTAATATATCGTCGTTGATTAGCAATGATGGTTGGTTAAAAGGTGCAAAATTCAATTACATACTCAACTGAACGTCCGTACTAGAACATCTTCCAATCCTTGGAGCTGGAGGATATACCCTTAATGTTTCTTTTATTACAGCTTCCATATACACTAGCTTTGGTAAATCATGTCTGTTCAAATCTCTTTCTTCATTCTTCAGTACTTCTTGTAACCTGTTAAACGACATAAAAAAGCAGTCAAACGTAGATATAAATAAAATAATTGACAGCAAGACCTGGCCCTGTAGCTATGTAACAAACGATAAACGGAAACGCTGAGTAGGCTTTAATCGATTTTAAACTTTATGTGCTTGGATGTAACGTTGAAGATCTAGTGTAGATTGCTTATCGTTTTCGATCCTTCCTGTCGCTAACGCTCAGAAATCTTAAATAGATTTTCAACTTTAGGCTCTACGCTGTAAAGTTGAAAGTCTATTGGAGAGTAAAGGGCGTTTGCGATAGTCGTTTACGATTTATTGTGACTTGGCTAGGCGGCAAGACATAAAGACAAACAGCAGATGACAGCAGACGACAATCGCTATCAGCAGTCACTATTACATTTTCAACTTTATACCCTAGCGCACAAACTTGAAAATCTGTTAAAGATTGCTGAGCGTTAGCAAACAAAACAAACGAAAACGATCTGTAAACTTCAATAGATTTTCTTTAGCGGAATTTGCTTTGGCTGACACAGTCGCGTGTTCTGAGCGTTCTATCTGCCTATTTCTTTGATCTCACATTGCTACTCTCTCTTCTTATAAAATACTTACTCTTTATACATTCTTTCTTGAACATCAAGATGCGATCCAATCAGTATCAAAACAAATGTCAGTGTAATTGCTGTAGTCTCATAAGCGGCTGCTATCATAGTGTCCAAGTGTTCTCTAATATCATCGTCTGTAAACACTCCATGCTGATCAGCTAAATCTAGCAGTTGATCCAGGAATGGTTTGAAATTTGCTAAAATAGAATCTAAGGTTATTATAAAATCCGGTTAGGACTTTTTTTTTAATACCCTATATTGTGTCCCACTGCTGGGCAAAGGCCTCCCCTTTCTCCTTCCACACATCTCTATTTTGTGCAATTTCTGGCCATGCCTACCCCGCGAACATGATCAGATCGTCACACCACCTCCGCCGCGGTCGACCTCGACGGCGTTGTCCTCCCTCAGGCGTCCAGTGAGTGACGATGTTTGCCCACCTCTCCGGGCGCAAACGCTCAACGTGGCCCGCCCACTCCCACTTCAGCTTGGCTGATTTTGCTCCTACATCAGCTACTTTGGTAATGGAGCGCAGGGTGGTGTTACTGATTCGATCCGTTCGCTTAAATTTTTATAAAAATGTGAATTGAGAAACTCCTCCTTTTTTTGAAGTAGTTTGTAGTTATTACCTGAAATACATAATAATCTGAACTTTCAGTACGTTTATTGAAATGTAATCTACTGATTAAAAAACAAACAATACCTGAATCAGAGTTTTTAGAATTGTCCACATTACCAATAGATTTTAAATTCGCCTTCCTGTTAGTGATTGCCTTTAAAAAAAAAGATAAATCATAATAAGGTAATTGATAATAACCGTTGTTAACATATTTTTATAAGATCTTGTTAAAATTATATTTGTTACTGTTGCAATTTTTCTCAAGAAAATAATTACGTGGGCATTGAAATAATTCTTTTGTTACTGAACAAATTATCATTGTTTGAAATATCTTTTCTATCTTCAGGTTTAATTAACACAATTGTCGTATTTATGATAAAACTAGCGGCCCGTCCCGGCTTCGCACGGGTGGAAGACCCGGTCTAAAACCCGGTCCCGATGGTTACAAACACAACAACAAAAGAATTAGCCGAATCGGTCCAGCCGTATTCAAGTTATGGGCTTAGCAACACATTTAGCGATCCATTTTTATATTATAGAAGATAAGATATAATTACCGCTTCAGTTATGTCTTTCATGACTTTCATGTTGTTGTCATGCTTTTGTTTGTAAGAACTTCGATTGAATATATATGGAATATGTAACCAAACTCTTTGAACCCTGATCATGATTATCAGTAACATATCGTCAACCGCGTGAGCATAGTCTTTGACGGTCTTGCTATCTTCATCCATTTTAAGACCAATTGATGTTCCTGGAATAAAAATGTAACTGATCAGTTTTTTGGGGCGAATGGAATCTACCTCCTAGTGGCCCAGCTCAAGCAACAGCACCACAGGATACCCGTAACCTCTGGTGACGGCTGAGCCGATATATTACTAGACTCCGCATGCACGATCTAAGAAACAAAAACTATTCTGTCAACTCGCTGTGGTACTACGTAAGCGAGGGGGACAGGGTACTGCGTTGTCATTGGCTAACTCAAGGTCTGTTCTGTCTCAAGGTATGTTTACGGCTCACAGGAGTGGTCGAAATAAGACGGATATAAGACATTTTTTGTCTAATGTGTTGACAGACATCGGTCGCCTGTTATTAGGGGTCTAGTAATATATCGTCGTTGCGGCTGAGCGATCAAACTGGCGGTGATCGGCCCACTAGGACCACCGGTGGCCTTACAATAATAGTTTATACTGTTTCGTGGCTGCGCAGGAATTTGTTTCTTGTTCAGGGCTTGTCCACATCACCACGACACGACGTCACGACGCAGCAACGTTGGACGTCACCGTGTTTTGTAAAATTCTGCTACTTACTCCACTAACGTACTTCAGTCTCTTCCAAGATACAGACCGCACAAGACGTATTCTGCTCACAATACTGGGTACACCCATATCTTTCAATTATAAATAAAGATGGGAATCATAATAACACTAGAAAATTCGAAGCGTTGACGTCTTCAACGAGTGAAATCAATATCTCGATCGAGATCTTCTTCTCAAATCACAACTATAATCGCTAAGACAATGAAGCATTAATAACTGAGCAAGAAAACACGACACCGAGACACGTCGTCGACAAAACCAGCCGTCCTACGGAACAGTTGCCGTGGAGATGTGAACAGGCTCTAAGTAAGATCAGCCCGAGGTCGCGGGACTTATTCCATCACCGTGACCTCGAAACATAAAGGGGTATTGAAGGACACCGTGGATTTTAGTCAGTACAAGTCTGACAGTCCCTTCCGCACTGTACCGGGTGGGAGGACTCATTTGATGATGTTACCACGTAAAAAAAAGACATTGAGCTCAGGTATTAATATACTCTTGTCGACAACGAGTCACAATAGACTCTTCGTCCTACGGAGCCGTTGCCGTAACCTGGAGTTATGGGCAGGCTCTAAGTAAGATCAGCCATTTTTGTTTTAACAATGAAGCTCGGTGTCCCATTTAACTACCTTATACTTTGCAGAGAAAAAATAAAAGTAGGTACTTACGACACGCAATTCCCAATAAATTTTTAATGGAGAATGTATGAACATCAAACGCTTCTTTTCCCACTTTGGAAGCAAGTTGGGAGACAAGGCTCTTCGCCTGAATGACAAATTCTTCCACAAAGTTTTGTAGTACTTGCTGGTTGAATGCTGGATTTAGGAGCTTACGGTGCTGCTTCCATACGGATGCTGCATATAAAAATAAGGAAAACGTTCAAAATTCAAATCAAAATACAAATCCTCAAAGGGTTATCTAGGCTGAATCAAGCTACAAAGCTCCCACTGCTGGGACACAGGTCTCCTCTATGTGAGAGGTAGTGGTCTGTAAACCACCGTGCTTAACCAGTGCGGGTTAGTAGAAGTTGCGAATTTTTGGTTCTAAGACATGTTGCTGGGGTGCTAAGACAGGAAACCTCCACGTGCGCCCGTGGACTGGAGTTCCCTCTCGGATACGTCCGGGGGGAAGACCAGTTTTCGGGCCGGTGCACTCTGGGATGCGGGCAAAAACTCTTCCTTAGGCACTATGTGCCTAATGCCTGCTGGGGTCGCGGGTTTTTTCTTAGTCCAGGATACCGCGGCCCCGGAACGTAAAGGGCATCCGAAGGATCACGGGTGGATTTTAGTCAGTAAGAGTCTGACAGTCCTTTCCGCCCAACCCAGGGCGGGAGGACTCATTTGATGATTTTACCAACTAAAAAAAAAAGGACATGTTGCTAATCATGTCCCTCACCGTTTTTAGAGCAGGGTTCGAACCCACGATCTATAATAGTGTCACCACGACTTCTCTCAAGGACTGCGCTGAAGGGTTATTCAAGCTGTAACTAATATTTCACTCACATTTCGCTTGTAATATTTCTAAGTTCTATGGGAATCGCACCTAGCCAATAAACGGGCTAAAATACATATTCGGCTACTACTACCGACCGAACACTTTCTCTGCCGTAGGAATTTAACCCTTATGCTCTGTTGTCCATAGTTGCAAATAGTTTTTACGTGTCCCGACGGTGTGCAATTTCTTTTTCTTCTGGGTAATCTCGTTAGATAAGTTAAGTAGTAGTAGTAAACCATAAAAAACACATGACAAAAAAAAAAGGTTTTTTTTTCATCGATGGGACATGTAGGTGATACCAGACAGGAGACCAACACAAAGCTAACATTAAATTAGAAAAAAGAATAGTATTTGCTTACCATCCGCAGTAAGAAGTCCCCTATTATACATCTCCTTTCCAAATTGGTATAAGTAAGGTTTCTCCAAACATGTATTTGCTATAGTAAGGCAGTCTTCAGGGTCTGAGATTACTGAAATGAGACAAAAACATAATAACAAAAGGTGTTTTTTAATCTTTGTTTTGTATTTTTGTATGACGAATGTCCGCAGAACCTTGGGTGAATTTATTAAATACACAAGCAAACCCACAGACCCAAAACAACTACTTGTAGACAAAAAAAAAACCGTGCTGAAATTGAACACGCGACACGTAGCGCAGCAGTCAATCTTTCAGCCACTACGAAAACCATGCCAATAAGTAATTCAGTTAATTATTCAATCAGTTAGGGTGGTGATAACTGACTTCGTGGCCTCATATAAGACCAAAAGGCGTATGCTAAACAGCATGTTACGAACAATACTACCAGCAACATCGTAAGCAATCTTATAAAGAAAATATTGTTCCGAAATAAAAATAACAAAAAATATTAGATCCGTATTTTTCTTTTGTTACGTAAACCAAAATCGACGAAGACACAACACTTCTAAAAATCACAAAGCGTCACTCGGTCGGTAAAATTTTACAAGAGTTATGACGTCACAAGGACTCCATTCCCGGATTTGGAAGCGTTTTATCTTTCTCAATCTTTCAGCCACTGCGAAAACCACGCCAATAAGTAATTCAGTTAATTATTTAATCAGTTACAGCAGTCGATGGAATAGGGGGAAAGCCTTTTGCAATCAACGGTATAGACATCCATGGCTGCTACTAAAAACGATAAAAGAATTCTTGATTGAAAATCTTTACACCTTGCCTTATCTGGGAATCGTACTAGGTAACTCTTGCTTAGCAGTCGCGCTACGGGCATGCGGACAGCGAGTAAAGGGTAACTCGCTATCCAACCATGGACCATGCCCGGGTCGACGGCGCGTCGTGTTCCACGCGCGCCTCAAAAAGCTGTCAGCAAATGACGGGGCCCCCTCACAGAGGGCCAAAGCCTGCCGGGGTCGCGGGTCTTATTTCCATCACCGTGACCCCGGAACATAAAGGGCTATTGACGAACACCGTGGATTTTAGTCAGTACAAGTCTGACAGTCCATCCCGCCCTGCCCGGGGTGGGAGGACTCATTTGATGATATTACAACGATAAAAAAAAAGCAATCGTGCTACGTAGTTAAGCTTTTTCCCGAGTCGATCTAAATAACAATTCGACTAGATTTTTACCTCGCATTTTTGCAAGCCATGCGATTCGTGACAAAACATGCGGCTACTAATTTATGAGCAGGCAAAACGACAAATAAACCCGTCATCTTTAGATTACATTTTAACAGAGATGGAATTGAAAACTTTCACTCACCATACAATGAATGGGGTCCCAAACGCGCTTCGACGACATCATTTTTCTGCACACAATAGTCATATAAACCTTTCTCCCTTTCCCAGATTTTTTCTGAAAATATAAATTAACTTGCTTATATGCATCATCATATCGTATATACAGGGTGAATTTTTCAACTGGGCGTGGATGGCTACTTTCGAAACTATGAGGAATATCGAAAAACGTCGAAAGGAGTCTCGAGGCCGATTTTGACGAAAACTAAAACTGCATCATTGGATTTTAGAAAAATCAAAAATCCTGGCCAGGAATCGAACCCGCTGATTTTGGAAAAAAAAACACACCCTGTATTATTACACCGTTCGATAGTGTTGCTAATAAGGATCAAATTCTGGGAAGTAATCATATACGGCAAACTTAAGGAAATGGCTGATTTTTATGAAATTGCTATTTTTCCATGTTACTTTACATCTTCTGAGCCATAATTTATTCGAAATACAAAATTTCATTGTTTTCAATGTCTCACTGGATTTGACGTTTCAACAATCCCTCTGTACTTAGCAATACGACTTTATTGAGTTGAACTAAAAATAGCATTATTTTAAAGAAGAAACGGTAACTTATGTTTCAAATACAGTCTTTGCCTTGAAGATTAATCAGTTTTTTTGTAATTATACGTTTTCCTTAAGTTTGCCGTATATGATTACTTCCCAGAATTTGATCCTTATTAGCAACACTATCGAACGATATAATAATACAGGGTGTGATTTTTTTTTTAAATCAGCGGGTTCCATTCCTGACCAGGATTTTTGATTTTTCTAAAATCCAATGATGCAGTTTTAGTTTTCGTCAAAATCGGCCTCGAGACTCCTTTCGACGTTTTTCGATATTCCTCATAGTTTCGAAAGTAGCCATCCACGCCCAGTTGAAAAATTCACCCTGTATACGTCCACTGTTGAACATAGGCCTCCTCAATACAAGGTCATTCTTTTAACGGGAGAAATCCGCAACCATAAGAGATAATTGGAAAAAGTTTCTTAGCCACCACAGCTCGTAATGTTAAAAATTTTGGCATAATTATGTATTTTTTGTGTTACGAGTATGTGTGTTGTGTACAAAAATGAATGTAATGTCCCAGACTTTGCTGCATCATAGATCATTTAATTTTCATTGTATGTAAAAGAAATCGAGACAGCGGATGTCAGTCTAATTAAGGAAAATATTAATTTTGTGTGGAAGGAAAAAAATAACTTGATTATTTGGGTTATTCCACTCTGATCCCCAAAACTGATCCCCTAGAAAGTAAAAATATATGACAGGGGATCGGTTTGAGGATCAGAGTGGAATAACTCGATTATTTGGAGAAAAATGTATGGTGAGTAGAAGTGGCAATAAAGCATGTTCAAGCTAGCCATGTATGTAACTTAAAAAAATACTTACGTTGATCCGCAAGCAACAAATGTGCGTGTCCTATGATTGGCAACGCACCAGGATACATGGGTGGTGATAACTGACTTCGTGGTCTCATATAAGACCAAAAGGCGTATGCCAAACAGCATGTTATGAACAATACTACCAGCAACATCGTAAGGATACTTTTCTCAAGGCTATTTTTCTCAAAAAAAAAAATAGTACGAAATATAGATAACAAAAAATATTATATCCGTATTTTTTCTTTTATTACGTAAATCAAAATCGACGAAGTCACTACACTTCAAAAATCACAAAACGTCACTCAGTTGGTACAGTTTTACCAGCGTTATGACGTCACAAAGGATTCCCCACTCCCGGATTTGAAAGCGTTTTATCTTTGTCAATATTCATTGATTTTTATAAAAACAAAAAATACGTGTCTATTCTTTTACAATACTCGAATTAATATAGGCTTAACAGTTTTTCTATTTATTTATGTAGTAAAACTACCCTATTTAATGAAAGACTTATCCTATCTGTTGCAGTTAATTAGTGAAGTTTATTTATATAGAGAATGCACCACGAGAAAAAGCAGGTGTTATCAACAATCGTGTGATTATTACCTTTAACAAGTGTTTTTTACTTCTCCTGTTGTTAACCAATTAAAAAATAATTGTTGACGTCACTGTCCCTTCTTACGAGAAAATTGTGAAAGACAAAGGCTCAGGTTCTATTGAAAAAAAATCGGCCTTGGTGAAAAATAATGGTACAAAATTAAATGCAAATAAAATAATAATTAAAATTGACAACATTCTGAATCAGGTGTCCATTAAAAAAATAATTATGTAAGTAGGGCACCAGCACCGGGCACGCCGCAATCGCGGCATTTAGATCCCTTTTTGAGGAGTGGCTGGAAAGGCGTCACGGCGGCGTCCTGACCTACTTACTGCATGACACAGGTCCTCACCGGACAGGGAAGTTTCGAAAGTACCTGTAAAACGCCTGGGTGTTAGCACCGCGATGATCATCCGGAGGATACGGTGCAGGACTGCCCCGCTTGGGCAGAGCACCGTCGTCCACGCGCGCCTCATTGAGTGTCAGCACAATGTCGGGCCTCCCCTTTAGAGGACCAAATACTGCCGGAGACGCTGGACTAACAAATACCGTGACTGTAAAGGGCTATTGAAGGACACCGTGGATTTTAGTCAGTACAAGTCTGACAGGCTCTCTTGCTCTACCTTGGATGAGAGAACTCATTTGATGATTTTACCAAGCCAAAAAAAAATTATGGCGCCAGCGCATCAACTGCCAATCTGTCTTTCATTAATTAATTTTCGACTTTATCACAAAAGAAGAAGTTTCATGTTTGATTGGGTAAAAAATTGAGAGATTGAGGTAGGTTGATGTAAACAAATAAATCACTTTGAAATATTGTTTTTTTTTTAACTAGACAATAAATTAATTTAATTATTTCCGTTACTACGACAACAATCGAAGCATTGTCTTAGTAACACAATAAAATTGATTAGAAAATTAAGTGATAAATATTTTTTGCATCAGTAAAGAATGTAGCCAATTAGATCGCGGGTGATTCTCACACGTCATCAGGACGGCCGCGTGGTGTAACGTCAGTTAGTAGACACGGACATGCAGTATCGTGTGAGTGTATTTTTTTTTTCTTGGAAAAATCATAAAATAGACTTGTACTGACTAAAATCCACGGTCTCCTTCGGTAGCCCTTACCGGAGTCGTGGTAAAAGTATGTCCCGCAACCCCGGCAAGGCTATGGCCCTCTATAGAGCCCCGTCATCTGACTGATGATCTTTGAGGCGCACGTGGAACATAACGCACCCGCCGTGTAAGATTCACCTAATAATCCGCATGGATCCCAATCTTAAGTCTAAAATCGTTAAGGTCTTACGACTTTTGGGGCGGGTGAGTTAGGCCATCTGGAGTTCCAAAGTAACGGCCAATGATTTCAAAAGGAAGGATACGCCCCACAGGACATTTTGCATAAACCTTGTTCATAAAAGCGAAAAGTAGCGCCATCTATGATCGATCATACGAACTACGCTCAACTACGGAGTTGTTTTAGCCCAAAATTGAAAGCTGGAGCCCCTAGAACTGGTACCATTTTCGTTGCTGTCTTGTCTGGCCTGTCCCGATATAAGTCTATGATAACGGCACTGCAGGCTACCTGTAATCTGCGGTGACGTCAGAGCGATTGAGTGGTCAACTTTTACAGCAATATTCATTAAAGTATAAAAAGGAATAGAATAGAAAAACGTTTATTTGAAATAAGACACTCACAATAACAACAATAGAAATTTTGCTGAGCATGTCCACACCAGTAAAAAAAAAACAAAAAAGAACTCTTATAAGTCTCATGTTCTTAATTCTAGACGGATTTGTTCGTTAGTGGCTGGTTTAATCAAAATATCACACTGTGTCGGTATAGTATGGACATCACCAATGACGCGGAATCTTCGGAAGATGTGAGCAAGCATCGTCTTCATCACCATCATGCCGTAAAGTCGCCCTGTCAACATAAAAAAGGTCTATGTCATGTACAAGAAAAATGGATTTTCTACTACGGCTACTGATACGATAGTTATCTTTTAGAAAATTATGTCCACAAAACTTTTACCCTGGGAAATGTGCATAGTTATAATGTTTACTATGTTTACCTATACAGTTTCGTCTTCCAAGGCTGAAGGTGGCAAACGCGTTAGGGTTGTCAGGCAAACATTTAGGGTCCAGCCACCGCTCCGGCTTGAACAACTCGGCGTCTGCACCCCACATGGGGTGACGATTAATACTGTACACCCCTATCAAGCAAGTACTACCAGCTGGTAATATGTAATTCTCTGAAAATTATAGAAAGTAGTTATGGTAACGGTCTTTGTCTGCGGAACTGTAAATTTGTTTTTTTTTTTTATAGATAACATTCATAGTTAAAGATGTTAGTAATAAAGTAAAAGATGGAGGAGATGGTGATAATGTAGAAAAAAATAAAGTCACAAAAATATGTTACCAAAATGATTTCTGCGTTCGCGTTAAAAGAGTATGTGACAACATCTGTGAGAAAAATGTTGTCTGTTAGAGAAGGGACGGATGGATTAAGCAAGGAATATATGTTATAAAAAGGAGGAGATACATAATGTGACGTTTGACAGGAATGAATGAAAGAAGAAAACGTGTGTTGCTGATCCCAAATACACAGTATAAGGTCAGTGAGCTGATCACATGTACAAGTAGATCAAGGACAAGGACAGGACAATATTTACAACTAAAAACGCACTTAGTTGTACGTCACAATGAATGCTCCTTGAAACTGTAGGAGCAGGAGGATACAACCTCAAACTCTCCTTCAGAATTGCTTCTAAATACACCAACTTTGGTAGATCCTCTTTTGTAATGTTTCTGTCTTCGTTTCCGAGCACTGTTTGAATCCTGTACAGTAAAATAATGTTTTTTTTTTATTGTTGACTTTACGCCACATACCAGATAGTATTGTAATCTCGTCTTATCTCGAGTTCATAAATGCTAAAATTATCTAAAGACCTTCTTCCACGGTGACTGGCGTCCGATTTACTGTTTACATCTAGGAGTAATTGTAGTCACGTTGTTTTTAGTATAATACAGGTCTGACAATTCCTTCTGCTACACTCAGGGAGACGATTGATTTTTACATTCTTTTTGCAATGCTTACTCTTCATGAATCCGTTCTTGCATATCAGGATAGGATCCCATCAGTAATAAGGTGTACGTCATTGCCGAGGCCGTAGTGTCGTAAGCAGCTGCTACTATTGTGTCCAGGTGTTCCCTTATCTCATCGTCTGTGAAAGCATCTTGTTTATCCGCAAGGTCTAGCATCTGATCTAGCAGTGGTTTGTATTTATCTGAAATTATAATAGTAATGTTATATACGTAATTCAATTGTATGAGAATTACGAGGAATTTTGGTTTGAAAGAGCTTCTAGAAGTTATTGGAAAGTTTTTGCCCAGCTAGCGGTCGGCATAGCAATGAAAATAAAATCACTATGTTATGATATTGCTATTTTCGTTAAGAACGCAAACACTATTAAAAATACGATGCATACTGTTCATCAAATTGAAGAAAAACTCTTAAAAAAACAAATGGAAGTCGTGGTGTTGGTCGAAAATCAAAAATATTTTAACATCAAAAAACAATCTACCAGCATCCGTTTTATGGTGTATTCCCATCATATACCAAGAGCGAATACCATTTAATTTTGGTACTAACGAACTGATTATTAAAATACGCATGCAATGGGTGCCTGAGAATGGACGACGCCGCCTTGGCCGGCCCAAAAAGAGGTGGCAAGACTTCGGTGGTCCGAAGTGGCACTAGAAAAGAGCACTTGGAAGGACATGGGGGGGGGGCCTTTGCCCAGCAGTGGGACATAAACAGCTATTTAAAAAAAAAAACAAATTGTATTAACGTATAGTAGCTGAAATAAGACGTAGCGAACTGGGAAGCGATTACCACTAGATTTATTAGTTCGAGTCTAGATTATGTAGATATCATTCAGGCTAAATTAATAATTACCTTGTATACCTGTTGCGCATTCCTCCGAACCATTGTTTATTATCAACTCCAATTTTCGTTTATTGATCACCTGCAAAAATCATGTACATTTTGGATCCACTTCATTTCATGGGACAAAGACTAGTCCTTTATGGACACAGTTAAGCTACACATCTTCGAATAAACATACCCGGCTTTAGGTATAGTTTGGTTTTTTAATCGTCGTCAAAAACGAGATTCCCAATTCGCCGATTTTTATAATAAATGTTTGTGCCCCATTTAGTTCGAGATGCCTGCACTGATTTGAAAAACTATTACCCAGTTTGTAAGGATCAAAATCTGAATACAGAATCCTTAATAAATTAATTGAACTCTCTAAGGCTAGGCGTATGCTGAGACGCAGGCAATGCAGCACAGCACAGTGCAGGGCAGGGCAGTTGAGGCAGACATGTGCCCTCTCCGCATGCTGCGACGCAACTGACATTCGCATACAAGGAATAGACGCTTGACGAAAAAAATGAGTCTGATTTTTAATTAACGAGTGTTGCTACTTTACAGTTTGTCAAAGCGTAGAAAAAGTATTTGGCAAAATCATTATCTAAAAAATCGCTCTATTATGGTATTATTGTTAAAGAACACGTCTCGAAATGCACGCGTCGCGCAGAATTCTGTGCCGGCACTACAACGAGACGCAGAGCAGGATAGACACATGTCGGCGTGGCATGTGCCCACGCCGCAGCGTACGTTGTTCAATGACGTTCCATGCTTTACAAAATCTACTCTGCTCTGCGCTGTGTGGACCTGCGTAGCCTGCGCCTCAGCATACGCCTAGCCTAATAAATGACAGCAAATAAAAAAGTTACCTTATTCATGATATCCTTAGTAATTTTGATCAGTTGGTCCTGTTTACTTTTCAATGAACTCCAACTAAATGTAGAAGGTAAATGCAACCAGACTTTTTGAAGTCTGGCGATGAATAGAGCGAATAGCTCCTCAGTTGCATGAGAGTAGTCTTTATCAAGCATTCCCTGGTAGTGTTCGTTAAGTCCTAGTGATGTTTCTGTAAAAACTAGTTATTTTTTTATTTGTAAAATCTTAAGGTACTATACAGCGAAGATGTAGTTTAATTGAACACCCGACTCAGGCTGTTTAAGAATTTGGTGTAGACGATCAAAATGCAGAACTGTCTCTATGGGATCGATGATTATTATAGATTACTACTTGTTACCAGTGGCTTCACCCGCTGCAACTCTAAAATTCTCCCACAGGAACAAAAAATCGGGATAAAACTGTCCCGCATTGAAATCCAGGTAATCTGTTTGTGAACTATATTTCATCCAAATCCGTTCAGAGGTTTTTGCGTGAATGAGTTACTAACAAAGAGAAATCCCATATTCATTTGTCTATTCTCTTCGGGTATGGAGATAACAAATTTTGAATAAGTACTTACGGCAAACAGTCTTCAGCAAATTGTTGACCAAGTATCGATGCACATCGAAAGCTTCCTTTCCTACTTCAGTAGCCAGTAAAGTCACCAAGTTCCGAGATTGCGTGTTGTACTCAGCAACAAATGTGTTCAGTACTTGGAGATTGAATGCTGGATTCAAGAGTCTTCGGTGAGCCTTCCATGTTGATGCTGGAAAAGTATCAGCCTATAATAATATTACTATTGCTGGGACTCAGGTCTAACACGTGGGCCTAGATCGGGTTGAATGATTGGCTAAATCGCGTTACATCAACTAAACAGATAAGAATCTTAAAGGTGTCGTTTCAGCAATATCGTTTTTATTATACAGTGATGCGGCAATGGCACTCTTTTGCACACGTTTTGCGTTTTTTAAACAAAAACTTTAATATCTGATGCATAAAATCAGTCCCTAGTTCGTGCACTAGAGTCCTTTTTTTTATTTTCTGTTGTCTTTTGTTATACTTCAACTAAGCTATCATCATCTGCCTAGCCTTTTCCCAACTATATTGGGGTCGGCTTCTAGTCAAACCAGATACAGCTAGACATCAGTATTTTAAATGCACACAACCCAGTAACTGGGTAATACAATACCCCATGGTAAGACTGGTTGTCAGATTTCAGAACTTCTAACTAACAGTAACGACTGTCAAAGGTCTACAAAATGACAGCCGAGACCAACGGCTTTACGTGCTTTTCGAGGCACGGAGGAAACTCGCTACGACAGATGGTCACCCATCCACAGACCAACCTCGGCATGCGTGGCTTAACCTGGAAGATCGGCCTGTGCGGCTGTAATTATTTAGCCACGAGCTCCTCACGAAATTCAACTACGCTATATGGGCAAATATTAAGATTTCTTGCCAAGTTTCTGATTAATTTTTTACTTACTGCATTTTCATTCTGTATTATTTACCTCTAGCCGTAACAAGTCCGTTGCCGTACATTTCCTTCGCGAATTCAAAGAAATATGGTTTTTCCAGGCATGTGTTGGCTACCGTTAAACTGTCATCCGGGTCTGTTATTACTGAAAATTGAGGTAAAATTATTATTTTAATATTTTTGCTAATAAATTCTCTTGAATAACGTCTTAACTTGAACGATTATTGTTCTAAGAAAACTAATAATTAAAAAAAGACAATCTTATAGGAGATGTTGCAGTAAAATTATAAAGATTATTTTTTACCATATACGGGGTGAGGTCCAAAACGAATCTCAACGATGCCACCGTTATTTAAGCAGTAATTAAATAACTTTTTTTCAAATTGCCACAAATCTGAAAAAAAAAAACAGACATTTTGGTGAGTGATTTGCCAATTGTGTCATATAACCTAATAATATAATAATGTAATATTCAACAACTATCACATAACGCCATCTAGTCCCAAGCTAAGCAGAGCTTGTGTTATGGGTACTAGACAACTGATAAACATACTTATATACTTCTAAATACATACATATTATAGATAAATTACACCCAGACACAGAACAAATAATCATGCTCATCACACAAACACTTGTCCTGGGTGGGAATCGAACCCACGACCCCCGGCATAGCAGTCAGGGTCTCTAACCACTAGACCAACAGGCCAGCCTAATGATAACAATATGCACTCAAGGCTCTTATTATTTGGGTGTTTGAGTAGGTATGTGAGTTTCTATGTTTGTAAATGCTCACACGATGCAGAAGAAATTCGTAGTGTGGGGCAACATCAAAAACAAATTTTAAAACTAAGTCACAAACTTCCTACAGGCCTCTTCACTCTAATGCCAGAGCACACTAACGGAAAAATCCGTTAATTTTCGCGATATCGGCGTTTTCCGTTAGTGTGGCCACAGCGTAAGAAGGGATTTAAAAAAAAAAATAACTTACGTAAAGCATCCCCTGCTAGCTGATAAGCATGGCCTATTAATGGCCAGGCTCCAGGATACATTGGGGGCGATCCATGGCGAGGCTTCATCCACCTCCAAGAGGCGTACACTACACAACATACTGCGATGACAACTACAACGAACATTACAGTAATACGGTTGCGGACAGCAATGAAATTTTAATCGCCTACCTTATATTTATACCTACACAATGGGTGCTCAAACGTTTTACGTGTGAACATTGATTGCTGTTCGTCAAGGATACCATTAAAATAAACACGAAACTAACTTAAGGATCTGGGGCCAATTCTCTCGTCGAACTCGACAAAAATGTCTAATGACGTCATTTTTCGACAAATTTTACTGAACTCTAACGTTAGCCTTCGACAAATGGCGAATTTGACATAGCAACTTTTATTTGTCGAAAAAAATGACGTCATTAGACATTTTTGTCGACTTCGACACCATCTCTAAAACCGAGAATTGCCCCACTAGAGTTTACAGTTAGACTGCCGTTTATATTTAAATATTATGGATGTCGAATTACAACAAAAAGTTAAAAATCTAGTATAACTGCAGAACGACCCTTATACCACCGTCAAACGCAGTTTTGTAGTTGACACTTTTTTTAGACAAGCGTTTAACTCACGTTTTACTTATTTCTAGTAAGACGCTATCCGTCGTACTACAAAAACTTAAAAAGCTGTTGAACAGTTATCTAAAAAAAGTGTCACTGCAAAACGAACCTTATATCAAAGTGAAATGCCGATTTGACATTGACAGTTTATTCAGACAAATGCTCAACAGATGTTTTACCACAAAAAGCAAGACGTTTAAAAAATACTTAAACTGAACAAAAAACTAGCCAAAGTAAGTTGGCTATTGAAGGACACCGTGGATTTTAGTCAGTACGAGTCTGACAGTTCCTCCCGCTCTGTCCTGGATGCGAGGGACTGTCAGACACTCATGTGACTAAGAGAATAATAGATAGGTATAAATATTGATGGATGGAGAGGGAGAGGAAGGCCAATGAAAAGATGGATGTATTGTCTAAGGAATGAAATGAAAGAAAAAGGAGTAAGCAATACTGTGACGTCTGATGGGGAAAATGGAAGACAAAATACTGCGCCAACCCCAATTAAAATGTGATAAGGACAGGATGATGATGACGACAATAGTAGATTACGCACCAAGGGAGTAAAGCATTGCCTTACGTCACGGGCGTATTGAATCCCGAAGCGACACTAAGGATTTTGGGTTCAGGTTAATTAGTTAGCCCAAGACAAGGCAGTTTTACTCCCGAGAAGCGTACTCTGCTTTTCACACCTACTGCGAGGAAATTAATTCGATTTTTGAAATTTGATGTGATACGACAACCTTCGAACGTGAAGTTTGGCACCACTGGAAGTGATCAGCTGTTGCGGCCAGTGGCCGCCATTACTCCTTGGTGAAAGTTTTCAAACGGTTATATTTGAGATTCCAAATTCAAGTCACATTAGTCCCACGGGATTTATGAAATTCAGTACAATATTATTGCCCGGCTCGAGCGAGAGGGAACAATGGCTTGCTTTACAGTACTGTTTGCCTGACATATAATTTGACATTTACGAGGACCTGGTGTGAAAACTAAATAACTTCGCCCAAAAACTCGATGTTCCATATTTATTTATACATATAAAGCTTTACTTAATTATTATGTAGCTACATGTTAAACCGGTATGCAACATTGTATGTTAATTATTTAAGTGTTTTAGTTTTATGGGAAGCTAGTTTGGGTTCAAGTTCAGGTCAGAGATGTGTAATCTAGACTAATATAATTATCTCATCTCACGTGGCGCTGAAGGTACCTATTAATAGACATGTAATTTGTAATGTAGCCCTACGCGTAAAGCCCGCTGTCAACATTGGGCCAACGCATTGAGCCAGCGTATTGGGTCAGCATGTACAGACCTACTTGGCGGTATGTTATATTGAATGGAAAACTGCACCATTACTGAATCCACCATTTATTCAATAAAATATAATAATCATCTTGGAACTTGAATTTGCCGGTCATGTCCAATCACACCGCGCTGACATACGTCACCCTGACTTGTCTGTGCTTGCTCCACTAATGATGTACCACGATGCGTAGAGTTGGGATTCCAGTTACCGATTCACGTTTAACAGTTAGTAGCTTGCGAAAGTATTGGCCGGTCAACCTAATGTTGTCGGTTTTTCGTGCACCAATGAATGGTTCTTCACGTTCTTCGCAAACAATGTTCACACGTTGGCCCAATGTGTAAACACCGACATTTGGTATTCATTATAATATTGGCCCAACATGCTAGCATAAGCCCAATGTGTACAGCGGCCATAAAACAAGACAGTGGCCGTTTTAAGGCCGCTGGACAAGGTGGACAGCAGATCGGATGAAGACCACAGAATCGCGCTTGATGCAATAATAATTATTATTATTCTAGTACTAAACTAGGTACTAATCATAAATAAACTGTTAATAAAAATTACTGGTAATATGTATAAAAAAAAACAAAGGGCGTCAAATAATACGTCTACATCGCTGTCAACGGGAACAGTGGCCCAGAGCGCTTTACATGAAACTGAGTCGAATAACATTTAAAAAATATTTTCCATAATTTTTGACTCATTTTAGCGGAAAACTCGCACTTGACCAAAAACTAAATATTCCATAATTTTGACCATCAAATCGTATACATACAATTAATGCTCATTTATTAATATAGCATATTAGTTTCGCAGCCATGTCCTCGTCCTTACTGAGTTACTGTTCATGAGAGAGTGTTTCAAACAAAGGCCTAGGCCGTGTACACTTGTACACTTTTTATTTAGTTCCGAACGTTCCGAAACTTGATGATGTTAACCCTTGATTATAAAGACTGACATTAAAAAAATCAGAACGCACTCTTGAAAGCATAAGTATGTGCTACGTCTTCAATTTACAAGGTCTATAGCGCCATCTACCCACCCATGTACGGTATTACTTAGTTTTGGAACTGCTCACTAGATGTCAGCACTCGTCTATTAAACGCAAATTCCACGCAATTGCAAGATTAATTTTATTAAAAATAAAAATAGCGGTTTATCATTATTTTCTATAGATAAGCTGTCAAACCGCCATTTTTATTCCTCAGATAAAAGTTATCGGACTCTTGAAAAATCAGCCCTAAAGATAATATTTTATAGGTAATAAACGCGGATTTCAACCACTTGCAGGATTAATTTTATTTTCAACTTGATGAAATCCCGGATATATTTTTCTGTTGTCATCAATCCTCAAGGAATATTAAAGGAGCAAGGCTCATATAGCTTCATCCATTGTGTTTTAAGGATAGTAAATAAAAGCTGCAGTTATTACACAAATAATTTATATTATCAATCAACATTCAAAACAATCGTATCTAGTATGAAAATGGAACGTTTTTTTGGATGGTGACTGCAGTTTGTCAGTGCTGTGCCCGCGATGGGCTGGAAGCTGGATGTCGGAACAATTGTATTTTTTTGTGCCAAGCGAAATATTTTCATAGGTTGTTCTTCTCTGAAGGAAGTTTGACGTGATGAAGTAGTAGCCGGAGATAATATCGTTCTTGATCAGAAAGGTAAATTCTTGCTTGATTACTTTTAAATCTCCCGCTGATTGAGATACTAGTCGTGGTTGCCACTGTCGTCATTGTTTACGGCAAAAAGTTTCTTTTGACAATGACTTATGTTGTTACAGTTCAGAGTTTTTTTTTTTTTTTTTAAATAGCGTGACGGCGAGGAGATCTAGTAACTACACCACATGACACTGGTATGCTAACAGTGCTATCTAAACTGATAAACAGAGACATGAAAATTCCGATTTCCTAATTAAACACTTTCCGTGGTACCACAAAAACTTTTAAACGTCTGTTGAACACTTGTCTAAAAAAATGTCAGATTATGACGTTGAGATAAGGTCAGATTATGACGTATTGCAGTCACACTTTTTTTAGACAAGAATTCAAAACAGCCTTACTTGCTTTTTATGATTTCATTGACTCCTTGAGTATGATTTATCAATTTATCAAAATATGTATATTTTGTACACCATTTCTTGGCAAAACCTAGTGAACATACTTTTAACATATTATTCTGACATAGATCTCCAAATCTGGAAATCAAAAATATTGTATTTTGTAAAACATACAAAATATAATATTTTTGATTTCTTATTTATTCTGCATCCATTCAAGCATGTTTTTGTATTTTATTTCGATTATTATGTCGGAGTGTAGCAGTTTAAATTCTACTAAAATATTTAAAGTAAAATAAATTATATTTTTTTTACCCGTTCTTCTTTCTTTTTTTAGTGTACGTAAAATTTGTATAAGAAAACAATAAATATGATTTGTTGTTTCAATACTATTCGCGGTTAGTTTCTCTGACATTTACTTTTGTAATTAGCAGGTGCTTTAATTATTTAGTTTCTTAATTTTAAACTAATTTCGTGTCCAGCCTCAGGTCTGAGAATTACATCACATATACATTGTACATTTCTGATGTTTCCACCCACTTGGTATCGTCGAAAAATATTTGCCAAAATAGTTTTCATAGCCATCATGGCGTATTGTTTACCTGAAATAGAATAACAGAAAGATGTAAGTGAAACTAGAAAATCAGAATTGTGTTTAGACTTAAGGTAAACGGATCTTATCTATGTAAAGGTATGTAAAGGTGCACGTGGATGGCGAGCAACGGGTGAGTCGCCGTCCGATCATGGAGCATGCCACATCATCAAATGAGTCCTCCCACCCAGGGCAGAACGGGAGGGACTATCAGACTCGTACTGACCACAAACCACGGTAGGTATTCCTTCAATAGCAATTTATGTTACAGGGTCACGGCAGGCTTTGCCACTATAACTGGTGCCCCATCAGATTAGAATGTGTGTAGAATCATTCCCATTCTATCCCAATTCCTATAATTTTAATAATCGACGTTTAAAAGTGCCTCCTTGATGGCCTAATTGAAATAAATGATTTGACTTTGACTTTGACTTTGATTGCTGACAGCTTTTTGAGACGCTCGTGAAATGCGACGCGTAGTCGACCAGGGCATGGTTGTTCATGATAGGGCGGCAAGTCGCCCTTTATTCGCCATCCGCATGCCGGAAATCGCATCACGGCGTTCAATGCCGTGGGTGGCTGGCTCGTGAGGGGGCGGTAGTTCTATCCCTCACTTGTACGGCGACTGCTTCTCATTCCATCTCGCCCCGCAGCATGGCCTCGACTAAAGTCGGGCCGAGAGGTCACCTATTGAACTGACCCTTATATTCAATTACGAGCGGCAGTTTACACATACCAATGCAGTTTCGCTTCCCGAGACTGAAGGTGGCAAACGCGTTCGAGTTGTCAGGCAAGGTGGTTGAATCCAGCCATCGTTCCGGTTTGAACTCGTCTGCGTCTGATCCCCACACTGGGTGGCGGTTTATACCATACAGTGACACCAAAATGGTACTACCAGCTGGCAGCGTGTAGTTCTCTGAAACGGATGTTAGTTCTTCATAAAATAACTGTGACTAAAAGGCAAACTAATAATGTACTTTCAGTACAAAAAAGAAACTATACAGAGTGTTTCTTTTAAATGGGCCAAAAGGGAGAAATCTGCATCCATAAGAAATACGAGAAAACTTTCTGAGGAACCATTAGCTCTTTTTTGATACTGATAATTTGGGCGTTTTTATTTTTTTGGTCAAGTGTGAGCTGTCCACAGAAATGAGCGAAATTGACCAATTTTTTTTTAATGCTGTTCGACGCTGTTTCGTGTAAGGATCATTTCATTGTATCTGAAGAAAAAAACGGGACGGCGGAAGTTGGTCAAATTTAGCAAAAATATTTTTTCATACAAATTGTATGAACGAAAAAAATAAAAACGCCAAAATTATCAGTACCAAAAAAGAGCTAAAGGTTCCTAGGAAAGTTTTCCCGTATCTCTTATGGATGCAGATTTCTCCCTTTTGGCCAATTTAAAAGAAACACCCTGTATAAGTAACAAACTTTAATGGGACCGACGCAATTTGTAGCTGCTTTAATAACCGTTCACGACTGTGCCGCTGTGAGCGGTGGCTTAGCGTGGGGCGGCTAGTGGTAAATCCATTTCTATAGTGTCATGCTACGCAAACGACAGACGCCCGTTGATTTGACGAGATTTTCCAGAGTACACATTGTGTTATGGGCCTACTACACGCACAAGCTTTACCACAGTTTTACCTGCGCAAGCTTTTCGCATGAAGAAACAGTACACGGTCGGCAATCACAGATACTCGTATACGATGTAGTCTAGATATCCATAGATAACGCAAGTATCACGATCTGTATAAAAACCAAACCATCTGGTTTTTAACTACCTATTATGACGTCACAAAAACTATTTAGTCATGGGAAAACCCAATCGATTGAAATACGCCCCCGCTTATGGTGCCCCGTTTTCAGATAGACCGATTCAGACGAGCGCGAAAATGGCCAGTTACAATTTTTGGTCGTAAGCTAGCATGGCTTTTTGGCACGCGAAGTAGTATTGCTCTTGCGTTATCTAGGTAAATCTATATATCTGTGTCGGTAACACTGAACACTGAACGCGCAATCACACACACAGGCAAGTATGCGCGAGCCGGGCTTGCGCAGGCAAAACTGTGGTGAAGCTTGTGCGTGTGGTAGGCCCATAGGTTGTACATACTTAACTTGACATCTGATTGACTGTATCTTGCTACTCTTGGAACTGAAGGGTATAACCTCAAAGTCTCTTTCAGTACTGCTTCCAAATACACCAGCTTTGGTAGATCTTGTTTGGTTAAATCTCTGTCTGGATCATCGAAAACTTCTTGCACTCTTAAAAAAAATGAATACATAAAGCCTTTTTTTTCTTGATTTTTCACAAATCACCCCCTAAATTGACGAAAAGGAGTAATAATATTTTATTGCTTGCTGCGATAAACTCTAAACTTAAAAAATGAATACATAATAAATTACATACTCTTTAAACAGTCTCGTTTGCACATCTGGATGAGATCCAACCAAGATCATGCAAAATGTCATAGTCCTGGTTGTAGTATCATAAGCGGCTCCAATTACAGTGTCCAAATGCTCCCTGATCTCTTCATCCGAGAAAGATTCTTGGTTTTCACCTGCTTCGAGCAATTGTTCTAAGAGTGACTTGTACCCTGAAACGGTTTTAATTTTAATTGTCGCAGAAAGGATAATTCAAAAAATGGCAACCGAATCGCAAGGGGACAAGTTCTTAAAATAACAAATCTCTAAAAGCAGAATTTTCTACAATTGGAAGTATAATTTATACATATAATAAAATAGTAGGAAATTCAAAACTGTACATTAATTTTTTTTTAAAGAATACTTGGGGTGTGATCTACAATCGATACCAAAGCCAAAAATATTGTTTTTTATAATTTTTGTCTGTTTGTCTGTATGTAGGCATGTCCGGGATAAACTCAAAAAGTTTATTTTGGAAACTTGAACGCGCCACCATTAGAGATACAATAATAATGCGTTAGAAAAATTGTTCCACGTGATGAGCATTTTCTGCTGAGAGTATAAATTTGAAGATCTGGAACACCTAATGTGGAACTCCAAAAGCCCAGCTAAACTATAACATATACAACCTGTTTTTTTTGATATCCCATAACTCTAGGGTTATATTCTGTAGGTAAAAATAATACTAAAACTCCTAGAATAGGTGGTCCAAAAATACATCGTTTCGGAGATATCATGAATCATAGTTAAATTACGTCAAAAAATGTCACCAGTATGACGAATCTTTACTTTTGCGAGGTTGCCAAATTTCGCAGTAGAATAGACCCTCGATGTGTCTAGGTATCTAAGTTTCATTGATAAATACAAGTAATTCATTTTTATTCAAACCAATCATTCATATTTAAAGCTAAGAAAATGTGACGTTGTCATATTTCACGTAAGGGTGTTTTACATTAATAATCGTGACTTTGCCGAATTATTTTGTATGAAAAATGAAAAAAAAAAATATCGAAGGTTTGGAACATAACTCATATGCCAGTTGATTCTTTGATATGGCCTCAATCATACCCTAGAGTTATGGGATATCAAAAAAAACACGTTGTATAGGAATGACGTCTTAGAAAGAGTTGTTCAGCCTGATGAGCACTCTCTGTTGACGTATAAAAATTGAAGATCTAGAACACCCAATGTGGTACATACTCCAAGAGCCCAGGTACATTATAACATATAGGAATGACGTCTTAGAAAGAGTTGTTCAGCATGAAGAGTATTATCTTCTGACTTCATACGCGGATCCTGTTTCTTATGCCAGCAACAACGGGGTCGTCAAAATCGAAGAACTCGAAAAGTCTGATACCCAACTCCAAGAGCCCAGGTAAAAACGCACGCCGAAACTGTAGGGTCCGTCCCGGTCGCGCCTTAACTGATCATAGAGCCATTTAATCACGTGCGTTTAGCGCGTTGGCGGCAGCGAGAGCGGGAATATCAAACATAAATGAAACCGCTACGACTCGTGGCCATACTTGTCTATGTGACAAAGGCGGTCATTATGATGTCGAAAAAAATGTTGCAAACTAGGGTTATCTCTAAGTAGAAGAAAACTGCATACTTACCAGATTTGATCTCGTGCATAGAGTTTTCATAAATGTTATTTTTTTGCTCTGATTTACGTTTAGTAATAATCTGCAAAAAAAAGCTAAGTCAGTTATGGCCCGGGTTCGCGGAACTTATTCCATCACCGTGACCCCGGAACATGAAGGGCTATTGAAGAACACTGTGGATTTTAGTCAGTACAAGTCTGACAGTACCTCAGTACAGGAGAGAAAAAAGAAGGCCAAAGAAAAATTGATAAATTGTATAAGGAATTGTATGAAAGAAAAAGGAGTAAATGATGCTGTGACATCTGACTGGGGTGAATGGAAGAAAAAAAACATGTTTCACCGAACCCAAGTAAAATGGGATAAAATCAAGAACATGATGATGACGAACTTACACTTTCCGTTATGTTTTTTAACTCTCTTACAACTTTGCTTTGTTCCTTCTTTATAGAACTCAAATTAAAAATAAAAGGTATATGCAACCAAATTGCTCGTAACCTGTCATGCATTAAACTGAAAAATTTGTCAGTTAAATCAGCGTAGGTTTTAAGAATCATCTCCTGCTCAATGTTGTTAGTCTTATCAACTCCGATCGTTGTTTCTGTGAACAAAATACAATACTAAGAATTAGCGTTTTTTTAATCGAAAAAAATATATAACTCAAAGGTGACTGACTAACTGACATAGTGATCAATGAACGCACAGCCCAAACCACTGCACAGATCGGGCTGAAATTTGGCATGCAGGTAGATGTAATGACGTAGGTATTCGCTAAGAAAATATTTTAATAAATTCCACCCCTAAGGGAATAAAAAAGGGGATGACAATTTGTATGAAACATTGTCAATTTTAAACCGATCGGGCTGAGCGGGCTGAGACTTTGCATGCATAAAGCTTCTATGACGAAGACATGCCCTTAGAAAGGATTTTAATAAATGCCACCCCTAAGGGGATAAAATAGGGGACGAAAGTTTGTATAAATATTCTTAGATTTTCGACTGACTGAACTAAAATTAAAAATGAAGCTACTATGATGAAGACGTCCGCTTGTATAGGATTTCAATAAATTCAACCCTCATGGGGATAAAATAAGGGATGGTGGAGTATGTAAATGTACTTAGTTTGAACCGTACTGATAAGCACCCAATGAAACGAAACGCCGCGTTGGATGGAGCTGCAGCTAGGTATAGATTATTTTAGTGATAATACTAATAATAGAGAAAATTCAAAGTACTTACTATATACAGATCGTACCACGGTTTCTACCAAGTATGGTGTCACATCAAACGTTTCTTTTCCTACTTCATGAGATAGCTTAGAGACAAGGCGTCTTGCTTGTAAACCGAATTCTTCCACAAATGTGTTCAGTATTCGCAGTTTGAATGCTGGATTTAGCAGCTTGCGGTGAGGTGTCCATGTTATTGCTAGAATGATTACGATTACTTGAAGTATTGAACGAATAATTAATTAATAATTAAAAAATACACTGCAGCTTTTGTACAAAATAAGCGGCTTAGGCGGCGTTTGTATTTTTTAAACCAATTATTGAAGCAGTTTTTCTTAATACAATTTAAGAATTCATTTTTTCAATATTTTTTGCATTATATAGGTACCTAATGGTACGGTACCTTTAATGCGCGATGCTAGCATGGCTAGTTTTAATTTATTTATGATTGCATCTCAAATTTTTAAAACATACCATCTGATGTGACGAGACCCCTATTATACAACACTTTTGCAAAACCGTACAGATATGGTTTATCTATACAAGTATTGGCAACTGTCAAACAGTCGTCTACGTCTGTTAGCACTGAAAATAAAACAATATATTAAGTAACGCTAGTTCGCCAGACGATCTCCGGCTACCGTAGTCGCGGGCATGCGGGCGGCGAGTAATGGGCTACTCGCTGTCCGACCATGGATCATACCCGGGACGACGGACGGCGCGCTGTGTTCCAAGCGCTTGGGAATCAGTAAAACAATGCGATTATAAAAAAAATACGTATAGATTATGTCTAACAGATTGACAACTCAATGTACTCTGTGACAGAGCCTACATTATTTCTACTTTTCGCCACCATGAGCGCTACAATCGATTATGATATAATGTATGGAAGGCAACCCGTGCGCCCTTTTTGCATTCTTTCAGAACACAAATATACGTACAATGCCTAATCTTCTTCCAAAGTTAAACTCACACAAGTATTATGCAAAAAAGTCGAATGTAAAGTTCTTTAAAATAATGCCCGTTCCACACATGTGATGGCCAGACATGTGTGGAACATTAGTGTGCACATGTCTGGCGCCGGCCTTACGCTAGCTCGCAATTCACACCGCTGTGTAATAGGCCGGCGCCGGACATGTGCACACTTATTTGAACACAGAAGTGATCAAATATGTGGCACGGGCACAAAAAAGTGAAAATAAAAGTCTATTAGTGTTTTACTTACTTACCATATACAGGATGTGGGCCAAACATTAATTTAATGACCCCACCGCTCTCTAAACAGAAACGATAAATTTCTTTTTCCCTCCGCCATAATTCTGAAATTCAGTAAAATATAGTTATTATTTAAGTGTATGAAGATGGAATCCAAAATAAAAAAAACACACAGCACTTTTGATTTTCTCCCTGTATTATGGGTGCGTTTACGATACAAATATTTGAAGATCATTATAAATATCTGTTCCGTGCGGGGATCGAACCCGCGATACTCGCTGCCGCTGCTGCACAGCAGTCGATTTCTCAGCCACTACGCCAACCGTGTTATCATCATAGATTAGTATGTTAACTTTCTTTTTGGCACACCAGAGGCGCTGTTCCATTTTTTCATACAAGGCACGCTGTAAATACTGGAAAGACGCTGTAAAGTAAAATAGTGAAAATTCGTGCTAGGGTACTGATAATCGGGCATGCGGGCGGCGAGTAAAGGGCAACTCGCCGCCCGACCATGGACCATGCCCGGGTCGACGGCGTGTCGTGTTCCACGCGCGCCTCAAAGAGCGTCAGCATAATGACGAGGCCCCCTCTCAGAGGGCTAAAGCCTGCCGGGGTCGCGGGTCTTATACCATCACCGTGACCCCGGAACATAAAGGGCTATTGAAGGACACCGTGGATTTTAGTCAGTACAAGTCTGACAGTACCTCTCGCCCTGCCCGGGGTGGGAGGTCTCATTTGATGATTTAACCACGTAAAAAAAAAAAAAGGGTACTGATAGTGTAAGTGAGGTACTACTGTGAAGAAAAAAAAAGGTATTTTGTGAACCTTACCTAAAGGATTTACCATAATTGTAAAACCGTGTCCAATGAGCGGCAATTCACCAGGGAACGATGGCGGCGAAGGATACTGTGGTTTTATGAACCACCAAATCGTTAAAACCCCAAACCAGATTAAAATTAATACTAACAGAAACATTACGAATGTGAGATTAATATGCCTGTCAGCAACAGCGTAAGTTTCTTTTTTTAGAGTTAATTTATTTATGATATTTTTGAGGTTCTTTGCTTGACAAGATAAACCCAGAAAATTTAAGATCACTTCAATAGTACGTCTGACTAGCATATACGTTCGTCGCTAACTGTTCCTGCGAAACTATTGTAACTGCTAATGTAAATTAATCCGGTTTCTAGAAGAACTTTTCGGAACCTATTGTTCAAGCACATTTTTTTTATCTTGCAAATTACTTGTATTCACTCAATGACTATACACATAAGACATAATTATCACTTAACTGTTAATGTGTAATTTACGGAGTGACATAATTTGATTTCAATGAATATCATTTTTTTTGGTTGAAATACACCTAAAGTGGTTCCTCCCGTCCTGGGTGGGGCGGAAGGGACTATCAGACTCATACTGACTAAAATCCACACGTGTTCCTTCGGATACCCTTTACGTTCCGGGGCCACGGTATCCTGGGTTAAGAAAAACCCGCGACCCCACCAGGCATTTGGCGCGAAACACGTCGAGCCACCGACCCGGGCTTGATCATTGTTCGGACGGCGAGCTACCCATTACACACCGTCCGCAAGCCCGCTCCGCCGATGCGCCCTCTGCTGTTCAGTGGGACACGCGTTGGAGCGTTCACACGACAGGCTATTCGCATACGGGCAAAGAGACCCCTTAGGCACACAGTGCCTAAGGAAGAGTTTTTGCCCGCATCCTAGGGTGCACCGCCCCGACGTATCCAAGAGGGAACTCCAGTCCACGGGCGCACGTGGAGGTTTCCTGTCTTAGCAACCCTCACTCACTCAATGAATATCTTAGAAGATTTTATCATATTTTCAAAATCATACCGCAAGAAAATAATGATGGGCATGTGACAATTGCGGCGGTCATATTCCTTTTTGAGGAGTAGTTGTAGAGGCGCCACGGAGTCCACACCTTCCACCTGACGCAAGTCCTCACCGGACACAGTTGTTTCAGGAGATTGCTCAGGGATTCAACGGTATTGAAGGGAATGGAGAGCAGTTGGAACAAGTGTGGCAAAAACATGTTTTACGATCAGAAACATCTGATGTGGAAATCAAATCTATCGCAAACAATGTATAGTTATAAAATAACATAAGCTGGGAGTACCTCCACGCGGTGAAGGCGGTAAGACTTTAGGGCTAATTTTCGATGACGTTGGTATATCATTAAAAATCTGACTCTACTGGCCAAGACTCCCATTTATTTTTTTACCTGAGCTCTTGGTATTGGACATCAGACGTTTCATATTCTCGATTTAGACGAACCCGTTGTCGCTAGTCGCGGGCAGAAGCTAGTAAATAATAAATTAACATAAATATTTTTTCTTATTTCAATACCTAGTCAGCAAGGTTACAATATATAAGAAAGATTTGTTGAGAAGGTCATAAATCAATTTTGTTTTGTTCTGGCGGGTCAAACGCGTAACAAGCAGTCACGTGCACTGGAAAATTGACGTCACTTTTTTTTCTCAAACAGTTTTGCTGCTATCAAAATTTTAAACAAAAAAGTTTTATTATAATGTAACATAAAATTATTGGGTATTATAAAATGTGTTTGGTTGTTTCCGATCACCGATACTATTAATTATACAGGCTTTTGAATAAATGCGACAAAATGGATTGGGAGCTTCAGTTACAGTAACATAGTAAATATAAATCTGGGGGCACGGCAGTGCCCCCCGCCAAGACAAGCCAAGCTAAGGGCAAGGGCACTACCTACCTTTTCTCAAAGTGTGTCGTCGTTTTTTTGAACCCTCAAGACTTGGTTTCCAATGTACCAGATAGTTCATATTCACAGAATATGATACCGATATAGACTTATTAAGCATACAAAGTTTCAATAGAATACCACTGATATAATGACACACTGATACACTGACACACTGATGATCATCAAAATGTTTGACTACTTCCTGCAGTGCTACCAGGTAAATTTTGTATAAAACCAACAAGAAAATTCACAAACCTATAACTTTTGCCCCCCATCCCCTAAAATGGGGGGTGGAAGTTTGTATGAGACCTTAATATTTTAGGATACTTCTTGAAGTGCCAGAGACGTGAAATTCGGTATGTAGTCTAAGTTCAGTATACAATCAACAAAAAACATCATTAACCTATAACTTTCACCCCCCATCCCCTTAATCTGGGGTGGAAGTTTGTATGAGACCTTAAAATGTTAGGGTATTTCGTGGAGTGCTAGAAAGCCGTTTGGTATGTAAACAAAATTCAGTATACCAAAAAACATGCCCTATCCCCCCATCACCTAAAACTGTGGGGGTGGGGGTAGAACTTGCCATGTATGTACTATGTTTATCCGGGTGGAAACATTGAACTCAATTTTGAAGTAGATATCTTCAACCGATTAACTGAATTCTGTATACTTGTTTAGTTTGGATTACAATGCACGTTAGGTACGTGACGTCTTTCAAATCCGATAAGGTGGACCATTTAAGATGGCGGAATAGTTGTTTTTAATGCACTTCTACAATATGGGTATCAAATGAAAGGGCTCGTTGAGCGCTACTCGAAAAATAATGTGACGTCATTATAAATCCAATATGGCGGACCATCTAAGATGGTAGAATAGTTATTGTTAATGCACTTCTACAATGTAGGTATCAAATGAAAGGGCTCGTTCAGAGTAACTCGAAAAATAATGTGACGTCATTCTAAATCCAAGATGGAGTAATAGTTATTTTTAATGCACTTATACAATATGGGTATCAAATGACAGGGCTCGTTGAGAGCAACTTGAAAAATAATGTGACGTCATTCTAAAGTCAAGATGGCTTAATAATTTGTTTTTAATGCACTTCTGCAATATGGGTATCAAATGAAAGGGCTCGTTGAGATCAATTCGAAAAATAATGTGACGTTATAAATCCAAGATGCTAGCAACTTGCAAAAAGAACTGAAATCCCACCAAAAACATTTCATGTAAACTGTTGCCAATACGAGCACATAAGGTTTGTCCTACGAAAAAGATATCAGACCTCATGAAGAACCAAGCTTCTGAATCTTCACGGCCTAACTCTAGCAACCCTAACTACTAAGCTTGGCTGTTTCGTTACTTAGGTACTTCAGAAACTAAATATTAGCATTACCTCCACAACGATAGCGAAACGGTGAAGCCATACATTTTACTGATTTGTAGAATTTGTGAAGTTAGGGTTGCTAGAGTTAGGCCGTGAAGATTCAGAAGCTTGGTTCTTCATGAGATCTGATACCTTTTTCGTAGGACAAACCTTATGTGCTCGTATTGGCAACAGTTTACATGAAATGTTTTTGGTGGGATTGTTTTTTCTGCAATCGTTAAAAAAATACTCGATGATCATTTTCAAAAGGTCCATTGATGTTATTATCTTTATTTAAGTACAAATTATCGGTATTCCAGCATGTAATATGCAAAATAATTAAGAAAAAAAAAGTATCAAAAAATCTCGTCCGACTCATCGCAGTGCTCAATAATCGTCGTGGAGTTCTCATGGTAGTAAACGTTGTCGTTCATAGCGTAACACTGATCAATTAATTATTCTATAATTTTACATTTAATATTTTATACATTTTCTTGACAACACGTGTTATTGTATAGGTCCTACTTAAAGTCGCATCTATTCAATTTCACAAATAGGACAGGAAAGAATAATTTTAAATCACTAAAACACGTTACATTTGATAAATGTTTTTCTTAATTAAAAAAAAAAAAAAAAAACTTACAAACAGGATTTACAACGCATTATAAGCTTTGACAAATTCGTATTTTGTTTACAAAAGTTTTACAACTGCAGCCAAATTGGGATGAACCTGTATTTCGGCTAACAGTGCCATCCCTCCTGAATTTAGATAATTAATTTTATTACAGTTGTAAGTGCTAGTATTCCTTAATACCGTTTGTATCATACAATTATTTGTGAACATCGTGTTAGTAGGTTGAACCTCTCTTTGTGTGATGTGCTAAGGTGAGAGTGTGATACTTACAATTATTTTTGAACATTATGTTAGTAGGTTGAACCTCTCTTTGTGTGATGTGCTGAGGTGAGAGTGTGATACTTACAATTATTTTTGAACATTATGTTAGTAGGTTGAACCTCTCTTTGTGTGATGTGCTGAGGTGAGAGTGTGATTCAATTATTTGTGAACATTATGTTAGTAGGTTGAACCTTTCTTTGTGTGATGTGCTGAGGTGAGAGTGTGATACAATTATTTGTGAACATTATGTTAGTAGGTTGAACCTCTCTTTGTGTGATGTGCTGAGGTGAGAGTGTGATACAATTATTTTGTTATGGGTAAATGTACAACAGTTCAGTCGCAATAAAATATTGGTGAAGTTAACACGTATTCCTCATTTCAAAAATTCCTGTCACGCAATTAGCAACCTTATTGCCTACACCATATGGTCGCAAACGAGCCGGACTATTAGTGCAAAAGTGGAGTGATCGTACCCGAGCGTCGAGAACAAAAGACTGCCGCATTCCTTAGATAAGAAGTGAGCCCAAATCGTCAACAAGCTCATTAGGACTTTTTTGTGCAAATTGAATAAAAATAACGTAAAACTGTGATCTAAAACTATCTACGCGTCGAATTTCAAGTAGTTTTTTGATAAATATTGAAGATTGAGAAGTGATAAGTGATTACAAATATGTCAAATGACAAATATGTGTATATCGGAACAATTACTAGGCACGCTAGAAGAAATTGCAAAATTACTACAAAAAACGCAAAGTAATTTGAAGAAATGCTCAAAACAAAGATTGACGCGTGGATATATTGAAGCAAGATTGAAATGTTTAGACGAATATTGGTATAAATTCACTGCCACCCACCAAGAATTAATAAAAAGTACAACACGCGAAAGTCGAAGTACTACGAGCTATTTTGTTAATGAAGATTACTATATATGTGAAGACCTTTATTTATCCATGCAAGCTGACCTCAAAGATTTATGTTCACAAATTTCGGCCAGCAGTACGGCCTACAACTTGGGCGTAAATGAATCATCAGGGACATTTACATCACAACTCAGACTCCCAAAAATTGAACTGCCTAAATTTACTGGACGATACGAAGAATGGTCAACCTTTCACGACTTATTTGTTTCATTAATTCACAAAAATAGTTCAATAAGCGACGTGCAAAAATTACATTACTTGAAGTCTAGCATTGGCGGAGAAGCAGAGATTTTATTAAAACATATACAGATAACGGACACTAATTACTCGCAAGCCTGGACAGCACTGAAACAAAGATATGGAAATAAACGACTTATAGTAAACGCCGTTCTCAAACGTTTGTACAGTCAAAGAAAAATGAATACACAGAGTGCCAGTCAAATAAAATCATTATTGGACACAACCCATGAATGTCTTAATAATCTAAACAATATGATGGTTACCACGGAGTCTTGGGATCCTATGATAATATTTCTTATTGTACAGAAATTGGATCAAGATACTCACAAAGACTGGGAAGAATATTCCTTTAAAGAAAATTCTGAAGAGCTACCTACCTGAGACTGCTTGAAGAAGTTTCTTGAGTCGAAGTTCCGTACTCTTGAGCTTGTGTCACCAGCTAATGCTACTACTGTTCGGGATAAACCTAAAGAAAAAACATTTTCTGCCACAGCTACTACTTCAACTGAAAAAAAGTGCAGTAAGTGCGCAGACCAGCATACGTTATGTCACTGTAAGCAGTTTACAGACATGAGTGTAAAAGACAGGAATGATTATGTCAAACAAAACAAATTGTGCTACAACTGTTTGTCACCGGGTCACGCGGTTTTAAAGTGCCGAATCCCGTTTAATTGCCGAATTTGTAACAAGCGTCATCATTCGCTTCTTCACGAGAAAAAAGAAGACACTTCAAAGACACAAAATGATACAACTACTACAAATTCCAATGTGTCGGTCAATCATACTACTGAAGAGAGTAAAGAGACAACAATAACAATGACGGCACACCACAGCAGTAAAAAGGTGACGGCGCTATTAGCAACTGCGATGGTGAAATGTAAGAACGAAGAAGGACACACCATCACTTTGAGAGCGCTGATCGACCAAGGTTCCCAAGCGTGTTTCATCAGTGAGAAGGCGGCTCAGCTTCTGAAACTCAAAAGACAATCAGCAGATGGTACCGTGATTGGAGTGGGATCGACTAGAACAGACGTCAAACAAGTGGTTCAGCTACAGGTTCAATCTAGAAAAGAAGACAACTTCTGTCTTAAAATACAAGCCTATGTGATGTGTGTTTACACATCACATAGGCTTGTATTTTAAGACAGAAGTTGTCTTCTTTTCAGTGAGCGACAGTGTGTTGAGGTATTTTAGTGGTCAACTGTTTAGTTGACCACTAAAATACCTCAACACACTGTCGCTGTATACAACGATATTCAACACCTACAGGGTCTAGACCTAGCAGATCCGACTTTCCATTCACCAGGATCTGTCGATCTTCTGCTAGGTGTAAAGGAATATGCAGAAATTATACAACAGGAGCTAATCAAAGGTCCACCAGGCACACCATTGTAACCAGCCTGGGTTGGATTTTGTTCGGAGAGATACAAAACAAAAACGAAAACAACTCTTTTCTTGTTATGCACCATCAAATAGATATGGATATTATGTTAAAAACACTCTGGGAAATAGACACTGACAACAAAAGAAAATACACACAAGAAGAGCAATTATGTGAAGATATTTACAAAAATACACATTCAAAAAATGAAGAAGGAAGATACATCGTTACATTACCTTTTAAAACACAAAACCCTAAATCACCAGAAGGTAATACCCGAGAAATAGCAATGCAACGTTTGTTACAATTGGAAAGAAGATTTGTAAAACAACCTGAGTTGAAGGAAGCATATGTAAAAGTAATGGAAGAATACAAAACACTAAATCACATGGAAGAGGTACCTACGGAAGAGTTGACTAAAAGGAAGGCTGTATACTTACCACATCATGCAGTCGTCCGTAGTGACAAAGAGTCCACCAAGACAAGAGTTGTGTACGATGCTTCCTGCAAGGGTTCCAATGGCATTTCGCTCAATGATGAACTGCTAGTTGGGCCTTTAATTCAAGATGACCTCCGTAGCATCATCATGCGATGGAGAATGCACGCTGTGTGCTTCGTAGCGGACATAGAAAAAATGTACAGAATGGTACTACTTTCCAAGGACCAAACAGATTTCCAACGTATACTATGGAGGAAAAATCCATCTGATCCTGTTACAGACTATCGTTTACTTACCGTTACGTTTGGTACCGCCTCAGCACCCTACTTAGCATGCAGAACCTTACTGCAGCTAGCAAATGATGAACGTCAAAATTATCCTCTTGCTGTAGAAATGGTATCCGATTATTACGTAGACGATCTCCTTTCTGGAAAGGACACACTGGAGGCAGCTATTGAAGCCAGAGAACAGCTGAAAAAACTGATGAAAAAGGGCGGCTTCTTATTAAAGAAATGGTCATCAAATAACGAAGACTTTATGAAATCCATACCACCAGACGAAAGATCTTCAAATGCACACCTTGATTTGAATATAGACGCAAAGGTGAAGACGTTAGGAATCCTTTGGAATCTGAAATCAAACAAATTAGAATATAAATTTACCTTAAACCCAATAGAGGGAGATATAACAAAAAGAAGCATTTTCTCAGATATACAAAAGCTGTATGATCCTTTGGGATGGTTGTCACCGGTAATCATTACTGCTAAGTTACTCATGCAAAATCTCTGGTTGGAAAAAATTAGTTGGGATGAGAAAACTAGTGAAAACTTGGCAAATGAATGGTCACTCATGAGATCGGACTTCAAACACATTAATGAAATTAATGTTGACAGATGGATACATACAACCTGTGAAAACAAAGAATGCATCCATTTACACGGGTTCAGCGACGCATCATCACGTGCTTATGCTGCAGTAGTGTACGTAAGAGTTACTTGCCCCAACGGTGAAATTTATACAAACTTGGTGGCAGCCAGAACACGAGTAGCTCCATTAAAGACGATATCCGTGCCTCGCCTCGAACTGTGTGGAGCACTATTACTGTCAAAATTATTAAAACATGCAGGGGAAGCAATGAAGATACCAAAATCACAAACCTTTGCTTGGACGGATTCGTCAATAGTTCTAGCATGGTTGTCAGGCGAGCCAAGTAGATGGAAGACATTCGTTGCAAACCGTGTGGTGGAAATTCTGGAAAACATTCACTGTAATCAATGGTACCATGTATTATCCAATGACAATCCCGCTGACATTGCGTCTCGAGGGATGTCGGTTGAAGAATTAAAGAACTGTAACTTGTGGTGGAATGGGCCTAACTGGTTGAACACAGAAGAAATAAAATTCACTCGACTAGACAAAGTACAAACTGACGAAGAAAGAAAAACAAACAAAGAATTACAAACTCACCTGAACATCAACTACAAAGAAAATACAAAAATGATAGAACAGTTTAAAATTTTCAATAACTTAAAAGAGCTACTTACGTCTGTCTCCTGCTGTCGAAGATTACTAAATTAAAAAAGAAGCACAATAAATCCTGAAACTGATAAACATATCACAACGAAAGAGTTAGAAGAGTCACTAATCAAATGTATAAAAATAGCACAAGGAAATGAATTTGAAGAGGAGATAATAAAATTAAAAAATGGAAATGAAGTACATAAAACCAGCAGATTGAAATCTTTGAATCCTTTCAGAGATCCAGCCGACGTCATTCGAGTAGGAGGAAGATTAAGAAACGCTGCTGATATTGTTTTTGAAAGCAAGCACCCTATCATACTTGGTAACAAAAATGCATTGACTCAATTGATAGTGAAAAACGCACACACAGAGACCATTCATGGAGGTTTTCAATTAATGGTGGCCTATATCAGATCCAGGTACTGGATTCTAAGAGTAAAAGACGTCACAAAACAATGCATTCGGCAATTTTTTGTGTGTGCTAGACACAATGCCAGGCCACATCGACAGTTAATGGGTGATTTACCGAAAGAACGCGTTACGCCAGCCAGACCATTCCTTCACAGTGGAGTGGATTTCGCAGGACCATTCCAAATATTGATATCTAAAGGAAGAGGAGCTAGAACTGACAAAGCGTATATAGCCATTTTTATATGTATGGCCGTCAAAGCCATACACCTGGAATTGGTCGGCAACTTAACAGCAGAAGCCTTTATTGCTGCATTTAAAAGATTTACTTCCAGGCGAGGCAAATGTGCTCACTTATGGAGCGATCAGGGAAGGAATTTTGTCGGTAGTAATAAAGACCTTATGAAAGAATGGAAAGACGCACAGTGTGAGCTCCCTCGAGATGTAGCAGATTCCTTAGCAAAGGATGGAACTCAGTGGCACTTCATACCTGCGTACAGTCCCAACTTTGGAGGTCTCTGGGAGGCCGGTGTGAAGTCCAACAAGCACCACCTGAAAAGAGTTCTTAGTACAAACTTAACCTTTGAGGAAATGACAACCTTATTATGTCAGATTGAAGCCTGTCTGAATTCCCTCCCGCCCGCTCACCCCCGTAGATAATTCAGATGTTGATGCAGTAGAAATACTTACCCCAGGTCACTTCCTCATCGGAGAAGCTCCAATTGTAGTTCCTAGTCCAAATTTGGAAAATATAAAAGTTACTTACCTTTCACGCTGGCAGCATACGCAGAAACTGTTGAGAGATTTCTGGAAGAAATGGCAAACCGAATATTTGACACGCCTCCAGCAAAGACCTAAATGGATAAAACGAGAAACAGAATTAGAAAAAGGACAAATAGTACTTACTAAAACAGACAACTTACCACCTGGAAAATGGTATTTGGGAAGAATTGTTGAAAAACACCCAGGCCCAGACGGTCTGACCAGAGTCTACAGTGTAAAGAGTGGTGAGAGTATTGTCAAAAGATGTGTTACTAAATTATGTCACTTACCTGTGGATTATGATGATGATTCTTAACGTAATAATTAACTTACCTTATTTTGAATTGTTATTTCAGTTATTTGCTAAGGATAATATGATTCAAGCATGTATAATTAATTACTCACGTGAATTTAACTATGATGTTACTCGTTACTTACTTATACCTATGTGCTTATTATATTAAAGTAATTTGAGTTGTACTTACCTTTACGATTAAGTTTATTTAGTACTAACCAGCCCTTTGTTATTTACCAGATACATTGTTTTTTTTTTTAAAGGACTTGTAGGTCCTTTGGGGGCCGGTATGTTATGGGTAAATGTACAACAGTTCAGTCGCAATAAAATATTGGTGAAGTTAACACGTATTCCTCATTTCAAAAATTCCTGTCACGCAATTAGCAACCTTATTGCCTACACCAGTGAACATTATGTTAGTAGGTTGAACCTCTCTTTGTGTGATGTGCTGAGGTGAGAGTGTGATACAATTATTTGTGAACATTATGTTAGTAGGTTGAACCTCTCTTTGTGTGATGTGCTGAGGTGAGAGTGTGAGTGTAAGCGGGTGTGTTAATTGTTGAGTGTGCTTGGTACTGTGAACTACTTTAATCACATCCAACCGACTGTGCCACACTGAACGTTCGCTTACTTAATCTGTTTTACCTACAGCAATTAGGTCATTAAGATACAGGATGATCCGAGTTTGGGGCCCACGGATATTTCTATCTGTACTCTAAATTTTCGTTGTATCTTATGGGCCTGTATGACTTGTGCATGTAACTAAATTTAATGGATTCCTTGAATAAAATCAAAGGCCCAAAAAACTTTATTTGTTTTCATGGTTTGTCCGTGACCTAAACTTTTTAACTATTCATCTACCAATACAAAGTCAATACAGACAGTATAAGACACAGAATTTGAAATAAAAAGTAAAAGTATAAAGGTAATATAATTAAAGTTAAAAATTTTAATACTGTCTGTTTTTTTCGTGCATATACTGTGCCTCGTAACCCGTCTTTCACTAAGTACTTTCTGAGACCAATAAAACCGATCATCATATACTCTTTGTAATCTATGTTTTGAATGTCAAAATTAAAAATATTTCGATCCGCTTTTGAAAGACTATTGTATAATGTCGCTGTGTTTTGGTCATCAAAGTTCCACTGGTTGCAACCGAAGAACGACACGGTCGTTAGTAATTTGTGCATTTTCATGGCTTGTCTTGTAAATCTGAAAAAATGAAAATGCCACGATATTATTACTTGGTCATAGTTATTAAAAAAAAAACAATTTTCTTTAAGACGTTGCCGCTTATTCTATTTTCTCCCGTATCCTGGTTGCGTGGTTACATACAAAAACACCCAGACCAGGAAAACTACTGGTACATTTGTTCCATTTGGGATTCGAACCCATGACTCGCAGCACAGCAGTAAATCACCTGATCGACTGCGCTCAACCTGCCATTAACTTTTATTTATATATTTTGACTTAGATCTTACCTTCTTTTGTTTCCAAGCATGACGGTTATTCCATCTGCAATGTAGGCAGGAATCAGATGCAACAGCCAGGAGTATAACCAAAAAAGAAAAGGACTTTTGGTGTACCAGGCGAAAGGGTATCCCAGTGCCATCGGTGTTGGGTAGTTTCTACCATCGACTTCCATGATACCGTATAGTTCTCCTGTGTAATTAATCAAAAATTTGTCAAAATTATTGTAATGATCCCGCAACATGTTTCAAGTTCACCATCTGACACAGGAACCGAACAGCTACCTACTAATAAATAGGACTCCCACCCTTATAAGTAAGAAAATGCGGACGACAGAAAGATATAAGTAATAGGAATGAAAGTACAAAAGGCATAAAAGCAAGAAATTGTATGAATGATATAATATATGTAAAAAATGTTGGAAAATCAAGGACAAAACCATACTAACTCCAAGTCACAGGATTCCTTGTTGTCGGCGACACTGTATAGATTTTAATTTCGTTGTCACCAGCTGCTCGTTTCCTAGCTGTTTCCCATCCAGCAGCTATTGTCGCATTGCTAACATAATCTACCGGTACTATTGCTGCCACATTACTCATATCTGTATTCATTGTGTGCATGATACCTAAATTATACATAAAGAGGATAATCTGAAAAAAAAAAAACGTTTCTTAGTGAGTATATTAACCTACTAGTTGGCGCTTTCACCCGCTACATCATCATCATCATCATCATATCAGCCGTAAGACTTCCTCTGCTGAACATAGGCCTCCCCTTTAGACTTCCAGTAGGACCGGTTATAAGCGGCCTGCATCCAGTGTGATCCTCTGGCCTTCGTAAGATCGTCAACCCACCTAGTGGGTTGACGTTCTATGCTGCGCTTGTCGGTGCGTGGTCTCCATTCGGGAACCTTACGGCCCCATCGGCCATCAATTCTGCGTGCTATATGGGCTGTCCACTACCATTTCAACTTGCTAATTCGTTGGGCTATGTCGGTAACTTTGGTTCGTCTACGTATCTCCTCATTTCGGAGTCGATCATTTCTCACCCGCTACAACTCGAATTATCCCATGGAAACACAAATCAGGATAAAAACTATCTTATGTGTAACCTAGACTAACAAGTCTAGGTTTAAAAATATCTTTATACAGTAAACTTACACCACTGAATCCGTAAACACAAGACATATCAACCCATCCTGGATTTGGCTCCAGTTTACAACCATAAACTGAAAACAGAATAAAAACATGTTACCAAAACCATGTTGCCTCGATAAAATTATCGATCATCATTATAAAATAGCATCACTTGTTTTTAATATTTTCCGAAATCTAGTAGTTAGTAGTAGTTAGTTTCAGATCGCCCGGAGGACACAGTCGAGCATACGGTGCAGGATTGCCCCGCTTGGGCGGAGCACCGACGTGTCCTCACGGCGGCGATATGCGGAGACCTCTCGCGCCCAGCACTGGTCGCGGCCATGCTGCGGGGCGAGACGGAGTGGGAAGCGGTCGCCTCCTTCTGCGAAGCAGTCATGCTCGCGAAGGAGGAGGCGGGCCGCGTGAGAGAGAGGACAAGGTCCTCCCTCCGCCCCACCCGCGGTGGTGGACGCCCACGGCGTCGGACGTCGCAAGACGATCTCAGGCCACCGTAGGCGCGGGCATGCGGGCGGCGAGTAAAGGGCAACTCGCCGCCCGACCATGGACCATGCCCGGGTCGACGGCGCGTCGTGTTCCACGCGCGCCTCAAAGAGCGTCAGCATAATGACGAGGCCCCCTCTCAGAGGGCTAAAGCCTGCCGGGGTCGCGGGTCTTATACCATCACCGTGACCCCGGAACATAAAGGGCTATTGAAGGACACCGTGGATTTTAGTCAGTACAAGTCTGACAGTACCTCTCGCCCTGCCCGGGGTGGGAGGTCTCATTTGATGATTTTACCACGTAAAAAAAAAAAAGTAGTAGTTAGTTTAATGGTCCCCTGACGACATCGATTTTACAAGGTTAAAAAGAAAGAAAGTCCTTCTTTAGAGCTTTTTTTTTTCAATGATTGGGGCTGTGTAAGTTTGCCACAAAATTAATTCCCCACGAAATAGTATACTTAATACAAAAAAGTATGTATAAATTAGCCAAAGGTTTCATTTTATTTTTTTGTTTGTTTTTTTTTTCCACATGGATAGCAGAACAATTAATTAATAAAATTCTCACATAACTGCCGAAAACGAGGACATAATCTGAACAGAAAGTACATAGAGATTACGATCAAAAGATTTTTTGTGATGAACTTACAACAATCCGATGATTGTTGGTTTATCATTGATTGTTTATTGATCTTAGTGAAGTTCTCCATCTTACCTACAATAATAAGCACTCACCTACAGCTGGTCTGACAACACATACGGGTAGTTCCTTTCCCATGCTGTTAACCAACTCTTCAGCAACAGATTTTGCAAATGTGTACGTGTTCCGCCAATTTTTCATCAAACTGAAATATTACGAAAGAATATGAGATATATTATTAAACTAGCGGTACGTCCCGGCTTCGCACGTGCGGAAGTCCTCTTAAACCCGGTTCCGATGGTTACAAATCTCGAGAAAATCGCGAATCTGTAGCCGCTTATCTTATACGAATCAATTCGTATTCAAGCTTAGACCGAAATCACAGCCTAGCAAAGTCACCTTTAAACATTTCCTCTGCTATGCAGGCCTTCGCACTTTTTAGAGGTCTGTCCAGTTTTAGCACAATATTGAAATAATCGTAATTAAGACAGAAGTACTCATCATCATCATCATCATAATCAGCCGTAAGACGTCCACTGCTGAACATAGGCCTTCTCTTTAGACTTCCAGTAGGACCGGTTGTAAGCGGCCTGCATCCAGCGTGATCCTGTGGTCTTCATAAGATCGTCTACCCACCCTAATGGATGGACCTACCTACGCTACGCTTGCCGGTGCGTGGCCTCCATTCGAGAACCTTACAGCCCCATCGGCCATCAGTTCTACGTGCTATATGGCCTGCCCACTGCCATTTCAACTCGCTAATTCGTTGAGCTATGTCGGTAACTTTGGTTCATTAACGAATCTCTTCATTTCTGAATCGATCGCGCAGAGACTCCGAGGATAGACAAAAGTACTCACCCCTGTGTAATACCGTTTATTCTTTCTTCATGAACCGTCTCAGCAATCGAGATCATAACATCAGGTGGTACAGGACTTTTGTAGAATTGTTCATAAATTGTTGCATTTATTAGGTCCTTTCGAGCTTGGGTATATGCCGTTGAAACATAGACGTAAGACCTGTCAAAGAACATTTGAAACGATGAAATATCACGTCCGTCCAAAGCATAAAGAATAGAATAATGTAGCCTCTACTTGGGCGGGCCATGTCTGCGGCATGCCCAATGAGCTGTGGGCCAAAATAACCACTTTGTGGAGCCCTGACTCAGACTCGTAGAAGATGGCAGGATGAACTTGACAAAACCAGTGATCCACTTTGGCCCTGAATCGTGAAAACTGGAGATCATGGGGAGAGCCAGCAGTGGGATTATAGGCTAACAGTATCAGTATCAGCCTCTACTTGAATCAGATACCGTATGCAACGCAACGAAAGTCCATCTGTCATGACGTGCACTTTGACGTATCGTCAATGTTTTTTTTTTTTTTTTTTTTCTCTTTATTTTTATTGGGGGTTTTTATCCACACGGATATGTCAACCCCATCATACCTTATACTTAACTTAATACTATAAAATGAGGGAGAATCATTAACGCGATCCAAATTATAGAGATTATGCGGTCCTCACCAGACCACACAATCTCTTCGCGACCTCTGTTCTAGGGTTTGCTAGAATGCTCTGCACTAGCCCAACATCAAAGACGTTCAATTCAAATTCTCTTATTAATGATTCTCTCTCACTTTTGCTCCTAGCACATTCCATCAGCAAATGTTGCACATCTTCAATTTTGTTGCATACTTCACAGTCAGGTGATGTGGCCTTCCGCATAAGAAAAGCAAACTTTGCTGATGGATAGTGCCCAGAGCGCAGTCTTAATGCTAACTTAACGTAAGTTCTACCCAAACTTGTATCCTCAAACCAGGGCACGCGAGGTGGTTCGTTCTGAATTATTTTGTACCAAATTCCCTTTTCTGTAGATTTCTCATCAAAATGATTCTTCCATACATCAAAACAGGACAACTTAAACTTACTACAATATTCCCAGTAATCAGGAGTGTATGGCGTTTCACAACCCGTCTCAACTGCAAGCTTTGACAGTCGGTCAGCCTCCTCGTTGCCACTTAAGCCTATATGTGCTGGAACCCATTGCAATATTACTCTAGCCTCGTTACTGTTAATCTTATTAGTCAGTTGGAGTATATCATAGGCTATCGATGCACCTCTGCATCCAGAGACGCATCGAGCCAGGTGTTGTATAGCACTCCTGCTATCAGTAAATATCACTACTTTACCATGTATTTCATTAACTACATAAGTCATTGCTTGGTATATTGCAATGAGTTCCAAAGACATTATACATATAGTTTGTATATTGATTTTATAGCAGGTTTTATGTCCTGTATTTTGACAGAAAAAAGCTGCACCACCACCATTTAAACTTTTTGAACCATCAGTGAAAATTTTACACCAACCACTATATTTACCAATTAGTTCTGATACTACTTCGTGAATCAATACATTAGGATTATAATCTTTTTTTGAGAGCTTGATACATTCCAAATCTATATTGATCATCCTGTTTATGTCTATAGCAGATACCCAGGTATCTAACGTAAACATCTTTAGAATATCCGAAGAATAAATTACTAGTTGACCCATTTCATTAAAAGTTCTAGCGAGTAATGGTTTCTTTTTGTTTGACCAGTAAGAAGATTGACTCAAAAAGGCCATTTCAGAAATTGCATTCAAACACATGCTATTGGACCACGAAAGTAATTTTAGGAGGTATTTAAATGCAAGGAACTGTCTTCTTATAAATAACGGTGGTATGTGCAGCTCACTTTCCATCACGTGGATTGGCGTGCTTTTTATGAAACCCCCTATTATCCTTAGCGCTTGATTTTGTAACTTGCCCAATTTGGATATATGTGTCTTTGCACTGGAATCATATAAATAACAAGCGTAATCAATTCGACTTCTTATTAGCGAGATATATAATCTCAGAATGTGTTTAGTGTGAACACCCCAGGTAGATCCTGCTAGGACTTTAAGTAAATTTAAGAATGCTGTACATTTACTGATTATTTCATTAATATGTTTACGCCAGTGCAAACTTCTATCCAACCATGTACCCAGATACTTGACACATTCCACCAACAGTAACGGTTGTTCATGAACTTTTAAGACAGGTAATATTCTTCTTCGACCTCTGCTAAACACACAATAATTTGATTTGGTGGGTGATAACGTCAATCCAATCTCACCCAATAATATTACTAAATAATGTAACGCATCTTGTAATTTCTTTTCGGATATTTTAATTTGTTTGTCACTTATATATGTTACGGTAAATGTGATTAATTGAAAATTATTAATAATTATCTATTATTATTAATAATTACCGAAAGTCGAGGTTAAAGTGATTAATTAATCACATTTGTCGGTTATTATTAATAATTTGACCCTAGTAGTGATAAATGTAATAAGTAAACTTCCTTCACAGGAGCAAGTCGACGGAGCCCCGCTCCGCGGGGCTCCTACTTCTGCGTGGTTAAAAAAAAAAAATAACCACGAAGAGGATGGCGGGGTCTTTCAGACCCCGCCATCCTCTTCTAACCTAAATTGTCCGAGTCGGGGTGCCAGCAAGTCCCGAGGTTAGAAAGAAAGAAAGAAAGAAAGAAAGAAAAAACATTTATTTGGCGCAAAAGAGACCACGATACACACAACATATAAAATAAAAATAAACACAAAAAAAAAAACTTACATCTAAAACAATAGTAAAAAAATAAGCAAAGAATTGTTGTGTGTCTCACGGCTGCGCCAAAAAGGCCCAGTTCAGCAAAATGTCGAGCAACTAGTGCTCGACGCTGGTTTTCAACTGGACCTGAGATGGTGATGTGACGGATGTAAATCAGCTTTAAACATAAATGATGGTGTCAGCGCTTTGTTTAAACTTCTACTTATATAAAATGTCGATACATGATAATTAAAATAATGAATATGATAGGTATATATAAGTATATCTATGTAAATATATATGTATTTACTATATAAGCAATGTGTTGATAAAACTAGTAGAAAAATAAAAGAACAAATATGACGATCACGTGATAATAGGCTATGTTGGTAATTAGCTTCAAAACCTGTTTCGCTTGTTGCCAGATTTCTTATCTAGGTACGCGTACTTGTTACTACCCGATGCATTTAGGAGTCAAAACGCCACAGGCAGCCGAGCGCGACTGACTAGCTAATATAAATTATCTATTTTTCATTGAAAAGTGGTTTACAAAGCAGAATATAGAATAAAGTAATACGTCGGTCATGTGTATTATGTGAGTTTAATGTTTATAACGGAAGTGCAATCGGAAGATTTGTATGATATCGTGTTTGGATTAATCATGCATAGACGAGTAAGTGGCAGTCATTAACTAATATTTGGTTGAATAAAAAAAAAGTAATAATAATAAGGAAATAATAATTACTATATTAATTTACGCTAGTTGAAATACCTACTTCATGTAATTTACCCTCTTACAGTATTATCGGTGATGGAAATAAGCCGGAGAAACAAAGCGAACAGGACCACCCAGTTAGTTAGGCCTAGTTCTAACCGGCTAAACCTAGGTGTAACCGACCACAATCGGTTAAACCTACGTGTATCATACTTATCTTCAGTTAGCACTAGGTTTAGCCGTTTAGTTTATTAATTTTATCACTTTTACCAATATGTGTCGTGAATTATTAATAATTACTACTAAAAGTAATAAATTTCTATCGTTTATTCACATTTACCAAAACATAATTTTCAATTAATCACATTTACCGTAACATATACATTACAAAATCGTCGGCATATTGCGATATCATGACATTCGGAATTTTGCGACAGATTTGGTGTGTAACCAGGTTAAATAGTAAAGGGGATAGCGGGTCCCCCTGTGCTAGTCCTCTGTTAGTCCATCTACCGCCAAGCGCTTCGCTATTGCAACTCTTAACTTTTAAATGCCTTTCATTCATGAAAGACCAAAGGTATCTACAAATTCTGGAAACAACCTGCATATCGTTTAGCACCTTGGTAACTGACTTGATTGACACATTATTATATGCATTTTCAATGTCCACAAAACATGCCACTGTAGATACATTTTTGGTGAAACCAATCTGTATGTGCGAAACTAGTCGTGATAGTGAATCCAAACAGGACTGCGATTTTCTAAATCCTACTGTGTTTGGTGACAGAAGTCTGTTACTTTCTACGTACCACTCTACCCGTTTGCAGATCATTAAGTGAAAAATTTTACACACACATGAAATAAGTGAAATAGGTCTTAGTTTAGTCTCACTGTTACGGTTGGTTGCGGCTTTAGGTATAGGGATAATTTGTATTTCGCGCCATTGCTCAGGAACGGTACCAGACTTAAAAATATAATTGTAAATTTTTAATAACATCTTTTTTCCAGAATCCGGTAAATTATATAACATTGAGTATGATATGCCATCTTGTCCCGGGGCAGAATCTTTTTTTTTTAAGACAGTTTTCCAGTTCCTGACTATTAAATTCTGCCTCTAAACACGTATTTTTTGAATTGAAACTGGGGAGTTTATTGGAGGCATAATCTGGAGTAAGTGAGCGTAGCAGTGCTGTTTGTTTTCTATGGAGAAACATGTTCCTTGCTTTTTAAATCCTTTCATCCATCTCATGCGCCGCCACATCTCAGATACCGTCGTAATCGTCAATGTTGGATTCCGTGTTTATGAGCCATTGTGTCATGTATGTCACATGTAATTTATAATTCACAGAAATAAGGCTAATTAAGGCTATAAATGCGCTATAGAATGGGTGATTCCTGAAGTAAACTAATAGAAACTTATAAAAGAAGAAGCACACAGTGCAAGTATAAAACACCGACCCCAAAAGAAATAAAATTAAAAAGAGCTAGAAATTGAAGATAGCGAAAATATTATTACCCTTTTTCTTACCTTAGGTTTTTGCAAGCCTTGCTTAGTGTGAGCGTTTCCCTAGTTCCTCGAAGGTTGATCAAGGTTGCCACACGAAGGGATTCATCTAACTTCGTCGTGGCTGCCAAATGAAATACTATGTCCACCTGGTTTATGTGAAAAAACGAAAGCATATTTATTACCTATGTTCCGCCCATGTTCATCAGTGGACGTCTTCCGGCTCATGATGATGATATAATTATATTATTATGTGGTCGGTGAAATGTTTTTAAATTAGAATTATGTAGTTTAGGCATAATTAATATGATTGTCAATACACGTCAATTTATAACATTAGTAATTTCTTTATGATAATCCTAAATATTACTACGAAATGTTGGCGTACTGCTAGGTACGTAGGTATTTCTGCCCCATAATTTTTTTATTTATTTAATTATATTTTTCCACAGCACATAGAGCTAATAAAATATAAACGATAAATCTTAGGTTACATTCTAAATACATGCCACTTACGGGCAAACAACGTAGACAGACGACAATTAAAAAACACACGTTGATTACCGCTTACTTAACATAATCTAGGTTGTTAACATAAAAGATACAATAAAATAGTAAAAGAAAAGGCAAATCTTTTGACGATTACAGCCATCAGTTATATAAAGTTGATATAATTGCCAGCTTTAAACCGCGTTTTCTTATGAACTGAAGGAAAATATCCTTTAGTCGTCGGCACTTCTCATTCATCATCATCATCATCATCAGCCGGAAGACGTCCACTGCTGAACATAGGCCTTCCCCTTAGACCGCCACGCCGAACGACAATTCGCCACTTGCATCCATCGGTTGCCCGCGACTCTCACGATGTCGTTGGTCCACCTAGTGGGAGGCCTACCTACGCTGCGTCTTCCGGTCCGTGGTCGCCACTCGAGAACCTTTCTTCCCCATCGGTTGTCAATTCTACGAGCGATGTGGCCTGCCCATTGCCACTTCAACTTGCAAATTTTACGAGCTATGTCGGTGACTGGTTCTTCGTCGAATATCCGTGTTCCGGATTTTATCCCGCAAAGAAACTCCGAGCATAGCTCTTTCCATTGCTCGTTGAGTGACTCTTAGTTTCTCTAAAAGGCCAGCAGTCAAAGACAACGTTTCAGAGCCATATGTAATCACTGGCAACACACACTGGTTAAACACCCTTGTTTTGAGACACTGCGGGATTCTCGATGAGAAGATATCTTTTAAATCCAAAAATCTACAAATCGTTTTTTTTTATTAAAAAAAAGAGTATTGCTTAAGTTGTCCGTGTCCTGACTAATCATACCTGTTCTGTAATAGTGTCCCAGTCTTCTTCACTCAAACCAAGCTTGAGTTCGGCTACATCTCCTGATACAGGCACCAGTTTTTCGGTGAAATCTGGTTTTTGTTCTCGCAGCAAATCATACAACTAGAAATTATAACTTTACTAATAAAAATTTAGAAATTAGAGACTTCTTAAACTATTTCCATCTTTTATACTTACAGGATCCTGTAATATTTCAATCAGCCTCTGCTCCATTGATTTGCCTTTTTTGCTTCTTAGCAGAAAAAATATTTTTGATACATTTGTAGCTCTGAAAATAATATAATTATTTATGTTAGATCTCTAAATTATAAAACCCAACTATACTACCATAATTAATAGTGTGGCTTCAAACCTGTCACATTTTAATGGGGTGTTTATGAGCGGTACCTCTGGCGATTTGTATAGTCTACTGGCCTGACGGGGTGTAGCTCAGTCAGATGTTTGACTCCAAATAACATCGAAAAGATTAAACGGGATCCCGGTTGCCACTAGAAAACTAGTAGACCTAACTTTGTCCGCAATCTGTCATACTTGCCTCTGTATAAACTGCCAAGAGTAAATAATGAATATGGTAAAAGGGTTTGGTCGTATGCTCTTCCATAAATTCTTAACTATTTGCCTAAAGAGTTAGCCAAAAAATTAGAAAATAAAAAATCTATACAGGTGAAAAATATCCTGAAATACTATTACACCATTGAAATTTATAAAAGAGGGGAGGGGCATACGGGTGGGCCCGAGGTCATGGTATATTTGGAAATAAACAGCTTGAATTTTTTTTTTTTTATTCGTTGTTGTGTTTCAAGATGCGCATATATTAATCACCGTATTACATTACAGCTAGCCGTTTTTTATGTGACCTCAATTCGCCTGATGGCAAGAGAATATGTGGTCGAGGGATGAAGCACGCTTGCCTATTTCAAGTAACCTATGCGCTCTTGACTTGAAGACCCCAAGGTCAGGAAATACAGATCAGTCAGGGAATTCCACTCCTTAGCAGCTGTGCGCAAAATGAAAGTATTGCCAAAACGGTTTGTACGTACCGAAGGGATGTTCACCATATTATATCGATGGCGCATTAGGTACGATTCAGACCAACCGGCTCGCTGCGGCTCGCAGTTACCTATGCGTAAGTTGCATGCAAGTATGAACTGTAATTACTGTTAATACATTTCAATGTTCTTTACCGCATTGTAAAATGCCACCCGGCCCGGCGCCATGCGAGCCGGTTGGTCTATATCGTACCTTATCATACGTCTTAAAGTCCGATGATGGAAAGGGCCAGTCCAATAACAGGTCCGTTTTGTAATGCGGGGATTAGTGATTAGCCGGACTGTGCTCGCGAGACGTTCTATAATAGGCGGCCTAGCATTTAGCCTCATTGTGAGAATGTCAGAATTCGCTAAAAATTTTTTTCACGCGTTCAGATAGACGGGACTCCTTTTTCCACCTGCAGGATTTAAAGGAACCTAACCAAACTGAACCTCGGGACGCCCAAGAGTTGGATGATGTTGAAAGTAGACGTCAAGGGCACGATTAAATTCGGTTAATGTATTCGACGCCATTGTTACAATCAAAGAGGCGGATAATGACCTACTCTATTAGATTACAGGTAAATAGATTGAATTAATTAATATCACCGAACACTTTCTGGCCGACCTTGATTCAGCCGTATTCAATTCGGTTAATCGTTGACCCGCAATGCAAAACAGCCCTGCATTTATGAATACGGTGATTTAAACAATCCGACTGCGATAGATCGACTGCCATCTTCACGGTTATTTAAACGTTTTTGCTTGGCCTCAATCTAGCCCAGAGGTAAAGATGGAAACCATAATCAGGAATTGGAACGCATCAGCCTCCGACGGTTTGGTGGTCGTGAGCCCAGCCGTCTTGGTGAGATCTGGTAAGGCCTACCACCACGATTGCCAGTAGGACCGCTTAGCTGTCACCACATTGATCAATTCGCTCAATGGCTGTAGCCAATCTTCAAATATTGGTTCCAGGTTCATCATCATCATACAGCGCCTCTAGTGTGCGAAGAAGGAACTAATTTTTTCCTTGAAAATTGTCAATTTGAAATTGTCAAAGTTGCAGTTTACTTTACGTCTCAAATACTGAAAACTCGTGCTGACGGTACAGGTTAGTCGATTTTAAATACCTGAGCAGTTTTTCAATGAGCTGCTTGCCGAGGAAACCAGAGCCTCCCGTTAAGAACACAGTACTACCGTTGTAGAACTGCTGAACAACGGAGGTTCCAAGTGCTGTCACCTCATGCACCGGCTTTAAACGAGCAAGCAACTTCGCCTCGAACTTCTGGGCCGGATCAATTGCTCTAACTGACATTGCGAATTAGGAAATTCTGAAATTGAAAACATTTTTATTTTAAAGATGTTGCCTAATAAGTATTTGTCCTGTGTCGTGGGTGCGTTTACAAAAATATAAACTGACATACACCAACGCCCAGACCCGGAACAACTACTTGTACATCATACATATATTTGTTCCGTGAATTATGGGAATAAAAGATTCAGCTTCAGAAGAGTGTGTTGCGATGGCCTTATTGTTAAGGGCGCGTAACCAGAAAGTTGGCAACGTCGCTAATAGCTGTCAAATATTTACAAGTTTAAATTAATTTGGCAATGTTACTGTATGGAAATAAGAAACAAGGATCTGTAGTACACTAGAAAATTGATATAGGATCGCAACTAAAACACTGAATTTGATGTTGTGACCATTTCAAGTGTATAAAAAGCGTTTGGAAAGTTTCCAAATGCTTTTTCTACGTCTAAAACTATGTGTTCGGCATTACGATATTAATCATTGCATTCCCTAATCAATTTTTAGTGCACTACAGAGCGATATTTCTTATTTTCAAACAATAAATTTGCAAAATTAATTAAAACTTATAAATATTTGACAGCCATTTGCGACGTTGCCAGTTTTTTGAATACACGCTATCAGAAGACACGGGGTCGAGTCACACTCGCAGCTGATTTTTTCATCCCTCAAAATCTTTACGAAAACGTGACACAAGCATTTTGCGTATAAATATTTAAACTTTAAAAATTATACTTACCTAAATTAAAACAAATTACAAAAGTAATTTACGATTAACTTTATTTCTAGTATTCAAATATTTTTAGTTTGCCGTTGTATTTATAATCTTTCAGGAAATTGTAAATTCTACGCTGTAATAGGCGATTTGTTTATCTAGATTAAGTTTATTCTGCAATTATTAAAACTGAATTGTTTAATCTTTTTTGTCTCGTCTATATTTCTATTGCTCTCTCTGTCTTTTTCTCTCTCATTCACATTCATCCTTTTAGTTTTTTCATGTTTTTTAACCCCCCACGGAAAAAGAGGGGTGTTATAATTTTGACATGTCTGTCTGTCTGTCTGTGGCATCATAGAGCCCAAAAGGATGAAGCGATTTCAAATAAGTTTTTTTTTTGTATAAAAGGTGACTTACGTGCGAGTGTACTTAGAAAATCGGTTGAACCGTTTAGAAGTTGTGGGGAAGGTAACCGAAGGTCTACAAATATACTAACTTGAGTGGGGTATCAAATAAAAGCACACTGAAAGGGAATATTGATGACTTAATCGAGATCGCTCTTAACAACATAAAATGATATTAAGTATGTAGGTACCTATAAAAATTAAAAATAAATTAAAAAATTTATAAAACCGACACAAAAACCAAGATCCCTTTAAAAATTTAAAAATAATAAAAATATGTCGCGTTTGGGGACCGCTCCAAATTATTTATATTATTTAAAGGGAATTTGGTTTTTTGTCAGCGGTTTTTTAAATCTTTGGTTATGATCCCGTTCGAAGTAGTTATTATAATTGAAATTCGACTTACAAACTCATGTGATCAATAACTGTGAATCAAATATTTTGACTGGCCTGTTGGTCTAGTGGTTGGTGACCCTGATTGCTATTCCGGAGGTCGTGGATTCGATTCCCACCCAGGACAAATGTTTGAGTAATGAGTATGATCGTTTGTTCTGTGTCTGGGTGTAATTTATCTATAACAAGTATGTATTTAGAAACATTTAAGTATGTTTATCAGTTGTCTAGTACCCATAAAGCCGCGTACAGACATCGCGAGGCGTGCGACACGAATGGTTCGTCTCGCATGTCTCAACCTGAGGCATACGATGGTTCATTTATACGTGCGTCCCGAACGAAACATGCTCAAGCTGAGCAAGCAAACCACCACGCACGGTGTTCGTGTTGACTTGCTGTGATATTTGACGCCACGCGTCTTCCCTTTTACATTTATTGTAATAATCAGAATGTATAGAGTTCCACAACACTCAATTAATTTCATAAAGTTGAACCAGCTCATGTAGTGACTCGGTATTGGCCTCCATGATGCATGCGCGCAACGCAAACAACACCTGTCCGTCCACACGGAGCGCACGGCTCGTACTGAGGCGGCGTTCGCAACGATCGTATGGCGCGAATGCTCACTGTGAGCACACACGTCCACACAGCCCGAGGCATGCGAGACGAACCATTCGTGTCGCACGCCTCGCGATGTCTGTACGCGGCTTAACACAAGCTCTGCTTAGCTTGGATCTAGATGGCGTTGTGTGATAGTTGTGGAATATAATTACTTTAAGATTTTTAACCGACTTCAAAAAAAGGAGGAGGTTCTCAATTCGGTCGGTATGTTTTTTTTTTTTTTTATGTATGTACATCGATTACTCCGAGGTTTCTAGTCCGATTAGTGTGATTCTTTTTTTTTTCGATGCAGGATACTTGCAGTTTGGTTCCATAAAATTTCATCAAATTTGGTTCAGTACTTTTTATTTTGTGAGCATTTTTATTAATTTCGCCTACTTGGACGACATGATGATCTTACTTTTTGCGTGTTTGTTACGCGATTAATTCGCCAATTGTGGACCGATTTTCAAAATTGTTTTTCTTTTGTACTAAGGATCGTTCACTTTAGGGAATACTGCAAGTTTCATCTAACTCCGTTCAGCATTTTTTGAGATAGGGAATTTTATTGGAACTTTCTTTTATGTACACAACATGGGCGATGTTAATACCGGTGCTACGGATTACAAAATTCTAGTGCACATGTAAGAAAATGATGTATTTGCCAAGAATTTGGGTTGAATATTTAAACTAAAAAGAGTAAAATAACTTTTCTTTCGGAAGTCGGTGGCTTTGTTTTATTATTTCGATGTCTTTTTGCCACCGACTTCCGAAAGAAAAGTTATTTTGTAGGTTATTTTACCCTTTTTTGTGGTTGTTTTTGAAGGCGTTTTTTTTTTTGAAAAAAATTTTTTATATTGGGTGAATTTCTATGCTTATTTTTAAATTACTGCAAAATTCAGATTATCTCGCGTGATAATACATGATGTTGCAGTCGATAGTGAAGCAAAAACCCTCCCTTCTCGCCCCGGGGTGGGAAATCTCATTTCATGATTTTATTACGAAAAAAAAGACACCAAATATTTATTTTCCTGTTATTGAACTTAACACAGAAAAAAAAAACAGAATAACTCAAAACTATTAAATTTACGACGCCCTAATCAATTACCATATTCATGTTAATTTCCAAACGGTCAGAATTGTAAATGGTATCATTACGTATTATTCGAAACATTCATGACTAATTTTTTTTCGGGTTCTGTAATAAAAAAAAACTCTCATGATTTCGTAATGGTTTTTCGTACAGTCTTACCATGGGGTATCGTATTACCCAGTTACTGGGTCGTGGAGGTCAGACAGGCAGTCGCTCCATGTAAAATACTGATATCCAGCTGCATCTGGTTCGACTGGAAGCCGACCGCAATATAGTTGAGAAAACGCTAGCAAGATTATGATGATTTCGTAATGGTTTTGGCGATTCTTATTAATACTGCCGAGTTGTAGGTGGTAGGTTCGAATCCAGGCAGGCTCATTACTTCGTGTAATTTATTTCATCACCGTTCTTCAAAACGGGGAAGAAAAACATCGTGAGAAAACCATATCCTAGAATTAAAAATACAAAAGAACATGTGACATCTTCCAACCCGCCACATTGGGCCTGCGTGGGGGATTATGGCACTCCCTCTCAGAGAGAAAGCCTGTGTCCCAGCAGTGGGAACATGTATAGGCTGATGATGATACTGCTAAGTTGTAATTTAGCATGGTGCAGTAAATACCCTTCTATTATAGTTTTAAATTTGCGTTGCGATAAATCATATTTTTCATCTACGGAACCATCCATAGCGCGCGGTTCGACGCCTGTTTTGTCTTTTTAACCCCCGACGGAAAAAGAGGGGTGTTATAAGTTTGACGTGTCTGTCTGTCTGTCTGTCTGTCTGTCTGTCTGTCTGTCTGTGTGTCTGTCTGTCTGTCTGTCTGTCTGTCTGTGGCATCATAGAGCCCGAACGGATGAAGCGATTTCAATTTAGTTTTTTTTGTATGAAAGGTGACTTACCTGCGAGTGTTCTTAGACATGTTTGATGAAAATCGGTCGAGCCGTTTAGAAGTTATGGGGGTGAAAGTGGGGAAAGGTAACCGAGGGTCTGCAAATATACTCGAGTTGGGTATCAAATGAAAGCGTACTGAAAGGGAATATTGATGACTTGATCGGGAGTACTCTTAGCAACAAAAAAAAATATAAGTATGTACCTATAAAAAGTATAAAATAAAATAAAAATTAAAAATTTTAAAAACCCCCGACACAAAAACCAAGTACCCTTTAAAAAGTAAAAAATAATAAAAATACGTCACGTTGGGGGACTGCAAAAAAACAGGAGATGATGAATAATTTGGAGCAGTCCCCCAACGCGACGTATTTTTATTATTTTTTACTTTTTAAAGGGTACTTGGTTTTTGTGTCGGGGGTTTTTAAAATTTTTAATTTTTATTTTATAATTTATTAATTCTGCCAACTTTTTATTAACCATTTAAACTTAGGTACATAGCAAATGTAATCATGTAAGCATGGCAATAAAGATCTTATTTGGATTTCGTTTTGATCTTGATACATTGAATAATGAATCACGCCTATCATCATCGGCCTATAACGTTCCCACTGCTGGGACACTGGCCTCCTCTCTGTGAGAGGGAGTGGGCCATAATCCACCACGCGGGCCCAGTGCGGGTTGGTAGATGTCACATGTCTTCGAATTTTTTGTTCTAGGACATGCCGGTTTCCTCACGATGTTTTCCTTCACCGTTTTGAGAGCAGTGGTGATGAAATAAATTACACAAAGTAATGCGCCTGACGGGGTTCGAACCCACGACCTACAATTTGTAAGTCGGGACCGATACCACTGTGCCACCACTGCTCTAATCACGCCTATATTTGTGTATTATTATGTCACTGTTAATGAAAGAAAGAAAAAAACGTTTATTGACACTGCCTAGTTTATTTTTTAAATTATTATATCTGATAACCAGTAATAATTTTAAATGTACACTTTATTATTGGCTTGAAAAACAAATTTTAAAATATGAAATAGTTCAATATTGAATCGTTTTTTTTACTTGTAATACTCGTAGCATCAAAATGAGTACTTCTACCTAGAGCGGGAAGGGAGGCACTATCAGACTCGGCTCAGGCTCAAAATGTCTCTTTCGCAAAATGTCCCCTGGTCGCAAAACGTCTCTTTCGCATAATGTCTCTTTCGTAAAATGTCTCTTTCGCAGAATGTCTCTTTCGCAGAATGTCTCTTTCGCAAAATGTCGCGCTAGGGACTTAATAATAAAATTTCGATTTTCAAAACAAAAAATAATTTATTAAAATTATAGTGCAATTATGATGTTAAAATTTTGGTACTTTTTACTTAAGTATGTATTCCACGGGCACGTTGCAATCGCGGCGGTAAGACCCCTCTTTGAGGAGTGGCTGGAGAGACGTCACGGCGTCCTTACCTACCGCATGACGCAGGTCCTCACCGGACACGGTAGTTTCGGGAGGTACCTGTGTCATAGGGAGGGAAGATACGCCTGGGTGTCACCACTGTGAAGATCGCCCGGAAGACACAGTAGAGCATACGGTGCAAGACTGCCCAACTTGGGCAGAGCACCGCCGTGTCCTCAGGGAAGTGATAGGCGGAGACCTCTCGCGCCCGGCATTGGTAGAGGTCATGCTGCGGGGCGAGACGGAGTGGGAAGCGGTCGCCTCTGTGTAGCAGTAATGCTCGTGAAGGAGGAGGCGGGCCGCGAGAGGGAGAGGACAGCGTCCTAACTCCACCCCACCCGCGGTGGTGGACGCCCACGGCGTCGGACGTCGCAAGACGATCTCCGGCCACCGTAGGCGCGGGCATTCCTTCCTCCGAGCACGTTTGCTCTTGCGAATCTCCACTCTAGCCAGCCGATTAAAGCAAGAAAGAGGTAGGAGGTCTGTTCCTCGTCAGTGTTCACTCTGACCGGCCAATAAAGGCAAGCCAGAGATGAGGAACGAGATACCTCCCGGGAGATCAAGTCCGTGTGGGTCGCAACTGATTATTACTAATACAATTTTCATCCCCCCATCTCGGAAAGGGTACTTTTGCTCTTCGATATCTGACCGTAAAAGCCGTTTTTATCCTCAAGTGAGTAAAAGCCGTTTTTATCCTCTAGTGAATAAAGTAAATTTGAATTTAGAACATCGTATGAACAAAAGAGTAGCAGCAGTAATGGCGGCCGATGACCGCTACAGCTGATCGCTTGCTGTGGTGCCCACTTGACGTTCGAAGGTTGTTCGAATTTTAAAAATAGTATTTGTTCTCTCGCCTTAGGTGGGAAAGCAGAGTACGCTCCTCGGGTGTAAGGCTGCGTTGCCTTGGGCTAACTTGAATCCCTCGCTTCACTAAGGATTTTTAACTTTATTCCCTCGTTTCTTTCGGGTATTAACACTTGAACCTCCTCGCTGTGCTACGGACTGAGGTTCACCCCCAGAATCCTTAGTATCGCTTCGGAATTCAATACGCCTCCCTTGGAGCGTAATCTACAATTATTTTGTTAAAATCTCAGACCCGGAACATTCTTGGCTCAGTACTTTGTTTTACCTTTTTTTATTTGCTTTGTGCGGTTTTCCTTTCACGTCTTATTTTTATGTTATGACAAACCAAGATAAAAATAAGTAACTTAATAATACTTAGGTAGTAGTTTTCAACTACTACCTAAGTATTATTTGTTTTAATTTAAAAATTATTCTGTTCTATAATAATGTCTTAGTTAATACCTAAACTGAAATAAAAGCCTATCTTGTGTTTGTACAATGTACATCTGTTTTTATTTGTTTTTGCATTTAGTCATTTCCTCGCTGAGGTGGGATGAAAAGTTACGTGTTGCACTCGAGTGCAAAGATTTTTCACCTTGTGCTCTTTTGATTCCCTCGCTATCGCTCATGATTCTAATTTTGAATCACTCGTTGCACTCGTGATTCAATATTAGACTCATTCGCTTGCTCGGTCATCAAAATTGAGCACGCGGTTAAAAATCAACTTTGCACTCTTGTATAACAAATAACTATTATGCCACTATGTTGAAATCGTTTTTACACCAAAACTCAGCGAGCGCCTTCGTTGTGCATTTATTGGATTTGCTAATTTCATTGGGCTGAAACGAGGGCATCGAGATTAAAGCCACCTGTCACACCGAACTATAAAACGTGAAAATATAAACGATTATGCTTCTCCTTAAGGTAGGCGATGACAACAATTAATGCGTCGTGTGTCGTAGTATAATATATAGTTGACTGGCCTGTTGGTCTAGTGGTTAGTGACCCTGACTGCTATGCCAGGGATCGTGAGTTCGATTCCCGCCCAGGAAAAAGGTTTGTGTGATGAGCATGATCTTTTGTTGTATGTCTGGGTGCTCATCGCTCGTTTTCTCGCCATGTTTCGCCGTTCACTTCCAATCGCAGCGCCTTATAAAATATTACTGCACTACTGTGACGAGTTGTCGCCGGTTGCTACTTACATTTTCTCGTACACACGGCTACACATCAAGCTATGCAAAACTAATATAAACTGACCGTTGAATGTGTGGAAAAATCATAAAAAAGCAGACCACGATAAACTGGTTTTGTATAGCTTTTGTATAGCTCGTGTAGTCGTGTGTACCTAAGAAAATGTTTATGGAGTATTTTCGGTGTAGTAGTTAAACAATTATGAGACGAAATGCGTAAGGCAGCCAGCAGAGACTGGATAAGGAAAGCTCGAGACCGGGCTTAGTAGCACAAATTGGGAGAGGCCTATGTCCAACAGTGGACGAATATAGGCTGATGATGATAAAATATACATTACGATGAAATTCATAAAACAGAACAAATTAATTAATCAATAATAAAGTTAATTAATTGATTAAAAAATATATAAAATAAACTTTAGGTAACACCATTTTAGACCTGCGCGCTTTTGGGTACCTAAAATAGGGGTGTGCCGATGCCCAGCCACAGGGCCCAGACTTTGGAGATGTGCCAAACCAGATCGCAGTTTAAGAAACTCGCACTGGGTGTCAAAAATAATCTGAGTTCTGTATGAAATACTGTTTGGGCACATGCAAAACAGCATCATCGATAGGTCAAGGAAACTTCAACATGACCGACACACATTAACAAAGCAAGCTCGCAATAATGAAAAACTATTGAAAAAAAAATTATCTCTGCAAGGTGAAATCTGCTTTAAATGGCCGAGTGCTGACATCTTGTGAGTAGTTCCAAAAGTAAGTAATACCATTTATGGATTGGTAGATGGCGCTACAGACCATGTTAATTATGAATGAAGCCTCTTTATGCTTTTTCAAGAATGCATTCACTGTCCGTTTTACCAATCAAGGGTTATCGGCCTCAGCAGGTAGGGAGGCCCCTATCCTACGTCTATTTCTGTGTTCTCCCTGCCACCGAGTCCGTGTACCTACCTATCGAGGCACCCCCTGTTGAGGCACCTACCTGTTGAGGCCCGTACCTGCTGAGGCCACTACTGAGGCCTATCCTACTGTGTTTTTTATTTATTTTCTTGTATTTTTTATCTAAAAATAAACTTATTTGTCAACAAGTCTGTTTACATTTAAATCTAATAGGACATTGTCTGCTTACATTTCAATTTAAGCAAAACTGTTACAGAGAAAGACTTAAAAAATATAAAATTAAACCAAACACTAGGTATTGTGCATGTATCGTGGATTTTTACAAACATTAATATCACATAATATACAAACGCTCAGACCCGGAACAACAACTTGTAAATCATGAAAAAATCGTCTATAATTTGTATTATACAATTTTTCATTTATTTCATGAACTATTAATACAATTATATTTATTTTTAAAAGGTTCCATTGGTAAAAAAATCAACTTTCATTTAACATTTGCAACACTATCTGAACGCCTGTCTTGGATCACTGTACACTGCATTATAAACAAATTAGCTTCTTTTATTTCTCCTGTAAAAATCGATATTAGATATTACCGCTTTATTACCCGGGGCCAGTGATAAGGTAGGCGATTAAGATTTCATTGCTGTCCGCAACCGTATTACTGTAATGTTCGTTGTAGTTGTCGTCGCAGTATGTTGTGTAGTTTACGCCTTTTGGAGGTGGATGAAGCCGCGCCATGGATCGCCTCCAATGTACCCTGGAGCCTGGCCATTAATAGGCCATGCTTATCAGCTATTAGGGGATGCTTTACGTAAGTTATCTCCAGGGGTTGGAATTCAGACGACCTCCGGCCACCGTAGGCGCGGGCATGCGGACTGCGAGTATAGGGCAACTCGCTGTCTAACCATGGACGATGCCCGGGTCGACAGCGCGTCGTGTTCCACGCGCGCCTCATAGAGCGTCAGTAAAATGACGGGGCCCCCTCTCAGAGGGCCAAAGCCAGCCGGGTTCGCGGGACTTATTTCCATTACCGTGACCCTGGGGCATAAAGGGCTATTGAAGGACACCGTGGATTTTAGTCAGTACAAGTCTGACAGTCATCAGATGATTTCACCTCGAAAAAAAGAGGGTTGGAATTAGGTAGGGTTATTTAATAACTTGCATCGAAATGTTAATATGGATCTTCCAGGATTTAATAAACAATCCCGTGTGGCCAACAGTTTTTCAAATAAATATTAATAAAAACCTCAAAGATAGATTAGAAAAATGAAAGAAAGATCATTAACATGCATGCATTTTTATAAGTATGTATTTCGGGATTGGGGCATATCCACTTTATTCTATCTCTGTATGATATCAGTATGAGGACATGAATTTTACCTAATTCCGACCTCAGGTTATCACTTTTCTCAATTCCTTCTTACGTTGTTTAATCAATACATATCTAAATCTGTCAGAACAAATATATTTTTAATAATTTGTAAAAATAATAATTTACCACACTAACGAAGAAAACTATGGAATCACCTACTTGCAATTGATCCGGATAGCTCCTTTATTTAAAATAATGGCGTGATTTGAATGGATTTGGTATCAACAAACTATGATAACATGTTTATTTTTCTTAACTAGCTTTGAGTATATAAAGATAACGTAGAATCGCGTATGAGTATTTTTATTAATTTTTTTTTTCAGATTTCTGGAAATTTGAAAAGAATGTCATCACTTACTGCCTCAATAATGGTGGCATCGTTGAGATACGGTTTGGACCACATTCCGTATATGGTAAGAATGACTTTTTTATAATTTAGTCAAACACACTGTATTTTTTTTTACTTGGTACAATCATCTAAAATTACTCCTCCCGACCCGGGCAGGGCGATAGGGACTGTCAGACTTGACTGACTAAAATCTACGGTGTCCTTCGGTAGCCTTTGTGTACCGGAGTCTCGGTATACGTAGGTATGTCCCGCAACCCCGGTAAGGTTATGACCCTCTATAGGGGGGGGCCGTTATTGAAAGACTGTATAATGGTAACCTTAACGTTTTTAAATCATTAGACAAAGTAGATACAATAGAAGAACAATTAAGTTTAGACATTATTCAAGAGAATTTATTAGCCCAAAAATATTAAAATAATAATTGTACTTTATTTTTCAGTAATAACAGACCCAGATGACAGTTTAACGGTAGCCAACACGTGCCTAGAAAAATCATATTTCTACAAATTTGCGAAGGAAATGTACGGGAACGGACTTGTTACGGCTAGTGGTAAGTAAAAAAGGTGAAAATGCAGTAAGTAAAAAAAACAATCAGAAACTTTAGCACAAAATCATCGTATTTTCCTTACAGCGTAGGTACTTCCCTCACTTGATTCTGAACTTGTGTACATCATCATCATCATCAGCCGGAAGACGTCCACTGCTGAACATAGGCCTCCCCCTTAGACCGCCACGCCGAACGACAATTCGCCACTTGCATCCATCGGTTGCCCGCGACTCTCACGATGTCGTCGGTCTACCTAGTGGGAGGCCTACCTACGCTGCGTTTTCCGGTCCGTGGTCGCCACTCGAGAACCTTTCTTCCCCATCGGTTGTCAGTTCTACGAGCGATGTGGCCTGCCCATTGCCACTTCAACTTGCAAATTTTACGAGCTATGTCGGTGACTCTGGTTCTTCGCCGAATATCCGTGTTCCGGATTTTATCCCGCAAAGAAACTCCGAGCATAGCTCTTTCTATTGCTCGTTGAGTGACTCTTAGTTTCTCTAAAAGGCCAGCAGTCAAAGACCACGTTTCAGAGCCATATATGTAATCACTGGCAACACACACTGGTTAAACACCCTTGTTTTGAGACACTGCGGGATTTTCGATGAGAAGATATCACGTAGCTTCCCAAACGCTGCCCATCCTAGTTGGATTCTTCGGGCGACCTCTTTCTCGAAGTTGGACCTACCTAACTGAACAATCTGTCCAAGGTAAGTATAATGGTCTACAACTTCGAGAGTATCATTCCCAACAACAACCGGTACGGGCGCCACTTGCGAACCACACCACGGGCGAACTTGTGTACAAATCACAATAAATTTATTATGTCTGTGTCCATCTTTTACCTCTATTCAGAAGCCCGTCCTTCACTATCGCGCGTCTTGTCGATGTCAAATTGACATCTAATGTCATAAAATCTACATATTTGTTACCGGATGTATTACGTAAGAAATTGTGTGGAAAATTAGCGCACGCACGAGAAACTATTTGTATCCATCAAATTAACGTCAAGGCCTAGGTACTGTTCCTGGCCTACTGACCCTGGAACGTAACGGGCTATTGAAGGATCACTGTGTATTTTACTCAGTACGAGGCTGACAGTCCCTCCCGTCCCGCCCTGAGCGGAGGACTTATTTGAAGATAATATTAATATCATTAAATGGTTATAACACCACGATAAAAAGGGGTTCGGTTACTTAACGTCTGAAAAAGGTGAAGATTCGCGAACTAATTCTATAGCCCCAATATTGAAGGTAGTTAGAAAACTCAAAATTAAGAAATCCTGGAAATTTATAATAATCGAGGACTTGTAGCATTTATTAACCAGGACTAGGCCCGCGTGATAGATACTATAGCCCTATTAACCTGTCCATTATAGAGGTCACCTGAGTTCCGGTAGAATATTAAATTCAATATTTTATAGGATGATTATGCTAAGATAAACAAAGAAAAATTGGAAATTGATTGACAGATCTGGTCAAATGGATCAAATGGATTGTCAAATCTGGTAGACCAAAACGAAGAAGAAATATTAATGGATAACAGGGATAACTGTATTATTACTTGTAAGGAAATTATTGTCAGACTTAGACCTTATGTTATTATACTTTTCCAGTACCAACATGGAAGGCTCACCGAAGACTCTTGAACCAAGCATTCAATCTACAAGTACTGAACACATTTGTTGCTGAGTACAACACGCAATCTCGGAACTTGGTGACTTTACTGGCTTCTGAAGTAGGAAAGGAAGCTTTCAATGTGCATCGATACCTGGTCAACAATTTGTTGAAGACTGTTTGCCGTAAATACTTGGATTATTAGGACGTTAAGGATTTGAAGTAGGTAATCAATAATGATCGATGACAGTCCCATGGAGAAAATTATGAATTATTATTTGATCATGACTTTTTAAACAGTCTCAGTCGAGTGTTAAAAACCACATCAACATCTAAACACGCATACACACAGTCCACACGGCTATCAAGCTATACAAAACCAATTTGTTTTGGTCTCCCTTTGTACGATTTTTACACACAATTAACGGACAGCTAATATTGGTTTTGTATAGCTTTGTATTGCTTTTTTTTTTTTAGCTTGTGTGTGTACTTAAAGATTTTACAAATAAAAAAATAACTAGTTTCATAATTACGCGAATATATATAAGTGTTATATTAGTATTCGTTTTAATTTATAGAAACATCACTAGGACTTAACGAACACTACCAAGGAATGCTTGATAAAGACTATTCTCATGCAACTGAGGAGTTATTCGCTCTATTCATCGCCAGACTTCAAAAAGTCTGGTTGCATTTACCTTCTACATTTAGTTGGAGTTCATTGAAAAGAAAACAGGACCAATTGATCAAAATTACTAAGGATATCATGAATAAGGTAACTTTTTTATTTGCTGTCATTTATTGGAGAGTTCAATTAATTTTTCCAGGATTCCGCAATTCAGATTTTGATCCTTTTAAACTAGAAAATAGTTTTCCAAATTAGTGCAGGCCATCGACCTTCATGGTCCTCGTATAATCTTTTCTACATTTTTATTGTCTGGACTTTAAAAGAGACTGTGACCTCTGAGTTTGTTTCGGCTGTTTCTTCTCAGAGTAGTCAGGTACGAAACACCGGCCTCTTCTAGTTTTATAAAAAGACGTGTAAAAGTGTTTACATAACCTACTTGCATAAATAAACATCATTTCATTTCATTTCATTCCACTCTAAGTAAACAGGGCACAAACATTATAATAACCGGCGAATTGAGAGTCTCCTTCGTTTTTGAAGACGATTAAAAAATAAACTATACCTAAAGCCGGGCAAGTTTATTCGAAGATGGGCAGCTTGACTGTGTTCATAATAGACTAGTCTTTGTCCCATGAAATGAAGTGGATCCAAAATGAACATGATTTTTGCAGGTGATCAGTAAACGAAAATTGGAGTTGAAAATAAACAATGGTTCGGAGGAATGCACGACCCACATACAAGGTAATTATTTATTTAGTCCGAATGAAATCTACATAATCTAGACTCGAACTAAGAAATCTATTATTCGTAGTATCGTATTTGATTCCGAGTTCGCTACTACTGAGCTACAATACTAGAAAGTGGCCCAAGACGGGCGCTGAAAGATTGTCTTTTGTAATTGATGTTAAAATTATTTTGATTTTTAGTCAACACCATGACTGTTTTTGATGTTCCACGAGCTAAGGTCATGGCACACTATACCGTCACCAGGAACGGCGCGGCTGCAGCACGGCGTCGCCTCGAATTTAGGCTACGGAGTAATCTGTGCTAGTCGTAAAGCCCTTGTCAAACTGACAGGCGAAACGAATGCGTGCTGAAGCGTTTTTGTTTGTAATGTATGGAATTGTTTGAAGCCAGTCACAGAACTATCAGACCGCTTTTGTTTTTCAATGTGACTGGATTCAAACAATTCCATACATTACAAATAGAAACGCTTCGGATCGCATTCACCTCTTTTGTATGTTTGACAAAGGCTTAAGCGTGCTAACTGCGCGTCGTCGTCCGCGAGGTGCTGCAAGCTTGCCACCGTGAACATAACTGTTAAAGACATTTGTTTCGCTAGCAATTCGGATATCATAACATAGTGATTTAGTTTTCATTGCTGTCCTGTCTGGGCAAAAGCTTTCCAATAACTTCTAGAAGCTCTTTTCCCGCACTTTTTCAACCCTCCAACAAATAACCCCCGTAATTCTGAATTATTCCCAATAGTCCCCTCTAGCCCTGTCCTCCGGGGTGACAGATGATGGGAATTGTTTTCTCAGTTGTCACCGGGGTGACAATTTGTGCCGACTGTTCCCTTTGAAAACTAACTAGAAGGGACAAATGGGAAGTTTTTTTCTCAGATGTCACCGGGGGGGGGGGGTGACATTTTTTACGATTCCTTCCATCCCAGAAAAAAAAATGTAATTACCATAGATTATTAAGTAAGTAATTTAAGATAACACCTACTCTGAAACATTAGCATATTTACTCGTAATTTCAAAACAATTTTAATTAATAAACAACATTAGTTATAAAAAAATCATAATTGTGAACCCTAATGTCGGCTGTTAAAAAGTAATTCAATGTTATAACATTGAATTACTTTTTTTGTAAGTATTGGTGTTTCCCCTATTCGTAGAATAGTTCATAGGTAATTCCCCACAGCCGCAGTCGCCGGTCTCGTTAGGAAAGTCCCTGTGTTACCCAATATAAAACTCAACATTAGAACCTATGGGGTGAATGAATGAAACTTTCAGTATCCAAATAAATGTTTACACCTATTGATTGTTTTTTTGTAAATATTAAATTTTTATCGAGAATTTACAAAGATAGAGTCTGGAAATGAAACATAGTGGGATTACTTTTAAATAATGCCCTAAACTACAAAGAAGCTGGAGAGACGTCACGGCGTCCTGACCTATCGCATGACGCAGGTCCTCACCGGACACGGAAGTTTCGGGAGGTACCTGTGGCTGATGGGAAAGGAGGAAACGCCGGGGTGTCACCACTGCGAAGATCGCCCGGAGGACACAGTAGAGCATACGGTGCAAGACTCCCCAGCTTGGGCAGAGCACCGACGTGTCCTCACGGCGGCGATAGGCGGAGACCTCTCGCGCCCGGCATTGGTTTCGGCCATGCTGCGGAGCGAGACGGAGTGGGAAGCGGTCGCCGCCTTCTGCGAGGCAGTAATGCTCTTGAAGGAGGCGGCGGGCCGCGAGAGAGAGAGGACAGCGTCCTCCCTCCGCCCCAACCGCAGTGGTGTACGCCCACGGCGCCGTACGTCGCAAGACGATCTCCGGCCACCGTAGGCGCGGGCATGCGGACAGCGAGTAAAGGGCAACTCGCTGTCCGACCATGGACCATGCCCGGGTCGACGGCGCGTCGTGTTCCACGCGCGCCTCAAAGAGCTGTCAGCAAAATGACGGGGCCCCCTCTCAGAGGGCCAAAGCCTGCCGGGGTCGCGGGACTTATTTCTATTACCGCGACCCCGGAACATAAAGGGCTACTGAAGGACACCGTGGATTTTAGTCAGTACAAGTCTGACAGTACCTCCCGCCCTGCCCGGGGTTGGAGGTCTCATTTGATGATTTTACAACGATAAAAAAAAAAAAAAAAAAACTGCAAAGAACGAAAAAAAAAACACTTGTTTATGGCAAACAAACAATAATCTTTTTTGAAACACTAAGAATTATAAAACTACTTATTATGTACTATACTATGGACATAATCTTAATGTCTAAGTGTTTCCAAAAAATGTCCAACAGACATATTACCACTCAGAAATTCCGTCTGCATTTCTCGGATGAATTCGTCCTTGAGTACATATTTCTTCTGCCTTTCTTTAAAAAATAATATTTTTTTATCATCGTGTGTCGGACTGTGACCAATGATGCATCCTTTTGTATAATATTGAGAAAATGTACAATATTGGGCTTCTTTTTCCCTACTTCTCGATTCAATTCGTTGAAAAAATGTTTTTTTGAAAGAATCAAATTCCAACCTCGGTATTGCCGTACAAAATAAATTCCGCAATATGCAAAAATTACACAAAATTATAAAAACGACTGGTGTTAAATTAAGTTAATAAATTAATTATTTTTAAACGCATTAACGCACGCGATGCGCATCGTAAAGATGATTTTTTGAGGAAAGAAAAATTTTAGATTGCAAGTGGGATTCGAACCCGCGTCTTCTGGATAGGTACTCCAGACGCCTTAACCGGCTTGCAAGTGTGGATTGCAATGGCCTAGTTGGTTAAGGCGTCTGGAGTACCTATCCAGAAGACGCGGGTTCGAATCCCACTTGCAATCTAAAATTTTTCTTTCCTCAAAAATCATCTTTAAGTTAATAAATAAATAAATAAAATAAGCCTTTATTGCTGTTAACATAATTTCCAGTATTATACACCAATTATAACCGACTAGATATCGGTTTCCGTGACAACAGCTTGTCCGTCGACAAAGGCCTCCTCCAAAGACTTCCATCTATCTCTGTCTCTAGCAGTTCTTGTCCATTCTGGACCGGCGACTTTTTTGAGGTCATCCTCCCATCTTTTTATTTGTCTTCCTTTACTCCTTTTGCCATCTCTGGGTTACCACTCTGATATTATACGAGACCATTTCTCGGTTTTTTCTCTCAATAAATAAGATTGAACAAAATCAAAAAAGTACGACAAACTTTAGAGATGCGAACAAAGTATGCAAAACACTTAAATGGAAATGGGTAGGACATATGATGAGAGTTAATAAATATTATAATATTAATTGTGATTGTAAGTATTAAAGGAAACATAACGTTGTGTATGTTTGTATAAATAACTTTTGTGACATTTTTATTTACTGAAATAGTTATTATATGTATATATCTATAATTTTTTTAAACATTGTGTTTATATTTTATTTGATTCTATGTAGCAAAAGAAATAAAAATGTTGAAAGCTATGGTAGGTAGGTACCAAATTACATTTTTTTTCTGGGAAGAAAGGAATCGTTGCAAATGTCACCCCGGTGACATCTGAGAAAAAAACTTCCCATTTGTCCCTTCTAGTTAGTTTTCAAAGGGAACAGTCGGCACAAATTGTCACCCCGGTGACAACTGGGAAGACAATTCCCATCTGTCACCCCGGAGGACAGGGCTAGAGGGGACTATTGGGAATAATCCGTAATTCTCATCCAAAAACGTGACTAAAAATTATTAATTTTAGATAAATACAAACCACTGCTGGATCAGATGCTAGACCTGGCGGATAAACAAGATGCTTTCACAGACGATGAGATAAGGGAACACCTTGACACAATAGTAGCAGCTGCTTACGACACTACGGCCTCGGCAATGACGTACACCTTATTACTGATGGGATCCTATCCTGATATTCAAGAACGGATTCATAAAGAGTAAGCATTGCAAAAAGAATGTTAAAATCAATCGTCTCCCTGAGTGTAGCAGAAGGAATTGTCAGACCTATATACTAAAAACAACGTGACTACAATTACTTCTTGGTGCAACAGTAAATGGGACGCCAGTCACCGTAGAGGAAGGTCTTTAGATAATTTTAGCATTTATGAAGTTGAGTTAAGACGAGATTACAATAATATGTGATATGTGGCGTAAAGTCAACGATAAAAAAAAAAACATTGTTTTACTGTACAGGATTCAAACAGTACTCGGAAACGAAGACAGAAACATTACAAAAGAAGATCTACCAAAGTTGGTGTATTTAGAAGCAGTTCTGAAGGAGAGTTTGCGGCTGTATCCTCCTGCTCCTTCAGTTTCAAGGAGCATTCATTGTGACGTACAACTAAGTGCGTTTTTAGTTGCAAATCTTGTCTTGTCCTGTCCTTGTCCTTGATCTACTCGTACAATATGATCAGCTCATTGACTTCATACTGTTTACTTGGGATCAGCAACACACGTTTTCTTCTTCCATGAATTTTTGTCAAACGTCACAATATGTATTTCCTCCTTTTTATAACATACATTCCTTGCTTAATCCATCCGTCCCTTCTCTAACAGACAACATTTTTCACACAGACGTTGCCACATACTCTTTTAACGCGAACGCAGAAATCATTTAACATATTGTTATTACTTTATTTTTTTCATCATAATCATCATCTACACCATCTTTTTCTTTTTCGAAATTATTAAACTCTGAATATTATCTATCAAAATCATCCAAATTTTACAGTTGCGTAGACAAAGACCGTTACCATAACTACTTTCTATAATTTTCAGAGAATTACATATTACCAGCTGGTAGTACTTGCTTGATAGGGATGTACAGTATTAATCGTCACCCCATGTGGGGTGCAGACGCCGAGTTGTTCAAGCCGGAGCGGTGGCTAGATCCTAAATGTTTGCCTGACAACCCTAACGCGTTTGCCACCTTCAGCCTTGGAAGACGAAACTGTATAGGTAAACATAGTAAACATTATAACTATGCACATTTCACAGTGTAAAAGTTTTGTGGACATAACTTTCTAAAAGATACTATTGTATCAGTAGAAGAAAATCATTTTCTTGAACATGACATACCTTTATATTTTGTCAGGGCGACTGTACGGCATGATGGTGATGAAGACGATGCTTGCTCACATCTTCCGAAGATTCCGCGTCATTGGTGATGTCCATACTATACCGACACAGTGTGATATTTTAATCAAACCAGCCATTAACGAACAAATCCGTTTAGAATTAAGAACATGAGACCTATATGATATTTTTAAATTTCATAGTGTTTTTTGCCACCGACTTCCGAAAGAAGAAGAATTTTTTTTTGAAGGCAGTTCCATTTTATTTGAAAAAGCTTTTATTTTACTCTTTTTAGTTTAAACATTCAACCCAAAATCTTGTCAAATACATGATTTTCTTACATGTGCACTAGAATGTTGTAATCTGTAGCATCGGTAATAACATAGCTCATGTAGGTACACAATTAGCTAATAAAAATCCCTATCTCAAAAAATACTGAACCGATTTTGATGAAACTTGCAACATTCCCGAAGTTGGACGACCTAGTATGACAAAAAAGAATGACTTAAATCGGACGTGAAGGTTGATTACAGATAATGTTGTGTCTCCAGATGCTTGCGTAATGAAGGGTTCCGTAGTAGTAAGTAAGAAAATAATTTATCCCATACGCAAACTTACCGTTAAAGTTTACTAGCGATTGCCAGCAGCGTCACCACACACGCTAAAAATATCATGTGTTAATCAAGGATCGTTTCGTAAGTAATTAATCCGTTGAAGATGAACCAAATTAACTACAAAGCTACACAAATATTTTTTCAGAATTTATATCTAAATATAAAATTTTTGAACTTCCTTTATTTGTACAGTAAAATACTTAAATCTAAGAAAAAGGCTTGACGGACGGACAAACGGAAAACAAAGTGAACCTAAAAGGGTTCCGTTTTTTCTATTGGGCTACGTAACCCTAAAAAATATAACATTACAAAACTATTTAAGAGTATTGCAATTCAAGAAGACAAATCCTAACTACGCTAATCTTAAAGGACACCCAGACAAAACTGCGACGACGCATCGCATCGCATTATAAACACCTCTTTGTCTTAGGTATCACAGACAGCCCCCTGTGCAGAGCCTGTATGGCGGAGGCCGAGATAGCGGCACATGATTGTACTCCTACACTGCCCTGAGATTGCTTCATACAGGGCAAAGTACTTCGGTAACCCAGGTACTCTCCGCAAGATTGTCGGCAACACGAAGGTGCTGCTGGCTTTCCTCGGCGAGCTGGGGTGGATCGAATAATTTCTTTCCCACCCGCACGCAAAATACGCGCATCTGACGTGGAGTTGCGGATACCTGCCCGTTTTACAATACAATACAATACAATCGCATCGCATCGCATCGCAGTTTTGTGTGGGAGCCCTAACTGCATGGATAAAAGAAAAACACCACAGAACGTTGTTTAAAAACTTGTCGGACGTATAATGTTTTAGTAGGTAATATTTTAGAGGGCACACGTATTCGTATGACAATGTTTATAATAATATGGTCAATTTAGTAACTAACACGTAAACAATTATATTGTACGCTGAGAGACGCAAACACGTTGTTTGTTAAAAGTTTCCATCACACATGTTGTTTAATCTTTTTACCTTTATGGGGAGACCGGGTACTAAAGAACAGCGGGTCGTAAGTACTGTAACAAACGCTCTGTAGGTTTATCAAATGGTCGAAACAACGACGATATATTACTAGACTCCTAATAACAGGCGACCGATGCCTGTCAACACATTAGGCAAAAAAGTCTTATATCCGTCTTATTTCGACCACTCCTGTGAGCCGTAAACATACCTTGAGACAGAACAGACCTTGAGTTAGCCAATCACAACGCAGTACCCCGTCCCCCTCGCTCACGTAGTACCTCAGCGAGTTGACAGAATAGTTTTTGTTCCTTAGATCGTGCATGCGGAGTCTAGTAATATTTCGTCGTTGGGTCGAAACGTCGCCCTTTTTTTTTTTTTTTTTTTTTTATCGTGGTAAAATCATCAAATGAGACCTCCAACCCCGGGCAGGGCGGGAGGTACTGTCAGACTTGTACTGACTAAAATCCACGGTGTCCTTCAGTAGCCCTTTATGTTCCGGGGTCACGGTAATAGAAATAAATCCCGCGACCCCGGCAGGCTTTGGCCCTCTGAGAGGGGGCCCCGTCATTTTTTGCTGACAGCTCTTTGAGGCGCGCGTGGAACACGACGCGCCGTCGACCCGGGCATGGTCCATGGTCGGACAGCGAGTTGCCCTTTACTCGCTGTCCGCATGCCCGCGCCTACGGTGGCCGGAGATCGTCTTGCGACGTACGGCGCCGTGGGCGTACACCACTGCGGTTGGGGCGGAGGGAGGACGCTGTCCTCTCTCTCTCGCGGCCCGCCGCCTCCTTCACGAGCATTACTGCCTCGCAGAAGGCGGCGACCGCTTCCCACTCCGTCTCGCTCCGCAGCATGGCCGAAACCAATGCCGGGCGCGAGAGGTCTCCGCCTATCGCCGCCGTGAGGACACGTCGGTGCTCTGCCCAAGCTGGGCAGTCTTGCACCGTATGCTCTACTGTGTCCTCCGGGCGATCTTCGCAGTGGTGACACCCCGGCGTTTCCTCCTTTCCCATCAGCCACAGGTACCTCCCGAAACTTCCGTGTCCGGTGAGGACCTGCGTCATGCGATAGGTCAGGACGCCGTGACGAAACGTCGCCCTACTACCGTCAGGAGATAGCATTGCGCTTGCATTTAGTAGTTCGGGATGGAATATGTTACTAAGAAAGGTCTTTGAATTTTTGGTTTTAGAACACGTCGATTTTTTCTCGATATTTTCCTTCATAGTGTTGCGAGCACTGCGAGCAGTGTTGATGTAATAAATTTCACAAAGTAACGTAACTGGCTGGATTCAAACCATGACCCATAAACTTGTAAGTCTGTGCTGATACCAGTGGGCTCGAAGTCGATTTCGAGTAATTGCTCTCATCGGTTTTTTTCAAATCAAATCAAAAGCATTTCTTTCAAATAGGCCAATAGGGCACTTTTGAAATGTCAAAAACATGAAAAATATAATTAAATACTAAAAAGTCATGGTGCTACAGTCACAGACATAAAAACTGTGAAAGTACCGTACCGTTTTAGTTCGTTGGTCAGATGTGGCAGACACAGTACACTTATAAGGATTCTACTGCTGTACATATACGTGTATTTTTGTGTCAAATCTAATGAGAGTCAAAGGGTTACTTACCTAAATATGTTACGACTAAAAGTCGCCCTTTGGCCCTTTTTATCAATCGGAAGCAATAAATATATACAAGGCGACAAGAAAAATACACTTACATCGCCGTGGGTCGCGAGATTCGTAAAATGTCTGTGCTAGTGGTATCAGTGATTTTATTATGCGTTGTGGTTGCGGTGTGGTCCCGGAGACAGCAACCCGATGCGCCCCCTGAACTACCTGGGGCACAACCAATTATTGGACATTCACTTCAGGTCTTAGGAGATAGGAAACGTGAGTAAAAAATATTTTTAGGCATGTATTTGATGTTTCAAACACCTTGGAATTAATGTAGATCCGGAACTACGTAGTTCTTGGGTAAATTTTAAAAGTCGCACCGGTCTATCTTTAAAGTTCAGCCGTGCTTGCTGAGGTTGGTCTGTGAACCATTTAATTTTATAATAGCGAGTTTCTTCCGTGTCACGGTACTGCGAATAGCTGAACAGTGGGAATCAATGTAATGTAATGTTGACGTCACGGTTAGCATGTTAGTTAGAAGCCCGAAAACTTGAAATCTAGTCTTATCAAGGGCTATCATATCTTGTTTGACTGGAAGCCGATCCCAGCCTATTTTGGAAACGGGTATTATTTTCTTATTCGCCTATTATATCCTACTGAAGAAAAAACTCTGCTTGATACTACAGGTTGTCAGATCTTGGGACTACTTACCTACGAAATAGTATTTTTATTCCAGATCTTTGGAATTTTATAAGAAAAGTCCAGATCATCGCATTAGAAAAAGGTGGTGCTGTACTGGTCCGGTTGGCAACGAGCGTCTTTTACGGTAAGACCGGGCGCTGATTGGTGACTTTTTGTATCTACCGTCAAGTTATGAAGATGATATTATATTGGGAGTGCACTGATTATGGTGAACTCGAAATAGTATCTAATTATCGGTACTTTAGTCAGGGTGACAAAAAAGCATTTGAGAAAAAAACAAAGACCAATTAATTAGAAATTATTTATAAATAAAACACAAAACAATTGTTTGATATTGACATCATGCTTAGACACACACCGCATGAAAATTTTTATTATAATGTTTAGTTGAAGTCTTCCATATTTAATAAATAAATAAGTTAAGTGTGTATTTTGTTAAAATTTTAGTGATAACTGATCCAGAAGACTGCCTAACAGTAGCTAATTCATGTATGGGTAAACCGTATATTTACGATTTTGCAAAAGAACATTTGAAGAATGGACTTATCACAGCAGAAGGTAAGCTGATCATTTAAGTACCAGACACAAACTTTTTTTTGGGAAGAAGGGAAATAAAAATAATAAAAGATTTTGAATTAATGTATGAAGAATAGGAAATAATACTGACGAATAATGTGATCGATGAAGGAGTAGATAATAACTTGAAATCTGACAGGAAAGAATGAAAGAAGAAATTGTGTCGTACAAACGCGAAGTGTGATGGGAAAGAGCAGGTAGATGATTATCTTGACAATCTAAAAATTACAGCAAACAATTTTCATAAATCGTTTTTAGAAAACGACGATACACTAAGTGCTTCCCCATTTTAAATCAGATCCAATTGAGAATTTGTACAAAAAACTAAATATACTTGCAGAAAACAAGTATTTTAATGTAACGGATCTGCTCAAAGTAACGCCTAATGCTTTAACCTATGCAAATGTTACCGTTCCAGCGACAATTTGGAAATCTCACCGCAAACTATTGAATCCGTCGTTCAACCAACAAGTGCTGAATACTTTTGTCGATGAAATGAACGTGCAGGCTCTAAATCTTATCTCTCGACTAGATTTTAAAGTGGGAAAGGGACCGTTTTACCCTCGAGACTTCTTTATTAACTATTCGCTGTCAACTGTCACTAGTAAGTATATTATTTATGATAGGAGTGATCGTAAGCTACATGAATTTGATGTATCATAGCAATGCGAATCTTTTGTCTGATTTCACGACTACCACAAGGCTTTTTTTTAGGTGGTAAAATCATCAAATTAGTCCTCCCGCCCAGGTGGGGCGGTGGACTGTCAGTCTCTTACTGACTAAAATCCACTCGTGTTCCTTCGGATGCCTTTTACGTTTCGGGGCCACGGTATCCTGGGTAAGAAAAACCCGCGACCACAGCAGGCATTTGGCGCAGAACATGACGTGCCACCAACCCGGGCTTGGTCCTTGGTTGGACAGCGAGCTACCCATTACTCACCGTCCGCAAGCCCGCTCCGCCGTTGTGCCCTCTGCTGATTAGAGGGACACGCGTTGGAGCGTATGGACGCTCCAACGCGACGCGAACGACAGGCTATTTGCATACGGGCAAAGAGACCCCTTAGGCACACAGTGCCTAAGGAAGAGCTTTTGCCCGCATCCCAGGGTGCACCGGCCCGAAAAACTGGTCTTCCCCCCGGACGTATCCGAGAGGGAACTCCAGTCCACGGGCGCACGTGGAGGTTTCCTCTTAGCACTCTGACTACCACAAGGCTTTGCAATTTAAAAGCCACTTTGATGTAGCATCACCTAGTTTTCAAATAATTACTTGATTCATTGAAAATCTCCATTTTTTTCAGGAACTTCATTAGGACTGAATAGTGAAGATCAGACAACAATTGATACTGATTATGCAGAAGCAGTTGCCGATTTATTTGAACTATATTGTGATAGATTTCAAAGAGTATGGTTGCATTTATCGTTTCTTTTCGACTTGAGTGCAATGAAGCGCAAACAAACTAGGCTTTTGAAGAAAATGAATAACATCATGTATCCAGTAATTTCTTTATTTTCTAATCGATCATGTCATATTTCATCATATTTCAGACTTTTACTGTCTAAAATCCACTGTGTCCTTCAATACCCCTTTTTACGTTTCGGGGTCACAGTAGGCTTTGGCCCTCTAGAGGGGGCTGACACTCTTTGAGGCGCACGTGAAACAAAAAGTGCCGTCGACCCGGGCATGGTCCATGGTCTCATGGTCTCTCATTACTCGCTGCCCGCATGCCCGCGCCTACAGTGACCGGAGATCGATCCAACTCTGCTATGACAGTTAACGAACTTTCAGTATTTTTTTTAAATACTTTAAACTAAATAATTTAAAATAGTAGTCCACCGCTGTTTGGAACAAGAGTAAGTAACCGACTGTCAGGCATTTTCGTGTTGGTCCAGTACTGGAGCAACTTGAACATTCCGCGACCATGACAAGTATTTGACCCAATGGGACGCCTTTGGTTTACTAACAGCTTGAGATGCTCTTGTAACACGAATTGCCTCAGTTTTAGGCCTGAACTTACCCATTACTCGCAGACCGTAAGCCCAGGCCTATGATAGCCGCAGATTGCCTCGTGATTTCTTTCAAGTTAGTGACAGTAGTACCTAATACAAACTTATCACTGTTTTAGATCATATATAAAAGAAAAGCTGAGTTAAAGGCCAATACTGATCCATCTATTTACGATGAATCGTCAACAGATAAACGATTTTTTTACTGAAATTAACAAACTCGAAAATACATTAACTCATATCATGGGAGTAGACAAACCATGGTATTCCACATAGGGCACCTGCGAACATTTTTGACAGGAACCTTATGTGGAAGAAATAAGATGCCAGTAGGTCGGGTGCCATTGTCAGCGGGTGCACTTCGTGGAATACCTCGACAAACCTACAGCTTACCTTTAATCAAACAGAATAAATCATTTTGCAGGCAAATTTAAACCAGTGCTGGACCAAATGCTGCGTTTGACTGAAGATCAAGATGATTTCACCGATAGTGACGTTAGGGAGCACCTGGATACTTTTGTTGCCGCTGCTTACGACACTACTTCTGTATCTTTGACATTTACTCTGTTACAGTTAGGGTCTAACCGAGATATTCAAGAACGAATTTTTAACGAGTGAGTTCACTTTCATTATTTAGTAGCACCTGTAACCTGCGATGATGGCTGTGTTATCACAGAAGCGGTGGTAAGCCTCACCAGGGATGCTTACCTCTACTTGTTTACTACTTATTGATCAGACAAATATTTGTTCGGCGCAGGAGTGGGACCCTAAAAATTTAAAGATCATTCCAGAAAAGATCAAAATGACAATCACAAATGATACTTTTGGTGTTCTCTACAGATTAAAAGAAGTAATTAAAGATGAAGATATAACTAAACAAAATCTTTCGAAACTCGTGTATACAGAGGCGGTGATCAAAGAATCCTTGAGAATGTATCCACCCATTCCAGTTATCGGAAGGAATATTGACAAAGATATTAAGCTAAGTATGTATCGTTACAACATTAGCATGCTTACTTAAGAGTAAATAATGATGCTATTAGGCTAATTTGTGTCGCTAACCAACCACGATCATACTTTAGAAACGAAACGAAACTTACTAACGAAAATCATACTACCACAACAATAAGTAAAGGCATTTCCAACATAAAGCTCTCAGTTGTCAGTGAGTCTACTGTAAAAACAGTCGAAAAGCATCATTATGTCATAGAAGCAAGGATGATTTCCACTTTATTTGATCAGCGACGTAAATCAATCTAATCGCGTTATATGTAACTGGCGCCTTGACCCTCCTTAGTGCAAAACTGATTCAGTTGTTTCTGGTTTCAGAGAACTGCACGTTGCGAGCTGGTAGCACTTGCATGTTAGGCTTGTACGGTCTACTCCGTCACCCTTTGTGGGGCCCAGATGCGGACCAATTTAGACCGGAGAGATGGTTGAATTCTGCCACAATACCTGATCATCCGAGCTTGACTGCTTACTTCGGGGTTGGCAGGCGAAACTGCATAGGTAATCTATTATCATCTATGACAATTCTGATCTCTGCACCAAGAAAGAAAGAAGAATGAAAAACAGTAATTTGGGATACCGGTACACACATTAACATAAACAAACAAATAAAAAAAACAAGATATTAAAAGAATCAATTGTAAGTTAAAAACAACAACGATAGATAACATTTTGTGTCCCACGGCTACGCCAAATAGGTCCAGTTCAGCAAAATGTCGAGCAGCTCGACGCTGGTTTCTGGCTGGTTTTTCGACTCACAACGCAAATGTACATCATACAGTAGGACTTAATTGGTACTTTTGAAATATCTAAATTGAATGGCATCTACCTCCATGTCATAGCCTCTGCTCTGTGCTCAATTTTTTTTTTCATAAATTTTTGTTTCTACGTAAGATTGCTATTGAATATTCACTAGGATCTTAACTTGACATTTGTGTTATCTGGACAATAACAAACATTGTCACCTAAATATTTCTCAAAGTACAAGTTCTCCCTCAGGAACGCCCGAAATAATTTTCTATGTCGCTCAGTAGTTGTTGATAGTACCATTGAGTGATCTAGATTTATTACTATTTGTTATATTACTTTTAAAACGTGAATAAGATAATCGTGATTTATTTTAGAAGTACTGTCTACTAGTACTACTGCTTGATCTGTATTCCCTGCGTGCGGGCATAGCTCCATATTAATTTGGGTATCTTTCTTTATACGCCATTTATTTCTATTGAATTTTACAGGTAAACAATACAGTGTGATGATGATGAAGACAGCGTTGGCGCACATTGTACGACGATACCATGTTGCAGGAGATATCAATGATGTAGTTTGTGAATTCGATGTTGTCTTAAAACCAGTAGAAGGTTATCATATTACGTTAACACGAAGGATCTAAGAACTGTACAAGTTTTCTACATACAAATAATATGATTATTATGTGTTGCAGCACCAGCAATACCGACGTTTCAATTAGTAGTTATGATTATATTTCATGTATATTAAGCAATATTAATTTTTGTTATATTTCCTTTATTGGTTTATTTTGCAAACATTTTGACATTTTATTTAACAGGACATAAATATAAATAAATGAAATGAAAGTTAATTCAGATCCAATTGAAAGAAATTGAAAAAAAAAATTGCTGCGAACCCTAGTCAAAATATTCTAAAACAATTAACTTAAAACTCAGCTTAACCATACATACATTTATATGGCCACTTTTGTAGAAAACTATTTTCAGCTGTTTAATTTTGGTAAGAACCTCAAAATAACGTAATTATACCAGCACCTAGGCTACCGTAAAAATGAACTATAGTAAATATAAATCAAAATCACATTTAGAATACTGAAATATACCTTATAAATAAACATTTACAATATAAATAAATAAATCATTAATTTGATCGCCTCTCCTCAATTTTCACAAAATGTCCGGATTTAGGTTTCAAAAAAACATTGAAATTTATTTTAATCTTGGTGTGGTCAGCTGTAAGTTTGAACTTACGTATTACCAGGGCCATGGCTACTTTTAAAAACATAAGTGCGTATGTTTTACCTGAAAAACAAAATATCCTCATAGATTACACATTCCATTTTGAACATTTAAATGTACTCTTGAGAACAAACACTATGGGCCACAATGTACTACCCTGAGATACACCTACTGTACGAATAAGTATAAAGTGATCAATCTTACATTAACAGTTTGTTATAAAGTAAAACTAAATATATAACTCGTACACTGCTTTTTACTTCATACAAAGTTACTACGTGATTGACAAAACTTTGGAAAAGAATGAATTAAAGATTTCGTAGGTTTAACCAAAGCCTAAGAACCAAATTTTAACGACGGAATATTATAACCTAAGTATGTAGCTGATATTTCAAACTGATAAATCGATAAAGCTTACCAATACACCCTCTCAATCCAGGTGAAAAGGTAGCAAAAGCGGCCTTGTGACTCGGTGCAGTTTCAGAACTGAGCCATCTTTCTGGTTTATACTCCTCAGGCTCTGAACCCCAATAGTTTGTGTTCCTGTTAACACTCCAAATATGGACTAATACGCTGCTGCCGGCAGGAATTGTCATGTTGCCTAAAGAGAAAATAGAAACAGCATTTGTTACTCTTTTCATATAAATCATTAGAAATAATAAAATTGCTCTGTGAAGTCTTTCTATGGATTTTATTACTTACGTAACTTTGTATCTGCTGTAGCTTCCCGAGCCACAACGAGTCCAATTGGGTATAGTCTTATGGATTCTTTAATTGCTGCTTCTAAATATACTAGTTTAGATAAATTCTGTTTTGATACTATTCCGTCTTCACCCACAACTTCACATATTCTGGAAAATCGATGAATTATTAAAAAAAACCTCATGCTACGAATTCTTAGTCTTAACATGGTAAATTGACTTACTCTTGATAGATCTTCTCCTGTACTTCGGGGTAGCTTCCGATGCACGCAAAAATGAACAGCATTTCATTGATGGTGGTGTCAAAAGCACCTACGACCACATTATCAGCGATATTCTTCAGTTCCGCATCAGTGAAGAGGCTACTTGTCTCAGTCACAGTGTTTTCTATGAGAATTTCTAAAACGCATTTAAATTTACGACCTGTAGTGCCTGTAATGACAAAATTAGCAATTATATTAATTAAATTAATTGAATAATTGTATTGTATAGAATTGTCCCCGTGGGATTTGTAGTTAAATAATTATTTCCAGTTATGTAATTATTTGTAGTTAAATAGCTAAATAATTATTTATCTACAAATCCCACGTGTTTTACAATGGTTTCTACTGACTTATCTCCGCCAACTTGTGAGGGTTAATATTAATAATGAACGAGATCACTGTTTTTATGTTTTGGAATATTTTAATTCTTACCTTTGCTGTCAATGTTTTCCTTATTTTTCAACCGATTCAAATGTTCTGATTTTCGAAGTTGCACCACCTACAAAATGGTGTTATTTGAATAGTTACAAAGTTCTGCTTTTGTACATTATTAAATTACTTCATATTATATTTTTTTACATTATTACAGATTTAACTAAAGCTTATGTTTTTAAAGCAGTCCCCTACTGCTTTGTTTGGGTTTGGGAAACTTGCCTTGGCGGACGATCACCTTTCAAATTTTAACTTAATTTTCGCTCTAAATCATCGTTTATTTTAATGTGGTCTAGCTTTGACCACATTAACGCGCATGGAAGGCCAATAACAAACAAACAGCTATTGTGTAAAATGGTTGGTCTGTTTGTGTGCGTCAGTTGGAAAACGAGTTTTTGTAACTGCGGAATTTTATTATTGTAAGTAGTTTTTAGATTACGACTATGTTTATTGAGGTAGGTACGGTTTGCGTATAATTACTATTGTGTTAAAGGATAATTGTAGCTTCAGGTGCGCTAGATATTTTCTTGCTAAGATGAAATGTTTTTATTTGGGATACATTAAAAGTCGAAGAAGTATGTGGAAAAACACTACTATTTGTACTACAAAAAATTGAGAAATCGAAAGAAAACTCAAAAAATCAAATCAAATTGAGTGTGATGACGAGGATATTTTCATACGCTGATAGTTGCAAATGACTATAATTTTGCAAAAAAATTAAGATTATTAATTACTGGTTCTTTACGACATCAACTACATTTTGTAACATACATATGTTAATAACTTGACAGAAAGCTATAAAATATTTTGATTTTCCTTTTTAAAAACAATTATCTACTCTTCCTAGATCCCAATTTGAGTATTCTTGCGGGTGACCAGATTTAAATCATCTCCCATATTTTATAAAAAAGATAGTAATAAGTATGCCATATTTTACAGTATAAAGAGTATTCCCAAATAAATGAACTTAAGACTGAAATTATACATCAAACACTTAAGGATATATTATATTTTACATACAAAGCGTTTCAAGTCTCCGGAACTCCCCCTACTAATGATTGCGGTTACTCACAGTTGTCTAGATCACGTATTTTTATATTATTATAACCGGCCAAACCACAATGACTATAAAATTATAGTCTTACGACTAGTATTTTAATACTCACTGGTTCCGTATATCTGTCAGCGGTTCCAAGTGCTTTGGTCAGTTTCTGCTTATAACTGGACATGTTAAAGATAAAATCAAACAAAAGCCAAGGCTTAGTGAGCCTTGCTACCAGAATTTTGAGCAACTCATCTAAAGCCTCCATTAAATTGTCGTCTACAAGGTCCTTGCCATCGACTTTAACACCAAATGTAGACTCTGAAATACGAGGTTTGAATACAAAACATTTTTAAATAAATTCCTTTATTTTAGAAAAAACATGCACTAATGCACCGTAGTTACGAGTGATTCTAGATTGTTCTACCTCGAAAAGTAAAAATATTTGGAGTAAGTGACCAAACTTTAGTATAAAGAAAAACATCAAAAGAAAAAGGTACTAGATACTCACGGCAAGCAGTTTCTAGAATAGTCTTAGTGATCTTCTGAGTAAGGTCCACTTCACCTTTACCGACATCCTGAGCGAGGAGCTCAACAAATTGCCCAGCTTTATCATTGAACAGTTCCAGATAGTCATCCAAGATGTGTTGCTTGAAGCATAGGTCAAGTATCCGACGATTACGCTTCCATATTGGAACTAAAATGTTTTGAACACCAATGAAATATTGTGTATCAAGAAGAAGGGATATAAGTACACACGGCTACACATCAAGTTATACAAATCCAGCTTGTCATGGTCTCGCTTCATAAGATTTTCACACACAATGAACGGTACTTATACTGGTTTTGCATAGCTTGATGTGTAGCCGTGTGTACGAGTATCCATGAATGAAGATGCGTTGATTACGATCCGAGTATTGTATTTGAGAATTTTACGGATATGAAACTCGTATTGATAGATTTATAATATTTCTGTTGCGTTTAGCAATGTTATTATTTTAACTTATGGTAACTAAACAAACGTTTCAATTTGCTTATTGAATTACGGCTCATTCACGCTGGGTCCGTCAACGACGATTCGTCAAAAAAGACGATACTTAATGAGGGATGAACGTTCATATTGAAAACGGAATCGAGTCTTTTCACGATTCATCAAAATATCCGAATAGATGTTCACACTGAATTCGTGATTCAGACTTCAGTCTTTAGTTGTCCCGACCGATCCGCCATAATGATTCGTGATTTAAAACTGGTGGATTTTGAAAAAGGAAAAACGTAATTTAAAGGTAAGCGTCCACAGGCCGGCATCGCACATATCTGTTCCAGTGAGTGAACGAGATGGCGCTAGACGACGTATAGCTCTATCTATTTCACTGACTGGAACAAGCCGTGTTTTATGACGTCATAAAACGGCCGCAGAGCAGTCAATAGTGACGCTAATGATGATGAATATAAATGGACAGGTGTTACCTTCAGCGGCCATCACCTGTTTGCCCACCATCGGTGCGATGAAATTATACACAAACATTTTCTTCAAGCATTTGTTTAAGACTATTGTAGCATCTCCGGGATCTGTTACAACTGAAATACAATAAAAAAAAGACTGGGTAATTCCCACTGTTGGGACGCTTTTCGGGATTTCGGGTGCTTTTTTGGGAGCAACTCTGAGAAAGAACGGAGTTGGCCTGAGATTTTCTTACGCTGATGTCAGTCGAGGGCGGTATACAGGTTAGTTATTTATGTAGTGCGATTCTTGTTAGTGGGCTTCCGTCAATCGTACGAATTAGCCCCTTCGTACACAACGCGACGCGCGTAAGAGTCCGATACCTTACGGGCTTACGACTTTGGTATCAATTGACGCGTGCCTGTGTATGAACGTCTATGGATTTGTAACACGATAGTTGCCTGGATACCAAAGTCCTAAGGTATCGGAGACTTGCTTCGCGTTGTGTATGAAAAGGATTAGGCTGATGTCGGCTGAGTATGTCGGTCGCGGTACATTGGGTACATAGGGTGCGTTTAGCCGATACAAAATCTGGACAGAAATCTAAAAATGCGTGAAGCATTTTGACAGCCGTCTCAGCCTATTCTACTCAAAACGCCATTTTTCATTTAGTGCTGTCAAGATTTTGTATGGGCTAAACATACCCATTGGGTTCAATTATAGCCCCATACCGCGACACCGAAGCCAGCGTCGCGTAAGTACTACGTTTATAATTCTCACTCAACGACGATATATTACTAGACTCCTAATAACAGGCGACCGATGTATAACATTAGGCAAAAAAGTCTTATATCCGTCTTATTTCGACCACTCCTGTGAGCCGTAAACATACCTTGAGACAGAACAGATCTTGAGTTAGCCAATCACAACGCAGTACCCCGTCCCCCTCGCTTACTCCTCAGCGAATTGACTGAATAGTTCTTGTTCCTTAGATCGTGCATGCGGAGTCTAGTAATATATCGTCGTTGTTCTGACTAGTCTAAAATATGCGACCAACCGCAAACGACCGACATCAGTGTACCAGGAATTCAAGTCTTGGGTCAAGGATTTTCCTGTGTAACTCTAATCTTGATGAATTAAAGTAATTATTTACATGACAAATTATTATTTAATAACTCCTATAGAGCCAATTACTGTTAGAAATAATTATTGAAGTTTAGACTCACCATAAAGAGGTAAAGGCCCTATGAAGACCTTTGCTACGCCTCCAACTTTTAAAGCATATTCTCCAAATGAAACTAAGCTTCGAAGCAATGCTGAAAAAATGAAATTATTGCTTATTCAGGAGTAGTAATTATATCAAACTAGGTGTGCGTTATCACACTCAATTTGGGCTTCACCCGCTGCAAGTCGAAAATCACGCCGTGGGAACATAAAATCGGGATAAAAAGTAACTAAAAAAAATATGTGTTAATCCAGGTTATAAACTATCTGTGTGCCAAATTTAAACAAAATCCGTTCAATAGTTTTTGCGCGAAAGAGTAACAAACATCCATCCACACATACAAACTTTCACGTTTATATAATACTAGCGGCTCGTCCCGGCTTCGCACGGGAGGAAGTCTCCTAAAACCCGGTCCCGATGGTTACAAACACAACAAAAAAAGAATTATCCGAATCGATCATTTCATACAAACGAAATCACAGAGCCGATTTTGATTAGAAGTTCGACACAAAAAAATGCCCCACGAAAAAAAGTCTTGATCCTGTTCTCCTAGTACTTCCTGTTAAGATTCCACATTGTTTCCTCGTTTTCGGTAGTTTTGTGCTGGATTTTATTTATTAATTAATTGTTCTGCTATCCATGGGGAAAAAGAAATGCGGTGAATTTAAAATTTATACAAAATCTAAAATAAAAATAATACAAAAGTCTTTGGGTAATTTATACATACTTTTTTTCTTGGGGTATTATTTTTGCGGCGAACTTATACCAACCCAAACAAACAATACCCCATTAAAATTCATGTACCCAACTAGTTATTTATAAACTGCAGCATTAAAGGGTAATTATAAAATAATGATACGTGTTATTAAACCCTGACAGACTTTGCCCTAGACAAGGAAATCTTTAATACTATAATCTTGACTTACTAGATATTGAATCAATCTTTATTGACTGTCTTATTATTTATGTATATTTTTATGAATAATTATTTTACTATTACTGTGTATTTTGCATTTTCCAGAGGCTCTATCACAAGTTTCCTGGTCGCGGGTCTTATACCATCACCGTGACCCCGGAACATAAAGGGCTATTGAAGGACACCGTGGATTTTAGTCAGTACAAGTCTGACAGTACCTCTCGCCCTGCCCGGGGTGAGGTCTCATTTGATGATTTTACCACGTAAAAAAAAAAAAATCACAAGTTTCCTGCATTTTGTTTATAGCGTAGGTATGGAAGGTATTTACTACGTTTATTGTATGTGCTTAAATAACATAATTTTCGAAAAAATGTTTTTAACTGAAAATGTGAGTTTTATTGGGGTTCGCTTCCGATTTTTTTTTTTGTTTTGGGACAGCCGCATAAAAAAGAGGCTACTACTGAAAAAAATTAAACGCAAAATCCACTAACGCTGTCCCGAGATAGAGAGAGAGACCTTTGGGTTCTAGAACAGTAAGACCGTCGACGGTTCCAAGAGCTCATCTGGTGAAAATATGGCCGCGTATCATAAACTACTGAGCTGATTCTGATGAAAAAGGTGTGTCACAGGACCAAGAACGTTAAATGCAACTAAAATAGGGTGGATTTTAGAAAAAAAAAAGAATCTGGCAGTTTTACGCTTCCAAGGCTGGGAGGACCCATTTGATGTATTTACAAAAAAAGGTGTTTATTTAATTATCATGTTTTGGGAAAAAATAACTCTAGTGCAATTATAATTATTTTCGTACATTATTTTATCAAACTCGTACGAATGTATAATTTTATTCAGATATTTTAATGTATTGACTAATTTTGTACAACATTGTGGATTTCATGTCTGACAAATAAAAAACAAATGTAATGAAAACAAACTTACTTTCATTTGTGACCAACATATGAGAATGCCCAACTACGGGCAACTTCCCTGGACAAGTGGGCACCAGTTCATTCACTCTGGGCAAAAAGTAACGACACAGTGTCAAATATCCCAAAATCACACAAAGTAACATAAATATTATTGTTAGAAACATTTTTGACTAAATGAAGATAAAAAAGTATAACAAAAAAAAACAATGCGTGTTGACTGTGCAAGCGTTCGCGTCACTAAAGAATTGTTATGAAATGATATGACTCTATATGTCCGTCGGTGTCCTAGAGACCGTAAAATTACTCTAGATACCACTTTTAGAGGTACATAAGATCATATTTTCAAGTTTAATGTACAACAAAGAGATAATTATGCAGTGTGAACTTTTCAACTTGGCGTGGATGATTTTATCCGAAACTATGAGGTATTTATTCCTCATAGTTTCGAAGAATACTGAATGGAGTCCGGAGGCCGATTTTGACGAAATCTAACACGTACCAATGGATTTTAAAAAACCTGTAATGCTGGCACTTATCGACTAAGCGACTTTCGCATAGATGGATTAAGTTCAGGGAAGTATTTTTTTTTTATTTATGACAAAAAGGAAAACCTCGAATTGTAAAAAAACTGAATTTTTATTATAGTGACTATTTGAAATGAAAAATTAAATGAATTGTTTATACTCCAGATTTGCATCCACATTGAATTAAATAAAACTAGACATCATTCATTATTTAAAAACAAATAAATACATAATTTAAATAATAGATTATAGCATAGCCCAAAATGACGAATTATGTTACGGGAGTATGGTAGGTTTGCAAAGGGCTATGAACCAAGTCTCCAGTATTGTAGTCCGTACAAGCTGACAATTCCTCTGGCCCTGCCCTGGGTGGGAGGAATATTACAAAGATTTTAGTATTAAAAAAAACCAAGGAGTTAGCGGAACGATTTGATTCCAATGAAAAGCATGGCAAGAACTCTTGAATTCATGTCATCATTATAGACCGCATCGTATAGGTATTGGTATTTTTTATTGTTCCTTAGCCTGCACTGTCCCAATGCTGAGCAAAAGCCTCCCCAATTCCTTCCAGAAACTCTTTTACTGGGCCGCTTCGAACGAGCCCTCAAGGCAAGCGTATTAAATACGGTACTATTAAATTAATCCTCAGTAATTCAGTATTCATCTACACTTCTACAGCCAGTTGCCATTTTACACACTCCATCATCTAGTTCTAAATCCAGAAGTATAGTAATCATAACTGTTTTGTAAACAAAATCTTAGATAACGGTTCGTGTTATGCGTTTCAACGTCAACAGTTGACCTGGTCTTAACAAATTGTTGATAATGCGCAACCATTCTGCTTTAGCGGTGCTCCTAACTTGCTTGGTAAGAAATTAAAATGATTTTTCTTTGTTGTGTTAAGATTTAATGAATGCATTCCTTGAACTTTAACAGTAGTAACGTTTTACCGGCTTTCATAACTCAAAGTATTCTTTCCATTCCATAAAAATCTATAAAGATTTCTCGTAAAATGTCCCAGGCATGTTCTTTCGCATTTAAACAGGTGTACCTAATCATGTGTCAGTCATTGTGCCAATAGTTGGCATTCAGTGACACTTTTCCCTCTTTGAATATCAGTACTACACTCTGCATACCAAGTGGCTATTGGATTCTGTTTTTCTCTTATTATTTATTCCGCAGTCATACTATCATGCTTTACATTAATATAAATAAGTGTTGGCGTACGAATTTCATTTTTAAAGGATCGTGATCCCATTTTTACTTCCTGCTTGCTTGCAACCTAAACTGTTGCTTACTTTAGTTGAATTAAAGATCTTTATTGATGATACGGTGACGAGAACTTTAAAGAAAATAGTGTTGTCTATGTCCACTCCATCCACTGCACCTTTAATACACTCAGATTTTGAGTCCCTTAATGTGTTTTGTGTTTAATAAAAGTTTGTGTTTTTAGATATTCTGCAGCCCTATCAGCCAATCAGCGCCATCAAGTAGTAAAATCAACACTAATGGAAACGTATTCAAACTTCTACTGGGATTATACAAAATAAATCCTTTGAAAGGCTCCCCGGTGTTCCAAACATTTTCTAACAATTTGCTCATGGGTATGGGCCGTAGCAGTCAAGGCAAGCTCGACTTGAATTTTGAATCAGGTGAAAGTGTAAAAATAAATAAACAAGTGAAAACGAATCTTAATGAAATAGAAAATATGATACACACAAAGAAAAAGAAACCAGCCTTCCATTTTGAAAAACCTGCATATGATCTAGATGACGTTAGTGCTGAAAATTTTAAAGCGGATCTAGTAATTGATGATACAGTACTATCAAAGGAAGCACTTCAAAGAGCCTTACTTGATAATCATAATATTAAAGAAGACTTCAGCGCGATATTCGAACATATCGGGAGCAATGAGATTGATACTGATATGCCTGTTACAAAGCTACTACCTGTCAAAGATAACATTACTCGATATTCACAGGTGTCGAATCAGAATGAAGCATTATTCAGTCAATTAACAGACAGTAAAGGTAGAACAGTAAATCACATCGGAACGCAGGCCGGAGTGCATGACAGAAATCCAAAAGAACTTTTAATGAATAACTTGGTTGCAGACACAAGAGCCGTGATTGTGTTATAAAACTCTTTGGGAGAAATAAACAACTCTCGATCGCATGTGAAACTTACTTTATACAGAATTTTATTTACATTAAATTAATAAATAAATAATAAATTAAATAATTTAGTCAGAGGTCCGTAGTTTTAAAGCTATTTGTTTCATTTTGTTTATATTTGTGCTGAGTAGGCCATTTCTTGAGCGTCTTCGTAGGTTCGGGCCTGGTATGGGCCATGACTGTCCCAGCCAGGTGCGTGGTGGTCTACGTGGTGCTCAACATGATGCTGTGGGTAGTGGATGACTTCGTAGTTCACGACCTTGGGTTTCGTGAATTTGAAGATAACCATGGCTCCTGTTGGCAGAAAAATAGAATGGTATTAGTAAAGTCTAGTAATAATATTAGAAGTAGAAGAAGACGATTTGAGATAATGAGTATACTATAAAGCTCCATTTTACTATTACTATTAATTTAACAATCAAAACATCACAGTCATCTAACAGTAAAAAGTATAGTTGCATTTTTTTGTGATTATGTTATTTTGTTAATGATCGTACCAGATAGAACAAGGGAGATGAGTCCGAGGGTCAGGGCCTTCCAGGTCTTGAGCGCGATCAGGGCAAGAGCCAACGGGACCAGCACTGACGCCTTGAACTTCAGTCCGAGGAGGAAGGGCAGCAGCACCTTCTTAATGAAACCGTGCTCTGAAAAATAAACACTGTATTAAAATCTGGGCCCTTAGGTCTTAGTAACAAATCTAGTTAGCCTACTAACTGCTCTTGATCCTCAAAGGTTTGGGGAGCTTGATCTTCTTCTTTCTGCCTTCGAAGACCTGTCCGTCTTCTTCACCATCTAAAGGCATCTCCAGTTCGGAAGGCAGGTCGGTGAGCAGGGATCTCGGCACATACTCAGAAGCAGCACTGTTCGAGATTTCCTCAGGTACTTTCACTCTGAGCGTATGCGTCTGAAGGAATCGGTCTACTTTATCCACGATCTGGTAATCAGGATCCTGTGCCATTCTGGGATCCACTCCCATGTCGTCTTCCAAGGTTCCAGTCTTGACAATGGAGAGGTCATCCGTAATTTTGATCTCGTCATCGTTGGACACTTTCGAAATCCACTGCAGGGTCCTCGGTTTCACACATTCCACCGAATATTGGCTCAAACATTCGTTATAAATGTTCTTTACTAATTTGGAGGCGGTATATGAGTTTGCACTGGCAACTGCCGCGAGAGTAAGGAGCACTAATAGTTTAGCCATGTTGCACTTTTCACTTGTTTTTATTTTTTAATTATTTGATGGCAGACGACTTACTGCCATCCGATGAACGGTCACAATGTATGCCAGGGTACTCCTGGGCTTGGTTTATATACGAGCATTAATACGTGACGTGTTATCAGAATGCGCAATGGTACTATCTTCCTCGATACTCGTGGACGTAAGCTTGTGTTACATTTTGGTTGCATGTGTGCGTAAGGATACAGTGTATTGGAAAACTATCACTTTGTTGCCTCAACGATGGTCCTGTGGACTTGATATTTGCCAAGGGAAATCGGAAGAAAATTAAATGCTTATGCCATAAGGGTAAGGCAATGAAGTCATTGAAGATGCAAAACATAATTGTACAAACATATATTTTGTAATTATTTTTTAATATTCATACATATTATGAGTTTCAACTACATAGCGTGTACACCTACTTATGTATATGGGCATATAGCATGTGCGGGTAGTCGTGCATTTATGAAACTTATGAGATTGAAATAAGATGCCGTCTAATGCGAATAATTTTGTTTTCGAACAGAACCAAATATTTCTTACAACAGTTTAAGTTCATTGAAATTCAAACGGTATTCCTTGATGCCTATAAATTACGGAAAACAGTCGAATCTTTACCTTTTATACTTTTACAATAAAACAACGCAACTTATGAATTCTTGCATATTCTTGAAAAACAAAAAAAAAATTTTTTAGGTCACGGTAATCCATGGCAGAACCAGACATTGTGGCGACGGTGTTGAAGCTTGGGAAGACTAAAAGTCCAACAGTGTTGCCATATTATTAATTTATTTTAATGTAAATAATTTGTCTCTTACAGTACCTACTTATTTATTGAATTTAAACCAGTTATAGGTTTATAAGGGTTTTGATGGGCAGCTGTTATTATAATTGTGGAAGTTAGGCAGGTCATAAATAATTCAAAGCTCTAAGGGATGCAACATGATTTGTGTCGAAACGCTAGCGCCATCCCATCTTCCTGGTACTGCGTGCTGTGCGTTGGTGCGGCTGCTGCAAGTGCTGAAAACCTCAAACGGCGTAAATACAACTGCTTGACTAGCAGCTACGTAGGTATTTGAGCCGTTTGGCGTTGAAACATTAGGGCCATGGGGTGGGGCCGAGTGCTCACCAAGTTTTAAAGAACTTACTAAACGCATAATCGACTCTTAGCCAGACCAGAGGGCTGGCCTATTTCTTGATCAAAGAATTAGAAATGCCATCCAATGTGACGCCACTGACGTGAGACAGCGTTCTGGGGACTTATCCCGTTGACAGCGATGTGGATCAATTTTGTTAGTTATTGTGATGCTCTTTGTTAGCTATTTCAATTCATAATTTATGTATGTAGGTTAGTTAACCCAGTATTTAAATAAATGTTTAAAATAATTAAATAAGCACTTAGCTGAAAAAGTTTATTAATATGATTTCATAATTACAACCGTCATTTTAAAGTTCGTGATACGATCACAAATCCAGAATCCGGTGCTGTTACTGAGAAATTACTAATAGAAAAACCTAAAAACACTTTGTGCAACCTGGGAATCGATCTCGGGACTTCGTGCGACCGCTAAGACGACGAAGCCATACACGATGCTTCTGACGCCAATGTTAAAAGCTAGAGTACAATAGAATGAAATGTAAACAAGTCTACTAGTCGTATTGCTCTAACCACCAAAGGCAATAAAAGAAAGTGAAGCAACAGATGATCAGATACTACGCCTTACATAACAGGCAACGTTTCAAATATTCTTAATTCTACTCGTATAGTCAAGTGAAAGATGGCGGTGCAAAACGGATGCATGGCGACGTGAGAAGACCGTTAATTGAACCGACAACGCGTTGCTATCCGGTGTAGTGGACATGATACTATGAACAGCTGATTTTTGGATCTGTGTTACGTCAACAAAATTTAGGTTGGCGTCATCAAGTTTCATTTCTTGAGCAGTGTGTGGAATCAGAATGGAAAAATTTACAAAAATGCGTTTGTCAATTTTTTGTGCTCATGTTTATTAAATGCTCTAGTTAAATCTTCTGTAAATACTAGAAATTACACTAACATGAGTGCAAAAATTGCCTTACCAAATGGGAAATATTGTTTTGTTCATTGCTGATTATATTTTTATCCTTTAAACAATGAATATTTTATCATCTAGTTCAGTCGTTCATTTGAGTCGTAGTTCTTCTGTAATCATTAATATAATGTCATTATGCTTTTCGTAGCATTGGAAACAAACACTTCCTTTTCCCTTTTCTTAATTTTTTAAGATTATTATTATTGGCAGTCTGCCAATCCGCACTGGGCCCGCGTGGTGGATTATGGCCCACTCCCTCTCACAAGAGAGGAGGCCTGTGTCCCAGCAGTGGGAACGTTATAGGCTGATGATGATGATGATGATTATTGGCAGTTTAGTGTATTACTAGGTATTGTTTTCTTTGTCCTTCTTTAATATCATTGCTAACTAATTGCACTAGTAATTCTAGAAACTATACCTGTAGTATAGGTACTAGGAGGTCATAGACGTTCAGAGTCCTTTTACTCTTACCTATAAATAAAGCGAGCTTTAAGTAGGAACGTTAGTAGGTCTCTATGTTTGTAGGTGTCTGTCAACAAGCCTTGTCCTTCATAGGGGTTACACTTTGAAGTCTTCTATACATAACTTTTGTACGCTTTTTGTGTGAGCTGGAGAGTAACTCTACAAATAGGGACTTGGGAGAGATGGGAAGGAGGTCTTTTATCCCGCAGTGGGTCACATCAGGCTTGTAATCAGTTACTAAAATTTAAAAGTGGATCTGTATAATTTGCGAATTTCGTTAAAGTCGCAGATTACAAAGAAACAAGCCAGATGTAGCTACGACTAGGCTTAAATATGATTCTTTAAAGTAGCCTTTATGAAAAGGCCTTAGTAGGCCGTGCCCTGAAGTGTTTGGTGATAATTATGCTTGCTGCCTCAGATAACTAAATCTAAAAATGTCTGCTCAACTCAAACTGCAGATGTTGATATAAAAGAGCAGAATAGAACTCTCACTATAGGGCGAGGAAAGTCAGTTAATTTAATCTAAATGAAACTACAAGGACGTTACAAGCCTTTCAACACCATAATCAAGCCGAATAATAGATTATTTAATTAATTTGACTGCAAATAAGTCCCGACCGCGAAACTGAGTTACCCAGTTCCGAAAGAAGGCGCGCTACACACTTTCATTGAATTGTCTATGGTCATACGGACATCGCAGTGTCTGCATATAAATGCGACATTAGCTTGATTTATGGAGTCTCACAGATGGTAATGCGAAATATTTTCTTCATATAATTAAATAATTAGAATTTGTAAGTGGCCTTGTCCCTATTCAGGTAAAATAAAAAAATTCTAATGACACGCAAGTAAAATTACAGAGCCAGGTTTGCGAGATTCTCTAAACAGGTTAGCGCGACCCTGAAACGCAAAGGGCATTTGAAGGAACGGAGGAGATTTATACGAGAGTAATCTTGAAAAGTTTACACAATAGAATAATTGACGAAATAGTAATTTATATCTTAATGCATTGCTACAGCAACAAAAATAATAAAGACAACGTCTGAAAAAGAAGGCTTATATTTATAGTATTTCTGGACACGGCGCGTATTGTTAGAAGGTTCCTCTCTCAGGAGCCCTGACCACAGGCAGCTTGGACCCTGTTTCCGATGCTGGTAGATGGACTGCTATTTTTTTTATCTATTTAATTTTTGTAATAATATTTGAAAATCAAAGACAATCGCTTGAAAAGAGGCTCAAAGAGGCTCGCTTGATCATAATTATTACACATGTCACAAAATGAAATTAGAAATTATACTCAGTTGGTATGCGCATGAGTCTAATTGATATAAGCTAGTGGAGGTGTCAAACTATCGCCAAGCTTAGTATGCAGCTGGCGAGTCGGGCGAAATCGTCCTGAATAGTTGTGGAGTGTCGGGCCGCTAATCAATAGAGGATTCTAATATGATTACTTTGAGTTATGACGTGTTGTAAAGAAGTGGGGATTCGAGTTACAAGTCATAAAAATGTAGTAGATACGGCTGTGACTTGGTGGACTGGAGCAGTCAATATAAGAACGTGCGTTCGACGATTTTTTTTTTATGTATCTATGGTAATAGCGGTGGTAGACATGAGCATTCACTTGTAACAGATCATCTAGCATTCGTCGTTTTTTTAATTCTGTCGAACTGGACATTGAAAAGTGCCAAGAGTAGAGCCAAATATCACTACGAACACTTTCAAGATATGTCTAGCAAAAGCTGTCTAGTCGATTGGTCGATAGTCGTCAAAAATTGTTTTTCATTGAGATTTTAGCTTGACAGCTGTTGGTTGTCGCTTGTTATAACGATTTCGCTTCTGTAATGTAATATTCACAAAATGATCATCACCGTGTGAATATTCAAGTTTATGTGATGTAGAGACAAAACATAGTAGGTCCTTATTTTTCCTGCACGATTAATCTCAAATGATAGATTCCTTTTATTCGCGTGTGTACACACGGCTACACATCAAGCTATGAAAAACCAATATTAGCGGACTGTTCATTGTGTGTAAAAATCGTACGAAGCGAGAGTTTTGTATAGCTTGATGTGTAGCCGTGTGTACCTATCCTTGTCTTCTACCCTTTTTTATTTTGAAAAATCATCAAATAAAATAATAAATGAGCATTCTAGCCCTGGGTACCTAGAGACTGTCCAACCAACACCAACCTGTTCCGTCAGTAATTGCCCTTTGTGTTCCAGGACCTTTACTTCCTTATTTGTAACAGTGTTTCTTATTCCACCCCTCCGACACGGCTTTTTATTGTGGGGGTCACCATAGCTCGCATTTGTAGCACGCGACCACAGCGCACATCCCTCCAGATAAAAATGTATCTTATCTTGATGTTTCCAACAGTGCTGCGCTACTTATGTGGATGAAGGAATTATGATTGGGGATATCAAACGCATCAATAGCAACTCGCAAAAAATTATCATAAGCAGCAGCACTAATTTTCTAGTCTTCATTAAAAGTCCTAACGCCATCTATCGTAATTAGAATGAACCATGTGGTGGTACATAGATGTTTGTTGTAGCTTCGAACATGTGGTACAAAAAAATACCTGCACGTATTTGTATAAGATATTGTTACAAAGCTTCAATTTATTTTAAATAGAGTTATAAATAATTTTACACCCCATTCTAATAGTAAAACTTCGTGATTAATAATTATAATACATTTCAGAACGAATTTCTCTCTATCTAGTCTATGGCAAAAAATGTCTGACTGACAGCTAGTGTCAGTCTCTGACGCACGTCATTGTACTGTACTTCTAACGAAATAATCGCGAGAAAGCAGAATTATTATCCTCTTATTTCTATCTGTTTTACTATCATGCTGAAATTATGATACACTCGTAACACAAAGCATTCCTTTAGACTTATTTCTGTGTTAGTGGACTTTAGTTTGTGAGTTCTAATGATGGCAAATAATCGTATACCTTCTGGGCCGAATACGCCTGGGAGTCAACAGACTCCTACACAGCAAGGAATTAAGATATTTATACAGAGAGACTATTCTGAAGGCACTGCGGTGAAGTTCCAGACTCGTTTCCCGCCAGAACTTGAAGATCGAGTAAGTGAAAGTTGATTGTTTACACGATGTTTCTGGACCTTGGGTCATGGGCGCGTTCGTCGACTTTTCGAGTTCGTGACGATTAAGAAATGATGTCAACTAGTATTTATCCTTGTTCCGTCTCATATTGAATATAACGAGTGGCTTTTTATGAATAAATAGTGCCCAGTATACGAAATATTAGTAACTTAGTCAAATCATTTGCAAGATTGTGAAATACTTTTCCTCATTGTCGTAAACATTATCATTCTGTGTTATTTAAAAAGTAATCTTATAGATTTTCACATGAATCTGAACTTTTGCGCTTACTATGTATCTGATATTGTCAAAAAACAAGATACTAACCTTATTGTAGTTATTGACCTCATTAATAACTAAGCCAATTTAATATGAAGTGGACATGACCTACTAGAACATAAATAATCATAACTAATCAACATATGAAGCTGGGGTGCAGAGGTCACTTGGCTAACGAAGCTGTCTACAGGTGGACAGACTTTGTTTCTCCTTTATAATTACTTATTATAACTACTTTATTACTCAAATTTGTTGCACACAGACAACATGGCTCCACTCTATTTCTCGTGACGTCGCTTTCGAAGCTGATATTTTTTTTATGTATAGAACTCGACATGTAGAACACTCTCCTAAAATATTTCATTTCGATACCTCATAGTTTTCGAGAAAAAAAATCCTAAAGTTACGAAAAAAAATAAAAAATAAACGTAACCATGTTATTATTTACCACAGATAATGCACGAATTTCACTCCTAGGCTGTTCCGTTTTACGTTTAGATAATGTTGGAGCTGATTTTAATGATTATTATTATTAATTTTACGAGTTTCTTACTTTAATTTATTCTTAAATTACTGCTAATACATTGAACTCGATGATAAGTTAAATAGTATAAATATTAACAAAAAAATAAATTATTTGCACTTCCAAAAATCCGCGCGTAACGAAACGTGATTGAATGTAAACCTTGATGTAAACATAGACATAGAGAACTTAGGATACAAGAGCGAGCGAAGCGAGCTCGAGACTTAGGGCACCCCGACTCGGATAGGTTAGGTTCGAAGGGGATGGCGGGGTCTGGTGAGCGAGCGGAGCGAGCGAACTAAGACCCCGCCATCCCCTTCATGTTAGGTTACTTTAAACCCTTTACACAGAAATAGTTACGCCTTATTACAAGATTTTTTAAATTTGATCTTTACTTGAGCGCTTTTCTATGGTAGCATTTCAAAATTAGAAAAAAGATTAAGTTTATCTAGCTTTTTTGACTTTTACAGTATTTGTCCTTGACTTCTGAGTTGTCGGCCTTGACCTTGAACATGTCATTGACTTCATTATCACTTAAAAATAAGTTAAGACCCTTCACATGATTTTTACCACCCATAATACTCCCACATTCCCACTGATTCTGAAGGAAACTTTCGGATTTTTTTTCTCAACCCCTATGGTTTTCCGAAATTCGCCGTTTTCAAATTTACTATAGAAATGGTCTAATCTGCCAAAAAAAAAATTGGCGCTATAAAATTCGACGTCACGAGAAATAGAGTGCTTCCGACAACATAATAAACATGTTATTTTAAGGCGCTCCCTTACCGCAAGCATTCACTTGTAATGTAACGTTACAGAGTCTCCTTACTCCATAACTACTCAACATTATCAAAGATAAACTGAAAGGTTGATTCAGTAGAAATACTGAAGTAAAAAAGACTACACAGACTATCTAACTAGACCTGATTGACTTGTCCAATAGTTGTTAATTCTTGTTTTGAAGCTTCACACAAAATTGATTTTTAACTCAGTTGTGTTTTTACTGCAAATATGTTGCAACTTGTGTTAAAACAATATAAGTGATTTGTATAATAATACTGACAGTAACTAATTATTCACATCCTATTATGAATAGCTCCAGTGTAAATGGACTAACTCAGTTTAATGGTTTAAGCAGCCTTAAGTTTTGAATATTTATTTATCTTGAAATAATAAAGACAAAAAACTTTATAAGTGTACCTCAACGCCTATGAATTATAATGTACTATTACATCTGTTCTGAACCCTACTGGGATAACGGAGTGTTGTTATGACAAGGAACAACTTAATAGTATTAAACATATTATAAGAGGTAATCATAGATCTGTGAGGGTTACAAAAATGTCACAGCAGGAAATGCAAAAGGCAACCAAAGTAATGGGCAGGATTGTCACCACAATACAGTAGGGTTGGTGCATTTGTTGCTCAATTGATTTCTGATCTAAATGTCAAGGTTTGATACCCACATGGACCATTATATTTTTCTGATCAAGTAGTTGTGCTGGGTTTGGATGTTTGTGTATGTGAATGTAAATGCATCCATGACACAGGAGAGATTCCTAGTGTGGAACTTTTTCCTAAAGTTCCTTGTTCCTCTTCCTCAATCTCGTTCCACTCCACCCAAAGCTGAAGAATTCAATTATTTTACCGCTTCAAAAATGACTAGACTTGTCATTATAATTACATATGTGAAGAGTAGACACAGACTAACTACATTATATTGGTTGCAGTTTATGAATCATGCGATAGATATTAACTACTGTAAAATTAAAGGTAGCCGTTCTGATTCATACTGTTAGGATATTGTGTTGTATGAGCTAATAAATTAATACTAGCCATTCATTGATTGTTTGTTGATTGAATGGTGAATAATAAAAGCATCAATCAATGTATTGATTGTATACAAATAAACAGTGTGTGTGTAATTTGTTGCTTGATTTATTTTCCAGCTTTTCTAACATAATTGACAACCTCTGTAATCCAAAGAATTAGGCAGAGTGCTAGTCTTAACGGAGGATTCTAATTTGAATTGGATCCCCAGCGTTTGATTATTGTAAAATCATTCAAGTGACAAGTGAAGGGTTATGAGGGAGACCTTTGCCCAGCAGTAGGATATTAAATATAAAATAGAAAAACATCAATTGGACTTTGGAACGTAATGGGAAAATGCAGTAACACGGTGGATTTTAGTCAGTATTGACAGTCCCTTCCACTCCACCCAGGGCATGAGGATTCATTAGATGATTCAACGACCCCCCAAAAAGAAAAGTTTAACATTATGACTTCAGAAATAACTTGGTATCTTTCACAAAATTCCAGATAGATCGGCAAACATTCGACCACACGATGGAGCGGTTGAACGAGCACTTCGAGATGGCGGAGACGGCTGACTGCAGTACATACTGCGAGGGCTGCCTCGCTTGTCTCACTGCCTACTTCATTTATATCTGTACTGAGACGCATTATGAAAAGGTATGTATCTAAAGGCATTTCATTTTTTAGTTATAAATGAGTTATAGTATCACCGTATCTGCGCCTTCTGTCGGCGTTGCGCCATAGGGCGAGCTCAGAAGGAACTGGAACTTTGGCACGCCAACGGAACAAAGTAATGACTATTTGGCCCCCGGCTCCGACAGGATGGTGGTCGCGAATCAGGTGGCCCTGATGAGGCCCAATTCTGCCAACTAGATCGCTCAGTTACTGCAGGCTTCGTTGCCTGGGGTTGACTCTAGGATGAGTTACCCAAAATTCGTTTATTTATTCAAATGAGGCTCATAATTTGACTTCAATTGTCTTAAAAAATCACAATACACTTTGATGTCGTTTACCATAGCTTTCATTTGTAATAGGATATTTTACTGAAAAATGAATTATTTTTTGTTTTCTTAAATCAATGAAGCAAACCCTTCAAAATTCACGACCCCACTCGTGAATTTTGAAGCGTTTGCTTCATTGATTGCTTTTGACATAACGTCTGTAAAATTTTACCGACCATTTAATTTTTGAAGTTGTATTTCATCTTTTAGTTTATGTAACAAAAGAAAAAAAAATATGGGGCTAATATTTTTTAATTAATCTAACTTTCGGACTAATAACATTTTTTTATTAAAATAGCCTATTGTGCTACAGCACGGCATGGCTGAGGTAATTACGGAAAAAACTGGTCATTAGTCGTTGTGCACACAATGTGAATGATTTGTATGGATTCCATGGTGCAGTTACCGTCGTCAAATGAAAGTTGGTTCTAACTGCATGTTACTAAAGTACATTTTCGCTTGCTACGCTGGTTTTGTATGAAGTTATAATTTTATGTTTTCACAGTTATTTTTTCTTGAAAAAAGTGTGACAAAGGCGACACTTTTTAGCCTTAAGATATAAGATGTAACCACACGCCTTAGAACGCTAAAGTCAATTGAAGAAACATTATAGTTTTTAGTCTGAGTCCTTATAGTCAAACCGTTCCGAGTAATTTGATGATTTTCAACACCAAGCTAAAAAAATAATCGTCTTAAAGAAAGACTTACCAGTAACCCTATTTTAATAGTTTAAATATATATAAGGCGAAATTGAAACTTACCGTTAATGCTATAAAAATCAATCTAAAATAACTTTCATTTCTTTTCACAGCACTTAAGAAAAGTATCAAAATTCATAGCGACACAAAACGAAAGAGTATACAACCCCCGTGGAGTGCACATCACAGACCCCATACTGCGGGGTCTACGAGTTATCGAGATCACAGTCATCGATGTACCGAACTGTCAGAGTCCGACTGGCAACACGAACAACCAAATGAGGCATACATGACCACCACAGGAAAACCGGGAGTTCTTCATGTAACCAACAAGACTCTTCTTGATGTAAGGATTTGGCTCTTATTGTTATGGGGGGATAAGGTTTGTTTTTGTGCTGTGTCGAATGTTTTGCACAGTCATTTGTTTTTTGATAGGAATGATTGGGAAAGATTTTTTTGATAAGTGGTGTCGAGTAGAGAGTTTTTTTAATACTAAAACCCATACATGATAAACTTGGACATACATTAACGTAAAATTGCATTGCCGTTTGTTCGGAACCGAATCCACATTATTTAAGGAATTTTCACTCGCTATAGTAGGAGTGTGAGAATGAGATGGACCAATACAAAACAGACAGAGAATAAAGTGAGCAGTACTTGCATGACATTGTATTCTAATTCTAATTCTCTAGAAAGAGAGAAAGCGTTACGGCGGCCTATACCTATTTCTTTCCTGTAAGACAGATAATGACTTAGAAAAATATAGTTCCGCAGCAAGCGCTAGTCTCTTTCACACTTTTCTACCCATATTTAATTGAAATTTGAATATACAACGCTCAGTCCATTTTTTAAGCGTTGCTCACTCTACGAATGTACTGTGACTACCGTGTCTATGGATACAAAATGAATAGTGCCATATCTTTCTCGCAATAAAACAAAAAATAACTGAAATAATATGAACACTTTTAATTCGTCATCTTAATTATTATAAAACACACGTTTTGAGATAACATGAAATTACATAAAGAACAGTAAAATTAAATTTATCTTAGGAAGATAATTTTATCTGATAATTAATAAAACAAATTCATTTCCTTAGTGACGCACTCTTTCGAATGTTTCAAACAAAGTGACAAATCTGGCAGATAAGATATCAAACACATTATTTGAACTCTCAACCAATATCAACTTTATTGTCGTAAGAATAAAGATCACTATATTTTTTAAAGACTTGCTTGATCTAACCTCTGACAAGCAAGAAATAACCTCATCCGAAACACTTTAAAATTCATTTTGGTCTTGACACAAGTTGGACGTCTAACAACTGAAAGGCAAATATTAATTTTATTTATTTATTTGGGGAATAATGTATGGGTAAGAAAATAGGAGCTAAATTCGTATGTCATCGAGATTCGAATTTTTTACAAAGTTTATAATTATTATAAATAGACTGTCTCTTTCCAATAAAAAAATAATGTTTTCTTCTTAGTTTATTGTATAAATGTGTAGATAGAACCACCGTGTGGTTTTCTATATAAATAAACGTAATTTTTGTACCTAGCTGATTGTTTTGAAACTTCCACGGTCGTTTAGGAGTGGGGTTAATAAGTAATGGCCCTACTTTCAAGCTATAAAATAAAAATTTTGGTCCTACAAAAACATTTCAAGATTTGTTATAGATACTTAATTTATTTTGCAACACAAAACGTTTCCACAATGCTTTTCTAAAATTAATAGTTTGCTAGATAAATACCTAATAACCGTAGTCCCGCGGCTGCCATTTTGTAAAAGACGCCCATTTTACAAGATGGCGGACGGGGCACTAGAGTTGCGACATCCCAAACTTGAATTTACTTTCAACTTGCCATCTAAAAAATAAATAGGTGTACTCTAAATTTAAAAAGCAACATTACAATTTAAATTTTATTAGAAGGTCGGCCATTACAGTTTATCTCCATTTTCCATTAGTAGATCACTCCAAAAATAAATTAAGTACATCAAGACTAAATGTGACTCAATTTTCATCTAACGACTGATTTTTATTTAATTTTTGTTAGCATGACAGAACTCCTTTTGCCAAATTATTCTTCCAATGTGAAAGAAAAATGTTGTTGTAGATTATTTTTTATTAAAATTATAAATTAATATGGATGTATGTAAGAATCGGTGGCTTATTAATCTAGGATAAGGAAATGTACTAGCATTGTGTGATTTGAGTTATTTGCTGTGTTATTTATTTGTAAAAAATATATATATATAAATTCCTTTTTGACGCAGTCGGAAAAAAATAAAAAAAACACCTTGGGACGAAAGCAGCCACTCGCAGAATATAATATTATAAAACATGGTGTAATTAATAATATGGTCACACTGCACAATTCATCTGAAATCTTAATATACAGGGTGAATTTTTCAACTGGGCGTGGATGGCTACTTTCGAAACTATGAGGAATATCGAAAAACGTTGAAAGGAGTCTCGAGACCGATTTAGACGAAAACTAAAACTGCATCATTGGATTTTCGAAAAATCAAAAATCCTGGCCAGGAATCGAACCCGCTGATTTTAGAAAAAAAATCACACCCTGTATTATTACACCGTTCGATAGTGTTGCTAATAAGGATCAAATTCTGGGAAGTAATCATATACGGCAAACTTAAGGAAATGGCTGATTTTTATGAAATTGCTATTTTTCCATGTTACTTTACATCTACTGAGCCATAATTTATTCGAAATTATAAAATTCCATTGTTTTCAATGTCTCACTGGATTTGACGTTTCAACAATCCCACTGTACTTAGCAATACGACAGTATTGAGTTGAACTAAAAATAGCATTATTTTAAAGAAGAAACGGTAACTTATGTTTCAAATACAGTCTTTGCCTTGAAGATTAATCAGTTTTTTTGTATTTATAAGTTTTCCTTAACTTTGCCGTATATGATTACTTCCCAGAATTTGATCCTTATTAGCAACACTATCGAACGGTATAATAATACAGGGTGTGATTTTTTTTTTCAAAATCAGCGGGTTCGATTCCTGACCAGGATTTTTGATTTTTCTAAAATCCAATGATGCAGTTTTAGTTTTCGTCAAAATCGGCCTCGAGACTCCTTTCAACGTTTTTCGATATTCCTCATAGTTTCGAAAGTAGCCCTCCACGCCCAGTTGAAAAATTCACCCTGTATATAAATCTCATGTCACAATGTTTGTCCTCAATGGACTCCTAAACCACTTAACCGATTATAATAAAATTCGCACACCATGTGCAATTCGATCCAACTTGAGAGATAGGATAGTTTAAATCTCAAATTTTAGACCAGGTCCTCCACCCGTGCGAAGCCGGGACGGGCCGCTAGTTACTTTATGAAAATTTAAATGATTTTTGCAAAAAATGCATAACTAACCAAAACCTACGAGAATTTCACAGCAAGATAACTCGAGTCGATAACAAAACTAGGTGAAACGATAGGCGATATAGCAAATTGTAACATAGAGATTAATATCTGAATTATCGCCTTATTTTATCTGTTACGCGGTGTCCTAGGTAGGCGATACAATGCGAATGCGATCTCGAAGCGAAGCGACGCGAAGAAACAAACTATTGTGGTGTGCTGCATGACGTACCACACGCGTGTGCGTTTGGGCGACAGGCGGAGCGAAGAGGACGCGGTCAATTGATTTAATATGATCATGTGGTTTATTGCAATGCGGTGGCCAGCTTTGTTCTTTGGCGGTTGATGCGGCGAAATCGTGCATATTCAGGACAGTCTTAGCGCCGCGTATTGAATCGCATCGCTTCGCTTCGCGATCTTATTCGCTTTATCGCATACCTAGGACACCGCGTAAGTTTGTCGTTGCTAGTACATTTAGTCTTAGTTCATGTGGGGCTTAGATAGGTAAAATGTATTTTTTAAAGTCATAACACTTTTTCGATATTTTTATCGCCATTCCATATAAGTTTTAGACAGTACGTAGTGTTGACGTTTGTGAAAAGTGTGTTTTGTATGTAGAAAGTTGTTTAAAACATTCTTTTATGGTAAAAATATCTTAATTTTGATACCTTAATTAGATAACAAATTTAAAAATTCTATTTATATTTGACCAGTTTAACATTATTTGAAACACTCTAATTTGAACTTTGAACCACATGAACTAAGGCTTAAAATTGTGATTAAGTTATGGGGGGCCATGGATTGCGAAGAATTGTGAATAACTGATTATTGGAATATATACTAAGTTTTCCTTGTATAGAAATGACCCAAAATGGCCCCTTTTATACTTTGTATCTTAATTATAAAAATATTAACTAATTTAATCATTTTATGTGTAAATTGAACTTTAATTATATTTATAATTGGCTATAAATACGTGTATAGCGAAAAATTTGACTTTACCCGTTTTTAGTAACATTAGGCTTCACCTAAATGCCTAAATATCTTCGCCGTAGGATTTTTAATTTTCAGTACTAACCTGAAGGTTGAAATTCTAATAACATGCTGTTATTTGGGAATTAATATAGGTTTTCGCATAGTGTTAATGAAAATTGGTACTTATTATTCTTATAATTATTTATCGATTTTGTACATAATATAAAATGTAAGCTCTAAAGGGCGTTTTAACACGTAATTCTTAAAAGTTTTAAAGATAATGTTCTTGGTTTCCAGAGGATACAGGAATTAATTTGCTAGAATTTCATAAAGCACAATATCGACCCGAATACATTGCAGGTACCTGCAATAAACAATGCAGATCGACCTTTAAGTTAATCTTAAATTTTCGTCTATACAGTGTCCTAGGTAAGCAAAACAACACGAACGCGATCGCGAAGCTATTAAATGCAGTACGTGAAAGCGAATTCTCTGCTTCGGCAAAGACAGACAAAACTACAAAGCAAATCGAGCCGATGACCTCAGGTTCATGTGCATTGTTTTTAGATTTTATCTGTATATTTGATTTTGACACCCGAAAGCGTAGCTCGGTAGCTTATATTTGAAAATGGCCGTGTATAAATATTTAATATTATTTACTAATTTTAAACCGTTGGTTTAAACACGGATTGTGTCTGTCCGCCTTATGCATTGGTAATAACAAATTAAATTCAGTGTGCATTGTATTTACTATAAGGTTCACAATATCGACGCACTAGATATACTTTGCTGTACTTTCGTGATTTGACGCTGGAAACGAGAACTTAGGCTTGAATTTTGTGCTATTGCTATGGCAGCGTTTCCATTATACAAGTTGCAAAATGTATGCAACTTTATGAAATCTACTTAATATTATGTTGCAAGTACCTAGGTTGTTAACACTTGTACATTTTGTTTTTTTTCCACTTCAAGCAACTTATACCAATGTGACGTCATACTTGTATGCAAGACTTGCTTAACGGAAACGGACCTTATTACGTATGTATTGAAAAGTGACTTGAATTGTGCTTATAACATAGGTACTGACATAACATCTTAGAGCCAAGACAAGTGGCAAGTGATAAACAAAAAACATTCTGTAGTCATTCATAGATTTTCAGCTTTATTCTTTACAACATAAAGTTGTAAATCCCTTAAAGATTACAGAGCGTTTTTGTTCCTTCGTGTCGTAGTCTTTAATAACCTGAATCACGTCTCTTCTGTATAAAACGCGTAAACGCGGCTTATATCTTTGGACTGTATTGAACTAACAACATTAAAACGAATAAAATCAATAATATATAATTTTTCATAAAGCAGCATGTTTTGTGTATGTGTCCCAATGATATGACTTGTGTAGTTCAGCATTTATTTCATATTTATTACTTTTTAGGATAGAATACATAATTATTTGTAAAAGAGTATAGATGTTCAATACCCTTAGCTCGAGTTTTCAGTATTTGAGACGTAAACTGGAACTTGGTCAATTTCAAATTGACAATTTTCAAGGAAAAAATTAGTTCCTTCTTCGCACACCAGAGGCGCGGTTCCATTTTTTCATACAAAAAACGCTGTAAATACTGGAAAGACGCTGTAAAGTAAAAGAGTGAAAAGTCGTGCTAAGGTTACAGATTTGTAAATGTAATTTTATATCAAAATATAGAGAACTAGATGGACTTCCCACACACGTTGTTTCTCCAAGTCATTTCCTACGAAACTAGGGTGTGTCTTTAAAAGATTTTCAACTTTATTTTCTAGATGTGAAGTTAAAAATGCTCTGCAGCATAAAGTATTAAAGACTAACTGTAATTTCAACTTGCATTCTTAGAAAAAGGCAACCCTGTTCTTGACTTTTGCCAGCTTATATTCTCATACTTACTTTCACACACTTAAATACGTTATTCAGAAAATTTTGTTATATTACAGTCTCATAGTCTTTTTGAGAGTATGATGTCTTCACTATGTTACTGTGTATTGTTTCAAAAAAACTGAATCGGTAGTTTTTGCGTGAAAGAGTAATAATCATCGATTCATCCATCCTCGCTTTTGAGTTGAACATCTATACTTTTTTTTCAAGAAAGTAAGGTTGTCCCAAATATCATACCTTTATTATGCCAAATGTCTCACAGTAGTTGTCATCATTTTAATTTGTAATCTGGGCACAGTCTTTTTCACCTAGATGTGTATAAATATATATAAATAAAAGGTGTTAAACAAAGTGTCATCTATTTAGTAGCATTACTGTTCTTTAAAAAACTACATTGGCCGCAAAATTTCTAAGTCAGCTACGAATCAAATAAGTTGATGGTTCAGCAAAAAATACAAAAAATAGGCCAAGTCTAGGGTAGTTGACGAAGCCCCGCTGTACGGGGCTCCTATTTCTGCAAAGTTTAAAAGAACCTAACCAAACCGCAACTTGGGCTGCCCCCCTAAAATAAAAATGTTGCCGAGTTGTAATATTACTGGCTGAATTAGTAATTTTGTAGATCGGTATATGATTCCCCCATTATAAATCAATATTATTATAAATTAATACTGTACGTAATTTCATCTCCATTCTCACCATTGATTTAGAGTTCAATGGATGCATTTTGTCATTTTTATACGAAAAATGATTTGTTAGTGTGTGTTGCATCTACAGGACTTGCAATTTTATTGTATTGTAACATAAAGTCGAATTTTGTATCTATTTTTTATGAATATCTAATTACCATTACCCATCAAATAAATAAATAAATGAGACTAAGTGATACGAAGAGAATTGCTTTCTGTTACATTAAATCTAATTGGAGACCGATTTGGTGATGTTAGGCGCTTTTACATTAGACGATAACGACACAACACTTCCTTATCGTCCGAAATCGGGTTCAACTGCGTTTTTCAAAAAAGGAATTCATCTACCGCCATTTTACTAAAAAAGGTCCTGCAGATGCAGTAAATATTATAATCTAAATAATTTATATTAGTATAGAACATAATATCAAAATGTTATCACATAATTTTGCATGTAACTTAGGTTTATGTATAAAATGCACAGATAAAAAATGATATTAGAATATAAATGTTGCAAACAAAAAAAAGTAAATTGGAAATCCTACAAAGTTATGTGTTAGTTTTAAGTTATAGAGTTATATTGTAAAATTTACTATGACTATTATTAAATAATTGGAATTATGTATATGAATATTTTCTTTTTATAATAAAATTATTGTAAATTATTCTGTATTCATCAGTTTAAAACCCAAAAATTAACGATAAATACATTTTCGCAGGTTCGAGGTTGAATGTTTTTCCGAAAAAATGTGTCCCAATAGGTAGGTTACTACAAAGCTATACAATTTGGTCATTGGGATTCTTAGGGCGGTTACCAGCCACCATAAGTGTGGTTTTACATTGGGGCAAATAGGTATAGATCACCGTAAGATAAGGACAAGTCTAAGTCCAATATAAGAATTGCGTCTGGTGTTCTATTACAGATGCCAACATCATTATGATTAATTTTTTCCCAATCGAACTTTCAGTTTTTGTGATACAGCTGGAAATCTATTAGACGGATTGGGGTAGTTTGATGTGTTAGCGTCTGTTCTTAAACGCTACCGTTAATACGCTATGTGTGAAGTCGATGGTGGGGACTTGAAAGATTTGGCAGATCTTATGTCCCCTAATAATTTAAGGCGCACACAGCGTGTAAAATTCCGTTCCGCTTCCCGTTCTACTAACTTTCGTGACCTAGAAACCTATCTTCTCCAAACCTCAGTGTAGATACCCGCATAAATAAGAATCCCAAAGCCCTTAGAACGGAAACATCTCAAACAACGAGAAAGCTAAAGTAATTACAGGGATCGTAAAGTAAAACAATTGAGTCTTTACGACATTCGGGAATGCGATCTGACGCGTTATTCTTGGAGGGGTCGTAAACATTTGGTTTATGTACCTAATTACATGGGTTATTACTTGGTGTGCTGCCGGGGTCGCCAACGGTTTTGGGGAAAGAATGAGAATTCGTTTTAGGCCCTGTGAGGTCTCTGAAGAGTCAGTAAGGAAGGAATATTTCTTTACTTTTTTATTTTAAATGGTTTTGTTTCCTTGGCCTTAAGCTAGCCAAACAGAGATAAGACCAAAGATGGAGCGAACTCACCTAAAAAGAACATGAACTTTTGCACACCGACGGAACACGTTAAAAACTGTTTGGCGCCGGATCGATGGATGTCACGAGCCACAGCCACCACAGCACAACTGTCACCACAGCTTACAGGTTGTATTTTTATTATATTTAATTTTTCATACCATTAAAAAAATAGAACCTGGTTGGAGAGGGGACGCCACTATCTAGTTTGAAAAAAACGTTCAGCCTTATTACACCTAGTAGGTACCTACTTACCTACGTACCGTACTTACAGTCTTTCCTGGACTCACAAGATCAAACATCAAGTTTACGTCCTTCCTCATGCATGCAATACTTAATCCGCCAATACCCGTCGTAACCGGAGAGCTACTAAAGTTTTATGTGCAGATTCAACAAGCAGATGATAAAATAAAAATAAAACGTCGTTTTATTTTATTTTTCTGTTTATCTGCAAGAATAAACATCGATCAGACTAGTTTTCCAACTTATTTGTAATTAAAACAAATGAAAAAAAAAACAACACCATGATTCCGCTAAGAGGCAATAAGAGAAGTTTATCATTGAAGACCTGAAAATAAATTCATGCGTAGCTACGCTGCCAACGTTGGAGCAATTTGACACGGGCATCCCGAAATTGAAAGCCCTGCAAAAATATCCATTATTCTGTAACATTAGGTAATCATTTTGATAAGTACATTTACCTAATTTAAATTAAAACAAAAATATTATAAGCTAGGTACAACAACTGCCGTTCTTGCGTCTCCAATTTTTAATATTTAAACGGCAAGTGGGCGAGAGGTATGATTATAAAAAAAAGTTATTACTTCAAAGAAAATGGCAAGCGTTTGAGTATGAATTAGACAAGCCATGTTAAGTCTATACCAATATTATGAAGAGAAAATATTTGTCTGTATGTATTGAGTTTATTTTATTTTTCTAGGTAGGTACTCGAAATACCATTGAACCGATTTCAAAAGTTCTCTCATTATTATAATTGTACATTGAAGCTGAGTAACATAGGCTAAAAGAAAGGACGGGAGCTGCCGACAAAAAGTTAGGTTCTTACCTATTAGAAATCAAGTAGATTTTGGGTATGTCACCTACCATTGCTTAGTGATGGCAGTTGGTGTGAAGCTGTGGAGGAAATACCTGGAGTTGGTCTTACAACTGTGAAATGGGCATACGAAATCGATGCCATCGCAGGTATAACGTGTCGTATGGCGGAGTACGCGGGGAAGAGGGCATCCTCCACCTCACGTCCAAGCCTCCGTGGATGACAACCATGGCGTCGAAGATCGCGTCGCGATTTCTTGCTACCATTGGTGTTGGTTTGCGGACGCCGAACAATGGGTAGCTCGCCGTCTGATCAAGGACTAGGGCCGACAAAAGAGCTGTCAGCTGACGAGTCCTCACGTGGCCAAACGCCTGTCGATGTCGCGGGATTGTCTAAGCCAGGGTTTTTCAACCTGTGGGTCGCGACCCCCTGGGGGGTCGCGAAGCCTCTACAGGGGGGTCGCGAAGCTTCTCTAGAGGAGTTGTAAAAAGTTGGTAAAGCTACTGCAGTAAAAAAAAACAACATAGTTTACAAAAGATTTATTAGGAAAAAAATATTCCCTAAAATATTCCCGGCTCACTACGCTCGTGAACGTCAAAAAAAGTCAACGTTTACAGGTGAATTTTCAATGAAAACTTGTCTTATGTTGGTGCAGAAATAGTAGATTTACTGTGCACGCCGCGCTCGCTCTTCAAGTCTTAAATTTTTTTTCCGCTTTTAGATTAAAATTAATTTTGTCGTACTACGGAAACTTTGAGAATTCACTGCGTTTACTCTTCTATGTAGATATGGCTTTTCGTAGTCCCGAAACCTAAAAATTTTCGAGGTCGCTGCGCTCGCTCTTGTAAATATGTTTTAAGTTTCCATGACCTAATGACCTCGATTTTTATAGTTTATTTTTCAATAATACTTTTGTGGAAACTACTATTGAAAAATAAACTACGCAGCAAACTCGCTACGCAGCGAGCGTACTCTCACCGTTTACAAACCATTAAAAACTTTGATTGTAGTACTCCTGCTTTTAAGTGTTTTTTTAGAAGGAGGTGTGGAAATGTCGGTGCACAGTTACTCGCACTAGACAGTTTTATTTTATTAAATTTTTGGGGCGGCGAGCTATACATGTCCAGGGCGCTGAATTTTAAAATACGTCACTGTAGATAATAAAAATATTTGCTCAGTGCAGGAATCGAACCCATAACACGCAGTATAACAGAAAAATCGCTCGGCAACTTCGCTAACCGTGCCGTCAAATTGAATGCTTGAAAACAGCAACCCTTGGGGGGTCGCGAAATATTTTTTCATGCTAAAGGGTCGTGCCATGAAAAAGGTTGAAAAACCCTGGTCTAAGCAGGATACCGTGGCCCTGCAAAACAAAGCGCAACCGTGATGATTTCATAATATAAAAACTGTCAGTTGCTGGCGCTCTATAAGTAGACAATGCATCAGTACTTCAAGTCCTAGTTCACAAAAGAGTTCTCAAACTCCAGATATTAATATTAATAAGTTGCGGCCATTCTCTCGCTCGGTACTGTTTTCTTTATAATTCTTTGAGACAATGCGCAATGGAGGGGGGAGGAACGTTTTCCTTTAATGTTCTTTTTAGTATGCTTGTATGTAAATATAAGTTATTAAGAAAAAAATCGTTTTTGTAAACCCAGCTATTAGACAATACTAGCTGATCCACACCCATATTTGTTCCACATGTGGACGAGATACGAACCCACGACATATAGCGAAGCAGTCAACTATTCACCTAGTACTGTACTAACGGGTGCTAAGACAGAAAACCTCCACGTGCGCCCGTGGACTGGAGTTCCCTCTCGGATACGTCCGGGGGGAAGACCAGTTTTTTGGGCCGGTGCACCCTGGGATGCGAGCAAAAACTGTTCCTTAGGCTTAGCGGGCTTGCGGACGGTTAGTAATGGGTAGCTCGCCGTCCGACCGAGGACCAAGCCCGGGTCGGTGGCGCCTCGTGTTTCGCGCCAAATGCCTGCAGCTGCTGGGGTCGCGGGTTCTTTCTTAACCCAGGATACCGCGGCCCCGGAACGTAAAGGGCATCCGAAGGAACACGGGTGGATTTTAGTCAGTAAGAGTCTGACAGTCCCTTCCGCCCCACCCAGAGCGGGAGGACTCATTTGATGATTTTGCCACCTAAAAAAAAAAAAAAGTAGAAGAAGAAGAAGAAGAAGAAAATACGTTTATTTGGCAAACCATAAGCACACAATTACATTTAAAAATTACTAATATACAATTAATGTAGGTACCGTGTGCCTCACGGCTGTGCCAAATAGGCTCAGTTCAGCATAAAGCCAGACCACAGGGAGCCTGACGCTGGTTTTCAACTGAGCCTTGTGAGACGTCACAGATGTAAATCAGCTTTATAGAGTGTGTGTGTGTGTGTGTGTTACGTTACGTTAAGTACTGTACTAAAGTGCCACAAAGTGCTGTCGGTTCATGGTGGAGCGAGCCTGTTGCCTTCAACCGGGCACAAATCAAAAACCTAGCTATATTTTTCGGAATGAACTTTATAAGTCCTAAAAACTTAACAGTAGCCAGAAGATCAAAAAATGCTGAAACCTAGATTCTGAAATCCAATCAAGAAATAATGTTTGTTCGAAAATTGTGATTCCTATTTAATTAAAGATTAGACATTAAGATTGCAGTAGTGCAGTTACATTGTCGTTTCGGTAGTTTCGTGTGACCATAAAGGTAAAAATATGATTGGGTTCAACGATCTGTGGTACTCGTTTAGGCATAGCGTTGTTTGTTATTGCAATGGCTTGTTTATCTGAGTTTTTCTGGCAAAGTTGATTAATGCTAGTCACTTGATAATAATATACCTACTCGAAAGAGCAGCGCACAAGCCGCTATAGCTGCGTCTACGTTAAGCGAGCCGAGTACGAGCGGAGCACGAGCAGGGGCCGTATTATGACGTCTTAAAGTCAGAGTAGTTCCCGGGAGTGAAAGAGACACAGCTATACAAGTTGTCTAGTGCCATTTCGTTCACTCACGGGAACTACACTGACTTTAAGATGTCATAATACGGCCCCTGCTCGTGCTCCGCTCGTGCTCGGCTTGTCTATTAGCGTAGACCTAGAATGCAGTCGCTCTGGCGTATTTTTTTTAGTGTAGGACAGGGTTTTTCAACCTTTTTCATGGCACGACCCCTTTAGGATGAAAAAATATTTCGCGACCCCCTTTTACCGGTTGCTGTTTTCAAGCATTCAATTTGACGGTACGGTTAGCGATGTTGCACTGCTATGCTGCGTGTTACGGGTTCGATTCCTGCACTGAGCAAATATTTTTATGATCTACAGTGGCGTATTTTAAAATTCAGCGCCTTCTAAAAGAAACACTTAAAAGACCCTCATTTTGTACTACAAATATAAGTTTTTAATGGTTTGTAAACGGTGAGAGTACGCTCGCTGCGTAGTTTATTTTTCAATAGTAGTTTCCACAAAAGTATTTTTGAATAAAAAACTATAAAAATCGAGGTCATTAGGTCATGGAAACTTAAAACATATTTACAGGAGCGAGCGCAGCGAGCTCGAAAATTTTTACGTTTCGGGGCTACGAAAAGCCATATCTACATAGAAGAGTGAACGCAGTGAACTCTAAAAGTTTCCGTAGTACGACAAAAAAAGTTTTAATCTAAAAGCGGGAAAACAAAATTAAAGACTTGAAGAGCGAGCGCGGCGTGCACAGTAAATCTACTATTTCTGCACCAACATAAGACAAGATTTCATTGAAAAGTGACCTGAAATCGTTGACTTTTTTTGACGTTTCCAAGCACACCCTTCATTAATGGGCGAGCGTAGCGAGCCGGGAAAATTTTAGGGTTTTTTTTTCCTAATAAATCTTTTGTAAAACTATGTTTTTTTACTGCAGTAGCTTTCCCAACGTTCTAGAGAAGCTTCGCGACCCCCCTGAAGAGGCTTCGCGACCCCCCAGGGGGTCGCGACCCACAGGTTGAAAAACCCTGGTGTAGGACAATCATCAAATGACTCCTCCCGCCCTGGGAGGAGAAGGAGCTAAAGAGAGTGTCGGACACTTACTGACTAAAAATACCTTGCTCCTTCACTTGCCCCCTGCATTCAGGGCTAAGGTTTGCTCTTAAGCCAGACAAAACCTTAGGTAGGTAACTTTAATACATTAAAGTGAATGCAAATCAGATTCAAACTGAAATTGCTCTCTGTCCCAGTGTAAAGTCACAAGTAATAAACAGGGATTCATAATTATGTAGCCTCCATTAGCCCAAACCATTTTCTCAGATCCAATTCTTAACAAACAAACAGTAAAAGTCAGAAAGCGGAAAACGTCCGTTAAAGTGATTTACCAGCAATTGAGCATGTGTCTTTATTTGCACTTACTTGTGACGAATAAATCTAAAGCGAAGTAAAAGTCTATTGGTTTACGATCGCCTGCTTTTATTGCGACTTCCTTTAACATCCGTAATATTTTAGGGGCGAATGGCAAATTACGGAGTTTAATTGCTATTGAGAGAGCATCTCGCGGTAAATAATAAAGTCGATCTTTCTTGAACGATCGATCTTGAAGTCGAACTTGTCTAGGTCGATCAAAGAATGGGTGACTGTTTATTAGCTGCTGTTGTAGATCGACTTCCATTGTCTTAAGGTAAGCATATACCTTTATCCTGGGTTTTTAAGACGTCTTAAAAAGATATTGCAAGTCTGAATCGGAAAGGTAAACCGAAGGTATTTGTGACTAATCATCAACTAGCGCATAACTGAAACCGGTAACTACCATTGTGGGAATACTTATCAACCCTAAATGGGTAATTGGAAACCATAGAGGAAAACACGAAATCCACGTAGACGAAATCACAGGCGGAGTGATAAACCCGTAGCTTCGGCCGGCGTATCGAATCTTAGTGCTACAACCTAAAAACGAGTGATAACATGATTGGACAATGACAGTAATGTCCCAGGTCTCTCGATGTATTGTATCAGAACTAATAGGGAGTATAGGGTTTCGACCTGAGGCCGTAGTTGTCGGACTAAGAGAGTAGACCCCCCTGATTTTAAGAGACAGGTTGTTTTTCCCAGAAAAAATCAGTATCTCTATAGTTACAATGTTCCAAGTGTTTTGATTATATTATTATTAAATCGATATTCCGTTGATATAAATGGCGACGCGAACTGTTCCAAAAATAGATGACTGAAGTGAACAAGATAAATGTTTTAGTCTTTGACAGTTCTATTGAAATGATTTGAAGATTTCTGTATTACCACTTACTGGAACTAAGATTTCTGATTTTAGACTTATTTTCAATATTGATGTTATATTAACATTACAGTCATAATAAAAATCTAGCTTTGCTAATATCCCGCGTGATCGTTATAGTGGAAGTGGGATACATGGTATTTTTTGTATTGGCTTGCTCTGTCCCACTTCTGGACAAAGGCCTCCCTCCACTCCTTCCACTTCTCGCGTGCCCGTGCGTCCTCCTTCCAATTTGGAAATAAGCTGTCTAGTTTAGACAAGGTATCCATCAGTCCATACAGTCTTTTTGATATGGTTGAGTAATAAAATTGATGCATCCATCCATTCTAAAAGTCCAAACTGTCGCATTCATAATTAGAAGTTAGGACGCAACGACGTCGAGACCGAGTTCTATAAATATAATAAAAATCAAATCATCAACTTTTGAAAGCACGCAAGGTATAGTCACGAGCACTAATATATATACATTGGTCACGTTTTCTAAAATATCTTAACTTATACTTTTCAAAAAATATGTGTACAACATGGTTTTCTAAATAACCTAACCATCAAACTGTGGCAAAACTGGGTATACATTGGTTTCACAGTAATATAAACGAAGCAAAATCAGAAAAAAGTATACATTTCTAATGTTATTATTAAGTATCCATGACAATTTCTATAACATATATACAAGTAAAACAAATTGTATACGTGTTATAGAAATTGTCATGGATACATTATAATGATAATGGAAGTGTATACCTATTTTTTCCTGTTTTTGTTAATAAGTTTATTACAGCAATGATAAGAGTTTTATAAATAAGTAGGTAGGGGCTGGATATCGCACCCCTCCTGGAAGAATCGCGTAACTCAACTTGCGTCAATTTTTTTTTATTAATGCAAAAAATCGACCGTATTCTAATACACCTTCTCACAAATTTTCATGAAGCTTGCGCCAAAAATAAGGGCACTGTCTCAAAAAATGTGAATTTTTGCGACAAAAAATAAAATAGTTTTCCAGTCTTAAAAAGATGTATACATACATATATTTGTTTATTTTAAAACTTTCCCTGGGTATAAAGCCATAAACATACATACCCATAACTAACACGAAGAATCAAAATAACTTTATAAAAGTAAATAAACATAGGTATTTGTTCTTGGATACTTTTGCGAAGGCGTGTCTTGCAAGTCCACTTACTTACTTATTGCACAAAACTTGTTGCGGGACTGTTTTGCGTTTTATATCGTTATACGTAGTTTCTCCAAGGAGTTGTAATAAATACCTGACGCGTAGCTGCACTTAATTCTATACGATCGCAAGAGACATAATAAGAATACCTCGAAAATCTTTATAATAGGAGCATGGAATGCGTACATTCGTCGAAGTTGACTCTACCCTGTGTCCCGAAAGAAAAACTACCACCGTAGCAAAGAAACTCTCAAGATGCAACATGGATATCGCGGCTATAAGTGAGACCCATCTAAGTGATAGCGGAAATCTTTGCGAGCCGATGAGTACGTATTATTGGATTCGAAAACTAGCAGAAGAGCAAGCAGCTAGCGGAAATTGACTTCACAGTGCGTAACAAAATTACGGCATTCTTAACACAACTTCTGAAAGGAAGTTATGATCGCATAATGACCTTGTGCTTGCCAGTTAATGAAACTTAATTCTATCCACATCATCAGTATCTACGCACCAACCTTAACAGCTAATGATGATAATAAAGCAGAATTCTATTGGGACCTGCCCTGCGTTCTTACGGGAATTCCACCTCAACACAAAATTGATTGATGATTACGAAGCATGGCGTGGTACCCTTGGTTGGCTTGGAGTTTGTCACTTTGTGCGCAAAGTTTGACCTGTGCCTGACTAATACCTCCTTCGCCTAGCAGATAAATATAAGACCTCGTGGATGCACCCTAGATCCAAGCAATAGCACCTTATGAATTACATTATTGTGTTTAAAAAAGATCTGAACCACGTCTTGGTGACAAGAGCTATGTGGGGTGTGAAGTGCTGGGTGTGGTCAGACCATCATCAAATCGCATCGACTAATTCGATCGAAGATGCGTTTGTAAATAAAAGCTCGTCAACGCGCAGCGCATAAGAAACCAGTGAATGTTTGTGTTGTCACAGCGCCAAGACATTTGTATGCCAAAAATCTTTATGATAATTATCGTGTCATGTACTATACCATAACCACTGAAGAAAGACCAGAACTGGTTCGATGACTTACATAGGCAAGGAAATCAGAGCATTTCTTGAAAGCCACAAACTAGAACTGAGATTTCTATCAATCACCGATAGACGAAAATCCATTCAATTCGAACTAAAAATTAAGATCCGTGACTTAAAAATCAACAGTGGCTCGATATAGCAAAACACATGCAACTCTGTGCTGACACAAATCAAACGAGTAGATTTATCGAAGAAGGCTTGAAAACAATTTTCGGACCCAAATTGAGAAAACGGCACCAATACATTATTATATGCTCGTGACAGGGACTGTAAACTGACAGATCATAAGTAAATCCAAGATAGGTGGGCTGAACATTTACCATACATTGGAAATCTTGAATGCCGCCCCATCAAGGAGAGCTTAGCAAATCCATCAACCCTTGGTAAATTCATGTCAGCCGTCAAAAGATTGAAGAACGGTAAAACACTAGAAGCCGACTGTCTACCATCATAGGTTTACAAATATGCTGGCCCACAAATACAAAGTAGGCTCTTCAACTTAGTGCTCAAGGTATGGGAAGCCGAAATTGTACCCCAAGACTGGAAAAATGCCTCCATTTGCAAATTTTATAATGATAAAGGTGAATTATTGGACCGTGGTTCTTACAGAGGCACCTATCTCCTGTCTTCCACTGGGACGGTACTGGTTTATATCATCGATAGCCGCTTATCAAACCCTGTGGAACAGATACTTCCAGAGACTCAATGCGGTTTTAGACCCCAATAAATATAACCAGCGATGTGAAGCAAGGCTGTGTCATGGCTCCCACGTTATTTTTACTCTATTTCTGGGTGAATCCTGAGATTGCCAATATTTAGTTGATTCCCCTGGCGAAATTTATTTTCACACATTCTTTCTAAGTAACAATGTAATATAAAATTTAACTTCATTATAAACACATTAAACTAATTGGCATCACTTTTGGCCGGATGGTTCTCAATATATAGCAGTTTAGTTTTTTTCTTGTCAGGGGAATCAAAAAACGACGACAAGGGAATCAAAATCAAAACAAAGATTTAAAAGAAAAACAAGATTTATTATTTTTTTAACGTAGCCTCTAATTTTTTTGTAGTCTAAGATGTTCTGCAAGTCGTTTTTTTTAATCTTTCTTGCCTTGATTGTTTTGGGGGCATTGCTCAAATCTGAAATATGAAAACAGGCAGGAATTTCGTGCGAATTAAATAAGATAAATGATTTTAATCGATAAGACGGTTTAAAAAAATTATGTATAAGAAATATAACGAAAACTTTCTTGTTTTCACAGAAACCTTTTGATTTCCATAATACATTTTGATTACCTTGGCGCAAATACCAAGGGAATCAATGCCAATGGAATCAAAAAACACGATGTTTTTGTCGATTCTGATAAAAACAATTCGTTTTAAATAATATGAATGTAATAAATAAATAATGATCATTAAAGCTGTTCCATGTACACCCGAAAACAAATCCTTAAAACTCAAATTGCAATTATAAACGTGATCAGGGTAATCAACGAGCTAGCGAACCAAAACCAGGGAAATCAAATGTTTACCTTCGTAATTTCGTCCTGGACCAACGAGCAGCGCAACCTTCAACAACTACGTTGGAAGCGCTACCGGCAGCGCTCGTGCGACGGCTCGGAGACACTGTTCTAGAATATTTTACTAGAGATTTACGAAGTTTAGTGACGCGCCACGGGAATCACTGTTTAGTCTCGGACAAACTTTATATTATAGTTCTTAATAAAACTATCATAAATACACAAGGCTTATATTTTTTTTATATATCTACAACAACCGTGGTAGCGATTAGACCGCATTGTTTATTTTGTTTATGTTCGTAAGTTAGGGTTTTGTCGGTTTGTTGTTTGCAAAATGTGTAGCGGACGCGCCAGGGGTATCAATATTTAGGCCTTTTGGATTTTTTTTCGACTATTTAGTACTAAATTAGACCCAAAAACTATCGTGCTACAGTTAGATCATACATTAACGTGGCATAAAAAAAATATTTTGACATCAAATTTAAATACTACGGGTACTTTTTTTCTTCGGACAACGTAAAATTAACCTCTCAAGATTCACCCTTCTCGGCTCTGCTAAATGATGCTCTACTACATCATAGTCTTGGACAGATTGAACTCGATTTTCGCACTGATAAAAGTGTCTTCGACATCTTGGGTTCCCGTACTTGACACACTCTGGTTTTCTGGAAGATATCTTTATTAGCGATAAGACCGCCATTGTAACCATAGAAATAGTAGTGTTTATAATAGTTGTGTAACAATTTTGATGTACAATAAAGTATATTCTATCTATCTATCAATGCTGATGATGTATGCGTGTTAGTTGATCGTGTGGAAACTCTCCAAGACTATCTTAATAACATTCAGGCCTCCTATTCTAGAATTGGCTAGTAATAAGCGTAAAGAAAACCCAAGTTAGAAAACAACCACCAAGGGAACGCCGCCCTGCCCGGGGTGGGAGGACTCATTTGATGATTTTATCACTTAAAAAAAAGGGGACGTGACGATGTCAGCTCAACCGTTAAGTATAATTCTTTATCATTGGATACCGCATTTTAAATATCTCGGGAAGTCTAGTCTTCAACGACAATTGACTGGCGTCTGAAATTCCCGCACGGATTGCTAAAGCAACCACCGCGCCGCCTTTGGGAAGCTTCACAAGCGTGAGCGTGAAAAATATGCGTTTATAAAGCCTTTGTTTTACCAATACTCACCTACTCCGCGGAAACCCTGGTGTCGATTTAGAATAAAACATCTTTTGTGTAAAATACCAGGATTTACTTATTTTTCCTTCGGATGGGACTGAAGGTTAGGGGCATAAGCTACTGATGGAAGTGAACAAATACTGTTACTTCATTAAAGGTCGTTACCAGATTAGAGTCAAGACGTTTCAACAATAACAAAGGATTTTTTTCTGTGTTTTAGTAATTGATAGAAGATATCCGTTTATTTAGCTTTTAGGCACTTCATTTTACATACCATAAGCTTCTATGGCAGGTTTTTTCTTCGCACACCTAAAAACATAATGTCAATCGATTAATGTGATTAAAACACAGCAGAGTATATTGTTTTTAACTATTTGAAATCTGTATAGTACTGACATACAATTTTTGTACACGACAATCTGTGAACAGTAAAACAGAAGTTTACGATGTTATACTTCATTATTCAAATATTTTTTCCAACAAAAAACAAGTTAATTCAGAAGCTCCAGTATAACGTAAATACTTTCGCATGCAAAAAGTATGTATTTATGTTTACTTAAATGACTTCTTCGTGTAAAAACTACGTAAGTGATACTTACACTTTCGGACTAACCTAAAATTGGAGCATGCATAATGCAATAACTACACTTAACGCAGGTAATGCGGTACACCAAAGATGACAACAAAGCAATATCCATATTTACATCGGCATCTTTTGTAACAGTTTCGGGGATTATTTGAGTAACCGTATAATTCAATCTTATCTCACAGTATACATAACACAATGAAAAATCGGAAACTCTATCATTTCACTGCTGCTAAATGCCATCTTTTGATCTATAAAAGGTTTTCCTAGGATTTTTTTTACAATCATGAACACGTTTTTTTAAGCTCCTGAAAAGTTGGCCGATTTCACTTACCGCTTTCTTACAGGAAGGGTGCGATATTACTGCAATAAATCAAGGAGTTACGAAATCAGAGTTGTAATTCATTACCAAAAGTAATGATTATTATTATTAGTAAAGCCTATTAAATATACTTAATAGTTATGCATAGTTTTTTTTTTTTACTTTACCCCGCAATTAGTCCTGTATGGTGGGTGCGTTTACAAACATAGAAACTCACATGACACGAACACCCAGACCCGTAACAACTAATTGCAGATCATACAAATATCTGTTCCGTGCGGGAATCGAACCCGCGACACTCGGCGCAGCAGTCCAATTGCTCAGCCACTGCACCAAACGTGTCGACGCATTATTCAAATATATCGTGATTATCGGACACCCGCTTAAGGCTTAAGGGTTTATTGTATTCATCATTATGAACAATTTTGGGCTCTCAACTGTTGCATAAATTTTTATTAAATAATTATTATTTTTCTTTTCTTTTTATTATTAATTTTCGCGATTTCAGGTCCCATAGTAAAAGAAAAATTAATCATACTTATTTATGAGTACAATAACCTCTTAAGAGGGTGTGCGATAATTTTATCCACTTTTCGTAGAATCACCCAATAGCACAATAGATCCGCGAGAGAGAGAGGACAGCGTCCTCCTTCCGCCCCAACCGCAGTGGTACACGGCGTCGGACGTCGGCAGACGATCTCCGGCCACCGTAGGCGCGGGCATGCGGACAGTGAGTAAAGGCCCTGCCCGGGGCGGGAGGACTCATTTGATGATTATACCAAGATAAAAAAAAAATAGCACAATAGATTTAGGACGGTACACGGAAATAAAAACAGTCGACGGGTGAGTCAATACACTCGATGATGGCTACTTTTACCTAACTATGACAAAATATGTAGGTATAACGCAAATTAACGAAAAGAAGTTATAAATAAATAATACAATAAGATCTTATTTGTATTATACATATACACTTATTTTTTCAATGAGGTTAAATTGCAATTTGTTAAATAAGGACTTATTTCCGACCTCAAGCTCCTTGAAACTGCTGCTTTGTAATTGTTTACATAATTTCGAAACTGTATTGTTCACATGTTTTTGATATTTGTGAATTAAAACCGATCTCAAGCTCCTTGAAACTGCTACTTTGTAATTGTTTACATAATTTCGAAACTGTATTGTTTACATGTTTTTGGAAATTGTGAATTAAAACCGGTCTCAAGCAGATTGAAACTGCTGCTTTGTAATTGTTTACATAATTTCGAAACTGTATTGTTTACATGTTTTTGAAATTGACTTGGTACATAATAATGTAACTTAAAGTTGATATTATTTTTTGGCAAACTATCGTTAAGGAAATTTTGATAAAAATGTGTACTTAGTTAATTTTGACTCAGTTTAACGTTTACATAATTATTGGATACAGTTGGCAGAACTTATTTTTGCAATTTAAATTTTAAGGTCGTATCTATGTCTTTGCTCGTGACTGTACCTTTCCTACACGACATTATTACATTTCGAAAAAAAAAAACAACTAATTCGTATTTCATCTTATTTATTAGCATCATGCTTGTGATCCTAAAAATGTTAAGCAGAATGTACCTTTTACTCGTAGCTTACCCACATTTCGATACTTACTCGTATGTAATGTTGTGCTGAACTAACCAGCAAATTCGTGGCCGCTATGGTACTACGAAACTTATGTAGGAAAAAATTTACAAAAAATTAAGTGATACTTAAAACTCCAATTAAATCTAAGAACAATACAGCTGATAATAATTTTCTATGCAAATCGAGAGACGTGGATTCGAATTCAGTGCAAATTAATTCATCTAGCATTGTTTGTTTAGTCCTTTGTCCTTGATTGAGGACTGCCCTTTGTCCTCCAATAAGGACTGGACTGAACTGAATAATTCTGGCCATTAGTTGATTGCTTTGATGCGTAAACTAAGTTAGTAAAATAGGATTAGTTGAATTTGTGGGCGTTTTTATTGGAAGTCGTTTTGCCAGTGATCGTTGAGGGTTGAAATTGCCGAATAAACATTATTATGACAAAATTCTACCCACTCATTTGGGGACAGGACTTCCCCGAATAGGTGGGTGGAAGTTTATCATAGTAAACACTTCGTCACAGATGCAGTAGGCGACTAATAGGCACAATAATTTTAAATCTTACTTCTAAAGAATCTGGCCCTCTATTACCATCGCATTTCTAGACGTGGGCACTCTTGGGCTTCTTCTGGGTATGCTTCATAGTCGACTTTGTCTTTGTTACCTCTAATCTACATTAAACAAGACCAAATCCATCTCGGAAGAAAAACTTAGAAATCATTGTATCACTTAAAACAGTTTTAAATGTAGGCAGTGTATTCATGATGTTTATAATTTGCCGACGAGTTTCTGATATTTCAGCACTGTTGCATGCGCGAACTAACGCGTCTAACTAATTCGTTAATCAGCTGTCATGGCGTTGAAAAGTCATTGGTTTCTAGTCCCAAACTAAACAGAGCTTGTGTTATGGGTACTAGACAACTGATAAACATACTTATATATTTCTAAATACATAAATATTATAGATAAATTACACCTTTTTTTATCCTGGTAATATCATCAAATGAGTCCGGGCAGGGCAGACAGACTGAAGACTGACTAAAATCCACGGTGTCCTTCAGTAGCCCTTTATGTTCCGTGGTCACGGTAATAGAAATAAGTCCCGCGACCCCGGCAGGCTTTGGCCCTTTGAGAGGGGGCCCTGTCATTTTGCTGACAGCTCTTTGAGGCGCGCGTGGAACACCACGCGCCGTCGACCCGGGATAAATTGAGTTATTCCACTCTGATCCCCAAAAACTGATCCCCTAGAAGTAAAAATATATGAAAGGGGATCGGTTTGGGGATCAGAGTGGAATAACTACACTACATATGAATATGAATATATATAATATATATAATATTCATACACTACTATATTACACCTAGACACAGAACAAATGATCGTGCTCATCACACAAATATTTGTCCTGGGTGGGAATCGAAGCCACGACCCCCGGCATTGCAGTCAGGGTCACTAACCACTAGACCAACAGGCCAGTGATGATGTGCGCACGCTTGCCCAGAAGTTACCTATTCATTCTTGACTCGACTTGCCTCATTTAATTAGATCCAATGTATTTCCCAAACGTGTCCTAACAAACTTTCACAAACAACCAGTTAAACTCTGTAAACCCTAGTGAACTAGCTAGTTTATAAACTCCGTAATAATTAATAAGCAACCCTAGTGGGGCAGTTATTAATAGATACCTTTGAACTGTTCATTTCTAACTGTGCGTTAAATGCATCAGACATAACCTTGTATGCGTCGGTAAATAGGGACCTTAGCTTACATGGTCAGGAGAAACACTGTTATCTTTTTTATGATTAACTAGCGGCCCGTCCCGGCTTCGCACGGGTGAAAGACCCGGTCTAAAACCCGGTCCCGATGGTTACAAACGCCACAAAAAAATAATTATCCGAATCGGTCAAGCCGTTTTCATGTTATGTCGTGACAACGGAAAACGGGTTTCATTTTTATATATTTAGATATGGGTTGCTTTTGGTCCCAATGTAACACAGAGGCAAAAGATAAGGCCTAAGATGGAGCGAGACAACTCAGAAGAACCTGGAATAGACTGGACTCCTGCACATCGGCAGAGCATCACAGTCTTTTATTTGTTTGGCCAGACTCAGAAAGGATGGTGTGGAAGCCAGGCGGCCCTGATGTGGCCTACCTACCGCCATTGGGATTGCTCATCCGTCACCGTGCTAATGACCAGGGCAGACCTCTAGGAGGCGGATTCCACCCACTCCAAATACCAGTTGTTGATCCGATTATGTTGAAATTTTGCACATACACCTTTCATCCCGAAAAACGTGTTCCTCCCGAAGAATATAACAATAACGTTGATGTGATAATCGATGGCGTGTGTAAAATCCGAATCCATTTTTATATTCGTATAACAACACACACACTAGAAGCTTACATTATACTTACTTTTCATGAAGAAAACAATAATAACATTGATATATAATAATAGTTGGCGTCATGTGTATAATCCGATTCCATTTTCAAATTCTAATAACAAAACACTAGAAGCCTAAAAAGTAAATCAGAAAAAGTGGACATTCTGCGAAATCCACATTTTGCGAAGTGGACATTCTGCGAAAGGGACATTTTACGAAGTAGACATTCTGCGAAAGAGACATTTTGCGACAAGTGGACATTTTGGGAAGTGGACATTGTGCGAAGGAGCCCTACATTTTAACTACTAACAGACAAATCAATGCACATTGCACAAAGAACACACACAAATTCAATGCATAAATCAGTTATAAACTTAATCTACAACTCAAAAACCTCCATCTATCCAATGTCTCTCACCACAAACTCACGAGCCAAAGACTATCTAACAATACAAATAAGTTGTGTATTTTGAAACGGGGTCCATTTTAGTTTAACCTAGTTCTCAGTATGCGGACAGAGTTGATTAAACCCAACAGTTTGTCTTTGACAGAATTAAATGGAAATACTTTGTATTTTTAGGTAGGATTTATTTTAAAGATAAGTTTGGGGACCGTATTTAAGCGTGATACAAGCTTTGTTCTGAGAGTCCTAGATAAACTGGTGTTTTGTCAAACATAAAATTATAACTTTGCACAACTTTTAACGAAAATAATTTGGACAGAGGAGTATGACACTTGTCACAAAGTCCCAAGGTATTCGCCACTACTGACAGTTGTGGGTCGTGGATTCAATCCCTTTTTAGAAAATAAGGATTTCAACCAGAGTTGTAGGCGCATTATCATCAATCTATAGCAGTCCACTGATAGACATTAGTAGACCTCTCCAATCCCACGCCATTTCACTGGATTTCCTGCGTGTTTCCAAACACATACAGTCATACAACCCTAATCTCTTCAAAGTTAGAGTGAAGAGGCTTCTTCTGGGTAAGCTCGCTCCATCGTCAACCGTGTCTTAGTCACTCCTGACCTCGACTAAGGTCAAAAGCAAACCAAATACACATAAAAAAATATAAAAATCACCGGTTGATTAACCAAAATATTTCGAGAAAAGACTAGGTAGATGACTCCTTTATTTTTCCCTAAGGAAACGAAATTATACACAATAACTGACTAAAACCTATTTTTTATATTGAAAGTAGTTAACGCTATAAAAGGAAACGACTATGAGCCATACTGTTTTATTTTTATATCAAACGGCACGCTGCAAACAAATTGCTTTTACATTACTGGCAGGCGTTGTAGATCGCTGCGCGTTGCTTGCATATTGGCATTGCAGAGAAGAAAACTGACTTCATTTCTCCATTTATGTTCAACAATATTTAAATATTCTTGAGTTATTATAGCAAGTTTCTTTTAAATATTAGCTGACTTAAATATAACAGGCAATCGATCTCCCTTTGTAAGTAGTAGCCCTACTTCTGCATTGGGTTGCTCGCATGATAGTATTTATATATTGAAATAGTTAATATACATAGGTAAGTAAAATGCAACCAAGTCGCAAAAGGACAAGTTCTCAAAATGGCATATTCTCTTAAATCAGACGACGGGTCGACGGCGCATCGTGTTCAAAGAGCCGTCAACAATCTGACGGGGCTCCCTAAGAGTTCCAAAGCTTGCCGGGGTCGCGGGACTGTCTCACCTGGTAACCGTGGCCCTGGTACGTAAAGGGATATTGAAGGATCATCGTGGATTTTAGTTTACTATGTCTGATAGTCTCTTCCATCCCTGGGCGGGAGGACTTTACCGAGATAAAAAAAGGCTATTAGCACGAACCTATCGTTAAATAATTTGAAAAAAGGCTTTCTGAGCCCAAACCGTTTCTATAATTGCCCTTTTTCAATCTACACACTTAGGTATATTTCCCATGGCAAATCTCTTTATCAAAATCTAGTACGTAGTATTAAAAATTACATGAGTATATCCAGATTGGCGGCAGAATTTTCTCGACATAAAGACCATCTAAACCTGCGTCAAATGCCACAAAAACCTACGATAACTCCTTTCACCCCAGCGAACACAATATCACTATCAATTGAAGTCTCCCCCAATGTGTGCACACGTTTTGTGGGCCACAGTGTGCGATAGTGGGTCACCCTACTCAACCGGTGAGATTGCGAGTAATCTTCAAGTTGAATGTAAAGAGGTTCTTTGAGGACAACCTACATAATGGAGAACTATGTTGTTGATACGGATAGTGTCAACTTTTTGGATTGGGAAACTGTAAAAATTACCTGACTGCGTTGCCTGGGTCGTGGGTTCGATTCCCACCCAGGACAAATGTTTGTGTGATGAGCATGATCATTTGTGCTATGTCTGGGTGTAATTTATCTATGATATGTATATATTTAGAAATATATAAGTATGTTTATCAGTTGTCTAGTACCCATAACACAAGCTCTGCTTAGCTTGGGACTAGATGGCGTTGTGTGGTAGTTGTGGAATATTATATTATATTAAAATCTTGAAATTTGAAATAGGATAATATCATAAACCTATATCTTGCTTTGTATAGCGGGTTGATATCCACAACTCCACGTACGTCATATGCGCGTATTTTGCGTGTGGAAAACTCTCGTCTACAAAGTTCTTACTTGGGATGAACTGCGAATGGGACTAACCGCTAATGTGATCTTTTGTGGACGCGCAACGAATTACAAATAGGACAAAGCCATCTCAATCACATTGAATGTTAATTTTCATATTTATATTAGGCAATTTCAGATTATAACAGCAGGGCAGGACGGGAGGGACTGTCAGACTTGTACTGACTAAAATCCACGGTGTCCTTCAATAGCCCTTTACGTTTCAGGGTCACGGTAATTTGATACGTTCCACGATCCCGACAGGCTTTGGCCCTCTAAAGGGGGGCCCCGTCAGCTTGCTGACACTCTTTAAGGCGCGTGGAACACAACGCGCCGTCGACGGAGGCATGGTCCGTGGTCGCCCATACTCCCCGTCTGCATGCCCGCGCTCATAAAGATACATTAAATTCAACATTGAACAGAATTCCCTGTTTCCAATCATTGAATTCCGCACAAAGGGCGAATGATATCGACTGTCACTATCAATGGCCGCCCAGTGCGATGATTCATGGCCTGGCCTTTGAAGCCATTTAATGGCCATGCTATTGTCAGCTGTAAAGATGGACTGTGTGTTTTGATGTCTTTCCTGGTTTTATCTTTTTATAGAATGTCTATGAAGAAGGCGTCATCTCTTTGTGGCAGTACTCGTTGGAGCGTATTAGGTAGTTCAATTTTTGCAATGATTTGTTTCATTTGCATTGTTTAGTGTAATTCGTGTAATTCATTTCATCAACAGTTTTCTGAAAGAAAACATCGTCAGGAAACCGGCATGTCCTATAATGGATATGATTGTGACATCTACCAACCCAAACTGTCCCGCGTGGTGGTTTATAGCCCACTCCCTCTGCCAAGAACGAAGCCGGTTTTCCAGAACTAAAAAGATTACAGGCTGAATATCTAATTAGTTGGGCTGTATTATGTTAGTTGTTTCTTTGTTTGAATTTGTGATAATATTTGAGTACTGATAACTTAACAAATTGAGGGTAATAGCATTGAAAACCACTTTGTTCTCTCATGCAACTGAGAGAACAAAGTGGTTTGAACAAGAGGATCTTATAAAGCAGGCTGATAACCTCGGAAGGCGTTAGGCCTCCTAGGGCCGCATAGCTTGAGGGTCCAATCTACGGACTGGGAGTGACCTTCTTTAGGCTTCTGGGATATGCGCTCACAGTTCTCAAGTGCCGCGCATCTGATCTTTCTGGACAATATCATCAAAAGGAGATACCCTGGTTTGCAGCATATTCTTCTCACATATTCACTTCTTTTTCAGAAGGAAACAGCACTTACTAAAAAATCCAAAGCAATCTAATAAATAATATTTGTCATATAAAAATCTAAATCGTTATAATAACTTGAACATTAAACCGGTAAACGTATTAAATTAGGCTATTCAATTTCATTCAGTCCTCAAGGTCACTTTCCGCGTAGCTATTGTTTGTGCTCTAAATATAGCGTTTTTGCTAGTAACACCCTGTTACGAGGGCGTGGCTCTTACGTCAGATTTCACTACGTCAATGGATTCATGGCCTGTGGCCTGATGGGGCCGATGATGATTGAAATTTGCGGCCTTGATTCGGATATCCTTGTAAACTCTTTTTAGCTGGGATAAGATGTTTTCTCAATCAGTTTGAGGCTGGAATACTTTTATTTAGTATCAAAAATATCCAATCCTGCTAGTTGTGCCTGATCTCTGAAACTACTGAACACATTTTGGAAATTCTTTTACCAGTAGAAAGCTACGTTGACAATGATATAGACAATGTGTATGAATGGCATGGTGAATAGTGGTGGCCCAGTGGTATCGGTTCCGACTTACAAGTTGTAGGTCGTGGGTTCGAACCCAATCTGGCACATTACTTTTTATAATTTATTTCATCACCACTGGTCTCAAAACGGTGAAGGAAAACATCGTGAGGAAACCGGCATGTCCTAGAACCATCAAATTCGAAGACATATGACATCTGCCAACCCGCACTGGGCCCGCGTGGTGGATTATGGCCCACTCCCTCTCATAAGAGAGGAGGCCTGTGTCCTAACAGTGGGAACGTTAAAAGGCTGATGATGATGTATGAATGGCACCTGTTCGAAGCCAGAGCGAGGCTCTAACATTTAAACGCGTATCTAGTGGCAAGACATACTTCATCATCAGCATCATCAACATATCAGCCGTATGATGTCCAATAGGACCTTTAAACGCGTATCTCGTGACAAAATCTATTTCATTATCAACATTAGCATCATCATCATTATCAGCTGTATGATGTCCAATAGGACCGATCAGAAATGGCTTACATCCAGCGCGATCTTCATCAGATCGTCTGACTTTGTGTGTGGGTGGAGGTCCGACGCTGCACTTGATGGTGGGTGGTTTCTATTCGAGAACCTTACGGCCCCATTGGCCATTAGTTCTGCGTGCGATGTGGTCTACCCACTACCATTTTGCACTTGCTAATTCGCTAGGCTCTGCATAGCTCGTTGGGCTATCTTGAAGTTACTAATGAGGCTTTAAGAGGATACGTTTTGTTTCAGCGCCATTTAAGTCATCACTGGTAACTTATATTGGTCTAAAACTTTCGAGGCAAGAGCTATTTAGAGCTATCAGTTCGTACCACTATTACTTAGACATCTACCGCAAAGTTTTTATAGATTTTATATTTTCACCCCACGTACAGGCGGTAAACTTAACTTTTATGCATTAAACATCATGTGCCCACGTGCTAGCGTTATGGCTGCATTGCACGACCGCTACTTATAGGCAACACGAAGTATTCCGCATTGGGCACCCGTTGAAATGGCACCTGAGGTATTTCCAAGATCTGCCAATATTGCAAAAGTCAAGTTATTTTTTAGTTACTTCGGCAGTTAGTTTTTTTAAATAATTAGACTCGTGTTTTTTCTTTTGTTACCTCAGACCAACAAAAAAAGAAAGACGGCGCGCCGCGAACATCATAAGTGAAGCCATGAAACCGTGCTCCTGCAAGTATACATACACGCTCACGCACACACCTACACTAAAACCATGCTCATCGCTCTCAGTACGTCACGAGTCGTCGTCACGTAAATTTAGATTTAAAATATAGAATTATGCCTTCCTGTGTAGTGAAAAGTTGCAAAAACATCAGCAAATCACATAAAAAGTAAAAAAAAAGAAAATTAAACAAAGAAAAAATGTAACAAATGGCAATCCTTCGATACACACATAGATAAAAAGGTGGCTTCACTTTTGATGTTCGCGGCGCGCCGTCTTTCTTTTTTTGTTGGTCTGAGTTTGTTACGTTAACCAAAATTGACGGAGCTAAGACGCTTTTAAAATTCACAATACGTCACTTCTAGGTGTAATTATTCATAGTTTTGACGTCAGTAGCCGCCCACTCCGGAGTTTTGATGCATTTTGTCTTAGACAACATTCATTTATTTAAAAAAAAACATAATCTTAAGACCTTTTTTTTATCATGGTAAAATCATCAGACGAGTCCTCTAAAAAGAAATATTTTTTTGAAAAGAAAATTGCAACTGCGAACAGCATTACAAATTGCGACGCAGAAGGAACTAGAACTCCAGCGTACGGACGGAAAACAGAAAATACTGTTTGGTGCCAAACTCCGACAGGATAGTGGTCGCGACGCAGGCATCCCTGGTGAGGCCTACCACCACCATTAGTTGTAAGTTGTTGCAAGTAGCCTGAGGTGTACGCGAGGGTGGACTGTTATGGTGTGCATCGCACCGACTCCAAAGTTTTAACGAACGAACTTAGCGTGTTGCGAGTTCGATTTCCGCACGGAATAAATATTTGTATGACCTACAAATAGTTGTTTCGGGTTTGGGTGTTTGTGTACGTGAGTATCTATGTTTGCAAACGCACCCACGACACAGAAGAAATTACTAGTATAACGCAACGCAAAAAACATTATATCTGCTTTTATAATATTCAAGTTAGGATATTGTACGACCTCCACGGTTGGCTCGTAATGACAGCTGGCAATCGTTTTGGGTCCAAAGTTTTTAGGACAAGTCCTTAGCACGAGGAACAACTCATCGATACGTGAAAAGTTTAGGGTTGAACTTTACAATGTAAAGAGAGGGTTGAATACAAATTGTTTGAGGTTCAAAAAGATAGGTAAAAGTATTAATGGCACCTATCATCTTCTTCGTCTTTCTGCCCTGGCCCAAAATCAAATGACGCCATGTCATCCACCTACCTTTTAAAAACCATCGGTCAATTTTAGCCGTATTTTACCGTAAAGCGTTCCTGAATTATTATGACGTTAATTGTATGGAAAATGAAAAAGTGCCTCTAGGGATTTCTGTCATTAAAAATTAACGTCCAAGTACCCTTACGCCAATATGTAATTAGAATTACGGCTACGATATTCGGCACTTATTTAAAATAAAGATTACCTCTATTAATTACCTTGATTAAAATACACGTTGTTTCTTACCTGATAAGTCAACCTGCGACCCCGGGCGATTTGTTTATTTTATGTGTGTTTATAACCTGGTCGCGGGACTAACAAATTACCGTAACCCCGGAACGTATAAGGCTATTGAAAGATACGGTGGATTTCAGTCGCTCTGCCCTGGGTGGTAGCACTCCATTTGATGATGTCGCCAAGATAAAACAAAAAATGTATAAATCACCTAGATTTTACAGTTTACATTTTATCTCAGTATTGGTTTCCTGTGGGATAATTTTGGTCTTCTATGTACACGGGAAAAGCTACGGATAAAAGGTAGTATTAGATTACTCCTTTACTGTGCGTAGGAAGATTACCTTTCGTAGACGATGAAAACAACTCCCATTTCCCTTTTCACGACTTTAATAAAGTACGTGGGTGGGCCACTACTACAATTGCGATGATTCTAGGAACATAGGATAAACATATTTTTTTGCAACGCAATTTGGACAAAAACAAGCCTAGAATATAAATAATATACTTAGCTTATTATGAATATTATGTTATGAATATTATTTAGCTTGATTCAAAGATTATTTTAACGTAGCAAAACATCACGGATGAAATCTATGAACAACAACAAACAAACAAAAGTGTTGCTAAACCGTTCTTTCTTTTGAAGTTGTCCCTCACTAGTAATTTCAGTGTCGTCGACCCAGGCACGGTACATGATCGGACAGAGAGTCGCTCTTTACTCGCCGTCAGCATGCCCGCGCCTACACGGTAGCCGAAAATCTTCCCGCGACATATTATGTGGCCGTGGGCGGCTCCCGGGGCGGCTTACGCTGCTTTCACATTTGGGCGACAGTCGCGCGATAGACGCTGCTTTTGCGCGGCTGTACAAGGTGAAGGAATGTGCTTCTGCCGCGCTATTGTCGCGTTGCTAACGTCCTAATGTGAAAGCGGCCTTATTTGTGAGCTGGATGCTGTCCTCTCTATATGTTATCTGATCAATTAGAAAGGCGAATTTTCCATTCAATATAACTTTCCTCTTGGCCCTTAATTTAATAATCCGCTTCTTAGCTCCCAAATTACCTTCTAGCAATAAAACAAATGTACCAAGTTATTTGTCTTTTCCCATAAAACTTGGCTGGAGAGTCGCCAAGTTAAAATTTGCATGAGCTTGTAACAATGTCAATCAAGTGGGGTCGTATTCGATTCCCGTATCTTGGCGCTTTGAATCCACAAATAATATGGCAGAGCTATACATTCTTAAAAGTTAACCGACTTTATTTTTAACAAAGAAACAGGCAAAATCACATCATAATTAAACTTTGACCTAAAGATGATAAAGGCCCTAGTACGAGTGTCGTGTCTACAATAAGTCCCTCTATTGTATACTAGAGGCGCATTTCATTTTACAACGAATTCACGTCTGATGTAATTTAAGTAGGTACGAATTACTGTCGAAAAACGTAAAATTCGGGACAGAACCTCTGTTCCTCGTTCCTTAACTAAAAGTTAAAAGCATGACAAAAGATTTAGCTAAACCAATCAAAGCAAGAAAATAAAAGCAGGCGTAAACCATTGTTCGCTGAACCTGGGTCAATATATTCTCACATAGCTTTTGAGCGCTGTAGCGGATGGAGGATAAAGTTTAGGAAAAGGCTTTGAATTGTATCAAGCGCTTTACGATGGACGGCCAATTATTGTCGGAGTGTTCTAGGTTCGATTCCAATTTCGGCTGATTGCTATTGTATTTTTTTTCCATTATGTGATGCCTGAGAAAACACGTATAGCCAAAAAGATGCTGCACAGAAAGTCTCCGGTTATATCACTCATCGGATATTAGCCTGATCGAACTATGAGAGTGAAAAAAGGTTGGCCTGACTCGGGTAATTTATTTGCTCACTTCTTTTGTAATCAAATGAACGAGTCTAAAACCTTTTAATAGGGTTTTTTCGGGTGTTAATATCATCGAATGAGTCCTCCCATCCTGAGTGGAGCGGAAGTGACTATCGGATTCTTACTTAATAAAAATCCACCTTGTCGCTTCAGCAACTCTTCAAGAGTGGTTATATGGTAATGATTATTAATATACCTCTATACACGGCCCTGTGGCATTTCCCAGGAGGCTAAATTAACTCTGACAGATTACTACTCTGGCAACAAAGTATAGCTATATTCTCACACGAAAAAAAAGCTATTCAGTTTACCTTCAAGTCACATAATTTAAAAACTTCTCCACACCTCATAGAACTGTTAACTCGTATCCTCCCAAGGGCACTCGAATTATAATGAGTCTGTAAAAGTTTCCCTCATATCTACTATGTATCACTTAGATATTCGTCTCTCGGGAGCAACTGAGATGAGATTTGTGCGGAAAAATAATTTCGTCGCGCAACTATTCCGCTGAGATGTAATGTGCTGGGAGATAGTGTTTAGCTTTCCTATTAGAAAATATTGTGGAGGAAAAGTGCACTGAACAAATGTTTGGATGATGGATGATGACAGTCAGTTGTTTCGGGTTTGGCTGGGTGTGTTTCTAAAGATTCTGCAACGATTCGCCGACGACCGGTTCACCATTGGATGTTTCGTCGATAGGACGAGTCACTTATGGCCGTTTCATCGATAGACTCTTTCACCATTGGACTTTTCGCCGATACGACGATTCATTTATGCCCGGTTCATCGATAGAACCTTTCACCTAGGGACTTTTCGCCAACAGATCTATCGATGAACCGGGCATAAATGAATCGTCGTATCGGCGAAAAGTCCAATGGTGAAAGAGTCTATCGATGAAACGGCCATAAGTGACTCGTCCTATCGACGAAACGTCCAATGGTGAACCGGACGTCGGCGAATCGTTGCAGAATCGTTTCTAAACGGACCCATTATAAAATGAAGATAATAATACACCATCACCATCAATCTATAATATTCCCATTGCTGGGACACAGGCATCCTCTCTATGAGAAGGAGTGGGCTGTAATCCACCATGCGGGTCTAATGCTCGTTGTTAATTGGTAATATCACAGTCATATCTTAGATTTTTGGTTCTTCAAGCTGGTTTACTTCCAAAATTTTCCTTTACCATTTCGAGAGCATTGGTGACGAAATAAATTAAACAATGTACTTCCCCTGCCTGGGTTTGAAACCACGACCTACAATTTATAATTCGGGGTCGTCACCCTTGGACCACAACTGCTCCATGAATAAGGATCCCTTGTAAAATTAAGACAGCTAACAGTTAGGCGCGACTGCCCACGATCTGACGTAAATTAAACAATAGATACTTATTTGTAGAGCCGATTTAAATGGCTAGTTCCTCAAGCTTACTAAATCAAGTAGAGTAAACTAAGCTCAGTAAAGCCGGCACTTCTTGGCAAGTGTACCAATCTGATAATTTATTTTCTTGTAAGCTAACCGAATTTATATCTCTGATCGGGAATGTCTGGTATGCAATTGAAGATTTTGTAGATACGTTGGCATTATTTTCCTAAAAAAAGTAAATTCAAACATAAACCTTAAACGTTCTCTGGACAGTCTAAACAGCTAACCTAGATTTTATTCCATACGAGTCTGACTGTCCCTTCACCCAGGGCGGGAATACTCATTTCAACCATATCTACCGAAAAAAAAGGAAACGGTGTGGTTCCTGTAACAAATCTAGACTTGATGATATCAAATTGACGATCTCATTACCTAATACTTATTTGTCCACTGTTTAAGCAGAAGCTTTCAACCTATCTTGATCAATTTCCGGCACTTATCCCGATACATTGGGGATCAAAATAATCTTATCTTATCGTTAGGTACATCAGTTGTCAGCTCCTCTCTAGCCATATCATGTTCCAAATTCCTTTGTCAGTCGAAATTTCAGTAGTTACCTAACTCAAAGTCCAAAAAAAAGTCAAAATTTGCATATTACGGGTTCTTATTACAAAAAAAAAAACAAAAAATTGGAGTTATAGTCCCAGCCATACGCTTTTTAAAGTACTGCAGTTCCTAAGCAAAGATCTCTATGGATAAGAATGGGCAAGAAACTCCATAGACACAACACGCTTTTTCCAAACATACTTCACACAGTCTATCAATCGTATTCGTGATCTTCTAATTTTATAACTGTCCATATTTAGGCCTTTACCCAATAAACGGCCAAGTTATAAGTTGATACTATTTTTATTTCACACCTTCAATGTACGTTCGTGTCCAATGTTCGTGCAGTATTCTATCATTATATCATCTACATACAGAATGATACCTCAACAATAATTTGGAATGTAATTGGGAGACTTTCTTGAAAATAATCACATAAAGCTAATTGTTTCATGAATGTAACATTCTTTTCAGTCTGATCAAAAACAGTGGGAGTAGAGGAAGCCAAAGATTAGGGTACGCAGAGGGTAACTTTAGTACGAGCAGACATTTTTCTTAAGATTACGCAATAACAAAGACCTTCTTAATCTTTTTTCTGATTTGGGACTTATTACAGAATCTTTACAGATGTATTAGCTAACTGGAGAACTATTTATTTTGCAAATATTAATAAAAACGGTGGCATACATAATATACTTAATTTAGTCAAAGTTTTAGTTAGTCAAGAAAATATAGTGGGCTAGTGACGATGAGAAAATGAAGAACATTACCAAGAACAAAAAAAAAACATGACATGTATTCGTCGATGAAGTGTCGACGTATACAAACAACCCATCTGAGACCAAAGATAGTTTGAAAAAGAAGTTTTGATTTGAAGACACATTGATACGTGTTTGCCTGTAATCATGATTTATTGGACCGTAAATTAGTATTAAAGGATATGCATGTGTGCGGATGGAAACGCATAAACCCACGTTAAAGAGCAAATTTTCCACGATGTAGTTAGAATACAAGACTGGTTATGTTAATACGTATTATTCAGTCTCTCATTAAAAAGATATAAAATCTGTAATAAAACAATTAATATAGAAATTACGCTTCTCGAAGTCACGTCGTCGTCCATATAAACACAATATTTTATTAGATCTCCACAGTATCACGCACTATAGTGCGTATCAACACTACTATCATATCTTTAATCCCAAGATTAGAGGCTTACGGTTTTGAGATCATCAATCATACAATCATGGATTATCCTGTAGTAACATTTCATGGTTTCTGTCACGATAATCAGTTGCCTGTTTATTTTTTATTGGCCTTAGCTTATCATCGTTAATCGGTCGTAACAGGTTCATTGCTGAACCCAGGCATCCATTCACATAGATAGGCTAGTTCTGTCATCCCGGCCTTTTAAACTCAGCTAAAATCCCCGCCAGATAAGTCTGGAATAAAGGTCCTAGTAATGTATCGTTCGAATTCCAAAAAAGGTCATGGTCGCCACGATACGTTTGTTCTGATCGTAGTGGGACAGTTTCTTTACATTTTTTCGAAATTTTTGATATATTGGAATACATTCATTCGACACTTATCTGGCGGAGACTATAGTTCCTACTACTTTCATCCGTCAATGGTTCACCTTGTAAGAGACCTAGACACACTGATTCATAGTTAAATGAGGCGACACGATCTACCATCAAAATTCCAAGAAAACAATGGAACATCAATACGGTATCAGTTCTGACCACCAAGGTCTTTCAGCACTTATCTCATCTGCATTATCTAGTCTATGCGCGGTCGTAGAGCGGCGCGTGTGCCTGGGCGGGCGGGGGGCGCGGAGTGCGGGGCCGCCGGGCTCTATTGGCCCAGCTTACCTCGGAGCCTTCAGTCTGGCGCGGGACGCGACCTCGAGCGCACGTCGCCCGTCCAAACATCTCTCACGTCCAAACCGCGTGTTGAAAATAAAGATTGCTAAATTAAATTGCTAGTGTAAACCTATTTTGTGGGTAGTGTTTTGTTCCCTGCTCAGTGACGTCATAAGCGAGAGCTTAAGTTCGGAGGCGATCGTGTCTTAACGTTCGAGGGCTAAACAGTATTTTCAGTGGAAGTAAGTAGACGGATCGTAGATGTTATTATATGATTGGTAGTGCTTATTGACTGTTGCTTTTAGTTATTTGGTTCCTTGGATCAGTAGGGGATTGTATTGTATGTCACCAGGATGAGTGCTACTTAAGACATTAACATCTATGTTAAGAATATTGAACCGTCTACAAAATATTGATTTGTTGTTTATTTACTTGCACTTCCAAAATTGCATGATCCGCAACATTTATTAAATGGAGACAATTAGTTTTCGTCTTTCATTTAAGAAGCTGAAGTGATTTTACCGTAAATTCGCGTCTAATTACATAAAGAGCAGCCTAAGCAAAGACTAAGGCCGCAGCAAATCTCTTTGACAAATATAGAAGTCTCGTTTATTTTGAGCCCTTAAACCCGTGTTTTGCGATTATAGAGACAAATGAAACATTTATATTAAATCTGCCGGTAAGATAAACTCAGTAGAGCTATATTTGTATGGGTTTTATTTTCAGTAATCCTCCATTTCACTCAAATTATTGAAGGTCAGTGATTCTCCAAAATTTTTCTTTGTTACACTCTAGCGAGACCCTGTTTTCAGCCTTGTCAATGCCGGTCCTACAATGTAACATCATTTATAATTTCAGTCAGCTGAAAGTGTCAAACGATCCTAAATTATTTGAGAAATTTCGGGTATAAAAGGGTATACAATTCTTTGTAACAAAACAAATTTTAATCCTCCCAAAATGTGGAGTTACGTTTTGGATTTTATCAAATTCCCTATTTTTTTTTGTCATTGTGAGTATCTGGATGACATTCCAGTTAGAGAGTTAATCAAAAAATGGTTTATATTATGTATTTGGGTTCATGCTTATTGTAACCTTTATCTATTTTTATTGATAACGGTACTATACTCTTCACAATTAAGATGTCATTATACCTGCCAGCGGTCCGATTTATTTGGTCCAGATTCAAATCTTATGTAACTAGGGATTAAAGTCCACAACCACTTGAATGAATTATGACAAATTGTAAGCCCAGCGGTTGCCAAGGATCACAATAACCAAGTTCTCTGTTTGACCCTTGTCATACGGTGGGACGACAGTCTAGAGAAGTCTGTTTTTATTTTTCTTTCTTCTTTTATGTTTTATAGGACATTTTTTCTGTATTAAGAACATTTTCATGTCTTATCTTTTACGATTCAATGATTTCATAAATTCTATAGCTTGACAGAACGTTGCCTTCGTCAAAAATGTTTTGGCTCATTGTTTTACTTTTAGATCAATATTCTTTATTTCTATCTAGAATAAAACAAACAGTAGCCAAAAAAATGTTATCGTCGAAAAAATTGGCCAGAAACTTTGTTATATCGGGACATGTCACTACATTTCCATCACGTGTGTGTACAATATCTAAGTGGCGGGCTCAAAGGCAAGTTAACGTGTTGGCTAGATCGCTGAGCGTAAATACGTAGTGACCACAATGACCAATTTCCTTTAGTTGACTCATACTACTTGCGGTATCACTGACTACTGACACGTTATGTTTTTCTTTACAATTCATACTAGTAACCTTTTGTTTTGTTTGACCTGGTTCTTTTTTATTACTTGTATATAAATCATCGTCACCTAAACTTATTCCTTAAATTTTGAATGATCTTTTTCAGCTTAAATAATAAACTTACCAGTTTTAATAATTAAATCAACTAGATTTTTTTCAACTGAATTATCTTCGTTTACCATTTCATTGCTCTCACATGTTAAGGCTTCTGATTTTTTGTCTAGCACCATAGGATGTTTCGTCTGAACTCACCAGACGAGTAAACAAATAAACTGCTTCACGCATATTATCCCACTATGGGATTCCCTATGTTGTGGGTGTCTACCATTACAGTCCAATGTCACGTACACCAATAGAACAAATACTTGTATCTGCTAACTATACTGATGTTTGTCCTGATGTGAAAACCAAGTCGACTGGAATTTTTATTGGGTCTTTCACGTCTGTACATGATTCTTTCGATTTATATTAATTACCTCGACTCGAGTTAGCACACATGGACTGTTAGCTACGCTGTCACTATGCCGATTGGTACTAAGAGTTCGCATTGTAAAGATGCGATTTTCTTGAGAGTCCTAAACACAAGTATTTTCGACCATGCTCTAAAGACAGTCATGGAACTATTTTATTTTCTAATGTGAAAATGTCATCACTTAGATGCTCGTTCATATACAACTATAAATTACTACATACCTGTAAAGTCATCAAATGAGTCCTGCCTCTTAGACTAGTTTGAGCCGTTGGGACTGTCAGATTATCCTGTATAAAAAACACCCTGTTCCTGCGGTTGCCCTTTGAGTTTCAGCGCCGAGGTACCGTATTTATACAGTCTCGCAACCCCAGCAGGCTTTTGGCCGTATAGAATTCTCATCAGTTTGGTGATATCTCCTCTAGGCGAACGTGGAACACGACTCGGACATGATCATACCAACTGCTAAATACCTGTTAATTATAACGATTTCGCTACATGACGTTCATTAAATAATATTAAATAACATGATAAATTATTTACCTGCTACTCTTTCCTTTGTTGTGATTACAGTAAAATATTCCTCTCCATACGTATCTAATTATATTGGTTGTGTCACTTCTGTGGCTTGTCTTACATTTAATTCCTTTGACTTCATTTCTATCGTTCATTTGATGGAAGTTTCTTCCTAGATCATACACTAGAGGCGTATTTTAAATTTCCGTACGATTAACGCCGTACATACTTCAAAAACCAGCGTAAATGCCGTAAATACTTCAAGTACCAGCGTAAACGCCGTAAATACTTCAAGTATGGCCAAATCCGTATTTCATGCTAGGGCACTTGAACCTAATGTTCTTGTCTCATTTAATTGAACTAGGGACAATGCCATGGGAAAACCGCAACGTTATGTGACCGTTAGTTATCAACAAGGATACCCTGAATTGATTAGAAGGGAACGCTGTAATTGATTATCACAACATTGATCACGCATGGTTACAACATGGAATTATTAGTGATGACGCTGATGAGTGATGACGCTTGGTTTTATTACATTTTGTTTTAAAATAAGGAAACAATGGTTGTGGGTAATTTAGGTTTTTACCCGACTGCGTTGTTATCGATGGATTTTTATTATCTACGTATTAAATAAATGGTACCACAGTGTCACGGGAAAATTTTTGGTTATAGTTACTACATTGAAAATATTACTTACGAATGCGAAAGTGTATGTTCTGTTTTCACTTCAAAACTGTTAAACCAATTTTGATGTTTGTTGGTACAAAGAGGGATGGAACCATGAATATAGATATAGGCTATATGAGGGAGAGGAGTGAAGCAACGGATATCAGCTAGTAGTTAATAAATTACAAGAATAGCTAATGGAATTGGAGAATCAGTATTCGTTGGAAGATAATAGTTTTTGATATTCAATCATTTCCTATTTGTATTAGAGTCTATAGTTGGATATTTTTAAACGAATATCCAGACACTGTTATTGTCTTATGAAACACTAAGCACGGAAAACTGGAACAACATTTCATAAAATGATCTATGGCCCACTTCAAACAAAAGCGTTCCCAATCTTTGTTTACCGTCGCGGAAAAATAAATCTTGATTGTCACAACATCCCAATAACTTTATGTTGACATACTGAGAGAAAAGAAATAGGAACAAAATAAGCTCAACTCCGCTCAACTCCGCTCATTTATTGGACGAATTGAAAGCGAAATTGAAGAGCATGTATATCATCATCATCTCAGCCGTAGGACGTCCACTGCTGAACATAGGAGATAAAAGGGGAGGCTTTTGATCTCCTCATATACCGGTTGGGAGCGACCTGCATCCAGCGTCTTTCGGCGACCTTTATAAGGTCGTCTGATGAAAAAATTTTATACAAGCTTTCCAGACGTTTTGAAATTACTAAACCGATTTTATTGAACTTCAGAGATACACAATATTATAGCTAAATTAGACACATTTTAACCTTTCCTACAAACAGAGTTCTCCAATTATCTTTTCTATAGGTAGTCATTACTATAAACTGTTGAAATGTTTATTTGTAGGGGGGTAATCTCTGGAAGCATTGAATCGATTTTCAAAATTCTTTCACCAGTAGAAAGCTGTATTGTTCTTGAGTGGCAAAGACTAAGGGAATTGAGAATGAGTTGATGAAACCGCTGACAAAACCGAGTCTTAAATGTTTTTTATCAACTTTTTTAGAGTTATATATGTTACCGGCCAAACCCGATTTCAGGACAAACTAGTTTGGCCTAGGCTAAACTAGTTTCGACAGAGTCCCGCTTTGCGGATTTCCTACTACTGGGTGGTTTTAAAAAAAAGAACCACGAAGAGGATGGCGGGGTCTTTCAGACCCCGCCATCCTCTTCTAACCTAAATTGTCCGAGTCGGGGTGCCAGCAAGTCCCTAGCTTGCAAAAAACTAGTTTAGTCTAGGCCAAACTAGTTTGTCCTGAAATCGGGTTTGGCCGGTAACATATACATAAGCCTGCTATTTTATCAGTGACGTTTCACTAAATTTGTATAAAATGCCGTCCGTTATACACGTTTCTATAAGTTGATAAATTCATTTTTTTTACGTGGTAAAATCATCAAATGAGTCCTCCCTCCCCGGGCAGGGCGGGATGGACTGTCAGACTTATACTGACTAAAATCCACGGTGTCCTTGAATAGCCCTTTATGTTCTGGGGTTACAGTAATGAAATTAGTCCCGCGACCAAGTTGATAAATGCTAGAATTATTATAAGGAAAATACTCAAAGGAAGCATAATATTGAGTCATTTCCTCTGAACAAAATTACATAGAAATCCAAATTATTACCTCTCGGTAAAAATGCGTTACTACCAGTGAATTATATTTAACACAAGAAATATTATACTATATAAAGCTAGAATATAATATATAATATTCCACAACTATCACACAACGCCATCTAGACCCAAGCTAAGCAGAGCTTGTGTTATGGGTACTAGACAACTGATAAACATACTTATATATTTCTAAATACATACAAGTTATAGATAAATTACACCCAGACACAGAACAAATGATCATGCTCATCACATCAACATTGGTCCTGGGTGGGAATCGAACCCACGACCCCCAGCATAGCAGTCAGGGTCACTAACCACTAGACCAACAGGCCTGTCAAATGAAAATAAGGACGCAGAAATGAAATTATTAGCGCGTATTTAATATTTATGATGTTTACTGTTGCGAGCTGAGTTGATTACGGATAGCCAAATGAGGAAAATTTTGGGCTATAATCGACAGTTCGCTTTATATTACGTTAGAAGTACTCTAAATATTTTGAAACATTTCCGTGTATATATTTATTTAGATATTATTGTGAATTTCATTAGATATAGGTTGTATGTTTGTTTAAGGAAAAAAGCGTAACGAAATACCGGTGCTACGGATTACAAAATTCTAGTGCACATGTAAGAAAATTATGTATTTGCCAAGAATTTGGGTTGAATATTAAAACTAAAAAGAGTAAAATAAAATACTTTTTTCAAAAAAAAATTAACCGCCTTCAAAAAAAACCACAAAAAAGGGTAAAATAACCTACAAAATAACTTTTCTTTCGGAAGTCGGTGGCTTTGTTTTATTATTTCGATGTCTTTTTGCCACCGACTTCCGAATTTTTATGGGACCACACTGCAAGTATCCTGCATCAAACAAAAAAAGAATCACACTAATCGGACTAGAAACCTCGGAGTAATCGATGTACATACATAAAAAAAAAAAAAAACATACCGACCGAATTGAGAACCTCCTCCTTTTTTTGAAGTCGGTTAAAAAAGAGGTTCATGTAATGTACAAGTATGTTTCTTTATTCTTTTTAAACTCTGGTACGTTTAAACAGATTTCGTTGAATTTGGTAACTAGTCAAAGTTAAAAAGGAAAATAGGGTATGATGATATTGCCAGTTCTGGTGATCATACTGCCTTGCTTTGACATACAGATTTAGGTTTTTGACATTAAGCACTAAATTGCAATGATTGTTCCCAAAACTAAAACTTGAACTTAGGTATATGCAGGTATATACTTCAACTCATGTTGATAAAAAATATTTGTATTAAATTATTTTAAAAGACTTTTAAGAATAGTTTTTCGTCTATAAACTAAAGGTGTTGTATCCATACAATTTAAATACTTCAAGTAAGCTATACGACTAAATACGTAGAATTTATGCTAGGGCTTCGGACTCTTTGTGACCGTGATGTAATAAATGAGAACAAGATATGAATTGCAACTGCGCTTACGCACACATTTGTGCACTAAATGGATTACGTAACATTGGCAGCCAAGACTATATACGGTCAGGTCTTTTTATTGACCACCTATGCTAATCTCTAATGGACTCTATGAAGAACTCGTCGTCGAGGTTTAATAGATTTTCATCTTTGTTCTCTGGAACATAAAGTTGAAAATCCAGTAAAAACCAACCTGGTAGTGCTGTCTTTAGAGAATACAATTAGGTACAGTAGCTGCAATTCAAGATCTAAAACACCTACTGCTAAAGGCAATCCTCATAGCAATACAATGAAAACGATTGCCTCACCATTCAAGGTACAAGGAAAAGATTATGTACGTAAGTAATGTTTTTCTAACTTTACAGTTTTTTTCTTCACAATATAAATAATGGCTCGGCAGGGAAAACTATTTGAGATAGAAGTTTTTTTAATAGTGAAAGTGAATAGTGTTGGTGTCTGCGAGCTTCTTTAGGTTATATATAGTTATATACCTTACCTTAGAATAAAGTGAAAATGGAAAATTTAGGTGAATACCTAGTTTTTTCTTTCTGTGAAAAAAGAAAAAACACTTATTTGGCGCAAAGGGACCACGATAGACACACACATTCAAATTAAAAATAAAACAGTAAAAAAATATGAATCTAACACAAGAAAAAATAAAACAATTATTTTTGTGTGTCTCACGGCTGCGACAAAAAGTAAAGATATAGTCGGGCGGCGGAGGAGGTGTGACGATCTGATCATGTTCGCGGGACAGACATGGCCAGGAATGGCCCGAAATAGAGGGGTTTGGAAGGAAAAAGGGGGGGCCTTTGCCTAATAGTGGGACACAAAATAAGCTCTCAAAAAAAATGAAAAAGCCGACAGCGGCCTTCGTATTTTAGTGAGTCGACCAGATCAAACATTAGTGCTGCACACTATGCCACACAATGCCGCCGGGGTGCAATCGCAAAAATCGCCTTATCTTACGAGCACTACAATCGTATTATTATTTTATACACGGCTATTCAGCCGTGTATATCAATGAGAATCCTTGAGACGTGGATATTTGTTAATAAACTGCCGCGTTTTCAATGTTATCATTTTACTGCGATCTTTGAGTTTTAGAAAATATATCTCATCTTCTCGGACAGATAAATTGACGATAAATTGACGAGATAGGTATTGTGAAAATGTAGTCGAAATATTTTAGGTTATTTTATTCTTTTAATCTTTATGAAAGAGAATTTTCGCTAATGTGAATATAACACTCTGTGTATAAAATCATAACATCACTTATAACATTATAAAATAAAGTTAACTAAACATAAATCTTTGTATACCTACATATTATTATACGTATACACACAGTGAGTCTGTTTTGCAGAGAAGTTAAAATTATGTGATGTCCCTTGATACAATATAAACTTGGGTATTTTGGAAAACATGCAGCGTCGACCATCATTAATTTGAGTTAAGCGCCACCAATCTGATCAGAGTTCAGAGAGCTTACCCTTATTATTTTAATTAATGTTGTAGATAACATTCATGTACAGCATTGATTTGATTGCAATGTTGAAGTGCAGTCTCAAATCCTTCTAGAATCCAGGTATTCTTTCATTAAAAAAAAAGCTTATAGTTTGCGACCAAGGCATTATAATGATGAATCCAAGCCATTCAGAAATCCACGCAAGTAGGCTTAAATAAACCATTTTAAAAACCACTCTTCAGGAAAAGAATAGCGGCATACACGATGGGAAAGAAGAAAGAAAGAAACTATTAAAAGTTCCAAAGAAGCTAGCAGATCTTTGAAAATTTTAATAGTTCGTATTATCTAGTAACTCTTGTTCTGGGGGCCAATTCTCGGTTGTAGAGATGGTGTCAAACTCGACAAAAAATTCTAATGACGTCATTTTTTCGACAAATTTTACTGAACTCTAACGTAAGCCTTCGACAAATGACGAATTTGACATCCCCAGAATAGCAACTTTTAAAATTTGACGAAAGAACGAGAATTGGCCCCTGGTTCGTACGGTTGGTCGCAAGTCAGTATGTAATCCGATTGTGCGGTATGTTCAGATTCATGCAGATCCAATCAGGACTGACAAGATTTGTAGTATTGCTCTATATTTGTATGGGCTACAGAGAAAACTCACCCCTTTTAGTTGTGACATCACTACCAAAGGGGGTGAGATTTCTCTGAAGCTAACTGTATTATCTAGTCTGTCTTTTATGAACTGGTTTTGTACCGCTACTTGGCCTTCGTTATTGATTAAAATACACATAGTTTAAGAAATTACTAATTTATCTTTATGACTAGTTTACTATTGCGTGAAGTTCGGTAAATATCCCTCGGTAAAAGTATCACCTTAATTTATTATTATTATGTTTTAAGATAGGTTGTAATCTATCTGTGTTCCCATCTAAATTCGTTTAGTAGGTAGTTTTTCTGTGAAAGAGTTACACAAATTCATCCTTGCGAAATTGTTGACGCCGTCTATTCTCTTTTTTTTACTACAGAGTTACTTACCTTTTATGTGCCCAGTACGATCTTCTTTATATGCTCCTCTCCTTAGTCCTGCTGTTTCTGCCCTAGTCTGATGCACCCTTCGACCATTTCAATGCTTTTGATATCTTAATTAATTATTTTTAAACGCATTAACGCATGCGATGCGAATCGTAAAGATGATTTTTGAGGAAAGAAAACTTTACCTACCGCAAAGCGTTTCAAACGAGGAATAGAGAATTTCGGCTTGCAAATGTGGATTGCAATGGCCTAGTTGGTTAAGGCGTCTGGAGTACTTATCCAGAAGACGCGGGTTCGAATCCCACTTGCAATCGGAATTTTTTCTTTCCTCAAAAATCATCTTTATGATATCTTTTTCTAAACATTCGTCTAGATTTCGTACTTTCAGCAATGACTTTAATCAGGCCAAAACCCGCCACTAGGCTTCTGTATCAGCAGAATGTTCTGAGCAACCCAATAACTTATTCCCGCCCATTGACTCCCGGCTAAGGGCGGGAAGATAAGCGCCTGATATAGCCGCGTGTTGCCTTATATAGACTGATGTTCCTTTATACGTTTCTTGGCGGATTAGGTGGATCCTTTACGATGTTTGTAGGTGTGAGGAGAGCGGCTGAAATGGTTTGACGGCTCGTATATATTAAAATTAAAAAAAGCTGCTCACCGATTGTTTCAGAATCTTTTTGAGGTATTCCACTTAAGGGCCACTGGTGCCTTATCTATTCGGCATAAGGCTCTTGTCAAACTTTTTCGCAGGTGCCAGGTGCCCTAAGTGGAATACCTCATCTTTTTTATCATTTTGTTGTTAAAAAAACTTTAGTCGCTGATTACTATTTTGAAAACAGTTTGATCAGTGTAAGACTTCATTCTCTTGCTGGCTTTGCAGGCTTATTTTAATCCCTTATTGGCGTCAATACAAGCCTTGAGTATTTTGCCTCATACTAACTATGTCAACGAGATGATGTACTATGACTAAAACTATGAGTTTACTAATAACATAACATTTAAAACATATTGGAAGGCACAATGGCTCATCGACTGCTGCGCCGCTTGTCGCAAGTTCGATACCCGAATGTTTTTTTTTTTTTAAGATCTGCAAGTAGTTTTTCGGGATCTGGATGTTTGTGTATGTGGTTTTCTATGTTTGTAAAAGCACCTACGGTATAGGAGAAATTCCTAGTCTGTGGCTAGGAATTGGTCCTTTGCACTTACTTTGACGTAGTGTGTTATTAAAAAATAAATATCACGTTATTATAATAGTTACTCTTTATAACAGAGTTTGAATAAAAAAAAACAAGAATAAACAAATACTTTTATACATTTCAACTAGAGAAACTCTCATTTTTGCGACTACTAGAAAGGACGATCTTAGTCTTCTGATTAACTTTGTATCGTGATGTCGGCTCAATAATTGATGTCTTTCCTTATCTTGTTAAACACGGAACAGAGTATCTGTTAATATAATCTTGTAGATTGTGTCATTCAACTGTGATACATGTAATATAAGTACCTATGTTTCTTAATTTTTCCATTCAAATCATACTATTGTATTTGGATGTGTGAATATAGTTGTCTTGGAGGTTCTGTTTTGTGTAGATTCAAATATTTATACGAACTACAAGACGTTTTTTTGCGATTAGCTGTTCGTTTATGCGAATTTAAATGTTTTTAAAAACAGGAGAAATTCCTAGTGAGGGAGCTAGGAATTTTTCCTGTGTTGTGGGTGCTAGTGACTACTGAGCTTTGCTTCTTTTATCTGATCTTTTATAAATTAATGTTCACCCCTGAAACACATGCTCACATCCACCACACGAGCCCTGAGCGGATTTTTTATTTCTTTGTAATAATAATAATAATATTCCACAACTATCACACAACGCCATCTAGTCCCAAGCTAAGATCTATAATGTCAGATTCCTCACGATTTTTCCTTCACAGCTAAGAAAAATAAATGATATTCAGTCTTAAAGACTACAACGAGTAATTAGTTCAAGTAACATTGGTTATCAATGATCATAATCATTTCCTTTACATCCCCAAGTTAGATATGCCACACAAAACTGAACCTAATGAACGATAAAGTCCTACTACCAAGTTCAGAGAGGTCATTCACCTAGTTGCAGGTCGGTCAGTCGCGTTGACAGTCTGACACGCGAACGTTCACGACCTCCCTAACTTTCAGTGAACGAATTGACAGACTTATGCAACTGATTATGATAATGTCAGATTTCTTCGTAAACATTTTAAGCAAAAATTCTACGGTATTTGAGTATGCTTTGTACTTGAAGAATATTATGTGAAACGGTATGGAACAAAATCGGCCACCGTAGGCGCGGGCATGCGGGCGGCGAGTATTTGTCAACTCGCCGCTTGACCATGGACCATGCCCGGGTCGACGGCGCGTTGTGTTCCACGCGCGCCTCAAAGAGTGTCAGTACAATGACGGGGCCCCCCTTAGAGGGCCACCGGAGCAAAGCCTACCGGAGTCCCGTAACGTAAAGGGCTATTGAAGGACACCGTGGATTTTAGTCAGTACAAGTCTGACAGTCTCTCCTGCCCTGCCCTGGGTGGGAGGACATTTGATGAATATCACACGTAAAAAATAATCAAAAAGTTTTATTGATGATGTTATTTATACATTTATGGTGCGTAGTACTCACAAGGCGTGTGTAGCGTAGCGTTCCATGATAACTGGCCATCCCCAAGGGATCTGTATGCTTCAGTTTGGTTCCGTTTGTACTTTAATTAATATACGCTTCGCGCCAAATTCATGTATAGGTAAAGTTCCCACATAAAAATAAGTTACAATTCCGATATTAAATTTTTGTCGGACGGGTAACTTTTTATGGAGTAGAAAAGTTACAACTTTTTACTTGAAAATGGATTTTTTATTCGAACTCGTATAATTAAAAGTTTACGCGTTCGAAGGCAGTTCGCAGAAAAACTGTTGAACCGTTGAGTTTTCAGTCGACTCTGCCATTTTATTTTAGATTTTACCCAGTTTCATAAAATATCATACTTACTTATATCAATAGAAATGCGAAAGTTCAATGTGGTAATGGTTGTCAGTTTTTAATAAAAAAATTAATCGCAATTTATATTATAATACTAATAAAATTGCCGGTTTAGACCCCCTGTTACGCAGTCATTAGAATTATAAAGGCGCTCTCTCACCCCTAGCATTCACCTGTGTAACATTACAGATTCGAACATTTAATCAGTGACGGAAGACACTGCGCACTTTGATGTTACATTACACGCGAATGCTCCCGGTGAGAGCGCTTTTAGATGTGAAATAATGACTTGGTGAAGGTTACGGGTACATACAGATATCAGGCGTTTTCCTCATGACGATACGTTGAAATCATAGATCGCCACTTACTATACGATCCTATCTTTTCACTCACATTCATCTAACCAAGAACCTAGCACGTTTTTGTGAGGTAAAGTAAACGAGAAATTTGACGTTAATTTGAATGATATTATTAGTTCTACCTCGTTTGTATAGCTTTTTCTTTTTCCATACAATCTACCTTGCAACACTTTAAGTATGTAGTCCGACCAAGTTTTACAGAAGTTTCGCCAAAACATCTGGTCATACATGCACACCGGTGTGAGTACTGTGCACTAGACCTCTAAAAACCTCGCCATATTATGAATTAGGAGGCAATTTCTATAAATCAAGAAGTCCAACAGTATAAATAATTCAGTTAAATGATAATAAACTGGTTCATAATAAGGTTAAGGACGTAAATACGTTCTGAGAAGCTAACGACTCGACAGTGATTATGATTATAGAAATAAAACATAACTAGAATTGACAATAAATTCAATAAAAAAAAATAACATTAAAGCTGCATTCGATGATATACAAAAAGACCGATGACCTTTAGAAGATGGGAGAGATACACTGGTTGCGGAAGACGGATGACAGGGTATTGTGGTGCCGCCTGAGAGAGACTTATGTCCAGCAGTGGACTGTAATAGGCTGAGTAGGTGAGATGCAGTCGAAAATGCGATTCCTGTAATAGAAGACCTGATGACAAACCTAAAATTATGAGCTCAATAAAACTTACTCAATAGTGTATTGTAAAAGTCACGAGATTTCACCAAGAGTCTGCATAAATGGGCGACTCGCTGTCCGACCATGGACCGTGCCCGGGTCGAAGACTTAGTATTGTGACGGAGCCCCCCTCTAGAGAGCCAAAGCCTGCTAGTGTTGCGGGATTTACCTCATTATCGTGACCCCAGAATATAAAGAGCTATTGAAGGACACCGGATTTAAAAAAGAGTCTGCATAAATACTGACCGTATTGTAGACAGACATGTATTTGCAAAAGAAAACACATCAGTCGAATAAAACTTGGAATCTAATCGAGATGAAGATCTCAGATAAGTTAGGAAGATTACCAATGACACAACATATAAATATACAAACGTGAATGGAGGTGCGTGTGCAAATAACAACGACACATAACTAGTACATGTGTATAAACAGAAACACACATACGGTGTGTTTGTTGAAGATAAGAGGAAAACAGATAATTATTTAAATGGGAATGCAGTAGTTGTTTGGTTTACTACAATTGGTATTGAAGAATGTGAACAGGTAATTTGTCAAGGCGTATTATCTATGTAATTGCATCGTGCAAATGTACAGGGACCTTCAGTTGCTCTTAGCGAAGTGGTTTTTAGTAATACGAGTCAGGGCGAGTCATTCGTAGATTTTCAAACCAAAAAAGAGGTGACGATATACGACGGTGGGAGGTACAACAATGATAATGGATAGCTAGTGGAACAATTATATTTAATAGTACACAAGGCTACATTACAACATCAAGCTATTCAGAAACAGTTTTTCTTTGCCTCACTTTGTATGCATCTTTCCACACAAGGAACGGTCAGCTTATACTGGTTTTAAAGAGGTTGATGTGTCAGCGGGTGTAAAAGAAGAAGATAATTAAGTGTGGATGGACTGTTTGAATGATAATATTAAATTAACAGAACTGTACTGAACCCGTGCAGTGTAACTCTGAACAAGAAAAGAAAGACGATATGGACAAATTCATAGGTTTGAGAAAAATGAAGACACATGCCACTAAAAAGTTATCTATCTTTTCAAACCAAACATTCATAAACGATTCAACGATACTAAAGTAGTAACAATTAAACATATCCAGCGACATCAAAGGAAATAATGAAGAATTACGCATCGTAAAAGACAATAAATTAATGAAAGTGTAAGGGTGTCACTCAAGTGGGTCACATTCCGTTAGCTTTTGAACTGAAATGAGGAACAATGTGACATACTTTTCTTACTAAGAGTGACCGCACATATGACAGAAATTGTGTCGTGCGTCTCTTTGGTTACGTTGTATGCAGTCGACTTTGTATCTGCTGTATTTTGTGTAATGGGCTTGAACGACATACTATCGCAACGTCGGCACTCCTATGATACAGCGATAAAGGTTATATATTTGTAAGTGATGGATATTGGGTCATGGTAATCATCGGAACTACAGATTACATCGTGAAAATACTCTCACCAATTGGAAGTTATTAAAAAGTTGTCGTAGGATATTTTCCAACCACAAAGTGAGCGAACCGGAAGGTAGTCAGTTATTGTGTATTTAGACTATGCAAGAAGCTCAAGTTTGACTATCTACATTGCGATTTTTTGATGGACTATGAATTCAGCTGATCAAACGAGTACTGCAATGTAGTGAACCTTGCATGCACCCTCTTGCATGTTGAAATGGGACTTTAATAATTATATTAGAGTATAGCAGTTGTAGCATGCGCACCAAAGCCGAAATAGCAAGGTGGCGTTCTGCTACTAGGGAACACAACGATGACGATAAAAATACGATGTTCAAAAACTCCACAGAATGTCAATAGCAAATACAGTGCATACACGTACCTTGGACTGCTACGACACACGCTGAGCCTTCCACCTCCGATGATTTTGCCCAGGATTCGGACAGGAGAACGTTGCGATCGAAAGGAGATGTTCTCACACACGGCTTTTTTGAAAAGTGAATGTCGTTGCTCCAACTTTTTACGAGTCACGGTATGCACCACAGACTATAGAGGGTCTGCGTTTTGTTATCGCAAACCGATGGAGCGTTGAACATCGATTACTAGAATGTTGTGAATTACGTTTAGTTTTGTCGATGACGGAACAGCAGTTCTTAAAAGAGTACCATTATTATCTTACATGTTAATCGTTTGTTTTAGTTTCCGTAGCGTTACTGGCCATGTCAGTTTTAAAGCATTACTAGTTATCAGTTTTATCTTCTGGCGTTACGCAACTGACGATAATTATGTCATCCGTCAGATACGCGCCCACCCTTAAAGTACTGTAAGTAGGTTATTGTTGAAGATTAACGCGCTAAGACTTGCATAATTTGATGTGAAGGACGTGAAAGTCTTCGCTCTAATCCTTACGTATTTGCAGCTTCATATAATTTGCTTATAGGAATATTTTGTCAGCGTATTTAGAAGCTCTTATGTTTTGTATGTCGAGTGTTAGATTTTTATCAGTATTAGGCCTGTGTTGTATGATGATAAGGTTTATTTTTGTTTGAGACTTGTTAGTTCATCACAATATCACTTCTGGACTTCCCCTTTCCCGAAAGGTTTGACGAACGTGAACTTATGTCCAAATTGCGTCAGTTATTTTTTGATTCCGCATCTAAGAAATGATACTACACAGCCTGAAAAATTTAACTCTCCATTTAGACCTCACGCTCGAGAAAGCATTCGTGACTAAAAATCATTGGTTTAGTTAGAAAAATGATACTGATGACCTTATTAGAGTAGGCAGAAAAATTGGAAAGCCACGATTTAAAACCGCGATAATTTGTAAGATATCAATCAACATTGCGGGTTAAAAACTGAAGAAGATGAACCAGTTATGGTCTCAACACGTATAACTTTATATCCTGATGTACCATTCCACTAAAATAATGGCTTTATTATTGCTGCAATACATCCTCAAGAGACAGTTTATGTCATCCACAAAATATAGCTCCAAAACAGCGACGAAGTTTAAGTAGGGCATCATAAATCATTTATTTGGCAACGACTATAAATTCAGTACTGGATATTTTTCAACGAATAGCGTCAAGTACAGATGGTACTCTAAAGACATAGCAGGGTACTGTGTTTGACAAGAAAGCTAATTTCTTTCACCAGATGGCGATAATTCCATCTCAGCGCTCCAGGAAATTGCTACAAAGAATACTTTGCCTTAATGAAGAGTAAGAAACTAGTGACAATGAAACTGTAATGGCTTCTGCTTCATAAAAGAAGATTGAATTATTAAAGGATTCTTTAGGAGACAAGAATTTACTTAATGAAGTAATCGCTCCGACGAGGGACTTAGATAAATTAGATGTGTTGAAAAACTTGATTGCTACAAATAAATGGCTATCACGTTAGGATGTCGCTTAAAATAATGATTACTTGTTTTATCTATTTGTTGATGGCAAGGTTGAGGCGCATAGTCTGCGGGATTAGCTGTCGCGCTACAAGTTATGATTTCGAATCCCGCACATGACCAAAATTTATTGATTTTGTATATGTGTTGAAATATTTGTAAACGCACCCATCATCTATACTAATATTATAAAGAGGTAAAATGGTTTGTTTGTTTGTTTGTTTGTTTGTATGTAATGGGTAATCTCCGAAAGTAATGAACCGATTTTGAAAATTGTTTCACTGGTAGAAAGCTACATTATCTCTGAGTGCTATAGGCTATAAGTTATAAAGATATCATGCATATTAGCTGAACTATCTCAAGTTTTGTTTAGCCGGGCGGAAAAAAATTGCTCTTCTAACAGAGTTATTAGCATGCGCTGCCTTAATAGTTGATTATAATTGAAAACAATGTATGGCAAAAATGTCCGCTTTGAATAGTTCTACAATAAAGTCCGCGACACCATATTTCTATCTTTTATGTTTTAGTAGATATAGTAGCTTTTACGAGTTAAAAAAAGTATTTTTCGTCATACTTACCTTTGGACGGTTTTTTAATGAACTATATATTAAACCTTATCCAAAAAAATATTATTATGATCACAAGAACATCATAGAGATATGATTTGCCCCAAACAGTATGTCAATTGGTTAAATAATTTCGAAGATAACATAAAATTACTAAATCGCAAAATGCCGCCGTCCATTCTCGAAGCACATTATACCTTTCGACGGTTTTTTAATCAACTAAATATTAAACCTTAACAAAAAAAAATATTATTATGATCACAAGCACATCATAGAGATACGATTTGCCAAAAACAGTAAGTAAATTGGTTCAATACTTTCGATGATAATAATATATAAAATTACTAAATCGCAAGATGCCGCCGTCCATTCGCGAACAGCATTAGAACATGCTTTGTACGGACGTTTTATCCATTGGATCATCGCAAACGATGGCCCATCTTCTAAATTGTACTCTTTGTAATTCCACCTGCACTCTAAGGGATCTATCCGAGGCCACCACTAACGCCGTCAACCTGGCAGAGTTTAGGTCGAAACATACAATATAAAGGAATCATCGACACGACAAAGAAAGATCCATTGGATGGCGTTGTGCAATTACGCGTTGGTCTTTTTTTAATGTGGTAAAATCATCAAATGAGTCCTGAGCCCTGGGTGAGGCGGACTGTCAGACTCTTACTGACTAAAATCCACCCATGTTCCTTTCGATGCCCTGTACGTTCCGGGGCCGCGGTATCCTGGGTTAAGAAAAAACCCGCGACCCCAGCAGGCATTTGGCGCGAAACACGGCGCACCACCGACCCGGGCTTGGTCCTCGGTCGGACGGCGAGCCACACATTACTCCGCCCGCTCCGCCGCTGTGCCCTCTGCTGATCAGAGGGACACGCGTTGGAGCGTTCACACGACATGCTATTCACATAGGGGCAAAGAGACCCCACAGGCACACAGTGCCTAAGGAAGATTTTTTGACGGGCGCCCGTGGAGGTTTCCTGTCTTAGCACCCCTACATGTTGGTCTTTAAAATTGTTTTGATTGCTCAGTTTCTTAAAACACAAAACACGGTTTCTTTGAATTCAAAGCTGTGGTATTTATGTTTTTGGGATATCGGACAGTTTCAGCGATTGTTTACCATGCCTAAAAGGAAATCACAACTTTACCGACAGACATCCCAGACAAAGCAACTCGAGTACGCCGTATGGAAAAGTCTGCTCTTGAAAATCATCAGCGCCTCTCGAGGAATAGAGAAAATATTTCGCAAGCACGCGCTGGGGAATCTTGCTCCGAGCGTTCACAGCGTCTTGCCAACCAGAGCTGGAGAACATCGAGAACATCTAGCGCTGAGCGCTCGCAGATGCTTGCTCCCCTCTTTGAGGAGTGGCTGGAAAGACCCCACGGCGTCCTCATCTACCGCTTGACACAGGTCCTCACCGGACATGGATGCTTCGAGAGGTACGTGTGTCTGATAAAGAAGGAGGAAACGCCCGAGTGTCACCACTAGGAGGACCGCCCGGAGGACACGGTGGAGCATACGATGCAGGACTGCCCTGCTTGGGCGGAGCACCGCTGTGTCCTCAAGCAGGCGATAGGCGGAGACCTCTTATAGGTGAGAGAGAGGACAGCATCCTCCCTCCACCCCAGCCGTAGTACGGGACGATCATCGGGCATGCGGGCTTCGAGTAAAGGGCAACTCACTGTCCAACCATGGACCATGCCCGGGTCGACGGCGCGTTGTGTTCCACACGCGCCTCAAAGAGTGTCAGGATAATGACGGGACCCTATCGAGGGTCATAGCCTAACCAGGGTTGGGAGACATACGTATACCGCGAGTCCGGTATTCAAAGGGCAACCGAAGAACATCGTGGATTTAAGTCAGTACAAGTCTGACAGTCCCCCCTCCCACTCTGCCCGGGTTGGGAGGACTCATTTGATGTCACGAAAAAAAAGCCAAAGTGCGAGAACATCGCAGGCCCGTGCTCGGGAATCTAGCGCTGAACGTGCGCAGCGTCTCAGTGATTTAAAGCAGCATATCTCAGCAACAAGGGATAGGGACACTCGCGCTGAGCGCTCGCAGTGGCTCACTAACCAAACAATGAGAACATCGCATGCCCGTGCTCGGGAATCTAACTTTGAACATGAGCAACGCCTAGCAACAGAAAGTCGGCTGGCGGTTACTGTCAGTATGCAATAAAAATATAATCCTCCTTTTGGCAGTCAGGAAATAAATCATAGCACTCGGCACTCAATACTAACCGAACCACTCTCATCATTTCATCACAAGTTAAAATTTTTACCGCCCAACGAAGTGGGCAAGGGTCAGCTAGTACAGAATAAAACTGACTTCTTAGTGTGGGACCGCGTCTTTTTTAATCAAAAAATATATTTGGGAATTGCACGACTTTCCATACATCTGTAATTAAGTCGTTTTGAATTATTAAAAAAATATCCTTACTCAATTGGCACCATGGTGCTTCATTTAACATATTACACTTCTTCCAAATAATTTTCTTACGTAATTGGGATCAAAATGTGAGATTTTTTTTGGGGAACATGGGAAGATAAGGTAACCCCGTGTGTTACTGTCAGATGTCAGTTTATTCTGACTAAAATTGGATTGTTTTGTACTTTTGTTTTAATACGCTTGTTGAGATACATGTAACTAGTTTAAAACACAAAACTGTATCGTATTTCTTGAATTTAATAGACATAGTATGAACTACATGCAAAACTTGCGAGAGGAAATAAGAAACTTTTTCTTCTTGACTACTTTATACAAGCCTTGCTTAACTTTAGTTTGCGTACACGTGTAAAGTTTAATATTATTGGTATATCTTGGTTAAAAGATGACTCTATTATGAAATACATTGTACGGTGCAACCGCACAATTCTGCACATCAGCAGTTTACGCCACGTACATTAGAACTCATTATAAAAAGTTCAGTTCGCATTGAGCTATCAAGTCAGCCAGGCGTTCTCGTTACAGCCAACAAGGGCCGCGTCACTCACGTCATTTCCGCACCGTCCATTAAGCTCATTTCTACCTTAAGTATCTTTCGGTCAATACAATAGTGATCAGTACTTAACTTCTTTTATTCATCTCCAACATCATCTAATAGATGTACGGTCCAGCATAGGATCATACATCTTTATGGTCCTTCGACGGGGAAAATCACAGCTACATAGTCCATTTCGCGCGCGTGGACAGTGTAGCGGCTATCCAGTGACTCAAGTGTGTGTTGTGTTGAGTGACGATAAACTTTGGGACTACCAAGTGACCCAGGGTCATCAAGGACCCGTGAACTATCAGGTGTTCAGTGCAAGAAATTTGACTCTGAGGCTAACAGGCATCTCAGGGTCAGGGGACGCTTCATCAACAAGAACTGAGACTAACAGGTGTCTCAAGGGAGCAGCGTTTCATCATCAGGATCAGAGGCTAACAGGTGTCTCAGAGGATCACCAAGGATCCGTAAACAGTTATCAAGAACATTCAAGTAAGATCTTTCCTTTTATTTCTTACTTTCATAAGTCCTCATCATGGAGGCCTTACACTCAAATCAAGACGAACTTTACACAGCCATCCAAAAATTGGCTATAAATATCAAAAAAGACTCAGCGGATCGTAAGACTGCTGACTACTTCAGGCGACGTTTGGAACATTTAAATCAGTATTGGTCTGATTACCAGCACAATCACGACCGCCTTCTTACAGAAGAAAGCAAGACTCATCCGTATTTTACTGGCCGTTCATACGAACAAACAAAAGAGCTATACATCTCGACTAAGGCACTTATCAATCAACAATATCAAGTTTTGTTGATGAAGTCGAAAGAAACTCAACAAGGAGATTCTACTCATGAAGAACAAGGTCCTACATGGGCTGAGCAAGTAGATCCAGTGGGACGTCAATCGCCACCCGTCGTCGAGGTATGCTCCAGAGGTTCATCTAGCAAGCTTGATGAACTGTTGAAGAAACAAGCAAGCAACTTCAGGGCGCTGCAGCGCACTGTAACAGGGATAAATTTAGATTTTATGTCTGAAAAGTGGGAGTTGAAAGATGCTTTACGTATTCTACAGTCTCGATGGTCTATCATAGATTCTTTACATTGGGAATTAGACAGCGAATTAGAGGGTACGAATCAAGAATATGAAGTGTCTTATACGCAGCAGGAAACCGTTTATAATGAAATAAAAAATGCAATCAATAGAAAGTTAGGGTCAGTAGTTCACAAGGAGAATTGGACACCAAAAATTGACATCCCGTTTTTCAATGGCAATTATCAAAATTGGGTTTCTTTTAAGGACTTGTTTGTTGAAGCCATCCACAGTAACGTATCCTTATCAAATGCTCATAAGATGCAGTTTCTTAAAAGCAAGGTACGGGGGGAAGCTGAACGTTTGATACAGCACTTACAAATCAGTTCTGACAATTACAATGTCTGCTGGGAGATATTGAACAACAGGTACAACAATTCATGGTTGATATTTACATCTCATCTAGACCTCGTACTAAATCTTCCAGTAGTTCAACAAGCAAACGTCTCTCAAATCAAAAAAATTCACGATACTACATTAGAGTGTTTAAACTCAATAAGGAACCTAGGCGTTAATATAGACAGCTGGGATCCATTCATCGTGCGTATTTTATTGCTGAAATTGGATGCAGACACACATGATCATTATTTGGAATCTCTGAAGAAACCCAGAGAACTACCAAAATTAACGGAGTTTCTAAGCTTTCTAGAGAGCAGATTCACCGCATTGGAATCTTCGCGCAAGAAGAACGAAAATTCCAAACCATCTACAAGCAAGCAAAATAAATCCTCATCATCAAACTTCAAGAATAAATACTCAGCAAGTAAGACTTCGGTAAATAATTTCGAAGTAACATGTCCGTTGTGTAAAGAGTCACACGGAATATACTATTGCAGTAAATTTTTAAATATGACACCAAGTTCAAAGCGACAAGCTGTAACACGGTTGCAATTGTGCAAAAATTGTCTTTATTCGCATGGGGATAAAGAATGTACGTCAGAAAAACGATGCCGCGAATGTCGCGGTAAACATAATACACTTTTACATGAAGCGTATAATAATAAGTCTTCATGTAACACAGTTACGGAGAATAAAACACCAGCAGTCCTCACAACGCAAAACCAAGAATCACAAGAAAATCACGTTTTGCAACAAGGCAACAACGTGATCGAAACATTATTAGCTACTGCAATGATCAAAGTTCAAGCAAGTGACGGATCATACCACAAAATGCGTGCGCTAATAGATCAAGGCTCTCAGGCCTCCCTTATCTCAGCCAGAGCGACACAACAGCTAGCTTTATCAAGAAAGTATTGCAGGGCCGTCATCTGCGGGATAGGAGAAAAGGAAAGCTGTAGCAAGGGCGTTACGAACATAACATGTTGTTCGCATTTCAATGACTTCACATTTAAAACAGATGTTGTAATCATGGACACACTGATTAATCAATTACCAAAATGTACATTTACCAAGCCAACATGGGCACATCTGGCCGGCGTGCAACTGGCTGATCCTGAATACAATGTCAGTCGTCCTATCGACATCCTATTGGGAGCCGATGTTTATTCCCATATCATTTTAGAAGGCATTATCAGGGCAGATCTATCATTACCGGTCGCGCAACAAACGCGTCTGGGTTGGATCTTGTGTGGAAATGTCAAGGCCTTCCAATGTAATGTAGTCCTGAATCAAGTGGACGAAGTACAAAGATTTTGGGAGATCGAAGACATTACAGAATCATCCAATTTATCCGCAGAAGATCTACAATGCATGGAGTATTACAAGAAAACCACAACAAGACGTGAAAATGGAATGTATGAAGTAAGATTGCCTTTTAAGGAAAATTTTGAGACACATTTGGGATTGTCTAAAAATAAAGCAATGGCGCAATTTCAACAGTTAGAAAGGAAATTTCACAACAATGAAGAATTAGCAAAACAATACAAATTATTTATTCAAGAATATAAAACATTAGGACATATGATACCAGCGTCCGGTAACAAGCAACCGGATTATTATTTACCGCACCATTGTGTATTGCGAAATGATTCCACTACGACAGCACTTCGCGTAGTTTTCAACGCTTCTTCAAAAACAACATCAGGAACGAGCTTGAATGACGTCATGTTAAAGGGCCCAAATTTACAGCAGGATCTCCAATCTTTACTATTACGGTGGAGACAATATCGTATAGCTTTTACGGCAGATATTGAGAAAATGTTTCGTTTCATTTGGTTAAATAAACAGGATCAAAAATTTCAAAAAATCATTTGGAGAGATACCATTGACATGCATCATCAGGTTTACCAGCTATGCACCGTTACATATGGCACCAAGGCCGCACCATTTTTAGCTATGATGACTTTAAAACAATTGGCTGAAGATGAGAGACAAAATTCTGACAGTATTGCAATCAAGGCATTGGAGCAGTCATTCTACATGGATGATGTTCTTCACGGATCTCATTCTATCAAGTTAGCAATAAAACTTAAACAAGATTTAATCACTTTGTTAAAATCAGGGGGGTTCAATTTAAGAAAGTGGTCTTCCAACGCATCAGCCTTACAGGACGATACAATCGGGGCAAATAGAGATCAAGAAAATTTCGACTTCAAGGAAACGGAGACATCAAAAACCTTGGGATTACGTTGGAATTCCAAAGCAGACTTATTTACATTTCAATCAAAAATTGAACCATCAAACAAAACACCAACTAAGAGATCCATGTTATCAGATATTTCAAAGTTGTTTGACCCGCTTGGTTGGCTGTCACCGATATCAACCAAGCTAAAACTGCTATTTCAACAAGTTTGGATATCAAGTAGTCAATGGGATGACAAGTTACCCGATCAAATTAGCAAGGAATGGCTACACATTAAAGGTGACATGCACAAGATCAATCAATTCAAGTTGGAGCGTTGGTTGGGTACAGGAGAAAACAATACGTTAGAATTGCATGGATTCTGCGATTCATCTAACAAAGCCTACGCATGCGTTGTATATTGCAAGACTGAAAACAACGGTGCAAAAAAGGTCTCGTTAGTAGCAGGAAAAGCAAGATTAGCTCCAGTAAACAAATCAATTTCATTACCAAAATTAGAGCTAAGTGGTGCTCTACTACTGGCAAAATTGTTGTCCAAAATACAACAATGCCTTAACAGTCATAATATCAAGATATATACATGGACAGATTCTATGGTAGTCCTAGCCTGGGTACAAGGAGAACCAGGACGATGGAAGCCTTTTGTCGCCAACAGGGTGCGACAAATATCAAGCATGATACCTAAAGAAAGCTGGCGTTACGTCAGGTCAGCAGAAAATCCAGCGGACTGTGCAAGTCGCGGAATGGGTATCGATCAATTGAAAAATCATTCGCTGTGGTGGGAAGGACCGTCGTGGCTGCGTAAATACGATCCTGATCATGAAACTGGACAAGCAGTGTTTACCACAGACGAAGAAGCAAGAAAAGCCAAGCAGCTTATTAATCACATGTCGCAGCAAGAAAGCGATAACATTTTGGGTGAATTGTTAGCAAGATATAGTTCACTCGCCAAACTAACAAGAGTTTTAGCATGGATATTAAGATTTATCAATCAAACAAGATACAAGAAAAACCGTATGCAAACTTATTTAACATTACATGAAATAATAAATGCTAAACATAAAATAATTTTATATGTACAGCAGAGAGAGTTTGCCCAGGAAGTACATTATTTACAAGAAAATAAGCCGCTATCAGCAAAAAGCAAGTTATTGCAATTAAATCCATTCCTTGACAACGAAGGACTTCTCAGAGTCAAAGGAAGACTAAGCAAGGCCAACATTAATCAAAATATGATGCATCCGATTATCATAGCTCACGAAGGTCACTTAACAAACTTAATTATAGATCAAGCACATGAACTTACCTTCCATGGAGGAGCACGGGTGACATCAGCGTTTATTCGCAAGAATTACTGGATCATAGGCGGTAATCGAGCGGTCAAAAAGCGTATACGCAGCTGCGTTACCTGTCGTAAACATAATCCAAACAAGATGACACAGTTGATGGGTGATTTACCTACACAGAGATGTAACGTTGCAAAACCCTTTGAACATACAGGTGTCGATTTTACCGGACACGTGCTCATAAAGGCCAACAAGGGCCGTGGAATTAAGACCACAAAGGGTTACGTGGTGGTATTTGTCTGTATGGTGACCAAACTTGTTCATTTGGATTTGGTCTCAGACCTCACATCATCAGCATTCATTGCTGCGTTGCGAAGAATGGCTGGAAGAAAGGGCTCGCCGAAACACATGTACAGCGACAACGGTACGAACTTTGTCGGAGCCAACAAAATATTACAGGAAGAATTGGAGCAGATACAAGAAACGTTCGATCAAGATTTCATCAAGGAAATCACTAGCATGGAGATTGAATGGCATTTTAACGCGCCCTCATGGCCCACAGCAGGAGGACTGTGGGAGGCTGCGGTTAAAAGCTTGAAATACCATTTAAAAAGAGTAGTCGGAGAGCAAAAGCTCACCTTTGAAGAGTTCAGCACTGTTCTGGCCCAGTTAGAAGCAGTACTCAACTCAAGGCCATTGTGTCCTCTGACTGAAGATCCCAACGACCTGGGTTTCCTCTCTCCATCAAGCTTTACCAATCTAAATCAAAACATGACGGTATTAGAAACTGAAACAGATATGAGAACGAGATGGCACTTAACTCAAAAACTAGTGCGAGATATTTGGAAACGTTGGCATACAGAATATCTCACACAGCTGTCAGCAAGAAGCAAGTGGAGACATTCTCAACCAGACATTCAACTAAATGACATCGTCACAATTAACGATGCAAACTTACCTCCTGGGAAGTGGGCAGTTGGCCGCGTAGTCCAGCTGCATCCCGGTGCCGATGGCCACGTCAGGGTGGTCACATTAAAAACGAAGAATGGGTTTATCAAGAGGCCTATACTCAAGCTGTCTATTCTCCCTGTGAATGATAGAATCAACAAACAAGAGTTGCGTTCCAAGGAAGATGGCAAGCCATTTCAAAACAAAAAAGTTAACTACAGCTTCTCTTTGCTGGTAATGTTACTTTTGTCTTTCATGAGCATTTTGACCACAGCTTACGGTTCATACAATGTAACACAGTTAAAGGATAATCAAGGTCTTTATTTCGATAAAATTGCGAACATGCAATTAATCAGAGATGAATGGAAGATAGTCACATATTATGAAATGAATTCATTTTGGCAAGGTACAAAAGCATGCAGTAAATACCTTGGCTACTTGGATCAGTTATGCAATAAGTTTAAAGAAACGTCACATTGTGACGTTATTCAAGTTCAATTGCAGCAAGAATTCTCAGAACTCGAGTATTATAACCACCTGTTGCTGAGTCAGCATTCCAGCACGCGCCGCGCACGAGATCTGCGCCGCCGCAAGCGAGGCCTTATCGACGGTGTAGGGTATCTTGCAAACAGCTTGTTCGGTGTTCTTGATGAGAGATTCGCAGAACAATATAAACAAGATATTCAATCTATTCATGACAATGAAAATCACTTGCTCTCGCTCATGAAACAACAAACAACGGTCATTGAAGCAGAATACAACATTTTAAAAAGGAACGGGCAAGCAATTAATAAGCAACACAAGATGCTTAATACACTATCAATAAAGCTAGATAAGATGGAGAACGTTTTGTTAAACGAATCAGAGAGAAATCAAATCATGAACGATTTCAATACGGGAGCGATCGCTACAAGCAATGTTTTAAGACAGTTAAAAACAATCCAAACAAGTTTATTAGATACCATAACAGATGTTTACCACGGAAGACTCAATATTCATTTGTTATCACCAGAACAATTAAAAGACACTCTGAATACGATATCAAGTCATCTTTCAAAGGATCTTACGCTGCCGATCAATAACTTGCAAAACAACTTTAGAAACATTTATCATTTATTAACAGTCAAAGCAAGAATGACTGAAGAATTTTTAATCTTCGAATTGAAACTGCCTCTGGTGTCTAGAGATACATTTTCAATCATGAAAATTATAACAATACCTCAACCTGTAGGTAACTCAAGCATGGCTACTTTAATTCCGATTGCTGAATATGTTGCAATCAATTTGAAGAAGGACTCGTACTTACCGATGTCTATAAATGACGTTCAGGTATGTCTACGTGACAATGTCGATAATTATCTATGTCATATAGAAAAACCCATTTATCATCTCAAGAATAATGATAAATTATGTAAAGTAGAATCAGACTCCAGCAAATGCAAGATCAGCATTACGACTTGTTCGAATCAATGGACAGCTCTCAACAAAATAAACAATTATGCATTTTTCTGCTGCAGTCAGTGTCAAATAAGAGTTTTATGCGACGATAATGTGTCGCCGGGGCAGTTAGTAAAAGCAGGCATATTGGGAGTTGAACACGACTGTCTAATTAAAACAGAAAGTTTTACAGTTTATTCACGCAATGAAGGTTTTAGCACTTTAGACATAAAACCATCTTTGAATCTACCTGAGATAGAACCAATAAATCATATCATAGACGTAAGCATTCCAACTCCATTGATAGAAAACAATACACCACTTCCGAACAACGAGGAGCTTGACGAAATCAAGAAGCAACTCCGCATTCTTAAAGCAAGTGAAAATTTGCCGAATCAACTTTCTTATCACGACATCCATCACTACACAGCATATTATGTGATGGTCGGAGTTGTGTTAACGGTTGGACTTATCTTCATGGTACGACGGCTACGCAACAGACGAACCGCATCTCTCGAGGTGGCAAGGGCCTCATTGGCGAGTCTACAGGCAACGCAACACGTCACTCCGACACGGGCAGAGGCTGGGGCCTCCATATCATCGTCTATAGTCCAAAACAGTGTCAGTGCGCGTAATCAGTGTGACAATCCGTGTGCATCAGATTACAGTGAAATTCCAAAAGTGCATAAGTTAGACAAGTGTACAGTGCCTATGTCTCGCAAAACGGAGTTCAAGTAGAGACTCTAAACATAGAATAAGGACCTATTGGAATCACCTTATCAATCATTTAGTATAAGGACCAATTGGCATCATCTTGTTACTCATCCTTTCATGTTCATCTCATATTCATCTTCCCGCTCGGGAGCATGTACGGTGCAACCGCACAATTCTGCACATCAGCAGTTTACGCCACGTACATTAGAACTCATTATAAAAAGTTCAGTTCGCATTGAGCTATCAAGTCAGCCAGGCGTTCTCGTTACAGCCAACAAGGGCCGCGTCACTCACGTCATTTCCGCACCGTCCATTAAGCTCATTTCTACCTTAAGTATCTTTCGGTCAATACAATAGTGATCAGTACTTAACTTCTTTTATTCATCTCCAACATCATCTAATAGATGTACGGTCCAGCATAGGATCATACATACATGTAACATACATAAAAGAAAATATAATTTTTACGTGTAAGAACATGAAATATACCAATCTAGCAAACACAAAAACATTGAAAATCTCAAAAGTAAAAATTTGACTCTTGTGCACATTTTCGTGATTGCAGGAGTGACGTTAAAGGGTAGTTATTCAAAAACTATTGTCCTTGTAACGTTTGTGGTGATTTATTTATTTATTTATGTATACTTCTTGTACAAATCAATGATACCTACATAGGCGGACTTAATGCCACAAGGCATTCTCTACCAGTCAGCCTTTGGGTGTATGACTACACTGCGGTAGGATCCAAAAAAACAACAAAAACTAGTAAAAAGTGAACATAAAAAAGCAATGCAAACTAAAAATTTATTCTATGTATTACAAATAAAAAATTGTAATGTAATGTGAAAATAAGTCATTTGGTAAAATGTTATGGAATTACGTAGTCGTTGTAAATCCAGATTGTTATTTAAAAATGTTATGTTTCTTACTTATTTAACCTAGATTCTCATAGATCTTAAGTCAATAACGTTGTTTTTCTAAAACTAGTGCACTTCTTAGAAAGAAAAATATTGACATCACTACAATAATTCAAACTACAAAGTCAATATACGTAGTTTGTTGTTGTGTTAGTTCGAGCTGAAGTAACGTACACTGCGCAAACAAAAACACTACACGATTATCTCTTATGAGATAGCGTACTTAAGACATTTGTATTGATAACAAACGAAAATGGCCCTAGAATACTCCCTTGTAGTACACAGGTTGTAGATACCTGTGTGTCGGGCGATCTGATCGACGATAAAATCGTTTTTGATCTTCTAATTCCAGAAGGAATACGAATATTTGTACTTAATTATTAACGCAATATTTACATAAATAAACAGTTTTTAACTGTATGAAACAATCAAAAGCATGTATCGGTCTTTATTACAAGGATCTAATTTTATTATTTTTTGTTATCCATGAAGATAGACAGTAACTATAAAACATAGTCTGCTACGATTTTTATACTCTTTAAGTTTCGTCCTTTTTTTATCTAAATTGTTTGATTTCTTCTTTCTACTTGATTGTTTTAACTAAAATTCCTCAAAATCTAAGTGGAATATTTTAATTCCACAGACCCTCAAACAATGCGTGATGTGAAACACGGAAACCGATCTGTCAAGTACTACAAGCATGTCAATCATACAACAGTATAATGAAAACTTTATCTTATCTCAAGTGGTTCGAATGAAAAGGACGTAAACACTTGAAGAAACCGAAGAGAAACTGTTCTTTTGAGGCTACAATTTACATTCTTGTGTTTTTACAAAAGTGAGAACAATTTTATTGGGGAAGAAAGGTTCTCGAGGGGCGACCACGGACCGGAAGACGCAGTGTAGTTAGGCCTCCCACTAGATAGACCGACGACATCGTGAGACTCGCGGGCAACCGATGGATGCAAGTGGCGAATTGTCGTTCGGCGTGGCGGTCTAAGGGGGAAGCCTATGTTCAGCAGTGGACGTCTTCCGGCTGATGATGATGAGAATAATTGAAATACTAGTTGAGCTGGTAATTAAAACAAAAGATTAGAATAGAGGAGTGTAGTTTTAGAAATTGTCTCAAGCATGAAGGTGGATACAATGAAACGAGTTTGTAACTGCAACAATCAGGCAGGCAGAAACTATAGACCGTGGTGATGCTATAAAATCAGGCGAAGTAACCTGGAAATTGCTCTTACTAAGAACTTGTTCAGGTGTAGGGTATAATAATTATAATAATAATTTAATATTTCACAACTATCACACAAGTCACCTAGTCCCAAGCTAAGCAGAGCTTGTGTTATGGGTACTAGACAACTGATAAACATACTTATATATTTATAAATACATACATATAATAGATAAATTACACCCAGACACAAAAAAAAATGATCATGCTCATCACACAAACATTTGTCCGCAGTGGGAATCGAACCCACGACCCTCGGCATAGTCAGTCATGGTCACTAACCACTAGACCAACAGGCCAGACAGGTACTCGAATGGAGATCAATTGCACGTAAGAACAAGCGCAGCGTAAGACGTCTATCTACAAGGTGGAAAGATGATCTGATAAAGACCACAGGATAGCGCTGGATGGAACTTCTAACCAGTATTGGAAATCTATAGGTTAGGCGAAGGCCTTTTTTTTTTTTATCGTGGTAAAATCATCAAATGAGACCTCCAACCCCGGGCAGGGCGGGAGGTACTGTCAGACTTGTACTGACTAAAATCCACGGTGTCCTTCAGTAGCCCTTTATGTTCCGGGGTCACGGTAATAGAAATAAATCCCGCGACCCCGGCAGGCTTTGGCCCTCTGAGAGGGGGCCCCGTCATTTTTTGCTGACAGCTCTTTGAGGCGCGCGTGGAACACGACGCGCCGTCGACCCGGGCATGGTCCATGGTCGGACAGCGAGTTGCCCTTTACTCGCTGTCCGCATGCCCGCGCCTACGGTGGCCGGAGATCGTCTTGCGACGTACGGCGCCGTGGGCGTACACCACTGCGGTTGGGGCGGAGGGAGGACGCTGTCCTCTCTCTCTCGCGGCCCGCCGCCTCCTTCACGAGCATAACTGCCTCGCAGAAGGCGGCGACCGCTTCCCACTCCGTCTCGCTCCGCAGCATGGCCGAAACCAATGCCGGACGCGAGAGGTCTCCGCCTATCGCCGCCGTGAGGACACGTCGGTGCTCTGCCCAAGCTGGGCAGTCTTGCACCGTATGCTCTACTGTGTCCTCCGGGCGATCTTCGCAGTGGTGACACCCCGGCGTTTCCTCCTTTCCCATCAGCCACAGGTACCTCCCGAAACTTCCGTGTCCGGTGAGGACCTGCGTCATGCGATAGGTCAGGACGCCGTGACGTCTCTCCAGCCACTCCTCAAAGAGGGGTCTTACCGCCGCGATAGGCGTAGGCCTAGGTTCAGCAGTAGACGTCCTGCGACTGATGTGAGGAAGGTATCAACGAATTTCGAAAAAGCCAATGATGCGCTTCACCGTGCAAACGTGCGGTGTTAAAGCAAGAATCGTCGCAGTCATTTTTTTAAATTAAATACGGTATCATGGAACAGTTAACGTATACATAGTGAAGAAACCTGAAACCCTGAAACCAACAAAAGGTTTCTAAGAAGGATGACCGACACATCACGTCTCAACGTCAACTTACAGTCAGGCACGAATGGCAGTGGTGTACGTAAGATATCCAACGATAAAGGACGTGACCACATTCCATAAATTCGTGTGATCCTTAGAGTTACGATGAGAGGAAATGGAATGTATCACCCGGGGGACATATCCCAACATGGTATTCAATCGATATTACATAATATTGCTTCATTTTGTAAAATATTTTGAGAGGTTTAAAGTTAGAGTTTGATATGAAGAGATATTTTATGACTTCAAAAACACTTAAAACTTCTCAAACATAACTTATTTTATAAACCGAGACTGTGTGTCTTATTCGACAACTTTGAGATGAAACGTTCGAAACAAACAAAAAGTTCTAGTAAAGTTGTTTTATCCCTGTTTTTTCCGAGAACTTGCTTAACAATTACTGACTGGTATGTAATTGAAGCCGCGGCCAAAAGCAAACCACACAATAATATGCGAAAACAATCCAGAAGTATAAAAAATAAAAACGAATTATGTTGATGCATTTAATGACAATATCAGTTTCCCAATAGATATATGGGATTTATCAAAGAGCTTCAAAAGCAATAATGCCTATTAAAGCAATAAGCCCATAAATCTGGTCACAAAGACGCTATCCATTGTTAAATTCCCGGTCACTGTAGAATTAAAATCATGGGCAGTGCAGCCTAACAATCGACACGTTTTCTGGTCAATTTTCATTTACTCAATTCTTTTTTTTTAATGTTATCTACGTTTTCGAAGCACTTCTTACTCCTAAATAGACTTCAGCTCAAGACTATCGTACATATTTTGGAAGCATAAGACAATCCTTAAATTTTACTTGACCAGTATTGCTGCTAGAATACCACATTTTCTAGGTCTTTTTGTCTAAAATATTTCCGATTTTTTTCCTCCGTAACATTCATGTCACTCCGTAAAGCTACCTACAGATATCTGGCATTCGTCATCATCAGCCTTAGGTAGTCCACTGCGGGGTATAAATGCCTCAATGGTCATCATCTTCCTGCCCTTATCCCATTTTACTTGGGGTCGGCGCAACTCGTTTTTTTCTTCCAGTCTACCCTCAGACGCCACAGTATAATTTACTGCTTTTTCCTCATTATAGTATATCCATCCATAGTACCCATACAATCCTTTCATAGTACGCCATGCCATTCCACTACATCGTCAGCTACTCTCATCCAGCTCTTACAAGCCACTTTTAGAAGTTGTTTCATTAATGAAACCTTGTTAACTTTTCAGGTTATTTTTTTCCACAACTATTTAGTAACGATATCCCATTTTATCCCAATACGGAACCCCTAAGGCAGTAGCATGAATTAATATGATTAAATAGAAAGTTTCGTGAAAATCGTTTGCCGAACTTTCAAGTTTTAAATAGCTATGAATGTGTTTTCGGATTAATGTGATGAAGTTCTGAAACTCATCACTTGAGGCTGTTAGCACTTTGTTTTGTTAAACTGGGGCGAGTTTTTGGGATGGCGTTTGATGTATTTATAGTTTGGTTTTTGGAAATATTTGATATAGAACTTCTGTATATCTTTGAGGAATACTGATAGCGCTTGTCTCGAAAAATAGGATCTAATAATAGCAGATGCTTTTTTTTTTAATTGTATTGTTTAATAGCAGTACATCGTCATTAGGAACAGGTGCTCAAGGCTCTTGAGAAAACAACCTCCTAATAATACCGGCTGGCTGCCAAGCGACAGCCTCCTCAGATATTCTTCGAGGCTCTTGGCAATAATACATATTTTTTGGCAAGTGCCTCGAAATATCGTGTCAGCCAATAACAAATACAATCGGCTAAACCGATGCGTTAATTGTATTTTTGATTACAAAAATGGCATTTACGTCACAATCCCGTGTCAGTGCTTCAAGTCGGCTCAAAACCATTTTATTTAATTTTATGACCGCTTGGTTTTGTCAAATCTGATTACTATGATCGTCATTCCCATCTATTTAATTAAGCACTCTTCTACAGTAAATGCAATTACAATTAAATGCTATAATACAGCTTTGATAAGTTGTCATGACTTTACACACTAAATCCAATCAGAATTGGAACGAAATAAATCAAAGCCCAAAGCGTATGTCGTAACAATGCGCACGTCACACGGAGCGTATGTTTGTGAAATGCTCGTAACTTTTGTACTGTGACGCGCTACCAACACCGTGTCATTCTTTGATGTGCGTTGGTCTGTAGCAGTCAGATCGTGGGGAATAATGTTTACCTTTTTTTGTTTACTATTTGTGTGGTATTGTAAAATGATTGTAAACTTGTGAAGATGTGAACGCAAGATCTTTTACCATCAAATTCATTAAGTACTGTTCCACAGTCTGAGCAAAATATCGTGGCCCTGGAAAGTTAAGGAGAACCAAAGGAATAGGGTGAATTTTTAGTCGGTAAGAGTGTGACAGTTCCTGCTCTACCTAGGAAGGAAGAAAGGATTTAGTGATTTAAATTTAAAAAAACTGTCCTCAAAAGTTTCATGGCAGTTGGTTTCAGTTTAGATATTAGCCATAAACAGTGCATAGCTAAAATGGTTTAATAAGTACTATCCACTTACACACAAGAAAAACAGTAAAATAGAAAAATAAACAGCGATAAGGATAGTGAATGAGAAGGAAAGAGACAAAATGTTAACTGAATGAAACTAATCTCGCAAGAATTTACATATAGACGAAACTGGGATTTTTAGCTCTAATACCAAATGTCTAGACGCTTAAATAAAAGGAATTTTATGAATAGAGAGTTAAGATAGATATTAAATCAAATCGGAATTAAACTAGTTAGGTACTTGTTTCATGTAAAAAGGCTAGGCAGATGATGTACATCTGGGGGCACGGCAGTGCCTCCGCCAAGACGATTTTATTATTCAGGGAGCTGGAAGATATCTTTAGGCAGATATTTAAAGTGCGCTAAAAACTTGCGCAAGAATTCTGCAATAATATCCAAACACAGACTAACAGACCTGGCTGTGGAGAAGTGTAAATGATTAAAACCATGTATCCGATTGTGGGGACTATATGTATATTTATCCATCGCGGCGCGCGTTATGACTGATAATGTAAATTTACTGGGGTCAGGTGCGAAGTGACGTAGAAAACAAAATTAATAATATTCCACGACTATCACACAGTCATCTAGTCCCTAAAGCTAAAGCTAAGCAAAGCTTGTGTTATGGGTACTAGACAACTCATAAACATACTTACATTTTTTTAAATACATACATAATATGATAAATTACACCCAGACATAGAAAAATGATCATGCTCATCACACAAACATTTGTCCAGGGTGGGAATCGAATCCACGAGCCCCGGCATAGCAGTCAGGGTTACTAACCACTAGACCAACAGGCCATTCCATTAATGTGTAACTCGACCATTTTAAATAAATATTTTTTGGTTTTAATTACATTTTAAATAAAAACAAGCCGAAATTATAGATCAAAACATCTAGTTGTTAAGAATTGGTAGATCTCATGTCCCAAAATAATCTGCTCACTAAGAGTCGATGTCATCGCACATACAACGTATAGCCCGTGTATCGCCATAGTTGCCTTAGCAATCCGACATAATACTCTTAGGCCCTTCGTACACTAGGCGACTCAAGTATCCGATACCTTACGACTTCAGTATCCAGGCGACTCTCGCAATAGAAATCCATATACGTTCGTACACATGCTCGCGACGCGCGACGCAAATCGCGCGCTACCTATCTGTTGACATCGCCGCTACTTGAGTTTCTGCGACTTTCAAGATGGCGGAACAATTTATTTACCATTATTAATTATATTCACACAATAAATGGTTCCGTAGCATATTCTTGAATCACTTTTGGAAAGTAATTATTTTAAAATGTTAAAAAAATATTCACTCAATATTCAATCCTCGTAATAAATCTTAATTTGGTATGCAGTTTAATAAAAAAATTGGGAGAGAGGGGTCTTTTTTCTATTTCATTGAATAAAATTTATTACGAATAAAGTATTATATTTACAATCCTCACAATAAGCATTTTCATTTAATGTCAGATGATGCAGTTTACAATCTTTTTCATTGTTGTCCCTCCGATGTCTAGGTATGTTGTTTTAAGATCGTAGGACTACTGTGAATTTTCTTGTAATCTATATTACAAGAACTTCTATTATTTGTATCTTTTTCATAATTACAAATATACCTACTCAGTATTTTGAGATAAGAGATAATACAGAAAACACACTTGAGGAATAGGAACCGATATGTTTGGAAATGGCATACCTATCTACTTAACTGTTCTAAATGTATTCAATAGATAATTGTTTACAACTTAATCGGTCAAAAAAGTTCACAGAAAATTAACTGTGAAGGGCGACGGTCACACGACTGATATTATAAAGATTCCGTTTTTTCTTTCGAACCTACGGATCCCTAAAAAATATATTTTGACGTCACAGTCATGTGTCAGACATTTTATAAATTCATAATCGTGACCACCCATCATGACCCTTTGACGCGGCGCTAGTGTCTATGTCGTTACATCAAATTGCATAAAAAAAATTAGTACCTCTAATTTTCCGCAGGTCATGAGTAGTGACGAAACTATAGTATCGGCAACTTGCGTCGCGTTGTGTACGAAGGTTCGTACACAACGCTATGCAAGTTTCCGATACCTTATAATTTTGGTTTCCAGGAGACTATCGCAATACAAATCCTTAGAGGCTTATCTTCGTGATGCGTCGCCGACTCTATCCGCGCGCGACCTCATATAACAAGATCGCCGATACCCAAGTCTGCGCGATTTTTAACTGACGAAAAGTATCTATTATTTTAAACTTTGTTATTAAACATCTTTGTATCTGAAGTAGAAAAATATCCTGGTTTGTATCATTACAATTAATAATAATAATTCCATGACTATCACACAACGTCATCTAGTCCCAAGTTAAACAGAGCTTGTGTTATGGGTACTAGACAACTGAAAAACATACTTTATTTTCTAAATACATAAATATTATAGATAAATTACTCTCAGACACAGAACAAAAATGATAGTGCTCATCACACAAACATTAAATTTCCTGGGTGGGAATCGAACCCACGACCTCAGGCATAGCAGTCAGGGCCACTAACCACTAGACTAACAGGCTTGTCAAATTCAAAAGAATATTCTAATTAAATTATGGAATACTTAAGTTTTTTTTTACGTGGTAAAATCATCAAATGAGTCCTCCCACCCCGTTACTGTCAGACTCGTAGTGACCAAAATCCACGGTATCTTTCATAGCCCTTTATGTTCCGGGATCACGGTAATGAGATAAGTCCCGCGACCCCGGCAGGCTTTGGCTCTCTAGAGGGGGGCCCTGTCATTACTATGGAATACCTAAGCTTGGGCGGTAATAGGAATGGCCGTTGATTTAACAGGCCGGTATTTATTTTTGTCATGATTAATATAACAAGTGATTTACATAATAGTAGGTACCTGGTCGATCGAGCTTAGCTCGGGAAAAATACATAGAAAATTAAAAGTGTCATCATCTGCCTAGCCTTCTCCCAACTATATTGGGGTCGGCTTCCAGTCGAACCAGATTCAGCTGGATATCAGTATTTTACGTGGAGCGACTGCCTGTCGGACCTCCACAACCCAGTAACTGGGTAGTACCATACCCCATGGTAAGACTGGTTGTCAGACTTTAGAGCTTCTGACTAACAGTAACAACTGTCAAAGATCTACAAATAACAGCCGGGACAAACGGCTTTACGTGTTTTCCGAGGCACGGAGGAAACTCGCAATGAAAGATGGTCACCCATCCACAGACCGACCTCGGCAACCGCGGCTTAACCCGGAAGATCGGCCTGTGCGGCTGTAATTATTTAGCCTCGAGATTAGGTATAAGATAAAAATAAATGAGACTGTAAACTTCACTGACAACAAAATAATAAATAATACCTAGTACCTACCTACTTACTTTAACAGACAATTTAAATTCTTTTTTTTTGTACATTTTATACAAAACAAATAGAAAAAAATGAAGGAATTAAAAAATTACATAGAAGTTTAAAAAAAGTAACACGAATAAAAAAAATTACACTTAGTTCTAATGTTGAAATATTTATATTGATCTTAATGTGAACACTTATGAGGTTCAAAATAAAACCACAGTTGCTTTTACTAAATCGATGTAACCAAACGATAGCGCAATCTAACTCGACGACAACGCCATCTATCGAGCATGGTGTCAAACTTTTTACACTTTTATAAATTACTAGCGGCCCGTCCCGGCTTCGCACGGGTGGAGGACCCGGTCTAAAACCCGGTCCCGATTGTTACAAACACAACAAAAAAATAATTATCCGAATCGGTCAAGCCGTTTCCATGTTATGTCGTGACAACGGAAAACGGGTTTCATTTTTATATATATAGAAGATTATGGTTTCGTTACAAACATTACTACTTTAACCCAGCTTCGTCATGTACTTGCACATACGACAAAAATAAAGTAATTAGAAAAACGAAAACATTAAAAAAAAATCCTATTCAAATCTGAAATTGTCCACGGTCATCAGCATTGCAGTAAAATTATAAAAAAAAACCTAGAAAAAAATGGAATAAAACTCTAAAAAACACGTGAAACACGAAAAGAGATTCTATGTTTACCTGGGGATTGAACCCATGGTCACCACCATGAAAGTCAAAGCATAAACAAATCGAGCTACCTTGTAGCAGAATCGCGCGGCGAAATTATGAACCATATTCTTTCTCAATATTTTTGCGTGAAAATACGTTTTTCTCCCGTAGGTATACGCGCCAATTTTTAATTCCAAAAAATTGAAATTGGAATGCGCCCGCCATTTTTAAAATTAACAGCATTTTAATTTATGCAACGAGATGTACATTTTGTGTTTTGTACAATGTATTATTAAGGTTGAATATAGAATGGTGGCCGAATAGACGATTTGAGTCTTACGACTCGAGTCGCTGCTGTGTACGGATCATGCGCTACTAGAGTCGCGCGACTTAGGTATTCGACTGGAGTATCGGATACCCAAGTCGCCTTGTGTACGAAGGGCCTTACAATGCGTACTAGAGCATGTCAGACTGGCTAATTGAATTCGGACGCGTCTGTCGCCTCCAACCAGTTGCCTGTGCTATATTTCTCTAGATCTTGCGAAATTGAATTTAAGCTTTTGTAAAGCTTGTAGGACACACGGTCTTTCCTTTAGTAAAGGGTAGGGGTTGGAAAATGTTTCGTACTAACTTGTAATACTTTATGTATCCTGAAGGTTCATATACATAAAATTGCTATTTTTAACCCCGACGGAAAAAGAGGGGTGTTATAAGTTTGACGTGTCTGTCTGTCTGTCTGTCTGTCTGTGGCATCATAGAGCCCGAACGGATGAAGCGATTTAAATTTGTTTTTTTTTGTATGAAAGGTGACTTATCTGCGAGTGTTCTTAGACATGTTTGATGAAAATCGGTTGAGCCGTTTAGAAGTTGTGGGGGTGAAAGTGGGGAAAGGTAACCGACGATCTGCAAATATACTCGGGTTGGGTATCAAATGAAAGCGTATTGAAAGGGAATATTGATGACTTAGCCGGGAGTACTCTTAGCAACATAAAATGATATAAGTTTGTACCTATAAAAAGTGTAAAATAAAAAATAAATTAAAAATTTAATAAACCCCCGACACAAAAACCAATTTAAAAAGTAAAAAATAACAAAAATACGTCGCGTAGGGGGACTGCAAAAAAACAGGAGATGATAAATAATTTGGAGCAGTCCCCCAACGCACGTATTTTTGTTATTTTTTACTTTTTAAATTGGTTTTTGTGTCGGGGGTTTACTAAATTTTTAATTTTTTTTTTCTTTATGTACTGCTTTATAACAACGGAGTCGCAGTGCTTACACAACGGTTAAATTAAAATTTGGTATTCACTAAGCCATGCTAGCGCTCACCGCTGTGTCGCCCGTGTATAGGAAAAACTCAGTAAACCAAAAGTTCTTCATTCATGCAATTTGGTGCAACCCAAACCAATTGTGCAGCACTATTGGTGAGCGCTCGCACTTCGCGATTGGGCGATACAACGCCATTGCGTCTGGTAGCATCATAGGTCAGGGATGTGATTTAGCTTTGCGATTGTCTAATAGATATAGCACACGTACAGCGTATAAAATTCGACATGTGCTAAAAATTAAAAGAGTACAGGGCAGGGACAAGACTCAAGTTTAAATCATGCAAAAATAAATTGTGATGCAATAACAACTTGGATCCTGTTGACCTTTCAATAAGGTTCTTTCGCTAAAGTCTTAAAGGCTGTTTAATTTTTTTTTGTTGATGCATGATATTATACTTTTACATGGCAGTAAGTAATGATTGAGATCGTCTGTGAATATAATGACAATTTATTTCTTTATTTGATGTATGTGACTGTCGCGATGGCCCAAAACTTAAGACCTTGGATCATATGCAAGAATGAGTTTAAAACTGGGCAAGTACCATGTCATCTTGTTCTTCTTAGTCGTAAAACTCTAGTCAGAGTGGTCGTGGTTGCGCATACGAGGTACACGGAGGGATGTTCTTTGGGTCTTAGATGACCAACGGTTGTTTGCCGCGAATAGGACGTTCTGAGAAGAGACTGATTGCAAATGGGACGACGTACGAATGGGACCAACGGTTAACGCGGAACGAAATGCACATGCCCCGTTTTGAAAACATCGCTGTTAGCGTAAAGACTGTCCATTGTGTCACTCTAGTTTTAAGTTGTATTTTAGCCAACTTTCATTTGTATGGTGTACATAATACATATTCTATCTATCAACCTCTGCATATTAAAATATAGCTCACAGGTCAACGAACACCCGTACACCGTATCAAAGCGCGGACCGAATGCAATCAATACTTGCATTTAGAGATTAGATAATATACGTAGAAGCCTCTCCAAAATAATTATGTCGTCTTATCTTTTATACTTTGATTTTGTTAAAGTACCTACTGTTTTTGCATGTTATCAGAAGTGCTTGTGAAGTGGTAGCATCATCCTTTAATCCCAGAAAGGTTATACACAGGTATATCTAATAGTATAGCAATGCAATTATTTTAAAAGAGTAACCATGGTGTTTCTTGCCGGCTCTTCTCCATGGAAACGACCGACCCGAATCGTGCCAATTTTTTTTTTTTTTTTCCCGACATTTTATAAGTGCCTATTGAGGCCCATGTAAAATAAAATATTTTGATTTTGATACCCACATTACTCCAGTTATGTTTAAATGTAAGTCAGTGTTGCCTGAACCCTAGATGGAGCAGAAGAGACTTTTTTTTAAACAATCCCCCCGAACTATTTCAAACGACTGCAACTCCTGATCGCCAGAACCAAGATAAGCACCAAATAGAGAATTGCCGAGACAATGAAGTTCGACGTGTCCAGACAATGAATTTAACAGTCTTGGATCCGGCAACGACATTTTTCAGATGTCAGAGAACAGTAAGAGTCTGACAGTCCCATCAGACTCTTACTGTCAAAAAATCCACCCTGCATCTTCAATTGTCCTTGGCGTTCCAAGGCCAAAGAGCTCTTTCAAGACAGTGTCGGATTGTCTTGAAAGAGCACTATGCTACTACGCTATCGACGAGGACCGGGCTTAAAAATTGGACCCGGGACATCAATATGCTTACCGAAGGGCAGTTAGTGAGTAACAGAACGAAGAAGCCTCCTTGTGAGTCCAAAATATTATTGAAATACAGACAAACAAGTAATAACTAAATCAATTCACCCTCCTTCGATATTAATTTTATTGACATACTTAGACATGACAACAATTTATTTACCTCGCGACCTTAAAATACCATCGAACTAAGTACCTACGTTATATTGGAACAACAAAGTTCTGCAGCCATTATTATTGAGAGCTTCCAACCTACCTCGCCTGTGGTAAATGTATTTTCAATTAGTTCGGCAGAGTACTAAGTGGTTTTGATATATTAACATGGTGACCACAGTGTAGCATGAAAACGTTCGGACTTTCTAGCATGAATTTGATGGCACGGTTAGCGCAGTTGCTGAGCGATTGGACTGCTGCACTGCGGGTCGCTTGTTCAATTCCCGCACGGAACAAATATTTGCATGACCTATAAATAGTTGTTACGGGTCTAAGTGTCTTTCTATGTTTTTTAACGCACCCACGACAAAGGAGTTTTGCCTAGTGTGCAAGCAAAAGAAAATATACTTATGTAACCGTACTTCGTACTTGAAGTAGTACGTAAATTGGATGGAAAATAGAGTGTAGTGTCTCTATTGTGCTAATGAAAAACTAATTTTAGCCATCAAATTCACGTTTACTTTACGTCAAAAACGTGATAACTCATTCTAGAGTCCACGCCACCATTCATGAGCAGCGGAAAATTCAGGTACTATATTTTTTTGTAAGCAAGCTGGTGTAATGACAATAGACACTAGCGTCACGTCAAAATGTTATGAGTGGTGGCGCGGACTTTAGAGCCTTCTATTGTGGAAAACTCGCTGGAAAAATTCCCTCTGTCTCTCTTTCTACTATTATTATAAATGCGTAAGTTTAGATGTATGAATATTCGTTACTCAGACACGGCAGAACGGTTCTACGGATCCTTATCACATTATTATATAGGTTAGCTCATAGATAAGTTATAGTCTAGCATAACATAAAGAAATCCGTTTATCCCGGTATTACATGCCCGTGGAATAATTTTTTAGTTATAAATAGTCGAAAACCGCTGGTAAAAGCTAGTTTGACATAATTTATAGTTTCCTCCCAAGCTCCCAACTATGTTGAGTTGGCTTATTATGTAGATGGAATTTTAATGTCATTTAACATAAACATTGAGCATTGGTGGCCCAGTGTTATCGGCCCCGACTTACGAGTTGTAAGTCGTGGGTTCGAACCCAGCCTGGCGCATTACTTTGTGTAATTTCTTTCATCACCACTGCTCTCAAAACGGTGAAGGAAAACATCGTGAGGAAACCGGCACGTCCTAGAACCATCAAATTCGAAGACATGCGACATCTGCCAACCCGCACTGGGCCCGCGTGGTGGATTATAGCCCACTCCCTCTCACAAGAGAGGAGGCCTGTGTCCCAGCAGTGGGAACGTTATAGGCTGATGATGATGATAACATAACGCTAGCTAAGTAAGTTTGACATACATGTGGCAAGTGTCACACAGCCAAAGGGGAGTCGGGACGCGTGAGAGGGAGAGGATAGGGTCCACCTCACAATCCAGCCGCAGTGGCAGACGCCCACGGCAACGGACGTCGCAAGACGATCCGAAAAAATAGTGTCACACAGCTGGCGAGAAAGCGAGGCATTTTTGCTCAAGAAATATGCAGTAGCATTAAAAATTAGTAAGTTTGTCATACTTGTGGTGTCACTCCGCCAAGTAGGAGGCGGGACGCGTGAGAGGCAGAGGACAGCGTCCACCTCACATCCCAGCCGCAGTGGTAGTCGCCGACGGCAACAGACGTCGCAAGGCCATCACAACAAAAGAGTCGCACAGTTGGCGAGAAAGCGAGGCATTTTTCAAGCTCAAGAAAATGCAGTAGCATTAAAAATTAAGTACTCCTCTTCTTAGTTGAAACTCGACGGTGACAAGAGTCAGCGAAGTCAATCCCTAGAAAGTAAAAATATTTGACAGGGGATCGGTTTGGGGATCAGAGTGGATCATTTGCTTACTTTTGGTGCCAGAAACAAAGGAAGATCTTATTTATTCTAACTACGAGTGTGTCTGTTGCTTGCCCACCTAAAAAAAACAAACATTAACATTGTCATCATAGACCGGACCACACAACAGACCGTCTATCTACCCTAAAAGACCTATAAGACATGCAGCAGTAAAAACACAATGATCGTCTGTATGCAAATCACCTCGCCTGATGTCCGAATAGGCATAGTTGCAGATTTGCATGCAGCCGCGACCGGCGCATTTGGTTGAGACCGGCGCATTTGGAAGCGACCGTGACTGACAATATTATCTCTAGAAACATTAACTGTGCATGCATTTAGCTCATGACTAGCTTGTGGTCGTGGCGTTGCTCGCATAATGTTCGGTATTTATCTTCAGAGATTGTTGTACGGGGATAAACGTGTCCTTTGTGTTTTTCTATACAAAAAGCCCAGTCAATCGGACTTGGCTGAGTAACAAATATCCATCAATCCAAACATTTGTCAAACAAATAGGCGAGGCAAATGCGATCCGAAGTGTTTTTGTTTGTAATGTATGTAATTGTTTGAACCCAGTCACATTGAAAAACAAAAGTGGTCCGATAATCTATGTGACTGGCTTCAAACAATTCCTTAAATTACAAACAAAAAAGCTTCGGCACGCAATCATTTCGCCTGCCAGTTTGACAAAGGCTTCAAACTTGACGACACGCATGGAACAATTCGACGGCACGGTTAGCGCAGTGGCTGAGCGATTGGATTGCTGCGCTGCGTTTCGCGGGTTCGATTCCCGCACGAAGCAAATATTTGTATGATCTACAAGTAGTTGTTCATGGTCTGGGCGTATGTGAGATTATATGTTTGTAAACGCACCCACGACACAGGAGAAATTCCTAGTCAGGGGCAAAGTTAAAAAAAAAAAAATCGTATGAAGTAGTTGTTCCAAGTCTGGGTGTTTGTGTATGCGAGTTTCCATGTTTGTATTCACACTTACTAAACAGAAAAAAATACAAAAAAAAACATTTGCACTCATGATATTAGTTCGATTATTAAAAATATTTTTCTAGGGACTATTTCCTTTTAATGCCAAAACGCCATTCCCCAGCCCAGCGACGCCATATCCACACCTCAGTTGAAAATGGAGACCCAGCTAAAGTCTGGAAATTTCTGAAATCCATGGGAGTTGGAAAAACACGCCAAAATTCTATTCCAAAAAACTCAATTGAATCAACATTTCTCATCTTCGTCTCATTGCAGCGGGACCATGAAAGCAGCTACAATCAAATGTCTTTCAAACCTTCCAACTCCGGATCATCCCTCATTTACTTTTAGTCAATTCACTGATTGTGATGTTAAGAAGAGCGTAGTTTCAATAACATCTAATGCAGTTGGTGGTGACTGTGTCAGTCGGAAAATGATACTCCCTATCCTAAACGAAATCCTTCCTATCCTTTGCCATATCCTCAACCACTCTATATCCCTTGGTGTTTTTCCCTCAATGTGGAAAGAGGCCAAAATCACTCCCTTACCGAAAAAACCAAATCCTGTTTCGTTCTCAGAATATCGTCCCATATCCATCTTGCCTTTCCTTTCCAAAGTCCTAGAACGCCTTGTCCATAATCAGCTTAGTACTTTTCTATGTGAGAATAGTCTGCTGAATCCCTTCCAATCTGGCTTCCGTCCTGGTCACAGCACTACCACAGCGTTAATTAATGTTACTGACGACATCAGATTGGGCATGGAGAAAGGCTATCTGACGGTGCTGTGCTTACTGGATTTCAGTAATGCATTTAACACTGTCGATTTCGATATCCTGCTTGCCCTGCTTCGCTCAATTAACATATCTCCAACAGCGATTGACTGGTTTCATAGTTACCTGTATGGCCGCCGGCAACGTATATGCATCGAGGAGACGTGCTCTTCTTGGTGTTATACTTCTGCCGGTGTACCTCAGGGTGGCGTTTTATCTCCCTTACTCTTCGCAATGTTTATAAATTCAATTTCCAAGAAACTTCTTTCTTCCTACCACCTTTATGCAGATGATTTGCAAATTTATAAGCAGGCATCCCCTTCAGATCTGGCTCATGCAGTCAGTATTATCAACGAGGATTTGGCCTCAATTGGCGAGTGGAGTGAGGCGCATGGTTTGCTGGTTAATCCATTGAAGACCCAAGTCATTGTTGTTGGCAGCTCAAGGATGATCTCTAAGACAAACTGGTCGCAGTTAGTGCAGGTTAAATTCAACGGATCCACCATTCCTCTTAGTGAAAAGGTGAAAAATCTTGGAGTTTGGATAGATCAACACCTTTCTTGGGGTCCTCAGCTGCAGGGCCTAAGTCGTAAAATTTTTGCGTCTGCTAAGACCTTGAGACGACTGCGGAACTTTCTTCCGACTGCCACTAAAACTGCGCTTGCACAATCCCTTTTACTGCCCATCCTTGACTATGCTGACGTCAGTTATCTTGATCTTACTGAGGCACAACTTGATAAACTTGAGCGACTTCAAAATTTTTGCATAAGATCTATATTTGGCTTGCGTAAATATGATCACATTTCTGAATTTCGTGTAAAACTCAAGTGGCTTCCTATACGTCTTCGCCGGAATTCTCATATCTTGTTTCAACTCTACAGTATTCTGTTCAATCCTACTACCCCCACTTATCTTAAAGAACGTTTCAAGTTCCTTCATGACACACATAATAGATATCTTAGGTCATCGGAAAATTTGAGACTAGAGATGCCAATGCATACTTCTAGATTTTTCGACAAATCATTTACTGTCGAAGCAGTACGGTTGTGGAATGCCTTGCCCTTGTCTGTAAGGCGCGCACAAACCTTGTCCACATTTAAAAATCTGGTAAAAAAGCATTATTTATCTTGTTAAACATGTAGCTAAAATGTTTCTTTGTTTTATCTTTGTTATTTTTATATGTATTATGTTTTGTATAATTGTATTATATATATTTATAATGATTGTATATATGTAAGTATTTTATATGTAAATAGTACACCCTATACTACCTACAGTATTGTTTCTCCTTTTTCTTCAAATTCATCCAAAGGTTGTCTTGAAAAAATCGCTTTTAGCGATAAGACCGCCCATTGTGTCACCCTATGTATAAGATAAATACTCTGTACCTGTAATTTGTATGGTGTGCATAATAAAGTGTATTCTATTCTATTCTATTCTATTCCCAATCTAACTCCGGCCTTACCTCGCGTCTATCTGAGCTGTACACGTGTTTCAGATCTATTATATACCACTCGATTTCTTGGCCGAATATATCTCGCAAAATCTTGGCGAATACTAGAAAATGATGACCGTATTGGACACGGGATATTAAAGTGAAACATTTCGTTCCAGATTTATGATTCCATGATTTATGATCCAGGTTTTAGATGAAACTTCTAGTAAAAGATGTATTTCGTGTAGGTACTACTAACCAGCTGGCTGACTCGCTGTCCGATTATGGACCACGGTCGACGGCACGTTGTGTTCCACGTGCGCCTCAAAGAGTGACAGCACAATGACAGCACATGGCGACCCCCTTTAGACGGTCAAGTCTGCTGGGGTCACAGGACTAGCAAGCTACTGTGACCCCGGAACGTAAAGGGCTATTGCAGAACACTGGATTTTAGTCAGTACAAGTCAGACAGTGTCAGAGAACTCATTTGATGATTTCATCACGCGAAAAAAAGGTACTTCTAACCTTCAAATACTTATTTCTTTTCATCAATAATGAGTTCTCCTGCCCTGAGTAGAACAGAAGGGACTATTAAGCTATTACTGACTAAAAGTCTACACCGTTCATTCTGTTGAATTTTACGTTCTTGGGCAACGGTATCCTGCTTAGATGCTTATTATAGGCGCGCATGGAACACAACGCAACTTCAACCCATATAGGCTTTTTTAATATCGTGGTAAAATCATCAAATGAGTCCTCCCACAACAAGAGTTGAGCAGAAGAGACTGACAGACTCGTACTGACTAAATTCCACGGTGTCCTTCAATAGCCCTTTACGTTTCAGGGTCTCGGTAAGTCCCGCGACCACCGCAGGCATTGGCCCTCTAAGGGCCCGCCCGTCAGTACGCTGACACTCTTTGAGGTGCGCGTGGAATACAACGCGCTATCGACCCGGGTCCGGGTCCGAGTCGGACAGCGAGTCACCCATTACTAGCCGCCCGCATGCCCCCAACCCATATTGGCTTAACTTAGCTTAGTATATACTTAAAAAGAAAATTAATGCAAGGGTAAACTTCCTTCACCACTGATGTGAGGTCTACCGTACATGATCACCGTTACCGTGTATAATGATAATGACGGCCAATCTCATTAAATAGATGTATTTGTATTGATTCGGCATTTGATTGGCTTCAAGCCAGGCTTCGCAGTTTGTTTTATAGGGTAAGCCTGGTAATCTGTAATACAGGTTTTATGTACATACATTACATGCAAATCTACAGGTTGAATGAAACAGTCTGCAGAATTCAAAGGGGTATCATATTACCCAGTTACTGGGTTGTGTAGGTCAGATAGGCAGTCACTCTATGTAAAATACTGGTGTTATGTTTGTAAACCCCTTCGTACAAAACGCGACGCAAATCTCCGAAAACTTAAGACTGTGGTGTCCAATCGACTATCGCAATGCAAATCCACAACGACGATATCTTACTAGACTCCAATAACAGGTCACCGATGTCTGTCAACACATTAGGCAAAAAAGTCTTACATCCGTTTTATTTCGACCACTCCTGTGAGCCGTAAACATACTTTGAGACAGAACAGACCTTGAGTTAGCCAATCCCAACGCAGTACCCCGTCCCCCTCGCTTACGTAGTACCTCAGCGAGTTGACAGAATAGTTTTTGTTCCTTAGATCGTGCATGCGGAGTCTAGTAATATATCGTCGTTGCAAATTCATAAAGGATGAACGTGTACGAAGGGCCTTACTGGATTGTGTCGGGAGACTTTGTTTGAGACAAAAAAGTCCTGTAGTGAAAATGTGAATTCGCTTTCAAAAATACAATATCGATCTATCTGTTCCATGATCCAAAATCCTACTAATATAATAAATGCGAAACTGTTTCTGTCTCTTTTGCTTACACACTTCAACAGCTGATAGTGGATTTCACGTCACGTTCGATACACATACGGAGTACGCGAGTGAAGCTGCGGGCAACGTCTTGTTTGCATCCTTTCATCTTTTCCACCTGAAAATACCTAAAAGAAAAATGAGTCAATTATTTGACCTTAGCAACCGAAACACAAAAGAAAAAAAAGTGACCGAACCTCCGTCTAAAATAGATCAGGCGTAAAGACTACCCACTGTGATGTCAGCGCGTCACCTTTGTAAGAAGCCGGAAACGGAAGCTTTGACAAAAGACAGTACGGCGTCGGCCTGGCGGCAATCTGTCACTCATCTTTCACGGACACTAGAAAAGCTTTCAGAATTATAGTGAGGTGTTTTATTTGTTACAGGAAATTGTGATCTCAAAGAAATGTTTTAACCCAACGGCGAACGGTAATGTGGTTAGCAGACTCTGTATGTTTGTTCTTTTGTATCACTCATAATTTTAGACCACATACGTAGCCCATTTTTTTATGAATTTCACGTCAATCAATTTGCTGTACCTAATCCTGCGAGTGTCAAATTCAAATTTATGAAAGTATACTAAATTCAAAATGGCGGCCCACAGGCGCCATTTTCGACATTAGAATGTCATTAACAAAAAACAGCCCCTCAAAACGTCTACATTTCATTATTTCTTTGATAGGTAGGACACGCGTACGAGAATACCTTGCTTTCGAATAGCACCGTACTACGCTGACGTCAGTGACGCGTACGCGAACGACATCAAGAGAAATTCAGTGTTACAAACAAAATATTTTTACACTTTCAACCCTTGGCATTAAAGTCTCCATGTAACATGATAACGATCGCCACTTCCCACTCATCGCCCACGGCTGTGATTCTGTTCATTATTAGGGAAGAAACATGTTGACTTGTTGACATTGTGAACATCTGAACATGTTGTGTAACAGATCAATTAGCAGAACTTACGGCTGGAGGTAAAACTTATATTTCGGTTCACTTTATATTAGTCTAATAAATAGTACAGGGTTTTTTTTGTGATAATATTTGTTTATGTTTGTAAAAATCGGAGCATACCAAGAAGAGAACTTACGCGTTGTCATACATGAAAAAAAACCGTGTCGAATTATTGAGAACCTCTTCTTAAAATAACATTAATATCGTCAGCTCTCTTCTCTCTCTCTCTCTGTCTTCAGTCAACTGTGTCCACAGCTCGACGTAAGCATCCTAGATCCTCAACCACCCCGGTCGTCGACAGTCCACATCCATCCACTGCCAACGACTAGCCAAGACAGTTCTAAGTGGAAAGCCAAAAATACTGAAGGACCTCCTCCGAATCATCGATCTACCATAACGTATAATCTATGAGAATCTTCAGTATTTTTGGCTTTCCACTTAGAACTGTCTTGGCTTTTGGAGCCCGTGTTTCTTCAACCCGATGGGTTCAGTCACCTGCCGGGGCTGCGAGACTGACTTAGTAGGTAAGCGTGACCCCGGAACGTAAAGGGATATTGATAGAAATGGATTTAAGTCAGTATTAGAAATAGGTTCAGTCAGTAATTGAAGAAATTATTCGTGCGTCAACTCTCGTGGAGGCTGCAAGTGTGGTTAAATGCGCGCGTATACGCGCCTACGCGGACACCCAATGGCAACTCATAGTTATATTCATACGCGTTATATAATTGTACATACTATAAGGTTTGGAAAGAAGGAAGGGAAGAGACTAGTTATTTAACAGTTCGTGCATAGAAACAATAAAATATAAACAATTCATTTAGCGACTGAGTGATAATTTGTTAAGTAGTTGTTCCACATAGCACTACATTTGTTAATCAAAAACACGCTTACAATATAATGTTTCAATTTGAAGTAACTTGTGGAACCATCAGAAGAACAACATATATCCTACAACTGAATTGTCGACACAACGAGTTCCATTAGAATAAAAGTCGAATCATCAGCTTTCGCAAGCACATTAGGAATCCCCTATAAACAAAAAAAAAATACAGCCAACATTTTCCCAAATATTTTGGAGTCCGCTTCCAGTCACACTGGATGCAACATATCAGTTGTTTTCATAGAACGACTGCCTATCGGTCCTCCACAACCCAGTTACGTGGTAGCCGCTTGGTAAGACTCGTTGTAAGACTTTTTGAGCTTCTGAGTAACAGTATCGGCTGTCAAAAACCTACAAAATTACCGCTAGGACCAACAGCTTCACGAGGCCAACCTTGGCAAGCGCGGCTTTACCTTGAAAATCGACCTGTGCAACTGTTATTATTTAGCTACAAGCTCTTCTTTTACAAACAAACAAAAGTGTAGACGTAAAATAATTTGAAGATCAATCTTTGCCTGTTTGTCCACAATGCATTCCTTAACGGTTGATTTGATTGCGATAATAATGGGTGATCTTTTATGAGCGTCTGCAGAGGTTCCTTGCCCAAATATATAAACTTCTTGGCAATGCGACCATTACTGGGCTATTATAGCCAAAAGTCGTAGCCCATCTGCCTCGTGGGTCCAAGCGCTACTGGCGACCGTCGTTTCCCGAATTGTTATTGGGATACTACTTCTAAAATTTCTGAGTAGCAGCCCGGACTTTGGAAGTTGGCGGTATGGTTTGTTTGGAAACCAGCGGTATTATACCCCCGGGCCGTGCAAAGCAAGTTAAGGCTTTTTCTTGAGCCTGATCTCGCTCTGGTTTTCCTGGGATTTCCGTCTCATCGGATTGTGAGAATGACGTAAGAGAGAATGCACCTGTGAATGCGCACACACTTGTGCATTATATCTTCCACACTGAAGTCTAATCTCTGCTGAGATTTTTGCCACTATGGCCAGAATCTATGCCCGGGTCGACGGCGCGTCGTGTTCCACGCGCGACTCAAAGAGCTGTCAGCAAAATGACGGGGCCCCCTCTCAGGGGGCCAAAGCCTGCCGGGGTCGCGGGACTTATTTCTATTACCGTGACCCCGGAACATAAAGGGCTACTGAAGGACACCGTGGATTTTAGTCAGTACAAGTCTGACAGTACCTCCCGCCCTGCCCGGGGTTGGAGGTCTCATTTGATGATTTTACTACGCTAAAAAAAAAAAAAAAATGGCCAGAATCTATTTTAATGTAAATAAATAGCTACATTAGCTACCTAACATTTATTCATTTCAATACTAAAAAATGATGACCACAAAATACAGAACCTCATTTTTATAACACTGGTTAAAAGTAACGACATAGCCCTCTATGGAATAACCTCACAAGTAACTCAACACGCTACAATTAGAATAATTTTGGATCGCAATTAAGTGAAACATAGCATTATGTGGAGGAATCTGTAATTATTATTATTACATATTAGAGGCTACAAATTAATACCGAGTTTCACTAATGAATCCAATTACATGGAGGGCTTTCTGAGGGAGTAAACGTGCTTGTGGTGAATTTTAGTTACGTTGTCGACTTAACACGATAATCCATGTGTTTGTGTAATTAGTGTGGAATAATCTAAACCTAAGTACTAATAATATTAAGTGGTTATATTTTTTTAATAAAGCTGTGGAGAGGAGGTAAAAACGTGCCAAGATTATTGCTCCAAATGTTAAAATTTCCAAATTACTTCCTATAGGTACCATTGTTTTACTGAGGCGCAAGCAGAAAAATTGGTTAATTAATTACTCCGTTGTTGCGCTTCCTGTGACTGTTGACTTGACTTTTGCGCAGCGTGTTGCGGGTTCGATCGCATGGAACAAGTATTTGTATGATCTGCAAGTAGTTGTTTCGGGTCTGGGTGTTTGTGTATGTGATTTTCTATGTTTATAAATGCACTCACGACACAGGGGAAATTCCTAGTGTGAAACAACGCATAAAAAAAGATAAAGATGATAATGTGATTCTCTTCAAAACCATTTACTTAGCAACACAAGAACGTGTCGGTAAACTCATTAATAATTCATTCTGTTTGCAATCAAGGAAAAAACAAAACATTGCCGTGACCCTCGATCTTGCATCCCATGGAAACACACTTTTCCTTAATACAACGGTAATTCTGAGATTTCCAATACGATCTTGAGAATCGTGAAATAAAAAAGCAAAACTGCTTTTTCTTATGGAACGTTATCCCGTTTAGGAATTTCTCGTATATCGTAGGTGCATTTGTAAAAAATAAAATCTCTAACACAAATACCTAGATCTGGATTAAATACTTTTTTTTAACCTATTTTGTCCCACTACTGGACAAAGGTCTCCCCCATAACCTTCCACTCTTCGCTCTGTGCAGCTTCCATCGGCCTATAAAGAAAGAAAGAAAGAAAGAAATAAAATTTATTGGTACAGACGCAGGGCATAGCACAATATTAAAATAAATTTAAAAAAAAACCCCACGGCTGCTCCAAACAGGCCCAGTTCACCATAAATGTATCTCTCATCATCTCTCTCTAGATCGTCACGCTAGCGTTTTCAAGGCCTGCCTCGGCAACGACCGACGCCCGTCCGGACCCACTGCGTACTTGTAAATTTTACAAATAGATCCGTATGTAAATCAAAGTCGTGACATGTAGCGCACCGATTTTCACCGATCGCTCCACTACTGTGCTTATCAAAATTGATTATTGACTGGTTGATTATGGACCTTTTTTACGTCATCAAATGAGTATTTTCACCCACAGTGGAACGGAAGAGACTCCTATGTATTAAAATCCACGGTGTTCTTTCAGTGTCCTTTACGGTTACCTGTTAAGACAGCGATCATTGGCCCTTGTCGTTTGGATACGGTACCCTAAAACCGGCGCTCTATCAATTATTCTTAGCATTTAATATGTCTTTATCTGCTGTTTACTAGTTGTATGGTAATGAAGGAAAATATTGATTGTGGGGAAGAAAAAGAAACCAAGCCAAAGAAACCAAGACCGCCTGAAAGCCCGTTGGGTTGAGGATATCGTCAGGATCGCGGGGAATAAATGGATGCGAGACGCACAGAACCGAGAAATATGGCAAAAAAAGGGGTAGGCCTATACCCATCAGTAGCTCTTTACGTTCAAGGGTCATGTTTATTTGATGAGACAGTCTCGCGACCCCGGCATGCTTTGGTCCTCTAGGGCCCCGTCAGATTGCTGGCAGCTTTTTGAGAGGAAGTTACGGATAGACCGTGGTGCCGTTGCCTGAGGTAGACCGCTTTTTTTTTTTTTTTTAGCGTGGTAAAATCATCAAATGAGACCTCCAACCCCGGGCAGGGCGGGAGGTACTGTCAGACCTGTACTGACTAAAATCCACGGTGTCCTTCAGTAGCCCTTTATGTTCCGGGGTCACGGTAATAGAAATAAGTCCCGCGACCCCGGCAGGCTTTGGCCCTCTGAGAGGGGGCCCCGTCATTTTTGCTGACAGCTCTTTGAGGCGCGCGTGGAACACGACGCGCCGTCGACCCGGGCATGGTCCATGGTCGGACAGCGAGTTGCCCTTTACTCGCTGTCCGCGTGAGGTAGACCGCTAGGAGGAGGATGCCATTCCAAATTATATCTTTTTCTATTTTTATGACATTGAAGATTTATTGAATTACATCAGTCATTCAAGATACACAATACATTAGTACATAGGTAGTCGGTGGCCAAGATTACTTGACCCCCTTTAACATTATGCTGCCATATAAGATGGGTCTTATAATGATGGGCACCGACTGTACTAGAATCAAATTACGCCCATGTAGTGTAGTTTCAACAAATTGGAACATCTAGTGCACCCACCCGCAGCGAATCTATCGATTGACAGGCGGCGCCGTTGGAAATGCATTAGTGTTAAACACCGCAGTATTTTGTACAGAATATACAGGGTGTATTTTTCATTTTCAACTGGGCGTGGATGGCTATATCGAAAATGTTGAAAGGGAACTCGAGGCCGATTTTTACGTAAAACTACATCAAATTTTTTGAGACGCAGACATTATATGCGTATAGAAAATATAACTTTTTTTAAAGTTATATTTTCTATACGCATTAATGTAGTTTTCTACATTACTGGATTTAAAAAAAAACAATAATCTTGGCCAGAAATCGAACACGCTGATTTAAATGCTGCTGATGGAAAAAAATACAAATGCTATTATGGATTAAATTCTGGGAAGCAATCACATACGGCCAAATTAAGGAATAGGTATTTTACTGCCTTCATCACTGTGAACCACAGATGAAACACAATTTCACAGATTTCAAATATTCACCGCAGCTTTTCTTTTCTTCCACAAAAAATGACGCCTTAGAGTCTATTCATCACTTTTACGTCTTAATAAAATTACGAGAAGCAATAAACGTCTCCAGATACTGATAATTAATTATCGCCTCCTTTCAATGTTGAATTGAAAGCGAATTGATAACAGGGTGGCAAATAGGTGGATAGACCCGATGCTCTATAGAAAGATGAGCGTACGCGACTCGTAAAGGGGATATCGCGACCCTCGCTTTACCAAAAACATTTAAGTAGTTTATAAAATACTAGTAATGAATTCAATTATCGACAGTTACAATCAGACCATAGTTCCCACAAATCAGAAAAAAAAAATAGCTTATAAATTATAACTCAGTGTAGCATACCAAAACCATAATCGGAACACTTTGTTTAGTCCCAAAAAATCACATTCTTAAATAACTAGTCAGTTTTTCTCATGCAGGTCTGAATTTCTGTGTTTAGGGATAATGGAAAAAGTATTGAGCAGGTCTCATAGTGCCTCAAGCACTTTCGCAAAAATTCGCTGAGCTCTCCTGCCGTTATGCAAATGCGAAGTCGCAAGATAATTCCGCCCCGCTTCCCGCTACCCGCTTATCATGGCGCGTCACCCCAAAAGTGATTTTTCTTTATCATCGCAAATTTAATTAAAGCTAGATAAATTCAGGTTGTTAATTATATCAGCGTTTTGGGTTCAAAGGAAAAGCGAGTTTATTGAGTATAAAAATAATTGGTGTCCGACGGAATATTTAAGTAATTAAGTTTTTAGACAACTGATTTTTCTTTATTTCATTGTATTCAGCTGGCTTTTGTTAAAAAGTCTTTAGTTTCATCATAATTAAATTATTCAGATACTCGTCTTGTGTTGATCTTTTCAGGTTCTCTCTCAGTATTTTGTCCTTTTCTAGAGACTATAACATAACATCTTTCTTTAGCAAAGTCACTAACGCATTTCAAAGTAAAAGTCAAAGTCAAATCATTTATTCCAATTAGGCCATCAAAGAGGCACTTTTGAACGTCGATTATTAAAATTAAAGGAAATAGGAAGGCATAGGATTGGTTCTACACCCATTATTATTTTATTTAAATATAAAAATATCAGTTCGTAGTTTGTTTAAATATCATAATCATAAATATACATTCCTTATAATTTACAACGCAGGCGAGACCGCAGCTAGAAGCTAGTTCAACCTAAAGTTCTTCGGATCAAGCCTACACGACTTCTTTTCACATCCTAATCCGATATCTTTTCGGAACTATCCATCTTTGCCCCGCTGACGTTGCTATACATGAAGCCCTAATACATACAAAATAAATAATATATCATCTGGCAACCCCGGAGGATGGCACGTACGTACGCACGTTAGGGTACGTTCATAAATTCACCATCGGAAATTCTTTGTTGCGAACTTGTGACCCCGATAGGTCTACCCGTATTTATATGTAGTACACACTCCGCCCGCGACTTTCAATTCTTATAATCAATGGATATCATTATACTTAAGCTTTTTTGTGGACAGAAAATCAATAGCGAGCAGGACATTAACTTATGAATTCCGATTTATTACACTAGACGCCTTACCAATTAAGCCATAATAGTTACAATATGCTCGACAAGGTCGCATTTTCATTCCATTCTTAAAAGTCTACTTACTTTGACGTTGACAGTACTTACGTTAATTTTAATGTTCATTTCTAACCCACACTATTTCCAGCTTGTTAAGCACTTAACAAACTATTTTTAAGGTCGACAATCGAGGGTAGCACTATAGTACAACCTCTACAGTATTATGCTTCCATTCTGTTGAAAGAGACCGACTAGTCTTAATTTGCTAAAGAATGTGTTTACACCGTTTAATTTATAGCTCGAATTCTCTTCATCTATAAAGAATGTTTGGTAGACTGTGTAGAAGATAAAGCAATACCGGTACTTAGTCTTTTGAGACATTTATTACAAAATAAACCCCAGTTCACATTGTATCAAAGAGATTGTTTGTGTACGCCTGAAATGTGGCTGGTTTTATGGAAGAGGATTTTTTTGAAGTTTAATTTGTTTGTGGCTTTTCCACTTTTGTTTGGCGCAGTTGTAAATCTTTTTCTTCTAATAATGGTGCCAAAATGTCGCGTTGTTGGTTTTAATTTCCGAACGTGTGAAATAGCAATGTGTTGCCGATTGTAAACAGTGAGGGCAGGCTCACGTTGCTTACTTTAACTTCAAAGACGCATTCGACTTAATCGATAACGACATTTTGTTCAAGAAAATAGGATCTGTTGGTTTTAATCTGCATCTACTTAATTACTTTGCCAGTTAAATGATGGATAAGCAGTATTCGTAGAGTACGAGGGACACAAGTCAGCACCGTACTAAAACGTGGCCTGGTGTAAGCCAAGGGAGTACCCTCGGGCCTCAGTCATTTATAATTGTTGTAATGATTTGAGTATCGTACTCGTCAGTGTTGTAATGATTTTAAACGGGTGCCTAAGATTTCATAGTTATTTAGTTTAAGACGCTCTTTGTACGCGTTACAATGAGCCAGCACAAAATTATTTCATAAGTCGGGCGCGCGCAAGGGGCTCAAATAGTATCAAGCTTGTATATCACATTCTTTTGTGAGTGATTCTGTAAGAATTCAACCTGAAAAATGTGTTTTTATATTTCATAATATACATTTCCAAACCAGCCTTAAGCTTTCAAGTAAAATATTATGTTTTATAAAGCTCTCAAACTCAGCGATAATTATCAAGGTCCTAATTTTCTTCCCCGCTCTCTAAAAACACGCTATAATTCTATTCCCGCTCGCTCAATAACTCGATTACTTACGTTCAAATGGCAGACTTGAATAAACTTCAGACTTGTAAAAAGCTTAATGGATGAGGAACTAAATTCTCACTAATTGGCGCTCGTTTGCAGGGCTTGGAAGTGATGGTGGTGGAAGGCACTGACGGCCTTTAATTAGCCCTGTTTAGCTGCTCACGTTTATTTATTAATGAGATAATCAATACCTATTACAGGTGAATTGCAGTCCAGTTCTGTACTGTGTACGTGTCAATAAATCTTTTTTCTTTCTTTCTGTCCACTTCTCTTTTCCCCAGTCATGATAATCTGCTCAAATTTAGAGTGAATTAGTTTTGTTCAGACTAGTTTGCTCTACCCCAAACAATACGTGCCCTATAATTTTCAAAATTCTATTTTTGCAATTTATTAATGCTGTCATTATTTCCATCAGCTATTCAATGCCCAAAAGCCATAACCAACTACATATCATTGAGGACTTTAAATCCTTCTATATATTGTCGAGTATTCAACAATAATCTGTCGGCTTATACGATCCGTTTTCATATTTACGCCAAGCATCACTCACCTGCTGGGACACAGTTAATTAAAAGATTACTTTGCAACAGGCCGGGATTATAATTACATAATTATAACCCTTTACGGTAGGAGACGGAATCACGCAGGAGATTTGGAAGACTATTAATTAAATAAACGAAATTTAAGTAAGAAATATTATAACATGATAGATAAAGACGTCATATTTGTAACAAAAAAATATAGTGTCAATGATAATAAACGATTTTATTTTTGACTGATTTCAACAGTCTACTTCTAGCCTTTCTTCCCTTTCTCAGAGGGCCAAAGCAAAGCAAATGAGTCCCGACCCCGGCAGGTCGGGACTCATTTGGAGGGATGGTAAACATTTGCATCTGCACACGTAAGACAAAACATTATAATCTCGCAACCTCATCTAGTTACAATCGTACCAGCCCTCAAAACCGGACTAGCTTCCCTATTTCCTCTACCAGCTTATCTCGGTCCACTGCTGGGCCATTTCCCCACACATTAACACAGAAACGTTCATGATTATGCTAAGCCACATTCGCGTACAATGGCGGGATTGTACGGCTCCAGAATTATAATAACCTTTAAGGTAAAAGAGATACACTAAATGGACGAATGCAGAAGTTCATTTCTAAACAAGAAGCAATAAATACAAGCACATAATGCTGCTCGCCATGCACACGCCCGTGCTTCCACAAGCGCGATCCGCTTATAAACCCAAACCAAACCAAACCACGCCAGCCCGAGTGACGCCAAGCCGTTCCTTTCACACTGCACGTTGTCGTGCGCCGTTTAATGGCCCAATCATAACATTTCCAGCGGTAAGATCAAATGTTTGAAACACACCACGAGGTGCCGGCAGTGGCGAAAATGCGCGCGATTTTCTCTGAACGAATCGCTACAGCGAAAAGTACACAGGCATGAGTGAGACGCTATGTAATAGAGTGGGGAGTTCAGCAGCAGCCGCCAATCGCTACTATGGCTACGCCGCACCGTCTGCCGCACAGCTCGCCGCTTAGACCAAAGCAGTACCGTAAAGCGAGTATTATTGGGAAATTCGCGAACCGCTCGCGGTGGTAAACGACAAAAGACCCGTTTAACTCATTATATTGTTCAGACCTTCTGACTCTTACTTTTTTTTGCGTTAGCGTACTTGCCAAAGTGGCAGCCATTTTGTTTAAAATGGTGAGCAGTCATAAGTGGAATTATAATTGAGTCTCACGGATTAAACGCGGGTTGTGGGATTAAATATTATAACTGTGGAGAATATGTATAAACTGCGTAAAAGTTTACGGTGTTACCAACACTCACCGTGGCGCTATTTTTCAACGTTTTATAAGTCCTCATGAGTTGCTATGTAAAGTATCAAGGTGCCACAATTTGTCAAATTTGTGTAATAGATTCTCAACATTATCACACTATAAGGTTCAAGTTCGTTTGACAAAATTTGACAGGTTCGGGTAGGTTGACCCGCTCGTCTGTCTATAAATATTTTGATTTTTCAAGAATTTTCACTTTAAGTCTTTCGCCGTTTTTTAAAAAATGAGCTGTCAGAAAATACACAAACCACAAAAAAAAACACTATTTTTATGCAGTGAGGTTAACACACCTTAGTATAGTAATGCAATGACTATTTTTTACGTTTCAAATTGACAGAAAAATAACTCGATTATGTCAAGATTTATACATGGGCTGACCACTTTGTTCATTACAATATCAATCTATCCTCACATAGATAAATTTAATATTGTTACCTACATGTGAAATTGATGACTGCTAAAAACTCCACTCGGTTTCAGTCAACCACGACCATTTTTAATACAATTTGGACATCCCTAGCGGCAGACCACAGTTCACACGATCCGTCGGTACGTGACCAAAAGTGATTCAATAATAAACGACCCTGTGGTAAAAGTTTCCCTGAAAATCATTGTTAGCTTTGGAAATTGTTTGGTAGACCGGAGAAGGTTGGTGAAATTTGACCGAATGAAGAAATATTATATTGTTATTGAGTATGATAGCTAGAAAAGTACCCTTAGCACGAGTTTTCAGTAAATGAGACGTAAAGTAAACTGGAACTTTGACACTTTCAAATTGACAATTTTCAAGGAAAAAATTAGTTCAGCCTTCTTCGCACACCAGAGGCGCTGTTCCATTTTTTCCTTGAAAATTGTCAATTTGAAAGTGTCAAAGTTCCAGTGTACTTTACGTCTGATTTACTGAAAAGTCGTGCTAAGGGTACAGGGCGAAAAATAGCTAGAATAATACTAAAAATAGTAATTACAACGATATATTACTAGACTCCTAATAACAGGCAGATGTCTATCAACACATTAGGCAAAAAAAGTCTTATATCCGTCTTATTTTGACCACTCCTGTGAGCCGTAAACATATTTGAGACAGAACAGACCTCGAGTTTGCCAATGACAATGCAGTACCCCGTCCCCCTCGCTTACGTAGTACCTCAGCGAGTTGACAGAATAGCTTTTGTCCCTTAGATCGTGCATGCGGAGTCTAGTAATATACCGTCGTTGAGTCATTATAAGTTGTTTTTTAAAAAAAACAGTGTTCCCACACTAGGAATGTGTCGTTGCGTTTACAAACATAAATAAACACACATACACAAACAGCCAGACCTGGAACAACTACTTGTATGTCATACAAATTTTGTTCCGTGCGGGAATCAAACCCGTGAAACGCAGGGCAGCTGTAGTCCAATTGCTCCGCCACTGCGTTAACCGTGCCAACAAAAACTGACTTGGTGACTAGTGCTATTGTAATAGACGTGGTGACATGATCAATAATATTTATTTCTTTATTTTTTAGGTTAGCCAACAGTAATTGTTTACACAAAAAAAAAAACATTAATTGATATCAATGATTAACATTCATAAGTGCAACAATTCCTTACAGGCTAACACCACATGCACTAATTCATATAAAGTTGAAATATAAATCTGACCTGTATAACATTTATCGTTAGTACTAATTTTGTTTTTCTTTTGTTCACAGGGTAAGAGATTCCTCAATTGCATCAGTACCTTAAAAAAGAAGTTCAAAATCACTGGGGTAAGTTACTTGCAACACGAAGTCTTGGTTTGATTCCAAAAATTAGTGGAGTCTGCTATTTTTTATTTAAAATTAGTTTGTTCTTGAGCTCAATCTAGTACAGAGGCAATGACAAAGCCTACCACGGTGGAACTTCTGGACAATTTTGGGATAATCGTTGTAAAGGAAAATAAAGGAGGTAATCGTGGCTAAATAATTACAGCCGCACAGACAGCTGATCTTCCAGGTTAAACTACGCTTGCCAAGGTTGAGCTGTGATGGGTGACCATCTGTTATAGCGAGTTTCCTCCGTACCTCGGAAAGCACGTAAAGCCGTTGATCCCGGCTGTCATTACAGATCTTTGACAGTCGCTACTGTTAGTCAGAAGCTCTAAAGTCTCACAACAGTCTTACCATGGGGTATCGTATTACCCAGTTACTGGGTTGTGGAGGTCCGTTAGGCAGACGCTCCATGTAAAAAACTGATATTCAGCTGCTTCTGGTTTGACTGGAAGCCGACCCCAACATAGTTGGGAAAAGGCCTGGCAGAATGATGATGATTGTAATGGATAATAAAGTTGCAGAGGTCGTGGGACTCTTTCATTGGGTAACAGTGACACTGAAACGTAAAAAGCTATTGAAGGATCACTTTGGATTTTTGTAAAATCATCAAAATGAGTCCTTCCACCCATGGCGGGATGGGAGGAACTGTCAGACTTGTACTGACTAAAATCCATGATGATCCTTCAAATAGCCCTTTACGTTTCAGCGTCACGCGATAATGTGATGAGATTTAGTTCTAGCCCCGCCACCCTGGCAGGCTTTGTCCCTCTAAGGGGGGCTCCGTCTGGGCTATTTGGTCCAGGGCAGATTTCCATACATTGAATCCCATATTCCTAAAAAAGAAAATGGGAATTAGCAATTCAAGAGTTGTCAGGATTACTTAAAGCCATCCTATAGAAAAAAAATCTTAGCAAAGTTAATCTGTACATCGACCCTACCGTTGAACCGCGAGTAATAACCGTCTTACACAACAAGAAGACAACCCGGGACTTTTAAAGTTTTCCCAGCGAAGTACAGTCGAGGACAAAAATAAGTTTAATGGTAGTAAGAATTCCATTTTCAAAATTGTACATTTTTAAATTTCGTTTACACAGAAGACATAATATTGTAGTTTCCATCAAAAAGCATAAGGCTATCTATCAAATTAGATAACTAAATCCAAGCACTGCAAATCCTAAAATTTTATGTTGTATATTTGAGTACCTACTCTTTTTTCTAATCATTGTGTATTGAGAGAATTTGTATGCATTATTCATGATGACCATTTTTACTTGCGTATTATTCGAAGTTTTTTTTTTAGCGTGGTAAGATCATCTAATGAGTCCTCCTACCCAGAGCATTGCATGAGGGACAGTCAGACTTATTGTGACTAAATTCTACGGTATACTTCCAACGGCCACCACTAAAATCGGCCCAAATGGTGGCCGTTAGAACAATTATTTATTTTTATCCCAACGACCGCCAGTGGCGGACGTTGGAACCAAATAATATTTATTTTATTTTCAGTGTTTTGTCAATGTAATCTAACTATAGCATTTGCTATATTTAGATTATGTAATCTAAATATAGCATTTGCTATATTTAGATTATGTAATCTAAATATAGCAAATGCTATAGTTACCATGTTAGTTTGTGACCATGTGGTCACAAAGTACTAGGCTAGCATAAGTTCAAAGTGGTATTTTTTTTTAATTTTTCTGAGTCAATACAAGACAATTTCAGGTACACTATTCCTGCCAAGAAATATTTAAATAAAAACCACTTTGAACTTATGCTAGCCCAGCTTTTGCTTGTTAGTCAACGAAAAAGTTTAAAACATTAGTTCCATTATTTCCAGATTCCTTTACAATGGAACTAGTGATAATAAAAATAATCAGTAGTTCCATTATTTTAAGTTTCTTCTAAAATTGCAAGTATTTCTTCGGGAAATATATTTTTACCGGCCCCAGTGGTGGCCGTTGAGACAAATATTATTTGGAATGGCCCAACGTCCGCCACTGGTGGCCGTTGGGACAAAAAATAAGTAATTGTTCTAACGGCCACCACTGGGGCCGGTTTTAGTGGTGGCCGTTGGGAGTATACCAATTCTACGGTGTCCTTCAATAACTCTTTACGTTCCGGGGTAGCTCGTAAGTCCCGCGACGCCGGCAGGCTTTGGCCGTTTTAAGGAATTATTCGGACTCTATAGATACTGTAAGTCACATCGAAAAAGTAACAAATAATTTTGTGAAGTCCAATCAAATTTTTGCTTTCGACTGTACAGTCGCTTTAAGAATAGATCTGATCTGAATAAATAGAATATAAGTTTACAAAGTAAGAAATAGCTTTCATTGTTGACGTTATCAGATAAAAATTGCTCATTTTATTTTGAAAGTTAGTTTGTATGACTGCCATTCTTATTGGAATACATACAAAAATGTTCTTTTAAAAAAGCCAGCGTTGGTAAACTCTCATAAGAAAATTGAAAACTTTTTTGGATCGAATGAAATCAACGGTGTCCTTCAATAGCCTTTTACGTTCCAGGGTCACGATGATTCGATAGGTCCCGCGACCCCGGCAAGCTTTGGCCCTTTAAAAGCCCCGTCATTTAGCTGACACTCTTTGAGGCGCGCGTGGAATACAATGCGCCGTCGACCCGGAATTGATGGGCCATTGTCGGACAGCGAGTCACCCATTACTCTCCATTTCTGTTCTCTCTTCAATTGTATTTTCCCGATTTTCAAAAAAAAATATGATGTGAAGATTTGTTCTACTAAATTATGATCATTTATTTGGTAATTTGAGTAATCGAAAAGAAAAAACAAATGGATGTCGTGATAAAACATTAATTTAATGTGAGTGTGACTATTATTTAAATCGGAACTAGGTATGAGAATGTTTCAGATTTAAAAAAAAAAGTTTTTGTAGAGCATTATAACTATGCTACGACGTAGCGGTGCTACGATCGCGTAGTCCAGCCCCGTCATCTTTTCTAAAATGAGCGTTTCTTTACAAAGACGACGAAATTTACGATAGGTAAGACTTAATACAAAGCTCTTTATGTATTTAAGTTTGAATATTTGAAAACGCACCCACGTTACAGGTGAATTTCCAAGTGCGAATATACAAAATAAGTACAAGCCTTAAGGCTTATACTTATTTTGAATACTATAATAAAGTTTACACAAATACAACTAGATTTAAAATATCCCGCTGTAAATACCATTTTCATTATTTGTTTTGAGTAATGTTTTTAGAATTTTGTTGAACGGGATTACCAGAACATTCACAAAAAAATAAAGTAAAAAATTTTTTTTTTTGAATGTCCATCTGACATAGCGAGTTTCCTCCGTGCCTCGGAAAGCACGTAAAGCCGCTGGTCCCGGTTGTCATTTGTAGATCTTTGACAGTCGTTACTGTTAGTCAGAAACTCTAAAGTCTGACACCCAGTCTTACCGTACCGGTATCGTATTACCCAGTTACTGGGTTGTGGAGGTCTGACAGGCAGTCGCTCCATGTAAAATACTGACATCCAGCTGAATCTGGTTTGACTGGAAGCCGACCACAATATAGTTGGGAAAAAAGGCTAGGCAGATGATGATGTTCTGGTAATAATCCCGTTTTAAATCGTATCGGTGGCCATGTCAGTCTAAATACTTAGAGGTTTACACGAGGTACCGTGTCCCATGTTGATAGCATCCGTAATCCGGCTACTGAGGTAGGTATGCCGAGAGCCTGATTAGTACCTAACTAACGAGCTTCCTTTAATTAACGAACAAACTTACATCACTTTGTCAATGTGTGTGTGAGTTCGGAAGTTTCACGTAAATGCATTTGTGGTGGCATGTTGTTATAAGTTTCAACGTAGTCTTAACATAATATTATCAGTACCCTTAGCACGAGTTTTCAGTATTTGAGACGTAAAGTAAACTGGAACTTTGACAATTTCAAATTGACAATTTTTAAAAAAAATAGTTCCTTCTTCGCACACCAGAGGCGCTGTTCCATTTGTTCATACAAGATACGCTGTAAATACTGGAAAGACTGTAAAGTAAAATAGTGAAAACTCGTGCTAGGGGTACTGGTGTGTGTTAATAGATGCTTCACTTTGATTTGTTTACTTCTTTGCTACCGACTTCTGAACGTAATATTTTTTTTTGTTTGGGTTCCATACCTCAAAAACAAAAAAAGACATCACCCATTAAGGAACACTTTGTTGTCCGTTCGTCTGACCGTCAGTTTTGTTTCTTTCATACACTTGTTTATATAGTATCCCACTGTTGGACAAAGGGCTCCCCTTTTTCCTAAAAAAACTCTATTTTGACCAATTTCCGGCCATGTTTGTCCCGTATTAATATTTTTGCTATTTATCAATAATTATGCTACTACTATTTCACCATTATTATTTTCATTGTGATAAAATTAAATTAACACCAATAATAGATTAATCGAATTACTCGAAATATAAAGCAAAATGCTTTACAATACTTGTATTTAGTATTCTAAAATCATTTCAATAGGTATACATTTCACGTTCGTCCGGACATCAGTAACTGATTAGTCAATCCCGAATCCTTTGTTTTTACCCTTCAATTAAAACATCAGTACCCCTAGCACGAGTTTTCACTATTTTACTTTACATTCTTTCCAATATTTACAGCGTTTCTTGTATGAAAAAATGGAACAGCGCCTCTGGTGTGCGAAGAAGGAACTAATTTTTTCCTTGAAAATTATCAATTTGAAGTAGTCAAAGTTCCAGTTTACTTTACGTCTCATATACTGAAAAATCGTGCTGAGGGTACTGTATTTGAAACGTAAAGTAAACTGGAACTTTGACAATTTTCAAGGTAAAAATTAGTTCTTCGCACACCAGATGCGATGTTCCATTTTTCATACAAGAAACGCTGTAAATACGCTGTAAAGTAAAATAGTGAAAATTCGTGCTACAGTGCTACGTGCTACAGTGAAAATTTGGGGTACAGTACCTTTAGCACGAATTTTCAGTAAGTGAGACGTAAAGTAAACTGGGGCCTAAGTCTACTAATTTATAAACGTTACAATGGTCTCTCAATGGTGTGTTTTTGACAGTTTTTGTATGGCAAATCTGTCAAAAACTTACCATTGAGAGACCATTGTGACGTATATAAATTTGTAGACTTAGGCCCCTGGAACTTTGACACTTTCAAATTGACATTTTTTAAGTTTAATTAAGTGTAATTGTCAAAGTTACAGTTTACTTTACGTCTCAAATACTGAAAACTCGTGTTAAGGGTACTGGTCTTTTCGATACCTATTCGAAAAACCAAACACGTGATAATCACTAACTGGAATCCGTAACCGGATCCACAGATCCGATATCCGGAATTTCAACGGAACTGTAAATCCGTAGTAGTAATGAAGGTCTGATTAGTGAGACGGTAACAAGCAGACGTCTAATTAACATTAAAACGAATCTGTTCGTTAGTTGGTTCAAGTGACGGCTGTCGACGCAAATTAATGTCAATTACGTTGCTGCGAACGCTCTTTGAGCATTTCTTTTTGCTTCATTTATTTATATGCTAATTTGACATGCTTTTCATTTTGAATGCTTGTTTTAATGCTCATTTTTGATTGTAGGGTGTATCTCGTTTTAACAAAGTCAAATTAGGCCATTAAGAGCACTTTGGTACTTAAAACTTAAAAGAAAGGAAGTGAACTGTCTCTAAACAAATTTATACATACTTGCTGACCGGGTAAACTTCATTCACCTTTTAAACCTTCCCTAGACTTCCAAAAATAATTCAAAATCAGCCAAATTGGTCCAGCCGTTTTCGAGTTTTAGTGAGACTAACGAACAGCGATTGATTTTTACATTAATGTTATAGATTTTGTGTAGTGACTGAGCTATTGGGCTGCTGCACTGCATGTCGAGGGTTCGACTCGACAGTTGTTAGGTGTTTGTGTATGTCAGTTTATATGTTTTTAAACGCCACACACGTCACAGGAAAATTTCCTTGTGTGGCGCAATGTTTTTTTTAAGAAAATGCAACATTACCTACTATACATTTCGTCTCAGTCACTTTTATTTGAAGTTGGTCCATCTAGACCAACGGCCACATTTAAGTTCTATGACTGTCATAAAACCAACGATGAAATAAAACTGTACATCAACACGCAATAACTTAAAAAAGAAATCTCACCAAGTACTATGTATAAAGTGAATATGAGAGCAGTCATAAGTCGAGTCATAACACGTTAAACAAAAGACCAGGTTAAGGGCCCACCTGTTGATGGCTGAAGCACTGACTGCTAAGCCTCTCAGAGATTTACTGAGAAAGACTGTTAAATTAAGTGCCATTGTGTTTTTTAGGTACAGATCTTTTGCCGTTTTTTTTAATCTTAGCACCCAGCCCACCCGTCTTACCAAGGGGTATCGTTTTATACAGTTGCTGGATTATGAAGGTAAAGGCGCTGCCGAGAGCATTCGCGTGTAATGTAACAATATAGATTCGACTTTGTGCATTACATTACAATAGTACAGATTTTTATAAAAGGTGCGAATTGTGATGCTCGATTGTCTTCCGTTACTGATGAAATGTTCGAATCTATAACGTTACGTTACAGGTGAATGCTCGCGGTGAGGGTGCGCCTTAAAATGCAAGTCAGTCGCTCCATGTAAAAAACTGATAATCTGTTGCATTCCGTTAGGCTGGACGCCTAATTTAAAATGCTTATAAAAGTCTAGGCAAATGATGCTGACTAGGTACCTTACTCTTACAAGTTAAATAAAAATATAGTGTCCCAGAACATCAAAGAAAAAAAAGGACATCAAAACTAAAAATTAGTATTTTATAAACTTGCATTAATTTATTGCACCAGGGCTCAAAGCAAAAAAATATGACGAAAACTTCTAACAATAAAAAAGGAGAAAAGCGCAGTGAAACATATTTTAACCAAAACATTGCTTTTCCTTTGAATGCAGGTTTTCCAGAAACAGTCGAGTTAAAAAAAAAAACTATTTTGTTCGGGCTACTTTTTTGCATTCAAATGGACGTAGTTTCCTGCAAAGAGGTAGATCTATTTCCTATCATCATAATATAATTAAGCACAGACAATTTCAAGTATTTTCTTTTTTAAATTTGCTCCACACTAAGAACTTTTCGTGTATCGGGTTGTAGACTTACATACACTCAGAAATAAAATGTAGTGTTATGATAAATATAAAATGAAAAAAATATTGCTTGTAGGTTAACATCAACACTTTTACACGTCGTCTTGATGAAGCCGGTGTTTCGTACCTGACTAACCTCTGAACCTCTAGACCTACCCTGAGAAGAAGCAGCAAACTCAGAGGTCACAGTCCATATAAAGCCAGTCAATACAGTCTCAGGCTACTTCTAGATGATACACATATTTGTTACGAGCGGGAATCGAAACCCCGGCACGCAGGCAGCAGTCAATCGTTAAACCTCTGCGCCAACCCTATCATCAATTTTAAAAAAAATACCTGTGTCTTTTTAGGAATTAAAGTTTCCGCTTCCAAAAAACAACCTTCGTTTTACAATACAGTGTTCCATTTAACCGTCGTAAGATTGTAATACTCCGGAGAATTCTTCTCGTTTTCTCCATTTCGCAAATAAAATGCAAAGTTTTTCTCATTTCTTGTCTTTACTGGCAACGCTCAATGTTGCTATAAAAATGGAATTCAAAACGTTAATTCAGCACAAGACTGACTTGTATCTAGGTTACAAGTACAACAAAAAAGTTTTTTAGAAATTAATTGCATTCTTTTTTCGGTAAAAATAAACAGTTATTCATTAAACCTTCTTCGTAATAGTAAAGATAAATAGTAAAAGTATGCATTAATGAACTACCACAGATTACGTACTACCTCCAGATTCAGTATATCTGATTCTCTTTTTAACCGAGCCACAGAGGTTCTTACCATCGTATCTTAATCCATTTCTCACACAATCTATCGCAAAGTATTCAATATTAGGATTTCTTTTTCTTCTTTCTTTCTTTCATTAAATCTGACCGGACCGGACCTGCCAGTTGTTAAAATAGCATTAAATTAATTATATTGTTGTTAAATTCCATAATTTTTTTAACAAATGATTAGTTTAAATACAGATAAAACATCTTAGTCTTACACTTCGTTTCTGTCTAGTGGCGCCTAATAAGTAGGAATTGATCCCACCACAATGAGGCAACTCGTAAGTCCAACTCAGAATATTTGATGCTATGCTATTAACAGTTGAAGGAACTCGGAACTTTTTACTTAGGGTATTGTTCCCTTAGTGTTGGGTGGGGAAAGTATTGATGAATGTAGATCATAAAGTTTTAATGATATAGGTACATTTCACCGTATTATTGTTAGCACTCTCGAGAGCATGCGGGCGGCAAGGAAGACTCACTTTCTGACAATGGAACAGCCCGGGTCGACGGCGCGCTGTGTTCCACGCGCGCCTCAAAGAGTGTCAGCATTATGCCGGGACCCCTCTTTAGAAAGCCTGTCGGGGTCGCGGGACTAACAAATTACCGTGACCCCGGAACGTAAAGCTCTTATGAAGGACACCGTCGAATTTAGTAAGTACAAGTCTGACAGTCCCGCTCTGCCCTGGGTGGGACTCATTTGATGATTTTACCAACCTACGAAAAAAAAAAAATTGCAGAGGTACTATAGACTGGAAATAACCTCTCCCATGTCACTCTTCGTTAACTATAACTGCTATAATACATTCTGATCGCTCATGTGACAACCTGCGTATTTGAAAATAGCATAGAAAACAATTGTACCTATATTTATTCGAGTAAGAAAAATATCCCTGAAAATTAAATTCAAAGTCGCATAATCCAAGTAAACTGTTTAATCCAAGCGCATACAATAATCTTAACACAAATATACACACATACAGACAAAACTTTCACATTCAATGTGTGTGTGTATGATTGTGTAAATGTGTGTAATGCGATTGTGTGCGTGAGTCGGACCTACATTTTACTGACACATTATTCTTGTTGACAATCTGCGTCCGCCTGCATCTTGGTTAGGGTTGTGCTGATTTTTTTTGAGAAAAAAAAATGTTATTTTTTATGTGTATAAATGTATTTTTTATTAATTAATTTATTATTGTAGTTTTTAATTGTGTTTATTATTGTTGTTTCATATCAGATATAATAGTTATCCTTATTTTTTGAACAGTAACATACTTATGTTATCCAATCAATATTTACATAGCACAAAGTAAATATTGTGGTTATTTAAAAAATAAATGATGGTTGTGATAATTTTAAGGAATTTATTATTGATTTCATTCATTGTTTTAGTCGTCGATTAATGACTACTTTATCATTATAATATTTCAATCTATAAGCTGTTAATATTACTATTAATTCGATTTTGATTAATGCTCCGATACAATTTAAATACTTCTACGGGTATGATTAGATTGCGTGATATTTTTTTATTGCAGTCCTTATCAAAATAACTTATCGCATAATACAAAGGCAGACAATAAACATATTGGCAACAAAACCAAACTCATATTATACTTGAATTATTGCAAACAAATAAACGCTAAAATGGAAAAACGTTCTTCTTACCAACGGAATAAAAATAACTTAGAATTGCTTTCTACGCGAATTTTTAATAAAAATAAAAAAGTATTTTACGAGACTACGATGGTATTGTATGATTTTTTAAGTAAAGAAAATATGAAACGAAATCATTCACATCCAATTAGGTTGAGTAAACAGATGGAAACATCTTGAGAAAAATAAATGAACGAAAACATTTTCTTTCTACCTTGTTATACTATGCAAAGGCGTTGGACAGAGTGAATATAAAATAATCGTAATTCTTAATCAACACATAAAAATGTGTACAAAATCTTTACTTTCGAAAGTCAGTGTTAAAAAGTCAATAAAATAAAAATCATAGTCAACAGAATTGTAAACGAAAATTATTTTACACTTTATTAATATTTGGTTTACAAGAATTTTACAGTACTAAAACCTAAAAATATTTCGTGCCAACCCTACAACCCAGTCTTGACCCAAAAACAGTCGAACACAACACAAAACTCTTCACTGACGCAAATATTCCCTTTGATGTCCATTTTATTGCACATCCAATGATTTTAATGCAATTCCATATTTCGCACTGAAACAATATTTATATGAAATATTCATAAAATGACACCAATGTTTGTGGATTCAGGGTATTAATGGATAATTAAGAGTGGCTGGGAAATATTTGTGAACCGGCCTGTTATAATAAACGGGAGATCTGGATGGAAATAGGAAATTCATTGATTAATTTTATGCAATAATGTTTTGATTAGCTGCTATTTTAGATTAGTCAGTTCCCAGCAAAGCAATTTATAGTTTTTTGTCAGTCGTTGTAATCAGCCCGAAAATCTACTAAATCTATACTATCCTACTTCCTACTAATACATAATTATTATGATCGTGAAAGTTCCTTTGGATGGATGGATGTTTGTAACTCTTTCACGCAAAAGCTACTAAATGGATTTGGATAAAATTAGGTAGACAGACAGTTAATAACCGGGATTAACACGTAGGATAATTTTTATCCCGATTTTATGTTCCTATAATTTTTTTGTTATTGCGGGTGAAGCCGCGGGCAACAGCTACTCGTAGTGATGTTATAAAGCTAAAGAGTTAGTTTGTTTGGTTGAACGCGTTAATCTCGGGAACGAATGGTTCAAATTGAAAAAAATATTTTGTGTGGGATAGGCTATTTATTGAGGAAGGCTATAGGCTATAAAAAATCACGCTACAAAAAACAGGAAACAAGCATGAGAAGAAACCACTGGGAACAGCTAGTATTTCTATTGATTACATCCATTTTGTCATCCGACCACCAATTTTTGCAGTATCTGAATGAACCAATTTTTTCACGGATTTGCCAGCTCCACGAATCTCTTGTATGTAAAACTGATTACTTACCTTTAAATAAATAATTCCCTTTCAAATATTCTGTATTGGAAAAGTATTCAGGCCTGAAATAATATACGAAAAACTTTTTCAATAAAAGTAATACAATTTTTTGTTGAATACTTTTTGCTGATTATAAAACAAACAAGAAAGTAGATAGGCTTAGGCTTGCGGTCGGTGAGTGTGCTTGCAGACGGAAAGCGATCGGTAGCTCGCCGTCCGATTAAGGACGAGGGGTAATGTAATGTAAGGGCCGACGTTTCATGATTTTCTTATTCTTTATCTTTTACGGACATAAGATTAGACAGTGATAAAAACTGAAAATTGTTAACAATATAATTGGACAAATTGTCTCGACTCTCGATGTGTTGTAAGAACTTATAAATTCGGAACTAATAAGGAGTAGGATCACGCTGGATGCAGGCCGCTTACAACCGGTCCTACTGGAAGTCCAAAGAGGCCTATGTCCAGCAGTGGACGTCTTACGGCTGATATGATGAACATGATGAAGGAGTAGGGTTCCCTTAAAAGTTTCGAGTTACTTTCGTATCTTAACCCGTATCTTCGTTGACGAACTAAGAGAGTAAACCAGGAACTCCAGATTCGAGTTGTCGACACCTCAAGACGCTGTCAAAAAACTCACACGCGGAGGTTTTTTTTTTTTTGCGTGGTAAAATCATCAAATGGCTCCGCCTATCACGGGCAGGGTGAGAGGGACTGTCAGACTTGTACTGACTAAAATCCACGGTGTCCTTCAATAGCCCTTCATGTTCCGGGGTCACGGTGATGGAAATAAGTCCCGCGACCCCGGCAGGCTTTGGCCCTCTGTGAGGGGGCCCCGTCATTTTGCTGACGCTCTTTGAGACACGCGTGGAACACGACACGCCGTTGACCCGGGCATGGTCCATGGTCGGACAGCGAGTTGCCCTTTATTCACTGTCCGCATAGGGGGTCTTGCATATTTATTTATAGTTCTTATAAAGTGCCTCTCTGGTATTTCAGTAACAACTTTATTAGTCATCCTGAAACTTTCATACCTTTTAAAAGTAGCTGTACTTTACATGGCTTCCGGCTTTTCTCCCAAGTTGGCAGTCTTGGCAGATTTCCCGACTTTTCAGTAAAACCCTGAAAGTATTGTAGCTGTAGGTAACTGCTACGATTTATAACTGTGAAGCTAAACGATAAGAACATTAAAGGTATACTTTTGATAAAGTATTTGGAAATGCCATTTTGTATTTTGAAATGACATTGTTAAAAATGCGACCTAGTTTTTGTGTAATGTAACAAACTGCATCTTTTAAGTATTATAACAATATGAATTATAGTTTATTAGTATGATAGTTATTGTTTAAGGAATTTTAGATAATATTGATTTTAGAGACTAAGTTACCTGAGATACAGGTTTATTCCTAGTTCAGGTACAGTTCAATTTATTAATACCTATACCTAGTTCTAAGGCCCAAATTGTAAATAGTTTTTGTCCATCAATTACTTCAATAAACAATTTATTATTATTATTATATTATTTGATACTTCAAAATAATGGGTAAGGGGGCAAGTCGTCAGAGGTCGTGAGACTGTCTCATCAAGTAGCCGTGAATCTGGAACGTAAAGGGCTATTGAAAGATCACCGTGGATTTCACTCAGTCCTTTCTATAGGGCGGGACGACCCTGGCTGGAAGGACTCATTTTGATGATATTAGCAGAAAAAAAACTACTGTGATTACAAAAACACGTACTTGAGTTTGAATGAATATGCCTTCTGTTGTACACGCTTATAAAGAGCGATAAAGGGATGTACTTTTTTTAAACTTGCAATTAATTGTAAGGCAATAATAATTAATTCCTTGTAGGAATTTCTCCCGTCTAGTGGTGCGTTTACAAACATGAAAACTCACATACACCCAGACCCGAAACAACCGTTTGCAAATCATACAAAATATATTTGTTCCGTGCGGCGTGGGGATCGAATCCGCGACACGCTGCGCAACAGTCAGTCGCTCAACCTCAGCGCCAACCGTGCCATCATCTTATAAATAATCTGCTAATACCCATCCCATCTAACTAACCACAGTCAACGCTTTATCCTCGTATGAAAATTTCACAATTTTCACTAAAATACACCCAAAGATTCACAAAGCCCAGTTAATTTGGAGGCGGATTTCGTCATATAAGTTTTAAATTACCTCGTAGGTAGGGACTTAATTAAAATCCGGGTATGTCACTGTGATATTCGGGTATTTCATGGATGTGGTTATCACGAATTGTGTGAGATTTAATTTTTTATTGTTGTGTTTTAAAATTGTGGAATGATTTTGCTGGAATTTTTGAAATGCTGAATGTGTTTCGTTGTTCGATGAAGGCAGTTATTCATGTTGTTGTAAAATGTTGATGGAATTCGTACCTATATTGCGGTTTATGATAAACTTTTATGATTACTCAGATTATGTCTCGATGTTTAAAACTGACGAGCTTTCCTACTAGTAATTAATTGTATTTCTAGTTTTAAGAATAGACTCAATGTTTAATTATGATTTCCTGATTAGCCAATAAAATTAATTAACTTCACACCACTTGTATCTTAGGCCCGTAATATTTGGTTGCGGGTCTTATACCATCACCGTGACCCCGGAACATAAAGGGCTATTGAAGGACACCGTGGATTTTAGTCAGTACAAGTCTAACAGTACCTCTCGCCCTGCCCGGTCTCATTTGATGATATTACCACGTAAAAAAAAAAAAAAAAAGGCCCGTAATATTTGGATAATTAAACCTGGTCTCTCTCATCATATCAATATGATAAGATATCAGGAAGTTTAGTTTGCAAGTTATTTTGTAGGAAGTAATCTCCGGAACTATTGAAACGATTTTGAAAATACTTTTACCAGTTGAAAACTACATTATTCTTGATTGCAATATTTTATTTGCAAATTGCACCTGTGTGACGCCAGACGCCAGTAGAAAAAGAAATTAAAAACTCTAAATGGATCTTAAAAATCCACAAAGCTACCAGGTAAGCCAACGGAGTAACTAAATCAAAAAACCCATTAAAGAGAAAGTAGTCGCAGCTAATTCCACTGAATATGCAGAGGGCGTGGTAATTGAATCGATAGCCCCAGATGCTGCACTGCCATGAGCTCCTAGTACTTACTCGGAGGTCAGTCAGCTAGGAAATTGGATAAAAACTTGACTTAAAAGCTAAGAAATAACGATTTAACTTCATGTGGACTAGTGAAAATTAAATTTAGTGTCTTTTGAAGATTTACCTACATAGAATTTTTATTAAAGTAGTACGTACGCAACTTATCCTCGTATCTTCTATAGAGATTTACAAAATATATTATTAGCTGATTTTTTACACGCCTTCGTTCCGAATCGTAAATTTTTTACGCAGAATCAACATCAAGCGTGACTCAAGCCTGCGTTCTTCTCTATCAGTACACCAAAAGAACGCAACATTACTAAACGTCACCGCGAGAGTTTTAACAAATGAAATGAAAGATTCAACCTAGCAAGCAGAGAGAGAGAGAGAGAGAAATTTATAATTATTAGATAGGTGAAACATTATAAACAAATATTTATATAGATAAGCAATTAAGTTTTTGTATGAAAACCCCGAGTCTCGGAAATAACGCTGCGCCGTTGATCCTGCGCCTGATTTCCCAAGGGATCGTGTTGAGTTTCCTACCCAACGGACCACGAGAGCCGTGGATGAGAGAGAGCATAAGTTTTTGCGCGCATATTGGTGCTCTATTAAATTATGGCCTGAAAATGCTTCGCAAAAATCTTTAAACCAGTACTAAAGATTTAAATAAAAAATCTTTAGACCAGTCTTTAAGGCTGGTTTTCATTCTTTTTTAAGTAAATTCAGTAACCTTTACAAGTAACAGTTTGTGCTACAAAATAAAGTCTAAAATGAATGTCTACAGGCGAGCATACGTCTATCGTTTGCCACTTGTCTGGAATGCCTCGGCTTATTTTTTACCATTGTTTTTTTTTCTTTTGATGCATCAATTATTTTTAATCTTTAAAAATGGTTATATTGTTTATGTTATGCACACATTGCATATGTCAAATAAATGTACTTATACCACTCTCTGTATTCTTAGTACTGAAAAAGGCAATGTATTCTGTTTTTCAAAAAGTGAGACTGATAAGAGCTTTTTTTTCCGTCACGCATTCCGCCTCCTCCTTCGCTAGTATATCTGCTTCGCAGAAAGAGGTCACGACTTCTTGTTCCGTCTAACCCCGCAGCATGGCCTCAGCCAAGATCTCGCGCGAGAGATCGCTGCCGCCTATCGCCTCCGAGAGGACACGGCAGCACGGTAATCTGCTCAAACAGGGCAGATCTTCACCGTATATTTATACCGTAAAGATCCACCCCGCTCAGTGGAACATTTTATATAGAGATGATCTGAATATGATTTGAAAACGGGACACAGAAATTTCATTACGGATCGCACAGGGGACACAGTGGTGTCCCCTGGGCGATCCGTAATGACATTTATTTTGTACCTTGGTTCTAAAAGAAACTTTTACACGTCACAATAATTATTTTTAAAGCTAAACGAGGTCGGTGTTTCGTACCTGACTACTCTGAGAAGAAATAACCGAAACAAACTCAGAGTTCACAGGTTACGTACAGTGGTAACACCCAGGAGTTTCTTCCTGAAACATGTGTCCGATTAATAAATACATTTTAACCTTCAAAGAACAATGCAAAATATGACGAATAAGGTTTATTCAACTAACCAATACAATTTCTTTACCCGGAAAATTTAGTACCTACCTACCAGGAACTCATAACACAAGAGCGATATTCTATGAGTAATTACAGTGACCAGCCGCATACTTCCCTACATTACCAAACAAAGCAATTGAACATATGACTCGATTGTTCATCATCGACTGAAACAGCTGGTTCTTTTGTTTTATTACAAGTACAACCCCCCTTCCCCTCTCAGATCTACTTTTCTTTTGTCCATGATTCCGTACTCAAAGGGTAGAACGACGTAGAACCTATTACTAAGTATCCGCCGCCGTCCGAATGTAACCAAATTGTCATGAACATTTTCTATATTATTTTTAGTTGATAAGACCATCAAACGAATCCTCACGCTATGGATAGAGCGGCAAAGTCTACTCTTTTCCTTCGGTTGTCTTTGTAGTTCCATCTTGCCGGGACCGTCCCGCGACCAAGGTGGGCAACGCCGTTTAGAGGCCCCGTCAGTTATGGAACCCAATGTGCCGTCGCGTCGACCCGGATTAGTAAATAATTTGGAGTAACTGTTTTTACGGCCCGTATTTTCGTTGGCGGACTAAGAAGCCCCAGTCTTTGGTCGGACGGCGACGTGACGTAACTAAAGTACATCTCATTGCTAAAAACAGTGGTTTTGCGGTCATTGTATGCATTCATAAAAGCGCCGTGCTGTCTGCTTCCAACTGTATGCACGTCAATTTGTCATATATAGTAGTTTGGATGGCATTCCCTTTTTGGATGGTTGTAATAACATCAAAACGGTTTCTTAGTTAGGCAAAATGGAAAATCGAAACGATAATTGAAAACTTTCCTAAGATACTTTTTTAAATCATTGTAGCAGCATTTACGTAATTTAATGCAAATGTAATGGAGACCCTTCACTCTCACAGAGACTAGGCCTGTGTCTCAGCAGTGGGAACATTTATAGGCTGATGTTGATATTTGATTAAGGATTCGTTTCTGTACAAGGTTAATTTATTGTTTGAGAAGAAAAACAATTTTGAACAAACATGAATGCGAATCCAATTTTGGTAAAGACCCTACAAACACGCTGTAAAAGGAGATGGAGATAAATCATATTACTTGAAAAATCATTTGACTAACACGAATGAATTGTAAGTTGTTATGAATTTTTCGACGCACTATAAATTTTTAATTCAGTCATTTTTGTATATAATTTACTTTCATTTTAATTTTTAAATGTAGTTTATTTATATTTTAGTAATAAAATTAGTTAAATTGTTATTTAATCATTCAATAAAAATAGTCAATAAAAAAACAAGAAAAAAAGAAAATGATAAGATATACTAACACGAGTAAGTATCATTTACACTTACAGACAAGTTAAAATGATAATTGTTCCGACAAGAGGGCCGTAGTCTTCAATATTGTGATTTTATTTGTTTTCGTTTATCGTTTGCCACTTATCTAGGGGAAGAGATTAGAAGAAAACAAGACGTTACTACAGACAAGGGCAGCAGATGAAGATGAGTTTTTAAGTGCTATTAAAATTACATTAACTAGGTAGTACCGTCTACTGGTAACTATGTGACTATGAAACAAATCCTTTGTTCCACATTAATTTCACACCAGGAAATACTACTACAGCTAACAGGGGGTCTAAAACGGCCACTTTAAGTAATTCTTTTAAAAGTGTTTCATTTCGTGAATTCCCTTCAAAATCGAAATAATTACTAATTGAAATAGGCGATGACAGAGCCACATTATTTAGGAATTTAATAAAATCAATCAATTCCTGCCAACTAGATGATATTTTAAAAAACTTTGGGGGCTTCATTTCCATTCAAAATTAAATAAAACGTAAAAAAGTACGTGAAAAAGTTGAGGTGCATACTAAACTTGATACGTGTTGCTCCCGAAAGTCCCGAGTTCGTTCACATCTCTGTCACATCGGAGCATGGTGGCTCATTGGTATTTGTACTAATCATTACTTTGTGTAATTTATTTCATCACCACTGCTTTCAAAAACGGTAAAGGATAACATCGTGAGGAAACCGGCATGTCCTAGAACCAAAAATTCGAAGACATAATGACATCTACCAAACCGCACTGGGTCTTCGTGGTGGATTATGGCCCACTCCTTTTAACAGATAGTAGGCCTGTGTCCCAACAGTGGGAACATTATAGGCTGATGATGATGATGAATCTGTCACATCGCGCGCTGCGATCGCTTTGACAGTCTCCACCATCGACTTCACGCATTTTGTATTTAGTCATGTATCTTGTGGTCTTTTGTACAATTTCATTAACAAAACTGTCAAACAGATTCAAAAATAGCGTCAAAATTATGATTTGCCAATTCAGTAACCATTTTACAATTTTCTTGATTCTGCTAAAGAGGTCTTTTTAGACCCGCTAACGTAAACGCGAAGTGACATCCAATGACTAAGTCTCGCGTAGTTCCCGTAACTCTCGCTACGAGTGACGCATTGACCACACGCGTTTAAGGAAAAACGTGGACACATAGTCAATGTAACTTGTAAAACGTTTACTAATAAAAATGTTAGGTTATCAATCAAAAGTTCATGTACCTTTTGTTTAAGCGGAAGCACGTTTCAGATTATGTTTGAGGAAATATAATTTGACTTCAGCGTGCGTTGTGTTTTTCATTTCAGAGTTTTCAGACTCCCAAGAATCCATTTTTCAAGATTACGGTTGTTTTTATAAGGCATAATATTTTTTATTTGAGATATATGTAGAGGTCTGTGAAAAACAAGTTGTCTATGTAATTTTTATCATTTTATTTTAGCTGTGTACTTTTAATATACCATGGTAACGTATTACCGGGATGAACGGTAACCAGTGTGTGATTTCAAAGTAACAATAATCTCTGACCCAATTCCATCAAAAACCGTTCATTCGTTCTGATGTTACGAACATAAATCCATTCAAACTTTCGCATTTAAAAATTAGTAAGATATATAGTTGGTGCCAGTTAAGATGTCAATAGCAGTCCTTGACCTTTACCAAATAAGTCTTCGTATAATGGCATAAGATTAGAATTAGCATTTTTCTTTGATATGATAGTGTTTACTTGTGAGTCTTAAATAAAAATAATATAAAATATTAGGTATAGGTTAAATATTTTTACCATTTTGATATCTTATGAATACTTAGATACTTCCTCCTCATCCTTACAATATACTTACTAATTTATTCGGTATTTTATAAAAACGCTAATTCTGAGCGTTTGTCGTTATACGAGGACTTATAAGGTAGGGGTCAATGTCCGCTATTGACATCTTAACTGGCACCAACTATAGAACGATATATTTTATTCTCTGGTCCCATTAATTCCATTGCGCCTTTAAAGCGCAAAAAAGTACCTGCTCATAAAGTTCTACATCTAAATTATTTCCCTACATTACCTTGCCAAATTACTTCGCAAATCATCTTGAAATTCAATTACATTTGCTTCTCAAACGACCGTTTCACTTCATAATATTTCTTCTTAAATATTTTGTTTCACAAATGGCCAGAAATAAATTGTTTTTTATTACCGGACAACGAGCAGTGGGACTCTGGAAAGTTGTTAATGTTATTAATGAAGAGTAGCGATGTCCCTAATAGTACCACCGTGAATTTATGCATGCCTAGTACATTGGTTGGTCACTCTTAACGCGAAAACAAGAAAATGTGTAAGTCACAGCACTAGTACGATCCGTAGGTGCCCTGTGAAATAAAATACTAGATGAAAAACTTTTCCACTAAGGGCACCTACTAAAAATTTTGATAGGTGCCGTTCTTGGAATAACTTAGGAGCCATTCGCTCAGGTGCCATTTTAGCGGGTGCCCTTCCTGGAATACCTCTGTACAGTCCAGTCCCATTTTCTGGGTAATAACATCATCAAATTTAATGAGTCCTCGCATCCAGCAGAAAAGACTGTCAGACTCTTACTGACTAAAAATCCACTCTGTTCCTTCACCTGCCCTTTATTTTCAAGGGTCACGGTATCCTGTTTTGTCCGTCTCGCGACTCCGGCAGGTATGTGGCCCTTTAAAAGGCATATCAGTTTGTTGAAAGCTCATTGAAGTGCGCGTGGAACAAGATGGCGTCGACCTAGCCCTGGTCTTTGATTGGACGGCGAGCTGCCCGTTTCTCTCTGTCCGCAAACCCGCTCCTACGATAGATGTAATTGCTGGGTTTTAGGGCATGAGGTGGAGGATATCCTGTATTGCTGTCCTTCATGCGATCCGCCTCCTTCTTTGCATTGTCTAAAATAAGAAATGGTACAGTTCATTTTTTCTTACAAATATTGGTCAACGTTTCTCATTTCGTTAAAGAACACATTTCGAAAGTTATACTGCTGCTTAGTAGTGCGAGGCTGATAAGCAACTCACGCTTGATTGATATAGGGTTTAGGCAGATATCACAAAGAGCCATCTGCTATACTGTCCATCACAGTTAAACTTCTAGTCATGCAAACTCGCCGATAGTACCACTCTCGTACACCTGCGGCCGTATCCCTGATGGCCTACCACGACTTAAAGCGTGAATAGTTTCGCTCAGGGAACAAGATGGCAGTAGACGATTAGTATAGCTCTGTCTCATTCCCTGAGCCTAAAGACTAACCCTTTAAGACGTAGTTCATCGTAGGCCACCTGACCTTTTTGAAGCACCGTACCGACAAGGTCAGTGTAGGTCTTATTAGGACGTCTCCTCCCGCCACTCAAATCTAGCGCTATAATTTTTTTATTTTTCACAACTATCACACAACGCCCTCTAGTCCCAAGCTAATCAGAGCTTGTGTTATGGGTACTAGACAACTGATAAACACACTTAAATATTTCTAAATACATACATAGGTATTATAGATAAATAACACCCAGACACAGAACAAATGATCTTGCTCATCACACAAACATTTGTCCTGGGTGGGAATCGAACCCACGACCCCCGGCATAGCAGTCAGGGTCACTAACCACTAGACCAACAGGCCTGTCAATTCCTTTTGATATTCGCCTTTCATTCATCCTCTCAATAATGCGAGCCAGTTACAGTAACTAGATTAAGAGGGTTATTTATTTAGGGTTAATAGGTAAACTCGATTAATAGGGTTACAATTTAGAATAATGAGTATTGTCTCAAGATCGGATAAGTATTTCTACTTAGATGGAATTACATTTAATTTAAATGGCTTGTTTTGGGATCAGACAAGATTAAATAAAGGACAATGACAATTTGTAGAAGGGTCATTCTACAAATTGTTAATTATATTGATCAGAGGCTCTAGTCATTCTTAGTCTTGGGCCACACAGCGTCCTTGAAGTATTACGACGTAAATTGAATGGAAAATGAAACAGCGTGTGTAGTGTAAGAACAGGAATATAATTTTATCTACAAAATTAGTCTCTTACAAATAGTTCCTTGATCGTATGATTAAACTCTAAGGAATACATAAGTACGAGGCACGGTAAGTTTTGTAATCTTGTGCTAAGGAATCTCATTATAGATGAAACTATAGAGCATTGTTAGGTGTTCGTCATATGTTATCTTCTAATAATAGTAGATTATGCTCCTCGGGAGTTAAGCATTGCCTTACGTCACGGGCGTATTGAATCACGAAGCGACTAAGGATTCTGGGGGTGAACCTCCGTAGCGTAGGGAGGAGGTCCAACAGTTAATTCCCTCGTTTCACTCGGGAATTAAGTAAAGAATCTTTAGTGTAGTGAGGGATTCAAGTTAGCCTAAGACAAGGCAGCTTTACTCCCGAGGAGCGTACTCTCTTTCACACCTACTGCGAGAAAATAAATTCGATTTTTGAAATTTGATGTGGTATGACAACCTTCGAACGTGAAGTTGGCACCACTTCAAGCGATCAGCTGTTGCGGCCAGCGGCCGCCATTATACTGATACAACTCCTTGGTGAAAGTTTTCATACGGTTTGATTTGAGATTCCAAATTCAAATCACATTATACCCACGGAAATAATGAAATTCAGTACAATATTATTGCCCGGCTCGATCGAGGGGGAACAATGACTTGCTTTACAGTAGGTTTGTCTGACATATAATCTAACAAGTAGTGTGAAAAATAATAAACATATATATGAATACAAATAATATGTCTCCAAAAAAATGGACCTACTCTTTAAAATTAAATCACAGCTGAAAAGAGTTCTCATATCATAAATCAACGATATTAATACGAAACTCGTCTCTCCTTCCAGAATCATTGATTCGACAGCTAATTAACTACTACAAATTCCCGAACCCTATAAAGGCAAGTCAAATTACCATAATTAATTAATTCGTCGAGTTACCGAACACAGCAATTTCTCGGTAACTTCAAATACATTGCTGGAGACTGACGGTAAGTAAATGTACTTGGTAATTCTGAGAATTCCTTCCTTACGAGGTAACACGTACAAGTATTCGATACGCGCACGAAGCAAATATTTTTATGATCTACAAGTAGTTGTTCCGAGTCTGGGCGTTTGTGTATGTGAGTTTGTATGTTTGTAAACGCACCCACGACAGAGGAGAAATTCATTGAGTGGGACGTTTTTTTTATAAAAAAAGAAAAAGTATTTATTTATTGTAAAATACAAGTGTGAAGTTTCATTAAAATTGGTTCAGTTATTTCGAAACATATTCAAAAAGTAAGTGATCTACATACAGTAAGCGCGCGAGTTGAATGCAGAGCTTAGGAATGCGGTAGTGCTGTTGACAAGGATGGCAAAGTACTACACTGCAGGCGCGTGAGGTGGGGCGTGCGGGTAGCGGGGGGCTCTTCACCTCAGACCCCGACTGCATTCAACTCGCGCGCTATCTGTACTTTAAAAATAACAAAAACGGGTAAAATACTGTTTCATTCAAAATCAAAATAATTTATTTTAAATAAGCCTCAATGGGCTCTTATACAACGTCGAAAAGAAAAAAAAAATGACATTCGAAGTGGTTTTGTTATTTATTTTATTGACTTTTTTGCCAACGACTTCCGAAAGAAAAGTTATTTTAAAAGGATCACACAAATCGGACTTTAAAACTCACAATAACAAAATATTAATATTCATAAAAAATACCTACTAAATTGATAACCTCCACCTTTTTGAAGTCGGTTAAGAAAAAAGGACGATTTTGTATGAAATGCCTTTCTCAATTAACGTTCTCAATGACGTACACTACAAGGCATATCAAGCGTCGCTAATCTATTTGCAAAACAAGTCTAAGGGCCTTTGCATACCGCACGCACAATGGTCCACATGAAGGACTAAGTGCGGAAACCAAAACCCCTAACAGTAACCCTATGCATACCGCGTTTAATAAACGTGGTGTGCATAGGCTCTAATCTCGACAGCATTGTGTGAGGAAAACAAATCGTTTGTTAAGCAATGGCATCTTCAATTAACTGCAGATTGCTGGCGCGCTGATGGTTTTAGTAGTCTAATTACTTTATACTAGTGATAATATACTCATCTTTTACCTAGCTTTTTGCCAACTATGCGGAAGAGGGCTTAATCTTTCGCGTATTGGCCAAGAGATTTTTTTAATAATAATAATATTCCACAACTATCACACAACGCCATCTAGTCCCAAGCTAAGCAGAGTTATGGGTACTAGACAACTGATAAACATACTTATATATTTCTAAATACATACATATTATAGATAAATTACACCCAGACACAGAACGAATGATCGTGCTCATCACACAAACATTTGTCCTGTGTGGGAAATCGAACCCACGACCCCAGGCATAGCAGTCAGGGTCACTAACAACTAGACCAACAGGCCAGTCAGACAGATGTACTGCTACGCTACGTCTTTTTTCTATCGTGGTAAAATCTTCAAAAGAGTCCTCCTACCCAGGGAGGGGTGGGAGGCACTGTCAGACTTTTACTCACTAAAATCCATAGTGCTTCTTCAATAACCCTTCACGTTCTAGGTCATGGTTTCCTGATGAGACAGTCTCGGCCCGGACTGACAGTCCCGAGACTCTGACACGCTACGTGTCGCAGGTTTGATTCCCGTTTGGTACAAATATTTGTATGATCTACAATTATTGATTACTGGGTGTTTCTGACAAACGATGAACGCCAACATTTTGAGGTTTTAAAAGATTTTCAACTTTATGTCTAAGACTATGAAGTTGAAAGTCTCTGCAAATCTCTGCCCTCTTCTCTAGGTCCTCTGTTATGGTGTTAACTGAAACTAATTAGCCATCACGGAAGTCCTACAATTGCCTACAAGGAAACGTACATCATTAACACGAGATCGCGTGCCTTACAGACAAAGTCGAGTGACCCTTGATTGCCTCATAGCATCTCCAGATAACAATAGTGAAGTACTGTCGCGGATAGGGATTGTCGATACTTGTATTTTTATCGATTCATATTTAAGTATCGTATCGTATTAATATTAATTGATTCAGATTAAAAATGTGTGTTTAGCAAAATTATTATGACAAAGTAACATACTGTAAACAATTTAGTGTTAATACGTACTAATCATAATCATATGGCTTTTAATCAACGTTGTTTGGATCGGCTTTCAGAGTAACCTGGTGCATATCAGTACTTTACATGGAGAGAATTCCTATCTGACCTCCACTATCCAGTAACTGAGTAATTATGATATATCTTGCTATGGCTGGTTCTCAGACTCTCGAGCTTCTGACTAAGAGTGACTAACTGTCGAATATCTACATATCATAGCTGAAAACAACGGCTTCACGTGCTTTCGAGCTACGGAGGAAACTTATTACTATAGTCATCCATCCCCAGACCAACCTAGGCAAGCAGGAATTCACCTTGAAGACGGACCTATGCGGTTTGTTTTTATTAAGGCACGAACTTCTTTAAAAATCTCAACCTGTCATTTTGTCAATGTAAACAATTTAAAACTCTAGGCGCACTGGCAAGTTTTATATACGCCCTGATCAAGGTATAAACCAGAAATTAACTAAGTATCTAGATAAACCAGGAATAATTATGAATTCCCCTTAGAAGTTTTGTCGTCATGCTATTTAAAAAAATGTAGTTAATCGATTCATGACCAACCTGTTACTTTGTATCGATTCAAATACTAGAGTATCGAATCCTATTGTATCGATACAATAAGGTATCGGAACTAATCACGCATCACTAGTACTCAGATAATGGGTGATAAATAACGAGTAGTTGTCAATTGTTTTATGGTGTAATATTGTTTTGTTGTGTCTAGATGTTGAATTAAGGATTTAATAGTCTATTCAAGGATCATCATTGTTTGTGGTGGGAGGGGGAATCACTTTCATCGTGTAAATGGGTATCCAGCCATCCTTACAAACTTTTGAATTTATACAGCTTCTTTTTTGAGGAAAGGAAAATTTAGGTGCGAGTGGGACATGAACCTACCCTCTTTTTGATAATTCTACAGGGGCCTTACCAATTAAGTTATCGAATCTTGACTCATCGAGTCTGAATATTTCTTTCCTCAAAAAAAGTTTTTTCAACGCGACGCAGGCGTTATTACGTATAAATATTTTGAAGTTTCGCATTTATAATTATATAGTAGAAAGATATAAATGTTTGCTTGAAATTATAATCAATTTCCAACAACAATTTGTAGATAATGCAATATATCCTCCCCATCGAACCCCATTAGAACCTCAGGTCGAACTATAATTACGTCACTTAAGCTAACAATATCATAACAATATACCTTCCATACACAATAATTATTCTATGAATAGTCCTTCCTGTTTCATTTCCCTTATAATTAATAAGACAATTATCTTTCTTCCTAAATGTGAAAGACTTACTTTCTAGTAATTGGGTGCTGGGAAAATAAAATAATAGTGTATTTGTGGTACTTAGTATCCCTGTTTCACGATACCATCATCTCCTGCCCGTAGGCCATTTTACTTTCGATTGGCGCAACACGTAACCAAACTTTATTTCTTTTTACATCTCTCAGCACATAAAATGAATAGGAAAATTTTATTACTTTTCTTGTACCAAAACCTTAGTCCCATAGAGTCCTATCCTTTTCTAAATTTTCAATTTTTTTTCTACCTTATCAGATTAAAGCATTTATTTTAAGAAGGCCATTTGCAGGCACTTTGTTTCGTCAATGACAAAAACATACATATAATTAAATACTACACAGACCCAGTCACAAGACATAATAACCGTGAAAGTACCGTAATATATGCTCATTTCAAGGATTTATCATTTAATATTTTTTTTTTGTGCGGGTTTATATCTGCTCGACAGAAACAAAGCTCTCTATCTCGAAATACTCAAATGATCAAAAGAAAATCAGCCTGACCAATGTGTCACACAAAAACTGTCTTTAATGTATTTTTCACCTGATTTAAGTGACGTGGTTTCCTTTACTCCGCCCTCCGCACTTTTTTCTGTCTACCCTCGTCCTGTTTTTGTTATCCTCGTCTAAGTTAATGATTTATATGTTAGCAATTTTATTTTACGCCGTGGGATACCGGCAGAGTAGAATAGTATCCCCCTTTGTACCAGGTGTCGTAAGAGGCGACTGAGGTACCAGAACCGAGTAATGGCGGTATAACCATTCTAACTGACGTAGCTAAAATGGCACAGGGCGAGGATGGGCAGCAGCATCCTCGGCGCGAAGCTACGTCTCTGCGATCGCCACCACGCCTGCCCAGCGTGGCGATTATGGGCAAACCCCCCCCTTTAAATGACTGACACAAAAAAGACCAGGCCCCCAGTTCCCGGCAGCTCCGCTATTCCTGGTTACGGTAGCGGCCACGGTAACGGCGGAGCAGGGAGTGCGAAGAATCACCGGCAGACGCCCGGCTACCACCCCAAACGAAAACTGGCCCTGGTAACACACAATATACGCACTTTGAGGGTAGACGAGAAAATTTTTGAGCTGGAAGAGGAACTGAGTAGGTTACACTGGGATATAGTGGGGTTAGCTGAAGTCCGTAGAGAGGGCGAGGACACGATAATCCTAAAATCAGGTAACCTACTCTACTACCGGGAGGGCGACCATCTGTCTCAAGGTGGTGTCGGCTTTCTCGTTCACAAGTCCCTCGTTAACAACATTATTACCATCGAAAGTGTTTCGAGCAGGGTCGTATACCTAATACTCAGAGTATCCAAGAGATATTCGCTGAAGGTCATTCAGGTGTACGCACCGACCTCGTCACACCCAGATGATGAAGTGGAGACTATGTATGAGGACGTCAGTAGAGCCATACATACGTCAGAAACCCACTTCACTGTTGTAATGGGGGACTTCAACGCAAAGCTGGGCAGTAAAAGCAATGATAAGCTGAAGGTGGGGCAATTTGGATATGGGCAACGGAACCCCCGGGGACAGAGACTGGCTGATTTCCTGGAGAAAGAGGGACTCTTTATGATGAACTCTTTCTTTCAGAAGCCGCCTCACAGGAAATGGACCTGGATAAGTCCCGATGGTTCTACGAGAAATGAGATAGACTTTATCATGACCAACAAGAAACGAATATTCAATGATGTCTCAGTGATTCACAGGATAAAAACCGGAAGCGATCACCGAATGGTCAGAGGCACGTTGAATATTAACGTAAAACTTGAAAGGTCCAATCTGATAAAGTCCACGCTCCGACCTACTCGCGCCTCTATCCAAAACCCCGAAGGCTTTCAACTCGAGTTGTCTAATCGCTTCGACTGCCTGGAAAATTCTGCGTCGGTGGACGAGATCAATAATAGGTTCGTAGAAACTGTCCAAACGGTGGGCTCTAAGTACTTTAGACCCCGTCGTGCGAATAGACCTCAAAAACTCTCCGACCATACTCTAAACCTCATGGCTGAACGACGCTCTTTAAGGCTGCAGACTTCCGGTGACGCCGAGTCATATAGGCAGCTCAATAGACAAATTTCTAAATCCTTGCGGCACGATGTACGCCTCTTTAATGCTAACCACATTAAAGAGACCATTGAGCGTAACAAGGGCTCCAAAGTGTTTGCAAGAGATATGTCTATTGGGCAAAGCCAGCTGACAAAGCTGAAACGAGAAGACGGTAGTACAGCGTCGACTAAAGCAGAGGTATTGGAGGAGGTCGAAAGGTTCTATGGACAGCTATACGCTTCGGTCACAAAACCTGTTAGCAGCGCGGCCAAAGACCCAAGAGCCAAATTGACCCGACACTATACCGAAGACATCCCGGACATCAGCCTGTACGAGATTAGGATGGCCCTCAATCAGCTAAAAAACAATAAGGCGCCGGGTGAAGACGGAATCACTTCAGAGCTTCTGAAAGCGGGTGGAACACCGGTACTTAAAGTCCTTCAGAAGCTCTTCAACTCCGTCTTGCTCGAGGGTACAACGCCAGAAGCATGGAACAAGAGCGTGGTGGTTCTATTTTTCAAGAAGGGTGACAACACCTTATTGAAGAATTACAGACCCATCTCGCTCTTGAGCCATGTTTATAAGTTGTTTTCGAGGGTCATCACGAACCGTCTCGACCGCAGGTTTGATGACTTCCAGCCTCCCGAACAAGCCGGTTTCCGAAAAGGCTACAGTACCATAGACCACATACATACGCTGCGTCAAGTTGTACAGAAGACCGAAGAGTATAACTTGCCATTATGTTTAGCGTTTGTGGACTATGAGAAAGCCTTTGATTCGGTGGAGACATGGGCAGTGCTTGAATCTCTCCAACGATGCCGTATTGACTATCGGTACATCGAAGTGCTTAGGTGCTTGTACAATAATGCCACTATGTCGGTCCGAGTACAGGAGCAGAGTTCGAAGGCGATTCCTTTGAAAAGAGGCGTAAGACAGGGAGATGTGATATCTCCGAAACTGTTTACTACCACTTTGGAAAACGCCTTCAAGCTCCTGGAATGGCAAGGACTCGGCATCAATATTAATGGCGAGTACATCACCCACCTTCGATTTGCCGACGATATTGTTGTCATGGCAAAATCGATGGAAGATCTCAGCACGATGCTCGGCGACCTCAATCGAGTTTCCCAACAGGTTGGTCTTAAAATGAATATGGACAAGACAAAAGTAATGTGTAATGTCCATGTTGTGCCCACCCCATTATCAGTTGGGAACTCGGTTCTAGAAGTTGTTGACTCGTATGTCTACCTGGGACAAACCATCACGCTAGGTAGGTCCAACTTCAAGAAAGAGGTCAACCGCCGAATCCAACTCGGCTGGGCAGCGTTCGGGAAATTGCGTAACGTTTTCTCGTCCAAAATACCTCAGTGCCTCAAGTCAAAAGTTTTCGACCAATGTGTGTTATCAGTGATGACGTATGGCGCCGAAACGTGGTCCTTTACTATGGGCCTCATTAGTAAGCTCAGTATAGTCCAACGAGCTATGGAGAGGGCTATGCTCGGAGTCTCTCTGCGTGATCGACTCAGAAATGAGGAGATTCGTAGACGTACCAAAGTAACCGACATAGCCCAACGAATTAGCAAGTTGAAATGGCAGTGGGCAGGCCATATAGCACGCAGAACTGATGGCCGATGGGGCTGTAAGGTTCTCGAATGGAGACCACGCACCGGCAAGCGCAGCGTAGGACGTCCACCCGCTAGGTGGGCAGACGATCTTATGAAGGCCACAGGATCACGCTGGATGCAGGCCGCTTACAACCGGTCCTACTGGAAGTCTAAAGGGGAGGCCTATGTTCAGCAGTGGACGTCTTACGGCTGATATGATGATGATGAATTTTATTTTAGCGTTTAGTGCTTTTATCATGGTATTTTTAGGTTTTAGGATTTTTTTGGTGTAATTTTTATCTACTGTTGTCTGTGACTTCTAAATATTTTACACGAAATTAGAAAATACGTTTTTTTTCGTAAGTCAGTGTTTTATTTTATTTTACAATATTTAAACATACAAAAATATCTACAAATATGAAATCACAAAGGCAAATGAACGGGAAGTTGTCCAAAAAATTATTCTTAATATGTTTTGTTTAAAAAAAAAATCTGTTTAAAATTTTCGCAATTTTTTAACGAAACCTCTATATACTCATCATCAACTTATAAATAATTGCTTCCAACGTGAAACCTATTAAAAACGAATGACTTATTTCGAGAGCAGCTCTTAATTTTTCCATTATGTAAAATATTAAAACCTACAAGAAAAAAAAGAAAGAAATGACCTTTATCAAATTGCTCGCCGTAGGTAACAAAATTGGTTTAGCTAGTAAATCTGTTTCCAAAGGGGTCTTCCACCCTGTTAGGGATCTCTAAGACGGGTTCTAATTGACGTGTCTTTGGGTCGGGTCCTGTGAGGCTTATCTGGGGTATAACAATACAGGTAGGGAGCTTATCCAGCATATGTTTGGAAAAGGAAGGATAGTTATCCTTTGACGTGAAAAATTAACCCATTTCATGCTGCTTGACTACTATTACTGGTTTTCTTTTGATGTTACTTACGGATTTATTTGGGTTCAAAGAGATTTAAAAGAACCTATAGAGCAGGCTGTGAGAGCTGTGGTGGCCCAGTGGTATCGGTCCCGACTTACGAGTTGCAGGTCGTGGGTTCGAACCCCGCCAGGCGCATTACTTTGTGTAATTTATTTCATCACCACTGCTCTTAAAACGGTGAAGGAAAACATCGTGAGGAAACCGGCATGGCCTAGAACCAAAAATTCGAAGACATGTGACATCTACCAACCCGCACTGGGCCCACGTGGTGGATTATGGCCCACTCCCTATCTCAGAGAGGAGGTCTGTGTCCCAGCAGTGGGAACGTTATAGGCTGATGTTGTATGTATAGAGCAGGCATTGGGAAAATTGTCATACAAAATTGTTGATGCCGTGCGTCAGTAGAACTATCTAAACGTTGCATAGCAACGCGGCTATTTTTACCTGATGGTAAAAAGTTTTGGATCACAACTTTCTTCGTGATGTCCCATCTATTGCTCGTATATAGTTTAATGTCTTTGTTGGGGTATTATATTTAACTAGATTATATTTTTGACTAAGACCCCGTTATGTGGGACTAAATGGACCCTACAAACTACATAATTGGAGATTTTCTGTCACGTGTTAAAGTGGTCTTAAATCCAACTTTTTCAGTTGTTATCATGTGAATTGTAGTTCTAACAAAATCCTGACACTAATATGAGTATTTTCAAAACGAATACTTTTGGCCGATTCCTACTTGGTACTCATTTACAAAGTATCGACATAAAGAGTACTCGGTTTCGAAAGAAAACTATCGAGTGATTACTAGTATGAATAGAGATTGAAAAACGACGATATATTACTAGACTCCGCATGCACGATCTAAGGAACAAAAACTATTCTGTCAACTCGCTGAGGTACTACGTAAGCGAGGGGGACGTGGTACTGCGTTGTGATTGGCTAACTAAAGGTCTGTTCTGTCTCAAGGTATGTTTACGGCTCACAGGATTGGTCGAAATAAGACGGATATAAGACTTTTTGGCCTTATGTGTTGACATACATCGGTCGCCTGTTATTAGGAGTCCAGTAAAATATCGTCGTTGAGATTAAATTAAAGATGCGACATTTTGATTTTTGTGTTAATATAGAATTAATAGAAATAAGTTTAAGTTTATTTAGCCTATCAATTAGTAATTTAGTCATAACGAATAGTGGTCTCAGTTCCATAGGTATTAGGTATAGACAAGTGAGTCAAGATTCTAAAAGGTATAAATTACTAAAACTATTCTGTCAACTCGCTGAGGTACTACGTAAGCGAGGGGGACGTGGTACTGCGTTGTGATTGGCTAACTAAAGGTCTGTTCTGTCTCAAGGTATGTTTACGGCTCACAGGATTGGTCGAAATAAGACGGATATAAGACTTTTTGGCCTTATGTGTTGACATACATCGGTCGCCTGTTATTAGGAGTCCAGTAAAATATCGTCGTTGAGATTAAATTAAAGATGCGACATTTTGATTTTTGTGTTAATATAGAATTAATAGAAATAAGTTTAAGTTTATTTAGCCTATCAATTAGTAATTTAGTCATAACGAATAGTGGTCTCAGTTCCATAGGTATTAGGTATAGACAAGTGAGTCAAGATTCTAAAAGGTATAAATTGTAATGTACAAGGAATTGACGACCTCAGCCTTGTTGTGGTCAGGTAATACAATATTATGTCAAGAGGGCAATAGCATGTACTTTACTTCAGCATCAATTATTGAGATGAAATAAAAATTAAATCTTCGTAAGACCGTTTTTTACTTCTTTTTTTTTTACGTGTTAAAATCATCAAATGAGGCCTCCCACCCCGGGCAGGGCGGGAGGGACTGTCAGACTTGTACTGACTAAAATCCACGGTGTCCTTCAATAGCCCTTTATGTTCCGGGGTCACGGTGATGGTATAAGACCCGCGACCACCTGGGAATTAACAATATCCCGTCCCGAGTAACAGTTATTCCGCTCTGATCCCCAAAAACTGATGCCCTAGGGGATCAGTTTTAATATAAATGATTTTCTATTCCACTCCGATCCCCCGTAATGTCTTTTTTTATAAATCGAATACCCTGACACATTGTAGAACCTTAGGTACTCGTACTGACTAAAATCCACCGTAATCCTTCAATTACCCTGTATGTTCCAGGGTCACATTTATTCATTTGGACAGTTCCTATACCCCATTAGTAAGACTTGAGTGATGATTGTTGTGTTGATGTAGAATTGTGGTTTCTGTCTTATGGTTTCATCCGCTTGAAGGTCAGAAATCATCACAAAAGAACAGACTTGTCCTAGACGACGACGTCATGCCCTACTTGTCTTTTTATTGTCGTGGTATCATAAAATGAGTCTTCCCGCCCAGGGCGCGACGGGCGAGACTGTCAGACTCCTACGTCATGGTGATCCTCAATAGCCCTTCACCTTCCAGATTCACGGTTACCTCATAAGACAGTCCCGCGATTCCGGCAGGCTATGCCTCCGTCAGATTGCTGACAGCTCTATGAAGCGCGCGTGGAACACGACTCACCGTCGACCCCGCATGGTCAATTAAAACAGCGCGTCTTTTTACAATATCTAAAAAGTCAAACAGACCGAATAAAAACGGCATTCATATCAATAATTACGAATAATCTACCAGGGACCCATAACTCTGTAGCAGTATTCACCACAGATCACTTACAAAAGGTAAAACTTACTTGCGAACGTTACATCACACGCGAGCTACCAGGCGCGCAGAATTCGGAAGTACTCGTTAGTATTCGGAGCCAGTAGTATTTAACACTTGAGTTACACGTGCGAACATCGTGTGGGGAATATGATACTGTTGTGTAAGGTTGTGATAGGTTAGCAACCTGGGAGGTTCTACTTACCTACTTTATACAGGACGATTGGATTAGTTTTAGGGACGAGTCTTTTAAGTCATTCATATTTTTTTCTTGACTTTTTTGTTATTACCTACCAAGAGACGATGGCGCGGACATTCGGACGGCGACTAATGGTAAACTCGCCGTCTGATTATAGGCTATGCCCGAGTTGACGGCGCGTCGTAGTCCACGCGCGCCTCAAAGAGCTATCAGCCAACGGTCAGGGCCCCCTTAGAGGGCCAAAGCGTGCCCTCAACTCCGGACAGTCTCATTAGGTAATCGCAACCCTGGAAAGTTGAAGGCTATTGAAGGGTCACCGTGGATTTCAGTCAGTACAAGTAGAAAAGAATAGAATAGAAAAACATTTATTATATATTGGACGAACACACACAGAAATAATAATAAATAAAAAAAATACAATAAGAATTTTGCTGAGTATGTCCACTCCAAAAGGGTTACCAACTCAGCATTTGCTGAGCGAAGTCAAGTCTGACAGTCCCTCCCGCTCTGCACGATAAAAGGGGAGGTTGTTTGATCAATTTTATTCTGTTTATTTGATTATTCAACATTCTCGGAACACTGCCTTTACTGAATAAAATTATTATTGTAGCCAAATAAAAAAAAAAACAAGATTTCTCAGTTGCTAAGAGCATCGATATACTTTTTTTTTTGCGTGGTAAAATCATCAGATGAGTCCTCCCACCCCGGGCAGGGTGGGAGGGACTGTCAGACTTGTACTGACTAAAATCCACGGTGAGTTGCCCTTTACTCGCCGCCCGCATGCCCGCCGTCATCGATGTACTGAGCTGGAAAGTCACCAGTCAAATCCTGCTCGCATCGAATTTTTCTTTTCACAGGAATTCTTGACGTGTTGGAGGTGTCCAAACTAAACATAAATGTGGTCATTGTGCGACAATGTCCGTGTCACTTTCCCTATTACTGCTTTGTCAAGATTTCGTAACGAGCGCACAATTGCTTCATTGCCTCGTAGCCATGTCACACACGAGCAATATAGCCAACACTTTTGAGATAGATTCTAGAACATAAAATCTATTCTTCTTTTTCGTCATGTCGATAATTCCTTGCAGTGTAATTAAAATTGAGCTTCGAACAATTTCTGTTACATAATGGCGTTTATACAGGCTTCCAGGGGTCCCTCTTGGTCGCGGGTCTTATACCATCACCGTGACCCCGGAACATAAAGGGCTATTGAAGGACACCGTGGATTTTAGTCAGTACAAGTCTGACAGTACCTCTCGCCCTGCTCGGGGTGGGAGGTCTCATTTGATGATTTTACCACGTAAAAAAAAGGGTCCCTCTTAGTATCGTAAAATTATCAAAGTCCTCCCGCCCTGAGTTCCTTCGGTTGCCCTTTATGCTCCAAGGCCACGGTGTCTGTTTACACCCTGTCCCGTCACTCCTGCAGACATTTGGTCCTTTAGTCAGATCTTTGATGGACGTGTATCATGTATAACTATACGCGCCACCGATCCAGGCCACTTTGTCTTATATACGAAACGAATATTATGAGACCGTAAGCTCCGAAGTCGTGCTTTTACCACCAAGTGACTAAATGACGCATGCGGACGGCGAGTAAAGGGCTACTCGCTTGGACCATGCCCGGGGTGACGGCGCGTCGTGTTCCAAGCGCGCCTCAAAGAGCTGTCAGCAAAATGACGGGGCTCCCTCTCAGAGGGCCAAAGCCTGCCGGGGTCGCGGGACTTATTTCTATCACCGTGACCCCGGACTATTGAAGGACACCGTGGGCGTGGATTTTAGTCAGTACAAGTCTGACAGTCCCTCCCGCCCTGCCCGGGGTTGGAGGACACTTTTGATGATTTTACCACGCTAAAAAAAAAGTGACTAAAGGACAGTTATGATTAAATTACTCATTGGATAGTAAAAAAAATAAATAAATTAAATTTCAAGCTGTTTATTTCCAAATATGCATCATACAGTTGTCATATGCGATAACGCTCAATCTTATTGAGGCAAGATTATGTGCGCTATCGAATAATATTAATTAATATTAAGTTACTCGCTCGCCGGTCATAGTGTTAGCTTATTTCGGAATGGTAACATTGTTTTTGCCCATATAATTATTTATTATGGTAATAATGACAAATTAATGATTTATTAATGACTGTATTCAAACCCTGATTGGTTATGTTATTAGTAACACTGTTTAATAAAATGAATCTTCGTGTGCCTACAAATACAATAACAATGTTTTGTTTACTGTCTGATAAAATCCGGTGGATTTGTGTGACGAATGATATGAAAGAAAAGAAGTAAATTATGCCGTGACGTCTATGGAGAATTGAAGAAGAAAACGTGTGTAAATACTGCTGATAGGAGTATGCAATTTGGACAGTAGAAGTTAGGTGAGATAAGAAGTTTTATAGAAAAATATATTCGAGAAAAGAAGTGAGGCGTGTTTCACTCACCAAGCAAACGGATAAAGCCGTAGTGCCCTAAACAAAGTACCTAAAGCTTAACATTTCAATAAGGTCGAATACTACCACTTTAGTAATCACTACTTTGTTTGTAATTTAAATTGTTTTAACCCTCGAAGCAAAAACTTAGTGCCGCTTTTTAAATAAAATTTACGGAATTCTGCTGAAAGCTGATAAAAGCTTAAAAAATGACTATGGTCGGGTTTGTACAACTGATTTAAAAAAAAAAACATATCCAAGCCGCCCCGTAACCGTTCGGCAACCGCACAAAACCCACGCACATAAACACCACCCATTTTATGCCAATTTCCTACTACCCTCAAATTAACGACACATCTTTATTCTAAACTACCCGATTTGCACAACGACCTACAATTGCGATGACAAATGGCGCTCGTCGACATCAAAGAACACTTTAGTCTAAATAACAGACATTAGACATTTTCTGGTTAAAGAGGCGGTTACAATTCATCGCTGGGGAACATAAAAGGTGGAATATGGAACGAGGGGTGAAAAAACCTGGAAACGTAATGATAATTTGCAGTTGGATTTGTAGCACAGTATATCTAGGTGCTCTAAACATTTGTGCCCTAAAAATTGGTGCTCTAATGGTTACCCAACGACGTTATATTACCTAGACTCAGCATGCACGATCTAAGGAACAAAAACTATTCTGTCAACTCGCTGAGGTACTACGTAAGCGAGGGGGACGGGGTACTGCGTTGTGATTGGCTAACTCAAGGTCTGTTCTGTCTCAAGATATGTTTACGGCTCACAAGAGTGGTCGAAATAAGACGGATATAAGACTTTTTTGCATGTGTTGACAGACATCGGTCACCTGTCATTAGTAGTCTGGTAATATATCGTCGTTGCGGGTACCTATACCTCGTAATTTACAGAGAGGAGGCATGTGTCCCAGCAGTGGGATTTTTATTTGCTGATTATGCTATATTAAAATCTGTTTGTCAGCTTCAATAATGAAGGCATATTTCCAAAATAATGAAATAATAATCAAATCAACCTAACCTTAATTAACCTACTTAGTAATTTCTTTCTTTATTAATTTGGTGTTTTCAAATTTCTATTCATTTTCATTTAGTTTAATAAATATAAAATTATTTTAATATTTTTATGGTAAATGTTGCGTATACCTGTCATAGGCTTACATACCAGCACTATGTTTATATTTTTGTTTTTAATCACTACACGTATGTTTTGCTGTTGGTGTACCTTAAATAAAATAATTAGCTTGGATATTTCCGTAGAAATCACAGAACACAGTAGTTAAGCAATATTACTCCTGTCGCCTCGCCTCTCTGGTCACAGTCGCCATCAGTATGGGTATGACAAATCTTTCCACTGTACTCAGAGAAACAGCAGAAGTCACCAAAGGCAGAAAATAGTGGTATTAAAAAGCTCAAAGCCGTATAAGAGGTACTAATGCATAATTTTTAAAATGTATTACAAGCTCGTGGACGAGCTCGTTGAAGTGTTATAGAGAATAGCATGGCGGGTAATAACAGCTAAATATGTATGATAGTACCATGATTAGATCATAAACGGCGTATTACTAGAAACGATTTGCATGATTAAAGCAAAAAACGCCATAATAGGCGCCGTTCTTGTTAAACGATCTACTGCTGCTGAATAAGTTATAAGTTATCTTGTAGTTCTGTAATTGCGTTGGAAATACTAGTCTTCTAATTAGCTCGTAGTCACCAGAGAGTTGAAATATGTCCTCTATTGTAGAGGACATAATGCACGACTCCTGCTATAATTGCAAATCAAAATCTTTAAAACCCACATTCACAAACGGCTAAACACGGAACGACTACATAATAATTATACGACCACTACTCTGCTTAGATACTTCCAACCCTGGCAAAAGTTTGGACCTATGGAGGCCAGTCAGTTTGCTGACAGCTCCTTGAGGCGCACGTGGAAGGCCCTTCGTACACTAGGCGATGCAAGTCTCTGATACCTTACGACTTTGGTATACATTGACGGGTGGCTGGGCGAACCTCTATGGATTTGTATTGCGATAGTGGCCTGGATACCAAAGTCGTAAGGTATCTGAGACTTTCGTCGCCTTGTTTACGAAGGGGCGAACACTACACGCCGTCGAACAGGGTATGGTCCATTATTGGACAGCAAGCTATCCATTACTCGCCTACAAAACCAAATTAGGTGTCTAACTGTCCAAAATGCACTGAACATATTAATTCTTACCGCTTATGGTTCATCTTTACCACTTCATAATCTTCAAAGAAGGTACTAGGATCGCATACCTTTATAAGAGTAATCCATTAGTCGTCTATTTAACACTAAGGGGGCACTTAATATTCCTAAAGAGTAACACTGCCCACTCTTGTTGCTGATGACGTTGTAATAACCGAATCTGTTTGACAATTAATTATAATGTGTTTTGGTTAAATGCTTCATTAAATGAGCTCATCGTTTAATGAGGTTCTGTTTCCAATTAAAATTAAATATGTGGTTGGAATTAATTGCTTTTTACGTAACACGTACGTTGTAAATATTGAAGTGATATCTACTAACGTTTTTTTAACTACTAGTGGATTATTAGTTTTGTTATAATAGGTGATACTCACACAACACCGCGACCGCGCATAGCGCCTGTTACGTTTGTTAATCACTCTTCTCTATAATAATACTAGCGGCCCGTCCCGGCTTCACACGGGTGGAGGACCCGGTCTAAAATTTGAGATTTAAACTATACTATCTCTCAAGTTGGATCGAACTGCACATGGTGTGCGAATTTTATTACAATCGGTTAAGTGATTTAGGAGTCCATTGAGGACAAACATTGTGACACGAGATTTATATATATATTAAGATATGACAAACGAATTATTGTTCTCTCTCGACTGATATGCTGCTAGGGATCGAAGGTTGTATCAATGGGTTTTATACTAGCATTAATCGATGACATGAGATCCGCACGGACTAGACGTGTTGTTGACCACTCGAAACACTATGGCAATATCACATTAACACACAGATATTCTGTTAAAATCAATCCTTTAAAGGTAGCTTAATGATTCATCATCATCATCATCAGCCGGAAGACGTCCGTTGCTGAACATAGTCTATTTCCTTAGACTATCACACTTAATGAAAATACGTCAGTTGCATTCAACGGTTGCCCGCGACGCTCATGAATAAAAAGAGTTTGAATTAAAAAATATATAATTATAATTACAAGAAAAAAAAATACAAGCAAGTCTTAATACAGCACATTAATGTTTTGCCACAAATCTAGTCCCTATCCCTAAACTAGGCCTGGACCTGTATTTTGGGAATCAAATCAATTTTTGAGCATTTACAAATTTTCATATTGAACAAAACACTAGGATTATTTCCCATATTGCAAAAACAAGGCATTGGTAACTGACGTGTGTCGCGTATAGTTTCTATACGGAATCTAGACTATATGTGTTACCAACCAACACAGAATATTGTAATTATGTCAACTTGTACCTAATACATCAATTATATTAGGTAATACATTATACAGTCTGTCAGTTACTTACACGACATGTCTTGTATGGGATATAACTTAGATTAATTGTCAACTAAGTATAATTAGTCTATCAATTTAATTGACATATTATTATTACCGCCTTTAGTTTGAAGTGTGTGACGTTTTGAGATGTATTGTCTTTGCTAGTAATAACAGCAAACTTAGATTAACAATGCGTTAAACACTCTTGTTGATTATTACAATTTACTTTAATTTATGTATAATACACGTATAGTGCAGGCACTAAATCTGTACTACTACAGTAAGTAAAATGCGAGGATCGCATTCTGTTCATAGTTTTAAAATCAGAAAAGCATGCAGATTATGATTATATGACTGGCCTGTTGGTCTAGTAGTTAGTGATCCTGACTGCTATGCTTGGGGTCGTGGGTTCGATTCCCACCCAAAACAAATGTTAGTGTGATGAGCATGATCATTTGTTCTGTGTCTGGGTGTAATTTATCTATAATATGTATGTATTTAGAAATATATAAGTATGTTTATCAGTTGTCTAGTACCCATAACACAAGCTCTGCTTAGCTTGGGACTAGATGGCGTTGTGTGATAGTTGTGGAATGTTATTATTATTATGATTCCAGATATTGCCAGAAGATTTGCTGTCCCATTTTTTTGTGGACCCTTTTCATACAGAAGGATTCCTTTAAAGTGGCAAACTTTATAGGAATCCTTCTTTTCACCTTCTGATTCGGTTTCAGACCAGAAAGTTAATTGATTATAATTTATGTAGAAAATAAAATAGAATGTACCTACTATTTTTTTGAAATCCATCAATACTAGTACCTACCAATAGTACGACAAGCTTTTTTAATTTGACTAACTTCAAACACGCACCATATTTGTTTTTCACTGAGGTTCTGTCAAAAACCTACAAAAAGTAGCCAAAACCAATGGTGTGACCTTGGCAAAAGTTGGTTAACCGTCAAAATCAACTCGTTACTGTAACAGCCTCAAAATAAACCCTAACTAATATATTTGTAGACCTAACAAATACTAGTACCTACTAAAAGCAAGATAAAAAAGACCTTATTGTAATACCATAAGACATCTTACACCTCCGTCACTGACACAATAGAGGACACTAATGTAGAAACGCTCCCAGTGTTAGTAGTGTCATCAAACTGACGGGCAGGTCCATCTGGGTATTAAGTTACATGAAGCCTTTTAGTACAGGTATCCGGCATTCTAGTAGTATGACCTATTTACTGGTGTTTACAAGCAGGTAAGGCCTCGCACACTTTGGAATAGTCAAGTGTAATGAGCAAAATATGTGTATTCATACTGTTAGAAACAAAAGACTAAACACTGAACTCCGCCATCTAATTACTTTAGAAGATAGGTGGGAACATTACTTTGCACAAACACACAAACGCACATACAAACATCTCTCACTCTAAACGCATAATATACCTGCTCCGTTACGTCGTGGGTAATTACTAGAAATCAATCTTCTGCCTAGCCTTTCCCAACCCCCCCTAGTAAAACCATGTGCAACTGAAGATCAGTATTTTACATGGAGCGACTGCCTATCGGACATTCACAATCCAGGAATTGGGCAATGCGATAAAACTGATTGTCAGACTTTCGAGCCTCTGACTTTTAAAAACGACTGTTAATGATTTACAAATGACAGCCGGGACCAACGACTTTACGTGCTTTCCGAGGCATAGATTAAACTCGCTATAACAAACAATACAAACGGGACAAATAGTGTAATTTACTTTTCACAGAGAAATCTCAATGGGTCATAGGCAGTCACCCATCTACGAAACGACCTGAGTAAAGGCTGTTTAACCATACAAACGACCCATTCGCCTTTTGTATTGCCTCAAACCCCTTTGTGGTTTAAAACCTTAGTCGATAAATTGTGTTTCATGCGTGCCCGTCAGGGCTGAAACCTGACACAAAATGTGGTTTTTAAACGCGTTTGGGGAATTGAGTGTGTTTGTTAGTAATTTGACAAAATGGAAAATGCTTGTTCGAAGAATTTCGGCAGCCTGGCTTTGTTTACGAGCTTAATGAAGTTGGTCAACTCATTTTTGCTGGAGGTATCTCCCTCTATTATTTATTTTGAAGTAGTCAAGTGAATCTCTGAGTTGCGAGTAGTGTAATGATGAAGGTTGGGCAATGTGGAGGTGAGTTGTATTATAAAGAGTCTTGGTTAAAATGGCCGTTAGTCCAAAAAGGCCATATTAAAATACGCTTTTTCTTTTGTTATCAAAAGGGGCTGATTTTAGTCAGCCAAATTACTGTTGAATTTGATCTCAAAGGTCTTTGTTGGCTTGCAAGTCTACACAATAAGCTTTCTGCTTGTAGTTTCACAGCACATTATTGTATTCCAAAGCACCACTTTATGAAGCTTTGGGATGTGCTCTCCCCAACATCGTTTCAACTAAAAAATAACTCTCCCTCTTACGCATGCTAAAATATTTACCACTTTACTTTTACATTATCACCCTACCCTCTCATGAAATCCCACTAATGCACTCTACAACGTTATCCTCACCCTTTAAAATTTAAATGAACCTCGCATAGTTACCTCATACCGAGACTATCCATCGTCTTCCCATATTTATAGTAGCTGCATGCCCAACCCAAATGGGGTGTGTGAAATTATGTCCCTCACTCAAGGGAAAAATTAAGTGTTGCCAGAAGGCTCAAAAATTGCTTTTATTTTTAATTCGGTAGTATGGGTGTGGCCCATGTTCTTTGAAGAAGTGGTCAGAAGGTTAACAACACTACATTTAGTTTCATCATCATCATCTGCTTAGTCTTACCAGTATCTTACCATTATCTTGATACCAGTATCTTGTGGAGCGACTGCTTAGCTGACCGTCACTATCCCGTTAATATTTACTTAGGAATACAATACCCCTTGGTAAGACTGCTCCTGTGTACTGGACAGGCTATCAGGCCCCTCACTATCAAAACCTTACCTTACTGTTTAATCATCTACTCGTAAGAGGCTAGACCAACGGCAAATTTAAATATTTGTAAGAAGCATCTGGTTCATCTGTCCATAAAAGGTATAAAAATCTTTCTAATGTCAGTACAAAGTCAAGATGTAATCTCGATTTTATACTTTTTTAACCTTCTCAAACTAATTTGTGCGCTGACAGAAATGGCGTCTGATATTATTCAAACAATTGCCAGTGTAAATGGCGGCCTTATATGCACTACAATTTATAGCCAAGCAATGTAAGGAAAAATAGTAGAGATGTGTCGACTGACCGACTATAGTTGGCTGTAAAAACGGCCGAATAGTAGAATAGTAAGAATTGTGGCAGCGCTGAAACTGCTGTTTGTCTTTAGTGGATTGTGAACTCCATACTCTAAACATAAAGTTGAAAATCTATTAGAAAGTTGACCTTGACAATACTTTTAAAGAACTGCACAGCTGATCATTTTTCGAGATATCGGCAAAAATGTCAGTGACGCTTTATGGAAAGGCGTGTCGCTGTTTATGTAAATTATAAAAAAAGAAACACTTGATTGTTTTTTTACTACTAATCGCAAATATATTACTTCTCTTGAATTAAATTAAACTAGTAACAAAGGTAGGAGCATGAAACTTTTTTGTTAATTTGACATGCTGTTCGCAGTTAAGCAATTACAGTCGAAAAAAGCGGTTCTTTTACCAATATATACTACAATACTAAAATTGTGTACAAAAATTAAATAAAAACTTATAATGATGTACACCGTTAATATGAACAAATAATAAACTAAAATAATATTAAGGTAGGAGCCGATTTATAGATCAATTATACATAATTACAAAAACTTGACAGTGACTAGATGCCGACTATTGGCCACGTGCAAAATAAGGCCGACTAGGACTGGCGACTAGTCGGCGCATCTCTAAAAAGTGTAGTAATGCTCGACAGTCATATCGACATAATTGAGCACTTCTGTTTGTAGCATTCCTTGTTTGCGTGTGGATGTGCTGTTCAATTTGTGTTAGGATTATTGTCTTTTCTATTTACGACATAGACGCACGTTTTCTTGGCAATATGTTTATTTGTGGAAGCAGGATGTCCGACTGTATATTTTCGTTTCTATTTGAATGATACCGAGAATTCAGGTCATAATTTATTATTTTGTTTTGGTTAATAATGTTATCGTGAACTAATTTGGTTGTAAGATGATTTACAACCAAATTATCTTCTAAGAATATAATTCAATAAACATTCATTCATTTAATTTAAATTACTAACTAAAAGCGCCATATAAAGGTTATTATTCTTTGTATTTACTTAACACTCCAAGCGAACAGAATAGCCAACAGAACTTCGTATCTACAAACAACTTAAAACAATACTGGCTATTTGTCTAGTCTAGTTGGATCCGACCCTCATTTGTGCTGTTTGTTTCAGGTAATCGAACATAGCCGAGAGATGACGGAAACGCCCGAAGTGAGAAACGAAACGAAAGTGTCCCAACATTAATCTGCCATGACATCCGAGGAACCTATCGATGTCGTCGCCAAAAAAGACGCCAAAAAGACAGATGAGTGCGCAAACTTCGCGATACCACAAAACAAAAAGGACAAAAGTGTAGTTGATCAAAAACCAAACCGTGGCCACGAACTCATGAGACTAGTTTACGAATTACCAGAAGAAATTAAGAACCCAGAAATAATAGAAAATAACAATATGTTGAAAGAAAACCCACCGATCACCATTGTGGAGATCACTGAACAGAATGGTTGTGCCGAGTTGAATGCTACTCAATGTGATAACGATTATTTTAACGTAGACGGCAGTCCCAAGGACTTAGGCAATAAGGTGGTATACGACGTGCTAGCAACTAATGAACTCATAATGCACTGTGCCGAAGAATTTAAAGAGGTTATAGACAGAACATCACCCGATGATTGTACGGATGAGGACTTGATAGAGTTGAAGAAGCTTTTGGAAGGGAAGCCTAAGGTGTTGGATAGGTATATAAGGGAGTGTGCAACGACAGATGAGGTGACAAGGCTCCACAGTTTAACATCGTCTGGTCCATTGTCACCAAGGCCGCACCACGAAGCGAGAAGTACATCGGTGACATCAGACCTCTTCCAGCTATGGTTGTCGTCATCACCAGTTAAGGTGAGTGATAATTTTTAATGTTTTAAGACGTATATGATATGCTAATAATCCTAATGCTTGAATACGTAATTAATAGGTTTTTAATACCAGCGTAAATGGAGACAGTTTTGGGCAGACGGAAATGTTTATATTATGGTTAGATGGTCGAGGAAAATGTTTTGTAGTAATTTGTTGACAGATTTTTTTTTTTTTCAATTCCGAAAATTGTTTTACTTTTTGAACAGTATTTTTACTTGGATTTCACCTTTCGGATCTTTTCCTTTTTTAAGATTAACTTGTCGTGTCTTGTATTTCAATATTTTTGTTGTATACTTTAGTTTTTCTGTAATACCGCTATTGCATCTTCTGACATAATGTATGCAATGCCAATAGTAACCTACTTTCTTATTATTCTCTTTTGCTTCTATTAGTAAAATATATTAGCAGGTTTTCCTCCAGTTTCTATCTAGCACCACAAACATTCAACGTTTTCAGAAAGATATTGAAATAACTTTAATTTTCCTTTGAGCTCCTTTGACATTTAGGTTGTTCGATGTTTTATTAATATTTCATTTTATTACATCGCTACATTAAGTATTCTTATTATCTTTGTATGAGACTTTATTAATCTGAATTTATTCACAGAATGAAATTATTCTGTTATCTTAAACTTTTCGCGTCGTTATGTAATTATTTCTTTTTAGTTCAGAAATCACAGTCAGATTTTTTTTATCTATGCTTAAAATTACGAGTCGACTGCGCGTTGTGTTCCAAGCGCGCCTCAAAGAGTTAAGAAAGAGAAGACGGGGCCCCTCTGTAGAGGCCCAAATCCTGCCGGGGTCACGGGCTTAAAGAATTACCGTGACCCGGAAAGTAAAGGGTTACTGAAGGACACCGTGGATTATAGTCAGTACGAGTCTGACAATCAGTCCCGCTTTTTACCATGTTAAAAAAATGCTTCAAATTACAACAGAGATTTTTCAAAAAATCTAAAAAATTTCATCATACAGGAAAATGCATTCGATAATGTAAGAAGTCTTTAATCAAAATCCCCACTAAGCCTTTGTTGGTAGTTCCGCGCATTAGACTGTTAGCTATTAGAACAAAGAGTAATTGGGAAAAAACAATAGCATGCTCCTACCATACTTGTCAAGCATAATATAATTATGATGTAACGTTACAATACCACGTTGCTGTCATACCTCGGACAATTGTATGTAGACAGTATGAGGAGCGACATTTTGGTAAGTAGGTACACACGGCTACACATCAAACCATACAAAACCAGTTTGTCTTAGTCTTGCTTTGTACGATTTATACACACAATAAACGATCAGCTAATACTGGTTTTGTATAGCTTGATGTGTAGCCGTGTGTACTTCTTTGTGGGAAATAAACATCCATTTGAATATGATTAATTATTGGATCAGTTTGAATTGAGACTTTGTTGTGTGATGTGCTCCGTTTGTGTTCGAAATTAGAACGTCGTTGATTCGAGAAAAAAAAAGTAAACGAAAAATGTGACTTACAAACCAGTAAGACAGTGTTCAGAAACTATTCGCTTGTTATAAAAAGAAATGTCTAAGTGAAAACAAAAAATATAGGACAGTCGAGGGAAAAGTGAAAGAGGAAAAGGCAAAGAAAGCAAAGATTAAAATGCTAGCTACCAAACTAAATAATGTTCATAGTGTTTGGAAGAAAAGAAATAACTATTCTACGTGCTTATTAGGTGTTTAATATTAAATTAAATAAGACTTTCGTCGGCACAATGTCTCTAAACTTGATTTACCGATTACAAAAGAGTGCTTTGGCTTTTGTGCTAGAATGGCGAAGTGACAACAGTACCTCCATTTTAATTCGACAGGTACGTGATACGTCAATTTACTACTTAGTACCTAGACATTAGTTTAACACTTACCGTCATACCATAAAACAGATAAACATTTGTTGAACACTTGTTAAAAAAAGTCTCAACGTCAAAACGACATTTTACGTTGATGTAAGGGTCGTTTTGCTGTTATACTTTGTTTAGGTAAGCGTTCAACATATTTCGTCTTACCACATGTAAGATAAACATCTGTTGAACACGTGTCTTAAAAAAAACTGTAAACGTCAAAACGACATTTCACCTTGATATAAGGGTGGTTTTTCAGTTTATCTTTTTAGGGTAAGACGGAAGTCGGAACTCGTGTGAATGTAAAAAGTTCTCAATGGAGGAAATGAAAAGGGTATGACATTGATATTTATGTGAAGATGAAATTGGTGTTTTATACCTTAATGCATCAATTATGGGGACAAACCTTGACCATTCCGAAATGGTCTAATTATGGATACTTTGATAACATTGCCTAAATGTGTCGTCACGAGTAACGCAGGCTATTCTGTTCTGTATTTTTTTATCATTTCAAAACAGATAACTTAAATTAAAAGATAATAACAATACCTTAATGGATCAGACAGGGTTCTATTAACTTATTGTAATATTCGCAACCTTTAGATGACTACCGAAAATCAGGATCAAAAGTGCGGGAATACCTTCCCCACTCACCTGTAACGATATTTAAATTTATTTTATCGACGGCGCACACATCCCTCCATTAGCATTATAAACAACAGCCAGAATAACAAGATCCAAGATGGCTGTGAACTGTCAAATACGAAACGTCAAAGAGTGGTGTTCAAAGGGGTTGTTGTGCCACAAAAATAATTCCCCAATAAGTATGTATAATATAAATATAATTTCTCTTAGCGCAACAAGCTCAAAATGACCAAAAACCAGAGATAAAGTTGACGTCATTGTTGAATTTTACTGTACTTGCAACAGATCTAGATCAGATTAGTATTAAACACGGTTGCTGACAACTATTATTATTTATCATAAAAAAGGTCTTAGATATATGTATATCTTGTTATAAGCTCGCTGTGCTCGACCTTATTACTAGTCACTTAAGTATACATGTCTGATTAAATTAATTTTCTCGATTACTTCCTATGCCTTATAATTTGAAAATCGTCGTCGTCGTCTTTCTGCCCTTATCCCATTTTACTTGGGGTCGGCGCAACACGTTTCTTTCTTCCATTCTCCCCTATCACAAGTCATAGTATCATTTACTCCTTTTTCTTTCATATCCTTACTTATACAATACATCCATCTTTTCTATGGCCTTCCTCTTCCTCTCCATCCATCAATATTGAAAATAAACATTTTAAATGTTGACTACACGTTTTTAATTTATAGGTAATCTCCCATTCTTCTTTAGATCCTAAAGAACAATGGGTAATTACTACAAAATGTCAAAATAGACAGCGGGAAAATTCCCACAGGTCTTGTTACATTGGTTGAACCGAGCCAGGTAGCGAAGGGCATCAATATCAATCGCGTCGTGAAGCTTGCCACTCGATAAAGTTAATATGGTAAAAGCATTTCAAGTGTTGTGTCCACTTTGTAGGGCCTGTCATGTGTCGACCGAGATGGGTAGAGATTGATGTGGCAGTTTTAGTGGACTAGCTATGTACATGGCTTCGCTCATTTAACTGTTTCATCTTTTGGCATTATAAAGGCCTTTTATATACAAAATAGCTGTATGCCGTGGTTTCAACCCGCGGCTTTTATTCGTTATAGCGTGATGTTATATAGCTTATAGCCTTCCTTAATAAATGGTGTATCCGTTACCACCTTGCTCAATATGTAAATGGATTATCCAACACAATTATAATTTCCTAACTTAAGCCAACAGTTTCTGAGAATAGCATGTTCAACCAAACAAACTCTTCAGCTTTATAATATTTTTTTTAAAAAAATCCTGAATCGTGGGTGAGTTGTGCATCTCTCCTAATCCGACATAACTATTAAGAAAAAACGACTGCAAGCAGTATTTGTACATGAGACCCCGTGATACTCTTTTTTCTTTCCACAATAAATCTCTATAGTTCGCGCTAATAGTGTACAATATTTATGTGAACCTCAGAAATATTTGTTTTGTACGGGAATCAAACCCGCAACTCGTAACGACGCGACGCCAATTTATAGTCCACCATCTTAACATAGAGTCACGAAACTCGGAATTAACACACAATAACTAATCGAAAGGGTCTGTAATGACGGTGCGTCGTGTTCCACGCGCGCCTCAAAGAGCGTCAGCAAAATGACGGGGCCCCCTCACTGATGGCCAAAGCCTGCCGAGGTCGCGGGACTTATTTCCAACACCGTGACCCCGGAACATAAAGGGCTATTGAAGGACACCGTGGATTTTAGTCTGACAGTCGAGTCAATAAGTCCTCCCTCCCCGGGCAGGGCGGGAGTACTCATTTGATGATTTTACCAAGCAAAAAAAAAAAATATTAAAACGTAATTGAAAGAAGTAGATACACAATCGACCTAACCTTTCTATTAATTACCTAGTCTTTAGATCTAATAATGTTTATCCAAAGATCCTACTCAATCACGACCAACAAATGCCATTAAACGTAAACAAGGGATTTGTTGGTAATTCTCTATGTACGTTCGGAAATCAATGTCAATTTGATAGAACCGACGAAGCCGTTAGCCAATCAGGACCGGCTATTTACACCTTAGTTAGTGGCTTGCTATTTGGAGAGATAATGGATAATAGGGACAGTTTAGATGTCTCACAGCTTTGGTGGTGTAGTATAGAAAATTTAGAGAATATAATAATAATAATATTCCACAACTATCACACAACGCCATGTAGTCCCTAGCTAAACAGAGCTTGTGTTATGGGTACTAGACATCTGATAAACATACTTATATATTTCTAAATGCATACATATTATAGATAAATTACACCCAGACCTAGAACGAATGATCATTCAAACGTAAACAAGGGATCTGTTGGTAATTCTCTATGTACGTTCGGAAATCAGTGTCAATTTGATAGAACCGACGAAGCCGTTAGCCAATCTGGACGGGCTATTTACACCTTAGTTAGTGGCTTGCTATTTGGAGAGATAATGAATAATAGGAACATTTTAGACGGCCCAGCTGTCCTGGTGTATTATAGATTTAGAGAATATGAATTTTAATATAATAATATTAAATTAATAGTTATTAGACGTTTAGCCGTCGGTACTGGGCTCCTAATAGTCTTAGCGTGATGTTATATAATAATAATAATATTCCACAACTATCACACAACGCCATGTAGTCCCAAACTAAGCAGAGCTTGTGTTATGGGTACTAGACAACTGATAAACATACTTATATATTTCTAAATGCATACATATTATAGATAAATTACACCCAGACATAGAACAAATGATCATGCTCATCACACAAACATTTGTCCTGGGTGGGAATCAAACCCACGACCCCCGGCATAGCAGTCAGGGTCACAAAAACTAGACAAACAGGCCGGTCAATATATCTCTATAGTCTTCCTCGATAAATGGACTATCCAACACAAAAACATATGAAATCGTTCTAGTGTGCCTGAGTTTAGCGCGTTCAACCAAACAAACTCCTTCTTCGATCCTGGACAGGGCAGAAAGGACTCTCAGATTTGTAATGACTAAAATCCACGGTGTCCTTCAATAGCCCTTTACGCTCCGGGTTCACGGAATTTGTTAGTCTCGCGATCAACGTGGTTGTGCTAGTATTCAAAATTTAAAATATTAGTGTTGCGTTCTGGATTGACCTTTACACTTAACGTCAATGGAAACCGACCGTGTCATAGATAAATCCGTGACGCGTTTGTGTGAAGCGGAGCGTCAAGTCATTTAAATGTCATTTGTTTCGAACTTTCGTGCTGTGTGTCTAACGACCAAATATACATATAGCATGGACACTGGACATAGCATTGCCTAAACAAATGTCAAATAAAGTTACTATAAACTTTAGAAAGAGTAAAACAATCAAAGAGCCTTCTATCTCTTTCCTTTAACTGTGTGCCATTTATTACAATCCCTTACATAGCCACTATCCTATGCAAGCCTAGTACTTTTGCTTTGTATTAACATACTTCTAGTTTCTAAGCTAGTGGCTGGAATTTTCTCTACCTACCTATTATTCCCATGGCCCAGTTGCCTTCAAATAAGAAAAGGTGGAACTGTTCTCTGTACCAATTTGGGAAGAGTACCACGAGTACGAGACCCTTATCCATAAATATAAGAAAAAACGTTTATTAACATGTGTTAATAACGATTTGATTTGATTGACGTGACTGACACGTAAAAGGCTATTGAAGGATCACCGTAGATTTTAGTCAGTACAAGTCTGACAGTTCTTACCGTCCCGCCCTGTCTAGGAGGATTAATTTGATGATTTAACCAGGATAAAAAAACAATACTGGGATACAGGTCTTCTGTTCCTGAGAGTAAGTAGGACCACCACGCCGACTTAGTAAAATTGTGATCTCAAAATCCCATGTCCTTTCGTTCTGACATCGTCGTCACATTGCATGTTAATGAACAACACTTTAGCGCAGTAAAACATTATCATTATCTGATAAGATAGTCACGTTAAATTGAATGGAATCCTGCACTTAGGAGAGTCTCACTCGACACCGCTTGTCCGTCCGGACGGGCTGTCACGTCCCATTGGTGGCTTTTAGAGTATTTATTTCACTTTGTTCACCTATAAATCATAGAACAAAGTGGACACTTTGGTGTCGTAATTTCATCTCAGTGATATCACGTAGGTGACTTTGACTTTTGCTAAATTGTAGCTTGTCAACAATTAGCTTCTATGCAACTGTAAAGGAATTTCGGTACCGATATAAAGGACAGGCAGCCCTTTTTTTAAGATGTGATAAAATCGCCATAATTATGAGTCCTCACCCAAGGTGGAAGGTTAAAGACTCGTACTGACAATCCATGGTTTTGATTCAATAGTCCCTTTACGGTTATGGTTTCCCGTTTGAAGAGTTCCATCACCCCGGCAAGTATTTGGACCTCTATGGGGGGCCCGAGGCGCGCTTCAAACATAATCCAGGCATGGACCGTGATCCGCAAACCGCTTGATCGGACGTCGAGTTTCACATACGGGGGTCCTGGAAATGGTCATAAGCTATTTTCTTCGATTACCCGCGGGAAAATATTTTCTCCATGGTAACACCACAAAGTAAACAAGCATGTTCAAATCCAAAAATATTATTAGATATAAATACTATTGTCTGATGGAAACTTTGTAAATAAACAAAAACTTGGTAACATTGTTCCCTCCATCTTTAAATAGCTTTGGTAACTAAATGAATATTCAAAATGCTTCAATTTATTTGTTGCGTGGGGAGAGAGAACTTTGTTAATAAGAGAGAAATAAGAAATTAATCATTGTTGTCTCGATTGGAATATTTTTCTTTTCAAGATCTCGTTTCGTATTTCTGTTTGATTGGATATTGAAGGTTGGACTTTATTAATATGATCCATAAATAGGTAAAAGTCTCACACTAATCGGTATTTTGGGATAAGACCAACAGAATAGAATAGAAGTCTTTTGAAAGTATCGCCCTGACAACAAAAGTAAAGGTAACGGCCCTACGGCGACATCTAAAGATTATGTATTTGATTTTTTGTATAATTTTTGCAATGAAGGAACACAAAAGATACTTTTTTTTTTTGCATGGTAAAATCATCAAATGAGTCCTCCAACCCCGGGCAGGGCAGGAGGGACTGTCAGACTTGTACTGACTAAAATCCACGGTGTCCTTCAGTAGCCCTTTATGTTCCGGGGTCACGGTGATAGAAATAAGTCCCGAGACCCCGGCAGGCTTTGGCCCTCTGAGAGGAGGGTCCGTCATTTTACTGACAGCTCTTTGAAAGGCGCGTGGAACACGACGCGCCGTCGACCCGGAACACAAAAGATAATAGCTAAAAAAGCTACATGAGGGTTGTTTATTTTTAACCGACTTCAAAAAAAGGAGGAGGTTCTCAATTCGGTCGGTATGTTTTTTTTTTTTTTTTATTTTTTTTTTTTATGTATGTACATCGATTACTCCGAGGTTTCTAGTCCGATTAGTGTGATTCTTTTTTTGTTCGATTCAGGATACTTGCAGTGTGGTCCCACAAAAATTTCATCAAATTTGGTTCAGTACTTTTTATTTTGTGAGCATTTTTATTACTTTCGCCTACTTGGATGACATCATGATCTGCGTGTTTGTTACGCGATTACTTCGCCAATTGTGGACCGATTTTGAAAATTGTTTTTTTGTTGTATTAAGGATCGTTCACCTTAGGGAATACTGTAAGTTTCATCGAACTCTGTTCAGCATTTTTTGAGATAGGGAATTTTATTGGAACTTTCTTTTATGTGCACAACATGGGCGATGTTAATACCGGTGCTACGGATTACAAAATTCTAGTGCACATGTAAGAAAATGATGTATTTGCCAAAAATTTGGGTTGAATATTAAAACTAAAAAGAGTAAAATAAAAAATTTTTTTCAAAAAAAATTTAACCGCCTTCAAAAACAACCACAAAAAAGGGTAAAATAACCTACAAAATAACTTTTCTTTCGGAAGTCGGTGGCAAAAAGACATCGAAATAATAAAACAAAGCCACCGACTTCCGAAAGAAAAGTTATTTTGTAGGTTATTTTATTTAAGTTTCTATAACTGCTCTCCGTGCGATGCCGCTTCCGCGTACCTACTAGTAGATATTAAATAAAAGCAGGAAATTCTAAGCTCCACAGAAAATATACAAAATTCAGAAAATATTTTCAGGAAGCACTCGAAGCCTCCCCTTGGAAACATTCCAAAACACCTTAAAAACGGGTAAATGATTTTCCCTCCCTTCGTAAAATTCCTGAAAGCTTTTGAAATAATCTTCTTCAAAAGACGACGAGTAATTTTCTAGATGAACTGATATAAACAAACGGGTTACGATGAGAGAGGGACCGACTACAACCTTAGCCGACTAGTAGGCTGCAAAGATGGCCGACTAATTGACTAAACGACTTTTGCATAGTAATGGTGTAGTCTTCATTGGTTTAGTTCAAGAATGTAAAGCTGACTAAATCGCATTGAGTACATATTTTTTGGTTTTTAAAGTTATCAAAATGATATAGCGCCTTGGGTTGAGTGAAAGGGATTTTTAGATTTTAGGGCTTATGGCATCCATCCCGTTTCTTCGGTTTTCCCTTGCATTCCAAGACCATCCATTCCATCTTGCTTAGACAGTTCCGTTCCATTGAGTTCTTTATAAACGACATTGAGTACAGCAGTGAGCCAGTTATCAAAATGCCTAAGCAGTTCGTCTGCGTTGATCATTGGCTAACTGCTCGAGCACTCCTTGTATTGGTGAAACAACTAAATATTTTGTACAAAAAGGTAACAATGTCACAACCACCTTAACCGGCGGGCATGCGGACGGCGAGTAAAGGGCAACTCGCTGTCCGACCATGGACCATGCCCGGGTCGACGGCGCGTCGTGTTCCACGCGCGCCTCAAAGAGCGTCAGCATAATGACGAGGCCCCCTCTCAGAGGGCTAAAGCCTGCCGGGGTCGCGGATCTTATAGCATCACCGTGACTCTGGAACATACAGGGCTATTGAAGGACACCGTGGATTTTAGTCAGTACAAGTCTGACAGTCCCTCCCGCCCTGCCCGGGGTGGGAGGCCTCATCTGATGATTTTACCACATAAAAAAAAAACACCTTAACCGACGTTTTTTGCCGACTATTCACCTACACGTCAGCACATCTCTAGTAACGATACAAAGGGCACACCTCGAAGCTTATAAATGCAAATTCAACGAAATTTCCATCAACCTGCGGTTTACTTACAGGCTGGGGATATTGATAAGTACAAGATGCTTTGTGTTTGTGTCTTCAAGTTATTTTTGAAAGTTTTAAAATTAAGTCTACTAAACTAAGCTTAGTAGGTAAGCCTACTAAACTTAGCTATAAATTATAAACGCGACAGTTTGGATAGATGGATGTTTATTATTAGAAACGGATTTAAAGATAGATAAGTTATATTCTGGAATAACACCTCGTAGACTTCTGAAGGATATCCTTCTGCTTAAAAATAATAATGCACAGTCTGGCTGCAATTGCACCCAATGTTGCAGGCAATTGTATTGTAATAAAAATATTGCCCATTATTAAGAAGCACATTGCTTCTAAATAATGAGAACAGTGGTGGCCCAGTGGTATCGGTCCCGACTTACGAGTTGTAAGTCGTGGGTTCAAACCCCGCCAGGCGTATTACTTTGTGTAATTATTTCATCATCACTGCTCTCAAAACGGTGAAGGAAAACATCGTGAGGAAACCGGCATGTCCTAGAACCAAAAATTCGAAGATAATTATGTGACATCTACCAATCCGCACTGGGCCCGCGTGGTGGATTATGGCCCACTCCCTCTCTCAGAGAGGAGGCCTGTGTCCCAGCCGTGGAAACATTATAGGCTGATGATGATGACATTGCTTCTAAACGAGCAATATTTTTAGTAACGACGGTATTAAAAAGTTATCTTTCCCAAATTAGCTCTTCACAATCACAATACCTCACGAAGCCACCCCACCTTCAATCAACAATAACTTCTCCCAACACATGTGCTCGTTCAGATCACACATCAAAAGCTATTCAACACGAAATAAACTTCGTTACTGCACAAAAGGGTTGCCTATTACCCGTACTCTGTACAATCATCTTTTTGAAAGCCCGGCTTTTTAGCTACGGGCCGTTTCAATTTGAAGGGTAGGGCTTTTCATTGAGTTAGATCGAAGTCATTTTCGAAACTCGTTTTGTAGGATAGACGTTTTAAGTAAAAGAAAATGAAGGTGGGATATTGATCGGTAAGTTTTTCTTTCATTCCAATCCAGATTTAAAAGAAAAAAGGCCTAAATGTGAGGTGGACTCGCGCTGTTCTGTACGATTATATACGGCAAAAAAAAAACTTTTGTTGTATCCCTCCCTAAATATTGATTTTTATCTGTTTTAAGTATTTTGTAGTTATAGTGGCAATGAAAACACATCATCTATGATTATTAAAATTTCGTCTGTCTGTCGCGGGCAACCGATGGATGCAAGAAGCGAATTGTTGTCGGCGTGGCGGTCTTAGGGGGAAGGCCTATGTTCAGCAGTGGACGTCTTCCGACTGTTGATGATGAACTATCATGGCTCATGAGATTCAGTCTGGTGACAGTCAGAGAGACTGACAGATAGGACGGACAGTTCCATTTTTAGTCTTTGGGTACGGAATCCTAAAACAACTGATCCAACAGCAAAATGTTAACTTCAACATAGTGGTGCGATGGCCTTAAAGTGGCTGGGACAGACTTTTTTGTCCGTGAGGTGGACTTAAGCACCCATATCGTCGTTGTTTTTACCCTACGATTGTCTTCAGTGCCATTTACCACAGCTTGGCAGTTGCTGCGAAGCTGACAAGGCACTAGGCTGCTTACCAGCTTTAGAAAATTATACACCCCAAAAAATACACCTCAACTTAACAATCATAACTTCAAACGCTTAGAATTCATGACTAAACCATAATAATGACATCATTATTCTTAGCACATTACCATAATATCTGACTACGTCTTACGAACACAATTTCTTAAACATTATCTCCTAAATGAAGGAGGGGTGTGAAAGGAGGAGAACATGGAATGGAGAGGGGTCCTATCGTGCGACCATTAGGAATTCATTACGGCGACGCCTCCCCTTTTTCTTTGTAGCAAGTGTAGGAACACGAGTGTGTACTGTGCTTTTAATGAAGGATTGTTCAAAGGTGTAGGAAATATCTGTATAAAATCTGCAAGAATTTTTTTTTTGTTGGTCGGCTTGGTCGTTATTGGTAGTAATAATATATAAATAGTAACTCGTTGTCGTTTTTTTCAAGATCAGATATTTATCATACACGTAGGTGATTTGCACTACATGGGGCTCCGTCAATTTGCTGACACTTTATTGAGGCGTGCATGGAACATGAGACGTCCTCAACTCGGTCCTGGTCGTTTATCGGACGGCAAGTTACCCATAAAGGTCGCGTAGGACTGCTCCTGCAGGTGTTCAGAAATCGTGAAATTTAAAAACGTGATCAATAAATTATAAACTGCGTTACACATTAGTGCAAACTTCTGAACCCCAATGAGTACGGAGTACACGCAACTTAAAACTTCTACCCAGTACCACCCAGTACGTTCACACATCACATCCCTATTTCCCCCCACGTCAACATAGTTTTGTTCGCTACTTTAAACTTGTTTGAGATTTCCTCAGAGAGTCAGGTACAGTATATTATGTTGATGGTAACACTGTGCGGTTGTCTGATTCTTTGCCCCTATTCATCCCCTAAAGAGGAGTGCAAAAGTATTTCTTGTACGGCTGTTATTGTGTTTTTATGTTTGTGGTTTTAAAAATGTGATTCATTATTCTTTTTCAACGCACTTAATTTGATCCAACATCATTATGTCAGCCGCAGAATGTCCGATGCTGAACATAAGCCTCCAGGCTCGGGCTTTACTTTGTGTAATTTAGTTCATGTGAAAATGAGTGATAGTTTGTTACGCTTTTATCCAATAACAGAAATATATCCAATAGAAAAAATGTGCTTTGGGTTGACTGGCTAAAAAATCAGGCTATTCCCGGGTCGAATCAAATCGGCGTCCATGATATCCACCTAAATCTTTTCGTCACCTCTTTCTGGACCGGTTTCGGCAAGGCCGTCCATCTCCCGGCACCGCTTGTGTGTTGCCGCTATTTCAAAGCAGAAGTTATTCAGACCAGCCTTCTTACAAAAATCATCCAAACCCTTTCTAAAATCAAAATCTTTGGACTAAATCCATTTAGTAATACTGTTCCACTTTTAGGGTAGACTATGAACCCGTTATAGTACCAGATGATTGTTCCAAACTAATTCCAGTTCATACATACAGAACTAACACCTAGCTTACGCAGCTTAGTTTGCCAAGCTTATGTATTGTTCTGTATATAATCGTTATGTACCTGTTCACAGTTTGGTTGGGGACGGTTTAATATTTAGTCCAATATGCTAAGCTTTGTCAGGCTTGAACGGGGCATGGGCTAATGGATAGTTTTATGTGGCTTAGCGTCGCTTAGCTTCGGAATGGTATGTTAGACGATTTGTTAGCGTAAGGACAGATTTGGTTTACGCTAGTTTTGCTTTATGCTATTTACTTCACCCGCGTGGACTTCGGTAAACTTCCGTGCCAAATATCGAAATCTGTTACCAGGTATTGTATGAAAGGGTAACAATATTAAAAACCCGTTATCACATTTTTTCGTATTTATAATAAAAGTTAGTTAATAGTAAGATTCTAGCTCAGTTAATTAATTTATTTATTTGTTAGGGACAAAAAACAGTAACATGTAAAATGCTACAAAATACAGGGACACAGTTAAGCTGTGATTTATCAGACATGGTTGCGTTAGCGAACTTGCTAAAAATTAAATTAAATAAAATTTATTTCAACAAGTCATATTATTTTAATATAGGTACGAGTACGTGGTACCTATTTTCGCTAAAAACAATTTCTTTGTCGCCAGTACAAGCATTCATGCTAGCGAAATGTGACAGATAATAGTGGTGACAAAAACGGGAATTGCTGTATTCTACACTAGTTTCAACACTTAAGACATAAAATAAGCCGAGATGAGCTAATACATTATTTCCCCCCCACTAGCCATAGTTCGGCTTGCTAATCTAAGGCTTCCCCGCATATACGGTGTTCCGTGAAGCGTGAAAATCTAGTGGAACATAAAATCCAGCAGTCGAATCGATAGCGTCGGAGAGACGTCGGTGGCTATGTCGCAGACTCGGTGACACGAATTTGTGCCGATTCGGGAAGTTTGTCCGATGTTCCGATGCTATAGTAGGTGCATCTTGGACTGTTAGAAAAGATTTATGAATCTGTTTATTAGCATTTTCTTCATCATCATGCACTGATATATAAAAACCATGAAACTTTATCGTCAAGTGATGAGCGAAAGTGGGTGCTTCCAAGGGGGTACCCCCAAATACGTCTGAGTCGGATTTTTTATTTTTATTTATTTCAAATGGGTTTGCTCTCGGCTTAGATCTAGCTCCACATACAAAAATGAGGCATAAGATGGGAAGAGCTTTCCTAGAGGGAACTTGAACTCCGGTGTAACAATTGTTTGACGATGGATTCCGACAGTATGGCGGTCGCTAGGAAGGCGGGGTGAGGCCTACCACCACCATTGGTATCCCTCACCCAAACAGCTTGTGGTGGCGTTGCCTGTGGTGATAACTAGGCGGTGGATTCTGACAACCCCAATGAGGCTTTAAGTCAGGCATGCAGCAGAGCAGAATTTTAGGTGAACCAACCGCCTACTAGAATCTAATTAGTACTAGAAACAATCAGGCAATATTCACTGAAAAGCTTTGTTCTACATCCAAAAAGGCTGACACTCGATTTGTTCATGACCGCTTGCAAATAACATCCTGTTGGCGTTTGCGCTACATTAGTGTTGTGATAAGTTTGCTTTTGGTATGTACACACGGCTGCACATCAAGCTATAAAAAACCAGTATTAGCTGAACGTTTATTGTATGTAAATCGTACAAAGCGAGACAAAGACACACTGGTTTTGTATAGCTTAATGTATAGCGATGTGTACGTCTTCGTCTTATACACTGTTGATAATATGATGGTCTTAGAATTCGGAATAATATGCACAGAAACCTCCAACCGATTCCTTTCCACAAAATTGTAACAAAATTTTCTCCAAAAGTGACCTTCTACTGGCTCTTCCGAAGCCACGTTGTATAGTAATTGGGTACCCGGGGAACGCAGTCGGGTACGTTAACCAATTTGACAGCCGCAAATAGGTGGCAAGAATCAAACCAACCGGTTTTCAATATGTTCCGGGTCTTCTTTACTTGCAAAATATTCTCGTGTTGAATAATTTTCTTGCAAATAATTCTATGACATCGGTGTTTGTGATGTTTTTATTTAATTTTAGTAAGGATTTATTGGGATAGAAGTATCATAAGTGACCATTATAACTAATACCAACTTTAACCAACCCGCACTTGGCCCGCGTGGTGGATTATAGCCCACTCCCTGTAACAGAGAGGAGGACCCAGCAGTGGGAACGTTATACGTAGGCTTATGATGATGATAACTGATAATTTTCGATAGCTAACTATGAAATTAAAAGAGATCCTATAAGCCATAAAGGTTTTCTTTTAAAGGGGTGGAACCTTAAAAAAAAACATCAGATAAAGAATCGTTTGAACTTGTAAATCAGTTTATTGTTTAATGTAATGCTTAATAAGTACCTCAACTTGACGGTTTCATAAATTAAACTAATTTCTTTAATTTGTGGAACCGTCAATTATGAACGTTAAAAAATTAGTTACGATAAATGTGGTAATGATGATGGCGTAGTTGTCATTATAGTAGAGTTAAAGTATCATGAAGCAATAAAAATAAACTACAATAATCATATTGTATTAGTTATGTATTATATTATTATCTAAACCAAAATCTAAAAAATCAATAACGCAGATATCTACATAACAACGTATCCTCACTTTTTGTTATCATAAGAAAGAAAGCCTTAAAACCTGAAAACCACAAACCTTAAGACCGTAAAAATTCCAATCCGAGTCCTGAAGCTCGTACGCATATTCACTGCTATATTGCTAAGAACAATATCGAAGACGTGACCAGAAATATACCGTGATACTGGTTCTGAATTCAGACGTGCTCCGATAAGGTTTCAGAGATAAGCATGGCTATAAAGGTGGAAGATAGTGTAATTATATTTCCTATATCTACCACAATTATTATAATCGGAGAATTTAGTTATACCTATCAATTTTGGCAAACACACTGACATTTTTTGTTTTGTGGAATGTAATGACTGAATGATTTTGCAATTTATCATCATCATTTACCATTTCAGCCTATTTAAGTTCACTGCTGGACATAGGCCTCCGCCAATGAGTGCCACAGCGCACGAGCTCTCGTTAGAAACCCTTTTGCACGTCATAATAAATATATTTTATATACACAACTACTCTGAGAAATAATTGAGATGCCTTATTTACACTATCCAAAGAGAAAATATTTGAATATAAAAAGAAGTTAAAAAAGGCAGCCTCCGAAATAGGACACATTTTAATCGACATGAAAAAGGGAGATTTATCTCTTTTAGCGATTTTAACATTTTTAACTCGAGTATCCATCAATATATTCACTCACCTCAACTGAGGCAAATCAGTCACTCAATCAGAACTCTCACGAACTCTTCAACAAATAGCGTTCGATCCATCTCACCACCCATCACGGCGTCATGTCAACAATTTGTAGCAATCGAGAACAAGTAGTGTATCTCGTTAGCCAAGTAGCAGTATCTCAGATAAACAAAAAAAATGTGTCTTTTTATTTTTTTTATTTCATAGACCAAACCAAATAATTGGATCTAATGAGATATTTAACTACTTACATAAATTTAGCTTGAGCCATTAATCCATAAAATTGGGACTCAATCGTGGTTCTCTCGAGAGCAAAAAGCCTCAAGTAAAATTTCAAAAATATAAATAAAGTTTTTATATATTTAGATACATTATAATGTATTATCATCCTTTTTCTGCGCTTATTCCAATTTAATACAGGTGTACACAAGGTTTTCTTCTTCCATAATTCTTAAGCACTCATCATCTTATACCCTTTTTACCATAATTTTATATTTTACAGGTAACAAAATCTATTCATCATAATATCCTCATTCTTATTTTTTTTTCTCGTAATGTTACTCATATGACACTCGGTTAGCTTACAACTTTTCAGTCTTTATGTCTAATCAAAAATAATAAGTCCAGGGCTGAAAATAGACCTTCTCTTTACCACGCTGAATGGCAATGCGGCACTAACATCTATTAGTTGCTGGTGACTCTCACGAAGTCGTCAGTCCACTTAGTGGGAAGCTCTTTTAAGCTGACGTATGCACTGGTTTTTTTTTCCCACTTATCGTAGTCATCATCATCATTATCCAAATCAAAACTTCACCACCTTTTCTTTGTCTGCGCCAATCTCTTCGCTCATGTGCCTCCCAAACCAGTTTTCAACCGTATTCCCAAACATTGCTCTATGTACTAAGCGAAATCTTATCTCACGTTCTCTCTGTTTTCACATTTAATCAGTTATTACACCTTGGTTTACGGAGGCGTAACACTATGACGTCACGTAGTCGATACAAATTTTATGGCTTCTACCGTTTTACAGCGTACGCAGGGAGTTACGCTTTCGATTACCTTACTATATTGTTTTTTGTAGCCTCAGGGGGACGCTGACGGATTTTTATGCTGTTTTTCCATATTGGAAACGTAGTTTTACATTCGTATTTTTTGAGATATTGAAATAGGTTGGTTTTGTGAACGGCTGCTCCGTTTTTGTCGAATGGAATGGATGAAGTGTTTTTATTTGTCAAATATTGGGTTTGCATCTATTGTTTTAACGCGTTTGTCTAATAAAATAGCACTGCGGTGATATCCCTACGATTGGAACCATTTACCAATCGTAGGTTTAAAAGTGACACTGCAGTTTTATTTTTTTAAGTGTTGGGTTCGATAACTGGTTCGGTTCAACTTAAAAACTGGCATATTTTTTATGTTAAAGACTATATTCTATATTTCCATTATTATAATTTCTCTTCTTAATCATCATCATTTGCTGTAGTCTTTTCCAAATTATCTATGAAGTGGCGGCTTCCAGTTGAACCGGACACAAAGGAAAATCAGTATTTTAGATGTAGCGATTGTCTATATGGCCTCCACAACCCAGAAACTGGGTAATACGATACTCTTGGCTGAACTTGAGCTTGAACTGTTTAACAATTCGGTTCACCTTCGAAATGTGGGATTTTATAGGGACAATATTGCCTTAACCTTCAAAGATAATGCAAAACCTTGATAGTTTGGTAATTTGAAGGCAAATAAAATAGGTACGTGACAAACTTAATACAAGTTCCAGCTACAGAACGGCAGTTGTTTCCAAAGACCAGTTGACGGGCGTTAACTAATGAGCGCGGTATAATTACAAAGATCGTTATCAAACAAGTTTGCCGCAGCTGTGGCAAAAGGTACGCCGCCAACGAAGATGTAAAGGCCTTTACCCACAGCGCCCGATCCGTGCCAGCCGATACGATTCTAGAACGCTTTTTTAAAACGGATTGTTGGATCAAATTGCTTAATCCTTACACTGACGACCGAGTGTGGGGCATCCGAAAAATATTTTTGAAAATTGGCTGAGAAATGGCGGAGAAGTCGGTGAAAAATAATAAATTTAATCGTACTGAGACCTCCTTTTTCGAAGTTGGTTGATAACGAATGAATTCGAATGTGCACTTACACCTTTACATAATAACCAATATCGAAAAAGGAGATCTAAGCAAGACTAATACTTTTGCTTTTCCCGCGCGATTTATTTACACCGGACTCAGAGAACACATGAGTAGCATGCAATCACCTGCGTTCAACTGCAGGCAGTGGGATGGCGTACATACAGGCAGGTGTTGGTTACAGAGTAAGCATGCGTCCAGATTGTCAGATCATATCACCGGCGCGGATCGGGCGGTGTGGGTAAAGGCCTTAAAAGAGATAACAGGTGTAGTCGACATGGCATTAGGCTTAATGATCATTTATAGTAGTTCTTCAAAAAAACATCTTAAGTGTCATCTTAGCTCATGACTTGGATGGATCCATCTTCAAGGTTAAGCAATACTTGACAAGGTCCATTTGTAGACGCACGAATTTTTGGGCAAAGCTAGTAATAATGCCTACCTTTATCCTACGGTGTGGCTATGTTTTTAAATTGCTATGCCTGTATTTCAGGAATTTATTTGTGAATTTGTTGAATTATATTGTGGACAGACGCATACAGCCGACGACTGCGGACATCCAAGCATTGTTGTTTTTCTTCGACTGACGTGTCTGCGCTCCCACGGACAGCGAAGAGTATCCCTTCCGGTGCGTCGGTGCAGTGCCGTATCTAATATTTTATGCGCTCTGTGTGAGCTTCTTTAACAGCGCGCTGGTCTGACCCATTGTGGTCCCAAACTAGAACCACATTTGGCCTCCAGTCTCCAGGGTCTGCACCCTGTGCCTGGGCACCGCGTTGGTACATCCCTCGTTCCGACACTGGGTTTGGGCTGGTCCACATTTGACCGCAATATTACGCACCGTGGGAATCCAGCTTAAGATAGCGTTTTCAATATTTTTCCGTTTGATTCCATCTGCTTCACCTTGCTTCATCCTTTATATTTCAATTAAATTTTAATTATTTTAAATACTTAAAGAAGCTCGTGGCTAAATAATAACAGCCGCACAGGCCGATCTTCCGGGTTAAGCCGCGCTTGCCGAGGTTGGTCTGTGGATGGGTGACCATCTGTTATAGCGAGTTTCCTCCGTGCCTCGGAAAGCACGTTAAGCCGTTGGTCCCGGCTGTCATTTGTGAATCTTTGACAGTCGTTACTATTAGTCAGAAGCTCTAAAGTCTGACAACCAGTCTTACCATGGGGTATGGTATTGCCCAGTTACTGGGTTGTGGAGGTCCGACAGGCAGTCGCTCCATGTAAAATACTGATATCCAGCTAAATCTGGTTTGACTGGAAGCCGACCCCAATATACTTGGGAAAAGGCTAGGCAGATGATGATTTTAAATACTTAGATTCTCAGCCTTTGTTTACCAAACATCAAACAATTTCACTTTAACTGAGTTAAAGCCATAACTCAGTAACAATCATTTATCACTTGAAAGTTAGCAAGTCTTTTGAGGAAAATCTTTCTTTCAATTTTCTTTGAAATGACGCGGAAAAATATGAGAAAACAAAAATAAACAAATGCCTTTCAGAGACTTAGCAGCTTTTTTTCCTTTGTGATGTTCGCATAAAAAAATATTGTGAAGATTTTTGCGCGCATTTTCAATGTTTGCTCTGATTTTGTAATTTATGGCTTTCGCATAAAATGTTTTGATAAATTATAATATTCGAGAAAAAGTACTATTGAAGCGAGTCGTTCTGGATTTAATTCTGTAATGATAGAACGGTAAAAAACGTTCGGCAAGTTCCGTTCAATTGAGCCCTAGATCTATGTATACTAAAAATTTCTTGCGCACTTTGTGATACAACAAACTAGTATACCACCCTTAAAGCTTTATAAAAAATACTTTTAAATAATTTAAGTTTAAAAATTTGAACTGATAGCCCTACTGCGCAACCTGGCAAAGCAGGCTCTGAAGATCGTCGAACAATGGTGCTTGAAGCACGAACTATCAGTGAACCCGTCAAAAACGGAACTTATCATGTTCACCCATAAACGCAATCTTGGCAGTTTACAACTTCCTAAACTGTTTGGCACCGAGCTGTCCCTAACAAATGAGGTCAAATATCTGGGTATCATCATTGACAGCAAACTGTTATGGAACAAACACTTGGACCACAAGATTAACAAAGCAAGCATAACATTTTGGCAATGCAAAAGACTTCTGGGGAAATCCTGGGGCCTTTCGCCGAAAATAACACTATGGCTATATAAGAGCGTAATTAGACCAATAATCACCTACGGAGCGGTAGTTTGGTGGCCCAGAACTGAACTCATAACCACCCGTAAAAAACTACAGACATTCCAGAGGTTGGCCTGCTCAGCCACCACAGGATGTATGCGAACAACACCCACCAATGCCCTGGAGATAATGCTTGGCCTGCCGCCACTGGATCTCTTTATTAAACAGGAAGCCAGTATGGCGGCAATCAGGCTGAAACACTCCGGCATGTGGAAAAACCAAAGGGGCAATCACACCATAATATGGGAAAGGGCATTAAACGATGTACCATACATTGAAGCGCCCTGTGACAGAATCCCCAAAACTCACGTGTTTGATAAACTCTATCGGATTCAACTAACGGAGACCGAGCGAGATCAATCCGGAGCCAACGAAGTCCGTATTTACACGGACGGCTCTAAAACCAAAACCGGCACAGGAGCCGGTGTATTCTCAATGGATCTCAACATCAAAATATCCTTACCGCTAGGGGAACATAGTTCCATATTCCAATGTGAATGTGTAGCAATCACCCAAGCTGCCATCGCAGTCAAGGAGAGGAACATCTCCAACTACGGAATCAGAATTCTCTCAGATAGTATGGCTGTACTTACGGCGCTGAACGGCAACATCATGTCGTCCAGCCTAAGTCAAAGTCAAAGTCAAAGTCAAAGTCAAATCATTTATTCAATTAGGCCATCAAAGAGGCACTTTTAAACGTCGCATAAATTAAAATTAAGGAAATGGGATGGGATGGGAATGATTCTACACCCATTCGCAAAGGTAGGTTGTATGAAGAAGAATGGGCAAGAAACTCCATACTTACTCTTTTTAAAAATGTTTTACAATATTTTTTTACATCCTTTGAAATAATAATGTAAAAGCAATGTACCTTGAAAAACTAGACTAAATATGATTAAAAAATAAAATAATAAGAAATAAAAAAAATGCAAAAAGGTACATGGAGTTCACATTTTAACAAAACATTGCAATTAAAGCTATTTTACAAATACAATAAAGGAGTGTGTGAGCATTAAAATTTCAACCAGCTTGATTCTGTTTAAGCCCTACATTGTACTATGGAGCAGGACCAGCATGTTTCCAAACATTTTTATCTTGGATATAGTCTTCTAATTTATAATATGCTTGTTTACTGAGTGTATTTTTTACATAACTTTTAAATTTCCTTTCATTTAGAGTTAAAATTTCGCTAGGTATTTTATTATAACATTTAACACAGTACCCCATAAAAGATTTTTGGACTTTAGACAATCTAAAATAAGGTTGATCAATTTTGTCTTTATTTCTAGTATTAAAATTATGTCTGTCGCTTATTTTTTTAAAAAGATGAAGATTTTTCCTAACATGCATTATATTTTCATAAATAAATTGACGAGGCACTGTCATTATGTTAATCTTTTTAAATAGTTCCCTAAGAGATTCGCGACGACGTAGATTGTAAATTGCTCTGACAGCTCTTTTTTGCAGAATGAAAATGGATTCAATGTCAGCTGCCCGGCCCCACAGTAGAATGCCATAAGACATTATGCTGTGAAAGTAGCTAAAGTATACCATACGCGCAGTTTCAACGTTTGTTAACTGTCTTATCTTTCTAACAGCGTAAGCGGCTGAGCTTAATCGCCCCGCAAGAGATGCTATATGGGGGCCCCATTGCAATTTATCGTCTAGCGTGATTCCCAGGAAAACAGTCTGATTAACGAATTCCAGTTTTTCTCCGTTCAGTTTAATGTCACATTCGCTACTTCTAACATTTGGTAAAGTGAATCTCATACATTTTGTTTTTTTTTTCATTAAGTACAAGATTATTCAATGTAAACCAATTTTGAACCTGATGAATAGAGTCATTTATCTCATTTAGATTTTTTGAACGTCGGTCTATTTTAAAAATTAACGAGGTATCATCTGCAAATAAAACCATCTTTGGCTGATTTTTAAGTAAGTGAGGTAAATCATTAATATAAACTAAGAAGAGGAATGGACCCAGAATCGAGCCTTGCGGAACGCCCATTGTCATTTTGGACCCTAACGAGTTTATACCGTTTACTTGAACTTTTACCTTTCTATCTTTCAAGTATGATCTGAGTAAATCAAGAGCAGTATTTTTTATTCCGTAATGCTCCAGCTTCAGCAGAAGTGTTTCATGGTCAACGCAATCGAACGCCTTTGAGAGGTCGCAAAAGATTCCAATGGCATCTTGTGCTTCCTCCCAGGAGTTAAAAATGTTCTTAAGCAGGGTTACACCGGCGTCAGTTGTACAACGTCCTTTGGTGAAACCGTACTGTTGTTCATGAAAGATGGAATTTTTATTAAAGTGACGTAACATTTGAGTAAGCATCAACTTTTCAAACACCTTACTGAAGACTGGCAAAATTGATACAGGTCTATAATTGTTCGGTTCCTTGCTATCACCTGATTTGAAGAGAGGGACTACTTTACTGTGTTTCATAAGGTCTGGAAAGACCCCTTGATCTACACTGTTGTTAAATATAAAAGCTAAATAAGGAGCTACGGTTTCTATTACAGATTTACAAACTTTAACAGACATTCCCCAAAGATCTTCTGTCGATTTAATTCTAAGATCTTTAAAAGCTTTAATGACAGCTTGGGGGTTTGTGTGCTGAAACCTAAACACCACAGGGCAAGCCTTAACATTCTGTCTAAGTAAGGCAGATGAGAGCGTTGCTGAAGAATTCAAAGTTTCAGTAGTTTTAATAGGGATGCTAGAAAAAAAGCTTTCAAATTCCTGAGCTATTTCCTAATTTACGAATGTCACTTAGCATTGCAAAAAATATCGGACCGCAACAAGGTCATTTTGCAATGGATCAAAGTACATAGTGGATCATTGGGTAACGATGCGGCAGACGAACTTGCAAGGAGAGGCTCGGATGTGGATGTCGCCGGCCCCACACCCTTTTTTTAATCCCATCCGGTCAACTTAGGACCTGAGTACGCCTGCAAACCCAAACACAACATAATGCCAGATGGGCATCCACAACCGACTGCAGACAGTCTAAAGAGGCGGTACCTGCACTAACACCGCGACTGACCAGTAGACTTCTCAGACTCCAACGAACAGATTTGCGAGTTGTGGTGGGTATGCTCACCGGCCACTGCCCACTCAACAAACATCTGTTTAACATCAACGCGACAGACAGCCCGTTGTGCAGGGGCTGCCTGAACGCGGATGAAACAGCATCCCACGTAATCCTGGAATGCGAGGGTGTTGCTAACCAACGGACACAAAACCTTGGTACTCCAAGGTCGCTCCAAGAAGCCTGCGAACGTCCCAGGAGACTTCTGAGCTTCTGGAAGGAGCTGGGTTGGCTCACATAGCCAATCGTCCCACCTCACGCATAACGGACCACCTACGAGTCCAAATGCGGAAAAGGGAGCCCTTAACAATAACAATAATAACCTACTGCGAAAACTTACAAATCAAATGGCCAAACATCGAGTGAGACTCGACAAATATCCGTTGGACATAAAAATGCGTCCCGAGCGACGCGACGCGATCCGGAATACTCTACACCGGATCGAGAATATTCGGATCGGACAGCTGTGAGCGATCCGAAAGGTCTCTGCATACATTCCTGTTACGGATGAATAAGCAGCATTTTGTTTGTGCCGTTTTCATGTAATTTTGAGTTATATTTATAGACCTTGGGTGTCATGGATGGCTAAAATAAAGTCAGTCACTATCTTTTACGCGCGATTTCATTTGTGTGAACTTAGAAATTAGCAATGAATGCGGGGTGTACTGTACGGGTTATGCATCAGGAATCAATTATTAAAACAGAAAATGAGTTAATACTACCCAACTAATTTAAAATCTTTCTTTCTCTATTACTCTAAAGTTTGCTGTAAGAAAACCCAATTCTGGGTTAAAAGCTCGCCTGTGTACATTACTCACCCTTTTGTGAAATGTTTTAATTATGTGTGATGAATGCTACAAAGGTACTTAATGGGTATATACATTACTAAAACTAGAAATTTAAAAATAAATAAAACTAAATATTTACAATAAGATACTAAAACTAAACTAAAATACATAATTTAAAAAAAAGAACGGTTATTTTTAGTACTGCAAATAGATTATTGTGGCCCATTCCAATTTTGTCCATTAAATATATCATTAAAATTAATGTAGGTACCAAAGTAAGCTTAATTACAAAATTAAAATAACATTCAACAGTAATGTCCATTCCAAAAGGTGCTTTAGTGCTTTGTAAATAGACTATACAATAAATTGCTACCTATTTTCTTTGCCGGGGTATCTAAAGGTAACAATTTTTTGTGTAAATACAAAGGTTGCTTTTTCAGGCTTCGGGTATAAAAGGTTGTTATTGAAAAGTATTTTTCTTTTTAAGCTTCCCCCGGTAAGGTATGGTAACTACAAAAAGTGTGCCGTCGCGGGATGCTTGGCACGTGTGAAACGTGGAAATTATTTTGCAAAGAGAAGAAGTTAAATACTTATAAGGATTTTTTTTCTGTTTGCTAATTATTATTTATTTCGGTTATTTTTTTTTTGTTCCCTACCACAATACTCTCCTTTTTAACCCAAAGGTTGACTGGTAGAGAATGCCTTGTGGCATTAAGTCTGCCTAAACACCACTGTTTGTACACACGGCTACACATCAAGCTATACAAAACCAGTTTGTTTTGGTCTCGCTTTGTACGATTTTTACACACAATGAACGGTCAGCTAATACTGGTTTTGTATAGCATGATGTGTAGCCGTGTGTACAAGAAGTTAAATAAATAAATAATTCTTTTTTGTGTGAGGATCTGGTTCTGGTCACCCTCTGGTGTCAAATATAAATTAAGACGCCTCTGAGAAAACACCATAGGCCTCTGACATGGCTGTGGACTTATATAATTGAAAGTGAAACCCCCGGAAAAAGCTAGTTATAAATAAAAAGACAGAAACACAATGACGAATCGCAGAGCACGTGCTTCTCAGTTTTGAAAGTGAATTCTTAAAAGTGTTCAACAGGAACAAAACTGTTTCGAAACGTTTTTAAAAGTAATGTTGTGTTGTTAGGAAATGGTCATGGTTTCTTCTAAGTGGTATTGTGTCGTTAGCCTTTTTTTACCATGGTAAAATCATCAAGTGAGTCCTCACACTCAAACTGACTAAAATTCACGGTGTCCTTCAATAGCCCTTTACGTTTCAGGGTCACGGTAATTCGATAGAAGTCGCGACATTATGTCCTAGCCTGCCTGAGTTTTATTTGTGGTATTCCGAGGAGTGTGAGGTTCTTATGCTACGTATTGCGTTCTAGCGAGATCCTTTGTTCAAAACATTATTTTGTTTGGTCAGTCTGCTTATAATTATTTTTCGGTCAAGAGGTAGTATAAGATATTTTTTCTTGTATTTTGGTAACGATTATTGAAGGAAGAAAAGTTCAGCTGCGATATATACATTCTGGATAAGTACACCTTACCAAGTAGGCCATCGCAATACACTTGTTTTGAAGCTGACTCTTTCATTCCTTTCTTCTATTATAGGGTTCGAGTCCTCCTCGCAACTGATTGTTTATTTCTCTAAATTTCTTTATAAGAGGTGTTTGTTTAATCCGTCGTCACCATTTCAAACCGAATTTTTAAAAACCCGAAACGAGACACAGGAAAATGTCCCTTATTAACATCCAAAACCATCTCTGTCCTTCACTTTTCCCAAACACACTCATAGTACCTACATAATATTCACAAATCGAATCCGGAGCAGTGACGTAGACGTCCCAGCCATCCAAATGAGTCCCATAACAGATTGAATTACATTTTTTTCCAAAGAATTTCCGATATTACGTGCTTGCCATATTAAAGTAGGATAGTAATCACATTTGCACAATCTGAATGTTTTTGTATTTGGGCAGCCATTTTGGGTCTGATAACAGTGATTACGTGTAGGACATTTAGAAAAAAAATAAAGAAAATTGGGAATATTATCATTTTTATGTTTGAGTTTAGAATTTAACAGGGATCTGTACCCAAAGGGTAAAACGAAACTTGTTTCTAAGATTTCGGTGTTCATACGTTTGTGAGTCTGTCGGTCTGTCCATTCGTCACCAGGCTGTGTTTTATGAACCATGATTGTTAGTTTGAAATAGTTGATGTATTTTTGTTGTCAGTTTAACAATAAAATTAAATATGTTTTACATATTAAATGCATTAACGCATGCGTATCGAATTTACAAAGATTTTCTTAGTAAAGAAATCTTTGGAACGAAAAATTAGAACCGCGTGCAGGATTCGAGAGTTACCTTGAGAAGTTAGAAATGGAATGAAGAATTCACCGCGGTAGGTAACAACCACGATAGCTGCGCATTCGAAGGTCGTAGGTTCGAATCCTGTGTGTGGTTCGAATTTTTCTTCCCAAAGAAAATCTTTGAACAAAATTAAATACTAAAAAAGAGTTTGCTCTTGGCTTCAATGTAGCCTATGAGAAAATATGAGACCTATATAGCAATAATAACAGAATGTCAGCAACTTAATATTTATATTATAATTATCCGAGTGAAATAATATGTTTATATCGAGAAATCTCTGGAAGTAGGTCCTACTGATCCAATTTGAAACATTCATTTATCACAGTTACAAATTCATATACTTATAAACTACATACAATTTAGTCTCTAAATTTCCTAAGTGACTATGTAAAATTTTACCAACACAATTATAACGACCAACCCTCTGAATACAAGTTCATCAAATAAACCCATTACCAATAATTTCTGAAATAGATTCAATCATTACATACACTACATTTAATTAATATTCCCCTATACATATAATATTTATACCTACGGCCAAGCAATTAATTGAACTCTCCATCAATTCCACGTGAAATGCAATTTTGTCAGCACCACTGCAGATTGCGAATCGAATAGAGTAGCCAAGTGTTTTGTGTTTCGTTGGACACTCAACATAACTATTTTTGAACTGTTTTTATTTATTTAACGTAACTATTTTTGAACTGTTTTGTCTTTTAACATTTCAAAAGTGCTATAACTGGCCTACTTGAAATAAAAGCTTTGATTTGATTTGATTTGACTCAAGCACGATATTGGTTTTTTCCTCAATAGCATTTACTCTCTTTCCTCCTTTATTAGTTTCAGTTCGTCAACCCATCAAATCAATAGTACTTACTCGTACTAATAGTAGTACTCGTACTCGTACTAATACTAGTAATATACATTCATACTTAACTAAGCTGTATGTTTTATAATATTGGCGATATTAAAAAAATACGGTCATTCAATATTAAGTTATCTGAAGATAGGAAAGACGTCAGTTTTAAAAATGCCTCTGAAAAAAATCTAATCAAATCTTATTTATTTATCTGCTTTAAATGTGGTATGTGGTAGAACATTTTGATAATATTGATACAATATTTTTTTTGATAATTAACAACTATGTCATCTATATTTTGCTTAGTTATATTGATAGTACCTTTATCACGAAAGAAAACAAAGTAAAGATGTCTCCAACTGTCCCATTTTAGAAGTTCCCACGCTTAAAATAGGCTACCATTTTTGTTTTTCGCCATAAAACCCGTATTTTCGAAGGTGTCTGTAAATATATAATTCGTTTTGGTCACCCTAACTTCAGTAGCCAAATCGGTTCGGTGATTGCGAAGTGCCAATAGCTCAAATATCCCATTTGATATAGATCTTGATAGACTCTACTGCTTCCACGCAGCTATGGTTTTAGTATGAATCTAAAACTATTTCTAACTTGTCTTTCCAGAAGAAAATGTTTTACAGTTTTTTTTTTTTTAATATTTCTTTCTTATTATGAAAACTAAGGCATTTGAGACATGTTTTACTTACATTATCAGTTGCCAGCGGTGCTAGCGGCTTCGTCCTCTACAACTCGATAAATAATTCCACGGAAAAATAAAAATGGCATTAAAACTATCCTAAACAGGTAATGAAATATTTGTGTACTTCATCCAAATCAGTTTAGTATTTAAAGAAACGTTTTATGATTTAAAGGTTTAGTGTTTAAAGAGTAACAAACAAAATTATTTGAAAAATTGTGAAAAAAATAACTTTTTTGTTCGAGCAAATAAAAATACAGGAACTTCCTACCTATTGCGGTTAGCTTTCCGATCGGTATTTCAAGTAAACGACAAACAAACGGTTCGAATGACAAGCTACATTTTATGCGAATAAAATCAAAATGGAGGACGCTAGTCGCTACATTCAAGGAAAGCGGATAACTTTCCATGTTGTCAGTTGCTAAAGAAGAAAAAAGAAACTTCGGAGTTCTATTTCAGCAATATCAATAATTTTGAAAGTAAAAGATTAACAAACCTTACAGCTTCGTCGTCCTTTACAAAGCTTGACCTGCGACAAAAGTTGGGCAAACTTGAATATTACACAAGTGTCAAAAACTCGAGGCCCGTAAATTGTAACTTTGAAATAAGACAGACACTTAAGGGTGCTTTTCCACCTAAGATCATAAGATGTGCTATACCGCGGTGCTCTGGATGCGTTTCATATTCCTTGCAAAGATGTAGATATTATATTCAATAATGCTACATTTTGTTTATGGAAAGATGGGTGCTACGAATGCCAGCTATGGCTGCGCGCGATGAACTGTCGCGATTGGTGTAGCTATGTACGCTTGTTCATTTTTTTTTATGTGAGATGGATTTTCTCTTGACCTAAGTCTAGTCAGGAATGACTAAGAAAGGGTCGACGATGGAGCGAGCTTACCCAGAAGAAGCCTGTTCACTCTAACTTTTAACTGTTCATACGCCGCATAGCTTGAGCTGCATATTCATAGCACATCTCACTCTCCATTACATAGCTCAGCGGTACTGGAAACGGTCAAATAGCTTCGTAAGGTAGCTCTCATATATCTTTCTAGCAGATCTACGTAGCACATGTTACGTGGAAAAACACCCTTAGTCTCTGGTCCGTTACGAACGTCGACGGCCAAACTTTACACTTCACAATGGGCATCCAGCTTTAGGAAGGTACTCATTTCTCAAGATTATGCCAACTTTAGTAATGGCGGTTTAAAATGAATTGATCATTTCTGTCTCTTTTCCTAAGTAAGTGTCCCTATTGATTTTGAGTCTATTTTGAGCATAGAATAAGTACGTTTTGGATGGTTTTTTTTTTGTAAATATCTTTCCCTCAATAAGAATTTCTCTGTGTTGTGGATTTTACAAACATTCAAACTCACATAGACAAACAGTATACGCGGAACAAATACTTGTAGATCATACAAATATTTTATTTTGTTCCATGCAGAAGAATTCGCGATCGAATTTACGCAACAGTCTGTTTGTTCAACCACTGCTTGGTTCACTGAAACTGAAAATATGTACACACGGCTACACACCAGGCTATGCAAAACCAGCATTAGCTGGCCGTTCATTGTGTGTAAAAATCTTATGAAGCGAGACCAAGATAGACTGGTTTTGTATAGCCTAATGTGCAGCCGTGTGTACACCATCTAAACGTTTGACGTAATTATTGATAAAATTTTATTTATTTATTTATTTAGGGACAAAAAACAGTTATACGATTCAATTTATGTATCGGAGCTAATTAGGTACATTTAACAAACATATCACCCACACTATTGTCCACGGATAAAAAAAAATAGTTAATAAAAGAGGAATGGACGGACGGTCGAATTTCCGTTAGTAAGTTATGAGAGGTTGTTAGTGAGTAAACACTCTTGCGGATTTAAACTCCTAAATACGTTCAATTTATTCCTTAAAAAACTTAACCCAAAAATATATCAAATCCAATTTTAAAAACATTTCAGTGTAACTAAAAATAAATCTGAAAGAAATTGTTCATTTGGAAAAGCTTTTCTATTTCTGGTAAATTTAAGTCTACTTCTGCGTGGCTGGGTTCGGCTCTTTAGTTTATCCAAATATTTTTTTTTTTTATCTGAAAAAAGAATCAAAGTGAACCTTTTATACAGATCCCTTTGTATTTAGATTTTCCTTTATTTAATATTGATATTAATAAAGCATATATCTACCAACCGTAGCTAGTTATATTTTCATAAAAATACAAAATAGTATAAATTATTCAGCGTTTCATAATGGACCACGTAGATATACATTTACAAAGTAAAAATAGGTAATGGAAATAAAATGGTCTTTTTTATTTGGTACAGAGTTTTCAGATCAATGATTCGTCCATTAGAGCTAAAAACACGAGTAGTAAGTGTTTTCCCAAGCCGTTGGTCCGAGTTTTCATTGGTATGGACTGAAGTGAAATGAAAAGTAGTCACCTCTTTCGGAAAGAGTAATGACAGCGAAGGAGGAGGCGGAATGCTAGAGAAAGAGGTGAATGGGATCGCCTCCTTCTTCGCGCCAGCTGCGACAATTGGCTTGTGACTGGTATCGGATGGATGTGAACTGTCCAAGATTTGAATGGTGGGTGGCCATTTCGGCGAGGTTCAGCTGTGATTACATGACGACTTTTGAATAGAGACGGTCCTTTATGAACAGGGAGAATCTTTACCAATAATTTACCCAATCTCAATAGACTAGTAACCGACGCTAACATATCAATATCTTTAATATCTATCACTCACTTCTCGTCACGGAATCTAAAAACTAAAAGTGTTAGGAATTTTCAATTTAGCATGCGGTTCTCTTTAGGACATAGGCACTCACAGAGACGGGGTTTTGTGAAATTCGAGCTATAACGGGTTGATTTTAGGGTTGATAGTTTATTTGAAAAACTAAAAGCGGAAGCGTGTGTGGAGCCGGTGTGCCGAGGGCCAAAACTAGTCTGGCAGAAGTCATCTACTAATATCAGTTACATTGCATTTTCCAATTTCCTTAACTCCGCACTAAAATGGAACACCTAATATCTGATGTACTGACCTCAGGTATACTTGGGTGCAGCCGTGGGTTGGCAACCTGCCACGGACCATAACCACCGATTGTGCACCTCTGCACATTTTAAACTAATGATTTATTACTGCGGTTATGGAGTTTAGGATAACTTAAATAATTTTAGATTTATAAAGTATAGGAAATATTTTTTTTTTGTGGTAATGTCATCATTTGAGTACTCTCATCCAGGACTGGACGGGACTGTCAGACTTGTACTTACTAAAATCCACGGTGCCCTTCAATAGCCTTCTACGTTCCGGGGCCATGGTTTCCCTGTTAGTCCCGCGACGCAAGCAGACTTTGGCCCTCTAGGGGTGGCTTCGCCATATAGCTGACAGTTCTTTTAAGCGCGCGTGGAACACGACGCTCCGTCGATCCGGGCATGGTCCATGATCGAACAGCGAGTCGCCCATCACTCGTCGTCCGCAAGCCCACAAATAAATCGTTCTGCGATTTCCGTTATCGTGGGCATCTCACACTGCAGCCATGTCGTGAGATGGACGCGGTCCTCTCTCTCACGCATCCCACCTCCTCCTCCAGTAAGTCTTACCGCCCTTGGTGGAGCGCAGGGAATTGTACCTACGACTCTTGTTGATTAAAAATACCCCTAGTTACTTCAGTTACCGTTGCGTTCCATGACTACGGTGTACTGAACCCTAGGAGTAGTAACTATCATTGTATTTTTCATAAATCTTACCATGTGGGCGCTGGCATAATTATCAACCATACTTGTTTTTATAAAACAGAAATAGAAATCTTGCATTGAATTAAAATACACCCACATTGAAAACACACAATGAGTATATACATTTACATTTCTATTCATAGCTTTGTTAATTTTCTGAATATTTACTGGAAACTGGAAATAATAGAAATGTTTTTATAAGCTTAGTTATCTTAATATCTATATTATGACGCATCACTATGCATTGTGGGGTAACAAAGTGGTCGATTTGCACATTTCGTGCAAGTTCAATTCCTGTATGCCCGGGTCGTCGACGGCGCTTTTTGAGGCGCGCGTGTTCCACGCGCGCCTCAAAAAGCGTCAGCATAATGACGAGGTCCCTCTCAGAGGGCTAAAGCCTGCCGGGGTCGCGAGACTTATACCATCACCGTGACCCCGGAACATAAAGGGCTATTGAAGCGCACCGTGGATTCTAGGCAGTACAAGTCTGACAGTAATGGTGGGAGGCCTCATCTGATGATTTTACCATGTAAAAAAAAGTTCAATTCCTGTAAATCATCTAATAACCCGCCTTTTATAAAATAATTTTAATTATTTATTTATAATATTTCTCCTTCTTTATATTTTCATGATAAACGTCTCATTTTCCCGCAACAACCAGGTATTCATTATTCAGCAGAATGGATATTGGAAAGTGGCTTGCATATTTCTTGTACAAAGAAAATGTTCCTTATTATAAACCTAAGAGACGCTGCATCTTCTGTACTTATAGAATGCTATTGTATTAAGCGTATGAGCTTTTACCGTCTCCTGGGCTCCTGGTATTTTATTCACTTGGTTTGAACAACAGATCTTTTGCCCGTAGTTATGCTTAAAAGATAGAATGGAATAGAAAGATACGGATTATTATTACTCTTTGGTACCAGTGACTCTCTGACCCTCGGACTTCCGTTTCCTCGCAGCAAATAGCTATAAAAAATTAACGGCTTTTTTTTTAGCGTGGTAAAATCATCAAATGAGTCCTCCAACCCCGGGCAGGGCGGGAGGGACTGTCAGACTTGTACTGACTAAAATCTACGGTGTCCTTCAGTAGCCCTTTATGTTCCGGGGTCACGGTAATAGAAATAAGTCCCGTGACCCCGGCAGGCTTTGGCCCTCTGAGAGAGAGCCACGACGAGCCGTCGACCCGGGCATGGTCCATGGTCGGACAGCGAGTTGCCCTTTACTCGCTGTCCGCATGCCCGCGCCTACGGTGGCCAAAATTAACGGCTTTACGATAGTTATAAGTTTTAAGACTGACATGGTCACACAGACATGGTCGGTTCATCTGTAATCATGGCGCTTGCAGTAGTGCCGACATATCGGAAACTCAAAACAAATAATTCACGATACTTGTTTTAGTGATAGGCGACGATGTGGTCGAGGGTGAAGCACGCTTGCGTTGAAGTCACCTTTTCACACTTGTTCTCTTTCGACCCCAACTCCTGTGTAATCCTAGATCATAATCTATAACACCTATTTCTTTGTTACAGAGGTCAAGATCGCCAAGTGGTTCGGCGCAAAAGCAGCTCGATGAAGCGGACCTGTTTATGGACCTCATCAAAGATGTGGCTAACGAGCTGGACATCGATGTCCTTTGTCATAAGGTAAGGAATTTCTTCTTCATCTTTCCTTAATTTTACTGCCATGTTTTTCAAAGGAACAATGGCCGGTGATTATCTGCTTCAACGGCCATCAGACCTGGAGTAGAGACCGTGGATAGGCTAGCGTAGTGTGGGACGGCCCTTGCTAGATGGACCGACGACCTTAAGAAATTGGCTGGAACAGACTGGATGTAGAATGAATAGGTTGTGGCCTAGCCTGAGAGACGCCTATATCCAGCAGTGGACTACAATTTGGCTGAGCTGATTGATTGACTGATCATATCTTTACGAGTACTTGACTAATTACAACGGAGCAAAGGGAGATAACATTCGTGCACACTGCTCTGGTGCACTTACTATTTCGCAGCTTGGCCAATGAGAAGACGTGGCGAGAGAGATTTATCTTCTTAGCATTGCAATGATAGTAATTATAATGTTCTATAAGTTTGTTTTAACAATAGCTGATATAATTATAATGATTATCTACTATGGTTTTTAATACGATCTTTTTTTTAGGAACAGAAAATAAATACCATAATGTTTATCAAGTCTTATTTGTTTACTAACTTAGGTTTTGACATTGAGCTAGTGCTGGCCAAAGCTAGAAAATCACGGTCAGCGGGTATGATAAATTATTCATTTATACCCTTGCTAGCCACCTAAAATAGCCTCGTTCGCGGAAACCTATATTTGGATTTCACACCAACATAATTATATTGCTATATATTTAGGTACGTAGCCTAAATTAAACAGTGGGTCACCCAGACGTATTTTTTTTTATTTCACCACAACTGAGGCTTTATCACAAGATTTCAGTATTTTATTTACAGCGCACTTGAAGTATTTACTGTGTTCATTGTATAGGAAAATGGAACAGCGCCTCTAGTGTGAATAAAGTTTTATTCACACTAGAGGCGCTGTTCCATTTTCCTATGAACTATTTTTTTTCTTGGAATTAATGTAAAAGTTCCAGTTTACTTTACGTCACAAAAACTTTAAATTAGTGATAAGGCATCTGCTCTCAAAACGGAGAAAGAATACAATGTAAGGAAATCGTCATGTACTAGAAACAAAATTCTAAGACATGTGACATATTACCTCTCAACTGACTTGGACCGCTGGGGAACATTATAGACTGATTAAGCTATTCATTTGAATTAGGTAAGTAGATATAATTTATTGTATTCCTAAGCTTTGGTTTCTGATTATTATCAACAACTTTACTATTTTGCCAAATCCGACATTGCAAAAAAAAAAAACACAGTTGTTACATTTTTTGTAACAACATACAACGTTGTTTCACATTTGATGGTAAACAAATCGGAAGATTCTTTCAATCGATTTACCAGGCTTGATTAGCCTAATCTTTAGTTATCTGTTACCTATACATATAACTTATTTTTATATCCTTAAATATCCGCCCACACCAAACCGATGATTATTTAACTTTAGTAATACTAAAAAGTCGAATATTTCACACAAACCTACGCGGAGCGCGCGTTAATTTAAACTTCGGTTTACGACGCCCCCACTGGTTTGAGCGCTTGTAGAAAATAATTGCGGAAGACAGTTTGTTCGTACAAACTGAGTTTTTTCTACGTGTTTTTCATGTCGAGAACTTTTTAGGTTAACCCATTAGTGGCCAAATCAAAAGTAAAGACCGGATTTTCAAAATTCTTTTATTAATTGAAATTTAGTAGCTACAAGAAAAGATAGTATCACAAAGAAAAACAATTGGAATAATTTTCATGATTTTTCAGTGGTGTTCCCAAATTGGCACAACGGCTCCTTATGAGTGAAAATTTGCGAAACATGATTTTTGAATACACTGGGGTTTCTTGCACTTCTTGCAACCCCAGCGGCCTCTGATATGGCACATAGCACATCGCACTCGTTTTAGAAGCTTTTCAGGCACGTGATCAACCCCATCCAACTGTAAACTTTCAATATTGGATGCTGAAGGGCGAGCAGAACATCTTTGGGGTGACAGTTTGTGGTAGTGTCTAGCGACACTTCGGCGGAATAATAATTGGTCCATTGGCTCTTCTTTAGTGATAACGTGCAATCACAAGCATTTGTCATAGTCATATCAATCATAATAAGTGAATAAGACCCACCACCAATTTTTACGGTGTACGCCAATTCTATACAAAAATATAGATTGGTCTAGTTCATTCACTGCGCCCATACCTTTGTTATAATTTTGGAACAGATGAGGAATGCTCACATCAACCTTTTCTCTTTTTTCGTTTCACCATCATTTACGGAACCTACAGCTTCATAAAAATCATGAGCAGTCGCCATTGTGCCAACCCTATTATCTTTCCAGCGGACCAAAGAGTCATGCTCGCGAAAGAGAGGACAATACTCTCTCTTCCTCAGCCCCAACCGCGGTGGTGGACGCCCACGGCGACGGACGTCGCAAGACGATCTCCGGCCACCGTAGGCGCGGGCATGCGGGCGGCGAGTAAAGGGCAACTAGCTGTCCGACCATGGACCATGCCCGGGTCGACGGTGCGTCGTGTTCCACGCGCGCCTCAAAGAGTGGCAGCATAATGACGAGGCCCCCGCTCAGAGGGCCAAAACCTGCCGGGGTCGCGGGACTTATTCCATCACCGTGACCCCGGAACATAAAGGGCTATTGAAGGACACCGTGGATTTCAGTCAGTCCAAGTCCGAAAGTTCCTCCCGCCCTGCTCGGGGTGGGAGGACTCATTTGTTTGCCGTCGTCACTATCCTCAGCTATTGTGTTGTTAGCTTCTTCTAAGCCCCTGAAGTCATTAGTACAACTAAAATATTGCTTGCGATTCATATTGATTCTGTAAATGAAAAGGTTATTTTTAGTACACTTGTAGCCGTTGTGCCCAAATTGGCACACCTATATTTATGTCACTCTGTTTTTATATATAATGTAAAATAACTGCAATAAAATAACTTTATATGTTAGATTAGGTACCTATTTTACGAAAATATCACGAATATTCACGATATTCATCATCCATAATGAGAAATAAGCACAAAATTACACTTACCTGTAGTGTCCTCCGGATAATGAAATTGAATGTATCCGAAACGAAAGATTTTTGAACAAATTAGTATAATCCGGTGTCTTTACCTAATAAACACACCTTCGACTGCACAACAAAGTAACACAATATTTACTATTGTCGATACTTTTTTTATCAAACCTCTTTACATAAGTGTTCCCAAATTGGCACAGTGGTCAAGAATGGGTTAAATTGAACACGATCAACGCGACAGCCGTTAAACGTGACTGTGAAATCGCGTTCAATCGTGTCAGTCTTAATAATCCTGCGCAGTTGGATAAGAAGCTATGAATAAATTGACAGTTCCAGCGCACGATTGGTGCAGTGGCTGAGCAGTCGACTGCTGCGCTGCAAGTTGCGGTTTAATTCCAGCACCGCACAAATGTTTGCATGACTTACAAGTAATTGTTCAGAGTCCGGGTGTTCACGTTGCATTTGTGAAATAAAAGTTCTATAATAAAATTGGCTATTAAAAAAAAGTGTAAATTTGTTTCCTGCCCATTCCTAAGTTATGGTCTCATAGAGATCTACGCTTTGAAATGGGCACCTGAAAGACTTTCACAGTTATTATTATGTTTTGGCTGAGACTGCAGCACGAAAAACCATTTATTTCATAGTCACTGAATACATTTATTTGTGAATTTAAATGTTTGTAAACGCACACGATACAGGAGAAATTCCTAGTGAAGGGCAAAGTTAAAAAATAAAATGAAAACTAGGAACTTTATATTCCCGACAATTTGTTACAAAATACAAAACGGCGTTGTTTGCTCTTTTTATGCTCAAACTTGTAGTGGCAGCAAGGGAATTAAGATTTTTTATTTAATCTGAGTTCTTTGTAAGCTGGCAAACTTTGGAGATTTAGTTCTCGCAAAATGCAAGAAGACTTGCAAAATAACATCAACTTGTACCTAACAAGTTGAGTTTGTAGTAAAAAGCATGAAGTGCACTGCCAGTTTTATTGTTAAAGTTTGCTCTTTGCAACAAATTGCTTGAAGAAAACATTAACAGTAGCTAAACTAACTAGAACTTAGTGCTTCGGGATAAAATTTTGTTAGTTCATTGTCGTTGGTATAAACTTACGATAGAAGAAGAGTAATAGGAGAGGAATAGGTTACTTCTACGTAAGCGCGCTTCACCGACCACATCATTGCATATTCTTCACTTATAACCATAGGTCGGAATTAGGTAGTTATTTTGGTACCTGCATCGAATTGTTTATATTAATATGGATCTTCCCAGGATTTCTAATAGGCAACCTCGTGTAAAACAGTATAACAAATAAATAATAATAATAAAAACATCAGAGATAGATTAGATAAAAAAATGTGTGAAGGTCAAATCTTTTTTATTTCATAAAACACGGAATGATTCTGCTCTTTACAAGTTATTCCGGGATTTCGGACATATCCGCGTTATTCTTTCGCTGCATAACTCCTACACACACTTCTGTAGCTAAATAAATACTTATAATGTAAGGAAGTACGGAAATTATTTATTTTTCTCGTCAATGCGAATATAACACTCTGTTAGTATAAAAATTTACTAAGAAGTTTTTGATGTGGATTCATTGATAGAAATAGTTCACTGTGAAGAGTCAACACCAAACGGGTCAAACAAATGAATGTTTCAACTGAACCTCAATACTATCAATTAGGTTAGTGTGATTGAGTCGTTTGAGGTTAACATTAAACCTGAATGAACTTCTCAGATGGATTAAGCTTTTGACTGCATGTTGGCTAAAGAGCAATTTGAGATACAATTTGCTCTTTTCTATACTTATTATTTTTTTAAATTATAAAGCTGAAGAATTTGATTGTTTGGTGGTCCGAATTGAAAAAATACTTTGGTGTTTGAAAGTCTATTTATCGAGAACGGCTTTAGGTTATAAAACGTCACGCTGCGACCAACAGTAGCCGTGCAGCGCGGATGAATCCACCGGCAACCGCTAGTTTCTAAATAAATACAAAAGTACATAGGTACTCTTGAATCATTTTGTTTCAGGCAAATATTTTATTAGGGAAACAAGTTACGGGCGAAGTTTTTGTTTTAATACAAAAGTTGGTTTAGTTTCTACACTACTTGGGAAACGAATGCCTTCTTCGTAATTGGGCAAGTTTTAAATTGGCTTACATGCCTTGCAGGAATTATTTAGGGGACCCAACGTTAGTAAAAGGGGCTTTAGTAGAGCATATATTCTACCGGAACAGCCATTTGTGGGTTGTTATAAATTCGCCACAAAATTGATTCCCAATAGAAAAAAGTGCCTATTCATCTTGTTCTCCTAGTATTTTAAGTTCAGATTCCACATTGTCTCCTCGTTTTCGGTAGTTTTGTGCTGGATTTTATAATTAAATAACTCTACTATCTCCGTGCGGAAAAAAGTGGTTCGAATGTACAATAATAATAATTTAAAAAAAAACTTTTATACATACTTTTTAGGTGGGGAATAAATTTTGTGGCAAACTTATAACTACCCGCACATGTGGTGCCTCAAGCAAACCGACATTCAGGTCTAGTCTCACAAAACAAACAGCACCCTTAATTTTATCTTTCACCATAAAAACACAGTTTAAATTACACAAACAACATTATGTTTGTCTGTTCATCAACCTAAATTCTCTTTTATTGGCAAAACGACAAGGTTTTAAATTGACTTATTATCTTTTAGAGGTGTTTCCTTCATGAGATGAGATGAAATGTCAATTTACATTGTCGTTCAATTTTGTTGAAATGACTTGTGTTATAACTAAATTATGGCGTTGAAACAAGATGGCGGAACTCGTCTCGGGTTCCATTTTGTTTTGTTGTCATTTGTGTTTCGTTCAATTATGTTTGTTACTTTTTATCGCCAGAAAAATTCTGTTACTTGGTAATTGATTTTAGGTTTAGCGGAATAATGAATTTTCGTAAAATCACCGAAACTATGAACCATAATAATTATTTTTGCATTTGTGAGAGCTGGACTGAATGCTTTAGTAGTAATTTTAATATCATGCATATTTATAGTCGAACTATCACAGAATCTCACTTTTTTTGGCATTTGGGTTTACGAGTACCTAAAGATCACCTCTGCCCAACCCTGCAAAAATAAGAGACGTAGTGTTATTTTATATTACGCAAAAGTAATCGAGTTAACACTTCAATTACATTCTTACTCCATATTTCAACCCTAAACCACTCCATATCCTCAAACACTTCGCGAAACTATAAAACAAAAATAACCTTTTGTCAAAACTGACCCTTTGGGACCGAAGTTAGTGAGTATTGGTCTGAAACCCAATGATAATATTACTCTGTCTCGTTTATAAGGTACATTGTACCCCCGGGATGTCAATTCAGCTAAATCGGTTTCCTAGAAGGCTGTTATTGTGTCTATTGGGTCTTCTTCCTAAGTTTTGTTTTACTTATTAAACAAATATGGGTCAAACTGTTTTACCGTTTCGTGTTTAAATATTTGTATAGGGTTACAATTTGTGGGGGATAAAATATAATTTCTAATAAAAATAAAAACATAAAATTATTCAGCTTTTAATTATTTGGTGCCTTCTAAATTTTGCTAAATAAAATCCCCCCTAATAAGGAAGAAAATGAAAAATACTACATTCGTATTTTATTTATTTGTCACACAACAAACTAAACAGTACAATTCTTTTGCAATATCCTCTTTATACTTCAACCCACCTTTTAGAACGTAACTTGCAAAGAAACAAAGAAAAATAACTCTCACAAGGATTCCACGATAAATGCGATCCACGTACTCTTGAGATAGGTTCCATCCCTTGTCAGTGTTGCAAGAGAAATAAACTTTAAGTGCATGTCATCTCACATAATTGTTACTAGCAACTTTAATAATGTTCGTGGAAAAGTCTTGGTCCAACTAAGTATTGCAAGATTTTTCTTAGAACAATTTTCTACAGGTCATGCGTAAAGTTTTTCTTTGAGAAGTTTTTTATGTCTTTTTTATGTTTTAGTTGGCACTTTTATTTTTTTTTGCACACGCTGTAATAGTAGTCGATAACATAGGGGCAACATGACTGTTCAAATATTCTGTTTTCTTTATTGTTTTCACTTCATGATACTACACGGCCTTTGTTGACATGAAAAAACGGTGCGGTGTTATGTACTACAACGAATTATTTTACCTATATTTTAAAAAATATTTAGTACAAAATAATTGATTGTTAAGTATTCAATTGAATCAGATCGATCATCATAGATGATTTTCTTTTTTTTTTCTCAAAAGTCTTCTTTTTGATGATTTTGATATCAAAAAGTTTCATTTTATTCTTAACTACCTACCCCCCGCCCTACGTGTAGATACAGTCTAGGCAAAGAACCTTACAAAAAAGGCCCATAACTCCGTAACGTTCAAGCAATATGTCTACACCACATGACGCCACCCGTTAACAGTTATGGCTGCCACCGATATGGAGCGATATGAAGCGATATGGAGGAACATCTCACGTGATGTTACGATTAGATGTCTCGGATGATCGTTATCGCTGTGTTTTTGTCTGGGATTTGACAATGGAAGTTTTAAAATTTGTGAAAAATATTTAGTTGTGATTTCGTAAGATAAAAATTCTGGCAGCGCCCGTGCAGGCCTGTCATTCCGCTCTCGCGCGTATGCGCATGCAGGAAAAGTAAAATAAAAGTATAATGTGCAATCAAACTCGACACGGGTTTCGCTCTTTGACGAGTATCCCCAAGAGATACCCGAAGACCGTTTGGGCGCGAACCCGACCGGTCATCCATTATTTATTTCTTGTCGACTACGGTACCCAAAAAAATATATACATGAATGTTAATATTTGAATGTTAATTTTTTTTTTTGATTTTATATTAATATCCCGTTTTTGTCACTATTTGCGACTGCGTGAGTTTGAACAATAATTGTCGTTAGCCTTTCTTTTTTTTTACTTGGTAAAATCATCAAATGAGTTCTCCCGCCCCGGGCAGGGCCTGAGGGACTGTCAGACTTGACTGACTAAACTCCACGGTGCCCTTCAGTAGCCTTTTGTATACCGGAGTCGCGGTGTACGTATGTCCCGCAACCCATTGTCGTAAGCCTTATGTTGTCAAGACTTTAAAATACCTAAACTAACCTTTTTTTTTACTGTGAAATAATGAAAATAATGAGTCCTTCTACCAAGGGCGGGACGGGAGCTCTAAGACTCGTACTGACTAAAGTCCACGTAATCTTTCAGTAGCTATTTACGTTCCTTGGTCCTGTAACATGATAAAAAAGACCCGCGACCCCGACAGCCTTTGGCCCTAAAGGCGTCAGATTGTTGACACCTGTTTAACACCGACGCGTCGTCGACCCAGGCATGGTCCATGATCGGACGATAAGTCACCCATTCGCATGTCTACCCAACCTAATACAGAAAGAGTTTTCTATCCAATTTTAATCTGGGCAGCCAGCCCGACTCGTCTCAAGTTTGCGCTGACACAGAAGCTATAAATTTTCCTTCGGTCTTCGCTACAGTTGGTTTTCTGGCAAGATACAATAATGTCGATAAATAAGATTCTGTCGTGGAAGATAGTCTCTAACTTTCATTGTGCTTTTCAATTTATATAAAACAAAGTTCTAATCTAATATACGAGAAACAACAATTGCTTTTTGGCAAAAGCTGATATTTTAATATTGTTGCGCAAATTGTTGTTGGAAGAAAATTAAATACATTTTTTTATTCATTACAGTAGTTTTGAGGCCTTTTCAAAACACAATTTAAAATGCGCCATGATCGCAAGATGACTACCAGTCATCCTGCGATCATGGTGGCGCTTGCAACAGCGTGACATCGTCGAAATATCGGGAACTCAAAATAGTAAATAATCACGGAAAATATCCCGTAAGTGACATTTTAAATTGTGAAACAAACAGTGATAGCCTAAAACAGTCTTTTCAATACAAATAAACAATCAAATCTTCCTTCTTTATTGTATTAAGTGTAGACAGAGATACCTATACATTTATATTCATGAATAGAACACAGTCTTCTTCGTGTGGGGCGTATTTAGTAGTCCAGTTACAAGTTATCACACTCCTAAGTTCTGCAACAACGCAATTAGTCTTGCTCTGTACAATGTTCAGGCTAGCCAGTTCTGAGAGGAAACGTGGTGGATGCTAAAGTGATGTTTCCAACATAATCCACTTAGTTAGAATAAATTGCCCCTAAACATACTAATACAATAAAGCTGAAGACTTTGGGTGAACGCTCGAATATCAGAAACCACTGGTTAAAATAACGGATAGTCTATTTATCGAGGAAGGTTAAAGACTTTTTAACATCACGCTTCGACCAATAGAAGCCTAGTAACGAGTGAAACCACGGGGAACAACTAGTAAATCATACAGGTAATAATTATTATTTTTAAATGGGGTACTTCTACCGTAATTTTTAATAATTTAAATGGGATTTCTGTCTTCCGCATTGTTCTACAATCTTGAAGCGTCTGCTATCCAATTATACTTAAAAACTAAATGCAAGATTTTAATAATACTGACCAATTATGAAAAATAAAAAAAAATCCTCTAGTGTACAAATGAGGGACTAATTTTTCCTTGAAATTAACGTCATAGTTCCAGTTTACGACACAAAAACGAGAAAAGTCATGATATGAGATATGAGATATTTATGTATGAGAGTTTTAGGTATTTACTCTTTCGAATTTCAAATGTAGATGATAAAGGCGACAAAATCTTTTATTAAAAAAAAAAACCATTTGTAAATAAAGAATTTTGGGGCCTTACGTATGGGACGACAGGCTCTCTAAAATCTTTTTATTCATCGTTTTATCGTGTAATCTCTTTATTTATTTACTTTTTTTAATAATACTCCTACAAACCACAATCTTAGACACAACTTATTTAATTAAAAAGAACTTTCTTCTTCCGCGTATAAGGATGGTTCTTCAACAAAATTGTTCCGTTCATCATTTCCCTAATTCCTACTTGTCTTGGTAGAGTTTTTTTTTTAATAAAACTGTTTGGCTTCAAGTTTTTTTTTTGCCGTAAAATCGTCCTGGGATCTCGGGATTATGAAGTTAGGAAGCTTTGAAAATGTTGCTGGCTTCTGTGGGGAAAAAGATTTATTTGTTTTTTGTTATGTTTTAGAAATTTAGTTAAGATTTGTCATCTCTTAAATATTGTCTGAAACATTATGTTTTACTAAATGTTTATAATTTTTAACCTATTCTGGCAAAATCTAAAATGGAGGTTATTATGTTTGACCTGTACCCTTTTTAGCCTGGTAATATCATTCTGGTCTGACATTCCCTTCCGCCCTGCCCGGGGCGGAATGTTAGACTTGTACTGACTAAAATCCACGGTGTCCTTCAATAGTCTTTTACTTTACATCGTCTTTCCAGTATTTACAGCGTTTCTTGTATGAAAAAATGGAACAGCGCCTCTAGTGTGCGAAGAAGGAACTAATGTTTTTTTCTTGAAAATTGTCAATTTGAAATTGTCAAACTTCCAGTTTTCTTTACGTCTCAAATACTGAATACTCTTGCTAAGGGTACTGTTTGTATGTATCTATTTCTATGTAATTATAGTGATACCTGGTTAAGTGAGAAACCTCCATAGTTGGAACTCATGCCCGCATGAGAACCCAAACCTTTAGCCCTGATTTACTTGTGTTAGTGTAACAAAACAAACCTTTAAAACTGGAATTTCTCTTTAGATTTTACCGTAATAATTACCTCTATAATTGAGACAATGTGAATTTTACCTCTTATAATGAGATTATGTTTTAGAGAATACTGAAATACTCTGTAAAGTACACATAATATATTAATTAGATTATACACTGGGCAAACCTCTTTTAGTGAGACGAAGTCGATCCCTCGAAACCCTAGTTATCACTGTAATATAATATACAACATGCAATACAATCAACGCCATCTATTGGCAATCACTAAATAAAATCACGTAAACATACGACCCAATTTACTCTTCACGTCAATAGATGGCGTTATTAAGGATAAAGTAAGTGCCCGTAAAAGCCCCTTAATTCCTCGCTATAACTCAAGTAAGGCCATTTTTATTCCACATAATGTGAGTCTTTTGTACGTAAAGTGAAATACGGGACCCTTGTCTACGGAAACTTACAAAAGGGTGAACGAGGCACAGACTACCTCGGATAATTTTAACCCTAGGGGGATTAAAATGATCCGATGACTTGGTACTTTGACAATTTGAAAAGAATATGTAAATAAATTGTATTTGCTAATTACTTCATGGTCTGATAATTTAACTGTTTATGGATATAATAAAACACCAAAGGCCTGACAGAAGTGTAAATCTATCCATACATGGTAATTTGTAAAACAAGAAAAACTTTTCATGAAAGAAGTAAATTGGATCATACATTTTGATCTGTAAAATATATCTTTTTTTTTGGATTTTCAGGGTTTGATTCATAGTTATAGTTGTCTATTAGTTTACTATTAGGTCTTTCAGCCCATGGATTGATAATATTTTAGTTATAACACAACATAATCCCGTATACACGTTTCGTCCAACACAAAAAGACAAAAAGAATCGTATCAGTAGTGCCTGAGAATGCGTTAGGCATTCAAACAAACAAAAAAAAATATTCAGCTTTATAATATTAGTATAGATATAATTTCCCCAATACCAGGAGCTCAGTTGCTTGCAGAAAGTCAATAATCCAACGATGCTGCCTTCGAACAGTTACCAGAAGCTCTTGCTGTACTTTGTAACCATTAAATTATAAAAAACTGGATCAATACTTTGCTTACCCGGAAGTTCGAAGTTATTGTTCCCACGAACAAACACGACGCAATGCTGAATTCCCCGAAGGAAAACCTGGGGTGTTATTAAATTAATTCAGTTTTTTATTAATTAATTTTGGAAATTCAAACAAGGGAAGTTTTTTTTTTTTTAATTTATAACAGGTAACATACTCAGTCAAAAGTGTGTGTTTGTAATGTAGATATAACCTGCGACGTGCAATTTACTGGACATCTTGTATGAGGGAATTATTTAAAACGTTTGAAATGAAATGTAATATATAATATAATAATAATATTCCACAACTATCACACAACGCCATCTAGTCCCAAGATAAGCAGAGCTTGTGTTATGGGTACTAGACAACTGATACACATACTTAAATAATTATGTATTTCTAAATAGATAAAATATTATAGATAAATTACACCCAGAAACAGAACAAGTGATCATACACTAACATTTGTTCTGGAATCGAACCCACGACCCCCAGCATAGCAGTCAGGGTCACTAACCAATAGAACAACAGTGGCCTGTTGTTCTAGTGGTTATTTACCAAAACTATATTTTAGTTTAAAATAATCATTAATATATTTCTTTAAAGGTAGGCTATACTAGGAGGTGGGCTAACTTCGGCGATACTACCTTGTATTTAAAAGGCAAAGGACTGGAAAGAGTCTTACAAGGATTATTTTATCATAATTATGTTTTTACAAAAATCACTCATTAGTCAGTATCCTTTAGAATACTAAGGTTCTAGCACGGCTTTTCCCGTATTCGTGACGTAAAGAAAACGAGAAATTTGACGTTAATTTGATAGAAAACATTAGTTCCTCTTTCGGACACTAGAGGCGCATTTTCCATACAAAAAATGTCCTACATAGCTCAAGTACACTGTTCAGTAAAATACGGACATAAAATTAGGCCTTCGTACAGTAACGGGACACAAAAACCCATTTCATAGTCTCTCTGAGACAATTCCGTGCCATAACAAAAAACTATAATCTTAAAAGATCCAATTTTAACTCTTCGAATGGAAATAAGCGAGTTATTCCACTCTGATCCCCAAAAACTGATCCCCTAGAAGTAAAAATATATGAAAGGGGATCGGTTTGGGGATCAGAGTGGAATAACTCAAATAAGCGCTCGTTCGGAAGCGATGGCCGACAATAAGCTGGGAAACAAAAGAAAAAACCTGACTTTATCCTATTGCATATAAATTACTTGCTGATTCAGTTGTATGAGACTTGTATCGATTTGTCTCGGAATTTATAGACTAGTGTCTGTCTTATTTATACGTTCTAAGGCTTGTTGAGATTTGATGAGCAGTTCCTGTAGATAGAAATGGGGTAAAGTGATTGGTGCCATGATATCAACGGTGTGTAGGCCGTGCTTCAAGTTAAGCTATTTTATTTATTAAGCTTTAGCCTTTAACCACTGATGGTCTGATGGTCGATGGTGAAGCACACCTTGAAATAACCTAGCCCGTTTTGATCGAGACTTGGCTGGGGCACTGCCTTGCCCCCAGATTCACAGTTGATTCGTTTCATCACAGACTCTTTCAACAACGGACATTTTGCCGACACGACGGTTAACCTATAACTCTTTAAACTCTTTTAAACTTATCATCTTCATCATCGAAAAGTCTGTTGTTGAAAGAGTCTATCGATGAAACGGATATAAACGAATCGTCCTGTCGGCGAAAAGTCTCTAGGTGAAAGGTTCTATCGATGAACCGGGCATAAATGAATAGTCGTATCGGCGAAAAGTCCAAAGGTGAAAGAGTCTATCGGTGAAACGGCCATAAGTGAATCGTCCTGTCGACGAAACGTCCAATGGTGAACCGGTCGTCGGTGAATCGTTGCAGAATCATATTCTCTTCCTCTACGCTTACATCTAATTATTAACCAAAGTATCCTTGTCCTCAGATCCTGGTAAACGTGTGCCTATTGACATCGGCAGACCGCGGCAGCTTATTCCTGGCGAAAGGCATACCACCCAACAGATACTTGCAGGCCAAACTCTTTGACGTGACAAGAGATACAGGTTAGTCTTGCAGGTCCTTCATAAACATACTTCTAGACCTCCTAGTCAATCAGGCGTTAGAATATCTAATAACAGTTATTCATTTTTCTTCTCTTCTCTAGTAGAGCCTTGGTCGCCCAGTAGCATCGGCCGCGACTTAGTATGTCGTGGGTTTGAATCCAGCCAGGCGCATTGCTTTGTGTAATATTATATATCATCACCACTGCTCTCAAAATGTCGAAGGAAAACATCGTGAGGAAACCGGCATGTCCTAGAACGAAAAATTCAGACATTGTGACACCCACCAACCCGCACTTAGCCTGCGTGGTGGATTACGGCTCAATTCCTCTCTCAGAGAAGACGCCTGTGTCCCAGCTGTGGGAACATTATATAGGCTGACGATGATGGTGATATTTCTTCGCAAGGAAATTGAATGTCATACTGAGATTCATTTAGCAAAATAATGTTTTTGATCAACATCAACAACAAAATTAACTGATATTTTTAAAATAGTACAAAAGCTGCGGCTCTTCTATAGAAAATCTGGCTTGCAAGATGCTTTCTAGCTAAATTGTACTAGGAGCGCATATGTCAAGAGTAGACTACTCACCCGAGATGATAAGCAGCTTACAGGAACGTTCTACGGTTTCCTTTGCCGAGATGTTGCCTTGAAAACAATAATTTTGTTTCGAAATATAACATTCAAAGTTTTCTTAGTGAGACAGACAAGCGTGTTTCGCCGTTGATCAAATCATAGCTTAGGCGAGATGGTATTGAGTTGAACGCGAACCTATCGCCAAATAAAAAAGACTTTATAAAAAATGAAGTGGACCAACGTTTGCCTTCAGAACTCCAATTCAGATTGACCCCTTAAACACAACTCACTTAAAAAATCAATATTCCAGGTACTTACATAACCTGAAAAATCCTTGTCCAAATAAACAGATAATTCGAAGGGGTGGCGCTCCCAAATTGTTATGATTCATGAATTCCTACCTACCGCCGGAAAATTACATACGAATCGATTTCGTCGCACCCCTGCGCGTGATGTCTGTGGAATTGCCGAAAATAAATGTTAATAACGCTTGTCAAGGCAAAAGGGGAAAGCATTAGCGTTTTGGTATGTAGCGGACCAAATTCAGTCGTCAAACAAAAAGATGACTAGCGGTATATATGGATAGGGTTCTACTTCGCGCAATTTATTATAGCTTTGCCAAACAGCGAGATCATTGTGGCGCTTACTATGAAAATAGCTTCGACGTTCCCCTAAAAGTGTTAGCGTGGCAAGTTCTGTTAAGACGACTAAAATGTAATTTCAAAGTAAAGCACGCCTAGGTTACGCTAGCGTCGCGCGAGCTTACTATTTGTCAAAGCATTTAAAGTTAACGGATCCACAACTTCAGAACATATGGAAAATTTCAACAGAGAAAGTTGGGCACAACACCCGTTGGGTCGAAGACCTATCCTTCTTTATCACAAGGGGTAAAGGAATTTACACCGTGTTCCTCATACATCTAAAGGTGACAAAGGTGGTTAAACATTCAAACATTATTGTAGTCTGCGAAACTTCAGCGCTGAAGCTACGGTTTTTCTTTAGTGGATTTTCAACAATATACTCTAGAAATAGACCATCAACTTAGCTGAAAATTCCTTCCAAAACTTCCCTACTTCGGTCTTAAAAAAAGAAATTCAAAGGCTGAAAATTAGTTTCCGTCAAGGCCATAACCCTGTGTCGCCAATTCCCGGGAATGAGAGTCAAGCGAACCGTTTCACGTTTTTCCTTCATTTCTGAAAGTGAAAATTACTTTACGCTGAGTATTCATGGAAATTGGGAGTGTAGGCGTGAGGCGATACATTTGGAAATAGTCACTTTGGTAGGGGAGTATAAAGTCTAAATTGAAGTAGGTATCAATTTAGATGGTACTGGCAATTGCAGAAGAAGTTTCGTGGTACTCTTTTATGTACTAAAAATGTTTACTCATACTAGATTTTTTTTCTGTATCGCGAGATATATTTTCCTACTAGCTGACCAGGCAAACTTCGTAGCGCGTCAGAAAGAATAAAAAAAAAAAACCTTTTTAACCTTCCCTGGATTTCCCAAAATAATTCAAAACCCCAAAATAGTTCTCGAGTTTTAGAGACTAATGAACAGCAGTTGATTTTTAAATTAACAAAAAAGAAGAATATTCATCGTCATCTGCCTAGCTTTTTTCCCAACATATTGGGGTTGGCTTCCAGGCGTATTGGATATCACACATCCAGAACCCAATAACTGGGTAATACGAATCGATTCGCCTTCTTCAGGCAAGGTATATTATTATTAGTTGTGGTTATTGGTTTTACCAAGGCACTGAACCTGAATCATTCAGCTAACCTACCTCTCCACGATGGCAATAAACCATACAGTGTGTGGTCGCCATATGCGGGTAGTTTTAACGTCATTTTGATGCGCCATTGTCCTTCAATTCAAACGCAATAAATGTTTCAATAGACGATAAAGTTTATAATGTCGGGTCATTGTTCATCTGTAATTAAGCCGTTTTCAATCATGTTCTTTGAGTGGCTATGAATTCTTAATGAATACTTTATTTATTACTTTTTGTTTGTTTTTGGGGTGACTTATGCAAAGTTAAAAGGAAGATTTGTTTTTGGTTGTAAACTGTCGGGTCGTTTGGGTCAAAGTGGTAGCTAAAATAATTTTGAATATTTTATTCGGTATATTTTTACCTGCATGGCCGATCAGCTTTTGAACAACTACGATATTCGGTTTCAGCACACCAGTCGCCTTACTAGCCAGGCCATCGCGGTCTTGCTCGACAAGGTCGACTTTTGCATGTTGTTCTTAAGAAGTTGCACCAAAAGCTTGAGCAAGATTATTTTTACAAAACTATACATTTTCAGGGCTAAAAATGTATGTTAATTTTTTAAAACCGTTCTCCGCTTAGGAATTTGCAAATCATCTGCCTAGCCTTTTTATAACAATATCGGTCAGAAACGGTAAAAAATCGGCTATTTGGAATGGTTACCCATTTACAAACCAGACGAACACGTAAAAAAGTACCTACTGACGTCACAAATAAAAGATCAGAGACAAATGGTTCCTCTTTTAGAACATTTCCGTCGTCGACGCGTTAAATGGAATCCCGTTCAAATCCGAGGTGTTTTCCAATCTCGATGTTAGACGTCACAGATTGATTGGATCTTTATGATTGGGTTCATATTTCGATGCCCTGAAGCTAAGACATTGCGCGAAAAGAATGAATTGGGAGATTTAGTGTGGGGACAATCGGTTTTAGAATGAAATCAAATCGCCTTAGTTGCTTTTGCTGAATTGTGACACTTTTAACTTGCTGCATCTTTCTCACATAGTGTCAATATTAAGATTAATTAGGTAACAAAGTATTTGTTATCACTTCTTTTCATTCATTCTTAATTGAAAAATCTGTGATGTCAATGGAGTTTCTTGCTCGTTCTTCTCCATGGATATCTACTTTTTAGAATGGGCAACTACAGTATTCATTTTTAAAGTAACAATGTCTTGTGATTGTGATTTTTCCTTGCCGTATGCGTTCAATGACCTCGATAGCCTGCTCAGAAAGTTCCGCGATCCTGGCAGGCATTTGGCTCTATGGTTTGCTGATAGCTCCTTGAGACGGCTGTAAAAATAAAGAAATGTCAGATGCCTATGTAAATCAGAAAAAATAATAATAAAGAAAAATAATAATAGGAAGATATTTAAAGTACAGTAAGATACCTAGTAACAGGTGGACGAAACGAAGACGTCATGATTTGGTATTTGGCTTACCCTATTAGGGTCACCAACATAATATTTCCAAGGACTGCACTAATCACGCTAATTGACTATCAAACTGCTGAAACCTGAAACTAATGGGCTCGACGCCCTTTCAGTTTGAACACAAAACTATTTTGGGTTGGAGCTAAAATGTTGCTCTGATATTGTTGTACTCTTTGTAACAGTCGCACTGTTTTGTATAGGGTAGAGTGTCCCCACATTCGTATACCACTCCAGTATTTCATAGGTGCACTGAATTATCGAACGTAGACGATTTTTGGTACGGACCGAATGGCCCGTAGTCAACCTGTTTTGGGAAAACTTGCGAAATTAATTTTCTATGCGGAGATTTTTACAAAAGGGACTGCAATTTTGAGACATTTCAAATGCTTCATTTAATTTACAAGACTACTCCTGAATAAAATCCTAAATCTTCTTACAGAATTAAACGACGCCCTCCGTACTGCTCGCTCGCAAGAGATCAAGATCCCTTTTGGTGTAGGAGTAGCTGGATTGGCAGCTCAGACAAAACACCCCATCAACATCAAGAATGCTTATTCCGACCCCAGGTATGTGTACCCGAGTGAGCCTCCTAACCTAACACCGTCAATGAATATAAGGGCACGATGAAAGTATCTCAAACTTTTTGATTCAACCTACTCCTTATTACTTTAAAATTCAAGAGTTTTGACACATCGGGAGTAGGGACAAGAGACTGTTCTTTCGTGTTGGCAATATTTTTTTTATTTATGAACTTAACTAGTTTTATGTCCTTAGGTGAAACAGTGTAATAACGCTTGATACGATAGGTATTTCAAATTAGATCCGTAATACATTTTCCTGATATGCTATGCTTGGCGTTTTCTGCGGGATAAAATTCAAAATGCAGTGATCCGACAGAGAAAGAAAGTTATCGACATAACTCATAGAATTAGCAAGCTGAAATGGCAATGGGCCCGCCATATTAGACGTAAATCCTTTGGGGTAGACTTGTTTTGAAGTGGAGACCACAAAACGGCAAAGAAAGTTTAGAACACACTCAGGCTATGTGGAGCGATGATCTTTGCAAGGTGGCCGGCCAGAGATGGAAAGAGTGACAGGCTTTGAGTAAAATGATGTGCTGTTAGAGAAACCGTATGCTGACGATGATTTTCTTTGTCCATCATTAACAATATCATGATGTTTTCATTGCAGGTTCAACAGCGAGATTGATGCTCGCACCGGTTACAAGACTGAGCTGATCCTTTGCATGCCCATTTGTAACTATGAGGGCGACGTGGTCGGTGTTGCGCAGATAATCAACAAGACTGATGGTATGTTTTACTTAATTTAGATGATCCTCTCCCAAATTTACAAAATTTGCTAATGTATCCAAGTAGTAATTAAACATAGAAATATTTGTGACCAGGCTTTTCTGGTTTTTGAATGATCTATCTCCATTATTGTTGTTTTGTTGGTAAAATAATTTTACGAGACGTAATAGTTTAAAAAATATTAAAATCAGTCCACAATTGGTGAAAGTATCGGTAAACATAATATAAGAAAAGACTTGCCTATTTCACTGAAAACCTCGCGGTTCAAAATTACCACGAAACATTAATGTAGCGGAAACCAACTGAGCCTAAACCGTTCCACAAATTCGAGCAATATTGGTTTATGAATACTAAACAAATCATTTTGAAACTCAAAATTAAATTCCTTCAAGTCAGCTTATATACATCTCGATACCTTAGCTGATAATAATTGGATTCGGTACAGACTCTACAGCATCGACTTTCCGCCAAGTTTCCAACATCGAGAATTTGCTAAGCTTTTGTGAGCTGCTTATTGTTATAACTAAATTTATGATAGACCAGCATTTTAGCCGCGCCTCGTACTTCATTATGAAGGAAAAGAATTTAATTTCCTTTGATTATTAACTTTGTTGTGTTGGTGGTTCGAATTATTGAGAGCATAGTTACCTGTATCAGCCAAAGTAACCACTAAAGACAGGCCTCCTCTCGGCAAGAGGGAGCAGAAATTATATCCTTCATACTGACCCGGTGTGGATTGTTAGATGTAACAAAAGTCTTCCATCGAGATGAATAGAATCTACATGAGGAATATTGCCTTATTTTGAACTTTGGATAATAAATACGCATTCTATTATTAAAGGAAACTCACAATCAATTTTAATACAGGATCGAAAGAATTCTTCCCCCGAGACGTGGAGGTCTTTCGCCGGTACCTCACATTCTGCGGCATCGGCATCCAGAACGCCCAACTCTTCGAGTCTTCAGTGCTGGAGTACAAGAGGAACCAGATCCTGCTGGCACTGGCTAGGAGCATCTTCGAAGAGCAGAGCAACTTGGAATGCTTGGTCACGAAGATTATGACAGAGGCGAGAGAGCTGCTCAAATGTGAACGATGTGCAGTGTTCATATCAGATACGGACCATTGTGAATCGGTAAGTACTTACCAAGTACCTCTTGGCTGTGCTCTTGGTGAGTGAATTTCCCGGGACCGAAAATTGCGTGGCATCAATGAAATCGGTACTAAAAAACATAGTTATAACGTTCTCAATTTTTATCCGGGTAGGTGAAATAGTAATCTATGTGTAGCACTAAATGTTTATTTAATTGGATTAATAGATATTCCAAAAAAAATTATTAAACCTCGAAATCTTTCATTGCCGTGTTTGTCCACACTTCACCTTGTTGTGTATTATTTCACATTGATAAAAATCTATTGGCTATTTATACTTAAACCTCGTTTTATTTGATACATGAATAGTTAAAGTATTGCTACAGAATACATTTATTCAAATATTTAAACAAAACAACGAATGGTTAATAAAAAATCACTTGTCCCAGAACTACCCTTCATCGCCGTGTCCTAATCATGTTCAAGGATATTGTTTTACCTACTACTTTCTTCCCCCTTACCGGTATGCTAAACGTTGCATATTAGTGCTGCCTAAGTGCTCAACGTGGAAGGAAGTACACACGTGCCTGCGTTTTCGCACCATAAATTTAAATAATCAATTTTTATGTTACTGGAAAAATTTTCTTTAATCGCCGTGGATAGATATAACTGATATTTGAATAAGTTTGTCTTCATGAGTAAGCATTCGATAGAACACCATTCCTCATATGTTCATTTGTGAGGTGCTTATTTCTTCGAATAATTAATAGATTTTTTGTTATTTATATTTTTAGCCTTGATTTTCATCGACGTGTTTTCATTGCCGTGGTTTCCGTGGCCGAAATTTGCTATGGAAATGAAAAAAAAGACATGGCAATTAAAAAAATTTCATTGCCATGCCTTGTAAAACAATTTAGTTTCATTGCCGTGGCCAGGTATTTCATTTCCGTGACTTGTGTTTTCATCGCCATGGTATGATTAGGCAAAGAAAACATCTTTTGTCACCTGCGATTCAGGTAATACCGATTACTGACAGTACAAAACTCGTCAAGTTAACTCTAGATTGTTTCTCTCTGGTCTCTTTAGATTTGATTTGACAGGTCCAGCCTGATGAAGTCTACGCTCCCACCTACTCGGTCCCATATTCAAAACCCCGAAATCAACTAGAGCTTTCTAATCACTTTGCTTTCCCTGAGAACTTATTGACCGAGCAAACCTTAAACCTCATGTCTGAACGAGATTTGCTACAGTTGCAGTCTTCCAATGACGTGAAGTCATAAGCAGCTAAATAGACGTATATCTAAGTCACTTCAGAGCTTCTGAAAGCGGGTAGAATACCGGTACTTAAAGTCCTCCAGAAGCTCACTAATACCGTCCTGTTCTAGGGCAAAACGCCTGAAGCATGGAGCAAAGGTGAAGTGGTGCTTTTCTTAAAAAAAGTTGATAACAGCCTATTGAAGAACTACATACCCATCATGCTTCTGAGTCATGAGTCAGACTTGATGACTTCTAGCCTCCCGAACAAGCCGGTTTCCGAAGAGGCTATAGTACCATACACCACACCATACGCTGCGGCAAGTTATACAGAAGACCGAAGAGTATAACTTGCCATTATGCTTAGCGTTTGTGGACTATGAGAAAGCCATCGTATCGGTGGAAACATGGGTGGTACTTGAGTCACTCCAACGATGCCGTATTGACTATCGGTACATCAAAGTGTTGAAGTGTTTGTATGATAACACCACCATGTCGGTTCGAGTACAGGAGCAGAGCACGAAGGCGATTCCATTGAGAAGAGGCGTAAGAAGGATGTTATCTCCCTGAAACTGTTTATTGCCACAATGGAAGACGCCTTCAAGCTCCTGGAATGACAAGGACTTAGCATCAACATCAACGGCGAATACATCACTCACCTTCGATTTGCCGACGACATCATAGTCATGGCAAGTCGATGGAGGAACTCAGCATGATGCTTGATGGCCTCGACTGACTTTCACAATGGGTGGGCTTGAAAATAAACATGTACAAAACGATTTTTTTTTTAATTTCAAATGTCGGTTTGATGCATAATATTATTTTGTCAAAATCTGCCAATCAGTTTGAATATAATTGTAGTTCTAATTTTAACATATATTGTACTCATCGTTGATTGATTCTTTCATTGCCATGCCACAGTTCTTTCATTGCCGTGGGCGCTTGTTTCATTGCCGTGCACGTATGTTTCATTGCCGTGGCACGAAATTTTTAAATCCTTATATCTCGTTAGTTTTTTAAGTTATCTGCTAGACATTAAGCAAGAATATATAAATTATCAAAAACTTTAATAAGAGCGTTTCTTTTTTTTTAAAAAGCTTAAGATTAAAAAAACCACGGAAATGAAGATTTTATAGGACCTGTTGAAATTCACTCTGGTAAGACCTTGCTTAAGGACGTACCAAGTGGTCCATAATTTATACATTTATATCGACTAGGTATTGAGGGTCAGACTGATCGTGCATGTTCAATGCTGCTAAATAACTGCATTTGGTCTCGTTGGAAGGCAAGCTTGCTCCAACTTGGGAAATACCTTGGAGGTGATCTTCTTGTGAAAAGGGCACGTTATCTTGGTTTTCATTTAAACATTTTAATTTCGTCTATATGGCGCTGTAAGGCTACATCCAGCTACTATAGGTATCATTGTGAATCAGCCTTTCATTCTTATGTCGATTTTTGTGTTAGATCCTTCTTCTAATCTTCTCAATGCTTCTTTTCCAGAGCCACTTAGAGCGCATAGTGCAGCGTCCGGGTGGCCAGAAGTCAGCAATGCCGGCGCTTCCTCCACCAGCCCCCACGCGCTTCCACACCTTATTCGAGCTGGGCGCTCATCAGTCAAGGACCACGCTCACTCCAAGACATGACCACAGGTCTACGCTTGCGAGTATTGCCCTGGCGGTAAGGGTTTTACGAAGACTAAATTTTATAATTGCATACCAATATTTTAAGAGTTTAATGTAACGGCGTCAGTGCCTAACCCCGCCCACTCCAAATTTATAATAATGATGATGATGATTCTTCCAGGTGGCTCAATCAAACAAAGCTCTAAACATCTCCGACGTGGCAGACTGGAGGAGAGAGAACGGCATGTTTGTGGCAGACGTGTCAGTTGATGATGCGGCCAATGTGAGGACCATGCTGTGTATGCCCATTGTCAACGCTAATAAGGATGTCATAGGAGTAGCGCAGCTAATCAATAAGGTTAGTTTAAGACATTTAGAAGGTGATAGATTAGTAGAGAAAGATAAGTGTTCATGGCACTAAACACTCGAATAATATTTCTTCAAATCAATGTAATTTTTTTTCAGGAGAATGGATGTCAGTTCACGGAAGGCGACATTTCGATATTCGAAGCGTTTGCAATCTTCTGTGGCCTCGGCATACACAACACGCAGATGTATGAAAATGCTTGCAAGTTGATGGCCAAACAGAAGGTAGGTCCAAGACTTTAAATAATACATCACCTTTATTTTTTTTCACTTTGGAGAGTCAATAGAAAAGTGTTAGGAGTGGAAAGTACCAACCTTCCACTCCTTTTTTGACTCCTGTCAGACTCTTGATTACAATCTACCTAGTTCCTTTTTGTACCTTTTGGCTTCCAGTCAGAGCCGCCCTAACCTCTTTAAACATTTCCGCAATCATGGCAGACATTTTGCACTACTAGGCTTAACTCTGGCAGACATTTTGACCTACCGGGCTTCTGTGATTGGTATTTTACACTTCGTACCAACGATACTAATATGGGTATTGTTCACCAGGTGGCGTTAGAATGCCTCTCATATCACGCGACGGCATCGACAGAGGATACAAGCAAGCTGTGCCAAGACAATATTCCCTCTGCAGAGATCTACAATTTATACAGCTTTCAGTTCCACGGTAAGCCAGAATTACATTGAAAAAAATCCTTTACCACACTTGCTCGTGAGGTGATTGGATTAATTTGGGTTACCGGCGTCCTTGAAGTAAAAATCAGCATTGATTGCTTCTATAATATTAATGTTGCAATTTGACTGATTAACATCGTAGCAAACCTGATTTTGTTTCGTTCTACCCACAAATAACCCACTATTGAAATTGGTAGCTTTTTTTATTTTTTAGTATTTTTACTTCTAGTTCGACAGTAAGGTTAGATCGCTTGGGTCTTAAATACTACTAGCAGTTTAGCACACAACACCACAGTGTATCTGTAGCCTTATTAATATGACGTTGCTTAAAAGGCCGCTAAGCTGAATTGGAACTAGGCCTTTAGATTTTCAGAAACTTGTTCTTATATTTCGAAGGTTCCTTTTTTCTGCAATATCTCATTGATATTTAATACCACTTGCTCTGTTTCAGATTTCGACCTATCAGATGAGGATACGTGCAGAGCGACGCTACGCATGTTCCTACAATGTAACCTGGTTGAGAAGTTCCACATACCTTACGATGTAAGTGCACTCAATGAGAACTACTTACATACGCGCACGTCAACCTACAACAAACTCAAATGTTCCCAATTGAAGCTAAAAGTTAGTTAGTAGTTAGTTTTGTAAAAAAGTTATAATCTATAAAATTTTGACAGGTTGGAATAGATTGATGTGCAGACGCTTGATTTAAAAAAAATACAAGGAATACAGGAATAATTCCCACCGTTAAATAAGATAGCAACTGCAGTTTTAACAAGAGATTAGTTATGTTTCGAGAGTAAATTAAAAAAAAATAAACGCTAAACTAGTTCTGCACCCTTTTCAGGTGCTCTGCCGCTGGATTCTAAGCGTTAAAAAAAACTACCGTCCAGTCAAATACCACAATTGGAGGCATGCTCTCAACGTCGCCCAAACCATGTTCGCAATGCTGAAGACTGGAAAGATGGAGCGGTTCATGTCTGACCTCGAGATCCTGGGCTTGCTTGTGGCCTGTCTCTGCCATGACCTGGATCACAGAGGGACCAACAACGCATTTCAGACGAAGACAGAGAGTCCCCTTGCGATATTGTACTCCACGTCAACGATGGAACATCACCATTTTGATCAGTGTGTCATGATTTTGAATAGCGAGAGCAATAATATTTTTCAGGTGAGTGTGGCTGATTGCAGGTCCATTCTAATTTTTTTTTAATTCCACAGCGATTTCTGAGATCTTAATATACGTTAGACTCATTTTAGTCTGTTTTTGATAACTGTATAGAGAACTATTATTATTGGTGTCATAGTTGTGAGAACAAAATTTATATGACAATTTAGACAGTTCCGTGAGGTTTCCAATAAGCTCCACCACGCCAATAGCCTCAATAGATGTCGGATTACCTACACACCAATCCGCTGTGAGATCCACTTCAAAGCTTTACCCCCTTAATTCGACGAGGCGACGTAAGTCTCCGATACCTTATGACTTTGGTATCCACGTGACTATCGCAATACGAATCCATAGAGGCATGGTCAATGGATTCCAAAGTCGTAAGGTATTGGAGACTTGCGTTGCCTAGTGTATGTACGGAGGGGCTTTACCGGGAGCGCGTGGTCTCTCAATCACTTGAACACGTTAAATCACAGGATAGTGACGTGATCAATTCAGTAATTTACCAAAACTTGCACTAGACCAACACCAGGATATCCCCTCATCTTACGTAGTCTTTTTCATCTTCCAGGCACTATCTCCGTGTGACTACAAAGATGTGATGCGGGTGGTGGAGACAGCCATCTTGTCCACGGATCTAGCGATGTACTTCAAGAAGAGAGCCAAGTTCCACGAGCTCGTTGAGAACGGAGAGTTCGACTGGCAGAGTCAGGAGAAGAAAGAATGTAAGATCTATTTTTTCTTTGTACGAAAATAGAGCTGATGCGTCGTGAAACTAAACCTGTTGGAAGAATTTGACTGCAAGTAGGATTTGAACCATTTGATCCAGTTATCAGAAGTTCTCACCAACCAAGCTAGCCTCTCAGCAACCATGCTTAGGATGCAGAATTCTTGCAAGGTCTTTTACGCCATCCTAAGAAAATGTAGGTAATGTAAAAATACATGCCAGGACATTAGGGTTGTGTTTATATCTGACGGAACGTATAGGATTCGATGATCTACTCGACGAATTTTCCGTCAGATATGAATGTACCCTAATACTACCGTAATTCTCTTGCTCGTGGAGCCGAACCCTATGATAATAAAAAAACAAACAGATCTGTGTGTATTAACAATCAATTCATGTCTTTGTTTCTTTTTCTTTTCCAGTACTATGTGGCATGATGATGACAGCATGCGATGTATCAGCAATAGCCAAGCCCTGGGAGGTGCAGCACAAGGTCGCCAAGCTTGTGGCGGATGAATTCTTTGACCAGGGAGACCTGGAGAAACTGCAGCTCAACCAACAGCCCATTGCTATGATGGACAGGTACTTACCGTGTACTTTACTACAGTTTCCAACAAGATAATAATTATGTTCTGAAGCCCTAGTACGATATCTAACGTTTACGGGAACTTAGATGTAAAAAAAATAGTTCCTCGTTCTAGATGCGCTTTGTATTTTCCATGCACTAACTGTCTTCAGAAAATTTGAAATAATTATAGAAGTCAATAAAACTGCATTTACGAGTAAATTGAGAGATTGCGTAGTTATTATTTCATTTCATCGTAAAATCGTTTCAAATGATTCCAAAGCCACACTGCAAAATATAATTATAATAGCACCATATGCGCCACCCAGCGCGCTGCCAACGCGACGCTTGCGATTGTTTTTATTGGCTCTGTGCAACAAAATACTGAACACAGCAGTAGGTATATCATCTTACTAGAATAAAATATCTTTATTTTTAGAATAGAAATAACTACTTTATAACAGATACTAAAAACCCTATTTCAATTTCCAGAGAAAAGAAAGATGAGCTTCCTCAAATGCAAGTGGGCTTCATCGACATGATCTGCCTGCCGCTGTACAAGGTGCTATCTGACACGTTCCCTTGGATCCTTCCGCTTTACACAGGCACCGCGGACAATCGCCAGCGCTGGCAGGACCTCGCGGAGAAGGTGGAGATGGGGCTCACGTGGATCGACCATGATACCATTGATAAGCCTATCGAGGAGTTTACTGGTAAGGAATTGGGAGCCTTATTTATCAATTTTTGCTTACTTGAGGGGTTGACTTTATTTTATGGATTGGACTGCTTGTAGGCCTAATGTAATACAAGGCCAACAATCAATCAGGGTTGATTTGAATGAGATAAAATCAGTCTCTAGAATTCTTTAAACAAAACTATTCATTTTTTGGGAGACTTGGTAAAACATACCCACTCTTCAAGAATGCGCACCATTCATGTCTACGCAATGTTGCTGAGTTAAGCCTTCTATCATGCTAAGTCACCTCCTATCTGTGAAAGAGAATGAAAAAATCTTTTGCAAATAATACTGTATTTAAAATAATCATTTGTTAAAACTTTTCCCTTTCCAGCATTAAACGAACCGATCAAAGACGTAGAGCTAACAGTCCAAACCCTGAACTGTTCTAAGCCGATTCCTGAGAGCAGCAGCACTATGGCACTAGTGAAGCCTTTGAAGACTTCCTTCCATTCTTTGAGAAGAGGCAAGAGTACCAACTTCACGACAAGACCAGCTAGGAGCAAGCTGACGAGGTAGGCCTCATGTGTGTTTTTGGTGAAATGACGGTTCAGTCGCAAAATGTCCCTTTCGCAAAACGTACCTATCGCAGAATGTCCCCTTCCCCAAATAGAAGCTAAAAGGTGTAGGGCACAGGGAAGTAAGAGGATGCATAGTGTGCAATTGTGCATACACGTAAACTAAAATAAAATAAATCAATCGAAAGTGAAATTTACAGTTACAAAAAAAAAAATTGTGAAAGGGTCATTTTGGGAAAAGGTATATTTGCGAAAGGGGCATTTTGCAACTGAGCCAATGTTTTTTGTTTTGCTGCAAATAGTGAATGGCGTGACTGACTAAAAACCAATCAGTTCCGTCAGCTGATCTTCACATGAAATCAATTTACGGAAGTTTGCTAACTTCTGTGATAGTGGCGCAACATTTGTACAACTCATTCCTTAACAAAATCAGACCGAACATTTAAGTCTGAAACTGAGTAAAACGGGTCCGCAACGGGGACTATGGAAACACTAGGGTGCACATCACGTATACCCGTTGTGTAGACCAATTTACGCCGTGTCGCTAGTTCAATTACTCAACAATCTTATACATATAAGACCACAGACTCCGTGTGAATGTGGGGTTGGACATAATATGAATCCCTGTATTTAGAAGAAGGGGCACTGTAGTAAGCATGGTGGTTCCCGGAAGGTTTTGGCTCTCTAACCCCGTCATAACTGATTCTAAATACGTTTTGTCATCCATTACACACATGAAAGCAGTCATATCTATAAGAAGCTAGAAAAACAAAACCTTTATAGCCACAACACTAAAAGAAACAGTTGTTAAATCAAAGTAAAACTAAAGTATGTTTCAGATCAATGTACGCAGCAGCAAGCTCTCGGGAAAGCGAGAAGCCTCCAATAGTGAAGAAGAGCACCGTAGTGACGGACAGCAACACAACCAGCGTGCTGCCTGACGAGCTGCCTCCCAGGGCCAAGCACAAGGGGCGGCTGTGCCACATGTTGTGACGGTTGAGCTTGAACTGGTAAGTCTACCTGGAAGGACAGTTTTATGCCCTTCGTCCTAGTCCAACTTCGTCCCACGATCGTAGTAGATCAGATCACACTCGCGGTTTGTCCCATTCGCAGTTCGTCCCCATTTTCACGGATGTTAAATTGTTTAAGGTTTTGGACTAAAAAAATATGCATGGGATTTTTATTAATCTCGGAATTTTATTTAAAAAAAAAACATGGTATCGAAAAGACTTAAATATAATTGGAATAATTATTTTTAAAATACAAAGAAAACGAGATCGTATTTATTTGTATGTTTGTTTGCTTTAAAATGTATGGGTATCCCCCGAAGCTTGTGCTTATTAACATGACATTAGCTAATGTTTCTTCATTCTAAAAGACTATTGCCGGACTTGAGAGATTTTCAAATAATGCAATATGCCGAATGCCATCTACTGTGAGGGTATCGAAATCTCCTTAGTTTGGGGTTTGTTCAAAGAAATAATAGAATGTCCAAGATAATCATCATAATATCAGCCTTAAGACGTCCACTGCTGAACATAGGCCTCCCCTTTAGACTTCCAATAGGTGTTTACCAGTTAACTAAGTAATACTTATTCTTCTGTCTTTTGTTTCAGGGGTAGCCAGAATAGTACAGAAAAACCTGATAAGCTGGACAGAGTAAAGCCGTCCAAATCGATTGATTAGGCAAAAACGGGGTCGTCGCTTTAACTTCATTTTGTAGCCGTCACATTATTACTAAACTTGAATTCCGACTTCAATTTGACAAATGTCATTTTGTGATTTGTCAATTGAAGTCGAAAAACAAAGAGAAAAGAAAAATACCGACCGAATTGAGAACCACCTCCTTTTTTTGAAGTCGATTAATAAAATAAAGAAACTAAATTTTCCGTGGTGTTAATGTTTGTGAAGCAAAAAACGTCGGAATAAATATTTGCCAAAAAAAAAACATATTTTTTTTTTTGTGGCATTTGACGTGAATTCTACAAAGTGATGTTAAAAGACTGGGTTGAACTCTCTACTTCGACTCTTGTAAGTCAAAATGTCGTTTTACTAATAGTCGTTACTGTTGTACATTTCTACTTTTAGAGACTTCGTAATAAGTAGATTACGTGGACTTGTTTTTGTTACGGCTGAACAAAATTATAAAGACTAAAAATATATGTAGGTACGTGAAAGAAAAATTAGAGTAGTATTGAAAACATAGTTGTGACAATGTAGTAAACTATATATAATGCAATAACAGAAATATATTAAACATTAAATTTGTAATGACATGTTTTAATTGTATTCAAATTGAAAAGTAATTTTGTTCAGCCAAATGAATTTTTAGTAAAACTAAGAGTAACTTTTAGTATTTTAATCTCTGCGTCTTTTTGACGTTAACATGTTTCCTGTAAAGCAAACTTTAGGTAAATGTTTATCTAATTAAATGTATTATTTACATAGACTGTGATCTAGTGTTACTTCACGATGTTCTATTTTAAAAACAACAGATATGATCGATTTTTCGGTATTCCGACTTTTGTCACTTGGAATTCCGACTTAATTTGACAGTCAAGGTTTGTGGGTATTTTTAGTGTGCAATTGTTCGAGTTATTTTGCATTCATCTGCATTCTTTATTCGACGTCTTTTTAAGACTTAAATGCAGTATGTGATTACGTTCTCTATCACTAGTCCTTTTTAGCAGTTGGGCTGTTTTTGCCTTTTATGCTAACCACGTGATTCTTCAGTGCTTCGGTACAGCGAGCGCAACAGCTATATTTATTATATTTTTATTATTACATACTATAGGATCTACTGACTGTTTAAATTTTAAAATAGAATGATCGTTTCTTGGCCTGTGAAATAAGGTGTACGATATAACTACTAAGGGTGTAAGGGGATGTTTTCATATTTTACATTAGAAAGGTTCAATTAAATTATTTTTTTATTTATTGGAGCTAAAAGTATTATGATGCTAGTCGTGTGTTATGTTATATAGATATTTATTAATGTTTTTGTCGAACGTAATATTACGTCCAATTTGCTTATGAAGCTTATTTTGTGCAATATGTATTGCTGATTCGATTCAGTCTTAAAGTATTTGAGATTATTTTTATACCAGTACTTTTAAGTGTCAGCAATATTTTAGGATTTCTAATGTATAATATTTTCAGTACAAGATAGATGATATACCGTTGTAGTCGTTCGTGTGCAATTTGTAAAGTTCACGGACACTTTGAACCTTATTATTACGGGAATGATTATGGTACAAATGTGTACTCGACAAAGATTTATTAATATTTAACTGATCCGTAAACAGAGGTATCAGATGGGTTTGAACACTCTTCGATGGAGCTTACCTTTACAATGACGACAGTGGACGCTAAAACGAGTAATGGAATAGTGAGCAAGAATCGAAAGATTTTTAAATTCGATTTTCAAACTTTTTGGATAACAGTTTTAGTAATAAAAAATAACGACGCCATATATACTTTATCTTTTACCAATGAAGTAGTCCGAATATTGTTACTAATATAATTTTGACATTATTATTGTAAACCTAATTAGATGTTTGTTTGATAACCTATATTGTCTACTGTTAGAAAGAAAAAGTAATAAGAAAGCCTTTAAAACAAGATATCGATGTCAAAATATTGTGCAATTTTTACTGTTATTAAAATAGTTTAGAGAATTGATTTGACATTGGCAAAATGAAAATAAATAGCAATTGTTTTTGACTACAAAAGTCATTATATTTTTGCTATAATGATATTTTGTCTTATTCTTTTCCTGCTAATTTCATCTGTTTCACTGACAGCTGTAAGTTTAGCTTATTTATTGGCAATTTTTCAAAGAGTAGATATAAGTTAACAGATAACGGTACCTTTACTTGAAAAACTCGGAAATATAGAAAAAAATTTTTTTTCTTATTTTACAACTTTTTCAGATTGAAGTATTTATTTTAGTTAGAATGAGAGTTATTGTTTTCTTTTTAACTCCTAAACTTTTATAAAATTTTGTTTATAAACATAAAAAATAATTTCCTACCAACTTAGTACCTTTGAAAGATATTTCACAATTATTTATTTTGGTTGAGTTATAATATAGTATTCAGTACTTTTCTTGTCTTGGTCTTCGTAAACTACTCATATGATACCCACTAAAAAAAAAATATAATTATATTTTTATTTTGCTAATGTTAAGCCACATAGTCCAGATGTTGTGAAATAGACTATACTTAATATAATAAATAGTATTACGACTGTTCTTTACTAACTTGATATGACAAAAAAACTTTTACTTTCATAATAATTGTGTATAAAATTCCTTTTAAAATTCATAAAATTATTTATTCAATGATTTATTCAAAGTAAAAACCTTACTTTGTTAGCCACAAATGCAACATTTTATTAAATAATTATGTAGGTATATTTGAAATGTATTTAAATAAATTTATTTATTTTTATCAGTTTCAAATTTAAATTTTTTGCTCAGTATTATCTTTAAAAGACTTTTTGAAAACAGTTTCTGTTTCTATTTTATTGAAATTTATATAACTATGTAATTAAAGTATCGCTATTTTATAAAGAAAATAAAACAAATGAGCGAGGTGTCCACTCATCGAAATAATTTCGATTGTTTTTTTTTTCTCTTGTTTAGTGTATCGTAATACAAATAGTTTGTTGTTTTCATTTTCCCTTTAACTATTTATTTGCTATGTATGTGATTTTGAATTATATTCTCTTTACGATTCAATGACAATATAATTATAACTACGCTATGCAGAACAATAATTTTTCTTTGTTTTAATTCGGTCAATTTGTAAAAATACCTACTGAATGTGTTTCGACGAATAAAAATATTGTGAACAATGTAAGTTTTTTTTCATTCGCTTCTACGACCTACGAAATGCCATAGTTATTGATATCAAGACCTGTTATTTATATATAATTTATATGAAAAACAACAACTGTTTAGTACACAGTTTCTTAGACAAATAAAAATTTTGCAAAAAAAAGTCACGTCAGCCTTACAACAAAAAATATAACAATTCTACGTTAAAATCTCGTCTTATTTTTACATATTATTAATAACTCCGGAAATTTCGACTGTGAGAGAAAACATTTTTTTTTCTCATAGTGGTATTTATGAACAGGTTCCTACTCCAATTAAATATATAAATAGCATAGCCTACCAATTTATTAACCTGTTCACCGCCACGAACTTGTATAAAAGCTCTTTATTTTAAGCTATACATATCTACATAAAAGCAAAATTATGTTATAAAAATAAATTTACTGTTACTCTGTTTAAAAATTCCGAATATTTTTGATAATGACTGAGCGCCAAGGACTTCTATAAAAATCGGGCAGTGATGCGACGCGAAAGTTGAAAAGGTTTGATTTCGCTCGTAATAAATCCTTGATTTTCCAATCTTATTATTATCGAAAATAATTTAATTTTGAGTTCTTTTTGAAACTTTTTTACCAATGAATGAAGTCGTCGTTAATATGAATGTTGTTTTGAAATGTTTGTAATTTTAAGTTCTCGGCAGTTTATCAACCTCGCCTATGGCCCAACTGACAATTCCGCCCCGAATGCATAAACAACATTATTCTATGGTGTCGAAATGTACAATCGACAAAGTTGAATCATGACCCATTTTGACAATAAATAGTTTGACTCCGTCAAATTGACAAAGATATTATATCGTTACCATGGATATGCATGTTTACGCGAGTGTGGATGTAATTGTAATGTATATAATTGAAGGTCTGTAAGAAAAAAACTTATAATGGGTCATAATTCAACTTTGTTGATATACTTAAGACTAGTTTCAACTAATCAAATTGCTTGAGTTATTAGCGATGCCGTCGTTTTGTAATACAGGACGTGGACTATCCAAATATTTGTTTGGTGCAGAGGCCTACTTGAGCTCTGCCATCTTGTCTGTTTATGGTGTGCAGATTAAAATTTAAACACCTCTTAAACACATTATAAATTATGTTTTTATTTACAAAATTTAATAATAGCATGCTCTTAGGGTCAGTTCACACCGAGATACATCGCGACGCGACGTGACGCTATGATACTTAAAATATCTTTTTCTAATACAGTAAGGTTTTGAGTTTCTAATAAAATGTGCGCGCAACATCGCTTCATGGTGCGAATTAACCCTAACATGTAAGAGTCCACAATCATTTTTATTTTAGTTAATTGTGAAAAGATATCAAACTATAGTCATCAGCTCCTATTTTCTAAGCTGATCTGCGCAGTCGTCGGCTTAAGCACCATGTCTATTTCGAACCTCATATTGTTCACGTTCGCACTTATTTTGAAACGACGAATGAAGTGCGAGAGAGTAACTTTCATTGAAATCATCGCATATGTTCTACCTGTAGAAAAAAAGTAAACTTTGGTAAGACTCTATGAAAGGAAATTGAAAAGGAAAGTACCAAAAACAAGTATTCTAACGCCCAAGCTATGCTAGCTACGACGAGATATACGACATATGAGCGATTGAAACAAATCAATGAAAGCTAACGTAATGGCTATACCGTATTACGAGTACTATCGTATATCAACGATACCACGCATAACTTATTTCGGTCGGGTTGAGACTGGGAGACCGAAGGGGCTGGAAGTTTAGCCTGAGCCTTAAAAAATAGGGCAACTCAAAATAATAATTGCCGAAAGCGTTAAAAAATAATACTATAACTGCAACAGTTGAATACATTAGGGGCTTGAAGCGCAGTACTTATTTTACGTGTGATATAATATTCAAAATAAATTTCATCTGCTATAAGTTGGTAGGTGGGAGCATCATTCCTCCTCTACTCTTCTGGCTGGGTGAGGGATTTATTTACAGTCTCCATAAACACCCCAACAGTTTGAACACAATACCCGCGATAACTACAACCAATAATAGAAAATCACTTCATACCTATACAAGACCGCTTCCCAATACTGAATCCGTAAAAAGCAGTGTTTCCTTGCGATGCTATAGCAGGATCAAACCATCGTTCAGGTTTGAATTCGTTGACGTCATCACCCCATAGGGCGTTGCGGTGTGTTCCCAATGTGAGGATCACGCATTGTGAGCCTGCTCGCATTGTATAGTTTTCTGGAAAATGTTTTAAAAAAAAAGTATAGTTCTCGAGCGGGTAGGAAACGTCTGATAGGTACATCCACAGGTTGTCAGCCTAGTTAAAGTCTTGTGAGTAGGAAGCTTACAGCGGGCTCATAGTCGAAACTTTGTCTGAACATTTTTTTTTTTAGGTGGTATAATCATCAAATGAGTCCTCCCGCCCTGGGTGAGGTGGAAGAGACCGTCAGACTCTTACTGACTAAAATCCACCAGTGTTCCTTCGGATGCCCTTTACGTTCCGGGGCCGCGGTATCCTGGGTTAAGAAAAAACCCGCGACCCCAGCAGGCATTTGGCGCGAAACAGGACGCGCCACCGACCCGGGCTTGGTCCTCGGTCGGACGGCAAGCTACCCATTACTCACCGTCTGCAAGCCCGCTCCGCCGCTGTGCCCTCTCCTGATCAGAGGGATTCGCGTTGGAGCGTCCACACGACAGGCTATTCGCATACGGGCAAAGAGACCTCTTAGGCACACAGTGGCCTAAGGGAGAGTTTTTGCCCGCATCACAGGGTGCACCGGCCCGAAAAACTAGTCTTCCCCCCGGACTTATCCAAGAGGGAACTCCAGTCCACGGGCGCACGTGGAGGTTTCCTGTCTTAGCACCCCAACTTTGTCATAACGTGTAATATTTTATTCTATTGCTCAAATAATAGAGCACAGTTGATACAGAACAGATTTAGCAATGATATAAAAAAGGTTGAAAAAGTGGCGATTTTAAAACTGATTCATCCACTCGTATTATTGAAAATAAATGGCAAGAAAGTGATCTCAGCCGAAAAAAAAAAAACTAAAATCAAGACGCGATGCAGCGCGCGTATTTCATCAAAGTGAATCAAATTCTACCTAAATTTAGTACACGAAAACATAGCTATAAGAAGAAAACATAGTTTCAAGAAGAAAACATAGTTATAAGAAGAAAACATAGTTTCAAGAAGAAAACATAGTTATAAGAAGAAAACATAGTTTCCAATATCGTCGAGTTGCGTCGCGTCTCAGTGTGAATTGACCCTAAAGGTACAAAATCATTCAACTTACTCAGTTTAGTATCATGTTCTACGTATCTAAGTAAAGCAGGTCCAATGGGCAAAACACGAAGAGCTTCCTTGATTACTGCCTCCATGTAGACCAGTTTTCTGATGTCGTCTTTTTCAATATCTCTATCTGGACCTATGACTTCCATTATTCTGAAAACAATTTGATTTATTTTGAAATCCGGATTTTTAATCTCATGAGCATAAGTACTTGTACTACGCGATCACTAGAAGGACGATCATGAAAACTGTCACATAGTATGTAAATTGCGTTTAGAAAAAAAGTACTTGTTTTTCAAATACTATTTGCATTCCCCAATAGTACTTAGGTGGTAAATTTAAAAAAGGTCATTATGGACCCCGTCGGGCGCAAAAATTTGCGCTTTGTTTATAAATTAGAAATACCAAATACGCGAATAAGACGTGGAGTTGCGGATACCAGCCCGTTATACAATGCAATAACTCGTATCTACGTTAGATGCGTGGTGTGGCGTTTGGATCATATTTGCGGGTCAAGCACAACCAGAAGTTGCCCAAAACAGGGATTTTGAAGGAGAAAAGGAAGCCAAGAAATGTGACTGAGAACAGAATACCAAAAAGTAAATCGGGATTATCTTGTTACTGTCAAGAGTATAATGAATCCCGTTATCGTTCACCAACTCGATGGATCGATCAGGTAAAGGAATCTTCCTCCTCTCAATTCATTATGGTGGTGAGGAAATGCACTAGACAGAAACCAGTGCATCATCCACTCTAGATACAACTCTGAAATTGACCCATTTCCTCAACACGAGAGGCCACAAAAGAATGAGCAAACTCTAGACAGACCTTTCTTTCTAGGAGGCGACCGTTCTGTGCCACCTAGAAAGGAAGATTGGCAATGTTCACTGAGGTTTGGGGGGAAATGCAATGCGCATAGATAGGTCACAACGCATGCGCCACCCTACGGATTGAGTAGGGGATGGGATATGGGGCAAATAGTGCATGTGTCCTTACTTTATGTGGACCTGTGTTAGATTTTCTCTATTGCGGGTAAACCTGCGATGTAGTTTGCATTTTTGAGTGTGGAGATTGGCATTTAATAAACAAAAAGCGATCTAATAGTAAACAGTCCCCAATATGATTTTTTTTATTCCAATTTTGTAGTTGTTTTCGAAGTCAAAAAAAAAATTGTATAGAAATAGAAGCCACCACTGAAATAAATAAATAGAGATGTGGGCAAAATAACCATGAGACGAACGCGAACGAGAAGCGAAAAGCTCTGGATCGCTACAGAGTCTATCCAAAAAGTGTGGTCTTAATTACGAATTTCAAACCATTTTGGGTAAAAGCTTAGAAAAGAATCATTCGAACGCGCGTGTAGGAGCGTCCGATGTACTGAATCCGGAGGTCGCAGGTTACCTCCGGATTCAGAACATACGACGCTCTTTCCAACCTAGCTACCGAGGTTCTTACCGACTGCAACGAATTCTTCAATTCATTTCTAAAGTTACAAGGTGATGGTTTTTGGGTTATTTTGAAGAATTTCAAATTGTATAATTTGTGGTCGAACAACGTAGTGTGATACAGCAGACCTGCTGTATGACCTTTTAAATAATTTATTTATGTTATCATACCACCATTTTGACCATGCCCTGGTCGACGGCGCGTCGTGTTCTACGCGCGCCTCAAAGAGTGTCAGCACAATGACGGGGCCCCCTCTCAGAGGACCAAAGCCTGTCTGGGTAGCGGGTCTTATTCCATTACCGTGACTCCGGAACATGAAGGGCTGTTTAAGGACTCCGTGGATTTTAGTTAGATAGGAGGGATAGGAGGACTGATTTTATGAATTTACCACGTTAAAAAAAATATCATCATGCTGGACTTTCATACTTACTCATCATACATCTTCTGTTGGACTTCAGGATAAGTTCCCAGTAGTACGAGGATAAAAGTTAGCGTATTCGACGTTGTATCGAAGCCTGCTACTAAAGCCGTGTCCAATTCTTCTTTTATCTCTTTTTCACTGAGAGTGTCATCATTTTTTAGCTCTAGTAGGAGGTTCAATAATGGCTTGTATCTTGCATCTGAAAAATCATTGTTATTGAAGGCTGAGTAAAAGGTAAGAGAAAAAAACATGTGGCACTCCCGAAACTGCCGCGGTGAAATTATTGCATGACATTTAAAAAAAAAAAAAAAAATCACCTTCTAAAAATTTATCATTTATTTAAAACTAGCGGCCCGTCCCGGCTTCACACGGGTGGAGGACCCGGTCTAAAACCCGGTCCCGATGTTTACAAACACAACAAAAAAACAATTATCCGAATCGGTCAAGCCGTTTTCATGTTATGTCGTGACAACGGAAAACGGGTTTCATTTTTATAATGTTTGTGTACTGTAATAAAAAACTACTTTATTGTATGAGAATTTTAAAAGTAGGTTTCATTGTGAAAACTCCTTTTGTAGCTGGCCGTTTAGAAACAGTAAGAAAAAGTAAATTGTCTTAATGACGGATATTTTTATGATTGCCGAAGTCTCCCAAACTGAATCGACGTTATAGGATGCGTGGTGTCAGGCAATGAGGTTTTACCAATTGAAATAAACTAATTAGTCCATTAGTCCGTTAGTCTCATCATCTTCAGCCTATAATTTTCCTGCTGAGATACAGGCCTCCTCTCTGTGAGAGTGAGAGGGCCATAATCCACAACGCTAGCCCAGCGTAGCTTGCTAGATGTCACATTTCTTCGAATTTTTACGAAGCAAAAGCTGGTAGCAAAACGGCCAAAAACACGTTTATCGTATGGGAGTCCACCTAAGTATTCATTTATTCTATTTTTTAGTACTAAGTATTATTGTTATAGCAACAGAAAATGAAAATTGTTGAATTCGAAAAAAATTGCATCATCTGTGAAAATTTAAACTGTCTATCTATGACGGTTCATGACTCATGGGCAGATAGCTAAGTCTAAATTTGGGGTATGGTTTAACAAAACTAAACTTTAATTAACCCAATTTTTTATTTTTTTTTATTTTAACATGTACTATAAAAACATGGTGGCAATATACACTGCCAGTTGGAGGTAAAGTATTTTTGTCTTATTTTTCTTTTAGATATTCTACAATGAGCCGGAATAAACCCATATCAGATGATCTCATTGCCCAGGAGTTGGAAGAAATGTTCGGAATTCCATATCGTGTCTGGTGATGCTGTTGGTTCTGCGTCACTCGGTAGTCTTGCGACTGAAGGAATTTGATGTTGTGGGGGTATTGGTGCAGATTTTGAGGCACTTTGAAGTCTTGAAGCTGAAGGACTCTGATGTGGGGTTACTGGTGTAGATCTCGAAGCGCTTTGGAGTCTGGGGAGTGAAAGACTTTGACAAGTTGATGAAGATGGTGACGATATTGCCGTAGAACTAAGTAAAACATCATCATTCACATCATCATTTCTTCCAACTCCTGGGCAATGAGATCTTTTGATATGGGTTTATTCTGGCTCATTGTAGATAGTGTAAAAGAAAAATAAGACAAAAATATTTTACCTCCAACTGGCAGTGTACATTATATTGCCACCATGTATGTAGTACGAATTGATAGTGGCATATATATAGCCACCATAGAAAAATGGATTCTAAATAAACTGCGACGACTTTTTTTGAAAATAATGATACTATCGTCTTCGATACTAATTTTTTTAGTAAAAAAAGAAGGTCACTTACATTTGTATCTGTAAGATTGATGAGATATTCTTAAATTAATTTTGAAGTCACGAAAAGCGGGAACTTTTTTTTACCAAGTGTCAAAAAAAAAATTGCGTATGGTTGGCACCCCTGGTTTTTTTCTTAATACAGAGGTATACATTCAGCTACATATTAGTAACGATTCCAGTATAAGAATGGAATAAACTTCTCGATTTAATATGCCTATTAGATGGTGGCACGTATATTGCCGTCATCGGTAAAAGGGTTATAGGCCCACGTTGAGCCGGTATGGTATGTTCCCTTAAAACATCTATAGTAAAAATACATAGGTGTTACCTGTTGTTGACCACTCGTAAGATACTTTCTCTGTGGAATTTTTCAAATCTTCCTTTTTTCTCTTTATTACCTTGAAAATTGTAAAAATTCCAAATTAACACTATTACTTGACAAAAAATATTCAAATTAGGCGTGACGAAGAAAAAGCAGTATTTTATTTTATTGATGCGATGATTAAGTAATATCGCTGCTTAAATTCAAAACGGCCGCAAATCGAAATTTCACTTTTTTACAGGAGAGCCCATCAAAGTTTTCATTTCGGTTTTTGTTTATTATTTTTATTAATAAACGTCGTATATCTATGTACTATAATTATATCATCTGATGTATATTTCAAGCCTCTATTTGATTGCAATTTGATATTTTGTGTAAGATTACCCAATCAATAAATAAATCACATTAAGTCCCTTTTGATTATAAAAAAAGATATTTAATATTTATGAATTTTATAAATAAAGCAGCCATATTACCACTTTGGAAGTGTCTCTCGCGCAAACTGATCAGTTTAGAAAAAAATGATGTTAGTAACCTCAATATCATTTTTAAAGACCTATCTATAGATACCCCACACGTATGGGTTTGGTGAAAAAGATTTTTTTGACATTTAATTCTAAGTACTGAGAACCCCCATTTTTTCTATTATTTTTTTATTTTTGTGTGAAAATCTTAATACGATTCTCATAATACATCTATTTACCAAGTTACAACAGGATAGCTCATATACTAAAAAAGTGGCTGTGACATACGGACGGACATGACGAATCTACAAGGTTTCCGTTTTGTGCCATTTCGCTATGGAACCCTATAAAGGGTGATAACACAAGGATAACAAAGGGTTGAAGAATTATAGAACAATCTCACTTCTGTCCCATGCACACAACAAGATGTTATCGAGAGTCAATACGAACCGTTTCTAACGCAGGTTTGGTGACTTCCAGCCTCCCGAACAAGCCGGTTTACAAAAAGGTTTTAGTATCATAGACCACATACACACGCTCCACCAGATTATAAGGAAGACAGAGGAGTATATCGGCTATTATATCTATTGTTTGTGGACTATGAGAAAGCCTTTGATTCAATCGAAACCTGGGCAGTATTGCAGTCCAACGATTTCATTTCGACTATTGGTGTATCGAAGAGTTGGAGTGTTTATTTGGAAATGGCACCATTTCCATCCGACTTTAGGAAGAGAGCACGAAACCAATCCAATTACAGAAAGAGGTGAGACAGGGAGACATTGTTTCTCCGAAACTGTTCACGAACGTTTCCTAACAGGTCGGACTTCAAATGAACATGGATAAGACAAAAATCATGTCAAATGTCCATGTGGCACCCTAACCGATTGTTGTTGGGAATATTACTACTCTTGAAAATATAGGCCATTATACTTACCTTGAACAGATTGTTCAGTTAGGTAGATCCAACTTCGACAAAGAGGGCGCCCGAAGAATGCAACTCTGATGGACAGTGTTTGGGAAGCTACGTGATATTATCTTCTCGTCGAGTATCTCACAGTGTCTTACGATATGGGTGTTTAAAAAAGTATGTTGCCAGTGAGGACATACGGCTCTGAACAGTGGTAGTTGATAGAGACTAAGAGTCACTTAACGAACAATGGAAAGAGCTAGGCTTTAAGTTTCTTTACGGAATAAAATCCGGAACAACGATATTCGGCAAAGAATCAGAGTCATCCAAATAGATCGTAAAATTTGGGAGTTGAAGTGGCAATGGGTATAAAGGATAAGCCACATATTATGCTTATAGTACTGATAACCTATGGCGAAGAAAAGACCTCCGGTGGCGACCACGGACCGGAAGACGTGTAATAACTTACAAATTATATTTTCACATTTTGTAATAATTTAAAAGTTCGTTGTTTACATTTTCACGAATACAACTAATTCTTGATTATTTCCTAAATGCACAGATCGATTACATGATTCAAAAGGATAAAATATCGTTAAAATATCTCAACAAACAAGTTGCTCTCTTAATACTAAAAAATAATATCATTAATACAAAGAGTTAATAGTGTGCGTATCAACAAAGAAACTAAGATTGCGAACTAAGAGTACGTGCGTCCATTCTCGATCGCCTACTCTGGTGGATCCACCGCGCTTCGATATGTTTTTATAAAGCTGGTTTAAATTGTAATTACTGTGTTAAGTTTAAAATTTAAATATAATTTATAGATTTGTTTAAATAAATACTGGCACTATCACCATACTTCTATATGCAAAACAGAAGCATTCCAAAATACTGCACTTTTCCTTAAAAGAGTAATAATAAAACACGATTTATTCAAACTTAAAATGGACATATCACAAAATACGGCACTTTTCCTTACAAGATTATGATACACTTACATGTAATTTTAAAACAATACGGTTGTATTTTGAAATGTGGCCCTTTTTCACATAAAAAACGTGCGCTCCCGCTGGCTGCAGGGTCGCAACCCGAAATATGGCGGCTTTGATCTGAAGTTAACCACCTAAGTGACAAAATGGAAAAAGGGCGGTTGTGCAATTTGCTCATTTCTAATGCGAAAATACTAGGTGTCTTTTTGGAATATAAAAATATAGGCAGAATTGATACGATTTTTGCATTAAAAACGATTTGAAAAAATTTCGAATTGTGGCCGTTTTGAATTTAAGCAGCGATATGTAGGTACTGTGTCACAAAGTAAAAAGATTTATAATCTATCGTTTACATTTGCGTAGCTTTCTCCTCGTTAGTATCTGCTAAAGTTATATTTTTAGGCTTGAATAATACGATTAACAGGAAACATTTTTTTATTTTCTTACACTAATTAATGCTTAAAAGGCATAAAGCCTTTGTCAAACTGTCAGGCGAAACGAATGCGTGCCGAAGCGTTTTTGTTTGTAATGTATGGAATTGTTTGAAACCAGTCACATAGTTTATCGGACCGCTTTTGTTTTTCAATGTGACTGGATTCAAACAATTCCATACATTACAAAATACCTCGCCTATCTGTTTGACAAAGGCTTAATAGATAGTTACTTTGTGTGTGGTTGTTTGTGTGTACGCATTAAAATGAGAATATAACTCACAAACTCACCCGGTTAGCAATATCATCCAAATGTTTAAGCAGACGTTGCTCCTTACTCTTCAACCCAGTCATCCTGAAGATGAAGTCACTATGGAGCCATATATTTTGGAACCTATGGATCACCATGTTCATCAGTTGGTCTGCCGACGCCATATATTCTCGGGCAAAGTCGTTTACGTTGTCATCGGCGAGACCGAATGCTGTTCCTGTAATCAATGCCAAGTATTTTCTTAAAAGCACAGTCAGTGTAGGAAGGAAGAATAAAAATATTTAATAAAAAAATATCAAGACAGGATTGCAAGGTGAAATAATAAACTGGCCAAATACGTTTCAGACCATGCTTACCAAAAATAACATTCAAAGTAGGCATAATATATAAGACAACAAAAAAGGTTCGTAAAATTCGTAGCCGACGAAGTCTTTACCCAGTAGACGCCTTTAGATCAAGTGAGTGAATTTAGACAAAGGCCATGCAATAATTGTATGCAACTTGAACAAACCTGCATACAAGTTACAAGTAGTTTGGACTTGTTCATTTTGTCAAAAGGACAAACCAAAATAAAATAAACGTATATTCATACTTACGACTAACAGTCTGAAAAGCGATGAGCCGTAAATACGAGAGGATCTCGAAGGGTCCATTCCCAACCTTTGGTTCCACTTCAGCTATAAACTGCTTAGCCATAAGGTTGAAAACCCCGAGGAAGTTGTGTATGACTGGCACGGAGAACGCTGGGCTTAGTAGCTTGCGATGACGTTGCCATAATGCTCCTGTTATAGACCAGATGAACATATTATCAATCATTTGTGTCACCTTTAGTTTTTGGGTCATACCTTCAAAAACCGCGATTTTTTGGGGATAAGACTGAGCAGTGTTGGATTCGTACCTCATTAAAACCACCCCGGTGATCACCATCTGCACATGGAGGAGGGAATCACTCAAGAACTGTGCAACGCCTTTTATGGTACTGTTAAACACGACAGTACGTCTACATTATTTTCGTCATTTATGTTGCTACTTTAAAACACTGACCAAGTAAATATCTGTCATAAAAATCCATTATTGCTCTTTCAAACCTAACAATGAAACTCATGAAGGCTTCATCTCTGGTATAGCATTTGCAAACGAGTTACCAATGGCCATAACTAAATATGAAAAAAATACAAAGCTTCATCACTATCATTTTACCTGAAGTATAATATACTGTCCTTAGACAGCATCAAAACACATTCAGATTTTCAAAACCGATGTACACCGTAATAGTACGTAACAATACGAAGTACAGCGATTTTGAAAATCTGAATGTGGTCAGCAACTTTTGATGCTGACTGTACATGAGCTTTCTACAAGAATTACTACATTACAAACGGTCTTCGAACATTACACCTTCCTGGTTCCACTAGGTTGCTAGTAGTTCCAAACAAGAAAAGTGAGTGTATAAAAACGTGGGAAAATACAGCCTAATTGGCAGTGGTCATTCATAACGCGAGCAACATGTGTCTTGTCCACTGCCACTGAAGTATTATAAATCTTTTGAAATTACTTATAAATTATAAGCTTACCTGAAGACGTCAGTAGTCCATTTCCCAACCATGTTCTGACGTAGTCATAAATAAAATGTTTATGCAAACATGTATTTGCGACTGTCAAAGCGTCCTCAGGATCCGTGATCACTGAAATATTTTATACAAGGCTTTATTTATTTATACTTATAGAAATCGGTTCAGTCTATCAAAAGATATTTGAATGTAAAGTGTTTCACAAGTAAAATTAAGGGAGCACTTTGGTCTCACACATTGATTTTGTGCGTCAGTCGCGCGATCTAACTTCGAATAGAAAAACTATGTGTACATTATTCAAATAACTGGAATGGATCGGAATGGATCGGAATGGATCGGAAAACAAATACATTGTTCAATTCCGACATCCACGCGGACGAAGTCGCGGGCACAGCTAGTAAATAAATAACAGCTCTTTTTACGTGAATTTACAGTAAAACACCGACTCCTAGGTCACTGGGTTTCCCTAGTTTAGCTATTTTTGTGCAGTCTTTTCTGAAAACTGAATGTATTTACAAAAAACATTAACATTTTTTTATATATTGTCGATTACTATCCTATTGGTGACCAACAGCATCATTATAATTTCAAATCAGAATCACCCGCTGTTTTCATGGGCCTCTCAATTTTCTTATGTCATCGTATGTCTTAGTTATGTACGTTTCTTATTCATCAACACGTCACCTAATGACTATTAAAATCAAATTTAGTATTTAATGGGGATCTAAGTGCTTTCCTATGTACCTATTGTGAGTATTATTTTACTGCATAATGAAGAAATCAGGGGAGGGCTGCAGTTGTCCCCTGCGCCTACTTGGGTGTTTGTGCACTACACGGAATTTTCCTGTCCGGCAGTAAGATTTACTTACATCAACTTTCATTGAGAATTAATTGACAATTGTAAGAAATCGGACTGCCATGCCGGACGTTAAGATTCCTTGTAGTGCACAAACGCCCTAAGCCTAAATCTACGTGTTTTTCTTACAACTTTGAACACCGTTTGGGTTAATGATAATCCTAAACATAATGAACCTAACGAATTTTAGAACAGCAGTGATAATTTGGTAACAAGATCTCGAAATTTGTTACACTCCTACAACTATTTTACCAGGTTCTAAGAGCCTAGAAACAGGGTTTAAAATTCCTAGACTTTCAAAGCCCTCTAGACATATTATCACCCACTGAAGTTACCTTCCTTTACAATGAAGGATTGATAAACTTTACTTCCTCATGAAGTGCTGAGATACTTGAGTATTTATTTGTAATGAGAAATGAGAAATTTTAGCCCCTTCGTACACAATGCGACGCAAGTCTCCGATACCTTGCGACTTTAACATCCATTGACACGTGCCTGTGTACGAACCTCTATGGATTTGTATTGCGATAGTCGCCTGGATACCAAAGTCGTAAGGTATCGGAGACCTGCGTCGCCTCGCAGGGGTGACATCACTGAAAAACAAAACGAGAGCGTTTTAGCGAGCATTCCAACGTGCGTTCTAGTGAGATTTTCACCGAGTCGACTTTCAAGTTTGACATCTTCATGAATAAAGATGTTTTTGACGACCATGGATAAAAGCAATCATCAATCAGCATCGCTAGAAAGATCGTAAAAACGTCGTAGCGATGTTTGGCTCTATGATTGGCTCTGTTCGTTATACAGTTCGACAAAATTAAAAAAGGCGAATGTTCTATGTTTTGTTAAAAATGAATGATCAAGACTATCATCACCCATCCATCCAAACTGCTGACTGGTGAACTCGACATGATGTATATTATGTGTGCTTGATACTTCTCGGTCTTTTTCAGTCTTGTGTAGGCCTTAAAATAATTGTATGGGTATAGTGGATGTAAACCTCGCAGTAATAACAATGAAAAAAAAAGATGGAGAAATAGAAAAATTTGCTTGTCAAGTCTTAGGCAAATGACACTTCTGGTAGCAGTAATCGGGCAAAAGTGAGAATGGTTGCGTCTTTTTTTTGGGACAAACCCACCATACTATTCCCAAACCACTGCAACTCCTGAAAACCAGAATCAACAGTGGCAACCACCAGAAAAGCGCCGAGACAATAAAGCTCGACGTGTCCCGGAGAATTAATTTACCTGTCTTGGAACCTGCAACGAAATTAATCAGAAAAGAATATTGGAGAGTAGGACAAAACTATTATATTTCCACTTCCCTCTATGCAAGCAGAAGACAGAACAAAACAAGGTCAATAGGCACAAAGGTACATTACAACTGGGAGAAGCCCAGTTGCCTAGCACCACGGGTAAAAATGACTACTAATATTAATGGGTCCTAAATTGTGAGGAGGTATTCCACTTAGGGCACCTGCTGACAATGGCACCTGAGCAACTGGTACCTTATCATTCGACATAAGGTTCCTGTCAAAATTTTTCGCAGGTGCCAGGTGCCCTAAGTGGAATACCTCTTGTGAGGAGGTATTCCACTTAGGGCACCTGCTGCTATATTTCATTCCAATAATAGGTTGCAACTTACCGTAATAAATCTGGGTGCCAATTTGAGCATGCATAACACCGCCATTTTTCATACATTCTTCAGTCATCTGATTCAGTAAGTCCCATATTTCTAGAAAAAAAAAGCCTGTATGAATATTGAACTTAATCACGCCAGAAACTTGGTACAAAGATAGGCAGGTCACTTATGGTATCATGTTCTTGTGGAATAGTTTTCGACATACTCGTGGTGGTTTTGTGGTAAAAACATCAGATGAGTCCTCCCACCCAGGGTGACTCAAAGTCGGCTCCATATTGGGCCTTTTTTTATCGTGGTAAAATCATCAAATTAGGCCTCCCACCCCGGGCAGGGCGGGAGGGACTGACAGACTTGTACTGACTAAAATCCACGGTGTCCTTCAATAGCCCTTTATGTTCCCTGGGCCTAGACTCATATTTCACTAAGCTACAAAAAGATCCTTCACGTTTTTGTAATGAAACCTCCTTTTGTAATGTATCCTCTACAGTGAAATGCGAAAGCCTTAGCTAAACAAAGGATCATGCTAAAGATTTAAATGTCTTTTCCGGAATAATAAAATATGTTTTTGGTAAATCAACATACTTGTCGTATCACCACTAAACAAATGCGTATGCCCAATAATTGGGATACCACCGGGCATTGGTGGTGGGAGTGGATGTGCCCTCCTCCAGTATGCCCGCCATGCAACAACAGCGCAGGCGCACCAGACTACACACAACAACAACACACTAAACATTGTGACATACTGGTTGGAACACAAAACCTTACAAGTTTTATGAATTCACAATTTTGGCCTTGAATTTTTTCAGTTATTTTTTTATTATAATATTCATTCAGGCACAACAATTGTAAGAGCTGAGACATCAAACGAAATCACTTTTTTATATGTAAAAATAGTAAAATATCTGATAGTTTTTCCAATTTCCAACATACAACTTTTCAATTAAAGTAGTAAGTTAATAACCACAAAAATACTATTAATATAAAGGCTCACACAAAGAGCGTCATAAAATTCATCCACATCACTGTCAACGGGATAAGTGCCCAACCTGCCGCTGGTCGCATAAAAGCTGTCTACACACCGAAGCCGGTAAGGCCTCATTTTGTCGATCTTGCATTGTCCAGTCTCACAACTTCTAAAGCCGCTGGGTTCGGACTTTGCTGTGTAGACAGCTTTACCACATTGGCCGGCAATGCTGATTAAATCGCCAAGATTTTTTTTTTACCTGGAAGGCAATTCTTGAGGCATGCTGAAAACTTGCTCAATACTTATTCAATTATCCCTAAACACATAAACGAAACTAGATGTATCTAAAAATGCAATTATTTGGTCCCAAAAAGTGTTTTTGGCATTTCGAAACCACAGCCAAGTCTGTATTTATTTGTTTAGAGGTAATTGAAGAATTTTTGAACAAGAAAGTTTTCTGCGCCTCAAGCACTTCTCCAAATTATCAAACAGCTCTTAGGCCATCTGGACACTCGAGGAGTCGACTATACGTTTAGCAAGTTGTTATAATAAAATGGTAATGAAATGATTACTTAAATAATAAAAGATGTACGCAAATGTGTAAATACTTTATTAATTCTGCAATTATGTAAATAAATGTGATGTATAACCTACATAACTTTGTCATTAGAATGTTAATGTTGCATTTTTGTCAAGGTTAGGTGTCAGTTGTTTCACATCATAATTATAATAGGCCTACTATTTTGAAAATAATGTTGCCTCACACTAGAAATTTTCTCCTGCTTTGTAGGTGCGTAATGCGTATATATAAATATTTATACTCACTTATCAAATCAAATAATTATTGATTCGACACGAAGTTGATGGAATCTTTGATTTCGGTTTTTGGTTTGTAAAACTCGTTCGTTTTATTATTCAATAAATTGATTACAGTGAGAATCTATAAATTTCTGCCTACATCTACATTAAAGATTTAGTTTTGGATTAATTTTTTGTTTCTTTGTCTATACTAATATTATAAAGAGGTAAAATTGTTTGTTTGTTTGTTTGTATGTAATGGGTAATCTCCGAAAGTAATGAACCGATTTTGAAAATTGTTTCACTGGTAGAAAGCTACATTATCCCTGAGTGCTATAGGCTATAAATTATAAAGATATCATGCATATTAGCTGAACTATCTCAAGTTTTGTTTAGCCGGGCGGAAAAAAATTGCTCTTCTAACAGAGTTATTAGCATGCGCTGCCTTAACAGTTGCTTAAAATTGAAAATAATGTACGGCAAAAATGTCCGCTTTGAATAGTTCTACAATAAAGTCCGCGATACCATATTTCTATCTTTTATGTTTTAGAAGACATAGTAGCTTTTACGAGTTAAAAAAAGTATTTTTCGTCATACTTACCTTTGGACGGTTTTTTAATGAACTACATATTAAACCTTATCCAAAAAAATATTATTGTGATCACAAGAACATCATAGAGATATGATTTGCCCCAAACAGTATGTCAATTGGTTAAATAATTTCGAAGATAACATAAAATTACTAAATCGCAAAATGCCGCCGTCCATTCTCGAAAGCACATTATACCTTTGGACGGTTTTTTAATCAACTAAATATTAAATCTTAACAAAAAAAATATTATAATGATCACAAGCACATCACAGAGATACGATTGGCAAAAACAGTAAGTAAATTGGTTAAATAGTTTCGAAGATAATAATATATAAAATTACTAAATCGCAAAATGCCGCCGTCCATTCGCGAACCGCATTAGAACATGCTTTGTACGGACGTTTTATCCATTGGATCATCGCAAACGATGGCCCACCTTCTCAATTATTGTACTCTTTGTAATTCCACCTGCTCTCTAAGGGATCTATCCGGGGTCACCACCAACGCCGCAGAGGCAGAGTTTTGGTCGAAACATACAATATAAAGGAATCATCGACACGACAAAGAAAGATCCATTGGATGGCGTTGTGCAATTACGCGTTGGTCTTTTTTTAATGTAGTAAAATCATCAAATGAGTCCTGAGCCCTGGGTGAGGCGGACTGTCAGACTCTTACTGACTAAAAACCACCCATGTTCCTTTCGATGCCCTGTACGTTCCGGGGCCGCGGTATCCTGGGTTAAGAAAAAACCCGCGACCCCAGCAGGCATTTGGCGCGAAACACGGCGCACTACCGACCCGGGCTTGGTCCTCGGTCGGACGGCGAGCCACACATTACTCCGCCCGCTCCGCCGCTGTGCCCTCTGCTGATCAGAGGGACACGCGTTGGAGCGTTCACACGACATGCTATTCACATAGGGGCAAAGAGACCCCTTAGGCACACAGTGCCTAAGGAAGAGTTTTTGACGGGCGCACGTGGAGGTTTCCTGTCTTAGCAGTCTTTAAAATTGTTTTGATTGCTCGGTTTCTTAAAACACAAAACACGGTTTCTTTGAATTCGAAGCTGTGGTATTTATGTTTTTGGGATATCGGACAGTTTCAGCGATTGTTTACCATGCCTAAAAGGAAATAACAACACCGATATACCGACAGACATCCCAGACAAAGCAACTCGAGTACGCCGTATGGAAAAGTCTGCTCTTGAAAATCATCAGCGCCACTCGAGGAATAGAGAAAATATTTCGCAAGCACGCGCTGGGGAATCTAGCTCCGAGCGTTCACAGCGTCTTGCCAACCAAAGCTGGAGAACATCGAGAACACCTAGCGCTGAGCGCTCGCAGATGCTTGCTCCCCTCTTTGAGGAGTGGCTGGATAGACCCCACGGTGTCCTCATCTACCGCTTGACACAGGTCCTCACCGGACATGGATGCTTCGAGAGGTACGTGTGTCTGATAAAGAAGGAGGAAACGCCCGAGTGTCACCACTAGGAGGACCGCCCGGAGGACACGGTGGAGCATACGATGCAGGACTGCCCTGTCCTCACGCAGGGGATAGGCGGAGACCTCTTATAGGTGAGAGAGAGGACAGCATCCTCCCTCCACCCCAGCCGTAGTAGTAGACGCCCACGGCGACGGATGTCGCGGGACGATCATCGGGCATGCGGGCTTCGAGTAAAGGGCAACTCACTGTCCGACCATGGACCATGCCCGAGTCGACGGCACGTTGTGTTCCACACGCGCCTCAAAGAGTGTCAGGATAATGACGGGACCCTATCGAGGGCCATAGCCTAGCCAGGGTTGCGGCACATACGTATACCGCGACTCCGGTATTCAAAGGGCAACCGAAGAACACCGTGGATTTAAGTCAGTACAAGTCTGACCGTCCCCCCTCCCACTCTGCCCGGGTTGGGAGGACTCATTTGATGTCACGAAAAAAAAAGCCAAAGTGCGAGAACATCGCAGGCCCGTGCTCGGGAATCTAGCGCTGAACGTGCGCAGCATCTCAGTGATTTAAAGCAGCATATCTCAGCAACAAGGGATAGGGACACTCGCGCTGAGCGCTCGCAGTGGCTCGCTAACCAAACAATGAGAACATCGCAGGCGCGTGCTCGGGAATCTAACGTTGAACATGAGCAACGCCTAGCAACAGAAAGTCGGCTGGCGGTTACTGTCAGTATGCAACAAAAACATAATCCTCCTTCTGGCAGTCAGGAAATAAATCATAGCACTCGGCACTCAGTACTACCCGAACCACACTCATCATTTCATCACAAGTTAAAATTTTTACCGCCCAACGAAGTAGGCAAGGGTCAGCTAGTAAATGATAAACTCAAAAAATATTTAGTAGACAAATTAAAAATAATATACGAACTAAAAAAAAATATACGAACTAAAAAAAAGAGTTTAAAGTAAAAATGATGGGCACTGTTTTTTTTTCTTTTATTATGTCAGTTAATATTTACAAAGATAAAACTCATAAAAATATGGCGTCTGTAATTTTTTTTTGAAAATTTTCTGACGGATTAATTAATTTTTTCCCACGTTTTTTATCACTTTTTTAGTACCCAAACTTATATACAGCGGAAAGTACATTATCTAAAAAAAATTTGGACGACGAAGTCGCGGGCGGAATGCTAGTCAGTCATAAAACGGCCGTTTTCGTCGTTAAGTTTACGCTTTCTTGTTGTAATTATATTAATTAGTGTGAATGGTTGTTGACCCACTTTGAGTACTTTTGTGCGATTGCAATGTGGTGGTTTACGCAAGTGACAGATGGTTCCCACTAGTCGGGGATGGAGCCAGTTTTAGCACTCTATACGACATTGATGAAGATTTTGTTAAGATGTTTTTAGAATAATTAATTAAAAAAAAACTACAACAATAAATTAATTAAACCTAATTATATAACAAACAAAGAACAAGAAAAACTGTACATAAACTAAATATATATAAATATTACAAGGCATCGAAATATTCCTCCTCAACGCTGTAGCCGGTATTGTGCCCTGAGCTGCGTTACCTCTTAATAATAATAAATAATTTATAATTTTAAAAATATCTTGGAAAAATGAGAATTCGACGAATTGAGAACTTCACATTGAGAGGTTAAAAATTGATTGAAGAATCCCTGTGCACAGTAGGCCTGAACCTCGATTCCTCCGTCGTCATTTCGGATAAAGCGTCGGATGTACATATTTGAATCTGTAGATCACAAATTCAAATTTTTCTTTTCATAAAGTTTCAATCGAGAACCTGTTTTTTTTTGAAAGTAGATAATAAAAGAAAGCCAAGGAAATAATTTTTTTCAACCATCCTTTCGAAGTCAAACAGCTTTTATTGTAATCTGTGATGTCGGTGCGTAGCGGTTTCAGTTTATTTTATTAACCGATTTCAAAAAAAGAGGAGGTTCTTAATTCGGTCGGTATTTTATTTTTATTATGTTAAGTGAGATCCCTCCATTAAGCCTCATTTAGACGTAGCAAGAACTCGCAGAAAAGTTTCACTAGATTGCGGTATTTGTTTGATCAACCGAATTCGTTGAACCTTTAAAGTCCGCAATGTAACGTAACTTGCGTGCGAGTTCCTGCATAGTCTAAATTAAGCTTTATAGTCCAGATCTTTGCTTATGGGTTATTTGAATGAAAAATAATAAACTTCATAGGTATTTCAAAACTTGAGAAGTGAAAAAGCGAAAAACTGGACTATTTTAAAATGTGTTACATAACCATCTTCAACAATGTACCTATAGGCAGGCATGAATAATTTGGAGCGTGGAGCGATTGCCGACATAATGTCAATAGTGCCATTGTTCGGCCTGAGGGACTGTCGCTTGGGTTGGTTTAAAAAAAAAAACTATTGTAACATAAATAGAATCATTTTAATCTTACGAATTTTCTTAAGAAATTATGTACTAATACATAACGCATAAAATTAAAGCAAGAAACTTTATGTAAAAACAAGTTTTGGTCAAGTATTCTAACCTAACCTAACCCACTATAAAATCTTGAAATAGTAAACTTGAACAGAATTTGATGCAAATATATTTAGATTCATTGATGGTTCTAAATATGCTAGAACCCGTAATGTTTCTTGACTAACATATGAAAAAAATCTTTTTGAAAAAAAAAGGACCCGTCTTCAACCCCAAACACAAAAGATGGTTAAAATGACTGTCCTTCCGATTTGTTTTTTTTTTTTTTTTTTTAATATTCATCAAAAATCTTCGCTTAAACGGTTTTTAACGTTATTTAAAAACAAAAAAACATTTTTAAAGTCACTTAAAATTGAAGGCCATTTACAAAATTCTAACTACTTACTTCAGATTATATGAAATATTTAAAAATACCCACTACAGGCCATACCATTTACAGGCCAGTGATCGACTTACGAATTAAAAGGGTGTACTCCTTCCTAAATTCAGTATCCGATAGTTAGGATACGATTTAGGATAAGAAATTTAGTTGCCGAAGCTCGTGATTACACGTACTAAATCGTGTCCTAAGTATGACGCTACTCATCCTAAATGCGATTTCGCTTTCTGAATTCAGGACATCCTAATTAGCGGTTCTTAAATTTTGGAAGGTATGATACCCCATTTAAGCAGATTACGCATTTTAGACAATGGAATCGTGTTGGAATGGCGTATTTATGAAAATCGCAGACTAGGGCCCCAGATAAATAGGGAGTCTAAAAAGGACACCAATGAAAAAAATATTCCATCATTCATTCCATTTTATGAATTTCATCTCGAGATGATAAAGCCATATGCAGTAAAAAATTGCTTTAAACCTTGCAGGGTGCTTGCTTGATGGCACGTGAAATATTTTGGACACGCCATTGATTTACTGATTTCCCAAAAAATCATTTTGTCTACATCACTTTTTGATGGCACACCTGTGGCTGCAATAATTTTAATTTTCCAAAAAAATGGCTTTTCAAAAGCTCGCCACCAAAATTTAACAAAAATCTTATTAACCGTAGCCAGTGCCAGCCAATTCGGGTTGGTAGATGTCGAGTGTCTCCGATATTTTTAATCTCGGTCCTAAGACACTAGTTTCGTAGCGATGTTTTCTTTCACCACTGGATGATGAAATAAGTAACACAATGTAATCTGCCTTGTTGGGTTCAAACCTACAACCTACAACTCGTAAGTCGTAGCCGTTACTACTGGGCCGCCACTGCTCGCAATGATCTAAGCCCCTTCGTACATTAGGCGACAAAAGTCTCCGATACCTTACGACTTTGGTTTCCAGGTGACTATCGCAATACAAATCTACAGAGGTTCGTACACAGACACGCGTCAATGTATGTCAAAGTCGTAAGGTATTAGAGACTTGCGTCGCTTAGTATACGAAGGGGCTAACAGAGTATCTATTAATCTCCGTCTCAAAAATTCAATCAAAACCATTTATATATAATTTATTCCTAAAGCCGCAACATCAGGACAAATTAATATTTCAAAATCAATAGTTAGGTATAATTATTTGTTATTATATCGAAACGTTTTATTACTCTGAACTTTCTATGCCTCGCTTGATTATAATTCGAGTATCGAATAGGCTGGACGTAACTTTTTAATCGATTATATAAAAAAAGGGTTTAAGGTCAACATCTTGTTGCAAGATAGTCTTGTGTTTGTTTTTCAAAATGTTCATTGTATTTTTATAATTTTTTTTATTGTAATTTCCATATAGTATTTTATCTTAATTACTATTTTTAAGATATATTGTATGAAACTAGTGAATATTACAATGAAGATACAACGTTACTTGTCAATTTATTAACTCTTTTATTTATTTACAAGCAAATGAAACCTATTTTATGCACATAATATATTTCCAACGTTACTTTTTTTGGGAAAATATGCCAATTTACGTTTTTACACACATTTAACATTAACGCAATTTTAGTGAAATAGCTGCCATGTGTTTGTTACTTTTTTGATAATTTAGGCGTATTTTTGATGGGTTTGTTCTGAGCTAAGAAGAGGCCAGGACTGGAACGAGGTCACCCAGAAAAAACTGGAACTACTGTGCACAGAACAGACCCTGGACTCCGACAGCTTAGTGGTCGCGATAGAGCAAAAAATCTCATGATTTATTAAATAAAAAAAAAAATTACTTTCACACAATTTATTTTCTAATCTATCTGTGATGTTTTTATTACTATTATTTATTTGTAATAATATTTTCCACACGAGATTGTCTTTTAAAAATTCCGGGAAAAATCATAATATTATTAATATCAAGATTTCGATGCAAGTGCTAACCTCTGCTAATGACACAGTATCTAGATGGTGGGTGGTCCTGGCGAGGCCTACCATCGCCATTTATTTTCATTACGTTTACTTCACGCATTCGTGCTAGCGCCACTGTATGATAATTTATTGAGTCATCATTGCCTGTTAAACACTTCACTGCACTGATTTCGTAGGAAACTTCGTAACTACACCAACTTACGCTATTCGAGTGCAAGACAAACGTTGTAAAGTAAAATTATGCGAAGTACGTATAAAACAGGTTTCATGACCAATTTTTTTTTATGCTAACGATGCCGTTGTTGTATCTTATTAGTAGGTACTTGATTATAATTTTGAAACATTTTTGGGTTCCGTTTGTCGAAAAAAAATGGAAGGCTTTTTGTGTCACTTTTTTGTCCATCTGTCCAAACATCCTTTTTCGCAAGAACCCGTGGTAGTATTAAGCTGAAACTGAATTTAATATCAAATACAGATAGCGCGCGAGTTGAATGCAGTCGGGGTCTGAGGTGAAGAGCCCCCCGCTACCCGCACGCCCCACCTCACGCGCCTGCAGTGTAGTACTTTGCCATACTTGTCAACAGCACTACCGCATTCCTAAGCTCTGCATTCAACTCGCGCGCTTAGTGTACTTATGTCTTCTACAATTTTTCTTATCATGGCAAAATTTTAAAATGAGTCCTCATTCCTACACTGTCGGACTTGTACTGACACAGTGATCTCTCAATAGCTCTTTACGTTTCAGGGTCATGGTTATCTGATGAAAGTTATGAGATGGTCTCGCGATCCAGATCTATTCCTTGGAAGAGAGAACAATACATAGTTATAACGATACGGCCGTTTCTAAAAAGGATATATTCTACATAGGGCATCTGGCATCTTCGAAAAATTTTGACAGGCGGCTTATGTGGAATAGATAAGGTGCCAGTAGGTCAGGTGCCATTGCCAGCAGCTGCCTTATGTGGAGTATCTCTTAAAGAGAAATGAACTTCGTTAAGTTCCATATTATGACGCTCACGAATTAAAAAAACTATCGAGTATTTTCCGTTGACGTTCGAATTGGGAACTTACAGAACAAAATAAAGAAGAAAGATTGAAAAGTGGCCATTTGTAGTTATATCACATAAAAACTAAATATTATAATTATAAATGACAATGCATACACCAGCTGATAAAAAAATATTGTTACGGAACCCTCGCTGTCGGCATGTCCATCTCGCACTTAACCGGTTTATTATGTGTGCGTAATTAACAAGATAAATACATATTGCTGTTCATTCTAATAGTAGGCCTTTTCATGTTTTATGGCGTATCAAGTTCGGTTGAATTAATTTTACCTACTTTGAAACTTGTATAACATCACGTAATCGCCATGTGTAGTTTTTCGAGGGAAAGTGTACTCAAATATACCACTCATGTTTCACTACTTATTATTATTTAAATCATAAATTAGACGAAGTAAGAAAAAATTTAGTCTATGGGGAGAAGATTGATAAATTATTTGTGGAAAATCAAATTATCTATGGAAATCAGTTTTCACGTCTTTGTGAGTACTTGACCAATGGAGTAGTGTGAAAATTTTTGAAAGAAATAATATTTATGACGAATGTGTTTCAGCTACCAGCTGACCTTTTACCGCACCGCTACTAATTGAGATTTTTTTTGTATCTGTTTTATTTGACTTACAGGTGAAAAAATTATCGTGATGGAAAATTCACAAAATTATGTTGCGACAATCCAACATTTTTCCGCTTAATAAAGCTTTTAGAGCAATAGGTAGCAATATTTTTTCGTCAAAACTGTTCAATTTGGTTTATTAGACAGAAAAAATTTATGACATATTTACATACTTGCAAAAACGCCCAACAATTCTGACAGAAACTATACTTTCTGTTACGAAACCACATTATATTGAAGGTGTACGAAAGTGTTTACTAGAAGGTTTCAATATATTTCTTGAGACATTATCCCATTATACCTAAAAGTCTATAATTCCCAGAATGAAAATTTTTGTGCATTTCCATTTTACTCACGATCAATTCAAACAATGAAATATACATAGTTTGCCATCATAATTATATCTTAATATATATAAATCTCGTGTCACAATGTTTGTCCTCAATGGACTCCTAAACCACTTAACCGATTATAATAAAATTCGCACACCATGTGCAGTTCGATCCAACTTGAGAGATAGGATAGTTTAAATCTCAAATTTTAGACCATCCTCCACCCGTGCGAAGCCGGCACGGGCCGCTAGTTGTTTCCTATTACAAATATGTCACAACTCGACATACTTGTCACGATAATCCGAAACATGACACCCACAACTGTCAAAAATAATTTGACTATGGTTTTGACATAATTATATCAAGTTCTATAACGCGTTTTTATAATTACATAATTATTTGTGTCAAGATTTCACTTATCTATTTTTGAGATAGATGTCCCATTGTCAGCTTTATGAAACTGAGCTTAGTATGAAAATGGAGAATGAGCGCACGCGGTACTTTAGTAAGTAGAAGTAGTAGGAGAAAATTAATGCAAATGATTTTAATATCCATCTTGTGCGTCTCTGGGTCAAAGCATACTCTTTAGGATCTATCTAAGTCTCTGCTCTATCTATGAGCTTCCATCAAACTAAAAAGACCTGAAAGGTCCAAGGCACTTAATACGTTACACGAAAGCGGCTCTGAATCGAAATAGATTACTTAATTAAGAGGATAGCTTTTCGTCAGTACGAGCTTAACAGACACTTCCGCCCTTCCCAGGGCGGAAGGAGTTATTTGAAGATTTATCAGACAAAAAAAATGCGAGGAGGCACCCCACCCGAGCTCCTTCCCTTTCACATCGCCAGTGCCAAATAAAGATGGGGTAAATAAGTTTAGCTGGCTGGAGAGACGTCACGGCGTCCTAAGCTTCCGCTTGACGCAGGTCCTCACCGGACACGGATGTTTCGGGAGGTACTTGTGTCTTATGAGAAAGGAAGAAACGCCTGGGTGTCACCACTGCGTAGATCGCCCAGAGGACACAGTCGAGCATACGGTGCAGGATTGCCCCGCTTGGGCGGAGCAACGACGTGTCCTCACGGCGGCGATAGGCGGAGACCTCTCGCGCCCAGCACTGGTCGCGGCCATGCTGCGGGGCGAGACGGAGTGGGAAGCGGTCGCCTCCTTCTGCGAAGCAGTCATGCTCGCGAAGGAGGAGGCGGGCCGCGTGAGAGAGAGGACAAGGTCCTCCCTCCGCCCCACCCGCGGTGGTGGACGCCAACGGCGTCGGACGTCGCAAGACGATCTCCGGCCACCGTAGGCGCGGGCATGCGGGCGGCGAGTAAAGGGCAACTCGCCGCCCGACCATGGACCATGCCCGGGTCGACGGCGCGTCGTGTTCCACGCGCGCCTCAAAGAGCGTCAGCATAATGACGAGGCCCCCTCTCAGAGGGCTAAAGCCTGCCGGGGTCGCGGGTCTTATACCATCACCGTGACCCCGGAACATAAAGGGCTATTGAAGGACATCGTGGATTTTAGTCAGTACAAGTCTGACAGTACCTCTCGCCCTGCCTGGGGTGGGAGGTCTCATTTGATGATTTTACCAGGTAAAAAAAAAAAAAAAAAGGGGTGGAAAAACACCAAATGAGTCCTCTCACACAAGGCAGGGCAGGAGGGACTCTCAGACTTATAGTGACTAAAATCCAGTGTCCTTCAATAGCTCTTTACGTTCCGGGGTGACGGTATTCGTTAGTCCCGCGACCCCACTAATTGGAAGCAGTGGAACACAACGCACCGTCGACCCGGACATGGTCCATGGTCGGACAGCGAGTCGCCCATTGCTCGTCACACAACGTCGCGAAAACAACTTAAAGTATGTTTGTGAAAACTTAGGCCCGTATTACAGTTCCCCACCTCAAAACTCAAGCGTTACTTAAAACTAGTTTTAACCAATGAAAAGGCTTGAATCTAGATTTAAGTAGTGCTTACGTGGGTGTTATAGAGAACATTATTACGTAAAGTGCAAGTGTGCATCGACCTCGATAGCGCATGTAGCAACAGCCTTACACGTGGAGACCAAATTCGCTGACTACGCTGGCGCCGCCGCGCCGCTCGTCACCCGATGCCCCTGTTTACCGGATATGTGTTTTACGAATTCATTATAAAATATTATTTGTTCATTCTGTATCGGAATAGGATTCTTTTATTGTTATAATTTAAGTGTAACTTTTCTTTTGTAACTTTGGTTAATTAAATTAGTTTAAAATCATTTTGGTTTTTTTTGGGTCCTCCGACAGCGACGTACATATTTGGCGCAGTCGGTAGGATATTCGAGGCGTCTCGAGCTAGCTAGATAGGTCATTCTAATATCGATAACCATCTCGCTAAATTCGCTACCGCCGTCGCGAGCGAACGCGTTCGCCGAATATCCTGAGAGAAGAACCTGTCGTCCTGCGCGGAGGAGAAATCCAGACATCGATCCCAGAGGTACCGAAATGCAGTTAATGTAAGTACGCTAAAAATCGTTTCTGTGAGTTGCTTTCAATTCCCCTATTTCCCTGTAGTTAGTTTATTTCGTTGTAATCATTTTTCACCCTAAGGAATCTGCTCCTAAAGGGCCTGAGCCCTCTAGACAAGCACGTAGACTAAATATTGATTTAAATAGAGATATTAGTTTAGATTTTAATACCCCGGATAATACCTTGGAGGATTCGTCGATGTCAGAGACTCCCGAACCCGCCACAATGAGTAGTGCTGATGTAATTTTTAAAACCCTTCGCTTAGTGCCAGATTTTGATGGCAATTCTCACGTCTTGCCACGATTTATACACCTTTGTGACCAAATTGTATCGGAATATATCGTAGCAAATCCCAATGATTCTCTAGCTAAACTTTGCTTAATAAACGGTATTTTAAACAAGATAACTGGACCGGCCGCTCGTATTATTAACTCAAACGGTGTACCTGAGGATTGGGATAGTATTAAGAAGTCATTAATTAACAACTTTGCGGACCAGAGAGATGAGACCACTCTTTACAATGATCTTATGTTGGCAACTCAGGGGAACAATTCACCACAAGAATTTTATGACCATTGCGTTAATTTATTTAGCACTATCATGACATATGTCACTCTGCATGAGTCCGTTAAGACAACCGTAGAAGCCAAGCGAACCCTTTACAGGAAATTAACTATGCAAGCTTTTGTTCGCGGTTTGAAAGAGCCTCTAGGCTCTCGCGTACGATGCATGCGTCCTGATAGTGTTGAAAAAGCGCTCGAATTCGTACAAGAAGAATTGAACGTTTTATATCTACAAAATCGCCACGATCCGTTAACTGATAAAAAATCGAACGTTAATTCTCATAAGCCCTTGCCATCAGCATCTTCAGCTCATGTCACGAATCCTATGATCACGCCTAAACCGTTCAATTTCTCTGCACGAAACGACCCTGTTGCTAATTTCCAGCCTCAGCAGATGAATTTAATGAGGATGCCTTCGCATACTCAGCAAATGTTCCGCGCGCCAATGTTTAATACTCAACCGATGCTCCGAGCCCCAATGTCACATACGCAGCAAATATTCCGCGCGGCACCGCCCAACTATAATAGACCTAATAATAATTTCCAGTATCCCCCGAGACAGGTACCACAAAATACTGGCCCTAAGCCTATGAGCGGCGTTAACCCGTATGTAGTTAAGGAAAGGCCTTCATTTGGCCAGCCATCAGGTCACGATTGGCGTAGGAATGGTAACCCGCCTCCATCAAATTATTTCAAGACCAAGGAAATGAACATGAATATGTGTGCTGATTATGGTGACCAGTTTTACTATCCAGGTTACTATTGCGAACCCTATTATAACTGCTATGCGGATAATACTGAGTACTATAACATAGAGACCGGTTATTGCATGGAAAACAACGGCTATTACGATAATTTAGCTTTAGATTACTTGCCATCAGTAGCAGACGATCCTCAACCTAGCACTAGTTCCGCTGGTGCCAGTGCAGGTTCAGTTAGTGAGCAGGATTTTCAGAAGAGCGGGAGATCAGACAAGTCAAAATAGAGATCAACCTACAGACGCAAAGACAGCTTCCATTTATTCAAATCTCGCAACCACCTTTAAAGTTTCTAATTGATACAGGTGCAAATCAGTCATTTATAAGCCCAGAAGCCGTGGATACATTTTATAATAACTTTCCCTTAAATATTGACCCCTTTGAGGTCACAAACGTGCATGCTACGACTAGAAATAATTATTCCATAACAATTCCCACTTTTAACGAATTCCAGGAGTTTGAAGATATAAAATTGTTCATTTATAAGTTCCATAACTATTTCGATGGGCTGATAGGACTCGACTTGTTAGAAAAATGGGAGGCAAAAATAGACCTTAAGGATAGGCAACTTATTACTCGTAATTCTGTCAATAAAATTAATATGTACAATTCGCGAAATGTTAATTTGTATGAAAGCGTAATACCAGCTAATTCAACAAAGGTACTTAAGGTGCCAATTAACTTACAGGACGGAGATGCGATAATCCCCGAACAGATCATATCTAAATGTGTAATTAGGGACTGTCTAACTACAGTGACAAACAATCGTGGATTTTTGGAAGTCGCCAACCCCACTCCTCACGATTTAATATTTTCTATGGATCACGCAGTTCAGGCGGTGACGTATAATATTCAGTGTACGAGTACTGAAAACTCGCTTCACGATTCCCGGTTCCTAGCCATCGAACCGGCCCGCGCGAAAGAAGTTATTTCTCGTTTGCGTACGGACCACCTAAATAAAGAAGAACGCGTTAATTTGGAGACCTTATGTAGCAAATTCGCTGACATCTTTTACATAGAAGGAGAGGCATTAACATTCACAAATAAAATTAAACACCGTATACGTACAACGGATGAGGTCCCAATTTATTCAAAGAGCTATCGCTACCCTTACATACACAGGGACGAAGTTAAAGACCAGATAGGCAAAATGCTAAGTCAGGGAATCATTCGCCCGTCAGAGTCCGCCTGGAGCTCACCTATTTGGGTTGTCCCAAAGAAAGCTGATGCTTCCGGGAAAACTAAGTGGCGTTTAGTTGTCGATTTCAGGAAACTAAATGAAAAAAACGCATGACGATAAATACCCTATCCCAAACATCAACGACGTCTTAGACAAATTAGGGAACTGTCAATATTTTACCACTTTAGATCTGGCAAGCGGGTTCTACCAGGTGGAAATGGACCCTGCTGACATCCCTAAAACAGCTTTTAACGTAGAAAACGGTCATTATGAATTTTTACGCATGCCTATGGGATTAAAGAATTCCCCTTCTACCTTTCAGCGTGTTATGGACAATGTCCTCCAGGACCTCCAGAACACCATTTGCTTAGTGTACTTGGACGATATTGTTGTATTCAGCACATCGCTCCAGGAGCACATGACCAACCTTGAAAAGGTATTCCAGAAATTACGAGACTCTAATTTTAAAATACAATTAGATAAGTCCGAATTTCTTAAATTAGAGACTTCATATTTAGGCCACGTTATAACAAGGGATGGGATAAAACCCAATCCAGATAAAATTATTGCAATCCAAAATTATCCGATCCCAACCACCCCTAAAGAAATCAAACAGTTCCTTGGGCTTGTTGGTTACTATCGTAAATTCATACCGGACTTTGCGAAAGTAACAAAACCACTCACACAGTGCTTGAAAAAGGGAAGAAAGGTAGTAATAAATTCCGATTATACCGAAAGCTTCGAAAAATGCAAGGCTCTTATAACTAACGACCCAATTCTGCAATACCCTGATTTCAGCAAAGATTTCATTTTGACAACCGATGCCTCTAACTTCGCGCTAGGTGCTGTTCTATCACAAGGACCAATAGGCGCAGATAAACCCGTATGCTACGCATCTCGCACGTTAAATGAGAGCGAGATAAATTACAGTACTATCGAGAAAGAACTCCTCGCTATAGTTTGGGCAACTAAATATTTCCGGCCGTACCTGTTCGGTAGAAAATTTAAGATCATTACAGATCATAAGCCACTCCAGTGGGTTATGAGCTTAAAGGAACCCAACTCTAGATTGACCAGATGGAAACTCAAACTATCAGAATACGATTTTACTGTAATTTATAAAAAGGGTTCTAGTAACACAAACGCCGATGCCCTTTCCCGCATACAAATTAATAACGAGGAAACGACTTCTATGGTAGCCAACGTGTCCGAGCGTCCACGCTCTAGAAGTAATTCAAGCACGGCCTCTGCCCACACCAGTCAAGAGAATCCCATACTCGAAATCCCGATAGTCGAAGAACCATTAAATAAATTCCATAAACAAATTCATATAACCGTGGTAGGCGATATCAAAAAACGGCCTACAGCATCCAAACCTTTTGAAACACATACAAGAACAAGTGTACAAGTTTCCAGTTCGAACCTGGAAACTGACATCATAAATGTCATAAAGGAATACGTCAGTCCTAAAGTCAAAACAGCGTTACTAATAAATCCCCCATTGGCTATGTACGACATAATACCCATTATCCAAAATAAGTTTAGAAGCTCTTCAATGAACTTAGTTTTAGCAAAAAAAGAAGTTGAAAATGTCAAGGAGTATTTGAGGCAGCAAGAGATAATAAAACATTACCACGATGGGAAAACCAACCATCGTGGAATAAATGAATGCTACCTAGCTCTCTCTCAGCGTTATTACTGGCCAAAGATGAGAGACGAGATCACAAAATTCATTAATAGTTGCACCGTGTGCGGACAGGCGAAGTATGATCGACATCCAATTAACCAACAATTTAAAATAGTACCCCCAGCCACCAGGCCATTCGAAACTGTTCATATAGACTTGTTAACAATCCAGACTGAGAAATATTTAACAATCGTGGATGTGTTTTCTAAATACGCTCAAGCCTATCACATTAGAGATGGTACAGCCGTCAGTATAGTACAGGCATTGCTAAAATTCTGCACGCACCATGGATTGCCGCTCACCATCGTATCGGATAATGGAACGGAATTCACTAATCAGTTGTTTAGTGAATTTGTTAATATGCACAAAATAACACACCATAAAACACTACCCCATGCGCCAAATGATAACGGAATTGTAGAGCGTTTCCACTCAACCCTGTTGGAGCACCTACGTATCTTAAAGTTAACACATAAAAGTGAAGACATAGTAAATCTCGTCCCCTATGGCATTTTAGCATATAATAGTGCAATCCATAGTTTTACCAAATGTCGACCTATCGACATTGTAACTGGGCACTTCGATCCGCGAGACCCTTTTGAAGTAGACTTAAGTAACCATCTTATGCAGCAATACACGCAGAACCATAAGAATAGAATGAAATTAGTTTATGACGTAATAAATGAATCAGCCTTGTCAGGTCGAGCTAACATTATAGAAAACCGTAATAAGTCTCGCGAGCCTGAAGTCGAATATCAACCGCAGCAACGCGTTTTTGTTAAAAATCCCCTAGCCAGTCGCCAGAAAACGGCTCCCCGATACACTCAAGACACCGTATTAGCCGACTTACCAATCCATATCTACACCTCTAAAAAACGAGGTCCCGTAGCTAAAAGCCGATTAAAAAGAGTACCTAAAAGCGCTCAATTGTTACAGGGTGCTACTGGTCCTGACTGCTCATTTGATAGCGGCCCAGGATGTAAACCAGGAAATAACACTTGAGAGCCTTGGCGATGGCCCAGGAGTACTCCCTTTCCGGCTTGGCGCAACAAAACTCATAACCCATCATCATACATTCTTACAATATATTCAGATAAAAGATATCGATGAAAAGATTAGAGTACTGCAAGACCAACTAGACAATTATAGGCAAAACCTAAATAATGATACGTACACGTTATACGAGGTACAATTAAATTATCTCTCGGACAAAATGCTTAGTGTCAAACACCATTTAGATACTCTTAAACCCGGTCGTGTAAAGCGAGGTCTCATTGATGGTTTAGGTTCTATAATTAAAAGCGTTACGGGAAATTTAGATTATTCAGATGCAGTTAAATATGATAATACTATCAAAACTCTACAAGATAATAATCTTGAAATTACCGAAGAGTTGAATAATCACATTAGTATCAGCAAAGAGTGGATGGTCCAGCATTCCGAAATAATCACGAAATTAGTGTCAAATCAAGCTAAGATAAATGAAACATTACAATTAATATTAGACAAAGATTTTTACAAGGATACTAGCATCGTTAGATATGCACAATTTGGTCAGCAATTAACCATATTAACCGAAAATCTAGATGAAATCTTAGATGAACTTATAAGAATCGAGAATATCTTAGCTTTTATCCATAGCTCCAGCTCGCATCATTCTATGATTAGTATCGACGTTCTACGTCACATGATTGAAAAGTTAGTTAAACTCTATGGTAAGGATAAAATATTAGACCTAGAGCTTAGACAATACTACGATATAATTAAACCAGGTTATTATTACTCTGGCAATCAGATAGTTATTATATTTAAGGTACCAATATTCGCCATAGACAGTTACGATCTTTACAAGTTATCAATAGCTCCTAATAAGTTTAGGCAGGCCCTTATCCCTCCTTATCCATTGATTGCAACGAGCAGGAAAGGTTATGTGTACATAGAGGCTGAATGCCCGAAGTACAACACCTGGTACATCTGCGGAGATAAGATGAGTCATCAACTGCGGCAACATCCCGATTGCATCCAGAATCTAATCATGAATCAAACTCTCGACAAGTCCTGCGAAATCACGACAGTATCTTTAACAAGAGTAGCCATGGAAGAATTGGATGAGAAGCACTACATTATATCATTTCCTAATGTAACAAGAATACACACTTTATGCGGTCGAGAAGATTACAACATACTAAATGGCAGTTATCTTGCAACAATTCCTGTAAACTGTTACTTGGACACCCCCGAATTCACAATAACCAATCTCAACGATCATGTGGAGGGCCAACCAGTGAAGATTGCGCATCTGGAGAACTACTACACCAACATCCAGCCGGGAGCAACACAAGTCAAACTAAACTCGATTGATCTTACGAAACTACATGATGCCCAATATAAAGTAATGTCACAGCATCCGCTGCAACTACAATCTGTACCATCAGGATACCTCTATCACACAACAATCCCGTTTTACATCATGGTGTTCAGTATACTGGCGCTTACTACATTCATGATCTTGAAACGATACAAGATCTTCAAGCGAGAAGATAAGAGAAAATCTACGGAAGATAACACCTATGCGGAGCCTGGACAATCTGGAGCAACGAAGACACAGTCAGCAATATTTCCTCAGTTCAAACTTCAGAAATAGTTGCTGATCTGGCGGTGGAGGTGTTATAGAGAACATTATTACGTAAAGTGCAAGTGTGCATCGACCTCGATAGCGCATGTAGCAACAGCCTTACACGTGGAGACCAAATTCGCTGACTACGCTGGCGCCGCCGCGCCGCTCGTCACCCGATGCCCCCTGTTTACCGGATATGTGTTTTACGAATTCATTATAAAATATTATTTGTTCATTCTGTATCTAATATCGATCGGAATAGGATTCTTTTATTGTTATAATTTAAGTGTAACTTTTCTTTTGTAACTTTGGTTAATTAAATTAGTTTAAAATCATTTTGGTTTTTTTTGGGTCCTCCGACAGCGACGTACATATTTTGGGTGGCGTAATGTTTGTAAACACACCCACGATACATAGGCAATTCTTCGTATTATAGAGGAAACCTTTCTATACAAAAAATGAAAAATGTACTCGTACTAACTTACCCAATTATGGATTGTTGTTGAATTTTGGGTTTAAAATGAGTATCCTCCTTTAAGTTTTAGTCTATCCGCCCACTATGACAGAATTGTTGTGGGCATGCGGGTGGCGAGTAAAGGGCAACTCGCTGTCCGACCATGGACCATGCCTGGGTCGAACGGCGCGTTGTGTTTCACGCGCACCTCTATAGACCGCCAAAACCTGCCGGGGTCGCGGTACTAACGAATCCCGTGTCCCCGTGATAAAAAGCTGTTGAAAGACAACGTGGATTTTAGTCAGTACAAGTCTGACAGTCCCTTCTGCCCTGTCATTTATTTTTTTATTTTTTTATTTGGGAAAACAAACAATTTCACATTAAAAAAAAATACATGTGTGGTCTGTCATGGGTGGAAGGAATCATTTGAGGAGCTCGGGTCAGGTGCCACGATAAAAAAAAAAAAAAAAAGTAATTTTCTAATGTCGAGCAGAGTTAATACAAAGATTTTTAATTTTCTCACTACGATAGAATTGTTCTATAATTAATATATGAAACAAGCGCACAACTCAACTCAAAAACTGTTAGGCCGATTTTAAAATTTCCTTTCACTAATCTAAAGTTTTAAGTAGCTTTCAAATGAAAATGACATGACTGCGTAACCTGATTAAGATCAGCGAGTAACACATTTTTTTTTATACATGCCTATCAAAGTGTAGGCCTAATGTTACAATTATATAACAGATTAACTCGGTATGTGTTTAAAAAAAAAGAATGGGCCTTTTAAATTTATATACTTTCAATTAAAACTCTGTGCTAATGTGTTTGGTATACTCGTATTTCATAGCTGTACCTCTCACCTCTTAGTAAACAGATGCAAATTTATTGTTACGTAATTAATTAGTCCGGATTTATATTAAAATGCCTACTCGTAAATTAGGTGTAATTGAATAAGAAGTTTAAAACTTGTATAAAGCGGTCAGTTATATGTAGGCAAACATATAATTATTATTAGTATAAAAAAAAAATATTGGTCAATGCTCCTCCTCCACGTGTAATAGTTTCCACGAGCAGGAAGGGCATTGACCAATTTTTTTTTTGCTATTCTAAATCTAAATTTAAAACTACTTCAGTATATTTTTAGTATGTTTTTTTTTTGTATTATGCCAGTATTTTTATTGCGTAGAGTATGTATTTGAACTTCTAAAATTAAAATGCGATTGAAAAATATTATTGTTCAAAATATCGAAAATTGAAATTATAAAACTCAAGTTTAACTTTATATGTTGATCATTGAGATATCGACTGATTAATATAACAAATAAATTGCCTATACTCATTTTACCTAAGCTCAATCAACGGAAAATGAAAAATCGCCTCTAGTATACGAATGAGGAACTAATTTTACATAAGTAATTAATTAACTTAAAGACCCCGTTCACTTTACGTCGTCATACAATAAAGTGACCTTTCCTGCCAAAAAAAAGTACTTTTCAAAAGCAAAAAAAAAACAATAACGTTCATAATGATAGATGGCGCTGGGTCCGCGAGTTAACTCATGCGAAGCCGCGGCAATAACCTATTGGGTTAAGGCTTTAGGCGCAAAAAGCCGAATTCGCATAACGGCAACCTAGTCGCAAAACGACAAGATCTCGAAATGGCAATTTTTTTAACAGCCTAATTCACAAAATGGCAAATGAACTAAATTTAATTTTTCAGACATAATTATTTCATATAAATCTAAGATTTTTCTCCATGTTTAACTAAGTTGTTTTATGTTATGCGAAGAATTCTTAAATTTATAAGAATAACCTCCCCAAAAGTAGGAAAAAATCATTTTGATCATTTGCCATTTTGCGAATTGGCACAGCTCCTGAGCTTAGTGTACAAGGCCCTTTTTTTTCAAGACGAAACAGATAATAAATAAATAAAATAAAAATAAAAAAATAAAAAAGCCTTTTAATTCCAATTGCTAATTAAAAAAAAGTTACGCTTACATAAATATGCGTTTTCAATTCTTGATCTGATTTTATAATTATAAAACAATGTAGTAATTTAAATTAAATAATCCTTAATGACTTAATTCGAAAAAACAAACATGCAGTATTTATAAATTACCTTTGCAAATCATAACAATATTATAATTAAAATTGAATAAAAAATAAAAGATTAAACTAAAAATAAAATATTAAACTAAAAATAAATAATTAATTAATTAATATTAAGCTAATTGGACCCCTTTTCGGGTAAAGGCCTCCTCCAGAGAGTACCACTTATCTCGATCTTTGGCGCCTTCAGGCCAGTCTTTTCCTGCGATTGACTCTACTTCGTCTTTCCATCGCGCTTTTGGTCTACCTCTACGTCTGTAACCGTGCGGGCCTCTCCATAGTGTTACTGTCTTTGTCCATCTATCGTCTGTATAACGGGCCACATGTCCAGCCCATTTCCATTTTAAGCTTCTAGCAAATGATAGAGCGTCTATAACTTGTGTTTTTTTTCTTATTAATTTGTGTTGTACTATATCTTTTAGTTTTATATTTAGAGAACTCCGTTCTAGTGCTCTCTGACACGTAGCAATTTTTCTATTGGTTGTAGAGTCAAATATCCATGTTTGACATCCGTACGTAAGGCAGGGTAGAAGGCATGAGTCCATCACTTTCTTTTTAAGTTGTAAACTCATGTTTGATTTCATTACTTCCTTGTAGGCCCAGTACTTCTTCCAGGTTATTGCTATACGTCTGTCTAACTCCTCAATGTGATTCTCCTTTCGAAACGATACCTGCTTGCCGAGATAGATATAGTCGTCTACGTATTCCACTATGGCGTTATTTAAAGATATTGGTTTTTTGTAATGGTTAGTCATAACCTTAGTTTTTAATATGTTCATCTCTAGACCAATATCTGTGCTAACTGTGTTTAGCTCTTCTAACATTGATTGTAGATCTGTGGCGTCTTCTGAGAACAGTACGATGTCGTCCGCGAACCGTAGGTGATGAAGGTGTTTTGTTCCTATTTTTATGCCTTTTTCCGTCCAGGGTAGGTCTTCCATTATGTTTTGCAGTACTGATATAAAAAGTTTCGGGGATAACGGGTCGCCCTGTCTCACTCCTCTACAAATTTTTATTCTTTGGCCTGATTTTTCTAATTTGATTTTGCTTGTACTGTTTCTGTAAACATCTTTTATTATTCTTATGTACTTTTTATTGACATTTTGACTTTGTAGAGCGATCCAAATACTTGTATGTGATATCGAGTCGAAAGCTTTTTTATAATCGACGAAAGCTAAATACATTGGTTTTCTAAATTCGTAGTACTTTTCAATTATTTGTTCGAGTACTTGTATGTGGTCTGTAGTGCTGAAAGATTTTCTAAAACCAGCTTGTTCTGTTGATTGGTGGGCTTCAATATCGTCATCAATTCTTTCTAATAAGCAGGTCGCGAAGAGCTTGTACAAACTTGGCATTAAACTTATAGGGCGGTAGTTTCCTACATCTGTTGGGACGAAAAAGATACCTAACTTAAAGATGCCTGTTCCTCCAAGTAAATTGTGTTTGGTCGCGGGACTTATTCCATCACCGTGACCCCAGAACATAAAGAGCTATTCTGTGGAGGAAGGACTCTGTGGTTGCCAGTACTAGTCTGACAGTGGGGGGTGAGAGGACTTATTTGTGTATTTTTCCACTGAAAAATAAAAAAGTAAATTGTGTTTGACAGCGAGATGTCGCTTGGCCTCGCAAGGCTGATGAGTTTTGCGAGGCCTGTTAGACTCTTTCAGTTCCCAGTGTCAAATCAAAGCGTTACCAAGTTATTTTGCAACATAAGGCCCCGCCTACCTTAGCCACTACCTGAGATTGGCGCGTATAACCAAACACTAATTTGCAAAATGTTACGATTTAGAATTCTTGCGTCGTGAAAATTATGCGTACGCTTCTAAAAGCCTGCGTATGTCAAGTATGTACAAAACCCTCGTCCACATATCTTTTACTAGTACTTAACCGCGATTTCTACTCGCAAATGGAGTGTAATAATAATAAAAATGTGGAATACCTCTCTACCTCTCAAGCACCGTAGGTATGTTACTCCCTTCTTATTACGTCATGCGAAAAAAATTTTTTGAGACCCATTAACTGATTATGCAAGACTACAGATCAGAAACACAGATAAGGGGCAAAAGAAACGCTGATATCAGAGGCCTTTAATTATATCGCTTATAATACAAATATACACGGTTGTAAAGTTTTTTTTTTATCGTTGTAAAATCATCAAATGAGTCCTTCCGACAGGCAAGGCGACTGTCAGACTTGTACTGACTAAAATTCACGGTGTCCATCAATAGACATTTATGTTCCGGGGTCACGGTAATGAAAGAAGTCCCGCAACCCCGGCAAGCTTTGGCCCTCTGACGCTCTTTCTCTTTCTCTCACAGTCGACCCGGGCATGGTTCATTGTCGGACAGCGAGTTGCCCTTTACTCGCTGTCCGCATACCCATATTTTTCTATTCTATTCTATTCTATTCTATTCTATTCCATATGGTTGTAAAGCTTGGAAAAACTAATTGTGGCTGAGGCATCGAAGGCAAACGATTGCGCAATCGGTTACCAACTAGATAGACCAGTCAAGTGAAGGAATAATTATCCTCTAAATTCTAATTGAAAGAAAGAAAGAAAAGAAAGAAAATTGCGCTTATTGGCACTTGTGCTACAACTTAAAACTAAAACAATACAAACTATTTTTTCTTTCTTTCTAATTGGTGGTAAAGGCTGCTCTTGACAGAAACCGGAGGAGGAGGATTATCCTCTCCATGGAACTCCGAAACTGACCATGATCCTCAGACAGTAGTCAGTCCCTTACTAACTACACAGAGAGAAGCATGATTTCTCTATTTTCAATTTTCAACACAAAAAGACGACATTTCACGAAACCGTCGAAACAGATTAATGTGAACAATGGCTACGTTTTTTCATTGAGACGTAAGGAACTCAAATAATAAAATCGATTTTAACAAAAAGTTTACTTAAAGACTGATTAAAGAACTCGCCTTTACAGAAAGATCTAATAATAAAGCCTGATAAATATGTATTCAGCTATACCCGACTTATTTTTAGATCAAGAATTTATTATTATTATATTCTTAAAAAAACACGTTTCTTACATAGTTAGGTTAGGTTAGCCATTTGCAAACTATTAACAATGAGTGTACTACACAGGAAACGCGGAATGAGCGGGTGTATACCATGTAACATAACAAGCATATAGTTTTATAATTTTTCATGATACAGTTTGCCGCATCCCCATGAGCTGTGGGCCAAAATAACCACTTTGTCGAGCCTTGACACGGCCAGAAGGCGTCGCGGCAGACCTCGTAGAAGATGGCGGGACGAGCTTGACAAATCCGATGACCAATAGTCCATTTTGGCCCTGGATCGTGAAAACTGGAAGTCATGGGGAGAGGCCTTTTTCCAGCTATGTGACTACGCTGGCAGTATCAGTATAAGTAGTAGTATAGTTTTGAAATCTTGTACATAGATTCTTAATACTAAAATACTAGACAGGGTGTATCGGGTTTGGCATATACTTAAAATAATACTGTATGTGTAAGGGTTGAAATCCAATCTATGGAACTTGTCAAGTTCCATTGATTTTATTTTAACTAAGTATACCATATTTTAAGTCATCAAATGAGTCCTCCCACCCCGGGCAGGGCGAGAGGGACTTTCAGACTTGTACTGACTAAAATCCACGGTGTTCTTCAATAGCCCTTTATGTTCCGGGGTCACGGTGATGGAAATAAGTCCCGCGACCCCGGCAGGCTTTGGCCCTCTGTGAGGGGGCCCCGTCATAAGTTGGGTGTATGCTAAAGTGAACTTCGGCCAGATGGAACTTGCCAAGTTCCATTGATTGAATTTCAACACTTTTTAGGCGCACTTGCCCCCTTTTTTAACAGGTATGTTTTTGGTGGGTTGGTGGTTGATGGTTTCAATACTTTTTTTTCAAGAAATCGTACCAATCTGTTACCAAGTTTAGATGCACTTCAAATTTGATACATTTCAGCTCCAGCTTATTGTGTTTTATTGAATTTTGACTAGCCAGTTTTGCACTTGATTGTAGCTATCCACTTGTACTAATGAAAACATTATATTAAAAAAATGAGTTTGGCCCAGTTAACTAATAAAAAGAGAATAGTGTTGGCCCAGTAGTATCAGTCTCGACTTACGAGTTGTAGATCATGGGTTCGAACCCCGCCGGGTGGATTACTTTGTGTAATTTATCTCATTACCACTGCTCTCGAAACGGTGAAGGATAACATTGTGAGAAAACCGGCATGTCTTAGAATCAAAAATTCGAAGATATGTGACATCTACCAGTCCGCACTGGGCCCGCGTGGTGGGTGGCCCACTCCCTTTCACAGAGATGAAGCCTGTGTCCCAGCAGTGGAAGCATTATAGGCTGATGATGATGATGATAACTACTAAATCAAAATATTTTATTTTACATGGATCTCAATGGACTATTTATTAAGAGAACAGCCACACAATTTCACAATCATTTATGACGAATTTTACGGTGAAAAATTCAAGTCGAAATCTTTAAGCTTCAGAGCATGTCAAAGAAATATACACACAGAAACATACATTCAAAAAAAATATTAACCCTCCTTCTGACGCAGTTGCGTAAAAGCACAGATTACTAATAAAAGTAAGTTTACCTTAAATGAGGCGTTAGTATAACATGGGTCAATCAATGAAAAAACAATGATAATTGTATTATCCCATACATTTGACACAACACTGAATAACAAACGTGTTGAAGTCAAATATCGATTGTAGATCTCGAGGTAACGCGTAGAAGGTGACAGAGAGGAAGAGAGAACTCCCGATCTCTCTCAGCTCCGAACCACTTCGTACCTACTTCTGAATCGTATCTATGGAAGTTAGCCTTCTTGTCACCCATCCAGAATCAGGGTGTCTAATCTCTAAGCAAGAAACTTCTGGTTTTGGCCTTAGTGACAGATGTTTTGACAACGAGCTTGAACTATTAATGAATGACATAACGATTTGACAGATAGATCCTTAGTGTCCGCCCATCCGACCTGCGGAACACTAGCGCCGCGACAAAATGAGTTCAGTCGTGGCAGTGTTATCCGTCCATAATTTAATTTGACGTTAGTTACGTCCGTACATTTGTATCCGTTCCCGTGTCTTCGTTGACGGACTTAAAAAGTAGACGCCCAAGCCCGCGCATACGGTGACGTAGAGAGGATGAAGAGAGGTTAGAGGTACCATGCGATGTGGTAGGGTCGAGCCCTGCCGGGGAGTGGATTGCACGAGCAGACCCACATCCCCATGCGCGCGTTTTTCCCCTCCACCTTACGCATAATTATTATCGAGAAAGCCGGTAAGGATTATCACACGACAAAAAAAAGACTTAGATGATCTCTGACAACCGAACCTTTAACGTTCTAATTTTAAATTTAAATGAATTTAACTCACAATTTTATTGACATAAAAAAGTTACGACTACGAAAGTTACATTAATATTCCAGAGCTAGCGGAGTTCGCTTTTTATATAAACAATTTTTATGCAATAAAATATTTAACTACTTTAAATAAGTGCAATATATTGCGTGCTCTTGTGTATCTTCATGCGTAATTGTGAAGGTGTGGTTTCTATGTGCGGTAGTAGTGTGTGGGTGGGCCTATAAGTTGAACCAAATTTTGTCTTGATATAGTATAGTGTACTCAGTAATCAGTCATGTTGGTCTCGTTAATTTTGTTTGCGATTTTCGCGGTCGTGGCTTGGCGTTTCCGGAAGCTTGGGTTGAAACTTGGGGCAAAACACCCTTTGCCCCCGGAGTTCCCGGGTGCTTTGCCTTTAATTGGACACACGCACATGTTGGTAACAAGTAGTAGAGGTAAGTGAAAATAATAAAAAAAACTTTACGTGAAAACGCTTACTATAGTTAGCGCCACCAAGTGAATTCGTGTGGAAAATTCAGAAAATCAACAATAAATTAGCAAACGTGTGATTTTATTATATTATGTTATTTGGACGTATTAGAGAAGTGAATGAATTAGCAAGATTTTGCTCTATATCGTTTTATCCGTGCATTATTCGTTAAAAAGCTCTAAGGGGTCCAAAATTATGCAGAAAACCAACAAAAAAATGAGCGACTTTTTGGGTCGATTTTGACTAGACTGGGTGGTATGGTCAGCTACAGAGAAAATTCACCCCTTTTGGTAGCAATGTCACTAACAAAGGGGGTGAGTCTGAAGCTTCTATTTTTGAATGCAATTTGAAACATACAGAGAATCTTTCTATGACCTCCATCTGTCAACAGCGGTTACTTGTAAAATTAGTCTTAGAAAAAAAAAAAAATTTTTTGCAAATTTTTTTTTGATATTATCAGTTAGTCAAGTTTTCGTAATTATCTTGTCAATTTTCATATAAGATCATTATTTATTTTGGAACGTAACAAGTCTTAAAAAGCTTGCATGATGTAATAATCATCACGTCGTCAAAATATTTTCTTATGTTTTCAATAAGAGCTGAGCCCCACTTTATTGATCCTTTTGTACCTAATTTTTCGCCAGCTAATGACCCTACCTGAAGATGTCAAAATTTTTAATAGATTTCCAAACTTATTAGAAAAGCAAAAATACCATGTGCGAGTAAGAAAATTTGAGAAGTTGGGGTTGATTGATTCAACGCAGTCTGTACAATAAACGGGAAAATTAATTTTACTAAACCACTACAGGACCTGTCCTTGAAAAGCTAGTTTTGCATGCATAATGATAAAATGGATTGAAATTTTAATTAAGAAATAGAATGTTCAATTTACGAAATTCATCGCAATAATTTAAATTATGATCTTAATAAAGTTATATTTTTAGATCACCTCGTTTTTGTATAGTCTAGGTATTTGGTATTTACATCTATATAATTTACTACGTGACTGGTTTTTTTGCAGTAAATTTAAATGTTTATAATGCAACTAAGTTATAAAATGGGAAAGAGGGCGCTGCTGTCCTCATGTTTACATCGGCTCCGCTATTTTTAACAAATAAAAAGTAGAAATAACGATAGATTCAACGCAAAACAGTAACGATCGTGTGGAATTAGTTGCGAATTACCAGGATTATCGTTATCAAACGTGAAAGTGCTACAGAAACAACGAAAACACCGACAAAACAATCTGCAACGGATTTCTTTATCCGTTCAAACTTCACCAAATTTACTGAAGAGGAAAGTTGCATCATCCAAAATAGAAGGTCAGTCTACAAAAAAGTGTTAAGAAGAGTGGAAAGTGATAACTTTGAATGTTCTTCAATATTCTAACCTCAATAGAACGGAAATTTATTAAGTCATCACTGGATCATTAGTTGAGAACAACGCCATCTATGGGCGAATAGCAGAAGCTTTATGAACTGGAATCGATACAGCTTGTCTCAACACTACTTAGTTCGACCAACCACCAATAGAGTGCAGCACTTGTACCAAATTAAAAACAAAGTATAAGAATCTTCAACTATGGACGAAGTAATGTCTGCACTTCGCAAAATCCAAGCTGAGCTAGACGAACAGAAGAAAACGATCCTTAAAAACGGTGAAGACGTCACGATAAATGTTACAAAAAACATAAATATAATATTGGAAGAAAAATTCAAAGTATGGGAAGAAAAACATATTCATCTCCAAGAAAAAATTGAAAACCAAGAGAAGAGAATATATTTCCTAGAAAAACAAGCAAGACAGAGAAATATAGTATTTTTTGGCCTAGAAGAAAATGAGTCATCTTATTCAGAACTGGAGGATCTTATCATCAACTTCATTGGAAAACACTTTAATATAAAACTCGATAAAAGAGACCTACAGGCGATTACGAGATTAGGCAAAAAGAACGAAAAGCCTAGGCCCATAACAGTAACTTTTACAACTCTAGGTAAGAAAATCGAAATATTGAAGAAAAAAGCGGTACTAAAAGACACTAGTTACTACATAAAAGAGGACTATCCAAAATATGTCTTAGAAAAAAGAAAAGAATTACAAGAAAAGGTTAGAATCGAAAAAGAAAAAGGAAATAAAGCTATAATTAAATATGACAAACTCATCATACTCGAAAATAAATCTGATGCATTCGGGAGCAAAAAAAGAACGCTTTCTGTGTCTCCTGAGGCTAATCAATTGAACCCTCACAAACTTGCAGATAGAAGACCTCAAGAAAATCGAACAAATAAGCCGAAACCTAGCAACCCTTCACTGCAAAGGTCCTCTAGTATCACAGAGGGAGTTCTTAAGCCTAGTATTTTGAACTATTTAGTTAACAAAAGTACGAACAACTCGACAAGCCAGCAAGACAACCAGGATCAAAATGAAGCATAGCAATCAGCGCCCCCGTCTCTCATAAACGAAACAAGCACTGATTATAATACGAAAAGAAGAAACAGTAAAGATAATAATACAAAAATTACAAATCTTCCAACCCGGTTGGTCACCGTGGAAGACTACGACCACAACCCTCCAAATAAAAACACTATAAATATAAACCAAAATCGAAAAGAACTTAGACAAAAACTACACGTCATTACCTACAATGTGAGAACACTTGGATCCCATGAACGCCTTATAGAACTATTTGAAGCACTCAAGACAATCAATTGTGATATAATGGGAGTATCTGAAGTGAGACGATTAGGAAGTAAAATCGAAGAATATAGAGACTACATACTATGCTACACAGGCCAGACACCGGGCAGGCACGGAGTGGGTTTTATTATAAACAACTCTTTCAAACAAAATATAGAAAGCTTCACTGGCTTGACAGAACGGGTAGCAATGTTAAACCTCGCCTTCGGGGAACACCGAATAACACTAATTCAGGTATATGCACCCACAGATGCAGCAAACGAAGAAGAAATCTCTCTTTTCTACAAAACCATTACACTAGCAATAAAAACAGCTCACAACGACTACATAGTAATGGGAGATTTTAACGCGAAAATCGGACAACCGCAGAAAAGTGAATACCTAATAATGAGACCGTATGGATACGGTGACAGAAATGGCAGAGGACAAAAACTCATCGACTTCGCTATTGAGTATAAACTCTCCATTTTAAATACCTTCTACAATAAAAAATCTAAACGCAGATGGACGTGGCGCTCACCAAACAATGAACACAAAAATGAGATAGATTATATTCTATCGAACCGACCGGACTTATTCCAAAATATTGAAGTTTTAAACATACCGTATCCCTCGGACCATAGACCAGTCAGAGCAAAAATTATTCTATCAAACACAAGGAAAAGAAGAGCAAATTATAGAAACAACACAATCGCGTCACTAAATAACGCAAAGGAAACCCAGAATTTTATAGAAAAACTGAACCACAACATGTCAACGCTACCGAGCTGGCAAGTCACCAATTGCATACAATCATATTACACCAGGCTAATTAACATTATTACTGAAAGTCTACGAGAAGCCCATTCAACCAGTACCACCCCCAGAGCCCATGAAATATTATCATCGCGCACAATACAACTTATGGATAGAAGGAGAATGTTGCATAAAACGAAAAACAAAACACGAAGCGAAAAAAAACGAACTAGCGGCCCTGTATAAGCTGATCGGAAAGTACATCAAAAACGACTACTCCAAACACAGACAAAATATAATCGCAAAACATCTCAAGCACTCAGGAAGTACTAAAAAAGCTTTCAAAGAGCTTACGACAAATAAAATGTGGATAGAAGGACTGGAAACTTCAACAAGAACCAAACACAATCGCAAAGAGATCATAGAAGTAGCTACCAACTTTTATAGAAGTTTATACAGCGGACAGCCACCCACGAATAATCACACATTGGAAAGCTACGCTGGAACTAAGGATGTAGATAAAATTACCGAACTAGAGGTTCTAGAGGCAATAACCAGGTTAAAGAGAGACAAGAGTCCAGGCTCAGATTGTGTACACAACGAAGCCCTAAAAGTAGGCCAAGCAATACTAGCTCTACCTTTAGCAAATATGTTCAACCAAATATTAAAAACGGCGGAGATACCACTACAATGGGCCGAATCAAACATTATTTTGATCTATAAGAAGGGTGATCCCAAAGACATTTCAAACTACAGACCAATTAGCCTACTATCATCCATTTACAAACTCTTTTCATCTATCATAAACAACAGGATAAGTACATCTCTAGAACTAAACCAACCAGTGGAACAAGCCGGATTCAGGAAAGGATTTTCAACAATCGATCACATTCATACACTTGAACTACTTGTAGAGAAATATCGGGAGAAACAGAGATCACTATACATTGCCTACATTGACTACCAGAAGGCCTTCGATACGGTGTCACATGAGAGCATATGGGAAGCCCTTAAAAACCAAGATGTACAGCAAGAGTATATAGAAGTTATCAAGAGCCTCTACAAAAATAGCACAGGTAGAGTCAAGCTGGAAAGCAAAGGCCCTAGCTTCCCCATCAAAAGAGGCGTGAGGCAGGGGGATCCCTTATCCCCGAAATTATTCACAGCTGTACTCGAATCTATCTTTAGAGAACTAGAATGGAAAAATTTCGGAATAAACATAAATGGCAAAAACCTAAACCACCTTCGTTTTGCAGACGATTTAATTATATTGGCTGAAACGAGTTCGCAACTTCAACAAATGATTAAATCTCTACATAGAGCAAGTATCAAAGTGGGCCTTGAAATGAACCTTGGAAAAACCATGGTGATGACAAATAGCATACAGAGACAAATAACCGCAGGAGAAGAACCGCTGAAATACACTGACCAATACATATATTTGGGTAAACAAGTAAGTTTTAATAGGGATAACAACAGAAATGAAATAGAAAGACGTACACAGAACACCTGGAACAAATACTGGAAACTGAAAGAGATATTTAAGAGTAACCTACCTATACCCTTGAAAACCAAAGTTATGAACTCATGTCTACTACCCTGTCTGACATACGGCTGCCAAACATGGAAGTTTACTAACTACATAGAGGACAAAATAAGAACTTGCCAAAGAGGTATGGAACGGAGCATGCTTAGCCTTAGAAAAATACAAAAAATAAGACACGAAAAAATAAGAAGAGTAACCAAGTCGACAGATGCTCTACAATACGCGAAAAAACTAAAGTGGAAATGGGCTGGACATGTAGCCCGACTGAGTGATAACCGTTGGACCAGAATCGTAACGACTTGGAAGGGTCCGATTGGGAAAAGAGGCAAAGGAAGACCAATCACGAGATGGGACGACGAAATAATAAAGATTGCCGGCCCTCACTGGACAGAAGTAGCCCAAGATCGGGACAAGTGGCTTAATTTGGAGGAGGCCTTCACCTGTGAAGACGGGGTTCTTGCTTCAAACAATAAAAAAATAACATTCAACACTAAAATCTATGATTAACGCTAAGATTAAGAATTTTTTTGTAATTTAAACTAACATGTATATGATTGATGTTTAATTGCAAGAAATAAAAGGCTTTTTTATTTTATTTTTATTTTTATTTTTATTTATTTTAAGTTATAAAATAACTTAACCAGAATCAGGTTCCAAAACTTGCACAAATATAAGGAACCTCTTAAGAAAACGTTTATTTGGCATATACGAGTAGGTTTATATAACATAACTAGCGGCCCGTCCCGGCTTCGCACGGGTGGAGGACCCGGTATAAAATTTGAGATTTAAACTATCCTATCTCTCAAGTTGGATCGAACTGCACATGGTGTGCGAATTTTATTATAATCGGTTAAGTGGTTTAGGAGTCCATTGAGGACAAACATTGTGACACGAGATTTATATACATTAAATTTATTATATAATATGCAATTAACCACGTGATTGGTTGTTTGTAGTGAACTTAAAGGTTCTCAAACGCAACTATCTTACAAAAGAAATAACTGAGGAAAAAAAAAATCTGTTTTCAGGTTTATACCTTTTTTTGGAGAAGATGTCAAAATTTTGTTTGGAAAATGGCGGAGTGACTTGTGGTCGGTTTGCAGGCGATATTTACTATGGTATGTTGGAAATTTTTCGTTTCTATTACACATAAAAATCAAAATGTTTGTGTGTTGGGTTTTGGTTACAATTGAGTGTGACTGAGTTTTCGTATTTCTACCAATTTTTGAAAGAGTTTACGGCCGTACGAAATTACAGAACCGATTGTAATTAAACTAAATTTTTAGACGTTTTAGTGGTAAGGAGGTAACTGTCTTATTACAAAAAGTTAAACATTTGTTGAACACTAGTCTAAAAAAAGTGTAGGTGACTGCAAAATGACAGGTATTTAACCGACGTTTAACTTTTTTGTAGTATGCATTTATGTCCTTCTTTTGCGAATGGTTTCATGATTGATTGATTTAAAATAAATGGATAAATAAAAAAAGTAATGGAACTTTTGATTTACTTATCGTTGCTATTTTTCAACAGTAGGTTGTACAGTCACGAGTAGTACACACGTATCAGAATTAAAAAGCGATATTCGCCTGCCATATTGATTAGCCTTTGGCGTTTTCATTAAACTTCTATTGTGAACGCTATTATTCTTTGACAAAATAGGTCTTATTTCAATCTAGATACCAGTATTTCATGAGAAAATACCGTTTGAATTTCGTTAAATGTATACATAAATAATTGCTCGTGACTGTACCTATTGATTTTGTGCAAAACAATAAGTTCCTACGTTTGCAATATTTTTTTATTTTTTGGTATATTTACAGGTATTGCAGACCCTGACGATGCCAATACGGTTGCAAACGCTTGTTTACAGAAGCATTTCTTGTATAAAGTGGCCGCTCCATGGCTTGGACAAGGACTGTTTACGGGATCTGGTAAGTTAATTCTTAAGCAAGGTACTGACCAACTGAACCTCGCATTGCATTCGTACTTTCAGTACCCATACCATAAGTTGACATTGCGATACTCGGTTGATCCGTATAATCGAGAATCGTAACACAGGATCTTGGCAAAAAATACTACAAAAACATTCTGTGTAAGTACTGGATAGTAAATGAAAAGTAAAACATTATTTTTAAACCCTACTTTTAAATTTTTTATTATTGCATATTATGGCGATTTTGTTGCATACATGATGACACTGGATGACTTTAGTAATTATCAACTGTCAAAATTTGTATACTTAAGAGTCATCTCCCCCCGGGTCGAAGCCGTGTTGTGTTCCACGCTCGCCTCAATTGTCGGCATGCAGCACATGACGGGGCCTCTAGAGGGCCAAAGCCTGCCGGACACCGTGGATTTTAGTCAGTACGATTCTGACAGTTCCTCCAGCCTTGCCCTGGGTTCGAGGACTCATTTGATGATATTACCATGTAAAAAAAAAGGGTCCTCCCACTTCTCTCTTCTCTTCTTCTCCCTAGTTGAAAATCTACCGTATTTCTCTTTGTATGAGTTTCATCTTCTCTTCACCAGGTCTTGTATGGAAGCACCATCGCAAGGTCCTGAGTCCAGTCTTTAGCATGCCTGTGATAAACGGCTTCTTCAACGTGTTCAACAGCCAAACCAGACTGATAGTCAGAGAGCTAGAGGATCAAATCGGAGAAGGACCTTATGACCACGCCATGCTGATTAGAAACAGTATTCTCAGGATTTCTTGCAGTAAGTTTATTGTAATCTAAAATAATATATTTATTATGTGAATTCTGGTCGACAAAAATCTAAATATGAACCGCCTTACCCCTAAAAAATTAAAATTTGAGGAATGCTTGATTAAAAAAAAAGATTGTGAGCAGGATTTGAACTTGCGAATATCCAATTCAGTATAATTATGTATATGAGAAGCTCTTACTAGAGCTATCGTAGCCTCGCTCACAGGGTCAAATTTTTCTTTCCAATAGCATTATTTTTTTAATAGCTTTACAATTCGCTAGACAGGTTTTTGATTATCTTACTAATATTATCAACGTAAAAGTTTATTTGGATGGATAGATGTTTGTTACTCTTTCACGCAAAAACTACTGAACGGATTTGGATGAAATTCAGATCACAGATAGTTTATAGCCTAGATTAGCATATAAAATGGTTTTTATTCCAATTTAATGTTCCTGTGGGATAATTTTCGAGCTACAGCGAGTGAAACCGCTGACAACACGCACTATACAATGAACATACATTCTACATTGTAATAAATCAGTGTCTGATTGTATTAATACTTTGGTTTCCAGTAACAGCATTTGGAGACACAAGAAAGCAAGACAAAGATTTTGTGCAGAAATACGTAGAAGCCATTGATGAACTGATACACGTTCTTCTGAATAGACTCCAGAAGGTTTGGTATCAAAGTGATTTGTTGTATAAACTGGCTGGACTGAAGAAGAGAGAGGATGAACTTGTCACCTTCTTGAATCAAATCACTGATGAGGTAAGATTGCTCAGAGTCTGCGCCAACAGGCGCCGCGACTTTTATGTCGTGGTAACATCATCGACCCACCCAGGCCAGAGCGGGAGGGACTGTCAGACTTATACTAAAATGCACGGTGTTCCTTCAATAGCCCTTTACGTTCCAGGGTTACGGTTACATGATGAGACAGTTCTGGGACCTTGCCACTCATGACCTGCCGAAAAATTAGAGATACTACATTTTTTATATAATGACACAGACACTAACGTCGCCTCAAATGAACTTGAGTCGTGACTCGTCGACTTAAGTCAGATTCTATAATGTCAGAAGTGTTTAAAACGCTAGGTTCAGATGAAAAAATGTCAGACTCTATAAACACTGTATCTAATAATGTCCTATTTTAATAATGCTATTTTTTAATTAGGCCAAACTCTAATAATGTATATAATTATTATAGATAGATATCAGATATTTTATAAACCTAATTGCAAATGATGATCATCATTTCACTTGCTTCAAAGTTGTTGTGCACCGTGTGAAATTCGGTAGTTGTCCCACAGGATTATGGGATATTCCATGTGTGTGCTTGGCATAAACTTTTTATAACAAGATAATAAATTTTAACTAAAACTCAAATAAAATACTTAACTAAAAAAAAAACACAAGAAGGCAGAGACACTCAGGCGTCAAAGTAGTCCTACGCATCGCTGAAGAACGTAAGGTATATTATGGTATTCCAAATTTTATCAAAAACTCTTGTCATTTTTGTGTGAGATAATTACAAACATTAAGTCATAAATGCGAAAGTTTGTGAGCATAGGTGAGTCCATGCTCGCACGCTTTAGCAATTATAATAGTAGTAAGAAAATTGATCATGAAATTCAATATAATAATATATTTAAAAAAAACAACAATAATGTTTAATTGTTGCCTTCAGTTCCACTCGCGTTACGGTCGAAAATCATCCCATAGGATTGCCTTTCTCCTCTCTAAAGGGGGACCTTAGGGACCAAGCTCTATCAGGGTTGGGGGACTGTCTTATCAGGTAACCGTGACCCTGGAACGTAAAGGGATATTAAAAGATTACCGTGGATTTTAGTCAGTATGAGTCTGACAGACCCTCCCGTCTCTATCTGAGATACTTAACTCATTTGATGGTATAATACAGTCATATAGTTATAATACCAGGATTTAAAAAAGAACTGTAACGTCCCTGAGTTTTTAACTTTAAATTATTTAAGTTTTTATGTGAAAGAAAAACTTTATCCATAACTCTTATCGTATAATAAAAAAATGGTAATTTAATCTTTTATTATTTTCGGACATGCCATTAAGCATACAAATTGTTTTTTAAGTAAAAACAAATAAAATATTGCACGAAAATTACACGCCATAAAATATCAGCTATGTCATCATCAAGTAATTTAAATAAATCAATATCCCTTTACGTAAAACAATCTTTTATTATGTTCAGCCATGCCATTAAGCATACAAATTGTTTAAAAGAAAGTAAAAACAAAAAAATATTGAATGAAAATTACATGCCATAAAATATCAGCTGTGCCATCATCTAGTAATTTAAATAAAATATGTGAATATATTTAATCCACAAAAATAATATGTACACATTATAACGAACCAAGTCAGTAATTTGCGAATGCCTGAATCTACGCATGCGCAGCTGCTATAGTATTTTTTAAGGTTCAGTACCCCTAGTACGAGTTTTCAATCTTTCTTTGTTTTTAAAATTCTTCTTTATATGAAAAATGGAACAGCGCCTCTGGTGTGCGAAGAAGGAACTAATTATTTCCTTGAAAATTGTCAATTTGAAATTGTCAAAGTTCCAGTTAACTTTACGTCTCAAATACTGAAAACTCGTGCTGACGGTACTGCATAGAGTATAGTAAGTATACGGTACTGTTCGTCCGAATGAAAAAGGGTACCCTTCTAAGATCACCTGTAGGTCCGTTTGACTATCAGTCTAAGTAATTTTTTTCCGAATTTTACTAAAACGATTAACACGCATTTTCTGTAATGCAGAGATGTGAATTGAAGAGACGAAATCAGATAACTGTGGGGGTCACATTTAGGGGGTAACACAGAAAAAATAATGCAACCTTTATATTGTGAGTGATTAAATAAAAATAATATTCCACAACTAATCTATACATATAATAAAACAGTAAAAAAACTGTGTCTGTACATTGAATAAATTAAAAAAATAATAATTGAGGGGGATTCAGAAACAGTAATAGAGCACGAAACGAAAAAAAAAATTGTCTGTTTGTCTGTGTGTCTGTTTGTCTGTTTGTTTGTACACGCTAATCTTCGGAACTACTGGACGGATTTGAATGATTCTTTTTTTGTTGTATAGGTAACAAGTCTGGCCAGTACATAGGCTATAATTTATTTTGGAAACTTGAACACCTAGCGCAGAACCGCAACAGACCAGCTAAACTATAAGAGATACAAAAATGGTACCATAGCAAAAATTGTTTCACGTGATGAGCATTTTCTGCTAAGACAATAAATTTGAAGATCTGGAACACCTTATGTGGAACTTCAACAGCCCAGCTGAACTATAACATATATAGGAATAACGTCTTAGCAAGAGTTGTTCAGCCTGATGAGCACTCTCTGTTATCGTATAAAATTTGAGGATCTGGAACACCTGATGTGGAACTCCAAGAGCCCAGCCACACTATAACATATATAGGAATAACATCTTAGCAAGAGTTGTTCAGCCTGATGAGCACTCTCTGTTGTCGTATTAAATTTGAAGATCTGAAACAGTTTGCCGTATATGATTACTTCCTAGAATTTGATCCTTATTAGCAACACTATCGAACAGTATAATAATACAGGATGTGATTTTTTTTCCAAAATAAGCGGGTTCGATTCCTGGCCAAGATTTTTGATTTTTCTAAAATCCAATGATGCAGTTTTAGTTTTCATCAAAATCGGTCTCGAGACTCCTTTCAATGTTTTTCGATATTCCTCATAGTTTCGAAAGTAGCCATCCACGCCCAGTTGAAAAATTCATAAAATCATTCAATTCCTGTATAGGAATGACGTCTTAGCAAGAGTTGTTCAGCCTGATGAGCACTCTCTGTTGACGTATAAAGATTGTAGATCTGGAATACCTGATGTGGAAATCAAAGCAGTTACTAATTTCACTGTATAATTATAAAATAACATAAGCTACACGCGGTGAAGGCGGTAACAGCTTAGGACTGATTTTCGACAAAAATTCTATAAATCATTCAAAATTTGACTCTACTACTCAATAATAAATAAATAAATATTCCACAACTATCACACAACGCCATCTAGTCCCAAGCTAAGCAGAGCTTGTGTTATGGGTACTAGGCAACTGATAAACATACTTATATATTTCTAAATACATACATATTATTATAGATAAATTACACCCAGACACAGAACAAATGATCGTGCTCATCACACAAACATTTGTCCTGGGTGGGAATCGAACCCACGTCCTCCGGCATAGCAGTCAGGGTCACTAACCACTAGACCAACAGGCCTGTCAAACATAACTTCATAATGTGTATTATGTCTCATTTTATTAATTATAATAAAATTAATGGCTTTAAAATTTAATAATTCAGAAAATAACATGAAATATTGCGTTATCTTCGATATTATTAGGCTTAAGATTCATAAAAAAAAGTCTTTAAGAAGTGTGTATTATGTTTGAGATTAACATTATCTTAATATATATAAATCTCGTGTCACAATGTTTGTCCTCAATGGACTCCTAAACCACTTAACCGATTATAATAAAATTCGCACACCATGTGCAGTTCGATCCAACTTGAGAGATAGGATAGTTTAAATCTCAAATTTATTTCCTCCACCCGTGCGAAGCCGGGACGGGCCGCTAGTAATTATTATAAAAAGTTAAATTCATGCGGAACCGTTTGCATGCGACTCCATCTGGCACTTGTCCGGTTTATTTATAATAGTACATTATGGTACAAGTGTGTAATGTTGGTGATTACCGCTGAGGCGCCATTGAGACCCGAGCCGTTAGGTGAGGGTCTTAAGAGAGCCGAGGACGGTAATCATCAATACACACGTGTATCATACGACGTTTTTCAACACACTTGTGAAGAAAATAATACTAAAAAGCCATTTTATTTAATGAGTAAAAAGTTTATTTAGAGAAACATTTAGTTAACGTGCAGTTGGTAAAATTTATTTGTACTATTGAACACGATCTTTTTTGTTTCGAAACTTTTTTAAAAACAAAGCAACACCTGTTATCAAACTGTGACTTTTTCTTTACCATTATTCACAAGTGAGTTATAGGTTTTTTTTTATAAGGGTTGACACTTAAAAAAAAATCTATAACTCACTTGTGAATAATGGTAAAGAAAAAGTCACAGTTTGATAACAGGTGTCATTATGTGCCTAATTGCGGTGAAATTAGAGCCATTTTATGAGCAAGTGTGTTGAAAAAGTATATAAATGTTCATATTATACAAGGCAACGCAATTTAGATGTTAATTAACCCGGGGTGTTAATTATTCTATACAAAAATAATTCTCATAGAAGACAAGTTTGTAATCTTTTTGGCACAGATTTCATAGTGGGTTAGGTTAGTTATCCATTGTTTATATAATAAAATAATGTCAGCTCATGTACAGTGAGTTAAAAGCAATTAGCGTGCCCTTTGAATAATGGTTTAAGAATACGAATCTATAAATTTTTGTGTTTTTTTTTTGCATGTTTTTTATACCAGTATGTAATTTAAATAAAATCTCAATATTCAGTCAAAGGAGGCATTTCACCGTACTTTTAATATTTTATTTAGTTAATAATTTATTAATTTCAGGTGATACAAAGAAAAATCACATCATTAGCAAATGGACCAAAGGAAACTGGATCAGAGGCATCAAGTAAATACCATTTTACATTTTTTAAAGAATACTTAATCTTTGCCGTAACAAAAAAAAATATATATATTTGTTGAAAACTTCTCTAGAAAAACTCACAACGTCAAAACAGCATCTAACGTATCAACGTTAAAGGATAAGGGCCATTTAGCAATTACACTTTTTTTAGACACGTGTTCAACGGATGTTTAACTTTTTGTGGTACACACGGCTACACATTAAGTTATACAAAACCAGATTGTCTTAGTCTCGCTTTCTACGATTTTAACACCCAATGAACGGTCATCTAATACTGGTTTGGTATAGCTTGATGTGTAGCCGTGTGTACGACGGCTCATGTCTACGATTAGCTATAAAAGATTTTATTTTATTGGTATAATTTGTAAAAACTATAATTATACCTATGTGTTAAAAAAAAACAGTCTTTTTATCTGTGTACTGTACACACAAAATAACAATAGAATTTGTTTTAGGTTTCAGATCTTTCCTCGACGTAGTGCTGGAATTGACTGCTGACGGGAGCTTCACTCGGGATGAAATAAGGGAGGAATTAAATACAATGGTAGTAGCAGCATTTGAAACTACTTCCCAGCAGCTATCGTTTGTTTTGACCATGATCGGGTCACACCCCGAAGTGCAAGAAAAGATTTATCAAGAGTAAGTTGATTGAAGTATATCTGGGTATGTGTTAACTTAGACGTTACTCGAAAACTAAACTGCCTTATTAATAAATCAAGAAGTAAAGTTAAGCAAATGTATGGTTAGTCTGAAGATTATCCTGGTTGTAACTTTCATCATCAGCCTATAACGTTCCCACTGCTGGGACACAGGCCTCCTCTCTGTGAGAGGGAGTGGGCCATAATCCACCACGCGGGCCCAGTGCGGGTTGGTAGATGTCACATGTCTTCGAATTTTTGGTTCTAGGACATGCCGGTTTCCTCACAATGTTTTCCTTCACCGTTTTGAGAGCAGTAGTGATAAAATAAATTACACAAAGTAATGCGCCTGGCGGGGTTCGAACCTACGACCTACAACTCGTAAGCCGGGACCGATACCACTGGGCCACCACTGCTAACTTGTAACTTTAGTTCTCGTTTATTATTAAGTAAACCCTACTCACTATTACTTCTGAATTTATAAGTTCTTACTTACACATCGGGAGTCAAGACAACTGTCAAATAATGTTGTCACTCATTTCTAGTTCATATCACTAACTATTAGTCCATTAGTGATAAAGAATAAGACACTCTCTAAAGGACGACCGAAACTACGGGTTTCGTTATATCACGTTGTGTGCGAAGAGGTTAAGCATCTCTGAACTAAGTTGAACAGATGGACAGACAGACGGACGAATAGACGTGGTCAAAACTGCAAGGTTGGCTTGTTGACTACCGATCCCTAAAAATGTTGATGGATGCACATAATATCACTATAATTATCACTTATTGGTCTGTTGGTTTAGTGATAAGTGACCCTGACTGCTATGCCGGGGGTCGTGGGTTCGATTCCCACCCAGGACAAATGTTTGTGTGATGAGCATAATCATTTTTGTTCTGTGTCTGGGTGTAATTTATCTATAACTAGCGGCCCGTTCCGGCTTCGCACGGGTGGAGGACCCGGTCTAAAATCCGGTCCCGATGGTTACAAACACAACAAAAAAATAATTATCCGAATCGGTCAAGCCGTTTTCATGTTATGTCGTGACAACGAAAAACGGGTTTTATTTTTACCTATATATATAGATATGTAAAATATAAGTATGTTTATCAATTGTCTAGTACCCATAACACAAGCTCTGCTTAGCTTGGGACTAGAAGGCGTTGTGTGATAGTTGTGGAATATTATTATTATTATCACCATTTTTTTTTGTAAAGTGTGCTTTAAAAATGAACCGAATAACCATAAATATTTTCTTTCTTTCTTTCTCAGGGTAATGGAAGTGATAGGTGGAGATAGAGACCCGGAAAAAGATGATTTACCGAAACTAGTCTATACGGAAGCTGTGATCAAAGAAGTTCTACGTTTACTGGCCGTAGCACCTCTCCTACCGAGATATGTTGATAAAGATGTTCAACTAAGTAAGTTGCATTATCTGTTGTACATATTATTTCAAAATTTTGCTACACGCTACGATTTAATTCGAATCGCTTTTTTTTATTATTGCATTGCATTTGGTGCGTTTAACAGCCAAACACCGAAGAATTATTTATTTTATTTATTTATTTAAAGCTTCTTGCACATGGAAGTACAAAGGCGGACTTAATGCCATGGGCATTTTCTTCCAGTCAACCTTAGGTTGATGCAGAGAAACAAACATAGTAGGTTAAAAATACTATAAAAAAGACCATCAAGCAAAACTTTAGGAACTTTTAGAGAATTAACTGTAGGTAAAAATATTTGTCACGTGTGAATCCTCGTTAGTAAATGTTTCTAAATGCGCTGCAGCGAATATTCGCACGACGCGAACAGCGAATAGTCTTGCAATTTGATTGTTTACAATAAAATTACAAAAATGTATCAGCCCCTTCGTGCACTAGGCGACGCAAGTCTCCGATACCTTACGACTTTGGTATCCATAGACGCGTGCTTGTGTACTCAGATTCAGATTCAGATTCAGATATTTATTTGCAACAATGTAGGTACAGGTATAAGATGATACAATTGAAGGTTTCCGCTACATTCTACCTTATTACGATATTAACCTGGATACCAAAGTCGTAAAGTATCGGAGACTTGAGCCGCCTATAGTGTACAAAGGGTCGTACACATAATACTATAGCTATTTGTCTCATGGCCAGGCTGTTATGCTTTTCGTATATATGCATGTTTACTTTTTTATTCCACAATAATTAAATGTAAACCAATTTCGAAATGTGGTATATTTGATTCGATGAATTATTTTCTAGTTCAGGGCAAAGTTTTACCTTCATTCCATTTTTTTATCGTTCTTATTCTCTCCTCTCCTAACTCTTGATACCAGGGGCCTTAGTCAAACAGCATACGACAGTAAACGACAATCGTTATCGTTCATCAGTCTTCCATCTTCATCCATTTCATCAGACTTTTTCAACTATATACCCCAGCGCGTAAAGTTAAAAATCTATTGAAGTTCGCAGATCGTTTTCGTTTGTTTCGTTCGTTATCGATTTGCAGTTTTTAATAGATTTTCAACTTTACGCGCTGGGGTATAAAGTTGAAAATGTATTGGTGACTGATGAACGAAAACGATTGTCTTTTACTGTCGTATGCTGTTTGACTAAGGCCCCTGAAGAGATATCGCTTTTGTCTGTCAATTAAATCCACCTTTTTTTTTTTGCAGAAAACTACACCTTGCGAGCTGGTACTCAAGTGTTCTTCATGCCGCATGCCTTGCATCGCTCTAAAGTATGGGGAGATGATCCTGAGGAATTTAGGCCAGATAGATGGTTTGACACTGAAAGGCTACCACAAATGAACAAGTCTTTTGCCGCGTTCAGTCTGGGAAAGAGATCGTGTGTAGGCAAGTAACATTTCACTGGTTTCTTTTGTAATTGATTCATTAATAGAGAACGTTTATGGCCTGGGCTATAAATACCCGTATACGCCGAATAAATGCCTTTTGCCTGGGCTTTTTGCCCAATTAAGTTTAAAAAAACTTTTTAGTTTTTGTGCCTAGTGACCGGACATTTATCTGGACGTAATGTGCCAAGTTTATGCCCATTATGTCCGTAAATGTGTTTGCCCTTGACCCATCCCTGGTCACCAATAGATTGTGCTTAGTTTGGGATATGCTTTTAAACCTGCCTAGTTTCTGGTAGTTCTATACCATAATTGTACTTTTGAAAACAAAATGCTATTAGCTAAATAAATTAATCTGAAAATCGTTTCTGAGTTCTTAGGCTACATACAAACAAACGGCATTTGTTCAGCGGCTAGAAGCAAAGCTGATGGTTACCGTCAACACTTGTAGCTCCCGGTTGCCAACGACGCGTTGACGCTTGCCATCGACGGTGACGGTCGCCGCCGTCTGAAGGCGGTGGCTGTAGTGGAAGTTTTATCTAGTTTAATATCTGCGATCTAGAATCTGCCACTCGTCTATATAAAAACTTTCCTCACCTCAAAATAACCTTTATTATTCCAGGAAAAGCCTACGCCATGATGTCCATGAAAATCATAATAGCACATCTGGTGCGAAAACTAAAATGGACAGCAGACCACACAAAGATGCAGGTCGTTATCAACGTGACTCTGGGGTGTGGTGGTGGCCACGAGCTTGTGGTGGAACCAAGGATATCCAACAACAATTATCAAGAAGAAAAGTATTATAAAAGAAGTCCTATTACTGACGCTTTGAACAGCGATCATGGTGATTTTCAACTGATTAGGTGATCTCTGCCAAATCTTTATAACAAGAAACAATGGTTACAAAGTTGTTGTACTGATTTTGATGTGCGTTTGCACTGCGCCACCATGTCAGTCATACAATAGGTTGAGACAAAATTGTATTAACTTAGTTAGATCTAAGTTTGTGATATTTTGATTGTAATAGAGCTTTGAATTGCATTAAACTGGGAATCTGTCGGCAAAAAGTTCATGTTACCAGCATTATTTTGTAGTAATGACACCGTAGAAAAAGTTACTGTCGACTGATAAATAGACATACCTAATGATATAATGTAGAATGATTACTACAAATATAATAATATTCAGAAAAACGATATTTATGCCTGTTTAGACGCACCTTAATTTAAAACTAATACCGACTTCTGAAGTCTGCATTTCTGTGTTTGGGGATTATTGAAGAAGTATTTCACAATGTTTCATCGTGCCTTCAATACCTACCCAAAAATATCAAACAGGTCTCGGAATAAAGATTCTATGTATATTTGTTTTTAAATTTTTAATAGAATTATTTCGACAGGCGCTATTATACTGTAACTACACTCAGCAAAACAGTTGGGTATTCAGGCAGTAATTTTTAAACGATTTCCTGGATTTTATTTGCATGCAGTTGCAATTATGCACTTTTCGGTTGTATGAAAATGTTTGGTAGGCAGTTGCATTGAAACCTACAGTACAGCATTGGAAACCATTTGGAAATTAAAAATTGTGCTTGGCATGTTATGTAATTATACACAATACGATGCAAAGCCAAAAATTATTAGTCAAATTAGTCAATTCAATCTTATTAGTCAATCCCTAAAAGAAACTTCTTAGAGGTCGAATTTTGTATGCGAGCATTTACGTTTTAAAAAGAAATTTACTGGATGCCAGGTAAATTTTGTTTTATACAGAAATAACAGTTTTCAGTATTACGAGTAATTTTCAAAAAAATATTAAATGATTCTGTCAAAAAATAAAGTTTTGTAAGATGAAAAAACTTTAAATTCACGCCAAAACGCTTGCAGGTTTTTATGCTATTGACTCCTAAGTGATTTTAGTTTAGTTTAAAATGTGATTTAGTTAATTCTATTTAGTGTTCCTAGTTTTTTATATTGTACATTTTTAGATGAATTTAATTTGTGTTGTATACTTTAGATAGTGCATGATCATAAGTACTGTACCAAATACTCAATCCATTATGTAAATATTTTGTTTTAAGAATTCAGTAAAAAAAACTTGAAGCTATGCACTAAGTCTCTTATTTTCCCTATATTTTATATCCGATGATCACTTCTGTATCGATAAGATCGTTCTTTGTGATCCTATCCGCTATAAAGGAAGCCGGTGATGGATCAGAGCGATCGCAATGCGCGATGTTTGGTTTTTTTTTTTAAACCGGGCCCCACATTAGGAATTTCTCCTGTGTCGTGGGTGCGTTTACAAACATTATAAACTCACATACACAAACGCCCAGACCCGAAGCAACTCCTTGTGGATCACACAAATATTTGTTCCGTTCGGGAATCGAACCCACGACACGCAGCGCATCAGTCCAATCGCTCAGCCACTGCGCTAACCGTGCCGATTACCGATATGACAGAGAAGTGAACTAAGAGAGGACACGCACTGAGTGACTTACGGGATGGTAAGCTTCAGAGAAATCTCATCCCTTTGTTAGTGACATCAATTCCAAAGGGGTTTAGATTTTTCTGAAGCTGATTGTACGTGTCAAGTTTAATATGCAACACAATCTTTAGAAGTACTTTGTTATGAATTGCACCACCGAAAAAATTAATAGACCACCGAAGTTAATTTTTCAGTTGGTTTGGATTAGAAAACCACAGGAATATATATATATACAGGGTGAATTTTTCAACTGGGCGTGGATGACTACTTTCGAAACTATGAGGAATATCGAAAAACGATGAAAGGAGTCTCGAGGCCGATTTTGACGAAAACTAAAACTGCATCATTGGATTTTAGAAAAATCAAAAATCCTGGCCAGGAATCGAACCCGCTGATTTTGGAAAAAAAATCACACCCTGTATTATTACACCGCTCGATAGTGTTGCTAATAAGGATCAAATTCTTGGAAGTAATCATATACGGCAAACTTAAGGAAATGGCTCATTTTTATGAAATTGCTATTTTTCCATGTTACTTTACATCTACTGAGCCATAATTTATTCGAAATATAAAATTTCATTGTTTTCAATGTCTCACTGGATTTGACGTTTCAACAATCCCACTGTACTTAGCAATACGACATTATTGAGTTGAACTAAAAATAGCATTATTTTAAAGAAGAAACGGTAACTTATGTTTCAAATACAGTCTTTGCCTTGAAGATTAATCAGTTTTTTTTGTAATTATACGTTTTCCTTAAGTTTGCCGTATATGATTACTTCCCAGAATTTGATCCTTATCAGCAACACTATCGAACGGTGTAATAATACAGGTTGTTATTTTTTTTCCAAAATCTGCGGGTTCGATTCCTCGCCAGGATTTTTGATTTTTCTAAAATCCAATGATGCAGTTTTAGTTTTCGTCAAAATCGGCCTCGAGACTCCTTTCAACGTTTTTCGATATTCCTCATAGTTTCGAAAGTAGCCATCCACGCCCAGTTGAAAAATTCACCCTGTATATCGAGATAGTAAATAGGAGCGCCCACACAGAGCGAGCGGCGGGTATTTGATTGAATCCCCGGTTTTATCATATCCCTGCGACACATACACATCTTCTTCTATCTTCTATTATGTAAAAATGGATCGCAAAATGTGTTGCTAAGCTCATAACTCGAAAACGGCTGGACCGATTCGGATAATTCTTTTTTTGCTGTGCTTGTAACCATCGGGACCGGGTTTTAGAGGACCGGGTTCCACCCGTGTGAAGCCGGGACGGGCCGCTAGTAATAATTACAAATTTATTAGGAACTGTGATTTATTTAGATTTAATTCTTCTTTCTAAGCTGATTTCATTACCCGACACCGATTTGATTGTGATATCGAATTTGAATCGCAGCTTTGTGTGATCAGCACTGATGATGAACTGGCGCACCAAGTGGGATATCGCTACCTTCAATGACGTCATCGCGTACGTTTTACCTGTGACAAAAGAAAAATTTTATGGCGATACATTTTTCATACTGTCCTAAGAATAATTCCTATATCGTGGGTGCGTTTACAAACTTGTAAACTTGCATACACAAGCAGCTAGACCCGGAACAATTACATCATCATCAATAACATCAGTCGTAAGACGTCCACTGCTGAACTTAGGCCTCCCCTTTAGACTTCCAGCAGGACCGGTTGTAAGCAGCTTACATCCAGCGTCATCCTGTGGCCTTCATAAGCTCATCTAGTGGGTGGACGCCATCAGTTCTGCGTGCTGTATGGCCTGCCCATTGCCATTTCAACTTGCTAATTCGTTGGGCTATGTCGGTAACTTTGGTTCGTCTACGAATCTACTCATTTCTGAATTTAATTACTTGTATATCATAGAAACATTTGCACGTGCGCAAATATAATCCACGACACACTGTGTAACAGTTGATCGCTAAGCAACTGAGTCAACCGTATCACCGTTGTCAAAGGCCTTTCCAAGTGATCTCTTTGGGGCGCCTCCTTGGACCACCCATCACAGCGCTCTTCCAGTTCATCTCGGCTCCTATTTTTGGCGGCATTGTCTAACCCCAGGCGCCCAATAGATATAGACTTCCAGACTCGACCGAGCTCTTCGAGGCGCGCGTAGTACCCCACGCGCCGTAAGAGAAATTCATAGATATAATTTAGAGAACTAAACGTAAAAAAAATAACAATTAAGAAAGAAAACTTACCTAAACAAGATCGTTTTCCATAACTAAAAGCAGCATCCGCAGCGTAGTTAGCTGGTAGTGAGGAGGTATCTAGCCATCTTTCTGGTCGAAATTCTTCAGCATCAGGCCCCCAGGATTGATGGTGAAGCATTCCAAGATTAAATAAAATGCACTGACTACCTGCACGCAATGTGTAGTTCTCTAAAAGAAAAAAAAAATACTTAGAAGGGTACCAAAACTAAGCACAATGGTCCGGCAATGGCCAGAGTATTATATAAACCAGTCCCTTTACACCTAGCCCATATTCTGCCATATCAGAGGGATCATGTTATGATGGCCATCATTACGACTACAAAAGCAAGTTGTTTTTTTTTAACAAATGTTCAAATACTTAATCAAACTGTCTGTGTATGCTAGCTGGAAATCGTTGACGGATTTTACGGATTACGCCAGTGTCTTTTTTTTTAAATATTACAACACTGTACAGTTCCATTGGATCCCGCTGCCCGCCAAATACAAAATATTTGGCGGGCAGCGGGATCCAATGGAACTTCCACCAATGTCCCGAACTACTCACTTGACAACCGATCCTGCCTAGGGGAGTGAAATGTAACGTTTACCAGCCTCTACTGGGTCGCCACAGAATCGACTCACTTATGTATTTTTTTTTCATTTCTTAGGACAAATGAAAAAAAAATACATGCGTGAGTCTACTTTTCCAAAACCTTTATTTACTTACTGAGCTTCACATCCCTGTCTATATATCTTAATATAATTGGTACTGTCGGTAGCACTCGAAGGCTTTCCTTAATCACTGCTTCTGTATAAACTAACTTTCTTAAATCATCCTTTTGTATATCTCCATCTGCGCCCAATACTCCCATTATTCTGAAAATGACGAAAACATAGATTTTAATCATTATCACATTCTCAAGGCTGTTTAAATCGGTATCCATTTTACTGAATCCTGAATTACTCTCATCGCCGTCATGTGATTCTAGCTTTTATTATTCTAGGGGCAAGACGTCATTCATATTGTCGTCAATGCCACTGCCGCGCTGGGCCCGTATGGTGGATTATGGCTCACTGGATCTCACAAAAGAGGAGGCCTGTGTCGCAGTAGTGGGAACGTTATAGGCTGATGATAAAGACGTCAACGTCCTGTCTCAATCACTGACCTACTTCGTAAGCCTCTTATCATAGGTACTTATTCCACGAAGGGCACCCGCTGACAATGGCACCTGAGCTACTTGCAGCTTATCTATTCGACATAAGGCTGTTGTCCAAATTTTTTGCTGGTGCCGGGTCCCTTTGTGGAATACTTCTCTTATTCTTTGTCAATATTTTTTTCCATCCAGTGCTGTGCCTATACCTACTCACTGATATGTCTTCTTTGATTTGTGAACTTTAATCAGGACTCACGCGGGATCTACTATTTTTGAACAAAAATACAACTTACTCTTCATACATTTTTTCTTGAACTTTTGGGAATGATCCTATCATTACTAAAATATTTTCCAATGAATGTGTTGTTGTCTCGTAAGCCGCTACAATAGAAGTATGCAGTTCTTCTGTGATCTCCTGGTCAGTGAAGTTATTTTTGTAATGTTTTTGTAGTATCAGATCTATAAGAGGCTGATAAGAAACATCTGAAAATTAAAATAAATTACTTATATTTCTTTACTTTCTTGGATCTTATCCGTTATCACTTTTGATATAATTTATGGACTTCATTTCTCTTTCCTTTATCTCCCTCCAGATCTTTTAGTTCATGTGGTAAAATTCCTATGGTTCTATCAACATTTTACCTATTATAATTTTAGTGAAAACAATTGTTAAAAATGTAACTATGGCTCTAAAAATCTATCATGACAGATTTTGTGATACTTGTCCGTACTAGCTTGATGGAACCTTCAGGCTGTAAGCTACAATAAGAACCTGTAATTAAGAAAATAAAAATACTCACTTGAAAACAGAGAACCATTATTTGTTCCATTTAAATATGATCTCTTTGTTTGTAATATCTGAAATAGATTTTGATTCTCAAAATATGTTGCAGACTTTTTATGTTGAAATTACCAAAAATCAAAGTCAGACGCTAGCAGAGTTGTTAGTAGCCAGAATTACGAGTGCTAGATGGTTCGCGAATACCAAACTTTAGTTTCAGCGTTGCGTGAACGCTGTATTTATAAGGAATAGCACTGCATCGTAAAGCAATAGAAGAAATATAGAACCATTTCTACTATTGCTCTAGATGTTATAAAGTACCTACCTCATCTGATACTTCATTGGCGATTTTCACAAATTCAGATTCGTTCTTCTTCTCGAACAGGGAGTAAATAAATTCATTATGAAGCCAAACTTTCTGAAACCTTCGCATTACATGGCTCAGTAATTTATCCACCGCTTTCATGTATTTCGGATAGAAACTTTCATTTCCATCCTTTCCAAACGTCGTTACTGAAAAATAATAAGTAAGTTACTATGTATAACACTAGTAAGGCCCTTCGTACAGAACGTGACGCAAATCGTACCTTACCGCCTACTTTAAGACTTTGGTATCTAGTGATGCGTGGCTTTGTACGAACATCTACATATAGATTTGTATTCTGATAGTGACCTGGATACCAAAGTCGTAAGGTATCGGAGACTTGTATCGCCTTCAGTACTAAGGGGCTAATTCGTAGCAATAAGAGCAAGATAGCAAATAAAAATATTCGCTTGGCTCGCTGTAGTGCTATTTTCTAAAGGTACCAGCGCTGACGCAGTGTTGAAACCGCAGCCTGTCTTTAATGGATTTTGAACTTTACGCTTTAAGTATTTATTAGAACATAAAGTTCAAAATCTTTATAGATTACTGAACTTTTCATGTATTATTTGCTGTCAGGGTCTAGACCCTCAGTTATACTCACAGTAAGATGTTCCCAAAGTTAATTGCCTCAGGTATGATGAAGGATCAAACAGTCCTTTCCCAACGTTACATTCTATATCACTTAGCATTGCCCTAGATAGGTTATTAAACACTTCGAGGTATCCATTTATTATTGGTAAGCTAAAATTTGATTTCAGCATTTCTCGGTGAACGCGCCAATGTTCTCCTGAAATTGTCATAAACAAGTTACGGGTTTTTTTGGCATAGAAAGGTTAAGACAGTACGCGATTTTGAATATCTATTTGCATCCTAAGATACAGATTGTCTTTCCGTTGGCTGCAATCTTGATCAGCTTATTTTATTTTATGATAAATTGATTGTTAGTTGCTTTTTGTTGTCATTTGTAATTTTTTAAATGCCGGTTTTTTTGGCTTTATCAAGTAAAATTAAAAAAAAATGCTTGATAAAGCCAGTTCTCAGTTTAGGATGTTAATCATCACGGTAGATTTTAATTTTGTGATGTAGCTAACTTCTTACCAGATCCAGTAATTAAACCTTGACCCAGCATACATTTTGCAAAAGTGTACAAGAAATGTTTGTCCAGACAAGTATTGGCCACCAAAAGAGCATCTTCAGGATCAGATATGGCTGAAAAAATAGAAACAATAATATTCTTTTAGTCTAAATGAACACCTAAAACTAAATTTTAATAAAATATAATGCAAGTATTATGGTGATTTAAAATACCTACATTGATAAAAACAAGTTTTAGTAATATTTCTTGAAAGCAGTTAAGCATTTGGTTTTGTAAATCATAGCATGTTACGGAACTTTAGAATAAAGTTTTATGTTTAATACATGAACAAGGTGCACGAAGTCTGTGTATATTTTTAATGAATGCGAAAATAAAAAATCAAGATGTTGTGTTCAGATCTTCATGTAAATTAAATACGGTGTACCACAAGGAAGTTATTTATGACCTGTAAAACCGTAATAAAGGGTATTACGGTTTATACTTTATGAAGATAATTTCACTTAAAAGAGCCAATCGTTTACTTCTATGAGGAAAAAAAATCGTATTAGATAAACCAGTAATGATGATAATCGTAAAATGGAAAAGAAAAATAAGTATTTACCATAGTAAATTTGAGATCCAAAGTTCAGGTAAATGACGCCCCCTTCCTGAAGTGAGTTCTTACATATATCCTGTACGAGGTTCCATAAATCTGAAATAAAATGTATAATGAAAACGCTATCAGTACAAGGATAAGTGGACTATAAATAATTCATAGTCCACTAATAGTCCGCAATGTTTATTCAGTTGATCTAAATAAATGGATGAGAGACGCACAGAAACGAGAGATAAAGCAAAAAAAGGAGGAGGGCTATACCCAGCAGGTGATCCCGGGCTGATGTGATAAAGGCCCAATGTACAATATATTGCACAAAGTAACATACAGCATTTCGGCCCTCACTTAAAAATAAAATCTTCTCTTAATCGCCCAATTGTACATTACAGTGTACATTTTGTTTAAATGCATGTTTTATTTTTTTTGCGCCAACTGTCATTTGATGTTAATGTAAGTATTGTATTATTTAATATTATCTTAGGATGTATTTTGACAGATGATATTTGGAAAAAAATCTAAGAGAATTTGTCATTATCGGTTTCAGCACCAATAATCCGACGTTTCAGAAAACTGGTGAGTCTGATCTTATTTAGTTGATTAAATTAGGTTATTTTGTTTGGAAAGTAAGTTAAATAATAATGAATATTGTGTTATCTGAAATAGCGTTATTTCAGTTCATAAATACTTATTTAGAATGTTTGATTCGCATTTAGATGTCGTTAAGTTGTGTTTTTTTTGTAGGTATAAAATTGAGGAATTTCTTAATAATTCCTTAGATTGATGTCTTCTCGTCTTCTAATGAAGACATTGGTGACCCAGAAAAACAACGCAAACCTTCAGAATCTGTCTATTCATAGAATCAGTCACACTGTAGTAATGATGGTCCATAAAAAATGGTGATGGTGTTGAAATTAATAGTTGATTGTGTTTGATATTTTATTTCATTTTTGGACGAGTTTTTATTCCAATTTTTTAAATTATATTTTGATAAATACCTGCCAAAATATTAAATATTAATAGTTCATGTTGGTTTTCTCACTTTTATATTAAAATTTAAATAATAAAATGTTAAAACAAGTTTCTAAAAACTATTGTTACTGTTATAATTTAATTGTGATTCTTCTCGTAAAATTAACTAAAAAACCCATTTAATTTATTTCATTAAGGTTAAATATCACTCATATTAAAACCTAATGTGCATTTAAATGAACACGAGATATCACCATGAAAATGAAAAACATTTAAGAAAAATCTTAGATAATGTTTAAATTTAAAATGTCACTTACTTGTTCCGTGATTGTAATATTTGTTTGAGTTCCCGATATTTCTATAGAGACAAACCGTGAAAGCTTAAAAACAGTGCTTAGATAAGTTTCTTCTAAAAGTAACTAGTTAAATATGAATGGACCGGAACCATGGTACATAATAATGTTCATTGTATTGTACATTGGGCGTTTATCTCATCTTGCAAAATTTAACTTGGACCTTACGAGGTTAAAGAAAGAGCACTTACTTGTTTGGTCAGTCAGTAACATATGTGTATGACCGATGATGGGAAGATGGCCTGGATAAGCCGGCGGCAGCGGGTGCGCAAGGGACTTTACAAGTCGCGCGCGCCTGTATGACACTGCGCAGATACATATCAATAAACACACCGCGCCTACTAGAACCAACATGGTTACTGCAGAGTTACCATCTAACAAACCTTTTTAATATAAGCAAACTAGTTTTGTACACAAATAACATGTTAATATAACGCTTTTGGACCGACATTATTATTATAATTACCTAGTATGTCGCTCGTGACTTCGACTTTTTAATTACACCATCAATTATGTAATCTAGTAGCACGTAGTAAATAGAATAAACATAATTATATATTTTTTATTTGTTTTTGGGGTACCCCGACACGTAGAGGTTATGTAGCTATCTTGGCAAGGAAGAGGTACTCGTATTTTTAATGAGAGCTAGGATTGACCAAACCAACCGATTGTTTGTATTATTATTTTTACCACATAGTCGATCTATGTAATAAAATTGGATCGATAAATGTGTTGCTAAGCGCAAACCTTGAAAACTGCTAGGCCATTTCGGATAATTCACTTTTTGTTGTGTTCATTGCCAACAGGACCCAGGATCCCAATTTACAATTCAAATAACCAACTTGCAACTTGTTTGTAGGCCTGATCAAGTTGCAAACAATTGGCAAATAGTAATTAAAAAAATAATACACATCAAAAAAGTCTAAGCAACACATACAATTTTCAATTTTACAATGTGTTTACGCATTAAATCCTATTTTTTTTTAATATTAATTATAATGCTTTATTGAAATTAAAAAACAATTTTACTTAATTTTTTTTATCATCTTCCTGCCCTTAATTTTACTTGGGGTCGGCGCAACACGTTTTTTTCTTCCATTCTCCCCTATCAAACGTCACCGAATCATTTACTCCTTTTTCATTCATATCATCCCTTACACAATCCATCCATCTTTTCTTTGGCCTTCCCCTTCCTCTTCATCCATCAACATTCATACTCATCACTCTCTTAGCCACATGATCATCCTTCCTCATCACATGTCCACACCAAGACAGACGACTTCCTTTCATTTTTTCTGTAACAGGTGGTACTTTCAAACTTCCTCTTATAAACTTATTCCTTACTTTATCCATTCTTGTCACTCCACACATCCATCTCAACATCCTCATCTCTGCTATATGCAATCGTTTCTCATCCATCTTTGTCACAGCCCAGCATTCCGATCCATACAATACGACAGCTCTAATCACGGATTTGTATATTTTCCCCTTTAACTTGAGGAGCATCCGTGGGTCGCAAGTTGTTCCGGTGACCTGTCGCCATTTCATCCATCCCAAGTTGATCCAGTGTGTTATGTCCCGATCTACTTCGCCATCTCCTTGAACAAGCGAACCGAGGTACCGAAAGTCGGAACAGACCGGTATGGGCGTTCCGGCAAGGGTAATGGGCACAGGACTGGAGAGACCGCCAAAATCGCAAAACAAATACCTATTCTGTTTTGGTTCTGCTCAATTTCAGGCCAACATTCAATTATAATAATAATAATATTAATTAACAATAATTACTTTAAGTACGTACTACAAAGTAAGGTGCTACTAAGGTAATTATAATAATAATATTGCACTAACTGTCACACAACGCCATCTAGTCCCAAGCTAAGCAGAGCTTGTGTTATGGGTAATAGACAACTGATAAATATACTTATATATTTCTAAATACATACATAACTCGTATTATAGATAAATTACACCCTGACACAGAACAAATGATCATGCTCATCACCACAAACATTTATGCTGGGTGGGATTCAAACCCACGACCCCCGGCATACTAGGCAGTCTACTAATTACGAGAAAAAAAAAAGTTTGTACACATCAAGCTATATAAAAGCTGACCGTTGATTGTGTGGGAAGATCATTATAAAAGGAGGTCTCCGTAAACTGGTTTTGTATAGCTTCCGTTGAAACCAAAATACCGAGATACAAGAGATTGACTTTTTTCAGTTTACAAGTAATAAAATTCGAACAAATGCATTCGCTTTTGAATAAAGAGCTAAAATTAAAAGAGTGTCCATGGAGTTTCTTGCCCGATCTTCTCCATAGCAGTGGTGATACAATAAATTACACCAAGTCATGCGCCCAGCTAGGTTAGGAACCCACGACCTACAACTCGTAAGTCGAAGCCTCATCACGTAAACAACTATACAAAACACAATTACATTATTTTTTAATAGACAATGCGTATTTAAATTTTAATTGGGTTGTTAGATCAGAGGCTTTGACCTTAACTGTGTTTAATTATCTATTAAACACAATAACTAGTTTATCTGCACAGGGAGCTAGACCAAGTCGATCTCTATTCTACGAAGAAGGTTACTTCATCGTTATTTCACTACATTTTGAAGTGCCCAAGACCTCCACGATCTCATCACGCCACCCTTCTATCATCGCACATCTAGACGCACGGCAAATTACCATCCTTACCTTATTGCTATTCCACCAATTCGCACTAAGCGTTTCCAAACGCCTTCTGCCTGCGTCTGTGTTTCCAAACTCTAATTTTGTAGAGATTAGGGTTGTATGCGACAAACCTAATGTCTTCAAAGTTAGACTGAAGGCATCTAAGGGTACCTTTCCGCCTGAGATGTGCTATATAGCTGTGCTGCGAGGATGTAAAAGCTGCGCTACGAAACTGTGTGACCGTTTCCACTTATGCTACGTTATGTTGTATGTAGCTGTGCGAGTAAGATCTGCTATGAAGATGCGCAGCTCGAGCTATGCGATGTATTGATAGTAGGGAAGACGTCCCATAGCACGCAGACGTAGCACGCATCCATAGCACGCCTTCTATATATAAAACACATATTAGTTGAATCCGTTTCCACCAGTGCTGTGCTTTGTAAACCAATGAATATGATTGGTGGATATCAAACGCATCCGCAGCAACGTAGCATAGCGCATCTCTGGTGGAAAAGCAGCCTTATGGGTAAGCTCGCTCCATCGTTGACCTTATTTTTGTCACCCCTGACCTAGACTAAGGTCAAGAGGAATCCCCATACCCATCGTAAATATAAAAAGATTTATTTTGTACATTTGAAACATTGCTCTGCTAGAAACGATAAAAAAAGGTTCCTTCCGGGCAGAAATGAATCGTCGTAACGGCGAAAAGTCCAAAGGTGAAAGAGTCTATCGGTGAAACGGCCATAAGTGAATCGTCCTATTGACGAAACGTCCAACGATGAACCGGTCGTCGGGGAATTGTTGCAGAATCGTTATTTTGTTTTTTGTAACGTAAAAATAGCACGTTTCTATGGTATCATGCTAAGTGTGCCATGCATTTTAAGCTTTTGGGACACCTTGTATAATTTTTGGGAACCCTTTGTATTCGGCAATTAAAATTTTGAGTAGGTTGGATTTTTTTTAATCATTGTAAAATCATCAAGTCAGTTCTCGCGCAGGCCGGGACAGGACGGACTGTCAGTTTCATCTTGACTAAAATCCACGGTGATCCATCAATAGCCCTTTACGTTCCGACCCGAGTAGGTGCGTATATGGATCAGTCATGTCATTTGATCTTGCTATATTTTCTTTATTTTTAATTGTAAAAAAATACACGCTCACGTCAAAGAAGTCACAGGCAATACTAGTAAAAATATATATAATTATATTAGTATTCTGCGACCTCGTTAGGTCATCATAAACATTAATTGCCATGATTTGCATGATGAGTTGATTATAGAGCCATAACAATTTACAGTACTTTTAACCTTTGTTTTAATAAACAAACTGCCCCATTGTCTCGTGGTTAAGTGTGACTGCTGAGTGCCGGGTCCTATGTTTGATTCATATTGGGAATCAAACATAGGACAGCGTATAGACAGCGTATTCGCAAGTGTCCACCATATCGGTACCTACATTCATTGTATATTCGTAATTTTTAATTGTAATTGTGTGCTTAAGGTTTGCCAAATAAACGTATTTTCTTTCTTTCTTTCTTTATATCCACTAAAAAGGATAAAATATCATTTCTTTCGGAAGCCGGAGGCAAAAACTCTTGGAAATAATTAACAAAGTCGATGACTTTCGAAAGACAAGTTATTTTACACTTACTTGTGTTTTTAAAAGTCGGTTTGATTCTTTTTTTCTTTTTTCATCTCTGCACTATGCAATTGTTTTTTTTTTTATCGTGTGGTTTGAGCTAAATTTAAGGATTACAAATAAAACACTTTCAATTTAATTGTTATAATTTATTTAACAAAACAATATAAATAAAATTAATTGTATCTACAAAAATAAATTAATAATTTTTATTTTTTTAATTATAATAAGTGTAAATGCCATTGAGCAACTTTTCTTTATCTTAATTAAAATAAATAAATAAATACTAATGTCCTAGTGACTTGGTGGTAGGTACTACAACTATAGAAATAAATAAATTAATTCAAATTAATTCTGACTGACTTCGAGTGACTCATTGAAATAATTTGAAATATTTTTTCACTCTTAGCAACTAGTCAATTTCAGTTTTCAATTGTGATATAAAAAATTAAAGTCATTGGAAGGGATGAGCCTGACATACACAAAACCTTAACGAGTGTAGAATTAAAAGTTAAAAATGACACATAAAAAATAAAATTTCCATGACAAAATTTTCTTTGTCCAAATTTTGCACAACCGACGTATCTGGAGGGCCTGAATTCCTCTTACGCTGAACTCGCTAGCGGATGGTCGGTTGCGTACGTTAGTGAGAAATACACAGCATGGTATGCGTCGCTTACGTCAGCATCACAGTGCCTTAAAGAACACAATGTTGATTCGTACGCGTGACTGACGTACGCAACCGACTTTCAACCTTCTTTACTACTCACAATATGAGCCGAATCAAAGCCAGTCTTTTTTAATAAATAATTTTGAAATTAAGAATAAATAACGTCTCGCTACTAACACTATGTTTTGGATGTAGCTGTCATCAACTAAACTTCTTAATAAATGCAAAAGTAGGAAATAAATACTACACCATAAATATTTATAGATTTAAATGTTAAGGGTTTGAACTCTGCAAGTTAATTAAAGGTTAACACTCGCATAATTGCATGACAAATTACGGCGTTTATCTCGCATGGTCGTAATTAAAATTGTTAGGCACGTGTTCTTAGGAATGACACCAATTAAAAGATACAGAGCGCTCTTAGGCTTACTACAGACGAGCTACATAAAAAAATGAACCTTATTTTTTGAAGTGTAAGTAGCTTTATTCGGTAGCTGTAACACTTATCAATTTATAAGGTTAATTTTGGGTTGAAGTAGCTCGTTACTTAGATCTAAGTTTGGAAAGGTTCATGTAATTTTTAATATTGGTTTTATAAATAGATACATCCCAAAACTAGAAAACATTCTTATAGAAAAAGTAGGTCTAATTGACCAAAAACTATATACAAAATGAATTACAAAGGTAAAAACATGGCTCATTTACATAAGGATAGAATCATTAAATAAAATTAAAGATAATTTACAATTTCGATAATTTCAAATTTGAATTTTTAATAAAATTAACAGTTTTCAAAAAACTGTTAATTTTATTAATGTTGACAATGTTGTTATTATTGTTGACTTAATTTAGACTCATATTTTAGATTTCAAACTTTATAGTTACCTACTATAGTGTGAATCGCCTTAAGTCAATATTTAAATGTTGACTTGTTATAAAATCGTTAGTGTAGAATACTTGTCAATGTCAAACTGATATTCAACCACCATGAAATCATGAAAACATTACGATTTTCAAAAAACTGAAATGCATTATAATTTGTCAAACCGTGTGAGCTTATTGCAATTTTCAAATACAGTTTTCATGAATCGAATTGCATTTATGTTTTATTTAATTTACAAAAATTTAAATGAACGTAGCAGGTTTCATTTTTTATTTCTGTTGAAGTCTATATTGCAGTTCGGATATGCTGTGAGGCAGTCCTTCTGCTCTTGGCCATCACGGGCTGCTTGAACGTATCTATAGTAGTGCAGGGCCATTGTGCTGTCAGCTGCTGGAACTAGCTCGTTAGAATCCCTGGAAATAAAAGAATGAAAATATTAATGAAACATAATACACACCGCCTTACCACAAAAAGGTGACATATTATTATGCTGTTGGTCGTTTTGCAGTCACATTTTTTTAAAGACATGCTGTCTATAAAAATTGTGACTGCAAAACGACCCTTATATAAACGTGAAATGTCGTTTTGACGTTGACAGTTTTAAGACGTAGAGAGCGTAGAAGTGTTCAACAGCTGTTTATCTTTCTAGTATTGGACACGTGTTTAGAACGAATAAATCAATAATTAAGTGAAAAATTATTCCCAAATTATATTCCGAATCCTTAAAGAAACTAACTTTCACAAACAATTCCAAGTTAAGTATTGCAAGCTACGATCAAATTGATCGAACCCCTGCAAGGAAGCAATTTAAAGGATTTATGGGACAATATGAAGACAGACAAATACATTTCAAAATCAATAAAATGAATAGTTCGCTGTTATAACGATGTCTCTGGAGGTATTGGTCAAATCGATTAAGGGTATGGACACCATTATTTCAAAAAAACTGAAAGAATTTTGATGCATCATATTATAAGAGTTCAAAAATGTCCAAGCACTAATTTTATAGTTAAATAAGATAAGAAAATAACATAACCTTAATAAATACTAAACATTTAATCACCGTGAACTTGTCTCATGGTAGAATGCTCATTTGAAACACAACATTCTTTCTAGATCAGTTGGGATTTATATCAAGGTAGAATATGAACAGTAAACATTATGCAAACAGACACTAATTATGGCCAATATATATTTTTATAAACCTTTTCATAAAAGTATTGAGGAATTATTGAAGGAATAGAGCGAATAAATGACAACTTAATCGCTCTATAGATTTGGTCCTAGAATTTCTTGCACAATATGTCTATTATATTTCTGTATTTTATTTAGGTACAGCGTACTTGATAAATTTACTGTGTGAAATATATACAGTCTACGAACAAGGAAGTATTTTTTTTTAAATCAAATTAACTTCAAGTTTCCAGTTTTCGACAAATATGGGAAAAGTATAGAGCCTCTGGTTGGCATCTATATGTATAGTAACTAGCCGTCCCCCTTGGGTCACCTCCGCTGCGCTGCTTTTATTGATCGTAGCGTGATGTTCCTTGATATATGGACTATCTAACACAAAAATAATTTTACAATTTGGACCAATCGGTCCTGAGATTAGCGCGTTCAACCAAACAAAGTCTTCGACTTATAATATTAGTACAGATGATTGTCACAGCTGTAAAAATAAGAACCAGCAGTTAAAAGTGATTAACGAGGTACACGGGAAACTCGATGTGTAATGGAGCAATCCTCTATCGGTTCTAAGAAAAGCGTCACTTTACCTTGAAGATCAACTTATGTGACGGTTAACAGAGTCACGAGTACGAAACAAATGAACTCGTTTACCATGAAGGCAGTAAATCACAGCCCATGACATGGTAATGACAGGTGCCGCCGTGAATAACTGTCATTTTGCACAATCACTGTCATTCGTCTATAGTTATACGCTATAGGCGTGAGCAAATAGGGAGCAACATTAGTTATCTGTGCCTTGGTTTGGACAAGTAGAGCAATCATGTATTTAAAATGTACATTTAACCAGGAATTTCTCCTGTATTACTAATGTCCAATCGCTGTAGAATTTTTCACAGCAGGATTTTTCGCACAAACGTTACATCGCACCAATAAGGCATCGATAAAGTAAAACATCGTACACATGGCTACACATCAAACTATACAAAACCAGTATTAACTGATCGTTTATTGTGTGTTAAAATCGTACAAAGCGAGACCAAGACAAACTGGTTTTTATAGCTTGATGTGTACAACTGAATTATCAACACATTTGAAATTGCGACCGTTGTGTTTGGCAAATTCATTTTATTATTAATTCCTTTCTACTTCTTACGGAGATTTTTGGCGCTTTAGAATTCACGTGGTAGAGTTTCATTATTATCATTTCAGCCTATTGCAGTCCACAGCAGGTCATAGGCCTCTCCCAGTAGCGCCAGCGCACGATCTCCCGCTTCTTTTTATCTAGCCACTGCCAGCTACCTTCTTCAGGTACATCGGTCAAACTTGCCGAGGGGCGTTCCAACCTACGTTTACCTAAGTGCGATCTCTATTCGAGAACCTTCCTACTTCATGTTTCATCGTCACGACCAGCCCACTGGCTTTTCAGTTTGCTACAGTTTTGGACAATATCTATAACTAACTTTGGTATTATGCCGTAAGAATCATTCTGGATTTTATCCCTTAGCGATCTTCCAAGCATAGAACTTTGCATAGCACGTGCGTAACATGCATTCAGTGGATCAGCTTGACTGTCAAGTTTGTACGTAAGCTAATTCGTATGAAAATGTAGCCAAAACTTACTTGCTAAGATGACCAGACACTAGATTACTGTATGGCGTATGTTTGAAGGGGTCTCCGTAGAGAGAACACACGGCCCTCTCCCGACACCCGAGGTCCGTGGCACCCATCTGACTCAGCAACCCGTCCACAGTCTCCACTAGTGTACCGTAGAACTTCTCCGCTGCTATCGTTTCCTGAAAAAATAATTTGGTGTATTTTTAAACTATTTCAAAAAGGTGGAGGTTCTCAATTTTGCTGGTATTATTTGTATATTTTTTGGTTTCAGTTCAGTTTGATTTAGTGCTTTTAATTTTGCGAGCATTTTTGCGTATTGGTAACTTAAACGATGTAATTAACTATGGATTCTTTTAGCAAAAAAAAAAAAATCAATGAAACAACGAACAGAAAAGCAAAAGAAAATTTTGAAGCGACGAACAGAGTAAAGAGAAGAATGGCACAAAATGTTTGTACAAAACCCTTTTTCTGTGCCGGTCTTTTTATTTGCGTGGTAAAATCATCATTATGAGTCCTCCCAGGGCAAGGCAGCAAAGACTGTCAGACTTGTACTGACAAACATCAACGGTGTCTTTTAATATCCCTTTGCGTTCGGAGGTCACGGTATTTTTTGTCTCCGCGTTTCTGGTAGGCTTTGGACCACTAAGAGCCGGCCCCGTCGTGTTTTATTGTGCTGACAATCTTCGAGGCGCGCGTGGAGTGCAACGCGCCGCGTCGGTGACCCACACATGGTCCATGATCGGACAGCGAGTCGCCCATTACTAGCCGGTGGCTGGTCTAGGGGTGGCAACGTTATTCCGCGACTCCGGTGCACAAAAGGCTACCGAAGGACACCGTGAATTTAAGTCAGTACAAGTCTCGGAGGACTCATTTGATGATTTTACCACGCAAAAAACAAAACGGTAAGTAACGGGTGGTAACAAACGATAAGTTACTTACTGGATCCGATGCCGACAGAATCTGTTGCTGCTGCTTCACCAGTTCAGTCTCCGCCTTGATCCTGTTGGTCTCCTTCAGCTTAACGGCAGATACCCTCAGTATCTCGTCCCTGACAGGAGAGGGAGGCGCTCGAGCTGCTATTGATGCTGCTCGAATCTGGAAATGAGAAAATGGTCTGAGTCAGCTATAAACTGGAGAAAGATCTTTAAAAAAAAACTGTCCCGCACTAACGATAAAGATTAGCTAAGCAATAGCTAAGCAATGTTAGTGCTTAGCAATTTTCTAAGCATCCATTTCGTATAAATAGACAATTCTTCAGTATTTGCTTTCGATAAAGGCCAACCGAACGCGGGTTTTCCTGTCACGCTGACCGCACACGGATGGTCAGCGCTGATGGGTGAATTATGCTGTGTTGTAGGTAGCGTTTCTGAGTAATGCTGACCGCTCAACGCTGACGGCCGCTTACTACATCGCATATTGACCCATCAGCGTTGACCACCCGCGTGCGGCCAGCCTGACAGGAAAACCCGCCTCGCGTGCGGCCAGCCTGACAGGAAAACCCGCCTAAAACTGATCCAATGCTTCGCTTTGCCATAGTATCTACTTTTGAGAACTTCGTGCACGTTCTAAGTATCGATTTGTCATTAATGTTTGTGTTATAGGCAAAATATGTCAAGAATTCATAAATCAATATAATTTTAAAATTCGCTCAATGTATTCATATTTAGGTGTAGGGTCCGCTCGCCCCTTGGATCTCGCCCCTTATGATTAAAATGACCGACTCGCCCCGTATTTATTTATTTTGGTGTACCCATTCGCCCCTTATGAAGGGGCGAGTTGAAAATTGACATTAAAATAATTATTTTGGTGTACCCACTCGCCCCTTGCGGCATTTCCATTGAAATTTAACCAAGAAAGGTACAGTCAGACAGAAAAATGCTAACAGTAAGAATAACACTACGTTTGATTACTTTAGTCAACTATATTTGTATTCTCACAAACTCGTCGTGATACTTGTGATTTTATGATGGTTTGTGCTACCTGTAGAGAGAGTCGTATTAAGTCGTAAGATAATTTGTTAAACCATATTTTCGCAAAAATTCTAAGAATATCGCGAAAATTAGACAATAGCTGTAATAAGCAAAAGTACTAAGCAAGCATAAGTTCAAAGTTGAAAAATTACCTGAAATTGTCTTGTTCATTGACTTACCAACAAAAGTACTAAGCTATCATGAGTTCAAAGTGATATTTATTTAAATATTTCTGGGTCGATTAACTGAAATTATCTTGCTCATTCACTTACCAGCCAAAGTACCAGGCTAGCATAAGTTCAAAGTGGTATTTTTTTAAATATTTCTGAGTCGGTTACCTGAAATTGTTTTGTTCATTGAGTAACCAGCCAAAGTATCAGGCTAGCATAAGTGGTAATATTTTGAGGTCAGTTACAAAAATTGTAAAGTTGATTATTTCTTAGTTAGTGGATAAAATCGTACCTAAACAGGTTAATAACGTGAATGTTTCAACAACATCTGAAGAGGCACTCGATTTGAAGCTGGATCACGGGCTTGATTCGTAACGCAGTTCTTTTGGAGGTGGTGAGTATTGTAAAGCTCTATCAAGACCATTGCCTACGAATAGCCCGGACACAGTTCCTGATTATAAAAAAACCTTCACCTACCCCAGAATTATATGTATAAATACCTCCCGTTTTTTGCCAATGCTAGCCGAGTACTTTTGCTGGTTAATGTTGAACAAGACAATTTCAGGTAATCTTTATATCTACCCAAAAACATGATAACCACTTTGTACTTATGTTAGCCTAGTACTTTTGCCGGATAGTCAAAGAACAAGACAGTTTCAGGTAAACTTTAGAATTATTTAAATACAGACTACCTTGAACTCATGCTAGCCGAACACTTTTTTTAGCTTCTAATAGCCTCGCCTCACTGGTGTTAAAGCCAGTAGGGAGAAATGGGAATAAAAGCTCGAAGTTGTAAGAAAACAACATCTATTTAAATATTTAAAAGCTTGTGTTGCTAACAGTACTTTTAACTTATTAACAATCGGGGGCGAGTGAGCGTATCTAAAAGTGAAGGGGGCGAGTCGGTCATTTTAATCATAAGGGGCAAGATCCAAGGGGCGAGCGGACCCTACACCCATATTTATTACGTATTTCTAGGCTAAAATACTTTTTATAATATCGTGATATTTATACACATTTTTTCTTTTTAGATCACACTTTAATTTGATCCGTGCGAGAAGCAAACCTACTCAGCCAAACGTGTAATCAAATACTAATCTACTCATTGAAAGAATAATATATGCGAAGAAGGTACTAGTACAATTTTATGAGATGGATTAAGCAATATAAATTCATAGCGTTGTTTTTATTTTCACTTGTGGTATAGAAAGCAAGTATTTTCTTTTGCATAGCATTCTCCGCAAGTTTTATTTCGTAACTACTCATCAATAAATCTTAATAGCCAAAATAACTTAACTACTTTCTAAGCAGATTCACGCAGATTACATACATTATGCAAAAGCGTATTAAGTGAAATTAAGCTATACTGAATTACTTGGCGAAATATTCGTTTTCAAAGGCACTGCTTCCCCAGTGGTTGTACAATGGAAGGAGCCTATTCAAAACCACATATAAAAAAAGCGGTGGGACATAATACAAATTTTATAAATAGGTTCGTTTGGTTAAAACCCATCGATGGCTCGGGCATGCGGGCAGTGAGTAAAGGGCAACTCGCTGCCCGACCATGGACCATGCCCGGTTCGACGGCGCGTTGTGTTCCACGCGTGCCGGGGTCGCGGGACTTATTTCTTTACCGTGACCCCGGAACATAAAGGGCTATTGAAGGACACCGTGGATTTTAGTCAGTACAAGTCGGACAGTCCCTCTCGCCCTACCCGGGGTGGGGGGACTCATTTTATGATTTTACCACGATAAAAAAAAACCCATCGATGGATAAAACTTCATTGGAAGTGGTGAAAAAATTTAGTTTTTGATCAAACTGTTTTGTTATACTTACCAGTGCTTCCTTTTCAGCTGAAATTGGATCTTTTGGCGTTGTCTTTTTGTTATTTCGATAGTATGGATTCGGCGGTCCCACGGGTCTGAAATGAAAAAAAAAAGTTGGTTATAATTCCCCTTGGTGAGTATGATTTTGTTTTGTTATGTATAAGAACTTCATAATCATGGCGGAGCCATTTTTTAAAACTTTGATCCACACTAAGAATTTCGATGTAGTAGCTGCTGCCTACAGTAGTTTGGTTTTATTCCGGTTGAAGGAACTAATACCATTTTTTTGTGGCGGTATAGTACAGTTAATAAAAACATGAATTAATGTTAATATTTTGTGTCAGTAGCTCGGTTAAAAATATTTAGGAAATTATGTACTTAGATGTAAAGAGAATCAGTACCCCTAGTACGAGTTTTCACTCTTTTACTTTACAGAGTTTTTCCAGTATTTACAGCGTTCTTGTATGAAAATATGGAACAGCGCCTCTGGTGTGCGAAGAAGGAACCAATTTTTTCCTTAAAAATTGTCAATTTGAAGTCGTCAAAGTTCCAGTTTACTTTACGTCTCAAGTACTGAAAACTCGTGCTGACGGTACTGGTTAAAACATCACTGCTAGAAAACAAAATCATTTCATTTCCCAAATACCTCATACTAATTCGGTCACCACACCGGACCAAACAAGCCTGTAATATTAGCATTATGTAGGTCTATATTTGTTTAAAAACTGTTTTATTATAATTTTGTATCCAATTAAGAGACAAAAGCTCCATAAAATAAATTATAACAACTAAATAATATCTCAACTTTCATCATTGCTATGTTCGTCAATCTAGATCAAAATTGGCGTAGGAGTTAACCTTAAAATCATTTTATTGTTTTTCCCTATTGGAAAATAAATAAAATGTTTTTAAGGTTACCAGGTAAGTTAATAGTAAGTTAAGGTTATCAGTGGTTCAAGTAGGTCTATTAACGTGCCTGATGAGGATGGTATTTTAAAAGATCTGTGACTTTATGTCTAAGTGCCAAGGTTGCTATTTCATTGAACTTCAAACTGTTTCAAAATCTTTTGTCACAGTTCGCTAGTAAACAAATGAAGCTATACAGGTATAGTAGACACTGTTATGCTTTGATTTCATGCGTGATCCGATATATAGTAAATAAGTTCGTCGGGCGGTGTACGTATGTTAGTTAGGCATCAACGAATTTCATACATCACATCCCGACCACTCAGAAAAGCGATTCTCTTTGGGTTTATACGAGTATAATGACCTTCTCCCGCCCTGTGTGGAGCTGAAAGTACCATGACAGTCTCTTCCAGAGTCTCTTACTGACTAAAAGTATAACTTGGTCCTTCGGATGCCCTTTCTGTTCCAGGGTTCTGGTATTTTCAAAAATAGTACCGCTTCTCTCGCTGGCATTTGGTTTGGTGTTTATATGGAGGAACGGTGCCGTTTGAGAATCGCCTTATTGGATGAATTTTGATCTAGGGTATTTCAGCGTCCTAAAACCAGGCTTATTCCGGCGAGTAAAAGTGACAGAGCTATACAAGTCGTCTAGCAACATCTCGTTCACTCACTGGAACAAGCCTGGTTTTAAGACGTTGTAATACCCCCCTGTTCGTTCACTTACCCTTGTATCGATCGGTAATCATCAAAGAAAGCTTACCTTCCAGCGTTAGAATTCACTCTCTGCGGTATGTTGGCTGATGCTGCTACATTTTGGGGTACGTTGTTACTTGCTGGATATTCTCCTATGTTCATTGATGGTCCTGAAATGTGAATTACATAAAAATGTTATTCCTAGTCAAAAAATCTTATCACTAGCTTTCAGAAGTAACTACGCTAGTATAGATTTCCTGTCGCAAACTTGTAGTTAACTGTGCTATTCTTTGGATTAGTACTATACTACTAAACACGGCTACACATCAAGCTATGCAAAACCAGTATTAGATGACCGTTCATTGTGTGTAAAAATCGTATGAAGCGAGACCAAGATAAACTGGTTATGTATAGCTTGATGTGTAGGAATTATGCTGCATTTGATGGGCTTCTGGGTTGAATTACAGACGAGGTAGAGGAGACTTCTGCGCAAATTATGTTGATAAGGGTGAATTTAATACTAAATCTAATGACGGTTAGCGACTGCCCCCAAAAAAAATGTATGACCTACAAGAAGTAGTTCTGGGTTTAGGTATTTGGGTGTGTGGTGAATATCTCTGTACGCTATTTCAAAATTAAGAATAATGTATAATTTACCTGGAGGCATGCCGAGTCCCCAAGCATTGATGTCATTTGCGTCTCCCAATGTCGGTTTGAAGCTTGATATCGCATTGCGATGGATATCTCCTATTATGTAACTGTAGAAAAAAGACAAGTTGATACAATTATATAATATCTTTTAAGTTTATATCATAGACATTTCTGTATAATAGATTGCGCTTCGCTTGGCTCGTCTTGGCGGGGGGCACTGCCGTGCCCCCAGATAGGTCTGGTGAACACGACAAGTACGTGACCATTATTTGCACTACTAAATTTTTTGTATCTTTGTTTTATTTTTATTTAAATTTAGTTATACAGAATCTACAAATATTACTAACTATATATTTATAAAAGAGACTAAATAAGTAAAAATCTTTGGTCATAGTCTTCTCGGCAAGTTCCCGGATGAGAGCGATGCCGAGGATTACTGTATGTACTAGAAATGTCAGAAGACTAAACCCATACTCACTCGGTACCCAATGGAGCGCCAGATAGAGGCCAGTTGTCATTATCATAGGAACCCGAAGATGGAGGTGGAGGACCCGCGGCGTGAGGTCGAACTACCACTGTTGATGGACCGTGCGACGAGTGGCCTGAATAAGCTGCATGATGACCGTGAGGACCCTAAAATATAAAATGTTTTAGAAAGAGAGAGAAAAAGTTCCCTTTTTAAAAAGTAATTTTATGTCGGGGTTTTTTTTTAATTTTTAATTTATTTTATCCTTTTTATAGGTACATACTAATATCATTTTAAGTTGCTAAGAGCACTCTCGATGAAGTCATCAATATTCCCTTTCAGTCCGCTTTCATTTGATACCCCACTCGAGTATATTTGAAGACCTTTGGTTACGATTCCCCACTTTCACCCCTACAGCTTCTAAACGGCTCAACCGATTATCATCAAACATGTCTAAGAATACTCGCACGTAAGACACCTTTCATACAAAAAAAAACGAAATTGAAATCACTTTATCCGTTCGGGCTCTATGATGCCACAGACAGACAGACACGTCAAATTTATAACACCCCTCTTTTTCCGTCGGGGGTTAAAAATTTATTGTAACGTCCGTAAGTGCACCAAAGGACTTATTAATAGGGCGAGGGCCCATGTCTATGGTGCGGTATCTGCCACCATGTAATGCACGGCGCCTCTGCAGTGCAGCGCAGTAGTAGAAAATTTAAAGTGGGTATACTATGGGATGGGCGTCGTTGCCGAGGGAGGCCTAGAAAACGCTGGCGTGATGATCTAGACGCATTTATGAGTGATTGCCGGAAAAAGCCGCACAAAGGGAAGAGTGGAAGGCTATGGGGGAGACCTTTGCCCAGCAGTGGGACAATATAGGTTAACAAAAAAAAAACTATACCCATTTTAAATTTCTCACTTATATCCCTATCCTGCTATAGAGATAGGGAGACACGGAAGCCAGCCGTATAAATAATCTGAACGTCTTTAAAAATACAAATACGTCCAATCACGTAAAGTGCAACAACACATACCAAATTGGAATTAACGTGAAAACGAAAGACAATGTGCACGCAATTTATGATTGTCACTATAAAAAACTATGATATTGCACGAAGTAACGTACAAAAACACGGTAGAAACTATTTATTATTCAGACAGTGATTTTACTTTCAGTTACAAGAATAAAATATATAATTATTTTATATCATTAATAATCAAATTAATCATTACTAAATCAAAAATATTACTAGTTTTCTGACGCTAGAAAATAATTAAGCTATTTCGGTTGCAATGTTGGTCCTTATCTCTGTCTCTAACAAATCAACGACCGAATTTGCTCTGAGTCTTAAAAGTCCAATCAGAAGCAACCGTGAAAACAAGGTATTGGGACTTGGATAGAGATAGAATATTAACCCGCATTAATCATCGTGTCAAACTGTTTACCATTATCCCAACTATTTTTGGATTGGCGTTCAGGCCTTACTTGATGCAGGTGAATAGTGAATACTAATAATATTCTTGGAGTAACCAAACCAAGACAGGTCAGTCTTTACGGGCTTCTGACTGTTGGTAACGACTTTCAAAGATGTATGAATGACAGCTGAGACCAACGGCCTAGCGTGCATTCTGTGGTTTAGAGGAACTTGCTAAGGATAGATGGTCGCTTTTCACCCAAGAACAGACCAACCTCGAATAGAGCAATTTAGCCTTGAAGATTTGGCACCTGTGTTGTTATTATTATTTAGCCAGGAGCTCTTCAAGTTTCCATCATATTCAATTAAAATTCAATCCTATTTCTTAAATAGGAGTTGTATAAAAAAACGACGGGTTGCACTCCGGGAGTGTCGGCAGAAGTGAAAACTTTTTAATTACTGTATTATATTTTAAAACTGGAGTGGTTCAGTTATGAAATTAACATCTTGTAAGTGACACCTGGTCAAATCACAAATGTTTTCATATGTTATGCTTGTGAGATTAATATTTCAAAAAAGTGTACAAGGCCGCTAAAAAAGGTTTCACTTCAAAAAATATAAACCAACCTTATGATGATGAGTAATCAGATGATGATGATGATGGTACTTCGTAGTGTGATAATTCTGATGATACCATGAGCACAGCTTGAAGATATGGCTCAAGGCAGGGAATATGAAGAGCAGGAGTTTGAGGAACATCTTCTTGGCAGTCGTGACACCCATGATGAGAGGCAGCACAAATACCAATTTCAGGGCAATCAGTTTGATGACTAAGATGATTGCTATGGCCGCTGTTATTAGTTTCTTCTTGATGTATTTTTCTGTAAAGAAATATAATTGGTTGAAATTCTAGAATAATGTCTTTTGTCAGCGTCTAATACAGGGTTTTATCTATTTTTGTCATCATCATTAGCCTATAAATGTTCCCACTGTGGAGACACAGGACTCGTCTCTGTGAGACGAGGCCATTATCAACCACGCGGGCTCAGTGCGGGGTTCCTGGACCGTTTTGAGAGAAATGAACTACGAAGTCGAATTTTTCTTCCCATAAAAAGTTTCTAAGTCAAGATCAGTCAAACTAGTATCTAGAATGGAGCGGAATGAACACACGGATGATGGCTGGAAATATAGCAGTGTTAACGGAGTGATAGGTAATAATAATTGGGATAGAAACAAAACAGATAAATACAAAAAGGTGCAATAACTTACTTATTTTCTTAAAAAAGAGTCTCCCTTCGCCATTACTCTCCTGTGGCTCGAGTTCTATATGCACCAAGGCGCCAGTTTTCGTCAGTGCCCTGGGAGACACCCTCAAGGTCGCTCCTTGGAAGAACGTCTCTGGTAATGTGAGCTTCATATCGTGCGTCACCAGGAATTTGACGCTTTTGTCGTAGAGTGCATCTGTTATTTCTTCTAGTGGAGATTCTGGAAAGAAAAGTTAAGTAAAATTTAATGAAACGAAATCTATACATATAATAAAACTGTAGAAAATTTATTTTTGTACATTAAAAAAAAACTCAAAAAATATAGCCAGGGTATTAAAGGACAACCAATAGAACCCATTTCTAGCATTTTTAGAATTTTTGTCTGTTTGTCTGTTTGTCTGTTTGTCTGTTTATCTGTTTGTCTGTGTATTTGTCCAGGTATCACGTAAAATGTACGAAATTAATGTAGATAACTTTTATATACAACGATTAAGCGTAACTTGGAGAGGAATTTAGTTTTTGTTTCATTGGAATCGGTTCAGTCTATCAAAAGATATTGGAATTTAAAGTGTTTCAGAAGTAAAATTACGGGTGCACTTTGGTCTCAGTCTCACACATTGATTTCGTACGTCAGTCGCACGATCTAACTTCGAATAGAAAAACTACATTATTCAAATAACTGGAATGGACTGGAATGGACTGGAATGGACTGGAATGGACTGGAATGGACTGGAATGGACTGGAATGGACTGGAATGGACTGGAATGGACTGGAATGGACTGGAATGGACTGGAATGGACTGGAATGGACTGGAATGGACTGGAATGGACTGGAATGGACTGGAATGGACTGGAATGGACTGGAATGGACTGGAATGGACTGGAATGGACTGGAATGGACTGGAATGGACTGGAATGGACTGGAATGGACTGGAATGGACTGGAATGGACTGGAATGGACTGGAATGGACTGGAATGGACTGGAATGGACTGGAATGGACTGGAATGGACTGGAATGGACTGGAATGGACTGGAATGGACTGGAATGGACTGGAATGGACTGGAATGGACTGGAATGGACTGGAATGGACTGGAATGGACTGGAATGGACTGGAATGGACTGGAATGGACTGGAATGGACTGGAATGGACTGGAATGGACTGGAATGGACTGGAATGGACTGGAATGGACTGGAATGGACTGGAATGGACTGGAATGGACTGGAATGGACTGGAATGGACTGGAATGGACTGGAATGGACTGGAATGGACTGGAATGGACTGGAATGGACTGGAATGGAGGGGAGTGGGGCGGAGGGAAGTGGAGTGGAGTGGAGTGCATAGAACGGGCATTAGGGAAAAATAGTCCTACATAAATCTGGAATAGAAGTGTCAAATATTCTTGATAAATCTAAGAAAATTTTAAATACAGGGTTTGTATGAAAAACGTGGCCTGAATTAAGCCCTTCGTTCTAAAATATACATTGTTCAATTCCGACATCCACGCGAACGAAGTCGCGGGCACAGCTAGTAAAAAATAAAATTCTGAAATTTTACAAGAAATCAAATACTCCTCAACTGGAATTGTGTACAAGAAACTGGAAGCGTTGCCTCGTTGTAGGACAATGCTTATCCTCAGACTAAAGTAAAGGTCACGGGTAGCGACAAAAAGACAAGTGGATATTTCTATTAACATTCGAAACTCATGGTGTATGAGTGTAAAGCCCAAACTTTTGCTTATAGTTTTATTTTGTTGCTGCTTTTAAAAAAAAATAGTTACGCAATAATAACATTGTTGATGGAAAAGGTTTTTATCAAATTCAGATATTTTAGTTTTATTTGGAGGAAACAAGTCAAACAAATCTACCGCATCAATAAGATTTAATGAAAACTTATAAGATCTATCATATAAATTAAAAACTTATACCAAAGCTAATAGCCTCAAAGGCACCAGGATAATGAAAATGAATCACCCTATGTTCCAACAGTAACAATATTATATAATGCTTAGAATATTGAATTTTAATTTAATTTAGGACTTCCAGAAGTTCACGCACAGAGTAAGGTTATACAGCCGTGAGAAAAATTGCTGTTTAACTTTTTCATTCACATATTGTCATCACATAACAGAAGCAAAAAACTACTTATTCAAATTGTAACATATTACACGACACTTACAATGCATAGAAAACTAAGTTTTGTAACATAATGTCTTCACACACATTTCTCATTTCCAATACTTTTCCTCGTCTTCACAATACTTCTAGTTTGTTTCTCAACATTATGATACAATATCAATTTCTCTAAGAGTATTAATTTCTCTTATATTGTGATCTTCGATACTTTCTTCCGGTGTGCTACATGTTCTAGATTTGCTATCATTAGGCTTGAATTATAACAGTCACATTATTCATGCAATTAAAAACTTTCAAATGAATAGACAACGTAATAATTAGCATAATCAATCAATTATTCTGTCTCAACTGATGTGACACAATATAAAATTTTACATATAATTATATTTTATGATACGATGATGATGATGATGATGATGATGCAATCGATGGCTTTAAGAGTGGTTGAGAGCTTTGATATGCCCTTTTATATGCTCTCCAGTGACTCGCATATCCAACTTTTGCCGTAAAACTCCGAGCACAAAGTGGACATGTAAGAACACCATTGATGATATTGTACTTTATATTTGCAGTCTAGTTTTTAGGTCGTCACGCTTCCTGTTCAATTGTAACCTTCTTGTCTCTTCAAAGGTGTTAACCTGCTCCTGTACATCTGCGTCTCCAATCTGGCTGATTTTGTGCTTGGTTCTCCCATGTTGAAACCTCTATTTGGCACTTCTTAAAGTGTCTATACGATAATTATTCTACAAAATGAATAAAGATGTCATTTATTCACCTAGATGAATTAATTCCGAGGTGAAAATAACCCTACGCTTTTGACGAATTATTTCCCCCAGAAAATATGATATAGGCCATAAAGTAAAAACCAAAGAGTTATGTACCTACAGATTCTACACACATAGTGCAGGTTTTTATGGAAAAACGTGTGAGAAAATCCACCATAATTTTAACCTCCACAACCCAGTAACTAGGTAAAACGATACCCCTTGGGAAGAGTGGTTGTGAAACTTCCAAGATCTTAAAACTGACGATTGTCAAGGATACACAAAATTACATGGCAACCTTTACCTACGTGCTTTTCCAGGCATGGAGGAAATTTGCTATACATATATGTTTTTTAAACCTTTCCCCACACTAGGAATTTCTCCTGCGTCGTGGTTGCGTTTACAAACATATAAATTTACATACACAAACGTCCAGACCCGGAACAACTACTTGTAGATCATACAAACATTTGTTCCGTGCGGGAATCGAACCCACGACACGCGGCCACTGCGCTAACCGTGCCGTCAAATAGTCACCTATCCAGAAACCTTAAAAAAAAAGATTAGTCAAGCGCGGCTTAACATGGAAGATAAGCCTGTACGGTTGTTATTACTTTGCCACGAGTCCCCCAGAAAACGAGTATAATTTTACGATTACATGGTTCATACAAAATTCTTCAATATCTAGTGGTTAACGCGATTCTACCATGGAATAAAAATGCGAAGTCATCGGTTATTTAACGCGTCAATCATTGTAGTTACTGCAGTTGACACCGATTTATTAAATCTACGCGACTTTCATGGTTACTTAGCTGTTTATGGCATGGTTATTACACCAGGCTTATTATGATTATTTATTGATGGCTTTGATGTAACGTTTTACTTAGTTTTTGAGTCGTTTTTGGTAGTAAAAAATACGTAAAGTTTGACATTGTTTGAACGGAAAAGAGTTGTATTAAAAGCCAGCTTGGGTAATTCTGTAATTACATTGTGCTTTCAGGAATTCACTCAAATATCTGAATTGCAGAAATTTACTATTTCTGATCAATATTATTTATGGCTTTTCGCACACAAAATAGTCAAAAAGGAAACATGGACAAACTCGGAAAAGATACCGTGAAAAAAAATTTTTTTTTAAACCTGAAGAAGTTTTCCGCTAAGCAAATCGACGGCAATAAAGTTCAAACATTTTGCCCAGCTACTCATTAAAATAAAGAAAATATACATTATTTATCACCATAACCATTTTAATTTCTCTCTCTTTAAAAAAAGAATACGTTACACTAGGAAAAAAGCGAAATATTTTTTTTCAAAAATAAACATTTACTAATAAAATATGAACCGGCCCCAAGAGTGAGACTCTTGGGGCCGGTGGGCACGCTACTTTTCCATTACAAAATACTATCACTCGCGGTGTATGTAATTGTGTGGTTACGCATAACACTCGTAAATTGGACACGATAGCGTGTAATCAAAGTTTAATAGCACGTCATTTATTTTGTCATGTTATTTTTGGGTTTTTTATTAGTTTCGCGTCGATTAAGTGTTATTTTTATAGTGATTTATGAATGGCGAGTCTGTCTAACTTTGAGTATAATTATCTTTTTCAGAGTAATCCTTACATTTTGTTTTAAATAATAACGGAAAAATATGTAAGGTAAAGAATTTAGGCTGAATACGACAAAAACTAAATTCATTCATATTATTATAAATCTATGAATCTGAGAATCGCATTTAAATTGAGAATTCTTTCTTGATTTAAGGCGTATACTGTTTGTCACTTTTATAAAGACAACACCTATTTTTATAAAGTCACATAGTTACATTTGCTGCCGCCACAATGAACAATCTCGATTATTTATTTGAAAATGATGGATCATCTTACTCACACAACTTAAATCACCGTCTCACTATCAACACTACTCAATACATCTTATTCTCGCAACAAAATATACACAATTTGTTACCTTTTCTTTATAACCACATCATCGTGTAGTATACAGGTGCTTGTCAAACGCCTTGACAAGTGGAGGGCCCTTTGTGGTTGACCGCAGAACAAGTGCTACGCTTCATGGGCTACTGACCTAGTCGGGATGGGATTCTGTAGTTATAGGTTTCTTGGGTGAAATAGCGGGGAAAGGCGGTGATGGCTAAGGGAAAGGTTTTATTTGAAAAACAGGCCTTAGAAGTAGTTACGAAGTAAATTGTTGAGAGAATGAAAAAGCAATTCTGTGAACGCACGAGGAACTAGTTCCCGTTAATTGATACTGATACTGCTAGCCTACATCATCCCACTGCTGGACAAATGCCTCTCCCCATGTCTTCCAGTTTTCACGATCCAGGGCCAAAGTAGACCACTGATCATTAGTTATGTTAAGCTCGTCCCGCCTTCTTCTACGCGGTCTGCCGTGACGACTTCTGGCTGTGGAGCCACGAGCTCCACGGTGTGGTTATTTTGGCCCACAGCTCATTGGGCATGCGGTAGACGTGGCCCAAGCCCATTTCAGTGCAGTTACCGTTTACGTTACAAAAAAAGGCGATAACTCCTGCTAGAGCCTCCGAACTCGGAATACAGGATTTGTTTGCAAAGAGTGCAAGGTTCAGTTATGGTACAGAATCGATATCATTTTCGATGTATCGAAAAAAAATACTTCAAAATATATATTTTTTGTCCACTACTAAAAGGCAGTTAAGTGTGGATTTACAACAATACGATTCAGTTCAATAACCTGCATAGTTAGTAGTTGGCATGCACATCAATTTGGTGGTGCATTCACGCGCACATTTATAAAATTTAATGTGCGTGTGAAAATGTGCATTTCCAAATGAATTTTACCTATTATTTTATTGACTTTTGTAAAAATATTTAGATATTTTGTCGTCACTAGTTTTTTACCATCGTAGTTCTCGGTTCGTATTAGTTCAGAGACTGAGTTTTCGTCTTTAATTGCAATGGGCAATTTAAGGATGACATGGTCATCAGGGTTATGGACACACAACTAATGCTGCAAAGGTAACCAAGACCCTGGAATGCAAAAGACAACTGAGGGTACAAGGTAGATTTTTTGTCAGTCCCTTCCACTTCACCCTGGACATCACTCCCATATTTAAAGATATCGCCACCCATAAAAAAAAATTATTGTATTATTGGACTGGCCCACCGCTTCATATCCATTTGGAGAAAACAGACGTTATGTAATATTGTGTGTAATGAATGATTCACAACATAATTATGACTCAGTGTAATTTCTTTTTATACATACACATTTGAATGGTGTGCATGTACAGGAAATCAATTGACACGCAATACGTTACTATAATTGCAAAAGTTACTAGACGTAATTTCCAAACGTTCAGTAACTTTCTTTTTTTAATACTTAGGTTTTAATCAGTAGTTAGACTATTTGTTAAATCCTAATGATACTATAATAATTTCTTGAAAATGTATGGGATTTTAACCCTTGTTTACTTAACTACTGATTAAACAATTCGGCCTTATCCTGATTGTTCATTTTTAACATTATGGTGCCTCATTAGAAATCCAAGCTTCGATTTTTGATAAACATACTCAGACATTAGCAGACAACATGACGCCGCAACGCAAAGAGTTGCGCGTGCGACGCCCTAAGCCAAGATTCATACATACGCCGATAGGGGGTGCCTTTAGCGTGTGGTCACTCAGTGTTGGACGTCTTACATTAAAGTTACCACAGAGTTGTACGTTAAGGGAAGGTTCATATCTGACGGAACATCCGTCGCGGATAATCGGTCGCGGAACGCCAGAGCAGACAAATTTATAGGAAAACAATTGACCGTTAACACTCAACGGATGATACGTTAGTGCGTCAAAGAACATTCGATGATACGGTTGACGTATTTTCCGTCAGATATGAACCTTCCCTAAGTAACACATAACGTCTTCTAGGCTGAGACTCCAAAGAGATTCTACTCAAAATAAAAGTATACACTATCTCTAAAATATATTAAACACGGATTTTCCTTCATTCTTAACTCAGATCCTAGAAATTGTAGCACCTAAAAAGACTATTAGAACGCAGCTGACTTTTTCTACTAGCGCAACTCATGCCATACCATAACAATGTTACAACAACAGTTACGCAATTGAATGTAACCTTTATTTCACACGCAATAAGAATTACGATGACCGCAAATACTTTGCCGTCAGACTCGAAGTAACGATGCTAGGAAACGCCATTGAATTTCGAACTTTATCACTTTTAGAATAAGAAATATATTGTTCAGTGTATTTATTAGTCTCTTTTGCTTTCACTAAGGAATGTAAAATGCTTTCGAAACCACGTTTGCGATGAATTTATTCACAGATGGTCTTGACCAATGTTAAAAAAAATGAAAGTGGTCAAAAAAGAAAGATGTGGTAATTTAATAAGAGTTCTGGTGATAATTGAAACGTTATTATTTTGTCAATATTATGATGTAATGAGAAGCGTTGTGGCATATTTTAGTGACATTGGCAAAGATTCATAAGATAAAGGGGATGCTGTTTAAGGGCAAAAACTGAATATAAACTCAGTAGAAATCTTTCAAGAGTAGTGCTCTATCTCAAATATAACCAATTTTCGTCTTACTTTAACTTTACTTTTTGCCAAAAAAGAATGCATGCTACTAATAGTAGCTGTTCCCCGTTGTTTCATCCCTGCAACTCGGCTCCTATAGGTCTTGGCGTGATGTTTTATAGCCCATATTCTTCCTCGATAAATAGACTATTGAACACAAATAAATTACAGAACTGTAGTTCCTGAGATAAGCGTGTTCTACCAAAAAATACAAATTCTTCAGCTTATCATAATATTAGTATGGATTTACGCTGAAAACCCTGGTGATGGACCAGTTACTCGGATAGAAGTGGGAAAAAAAAAAATATGATCGCTATTTTTTGATCATGCAGTAAAGTTAGCAAAAGCAAAGTCGACACGGAACACGATTATGAAACAAAATATACTCAGTAACTGGAAATATTTTATACTTGAACTTGACCGGATGTATCTATTACTCATTATAGATCTATTACTGGACATAAATACAAGCTTCGTAGCTTTTAGCGAATAGTTAAAATCAATATCAATATCACAGCTATCTAGTTAGAAAACTTTAAGGATCAGACGCAAGCAATTTTTAATAGTAGATAAACGAAAGTTCATCATCATAATAAAAGAAGAAGTTATTTTATGATAATCATCATCATCATCTCAGCCATAGGAAGTCCACTGCTGAACATAGGCCTCGTCTTTAGATCTGCTCATACCAGTTGGAAGAGACCTGCATCCAGGGTCTTCCGGCGACCATTATAATTAATGTCGCCTGTCCATCTTGTTGGTGGACGTCCTACACTGCGCTTGCTAGTCCGCGGTCATCACTCTTGCACTTTTCGACCCCATCGGTCATCTGCTCTGCGAGCAAATGGCCTGCCCACTGCCACTTCAGCTTGCAGATCCGATGGGCTTTATCGGTGACTTTAGTTCGTTTACGGATCTCCTCATTAAGGATTCGATCACTGAATGAGAAAGAAACACAAAGTTGAACATATTTGAAAGAAAGACAGAATGTGGTAAGTTAATGTCTTTGATTTCGTTCGTTATAGTAATTTGATCTAAATCACCACATAAGAGGAAGCCCTTGCCCTACCATGACTTTTTACGGGAAAGACGTGTATATGGAAGAAAAAATGTTCCTCGTTCGTATACGAGAGGCACTTTTTTTCAATATTTTATACAGTAAATACTTATAGTTCGCTGTAAACAAAATACAGACATACATATTGTGATAACGACCCAGTTCGATCAACTTAAAACAGAAAATGCGCGTTTTTCTATTTTATTGCATTCACAAGTGAATGCAATAAATGAATAAATTATAATTATCACCTTAATAAACGCAATTATTATTCTGTTACGCTCTTTATATAATCTGAATAGTTTTGAGGCCATAAGTTCTTATTTAGACGTGATGGTTGACATCCCTCTTTGATGACATTTCCTCTGATAACCACTCAATAGTATCTATACAGTAATGTAATAGTATCGTTTTGAATACAGTAATCTTTTCTTCGAATATACACTCATCTTTGGCCTTGAAATTAGTGCCCACATGCTACTTTCGTTGGCATCCAGCCACATTGCCACGCTTGGTGGCACTAACATGGCATTTGTTTCTAAGATGATAGCATGGCACACATAACCATTCTCATTGTGTACTTTTTGCACTACAATGGGTTTCTTAAAAAAATGGTTTTGTTTTGTTGGTTTGTAATTATTATTTGTAATTTTAACACAACCTCTCCAATCTAGATAATCTAGGCTACTAAAAAGTAAACCTATAACAATTGTTATTCAACTTTTTGGAGCAGTTCTGAAAGCTAAGTTAAATTCTAAGACGGAATATTTCATTGAGATTCATGCAAAGCTTAAAACACCTATTTAGTAATTTTCTCAAATTTGTTCTGTTTGCGAGCAAAGTCTATGATTATAAAATGCCATTCCATACCTTATCGTTAAGGCCATTAACACGCTTCAATCTTGCATGCCAGTATGTCTGTTCAACTAATTCATTGTCCATTAATTTATAGTTCGCAATAAAGTCGTGATAATAAGGCTTTATTCTTATTCATTTACTCGTTTCATATTATTTGACGCCAGCGTTATAGGCTATCATAAACTAAAATAAAAAATTGATAACCAATTATGGCTTTTTTACCGAATTGGTTAAACGTGTAGCGTAGTAATTCGGAAAGTCACAGGTTGCAGCCCGGATCGATAATTAAAAAAGAATCCGATTTGCGAAGCATGCGTTAACGCTTATTAAAACATGAAACTGTTACCAAAACAACTATGCAAAAATGCAAATTAAAGTCAACATTTATTAGTGCGTTCACTGTCAGCTATCACAAAATCTGCATAACAGATAGTATTCCCACAGTGAATGGTCCAACCATTTGATTCATGTTGCCGGCCCCAAGATCAAGGCTTTACGCAACAAAGTCAATGACACCGCTCGCGATGTTTGCGTCGGAAACAGAAAGTTCGTGATTCTCATTAGTAAGCATGGTGATTGGTCTATTTATAGATGAATATTTATAAAAATCTAGTGTTGTTTTTAGTCTAGACTCTAGATCACACATAGCACTTTGATTAAGCTTATTTTTTTTAAGCGTAATTTTTGCGTAATTCATTTTACTTTTACATTACCTATTCTGTTTAGAATTAGGGAAATTAAATCTAACCATTGAATTACGTTATTAAATTAAACACGATTGTTGTGGTGAACTTATAATTCTACTTTAAATCTACAATTTAACATCCATTGAAATTAAGACTTACAGATTAAATAACCTTTTTCTCATTATAAATTCTAGGAATGATTATTATACATATTAGGACAATAGTGATTATGGATTTAGTCTACGTTTGTGTCGAAGTGGTGAGATATTCAGTTAATTGATTATCATGATGAAGATACGTGATGCGGAGGAATATGGAGAACGTCGTGGAGAAAGTTTTGATAATAAATGTGAACGAGTACAAGAGAAGACTATAGTAACCGTGGCTGAACTGTGTGTAGAATGAGGTGATATAAAAAGTAAAGAGGATGACCATTAATAGAGAGATATGGAAGAAGAAACAGCACTTACCAAACATAAATAAGAATCAGGAGAAGATAACAATGAAGAAGATTGTGCAATACGGTAGATGCTATAATTTGACACTATAATAGCTCCAAACAACTAGTGTTTTTTGAAATGTTCCTGTCTCGTGCTTGCATTTACCAACACAAGCACAGACACGGAAATATCTATAGCGCATACAAATATTTGTTTCCTAGTGGGATTCAAAGTCACGACACGTAGCTGTGAGAGAGAGAGACGTGCCGCATCTTACGTTACATTTCTCTAAAATATTGAAGAGAAGATGTCTGAGAAGAATAATGTTATACTAGACTTGGAAGAGACGATGAACAAGAATAATCTTTTCAGTATGAATGCTAGCAACTGAATTGAATGGTGAACGATTTAAAGGTGTATTTCCAGCAAGAATGGAGGACCAGACAAGTTTCAATTTTCAAGAAATAAATAAAAATAAACGGAGAGGATACAGTAGGTGAAGATTTTTCACATTTTACAAGGCCAACAAAGCACACTAAAATTCCCCAATCAAACAACTTCTAAACCAATACACACACATAAAATGCAATCCAAAACAACGGAACGAAAGTTGACAACCAGCTTATACTCCAGAAATTTTAGTTACTAACTACAGTTCTAAATATACTGGTCGCTACAACACTGTCTAGTAGCTGTGACATGAATTGCTCATTGTATGAATAAACAAATGCGTTTTCTCCAAGAATGTGGATTTCCTCAAGTGCCAATGATGTCTGCTGTATGTCTCTAGGTTATGTAGAGAAATCTTTATTTGTGTTTTGTTTCTGATGTAGTGTGGTCATTTTTACGCTGTGTCGAAGTATTTACTTAGTTTTAAATCTTTGTTTTAAAGGCATTAAAAAGTGGAATTATCTGACCATATAAGCCATTGCAGTTGGTAATTCCAAAATCTCTGGAACTGCTAGTCAGAATTTTTAATTGTTGGTTACCTCGTCTATCAAGGATCTTGAATAACATCCAGGACTCTATGAGTTACAGTTCAAACAATGTAGGAAATGTATCCCATCCTTGTATCACCCATCTAGTCAACCTTGGTTTAATCTTGAGGATCCTTAGAATTTCAGGAGGTGGCTTATAGCTGAAGAGTGCAATTCCCTGTTTGTTTCCTAATAACTAAAATCTTGAGGTCTTTAAATCAATAGGGAATAGGTTACTTCTAGGCAAGCCCGCTTCGACGTTCACCAGGTTACCAGGTGATTTATTGCGACTGTAATCCTAAATACAAAGTCACAAAAATATGACCTGTGGCACAGAAGGATTGAGTGCCGTAATGTAAATTACCTAATAGTATGTAATAAAATGCAATAATGAGGGTAATTCATCATTTTAAATAACTCTCATGATGAACGATGACATTGATGATTAAATAGCGTCAACCGTAAATAAAAAGTAAGTGGCAAGTCTAGACATTATTTACCTTGTCAGACATAAAATCATTATCAAAATAAACAATATGTTAACTAGTGTTTAAAAACAATTTTCTGGTAGGTAGTCAACATGTTTTACTAGAATTTATAGCTTTTGATTGGTTGCCATTACAATTTAGAATGCTATAAATAATTTGAACAGTAAATTGTGGAGAATGCTTTCAATTTTTCTTTCTTTTTTTAAAAGATAAATAATAAAAAAGCAACGACGATATAGTTTCACTCTATTTCTATTAAAATAAAGATTAATATCGAAAATCCGTAAAAAGAAATGCAAAATCTAAAACCCACTCATTTGTTACTGTCAAAGCATTACTTTTTCTTTTTTTTTTAGCGTGGTAAAATCATCAAATGAGACCCCGGGCAGGGCGGGAGGTACTGGCAGACTTGTACTGACTAAAATCAAAGCATACCTATACGCATCATAGGTGCTTTAAAGTACCTACTCAAAAAATAGTGTAGCTATACACATCAATGTTTTTGTTCTTAATTAAACGACTCATTTCGCATATTACTTACTAAATACACACTTTTAAAGTCCCTCATTCAAGAAAATAATCGTCAAAATAATTACTGATATTATAAGGAGGTTGAGACCGCTCGACAGACACGTAAATTCTTTGGCACGTAATTAACCGAACATAAAATAATATTGCTATGACACTTCCTAATTATGACCTGTCAAAAATACTCGTAAAACATAACTGCAGTAAAAACAAAAGAGAATACTCAAATAAAAACAATATTACACTTACCCGGTTCATTATCCTCAATCTCGTTTTCTTCATCTAAATTCCTCTCCGTCTCCTCTTCCTTATCACTTCCAGTGAGGTAGATAGTATTAGCTTCCTTACTATACTTGTTGATATCAACACTATTCTTCTTGAAACACACACCACTAGCCACTTCCACATCACCATTCATACCCAAATTATCATCTAGGTACGTATAAACATTTTTTTGTAAACAACTCATTGATGGACTCTCCGTACACTTATTCAAAATATTGTCCCACAACACGTTACCAGTCCTAAAAGTACCATTTTGATAAACGTCACTAAAGTATCTACCGGACACACTCTCGATTATCTTCATTCGTTTCGCTATATCGTCATTTTCACTGCACTGAATCTGTTTGGCACTAACTAAAATTATCACTAGAAACTTGGCTATAGTATGGATTCCCATTTTGTTTTTGATTTTCTCTTCATAGCGTTCAGCCATTGTCAGATCATTACTAGTTTCTGTCTTTTTATCACTGACAGTTTTATTTTGCATACACGTTTGGTCTCGTGGTATATTCGCTTGCGTCTACGCGAACTGATTCCATTCTTTTGAAGTTTCGTCAATTGTAATTTCGAAAGTTAACTCATCAGTCTCTCGATGACAGGTTAGCGTATTATCCTCGCGTTGATCCGGTTATACCTGTAACAAGGAAATTACATGAGTTGACAGAATGTGACTGGCATGTTAGTTGAGTCAAAAATAAAAAACTCAAAACAAAAAAAGCTTTTTCAAAAAAAAATGTAACCGCCTTCAAAACCAACCACTAAAAAGGGTAAAATAACCTACAAAATAACTTTTCTTTCGGAAGTCGGTGGTTTTATTTTTCATTGTCTTTTTTTGCCACCGACTTCCGAAAGAAAAGTTATTTTGTAGGTTATTTTACCCTTTTTAGTGGTTGGTTTTGAAGGCGGTTACATTTTTTTTTGAAAAAGCTTTTATTTTACTCTTTTTAGTTTAAATATTCAACCCAAATTCTTGTCAAATAGGTACATCATTTTGTAATCCGTAGCACCGGTAATAACATCGCTCATGTACAAAATTAGCTAATAAAATTCCCTATCTCAAAAATTACTGAACCGATTTTGATGAAACTTGCAGTGTTCCCTCAGTTGAACAATACCTAGTATAACAAAAAAAGAATGACTTAAATCGGATTTGTAGTTCCAGAGATAAGCGAACACAAACTAAATCAGTTGATGCCTACTCCTTACTGTTGAGGAGTTGTACCTTCCATCATCAGCTCAGCTACATGAAATTATGATTACCATACGCAAATACTTAAATTACTTCATAATATTTACGAAAAACTATATGTGGGCCTATAAAATTTGAGGGTTGCCCTCGATTTCTCCAGGATCCAAATATCAGATCTTGACTTGGTGAATATGGGACCACTCCGGAAGCATCTCCTTTCGAACAAAAAAAGAATTTTGAAAATCGGTACACAATCGCCGGAGCAATCGCGTAACAAACACACAAAAAAAAAAAAAAAAAAAAAAAAAAAAACATACAGTCGAATTGATAACCTCCTTCTTTTTGAAGTCGGTTAAAAATTAAGAGGCATTTTATTTTCTGATCTTTTTAAATTCATGTTTTTTTGTTAACATTGGCAAAAAAAGTATGTCAAAACTTTTTTATCTTATTCTTATTAAAAAAAAATGGTATTTGAAATGTAAATCAGAATAAATTGTCTGTTTCCTTATAACTCTCTTCCAAAACTTTGTGCAAATTTTTGCATTCATAGAAAAAATAGTAGTCTCCTAGCAAACAGCTAATAGGATATCATAAAAATAAAAAAGATACATTTGATTGGCCAACACTGATTTAGAACCCGTTCTTTCTCTGTATTTATAATTCTGTAAGTGTTGATCAAGATTCTTATTTCGGCTACTCATAAGTTAATAAGTACTTCAAATTCACACCACATTTTCGAAAGCAGACGTTCCGTAGAAGTACTAGAGTGAAAGCGAGATGTCATCATCGGAAGTATACGTTTTTTAACATCCCCGTAAATTGGCCATGGTTTGTTAACCAAGAGATGTTTTGACACATAACGATTTTCTGATGGATTTGTGGTTTCTATAAGATTATAGTAATCGATTCATTGGAGCAGCAAGCTGAGTTAAATGAGGTATGAATGATGCAGGTGGCAATGGTGAATGAAGTTAACCTTGATATAAGTAAAAATTATAGATGAAATACGAGTAGAAGAAGACTATACTGTCTGTAAACAACTGAAGCTAAACACAAAATAAGTAGGTAATGATAATGAAACAACTAAAAAGACACGCGGTAGTATTAATTATTAAGCCTTTACTTTAGACAAGAAGGCTTTAGAAGCAAAAGAAAATTTAACTTTAAAAAAATGACGCAAGACACGAAAGTGTTCCGAATGGTCACTAGAACATCATAAAACGATGTCCGGGACATAATTTTATAACCCTTTTGCATTAAACGAGAAATACCAGTTCTTACAAGGAATTGAAACAAGTCAGTATGAATGAGACTCCTGCCCATAAACGTAATTAACAGGAGGCGTGTGGATTGGATGTGGCTTGAGCTGAATATTCTTATTACTCACACTACTATAAAATAGAGAGAATTGATTGGCTCCGATAGATAGAGATAAGAGATTATAATTAACTGATGAATTTAGGACAGAATTAAAAAGGTGTCTGATAACACTGGAAGTCAATGCCAACATAATAAAAAATGTAGTTTGTTATGAATTTTCAAAACAAAAGCAAGGGGAGCAGTGTCTACGTTATTTATATTTATACAACAAAATGTAGTTTAGAAGCAAACTCAACAAGCTTGTCAAGGCAGTAATTGCACTCGTGCCATTCTCACAAATTGCATAGCATTATTATAATGATTTCATTAGATTCCTGGAAGTCAGTTAAAAAATGATTTCAATTATGGTGATTTTTGTCTCACACAAGTATTTTGTTTTAAACAGGTGGAGTAGAGTACACACGGTACAAGTTCTGGCAAACCAACGTTAACCAGAACTTTTTGTGGTTTTCTGCTGTCTAGCATCCAGATAGGTAAATTATAATATTCAGAAAAATTTGGATAATGCCTGGTTGTGGGTCGCTCATGCAAAGCAAGGATGCCACAAAAGTACGAAGTCCTATGAATTATTTAGTAGTGGTTGGAATAAGGCTGCAAATGATTATGGTGATGAATAAAGTGGTGTTTTTCGATCATTTTAATCTCACAGTTTCAATAATTGATACTACTTTAGCAGCAGTGGTTATTAGATCAGAACCGACTAATCAAAATGCTATAAATTTTACCGTAAATCCTACTTCAAGTTTCAATCATGCAACGACAGGAAAAACTGTTGAATTTTCCATAATTGTTCCATAACTGTTGTTAAAACTATGTTTATTCATGACATAAAGTAGGACGAACTGCTTGTTATGTGTTGATCAGTAAGTCACTTGACGCGTGAAGAGGTTAATCACTATCAGTATCAGCTAACATTGCTTCGTAATTGTTAACTCTTTTATATTTTAGTTCTGCCTCTTCGATATGTCATTCTGGTTTAGTGACTGTAAGTGCTATTGGTGAATTTGGTTCTAAATATTCTCAGGGCAGGCAATTAGTATTGGATTTTTTTACAAGATTTTTTTCTGTAATAGCCCGGAGTCTGCTTCTGGGATGCGAGTCCTTATTACCTCTAATATTTTGTCTACCCTACTTCATTAAAGAATGTCTATATCCATCATAAGGTTTATTTGCTAAAATCCTTATAGCAATAATAATTTTCTTAAAATCTTCGGATTTATCTTTTCAGAATGCCACTACGCAATTTTAATTCACTGCATCGCATTTTGCTTAATTACTTACTTTCGATTTCTCTAAAGTCTCTTCCAAAAGTGTTATTAGTGCTGCTAAAACTACTGATACCTCGTTAACTTTCTCAAATTAAATAATCGATCTGTTTTTAACATCGTCTATACGTTGACCATAATTATTGTCATCTAGCAACTTCGAACCCGGAACTATTAGCTGCTAAGCTTGTCCAACTGCCGTTCGTTAAATCTAAGCACGTGTGACCTCTTTAACCAAGTCTACTACAGTCTTGGATCGTGTTGCATTCTGATTAAAACAAAATGATGTCGAACCTATGGGGGATTCCAACATTTAAAGTAGTTTGTAGGTGGAGAAAGTAAAATCTATTTATGGAAATTTTGGTGTGTGGAGGCTGAGTGTGTTCGTTTACTCAGTTGTTAAGATTGAATGTTGTAGTCGGTGAGAAAGGGGACATGTTTTAGGAGGTGCTTGTGTTTGGAGAGAGTAATCAAGTATGACGGATTCTATATATATTAAATTACTAGCGGCCCGTCCCGGCTTCGCACGGGTGGAGGACCCGGTCTAAAATTTGAGATTTAAACTATCGTATCTCTCAAGTTGGATCGAACTGCACATGGTGTGCGAATTTTATTATAATCGGTTAAGTGGTTTAGGAGTCCATTGAGGACAAACATTGTGACACGAGATTTATATATATTAAGATGTTGCCCAGGTGAAGTTTAATGGCTGCAAAAGTAGTTGATAGTACTATTGGGGCAAAATTCTTTTTATCCAAGTAATAAATTATCTGCGTATCTACTCCGAATCCATTCATTAATTTTATTTTTGTGTGGAATAGTAATCCTCCCAATATACGCATTTGTTATAGTTAAATGAGTCTTAATTGTTCAATTCATAAGTAATTGATGCTCACCTGAAGCTAGAAATATTCATTGTAATTATAATTTTGATTATTATGTTTAAATATATTTAATTTTTATAATTATGATTGCGTAGGTCAGTAACTAAAGTTATGCTCGTGCATAATAAACCATAATAGTACCGGTACGAAAACTACATCAGACTTTAAAACGAGTACGCTATTTATTTATTTTTATAAAAAGTAAATTTATGAAAAAACAAAGAAAAAATACGAACTTTTGCATTTTGAAACAACGTTTCCAAAAGAGAAACGTTTAGTTATGAATGTTGTACATTATTCATCTGAAATTGGGACAAAATGTCAAATTTTTGTAATTTACATAAATTAATGTAGTAATGTAGAAGGTAAGAACAATACGCTAAAAATATCTTTATGTATTTTCATCGTCTAGTGAGTGAGCATTGACGTCATCGCGTTATAATAAAAATGTTATTAAAACAAAAAAGGATCTTTAAACGTGGTAAAATCATCAAAATAATGAGAGTTCGACGCATTTGGTGCACTTTTCAACTTGTACACCATTCTCAAATGGTGCAGTTCGCAACGGGGGCACTTCTCAATTGGTGCACTTGGCAAAAGGAGCACTTTCTAAGATTGAGTCCTTCGACCCAGGGAAAGGCAGGACAGACTGTCAGACTTCTACTGACTAAAACTCTAGGCTCAGATTATTATAAAACTTCCCGTCAGCTTTAATGTCGTTTGTTATACAGACATTACATTGGTATTGGCCGGTACTTTAACAAGGTTAACTTTAAAAAGGTTATTAGGCTCTTTGAAATTGGTACTGTGTGGTGGTGTGTAATGCTTTTGTTCAGCAGTGGACATCTTTTCGATTGTTTGTTCTTTGTTTTGAAGCCTAATAAATATAACGTAACAACAGTATTCTTCATGATTTACCGTGGAAGATCCACAGCCCTTGCTTCATACATGCGCGTAAGAGAATTTATCTATAAACTGGTTACCTACATGGCCAACAGACACACTTTTTAAAAGAATGACACCGGTTCTGTTGGTCAATGTATCGTTTTTCTTTACTGTTTTTCTTCTTTTTGTTAAACAAAAGTAATTATCATAATTCATAGTTAATGTCGTGGATTTAATGATTTTTAGTAGACAATATTATGTATTACACAGGTTTAATTAGCGGTGGGCATTAGGACCCAACCTACAACCGTTTTTGGTCACTCTCCTTTGTGCCAGATACGCAAAAACATGTTTTGGTATGTATATTTTATGATGAATTTCCTATTTATTAAAGTAATGACTACGTAATTTAACTATAGCTGCCTTAGGCGATCGTCTGCGATTTGAGCTTTAGATTTACAAGCGGATGTAAAATAATTATGCCTCTCTGCTAGGTATTTCTGTTAGGTTATTTTTCCCACGACTTTCATTTAGTTATTCACTTGCTAGTTAGCCGTGGTATATCTCTGTCAGCCACATCATGTTACTTAGCAAATGCTTTTCAATGAACCCATATCTCTGTTAAAAAGGGCAACGCCACCTGTTTAAACTACGTTGATGTCTTTATAATATCGGCTATATTGTTTGACTCACAACTCATTGTGCATCCGAAAACAAATGACTATAATAGAATATAATGTAGTAAGTGGCACATGAATTTGGGAGGAATTCCACATTGAGCACCTGCCATCTGGGAAAAAAAAATGTTAGGATCCGTATGTGGAATAGTTAAGGTGCCATTTCAGCGGGTGCTCATTGTGGAATACTTGGAATTTGGATATCAATTTGGCCATTCTCCTTTACTCTTTTTTGAAATTTACTTAACCTCAGTCTTCAAGAAAGAAGCGATTTTCACAACGGATCAATTTATTCATAGCAATAGACCAATAGAATGCTAGACCGACCACAGAATCCGGCGCGATTCGTGTCCGTCATCCGTTACGCTTTCAACGCGTGCGCAGTTACAAAGATTAATTCACTGCTGGATGACGCACGAGGTATGTACCTATTGATATTGTTCTGCTCTGATTACTGTTTAATTGCTATTTATATGCATATTAATTACTGTATGTTTGTACGTGTTTCATTGTTATTCGAAAGTGTTGTTAATACAATAAATTAAAAGTGTATTTTTGATGTGTCTTTACTATCGGTTCAGTGCGAGTGATCTGAAGAGCAATAGAAGTGTGTACAGGTGTGTGCAACAGGATTCGCTATATAAAAATAGACTCAAGGAACCGGGCGCTGCGTAGTAGTTAGCTTTCAGATAATAAAAGTCAAAGCTAAGGTAAGATGTCATATAATGTTACATACACATCATATCCGACCACGGTAAGGTTCGCTCATGTTTTTGTATTTCATTTTTAAATGCTAATAAATATTCCTCATTTAGAGAAATTCATCATAAAAATTTTATAAACAAATATTTCAATGTACCCAGTTAGACTTAGATGCCCAGGCGCTAGGTGGAACAATGATCTTCGCAAGGTGGCGGACCACCTTAACAGCTGGATGAGAGTAGCTAGTGATCAAGTGAAATGGCCTGCAATTGGAGAGGTATATTTAGTAGGCTGATGATAATGATGAGACTGGGAACCATTGATGACATTCTAACCACATCTTGCAAACCAAGTTAACTATCATCAAATTCACATTCGAGAATTTGTTGAATGAATTTTCGAACATGACTATGATAAAAATCAAAATTGAATGATTGAAAGTGAAACTTTTAGGCCATCCATACACGGACTGCTCGCTTAGTCAGGTGTATGTCTGGCGACTGAGTCAACCAGTGCAACCGCCCGAAGTCGTTCAACTAATAGAGTTGTTTCGTTAATTTGTGTGTACGTAGAAAACTGTGAGTGCTATGTACACGCAGCTGGAAACAAAATATGACACAGACTGCTTTAAGCAGTCCGTGTATGGTCGGCCTTTTTTTTATCGTGGTAAAATCAGGCCTCATTTGCCCGGGGTGGGATTGTCATACTTGTACTGACTAAAACCCACGGTGAGGACATCGTGGGTTTTAGTCACACCGTGAACCCGGAACATAAAGGGATATTGAAATTATTCGGTGATGGAAAGTGCTGCGACCCCGGCAGGCTTTGACCCTCTGTGAGGGGGCCCCGTCATTTTGCTGACGCTCTTTCAGGCGCGCGTGAAATACAACGCGCCGTCGACCCGGGCATGGTCCATGGTCGGACACCGAGTTGCCCTTTACTCGCTGATCGCAAGCCCTGTATGGTTGACCTTAGAATTAAATGAATTCGCTTCGCTAAGCTTCGTATGGTAAGTGAGACGGAAACGGCGACGAAGGAAGATTATTGTTAAAGCATAATGAAGATCACAGGTGTATGCTTACCCGGCAGTATTTTCTCATGACCTTGCATTGTAGACATGACGAAGGGTCAAAGTGAGCAATTATCGTTATTACAAGTCATAGAAAATGGTACAATTTGTACTTTTGTGCCTATTGTCGATATAAACCATCATACGTTTTTGAGGAAGGGATTTTTTTTTTTTTTATAAATATCTCCTAATGTCAGTCAACACAGTCTTAATTGTGATCGGATTGATTAAACACCGTAGGGAGGTGATTTTCAATATTAAATTTATATTTTTATTACTTTGTAGTTTAAAATAATTTAGCAGATGAGATCTCTAAGAGCCAGCTACAAAATAACACGCGGAACTGTCCATATTATGATAATGTAGCTATGAAACTCAAAGGGAAACAGGGAGGACTCTTAGTCAGTAAAAGTCTGACAGTCCCTTCCAGTTCACCCAGGGCTAGCGCTAATTTTATGACTGAACCACCCCAAAAATTAAAGTTATAGTTTTACACGCAATAACGCCTGTGTCGACAAGGGAATGAGAAATTCAGTTTCGAGATTAATGGTTGCGATGGCCTAATTGGTTAAGGGGTCTGGAGTCGATCCAGGAGACGCAGATTCGAACCCCGCTCGCAACTGAATTTTTCGTTCCTAGAAATACCCCAAAAATGGTTTAAGTATTTAAAAGAAAACATATACCTATGTAAAATTCCTGACTTGTTACTTGGTGAAATAAAAAATCAGATTTTAGAGTTTAAAAAAAAACATACCTACTAAGATGTTAAAACAAAGGGTAACGCCCATAACCTTACTACTACTAACATAGCTCATAAATCTTGAAAGGAAAATATCGTAAACAGACTCCATTCACAAAAGATCCATACATCGACACGTGCACTTTAACTTTCACTGCGAAAGTCCGTGGACAAACATTCATTAGACACTGTGGGTTTACTTATTATCACTAGACTTTGAAGTTACTGCTGTTTTCAAAGCTTACTGTGTGCCAGATCCTGGTTTAAGAGTGTAACTTTTTGAGGTGTTCAGGAATTATAATATACGAAACAATATTTTAGTCGTATTGAAATTTCGATGAGTAATAAGTTTTAGTACTATGTTAAGATTATTTAGCATTATGGCCTTAAAATTTTTGACTCTAAGACAAGTTTTAGAGCCGTTTCTTGCGTGCGATACCTGCTTTGTAGATCTCTGGTTTCATTTAGTTGGGCCCTCTGTTCGAGGGCATTGATAGAGTTTGTTTTCTATTACATCGTCAATGTGCAATACAATTACCTAATGTTATCTATACTTATAATAAATCTGTAGAGAGGTCAATTTTGTACATGAAATAAATTTCCAAAATAACTATCAGGGGCTGATTAGGGATCGTAATAAAAAAATACTTTTGTTTACAAAATAAAATCTTCGTATATTCTTCCCGCCAAACACTTACATCATTACCGATTCGATTGCTTAAATAAAAGTTTGGCGAAATTATGCGTGAAACAATTTTACGCATATTTTAATACCATCCGTTTTGTCAAATTTGAGAGCTATTGACCATGACCACGAAACTCAACAAAAAATATAAAGGGATTCCGTAAATACAGTTACCTTGTTATTAAAAAAGGATGGGTTACAAACTGGTTTAGTGTGGATGTACTGTCAATAGCGTGTAAATACGTGGAATAAAGTTAGTAGAAAACAATTCCAAAATTCCATTATAAAAATATGATTGGAAAGTGTTGTTTGTACAAAAATATCAGTAAACATTGTTACACTACTTTTCAGATTTCACACAATTTTAGACCTATTTATCCCATTTTTTAATATGAAGTTTCATTAAAATCGAATCTGTGATTTTTAACTCGAAACTTGAAAGTTTGTATGGAATTTCGACCCGAGTAGCGTACACGCCCTTCAATGGTGACGTGAATATACTGTTAAGAACCAATGCCCTTTTGGGGATTACAAAATTGTGATGTCATGTTGTAATAAATTACCAATTTTAGAAATTAATGAGTTTATTTTGTCATCTTTTATTGTAACTGTCTACTATATGCAAGCTTAAGTAGTAAAGAAAAAAGTAAAGGTGACAGTGAAGATAAATTTCACATAGCTTTTAATATTTTTAAGAATTTGTGTACGTACTCAGTCTTTATTAAAAAAAAGATACATCATAGATGAAACCCTTTGACAACAATTTAACAAGTCTTTCTACTCGTAAATATTAACTTTTCCATTTCAGATAAATAAAGAATGTTGGTTAATTAAAGTAAGTCAAGTAAAAGGTATTAGCTTCAAAATATAATGAAGGATGTACAATGCAAAATAGATCCATAAAGTTTTGATTTAACTAATGAGCAAAAACTAGTGCTTGCACTTTTTCAAGAAGGTACGAGTGTAAGTGCTCGAATCCTGTTTTTTTTTAGCGTCGTAAAATCATCAAATGAGTCCTCCAACCCCGGGCAGGGCGGGAGGGACTGTCAGACTTGTACTGACTAGAATCCACGGTGTCCTTCAATAGCCCTTTATGTTCCGGGGTCACGGTGATAGAAATAAGTCCCGCGACCCCGGCATTAAGTGCTTGAATCCTGTAGTACTATAAGTCAAGATGCACTCTATTAAATATAAGAATTACACACAAAAACTTACTATAATTGACGATCAAGAGATAAATACAAGTGTGTTAGTGAGATACTTTTTTTAGACATTTTTTTTTAAATACTAATTAAACTTATCATAGTCGTTTGAATTGGAAAAGTAAACGTTTTTGTATAATTAAATATTTAAGAAAAACTTTTAATATTTGAAACTCGTTCTTAAAATAAGAGAAACTAAAGGACTATGCCCACGTTAGTATGGAGCTCTGTCCCGTTAATAAAATAATAAAGATCTATACCGTACAACATTTTCTATATACAGGGTGAATCCTTTAGATGAAAGACGCGCAGTATTCTTGGTCAAAAGGGCCATCTTCAGCAGAAAATAGCAATTAAAACAACACTAATTTCAAGAGATAATAGTAAGGTTATATAGAAGTCTGTGAAAGCATTTTACTCAGTAATGTCAAACGCAATTCTTATGGTGATGTTACTAAAAAAATTTCGCAATATAACTTCACTTTCCACCATTAATTTGATGTTGAAATCAAAAGTAGGTGCTTATTCAGATGCTCTCATGGGGCTTAACGAAGACTTATATGAATCTGATGAGATACTGATGACAAATGACATCATTAGAGGTAATAAACTAAGGTCATGTCGGTCATTTTGCATAATTATTAGATACTGTCAAGTTTACTATTATTAATGTTATGGAATTCTATACGCATATGACTAATAGAGTAATGTGTATGAATTTGGGCGGAAAAGAAAAGGAAGGCCGAAGAATGGAAGAAAGAGGAGTAAATGATGCCATGACGTCTGACAGGTGAGAATCAAAGAAAAAAACGTGTTTCACCCATCGAAAGTAGATTAGGATAAAGGTGGTCAATGATGTTATGTAATTGTTTGTAGGTAATTACAGTTGAATACAAAACATTAGTACGTCACCCACAAGATCTGTCGTTGTTCGAAATTGATTGATTCTATGTAGATTCAACGATTTGGTAGAACTCAGACTGTAATCTTTGTTTTTGTATTTAGAGAAGAACGACTAATAAAAAAATCATTAATTCACAAATGAAAGAAGATAGAAACTCTTTTGGACTATATATTATTTTTATGTGTCCTATGACTATTCGTACAAAATTGCCCGTTGTCTTTTATGAAATTACTGACACCATGTGGTATAAAATTCCCTTAGACTCCCACATTTTTTAGTGAAATAAACCAAAAAAAGAAAGAAAACAAGATGGTCCCTGTGAAAGCCGAAAGAAAGCTGACCTACAGTATACACTGGTACACCCAATAAATGTCATAAGAAATGAAAGGAATGATAATCGCCGTAAAAACTGTTTTGACCATCGCATCGGTAATAAATTGCATGTCTTCTCCTTACTGGACTTATCATGATTTTTCACGTTTTACGAGAACTTTGATAGAAAAAAATGGTTCCTCGTTCGTACACTGGAGGCGTTGTTTCATTTACCTGTAAGTAAAATAAGGAAGTCTTGTTATAAAGTCCTCGATCTTATGTTTTTTTTACAAACGGCCATTGAAATGATAGATTTATCATTTTTAAATGTTACGATTATAATAGTTCAAAATACGAGTATTGTTATCTTTTAAACAATATTAATTAAAAAATTATAGTATTGCTTCCGGTAACTATTTATAAACATATTAAATGTATCTTGTTATTGCACATTCGAGAAGTCTAGAAAATATTCCATATTTGAACAAATAATCTATTTTTAAAACTTCAGTCTAATATAGTAAAGTTATAAATCAAAGAAAAGAAAGCACATTTCAGACAGGTATCTATTTTAAGATAATAATTTAATGTTAAAGTTATTTTTAGAAAAAGTTTTACGTAATTGAATCATTATGATTAATCAAAATTCGACCTGTGGCTGTGCCTTTATGAATTGAATGATTAATTCGAAAATTAATAGAATAGACACAACACAATTTATTAAATTATAACAACACAATTATTTAGAAAAAAAAACTGAAGATTTATATTAGGAAAATGATTAATTGCTTATAAAAAAAATCACATGATTATGATCTAATTAAGAATACGCGAAGTAAAACTTTGTACCTATTAATAAAAATAAAGCAATTGAAGGAGTTTGATGTATTTGTGTACACATAAAGTGTACGAAGAAAGAGTGCAGAAAGCTAAATAAAAAAAAAAACCTCTTCAGACCATTAATTTTACGACCACATAACGAATCCGTAGCAGTTACCATCAAACCGGTTAACAATAAACTAATGTCAGATAACAGGTTACAACATCAAGCAGTGAAAGTATCCAAATCGGTTTGACGAACGAAAATAAGAGTAACGTCAGTTGATAAAACGAGCGTGAACGTTAGCGATGACGAAAAAATACGTCGTGCTATGAGAAAAGAGCCAAAGAAACTATGGATGAGCCAGAGCCCATCGAAAGAGACTTTAAATCAGAGATAGAGAGACACAGAGATAGAGGCTCTTTTATCGTAGAAACATCTGTGTTTGTATAATAAAAGGGGAAAAGTCTCTATCTCCCGAAATGACACCACAAAAGTGCCGCTTCACCATTATTTTAATTTTAAAGTATAAACATTCAGTCAAGTAACTTAAACTGTCATACAAGTCAAATTGGCTAGGACTGAAAAAGAGAAAAAACAAATCTGTTGGCTACTTGTCTAAAAAACTGTCGTGCTGCGCCACATCATCGGTATAATATTTTGTAACTTTTTGTGCAGTAAAAGGGTCGCTCTTTTGAAAAGTGTGCGCAGCGTCGCGTCGCGTCTCAATGTGAATTGACCCTTACATACCTTTTACACCTACAGATTATCGTTTCGTTTTGCCATCAAATATTTTTTATTACTTGGACTTGACATGTTTATTAATTTTGAGTACCTATTTATCATAGGTATTAATGTTAATCGGTACCGCTTTCCAATTTTAACAAATTATAGGCATTTTCATTTTATCATGCAGACAGCTTGATTCGTGTAAGCCCTTGTAATATGTATTTATTCTTAGATACATGCAGCATTGTGTCTTAAATCGTGTGTCTTAAATCATACTTTTAATTGCATGTATGCGAATAAAAGTAAGTTTTGAGACGATTCACGATTGTCTGGAATCCATCCATCATAAAGTGTTCCACAGTTTACTCGTTCACACTATTATAAATAGTAGTTTTGAGTAACAATTTTTTTATAGGCGCTGTTATTAAACACACTATAGTACGGACATAATAAAGTTGCCATTAAAAGGACGACTAGTGACATCTATGGAGCAATAGACGAACTAAAAATAATATCTAGGATCACGCAATTGATTTACTCCGCAAATTTAGAACAATTTAGACAGAATAGAATATTCCAGTCGGCCAGAAACCCTACCATGATACACAATATGTTGTGGGCTGTCAGGTAGTCTGTCTAGTCTGAGGTACCTCTCTTTTCAATGTAGTATGGATATGTCCTGAGTTAAAAAGTGTTTGATCACAAAAATGTTGAGCAGCAAACAGAAATAAAAAAACGTCGTGAACACTAAAAAAAACATATCAATGAAAACTTGATTTGTTTTGACCAACCTTCTTTTATAATAACTTTGAAGACAAAAAAGAATAAACAATTAGTAATTTAAAGCTTTCTCTTTCAAAACGTTCTTGAGGACAACAGAATTACTTTACATTCTGTCTATTGATGGATTAGATTCTGTTACGAAAAAAACTCGTGGTCAAAATAAATGAAAAGATGACATAAAAGAATTGGCAGGTTTTGGCAAATAAATGAAAAACAATAACAAAATAAAAGAATTGTGCAAAAAAGCAACAGGAGAAGAATTTGTAAAACCAAGTGATGTAATAAGTGAAGAAATTAAAAGTTTAGTAGACAATGTAAGTATTTAAATAAACAAGGAAAATGATCTAAGTTAAGATGAAGATAGTGATGATCGTGTTTTCTTTGAAAAGTTTATAGATAATTATTTATGTTTACAAACAGATATTACTATAAGAGAAGACAAACATGAGTTACTAATTCAAACATTTATATTTGTTTTGATTTGAGTAGGGTTTGCTCTTGAATCTTGACTGTAGGTGGTAACAAAAACCATTAGGCATGTGCCCTAACAGGCGTTGCACAGAGGGGACCACGGTCAGATTTTTTAAGAGGAAACGGGGACTCCTCCAATGTGCTGATGGTGATCACAGGGGTGCGTTTTGTGAGGCAAAAATGCCACACTCCCCGGTCTTTGCCCCAAAGACCGGTGACCCTTTTGAAGGTTTCACCCGACAACAAAAAAAAAGGTAGTAACAGAGACACGTATATTTTACGATGGATTAACGAGCTTACCCAGAAGAAGTTTGTTTACTCTAAATTTGTTGATATTTGGGTTAAATGGCGTATTCTGAATTCTTGAGCAAATATGGAAAGAAACTATCCTAAATTCTAATATAAGGCAGGGTTTAGATTCTTCTTAAAAGCAAGGCCAAACCCAGTACTATTAAGATAACCATGAAACCCAACCTTGGCCCACACATTTTTGGAGAATTCTCTCATAAACCATGGTTTCACTCACATTCCTGTTCAAGGGCGCGTTTTCGAAGCACTTTCTCCCGAACCGGTAGATTGTGACGCGAAACGTGTGTTGATGTCCAAATATAACAAGGTCGAAATTTCGATTATATTTCATTAGTGACGTCGATGACCAACTTGTTATGTTTATATTGACAATTACTACGTGACTGGAATTTGGTCTGACAGTGGTATTTAAATAACTTTTTTTGAGGTGTGTGGTAGTATTTATATATATTTTTAAATTATATTTAGTTTGGAAGTTTTCTTAAAATTTTTGAAGAATTTAAACCAAATATTAAATTCCATTTACCCACTCTGAATTACCATCACCATCAGAATATGGGTCATATTTTTACGAAAACGTTTTGTATAGCTTGAAAATTTGTTTTTATGCTCATATTCCTCAACAGAATTTACACCTGGTAAGAATACTATGTCTTTAACAAGAAAGATGGACCATGGACCAACCAGATCAAGGCTGCTGTAGGTCCACTGCACGAGTGCGCACGAGTCACAGCTGTCAGAATCATGGCGGCACGGGGTCTTGCTACGACAAGTTAACATCGTGGTCGGTCAAAATCAAAATACTATTTTATTTTACATGGGGCTCAATGGGCACTTATAAAACGTCGAGAAAAAAAAAATTGGCACGGTTCGGGTTGGTCATCGAAGTTCATCTAAAAGCATATCATTTGACCTATTGACATTTTTTTCCAACCGAATATTTATGGAAAAAGAACAATATGAATATTAATATGGTTCCAAAAAATCTTCGAGTAGGTTAATTATATGCATACAACAAGTTTACATAGAGGTAAAGGTATACCATGCACTTAATTTATGTACAAATATCGAGAATGAAGTTTCCATAAAATATGTGTCCTAGAAACCTTCTAAATTAGGACAGATTTTCTTAAGTATGTTCCAGACTGATGTAATGAAGCGTCCCAAAAGAGGTTCGTCCATCTATATGGCAGATATAATTCAAATTGGAAGACGTGGATGGAATCCAAACCCTCTTACCTCTGTTAAGACGTTAGATGACATCTGTCTACAGCGTGCTTAGAGTTAAATCACATCAGACGTGATTCATTGTGTTCCATCCAAAATGAAAGTTTGAAGAACGGAAGTTAGGTTACTTAGTATATAAAAGGTATTTTTAATTTGAGATGTGAGCTCTTGACCCTAGACAAAGCCAGAGGTGAGAGAAACAAAGGTGGACGTCAATGTAGTGAGCCTACCCAGTAGAAGTCTATTCACTTCGAGTTTGAACACATTAGAGTTGCATGGTTTCGGAAATACAGACGCAGGTAGACAGTCCCACTCTTTCGCTGTTTGCATTATGAGAGACAATGCAATTGGTTGGATAGCAACAAGATAGTGATGGTAACTTGAAATGTGTCTAGATATTTGATAGCAAAGTGGGGCCGGTGGGATAAGATCTTGGGCTCTCTCAACGAAGTACAATAGAGTAAAAGTCTGACAAGCAGGCAACTTTGCGACGAACAGCACGCACACATCCACCAATTTTATGTCACCAGTGAGCTTTGAGTTCCTTGAGAGTCAAGCGCGGTGACCTGGTACTTAGTTTAGCGATCCCAAAGTTGGCTGCAATACTCCATGCAGGATTCGTTTTTTGCTTTTTAAAGGGTTAAAAGCTATCGACGCAAAAAGTATTGCTTAGTTTTTTCTTTGGGATAAACAGCCTTTTTGGCCGCAGTTTGGGCTTTGTACTTACAAACTCATGCATTATTTAAAAGAAAAATCCAGCTCACATTTCAATCGTTTCTCTTTCTATAAAAAACCAGTTGTCACTAAAATATGCCTATAACAAAGATAATATAATACTAGCGCCTATAACCATAAAATCTCAAGTTATGCCGGCATCGTCCGGACGTTTGGTTAAACAATGTCACACGCATTAACACACTTTTACCGACTTAGAAGCATTGACGTATGGTTTGGCTGGTCAGGTGTGCAATGAGACATGTGAGAAATATTTTTATTCTATTTTAATTTAATTTAATAGACTATTTTACTAAAAAATATTGTTCCGAAAATAAAAAAATACTAGACCCGTATTTTTTATTTGTTACGTAAGCCAAAATCGAGGACGGTCGCGGGACTGATTGGTAGCGGGACTTATTCCATCACCGTGACCCCGGAACATAAAGGGCTATTGAAGGACACCGTGGATTTAGTCAGTACAAGTCTGACAGTCCCTCCCGCCCTGTCCGGGGTGGAAGGACTCATTTGATAATTTTACCACGTAAAAAAAGCCAAAATTGACAATTCAATTCAATACTTTTACTGCATTCCACATGTTACCACGACAGCGTTGTACCGCTTTGAAATAATAAAAAAAAATCATGAAGCGATCACAATGCAAGCATTGCAATCGTCTTTATGATTTTTTTTGTTTATAAATTAATAAGGGTTAATCACCATTAAACGTTGACGGAAAGCCGTCATCCTTTTTTTATGGTGGTTAAAATAATCACAGAGCTTCTCCTAAGATGCTAGCGAAAACATAGACGGGGGTGAGCCACCGCTCTTCTGGTCCTTGGAGCCGGATGAGTCGGATTCTAATATTCAAAATAGTTGGTTCCTTTAAATAACATAGAGAATAGAACAGCGAGTTTGTATCACTTAAATACTAAATTCAGTTGCATTTGTCATAGAATAAGTAAATTCCAAAATGCAAAGTTGAAGAGAAGTCAGCTTTATATCAATATCGTTAGGAAAACTTAAAAGCTTTTAGTGAATTTACATGAAAATACTGTTTTAACTGCGACAGCAGCGGCTTCATAGAAACGAAGTGGGTCACCCATGTCAATAAGACAAACAACATAGAGATGTGTTTGCACACTTTCCTCATACAACCATACTAACAATGGGTGAAAATTAACACAGTATTTAAATGGTTAGAAAATCAATAAATATTCATATTCATATCCTGTGATTGACCGACACATTGTTCGCTTATTGTGATTAGAAAATGAATGTTAACTCGTTGAAATAAGGTGTGAAATACAAAAGGAAATTGTTGAGATAGTAAAGTGCTTTGTTTTAGAAGTTTTCTTAGGATATTGTGCTTTAATTCTAAACGGTATGGGTTGAAATTGCAACAATGGAGTTGTAGAAGAAAATTACTTTAATAAGACAATGATAATAATATAGATACTCGGTTTACAATGATTATTTACAAAGTGTGTTAATGTTGATGATATTATTAGTTTATTTAGTTTTTAGATTAACTTACGCCTGTGGTTACACATGGCTATTGTTTAATTAATATCTGACACTATCGCTAATTTTGCGTGAAAGACTAGCAAACATCCATCTATACCTTTTGCATAATAATGTTATAATATTACATGCAATACGGTAATAAAAATATTTAACTAAATGCAGCATTTGGCGAGAAGAGGCACAACATCGCCTTTGCTCAGAAGTGGGACAGTTAAGGCTATTAAATAAAAAAATTGCAGCATTTTGACACACGATCATCTTTGACAATTCTTGTGGTGGACAAATATTGTATTAAAGTCGATAGTTTATTCGTTACTTAATAAAGGTGACGAAACAGAACGTAAACAAATGACGTACGACTTTCTATGATACAATGTTCGTGTCTTCAAGCTAAGGAGATTCGGTGAAAACTAATCTTTTGTGGCAGTTTCTAAATTACATTTGATACTATTTGCATAATGATTCACGCTTCACATAAGGCAAGACTGTTGAACTCAGTTTTTCTAGAGGTTTTCTTTTTGACAATGTGCAAGAAGCCTAATAATCAGTGGACGTCTTTTGGCTGATATCATGATCAATCTAGCCAGCGGGGCTATTGCGTATCTCGGTGTCTGTGTGGTGACCATCAAATTATAGTTGTGATTTTGCATTTGCAACGAAACCGTTAAATGTAAGTGTTCCCTAAAATCAACTATTCTAACGCTCTTGAGACACTCCAGTCTCCAGTCCTCAAGTTAGCCTCATAACAGGTATTAAGCCATCCAAGTGCAGGTTGACAACTGCTGGTCAGTGACTATCAAGTTAGCCAATAGCACTGCAGGGTGGCCAGAAACTTCAGAAAACTGGCTAAAGTAGATATAGTTTCTTCCGTTCCGCGAAAAGTGGTGCTCATTGGCATTACAGAGTCATGGTATCCGTACACGCAGGCAGTTTGTCCATGGCCTGAAAGCATCTTGAGGCGCGTGTAGAACACAGTGCTTCAGTGGAATACCTCCATTAATGAGGTATTCCAGGAAGGACACTGGCACCTGAGCTTCTTGCACCTTATCTATTCGACATAAATGGCTCCTGCCAAAACTTTTGGCAGGTGCCAGATGCCCTTCGTGGAATACCTCATCAATTCGAGTATGTTCCTTGTCGCCGTCCGCGAGCTACCCATTTCCTACCATCCACAAGCTCTACTGAGAAGTCTGCGAGCATTTTACTTAAATAGTTTATCTGATTCAGAAAGAAAAAGACGATGTAAGACCTTCACACCCGAATAACAAAAACTGAAAACACAAACGTAAAATGACGAGGAATGCAACTGGACATGCGAAAGAAAGTTGCTCCGACAGAGAAACTAAATCATAATTGGATATACCCAATGAGGTATAGCGTGAGTCTATGCTGCATTTCCAGATGAACGAATCTTTGTTATTGTCTCCAGTTTTTGTTGAAACTGGAAGTGGCAGCCATATTTATATAGATTTACTAGTGAGATTATGATTAATTGGTCATATATCATTTCTGTCACTGCTGAAAGAAAAAAATAAACTTTGTAGTATATTTATAAGCTTTGTTTTTCGATGGCAGTTCTTAGATTACTTGGATCGCGAGATTGTCTAAGCAGGTTATCCATTACTCTAGAATGTAAAGGGCAATGAAAGATCACTGTAGATTTTAGTCAGTACGAGCCTGACAGCCGTTCTGCTCCAAATAGGGCGGGAGGATTTATTTGACGTTTTTGCCATCAAAAAAATGGAGGAGGAAGGTTCCTGTATACAACGAGACTGAAGCCTAGAATTCAAAGGAACAGGGTGGAGTATCGGTCAGTAAGAGTCTAACAGTTCCTTTTACTCTACGGGCGTATTTTGATAGTTTTAGTTGTTCCTCAAAGGCAGATTAAACTCCCCAAGATACACAATAGAACCTGTCGTTAAGGTCTCTTCAGAAAGTCATAAATTGTCCTTGATTTCGATCAACTTAATCAAGATCACACTTGTCCAACTTCCGGGTGTCAAACAAATAGAAAGTGTAGATGAGTCTGCATATCAATATGGTAATCATAGTGTCTACCGAACCTGTTGACACGTGGTTGACGTCACGTAGACGTTTACCGATGAGTAAAAGCCTAATTTCAGGCTTGCATTCCTGGTAAGCTAAGCTGGTAGGAATATGCATCGTGTTCTATTAAGCATCATACTGGGACGCTGACGTCAGCGGTGCGTATTGTGTAACTTTTTCACACTAAGATACGCGACCGACCGTACGCCACCGAAAGTATGTGACCGACTGTACGCGACTGACGTCAGTGTAACAGGAATTCAAGCCTTAGTAAGAACTGCAGCTATTGATGTTCCTTTGCAATAATGTAAAATGAAATCTTTAGGTAGTAATTAAAAACATACAGGTTAGATATGAATGAATACAAGTAAAGAATAAGTGAAAGAGACAATTCATAGCATCCTTACTCATATTCTGAACGCGAAGGTTTGTATGTTTAAATCATAGACCGGATAAATATATAACATTGTCAATTTTTATCCCGGTATTATAGAGTTCCCTGCCCTGGCACAATTAACGAACTCCACGTGGGCGAAGCCGCTGGCATAAGCTAGTATAAACTAAATTTCAATGACTAGATAGACTATAAATCACCAAAGTTCACATACCTACTCGTATATTAAAATATAGACACGAAATCCGGTCACAGAACCAAAAAAGACAACATTTTGCAAGCGCAACGTTTTTGTGAAACTTTCGAATAAAAACAACAAACTGGAAATACCGGTATTTGAAGAAAATATTTAAAAAATTAATGATAAAAAGAAAAATTTAGTTCATTTACCTGAGTCCCATAATTATAAATCCGTAACACTAAACAATCACGTTTACGTTAATGTTTACGTCCGTAAACAGGTCACGTGTACTAGAAAAGCGCGCGAACCGACGGCCATCGCTTGACTTACTAAATTCATCTCAGCTGAACGGTGAGTGGGAGAAATTGGTGGGTCTCTTTCGCACTGTGGCTAGTGGTGGGCGGTTGTCGATGTGCGAAAACTTTCATTAGCGAATTTTAGCTAGGTTTATACATTATTAAGTTTATTTTAGGCTTTTATAATTTTCTATGTTTACATTAGTGATATTATAAAGCCGAGGAGTTTAAAAAGGCAAGTTCAAACTCATCCTCAAAGTATTATAACAATTAATCTTTTTATTTAAGTTGAAAGTCGGACAAAAAGTTGAAAAAAACTGAGGACACTTGAGTACCTTCATAATTTATTCTTATTCCTTTATTATTACTCAAAAATAATTGTGATTTTTCACTATATAAACAACTTAATTACAAGTCGGTAGATTATAATGAAGATCATCAGAACTTTGTCATAACACGAAAAAGTATTAACACTAAATCAATACTTTATCCCTACGGAAAAGTAATAAAGCGAATGGCAACTCAGTATTACATAACCTATCTTTAATATCGATATCGACACGAACTACAACACTACAAACGTCAAACCAAGTCCCAAGAGCAAGGTGAAGATCTGGGTCTTTGACCGTATGCAGTGGCCGATTGCAAATGACGAGTTCTACCATCTCTTAACTCGCTGTTAACAGCTCTTCGTAAGGATTGATAGATTATGAGCGTTTATGAAGATAGGTATATTTATTCAAGTCCTTATTTTTAGAAGTAACTGAATTGATTTTAATGAGACCACATTCTTACGCATGGGTCTAAAAAGTTATCAGTGTTATTTGCGAAAACTAGCTTTACAGCTAGATTAGATGGATTTATAAAAAATAGAAGCAGATTTCCAATGTCATTATCTTTTCTAAAATATTGTCTGATAATTTATCATGACTATACATAATTATCCTGGTTACACATACGGTGTACACGCTCATAAATTAAAACAATTTGCCGTTTTTGTTCTGTTACTGAAATGAAAGCACACATTTATAGGGAAAAGTAAAAAAAAGATAAGGTTAGTAAAAACCTTATTAAGAAACGTTCCATTACATAAATTCAGAACATTTGGTATAATTTCTTAATTACTTTCACTTTTAACATTAGTTTGCATTCAAGTCATCTAAAGGTTCCGTTAAGGAAAACTAAAAATACTTTCATTCGAAATAAATGCAAATTGAAGAACTTTATGTAAAACAAAGAAAGTTTAACCAGTAGAGACGTTAGATAATCTCTTCTTCTTCTTTGCCTTTTCCCTTTATTTGGGGTCGGCCCTCCTCGAATTTCGGCGCCAGGACGCTCTGTCCTGGGTTGTCTGTGGATTCAGCTGTGCCCGTTCCAAATCCCTGGTAATGGTTGTCAGCCACGATGCTAGTGGCCTCCTTTGCCTTTCTTCTTTTCTGGGATTCGCTATGCTGCTCTTCGTCTCGCCTCATTACGTGTCCAAACCATCTTAAGCGACTCTCAGTCATTTTTCCTGCGATTGAAGTGACTTTGAACGAGCCTAATTCCGTATTTTATCAAGTCTCGTCACTCCTGCTGACCATCATAGCATCTTCATTTCGGTGGAGTTCAAGGCTCTTCTTGGCAGCCCAGCATTCGGAGCCGTACATCATAGCGGATCTTACTGTCTCTTTAAAGACTTTACCTTTGACTTTTTTTGGCATTCGGCTATCACAGAGAACTCCTGTTAGACGTTAAATAATCTACGCTAAATATATCGAATAAACAGCAAAAGTAACACCTAAATCGATGCACATTATCGCATGTCCTAAATATCGTTTTACATAAATCTTGCTTAGCCGAGTAGCGCACAGAACCGGACCCTGGAACGAGAAAGTTATTGAAGGATCACCGTGGATTTTAGTCAGTACAACTCTGACAGTGCCTACATTCAATCCAGCCCGGGCCGCCACCCAGGCTGAGAGGACTATGGCACCTTTTGGTACACTCCGAACGATCAATGATATTTCATGTGTATCCGAACGCTATTTGCGTTCGGATACACATGAAATATCATTGGTGATATTGTTTTTTACTGTCACTTTAAACTCTGGTTAACTCGAACTCGCTAATCGTAGTACCGCATGGTAAAACCGAGCCATTTGCTTTTCGAAAGCGACAGCCACATTGGGTGCCGTCGCGTCTTAATCGCTCATTGAATACAAATTACAACTCACTTTGGTACAAATTGTATTAGCTTTACATTGTCTTTGTTAGTGATTAGTAGGTTGCTATTGTGTCCTATGGAAGCATAGCGCACGGACAAAATGCGGACATACTCGTAATACTGAAGTGTTTATCAGTGTCCGCAGAAAGTTCACAATCTGTCGGTACCAATTTGAACTGTGACGGCATCCTACAAAATACACCACAACATCATTTTTGACTGAGAAATGGAGAAATGTGTAATCAGGAACAGGGTCTAAAATGGACAGAGTGGATTTTCAGTAAGAGTCTGACAGGAACTGTCCGTTCCGCTCCATCGACGGCGGGAGAATTAATTTGATTATACCACACGAAAAGCCATCAAAATCAAAGAGGAAATATTTCGGATTAATTAAGTCTTACTGAATTTCTTAAAAGTGTGATTCTGTGCAAATTATGATTGTATTGTAAACCACTGCAAAGGGATTAGAAAGGGAAATGTATAGAAAAACAATTGCCCGTTCACACTCAACCGATGATACGTTAGTGCGTTCCGTCAGATATGAACCTTCCCTAAGAGCGTGAAACCAGAATGAAGTTATGTGTTATAAAAGACCTTCCTGGAAGAGTCGCGTAACTGAACTTGCGTGTTTTTTTATATTAATTTACTCTAATATACTTACCTTTTTGCCAGAAATTTTAACAATCAAGGTCCTCTTCTCGATTCAGAACAGCTGTGTTTTCGTGCCATATTAGAAAAATAAAACAATTGAATGAGTAAAATGTACATTCTATTTTTACCTCACATACTATACAATAAAGATCCATAGATTCTGATACAACAATCAACCTCCTCCTTTTATAAAGTTTGTTTGAAAATAGAAACAAATTCACACAGGTCCTGAAAACCAGAGCGTGGTAACTGCTCATCTTAGTAAAGGTTACGGCCTCAGTATTTTATTTATGTTGGTTGTAATGATAGACATTACGTTCTTATGATGTGATTACAGGCTAAATTGTCAGTTTGTTTCTCTGATTATTTTACACCGTTCGATAGGGTTGCTAATAAGGATCAAATTCTGGGAAGTAATCCCTCAACTAAAGTAGAAAGAGAAGTACTCCTTTCAACGTTTTTCGATATTCCTCATAGTTTCGAAAGTAGCCATCCACGCCCAGTTGAAAAATTCACCCTGTATAGAAAATAAGTCAAATCGCTATTTTTATTATTCAGTTAAAAGTTATCTGACTAAAAAATCAACCCTTAAAGTATTTAACCTTTATTGTACGCACAACTAAGGAGTGGAATTCCCTGCCGGGGCCATGTATTTTTCCCGACAGCTATAACCTTGGGTTCTTCAAGTCAAGAGTGAACGGGTTACTTCTAGGTAAGCGTGCTTCACCGTCGACCACATCTTCGCTTACCATCAGGCGAGATAGTGGTCAAACGCGAACTTATCATAACATAACTTATCACACAAAAAAAATAGTTAAACCCTTTTTTACGAAAGTTACGTAATGGTTGAGTACGATTTTTGGCACTGTTTTTGACGTTAGAAGTTAACTCTGAACGAGTTAACTTGAAGATTTTAAAAACTATATTTAGTCAAAATATATTTCTGACTACCTCATTTGGGAGAAACTGTGTAAGCTAATTGTTTTATGAAAGATGATAAAAAAAACTTTTAGTAAGAAAAGTACCTAACACGACAAGTATCAACACAAAAATATTTTCCGATACCGGGAATCGAACCCGAGCCTCCTGGGTGAGAGCCAGGTATCCTAGCCACTAGACCATATCGGATCGTGAGTGACATGCTGAAAGAGCCGTTCATATTGTAAAGTACCTCAATTATTTAATCAGTACATGAATTTTGTTTATATTAAAAACATAATTAAAAAATAGCATCTTATACCAACTTTAGGTACTGTACAATAGAGTTCAATTTCCTATCAATATTTTAGTTCACGCTATCTAGTGGTTACCAGCGACAATAGTTACGGCCATGAGTCGACCGTGACGTTGTTTCTGTACAAACAAGGAAGCATCTAGCATCTGTGTAATCTTCGTTTGTTTTCTAGTTCTCCACAAACATCATAGATGGCGCTTTTATAACACTTCTCACTTCACATTTATGTGTGGGTGAAGCATGATGGGTCCGAATCCGTAATTACGTAGTACAAACAATCGTAGCATGCAAGCTTTTTTTTCTTATTTTCACTCAAGTAATAGCACTCAACAATTGTTGTTATTTTGCTGTTAATCCCTTTTTATTTAAAGAAAACAAAAACATCCATTTTTATGAGTAATGCTACCGAACTTAGACTCCGACTCGCAGTTGCTGTTTTATTTATTTATCCCACTGCTGAAAAACTTGCTGCTGTAAGAGTTATGAAGTTATTTAGATTCTCTTCGTTTACTCTGCTTTAAAATAGTTTTTCAGCAAAATTGAGATATGGCTAGGTTTATTTTTGAGTCCCCAAGTTAGGTTAGGTTTTTTGACACGGGGCTCTATTATGACGAGCAACACCGCTGCTTCTATACCTATCTTTATTTAGCTTTCCATAATACTTTTTTGTTCAATGAATAAATTCAAACATTTAGGGTAGTATGGTATTTGACTAAAAACGTTTATTAATATATTATCAGGCACAAATAAATACTAACTTAATCTCTAAAAATATTATCTAAATAACATTATTTTCAAACATCATAAATCAACGCCACATAATCATATAATCTCATACAAAATATTTGTCTACAACAAAATAAATGATTTCAACTCAGGTTCTACTAAATTCTCGAGCACGTAGAACTTCATTAGATAAAATAGTCATTCCCACGGATTATCATCTATTGTATCGTTCACTGAGTCCTTCATTTTGTTCATTTTCTTTCTATTCATTCTACTCTCCACTGCTCCTTCAACTATCTCTCCTTTGTTAAAATCTTCAGCAGTTATTATAGGCTTAAAACCTTCATCGACACTTTTTATCCTGTTACTCTGTATTTCTTTCGGCAACTTCACTTTTTGCTGTCGATATGGATAGAAAACATATTTCACTCCATTCACGATTTTGTATTTCGGATAGTTTGTTGAAGTTCGTCTGTTATTGTTGACGCCGAGAAGTCTGTTCATCCAATACAGGTACGAGTTTTGTAGTAAGTCAATTATGCTTCTTTTTCTTCTTGATTTGACTGTAGCTTCATTCTTGTCTACCTTGATTACGTCTTCATAAAGTGTAGTTCTTTTATCAATCTTATTGTTGTTGTATCTTACCACAGGTGCTACATAAGAAATGATGGGTTTATTTTCAATAATTTCTTCTTTGTCTCCAAGATCAAGTATGGATCTGCTTTGCCATTGTCCGTTAGCGTCGTAACCTCCTCCTCCGCTCCCGCCGCCACCGCCGCCTCCTCCATAGTCTGGTCCACCTGGGTGACATATGGGTGAATTTCCATTGTATGATTTTGTGGAAGAGTTAGTTTACACTAGGATAATACCTGCTGGCATCCATGCGCCACCGCCGCCTCCGCCAGCAGCCCATCCCTATAAAATTCATAATTTGTTTTACTTTACCAACTATCATCATGAATTTGAAGTACATTGTGTATTGTATGTTGTTTTGCTAAAGCACATTGCTATAAGTTTTTTGGGAGGCACATCTGTATTTTGGTAACTCAATAATGACAGGAAAGGTTTGGGTCTTTATTCCAATAGTCCTCTGCGGCAATTACAGACCTTCAGGCGGACAAAACCGAAGGTACAGATATATTTATATTACATATTTATTTCTATAATAATAGTATACTTACTCCGTCACCGCCTCCTCCGCCACCACCGCCGCTGCCGCCTCCTCCTCCTTTCTTTTCCAATATCTTCATTAGCAACATCATCTGTATTCAAGAAAACAGTTATAACAACGTCATCATTCTCATTATCCTAATTTTTTTTTTAACATTAGTGTTTGTTGTTCCACTGTTAGCAGTCTAGGCTATGGTTTCCCCCATAACCATTCACTGTTTATTCATCAATGTTTAGTATTTCAACCAGAGAAAAAAAATCCGTTTAGCTTCACAAATAGATCGCACTAGTGTTAATAAAGCGCCTTGTAAAAGGAACAAGCAAAGTTGCGTTCTCATCGTTTGCAATTGCAGAGGATAAAACTCTGTAACTTAAATCAGCTATAGTTAAACTGATATAGTCTCTAACATTATCAAAACGGGGTATATACCTCCTTTTTAATTTGTTTTGGGTTTCTACAGGTATTCAATTACCTATCCGTGATCCAGTAGATACAAAAATATCGCAAACTCAAAAGAATAAAATGTCAATACCTATGCTATGTTAAGTTCTCAATAAGCAGAAAGTGAATATTCATTACCTTAGCTAACATGAACGACATCATACTGAACATCATTCCCTTAAAAGACATCATTCCCATCATACCCATCATTGCTGGAACCATCTGTAAGATCAAATTTCGTAATTATTCCAGGGATCTCATTATCAACATTCACAGCCGGCATTAGCAGCCTATTATAATGTTGCCATTGATAGGACAAACAAATTCATCTCTTTTAGGAGGAGTGGTCAGTATCTACCACGTCTTCTTTTTGGCTGTAATGGTAATGCCGGTTTCCTAACGCTGCTATGCTACACAGTTAAGAGAAAAAGAGAGAAAGTAAAAGCCACCTGGCTGGATTCAAAACCCATTACTTTTTAACTTGTAAGTTGGGGCCGTTACCACTATGCCACAACTGTTCTACAGCCAGACTTAATGAAAAGTACAGGTCCATCTGTATGATTAGAACCATAAAAGTACTTAAGTCTATTGATTTCTATTGCCATTCTACACCCGGTTGATTTAGCCTCAACCAGGTTTTTCTAACTAATTCTGGTCTTTCCTCGTTACATTAAATAACGATGTCCCAGTGATTGTGATATTGTCCCCTTACCATCATAAGCTTCATCTTCATACACATCATAGCCATCATCATCATTTTCTTCTTCCCAAAGCCGTCTCCTCCATCGTGTCCACCACCGCCACCGCCTCCACCCCCACCTCCTCCTCCTTTACGTTTCTTTCTACCGACAAACTCTTCTACTGTAACATTTGAATAGATTGATTGATAAAATTGTAGAAAACATTTACTGAGTTCAAATTCATTGCTTTTTAATCTCACTTTCAGAAATATGTTAACTTCTCCCAAAATTGCAAAGTTACTAATATGGTTTTGATTTTCAGACTCAGATACTTTTTTACCATCATTTGGATAAATTTAGATATTTCAAATCTCCACCATCGCCCAGATCAGTGTGTATTAGCAATTATACGTAGAGAGACAACTGTTTGCCGAAATTTTTTACCTAGTGCGTCATATTTTTCTTATGAACCGTGTTCTTGTGGATGAATAAATAATGTATTTTTATATTAAACATAGATGTTACCTCAAAAGTGTTTCATCAAGCAAGAACGTAATTCCATAAACCATTAATAATAATCGTCTTACCGTTGTTTGGTATCGGCAGAGAAGTTTCTCTTCCTAAGGCACTGAATCTGATGATGTGATTGTCAAAAAAATGGTCAATAGCTCTGTCTATCATGCGTGTGAGCTCTTCGGAGTTCTTTTCGGTAAAGTGATCATCTGCATCTTTGTTTTCTTCAACCCTACTGTTGTTTAATTTCACTGAAAACACCGTAAAAGATAGTATTAACTTTGCCGCCTTTTCATCGTTTTTGGTTTTATATTGCTTGCTTCCACATTGCAGTCACTAAATACTCAGGCGTACATACTAACTATTCATTATTAATTCGTGTCATTTATCATTTGCTCAAATCAAAACTTTATGCGTCTTTGTAACTACTGTATTTTCTTTTATTGTCTTTATTATTCAATTGTCAACAGAGATTCTATTGAGAACCTAGTCATTATCATAAACAAAAAAACTACTCACCAAACTTAACATAATCCCCGATCACGGATACCTCACTCAAATTATTCAACTGTTTCAAATACATCAACGTTTTTCTTTGCACGCATGGAAATGACATGTGAAGGAAGCAATCAGCGTATACACCATTGAAATTATCATCAGGATCTTTGATTTCTTCATCTATCACATCTTTGACTTCATTGACACCGTGTTCATCTTTGACAACTTTAGAATTGACTACAACAATAAAAATAAGTTCTAGGATGACTGCTCTAAGTTCCATTGTTAGTTCACAAATGGAAAACGCGGTAACCAGCTCATTATATTTATTTTCTTCGTTTATTGGGATATAAGGTCAAGTGCTATAGTGTTGACGTGAAAACATGTAATTTTGTTGTTAACTTACTATTTCTTTAAATAATGTTGTGGTTTAGGGATTAGAAAAGGCTGTGTAAATAATGATTTCTGCTGTTGATCTTCCCTTGCAGAGTTCTTATGAAAGGTGTAGTAAGGTCCATTTTTGGTTGACGATGTGTTTTGGAATGGTATCTGCAGAAGTTATTGTCAGTTAAAACGAAACTACAATACAAGGTACATGTTAGGGTTTCGGATTTTATTAGTCACTAGTTTTTGCTGCGACTTCACTTGAGTGGAGGTCACACATTTTTTAAGCTGTGCAACTTACTAGTAGGATGAAAAACCTCGTACTTTTTAAGTCGTTTACAATATTGATTCCTAATACGTATACATATAAAGCTCAATTTCAATGGGATCCCAAACAGATACAGCTATTACAGAAATTTTACCACAAAATTTGTGTTTTGTGCTTAAAACTTTAAGAAATAAATGTTATTTAATAACATTTATTTCTTAAAGTTGTAAGGGTGAAGAATATGGTTTAAAAGATGCTGCTGATGCTACTTAAAAACTTTTATATATTCTTCTACCTCATTAGACATTCTTGAATCATGGGTTCGCTGACAAAGTTAAAAATAATTGAGTAACTGATATTCAGATTTGAAAAAAATACTTGTAGATCTTAGTACCAATATTTTTTTTAACCCCAGCAGTCAATCTTTCAGCCACTACACCAACATAATTTATAATGGATTGAGGTTAACTAAGAATTGAAAATTAATATAATTACTAAAGCTTTTAATTAAAATACTTTCTAAATAAAAAAATCCTCCCGCAAACAAGCGCAAAGATTAATAAGTAGATAAAAATAATTTTCTTAAAACCGAAAGATTAAATTGTGCATGAAATAGATAAAACAGCCGTTTTTCTCAGAGCAGTACATTAGAAAACACTTAAGTATCATAAAACACTTACGTATCATAGTCATTATTACAAAGTTGCTTGAAGTAGTGAAACTTTGTAAACTACACACACTTAATGTTCGAATTGTGGAGGTAATTCTGACAGAGGTGTAAATAAATAAATAATGTTAAACATCATGCCTGTGATCCCCGAAGAGATAAGTTGTTTCGGCACCATCATTTTGCCAAATTACGAGTATGCTGTCCAAGTACTTATTAAGCCAGCTCCGTTGACCCCATTGTAAAAACGTACCACCTTGAGCTAATGCTAGCCTAGTACTTTTGCAGATTAGTAACATTTTTTTTTAGTTCTTAAGCTTAGTTGGAAGTAGAAGTTTTTGCTTTAGAAAATAATGTGCATGATTATTCTACTCGACGATTCCCTGCATGTTCCTTGTAACAGAGGGCAAACTTATAGCCATCTGTCAATCAGTCCAATCAACCAATCTGTTCTTAGAAGGTTTTTTTTTAAATGTAATTTAAAACTCATAGATACAGCTCTGGTGGTAAAAAAGGTTCAAACACATCATATTTTAATATGCAGAAGCAGCAATCAGCCATTCCCACTGCTGGGACACAGGCCTCCTCTCTTGTGAGAGGGAGTGGGCCATAATCCACCACGCGGGCCCAATGCAGGTTGGCATTTTGATATGCTTAAAGTTTAAAATGTTGTGAACAGCTTTCAGAAACTTTACATGATGGCACAGCCATCTTCAGCCAAGGGGAAATATAAAAACATCCACTTAATTAAAATCTTTTATTTTAATAAAATAAATGATGTGTCGTTAACTCGTTATAGAACATAATAATTTTAAACAAATATACATAAACGAAATAAGAAAACGCGAAACATGACATAAATAACTACACAAGTAAAGAAGAAATAAAATTATAATAAACATAGTAATAATTTGGTATAAAAAAGCGTAGATTAATAGAATAAATTAGAATAAATATCACAGTTAAATATACTGCTTAAATAAACCGTATATAATACATTTAAATAAACATTAAAACCGTATTATCATAAGACAATAATATTTACTTAATAAAATATGAAGCATGCATAGATTAAATAATTATTAGAAGATAAATAAAATAGATAAATTAATAAATAGAAATGTTTTAAAACGGTGGGAAAAAAGAGAAAGTAAAATACAAATATATAAATGCATAAATAGATAAAATATTTAAATATAAATAAGAGGTAATGAGAATCTTTAACACGCCGAACGTTGAAGCTGCAATAAATAAACAAATAGAAAACAACAATGAATTTAAAACTAAGAAAATAAATAGACTTAAAACTATTTCATTATGAAATTCTTCGAATAAATTAATTTATTATGATAAAAATAAGTTAATGTTTGTCAATAACATCTAGGATCTGAATTTTACAAAGAGACCAATGAATGAAGATTGATCAAATACTACAAATAATAAAAGCAAAGTTTATAAATGAATACCACAGACGGTCCCCCATGAGAGTTGCAGTTCCAATTTGCAATCATATTATATTTCAAAGTAATAGTACATCTCAACTTGATATTTTCTAAGTACAATCATTTGGAGACCAATAAGAATCCCTCGTAGACACTTTATATTTATAGCATTTTGGTCCTTCAGAAAATATCTAACCAATTTAAACATGGTCAGTCTAAAGTACCATCAAATCAAGGCATTCAAAAAATAAAACAATGAGTACATCAAAATCCAACAAGATATAGACTCCAGAAAAATTCAAAGACCAAACTACTCCAAATCACTCTTTAAACTTAACTACTAGTGGTATCATAAGGCATATAGCTGTTATAATTATTCATATCATACGCCCTTCTGTACCCTCCATGATGGCCGTGTTCATGTTCATGGTGTTCTTCATGAGAATGGGAGTGATGGTGAGAGACTTCAGGCTTGGTGATGATCTCGTAAGTGGTGGACTTGTGTTCACCGTGGCCCTTGAGCCCTACCAAGGCAGAGAGCAGAAGAGACATGAGAGCTGTCATTAATGCTTTGCCTGCTAGTAGGGCTAGTGCTCCTAGTGCTGCTGCTGCTAGAGTACCTGAGAAGGAAGAAGAAAGAATTGAATTAGGTGAAAAAGATAAAGAAAGAGACATAAGAGAAACTTGGTTTGATGGTGAAGATGCAGTTGCTATGAGGCAACACAAATTTAAACTTTTGAAGCACTATCGAATTTCAATCATAAATAATAGTTTTAAAATATAAAAGATACTGTAAATATTGTCAAGAGTTTCTCATCGAAATAAAAATGTAAAGTATAAATTAAAATGTAATTATAAATCATAATACATTTTAATCAATTGTCATCCCCTGCTGAACGGAAGACTCCCCATAGAGCTTTTATAGGCCTTGTAATGTTAAATACAACTACTTACAAGACATGACAAACTTGATAATCAAACTTAAACAATACAATAATAAATAATCCTTACTGGTTTCTTGTAATAACCACATCTAATTTAATTACTACATTAAAGTGCACACCTAGAACACTACCCATGAATTCAATTTACTGCACAAAAAAATATATTACCTTTCATCATCAGTGCAGCAGCCAAGAGAGCGCCACCGCCACCTCCCTTGCCACCACCGAGTCCACCGCCACCGCCTCCGGATTTCCTGCCTACAGACTCCTTATCTCCCTTCGCCATATCCATAGCCTCCTTTGTAGTCTGGGGATCTAGCAGCCTATACCGCAAAGAATGCCCATCCAAATAATCCTGGAGACGGTAAAGAAGGAATCTGTTCAATTTCTCCTCTGACTTCCCAGGGAACTGCCTAGACAACTCCGCAGCCATCTCCTCAGGGCTCGGAGCAGTTCCAGTTTGATTCTCCTTCACTATACTCAATCCAGGCAGGAGGTTTAGCTCATCGCGAGAGCTCAAATCTTCTAAGAAGGATAGAGCATGGATCTTCAAACATTTTGAGTTCAGCAAACTGTTGCACTCCTTATGAAGAGTCCTTCCAGCTCTTTCCGTGTTGTTTGGCACTGTCTTAACAGCATCGATAATTGCATTAGGTTCAGATCCATCGATGGCTGCTTGAGAACCAATCACTGAACTAAGAGTCACTAAAACAGCAATGGATACACTTTTAAGATGCATTTTGATTATTCACTTATTCACTGCACTTCTCCTGTCAATCACTGACACATTTCTATGGGGGACCGCTGTAGACTGATAGACTTAATCTGATCGCAATTTATTTTATACCGACCGTGATAACAATAAGTACAAGAAAAGCGTTAAAAAGAGCAATGTCGTTGCTTTTTGAACGTCATTGTGCGCAGCACTTTCGTTCTGTAAATAAAAGGTTGGTGTAATGGAAAAGTTGAAAGTGGTCCGCGATCTTCGGTTTCCAGTCGATAATCTGTTGCTGTTAACTTAATTGGATAATGACTGAAAGGTTATGAAAATTATCTAAATAAAAATAATTACGCTGACATTAAACTACAAATATTACCAGTTTGTATTATGGAATACTGATTATTATGATTCTGTCCATACTATTGTAAAAATTGTACTGTTGAGTGAAGGGAGTATAGGACAAGAAAATATTTATGATTGCATGGTTAGAAGACTGGATGAGAGAATGGTTTCTGCGATGTTTGATGCAGTTTCAACTCTTGCACGTTTGTATAAGGACCCACGATGACTGATATTCCTCGTGTTATTTTCTTGAGCAAAACCCATCCGAGACCCATTAAAGTAATTCACCAGTACGAACAATGTACGTGTACGTTTTTTTTGGAAACCATTGTCGTCACTATGATTTGATCCTTCATTTTTAGAGCAGTCATGATGAATAACGCAAATAACCGTCCTAGGTCAGGGACTTTATTACTGTACTTCATAAAAAATACTGCTTTCGTTATCTCTCTCACACATTCTCACTCCAAGAATAAAATTGAATAAACAACGAAAAAGTCTGAAACAAAAGCGACTCCAAACAACTTTTACTATTAGTTCATCAGCGAACACATCAAATACTAATATAGAAACATTTACCATCACATCAGCATACTTTTTTACTTATTGCATTGTTTTGTTATTAACTTTTTTCATAGATATTGTAATGAACTGTTTTAATCTATCGACGAAAGTATTTCATTCATCTATCTTTCATCATCAACTCATGGCTATTAAACTCACCTTATACAAGCAACAAGTCAGTGTATGCTGGCTTTTTATTCTTTTAAAATTCCACACTGCGCTAAGTCAGCTCAATGTGAATTCACTTTTGGATTGCTTTAAACTTTTCTGTTATCATCATCAACTCCTTGCCTTCATCAAAGAATGGGCAGAAATGTATGGACCCCGTCCCTTTCCTTGTAACACTCCCATCCATATATCAAATGAAAGTACGTGAAAAGTGTATCATTTCATTGTATGACAGCAAACCTGTAAAGTATGGGAGAAAAAGTTATTCAGTATAGATGGAATGGAATGGATTTGATATATAGATGGAAGTGTTACAAGGGATGGGACGTTTTGTCCATTCTTCTTTTACCTAACGTTATCACGTTTTTTTCTTTCGTTCTTTCCTGTCAGACCTTCCTTTTTCCTTTCTTTTTCTTGAATAGTTATTGCTGCTACAATGCATCAATCTTTTCTTTGGCCTTAAACTCATTTGTTAACAACTTATTATTATTGATAATGTGGCCCTTTTCAGTTTCATCATCATCTAAAAATCATTTCCAAATATGCACCCACTACTGAATATTTGCCTTTGTATTCTTGACACAATTAAAGGCCCGAGCTACCAGCGGGCAGGTATATAAAAAGTGGAACCTCCTTAATATGCTTAACTTAAATCAAGTCTATTCCAACTGCCTAACCAGAGAGGCCTTTGGCAAATAAACTAATTATCGACACGTCTATCGGTACGATGATAGCTGAGGCCTCATCGCACGTATCAATAGTCTTGCGAGCTAAGTCAAGACATCCGTTGTAAGTTTTCAATATTTCGGTAATTTTGAAAGTTAAGTTTTAAGAGAAGTGTTCCAGCTATGTCAAATTGTTTCCATTTCCATTGGTTTGAAACTCTATAGGATTTTCATTTTCTTACACTTACCAGTAATTTCCCTCGTACACAATGGCTAATACTATTCAAATTTCTAGTAAAACAATGAACACGTTTCAATTTGTTGATCGTTCCGCTCCAATCTTGTTTACAACCGCAAAACTAATGAGGCAGGCCCTGATTTACAATTAGGGAACCTGTTGTACCTAGGACAGTTTTTCAGATATTATTTTTTTACTGGGATTCGACGTGTTGTATACAAACTATATTTGCATATTTTGAAAGGACAATTATTTGAGTATTCACCACAAAAATATCGAGAATGTATATGCCATACTAACATGTGTTTTTTATACTTAAAAAGAAATGGTATTTAAGGCCGAGGTACAACAAACCCTATGTACCTCGGCCAGTACTACGGTGTACCTAGGACACAACGAGAATTGGGGGGTAATTTAAGAAAACTATTAAGTTTTCATAGCCAAAATCATCTTATTCGGCCTAGTGAAATATTTAACAAAAAACAACTAGCAAATTTTGAATAAAATCAAAGCAATAATCGTATTTTTATTTTCTTAAAAAACAAAATTTTTAAACAAAAATATCACAAACTTTTAATCACTGTTTTATCACATGACAAATTTTAAAATAATTACATACATACACCAGTACATCAAGCTACCCCAATCTGTCAAAATTATTTTTCGGTTCAGCCAAAAGCGAGATAATAGTGGACAAACATACAATTGACTTTGAAAATCTACAATCTCAGTGAACAAAAATGGAGCCTTAAGGGCAACGTCACGGAATATCCATTAGTGTTATATACTAAAACTTTCTCCAGAAGGTAACGAACACTTATCTGAAAACCGTATCAAAATCGATTCAGCCGATCGTGAAATAATCGCGGACATACAAATAAACATACAGGTCGAACTGAGAACCTACTTTTTGTTTTGAAGTCAGTTAAAAATATTTAAATAGTTCAACTGCCGTTCTTTTCTTCTTCTGTTTGCTTTTAGGCATGATTCCTGAAATAATAAATGTATTTGAATAGGAATGTATTACCGGAATATGAAATAATTTAATAATTTGTTGTACCTTGGCCACTGCCAAGGTACAACTGATCGACAGTGACAGAGGTTCAACACCACTCCAACTTTAACAAAATGGGTGAATTTCAAATATTTTGAAGTTACTTATCCCGCAAGTTTATGATTATTTTAACACTTACTAATCTAAAGAACCCATAGCATATACAAGTTAAGTGACAATTATAATATGTTGAGAGCTATCAGGCTGCAAAGTAAATTAGGAAAACCTACTTGATTCGTGAAAAAAAGTTTTGACGTCGATAACACCAAACACCTGCTTAATGGCGGTAAGTGACTAACTGCACATTGAATAGTTGGTAGTGATGTACCGAATACCAAAACTATAACAATTTAGCATTGCGGCAACATTTAAAACGAGCCTAATGGCCTAGGTACATATAGTGCCAAGGTACAACAGGTTCCCCTATTGTTTCTTCATTCTCATTTTTGTTTAGTTGTCTAAACGGGAAAGTGATGAAACGGGATGTAGCCATTTTATGTTTTATTTCTTACAAATATACGTTACCTTGCTTCCTTTTTTTTGGGTGTCATACAGTTTGAAGAGTAACTAGTAGACTTTTCAGCCACTTGAGAATTTTTCACAGTAAATTTCTCAGTAACACCCATGGAGTCCAACAGTGTGAAGATTTGTTATATAATTTTGAAGATCATTAAAGTGCTATATTTTTTTTTGGTAACATTTTTCAAATTTTGTAATACTCGGGAAATAAAAGCATTAAAGTATTCTCGAAACCCTGAAAGGCCGTTAGCCTGGAAGAAGATGGGTCCGTAGGTCTATGACTTAATTGAGGAATACATTTAGGACTGTGAACAAAATTTTTATTTTAGGTGGGTTTTCTTTTGGCTTCTATCTAGCCCAGAGACAAGGACGAGGCTTAAGATGGAGCCAGTCAAAGGCCAAGCCAAAGGGAACTGAAACCGCAGCGCACCGACGCGATGGAACACAGTGAAAATGTTAAGCGGTCAGGATTCAAGTAACCCCACCACCATTGGAACCCAATAAGTTTCCAATTAATAAGAGAGTAAAAATAAAGATAACACAGATTATTACCTAACTTTTCCAGTAAGGCTTTAAAAGCCTAAAGCTTTTAGAAAATTCAAGAACTTTCATGCAAGTTTGACTACATAATGATTTTTATTTGAAAAACTGAGTTTATTGTCTATCAGTATTCTAAAATGTAAAATCGTCAAAATGGGGCTTTATAAATTATTTAACATAACATAAAACAAAACATATTGAACATTACTTATGCTGAATTATGTTTTCTCTTTAGATTATCAGGATTAATGAACCATTTCAAAACAAATGGCGTAATAATAATTCCACTGCTCACCCAGTGGATCCAATCCACAATAATATTGTAAAAATAAAAGATTACATTATAGCTTTCTCTGCAGTAGTTTTGTTACAAAAAGACAAACTGCGGTGAAGTTCATCAGTGAATGAAAGTTGCGTTTTTCTTTCTTTCTTTCTTTTGTTTATTTTTTCTTTCTATGTTTTGTTTAATGAAGGCAGAAGATTATAGTTTCTGTTGCTAGTTACTGACTGAAAGGATCTTATCGTAAAATGTTGTACAACATATAAAAATATACTCTACTCCATACTGTGTCTTCGATACATTAAAGAAAGAAAGAAAAAACATTATAAGAAGTTCAGTAATACTCATTAATATCTGAGATTTCTCGAACACATAGGAATGTCAATTGCAAAAAATATATTGTCCTTAGAGACAAGAACCACATCAATAGTCCAATCACTATCAACCTTATTAATAAAACAAGACGTAAAGTTACGCCAAAGTTAATCCTTAAAAATGTATGGTTAGTCTGAAGATCATCCTAGTTGTAACTTTAGTTCACGTTTGTTATTAAGGATGCATAAGTTTTAATTCTAATGTATTCAGTGACCTATCTGTTGATAAACAGTCTTGGCCAAAAAAAAGTGTGGAGGATATTTCTTCCAGAATGAAATGCTTTAATACAACTGTAGGCCACATCTTATCATGAAACTGAATTAGAAGATTTCCATAATTAAACGTCCATTCTATTAGGTTATCGAGCAAAAAATTAGGTGGGGATTTAGATGGGAAGTTAAGAACTATTTTATGTAGATACTAAAATTATTATGTATGAATATTTTTCATTTTTACTCTGCCTAATTAGGTTCGTAATAGGTGAAGTTCTGTTGCTTGTGTATTTGTGAAGCATAATTATGTTAGTATATCGTATTATTTCTTAAAAAAATACCAATTTTTTAACGATACAAGATAACATTAGTATAATTATGGGATAAATAAGTAAAACAGTATTTTGTAACAAACATTTTATTTTCTTTTGGTGCTGAAGTTTAAAGAGAGAATAATACATAAAATTAATATCATAAAGAAACATAAGTAATTAAAATGTAATAAAATATCAATATGTACATAATTATTTACATAATATCTTATAATAAACACTATATTGGCAGTAAATGAGAAAAAAGTAATAGTTGATCTAGGTACATAAAACATTATCATACACAAAATAAAATGTTATAATATAATTATATATTATGTGACAAATATTGTTATTGTATATAAATAGGCGGGTAGACGTACATGAAGTAAAACCATAAAAATATTATAAATATTTTACGTAAATACTATTATAGATACTATAAAGTATTAACTATACAAACTGATAAAAAGATTTTAAACAAATATATATAGGTACACAACAATACAAATGACATAAAATATATAATGAATAATATTAAATCTCAATAATAACATAAACAAATAGAACAGAATACGGAGAAAAAAATAAACAAATAACAAAAAATATTTAAAAAATGTATAAAAATATATAATATCACAAAATATTATGTAACAAGAGATTCAGCTAAGAAAATTGTGAACTTAACCTAAAAATAAATAGTTTCAATAAATAATGAGAATTTTCGATGCATCTCAATAATTTACGACTTAGTCAATTGAAAAGACTCTAGCCTACAGCTTTTTGAATAAATATTCTTGTTTCATCGTTCGAAATTACAAAATAAAAAGTAAAAAAAAAGAGAAGAAAAATAACAAAAAATGAAACAAAAAAGTATAACAACCTAAATATAAAATAAAAAAAAAGAATGAGAAAGTAACAAAAACTAGAAAAACAATGAAACAAAAACAATACTCAAAATAAATTACCCCCTTTTCAACCCTTAACGCCTCCTAACGTTCAAGTTCCTCCCGTACCCGGAATGACCGTAACCCCCCACATCTTCATGAGCCGTCGAATGAGAATGAGAGTGACTGTAAACCGGCTTGGAGACGATCTCATACGTGGTAGACTTTCCACCGCTGGAGAGAGACTTGATACCGATGATGGCGGAGAGAAGAAGTGACATCATAGCGGTCATCAGGGCTTTGCCGGCGAGGAGGGCTAGAGCTCCCATTCCCATTGACATCAGGGTTCCTGTGGAAGAAAAGTCGTATGTTACTATGGATGAAATACACTGTGTGTACAAGTCCAACTCTTATAATTGAGACCATAAGGTAGATAATGGCTTTTCTTTTCACAGATCTCCTTTCTAGCACTAGGAATGTTAGGTCGTGGGATTGTATAAGCAGGTAACGTATATGGTAATTGAAGAAATACGATGTGTTTTAGTCAGTACGAGTCTGACAGTTCCCTTCTGCTTTACCCAAGGCGGGAGGATACAAAGGGCTACCAAAGGACACCGTGGAGTTTAGTCAGTATAAGTCTGACAGCCCCTCTCGCCCTGCCCGAGGTGGTAGGACACATTTGATGGTTTAACGCGAAAAGAAAAGGCTGGAGGACTTACTGATGAACTCTATAGAAAAACATGAGGAAAGTTATGATAAAACGTAATTATAGGCAAATATTCTTGATTCAGGTAATGATTTGGAAATAAAATCCATAACTCTCAACTGACCAAATTATCATATCAGTCCACAATCCACATTATTTTAAATGAGAAAAGTGCCACATTGCATGGCAGTTGAATCAAAATTTTTTGCTCAATTTAATTACAACGAAGCTCTGTATGCTGCCTAAACACACTGCCCAATTGCCCATGCTTACATTGATCCATTACTACTTGCTCATTACAGATATAACTCACAACTTTTTACTTAAATTACAAGTAAAAGTAAAAAAAAACAGTATATCTCAAATGACAACCTACAATTTTCTTAGTATTGCCATGCTCTGATTGTCAACAGCAGAACAATTTTAAAATTGAAGAAGTAAATTCTCGACGATGCTTTCAAAGTAATTATGTACGAATTGATTACAGATAAAAAAAGGAAAACTAGGTATATGCGTTTCATTCTTTCTAATATGAAGGATTTTAGTAAGTCCTGCAACTATCTCTCTCTTATTTTCTCTCGGTCTCTTTCGAATTACCTACCACTGATGACCAAACTGTAACCTCTTCAATGGTCATGACAGCCTAGTACATCAGGTCGACTGTAGCACTGTATGTGATCCAATTATTGCCACGGTTACATTTAAATGGACAGTTTTAGAATCATCATCATCATCATCAGCCTATAACGTTCCCACTGCTGGGACACAGGCCTCCTCTCTGTGAGAGGGAGTGGGCCATAATCCACCACGCGGGCCCAGTGCGGGTTGGTAGTTTTAGAATGTAATGAGCTTTTCACCCATTGTCTTCTAGTAGTTGACATTAACTTGAGTTCAGAACTACAAGTAATTTTCTATGATTTTGGTTAATTATGGTTATAAGAAAGTTAATAACTATTCTGTTTGTTAGGCGGAGTTCCAATTTCTATTTGAAGTACAAACTTTTTAGTATAGCTGTTTTAAGTGCAACTAAATTAGATCCATTCTGTAGTAACACTTAATCACTTACGATAGAAGTGTTAGCGTCCTTTAACAGCTACTTGCAGTTGGACCTATTTAGGACACGGATTGGCAAATTCCAGATTTTGGTTACAGACAAAGATCAAGATCCATTCTTCGAAAATTGTATCATAAGGTATTTTCTTTCGCTCACTTGTTACCATCTTTCCCCTTCATATTGATTCGAAATGTTCAGTCTCGAATGCCTGCCTTCTAAAATCGCTTGAATTGAATTTCGAAACGGTCCCCAAAAACAAAACACTAACAATGTTGACTCTGGTCACCCAACCAAGTCTAGTGAAAACAGTGTGGGGTGGCTTTTAAAGCAAGCAGTATCCGTCTCCACACAGATGACACACTATGATCAAGAGCATTACAACAAAGTAGTGATTATTGCCGCACTATCCTTCTCAGATCGAGCTGAAGTGTTTTACGACGAGATATCAACTCCACGGCTGGTTATGCATGTGTGTTATGTAAAAGTGCTCGATACTTTTCAAAGAGTAACAAAAAAGCCAAAACTTATTTAGTAGATCAATTGGATGTGATGAGCTCTTAGTTTTTTAGCGATTGTAGAACTCGAAAGTGATACAAATTTTAATTTGTTGTAGACCAAAAAGTTGATGGACTTTTTTTTGGTTGGTGAAAAAGATGTTACGCAAACTTGATAGTCGTCACGGTTAAATCGCATTTTAGGGTAGGCGCAGGTTATATTATGGACAAAATGAGGTCCTATAGTATCAATGAGTTGGAACATTAATTACTTAGAATACGCCTGATTTTGTTAGAAATTAATAAATTGACTTTAATCTTATATTTTTGTGCATCGATGCTGAAGTTGATTAAGCTGGGTGATATCTTCTTCGCGTGCTCTTTTGATGAATAACAGTTTTAAATCGCTTCATAAAAAGTTAACAGTCAAATTCTGGTGCTTAAACTTTGAAATTGATTCAAAGCTATCACAAATTGTATTCCAGATTAGGCCGATTTTTTACTATCTTTATCTGAACGGCTTTTTCCTATCGCAAAGCTGTCTTGACAGGGTGCCACAGATCTATCTCAAAGAGTTACAGAAAAAATACAGTGATATTTCGTAAATTAAAACCTGAGTGCATCTTCCGATGCATTTGGTGATTTTACGCCTTAATTAAAAAGCCATTACCCAAATATATTTTGATGGCAGCTGACAGTCAAACTAGTAGTAACTAAATACTTGTTTTATACTATCAAAGCTGAATACGTCTATAATTCTCAAAAATAAGCTTCTACTATCCCGCTAACCTACTAGGCACAGTTGACCGAACGCTTTGTCGGTTCACTTTTTTGTACTGACGTACTGAATTACACGACAAACTAAGACATCAATACGATTGAAACAAAGACAATTATCGTCAGATCCAGTTTCTACTTCCTTTCGGCTTTCACTTCAATATGTATGATCGTACCTGCCTTCATCTAGATTGCAAAAAGTGCTAATGGATATTGATTTCCTGATTCTGTTTGCGGTTAATCTTTTGAAAAGTGGCGTAGCGTAGACTACATAATATCATGCTTCTATTCCACGACACCTACATTATCACTGAATAAGTTTCTGTATCTCGTTATTGCTATCAATCAGGCTTAATTCCAGGATCTCTGGAAGGCCAAAATAATGTAACCAAAAAAAATCTTTTGGCTGACGAGAATTAGCAAGAAGTTTTTTTTTTAAGTTAATCATATAATCATATCAGTCGTATTTCCGAATTATTCTCGTGAATCTAAGATTTATCAACATCGTTATTGATTTTACTTATCCAATAAACGACCCATATTTTCTTCGAACAAGTTGTCCTTTCCTTGAATGACAAGTTCAATAAAACTGGTAAAACCTCATCCCCTTGCCGCAAAAAATAACTGATAACAGGTTGCTCCAATTATAATGCTCCCAACGATAATCACTTCACTATCACATACCTTTCATCAGTAGTCCAGCAGCTAGCAAACCTCCCATGCCACCCTTCTTTCCACCACCCCCAAGTCCCCCTTTACCCCTTGCCTCGCCAACCAAAGCCCTGGCTTCTTCAGCTGCATTCTCATCAAGCAACTTCAGTTTCACAGTGTGGGTATCCAAGTAATTGCCAAGCCTGTACAGGAGGTATTTGTCTAATCTCTCGTCAGGTTTCGAAGGAAACGACCTGGCCAGTTCAGCAGCAAATTCTTCAACTTTACTCCCATTTTCTTTAGTCGCTTCTTTAACTACACTCACTCCAGGCAGAAGTTGCAATTCTTCCTTGGCACTTAGTTTTTCTAGCATCGATATGGCTTCGATCTTCAGGCATGTTGGACTAAAAATCCCGTTCGTGCAATCCTTCTTCAACGCTCTTGCTGCACTTTCAACATTTGGTTCCACTAAATTTTTAGGAGATTCTCCTATTTCTGGATTCGGCAGTGAATACACTGCTGTTATAAAAAATAATATCGGTATAAGATACATGGTCGACGTCTGTATCGAAACGAGTGCTGGTACACTTTGATAAGCAATTGTTTCGTCCAGCTTTTATATGTCTCACATAGATGTATGATTAGTACGGAGTACTCTTATATCCATTATATTTTCATAGAAGGCTGACTGCAAAAAGTTATATTTTGCCAATGTCAAATAGGCCTTACTGTCTCTGAGTACGGTTGGTTTTTCTCCGGTCTTTTTGCAAGCGTAAGGTTTTCGTTTATTATCGCATGCAGTCATTGGAGTAGGCGACCGATGTAAATGTATAGTAATTTTATGGGTTTTTAATATAGTAACAACTATATTACACCTTACATTTTCCTTTTATTTGGACTTTTTTAAAGACTAAGGTGTTATTAATTTTCAAATCAGAAATTTTGAATTTCCACCTTCAAAATCGGTTTATTCCTAGAACTCGTAACTTTTATTTTCATTTTACATTTCTCAAAATTCTCATTTTTAAATAAATGGTTTTCATTTGCATATCCTCTACTAGAACATCGATACTGGGTCAGCCCATTGAGACCAATGGTAACCAACACTTTGTTGTATAGAACGAAACATCACAAAAAGAACAAATTTTGCCTTGGTTATTACTAACCGTCTTGTAGAAGAAAAAAATGTGACATATCGTACAACAATTTAATTTTACTAATGCAATTAAAAATATCTAAAACTGTAACTGAAAGTTGTCTAGAAGCGTTTTCATTTTAGACTACATAACCATCGCGTGAAAATTAGCAACGATAGTTATTTTGGCCAGTTGAACCAAATGTTTTTGTTCCATGAATTGATTCTCTGTGAATATTCGTATAATTTTTATTTCTATTTAGGGTTGTAAAATCAACGAAATGAGTCCTCCTATCTTGGATTGATCAGAAAGTACTGTCAGACTCTTATCTATTTGACTCAAAAATCCACCATCCATCCACAATGCATTTTCCTTCAAATGTCATTAAAGTTGTCCAGTGTCGCAGTAACATGAATAGTCTGTCCCCTAATTTCATATAAAGTCGGGAATTTTGTTGGGAGCCAAATCAAACTTTGTCCGGAGGCAGTTTAACAGATTACATATGTTGATTCCTTTATTATCAGCATAGTATTAAAAGCGTCGTCAATTAATAAGATTGTCTTGTATTGTGGTCAGTATTTACTGTACTTGTATCTATATCTTCGCCCATCTCTGTCAGTAATTTGCATTTCTCTATTCAGTTTCACTCTCAAGATTCACTATATTACGTGTTCTAATATAGATGTATTTGCAAAGATCGCATATTTTATATCGTCGCTTTGAAATCTTAAATCAATCTTCCTTAGAGTTTTTTCTAGATTTAGTAGCTTCAAATTGACGAAGAAATCTTTGTTGTTCAAGTTGTTTAATGTTGTGCGTAATGTTTTACAGTTTTCCCATTGCCAATGGTAAGCTGAAGATCTTTTTACATGGATTTTAATCCGGTATAATATCACGATAAGTTGAACGGGTCAAAAAACAGACCAAACCACAATCAACAGAGAAATTACTCTTTTCGCTATTGTATCTTGATATTCTTATAATGATGATTCAACATTTATTTTTGTCCCTAAAAATGTAGGGCCGGACAACCAGACCGAATAATATTTGGCCAGATAACATCCGAAATTGAGATAATTTCCTCACGGTCGTGTGCCCAGTTATAGGTTTATCTCTCAGAGTAATACGAAATATATTTGACTGTATGTCTGTTAGTTGATTCTTCTTTATAGGTTCCTTTTGGTCTACCAGTATGTCTCAAATACTTCAGTACACTCATTAACATCATTCTTAGAGATTTAATTTCACAGGGAATAGTTTTAATTTTGTCAATAATATTGTAGTCCTTGACAAAGACGAAAAAGAGGCACTCAATCGCCATTTATTAGTTAATCTCTTACTAATTCTATTTAGACTCTGCTCTGCTTAATTTTAAGTCTGAACCAGAAATCACAGACGCATGATATCGTCCAAACTTATTTAAAATTATTTGATAACGTCCAAAATTAATTAAATTGAGTCGATATTTTTGAAGCGAATCCGTATTGATTATACTGTAGATGTGGTGAGAGGTAATAGATTTGAATCCACTAATAATATCAAAAAACTAACTAGTTCTTTTGATTTATCCATGCAGACAACCATTCCAAAATTGGAAATAAATCTAGACATGCTTATTTCGTTACAGTCTGACATACAAGAGAAGTCAGTAACTGCACTAGTTAAGAACAACTCCGCCTTACACAAAAAAATAACTAGACCAATTTCACTATCGTCTATTACGAAGACAATGGAAAACGTAATTAAGATTGTTTTTTAATAATATTTTGAGATATAAGTTCAATGTTGTAGTAGAAAAGTTGGGAAAATTGTTATAAGTTGAATTTTCAATGACATTTGAATTGGAATATGTTTTAATACTGAAATTCTCACATGGTAACGATAGGGCAGTGAATTTGTCTTTACTGTTATTATAATTGTCATTGCTTGACACATCTGCCAGTTTAAAAGAAAATACTGACATGTCTCTTAAATTTCTTGAAATCTACATGCGTTTAAAGCTGGATAAAATTGTCGCCTCTTGTTTAGTAATAATTGCAAATTTTTTGGAATGGTAAATCTAATTCTGAAACGAAAAAAAGAATAAAGGGAAGCCAAGTTATTTCCAAACTATGTTAATTCATGTGCAATCATTTTTTGCTATAATCAAAGCCACGGGTAGAGAATAGACAATAATGTAAAAAAAATATAGAATCTGCAAAGTCATTACACTGAATTTAATACTAGTGACGTCATCTTAAGATTTGCGATTATTACAGTACAGTTACTTGTAGTAGACGCTGGTCTGAAGCAAGATTTTAATTTTGATCTAAATAAGTGTTTGGAGCACTTTTTCTAAAGTCATGTTTAAATGACCTGAAAGCTTGTTAAATGATGCTATCACTAATTTATTATTTTTTCGCATTAAGAAATATAATTAATTATCAGTAATTTATTAAAGAAGATCCGCTTTTAGTTGCTGGCTGCTATGATTAGAATTGGTTGATAATGCGTTTTTTTGACTTTTTGCATCCTTCATGTTCAAATTTGTAGCAAAATAAGACTTAAATCTTTCCAGCTTAATTGATGCGGAGTTTCATAGTCCCAATATTTGATAAGCATAAACAATCTCACTGCTTGGCAAAGGCATTGCCCCAATTTTTAACAGGATCATTATCCTGTACCTTCTCCTGAACCAGAATAATGTCATAAAAATCATACGTACCCTTCATCATCATTCCCATAGCGAGGAGACCGCCCATTCCTCCCTTCTTGCCGCCACCACCAAGACCCATACCGCCCTTGCCTCTGCCTTCAGCAATCGCAGTCTTCGCTTCTTCCACAGCATTGTCATCGAGGAGCCTTAGCTTCACTGAATGACTGTCCAGGAAGCTGCCAACGTGGTACAGGAGGGACTTGTCCAGTCGATCGTCAGAATCACTGGAGAAGGTCCTAGCAAGATCCGCAGCAACTGCTTCGTTGTTCGATGTTTCACCATCTTTCACTAGACTAACACCGGGAAATAAAGACACTTCATCCTTGTTGTTGAACTTTTCCAATAACGTGATAGCTCCAATTTTTAAACACGTAGGACTCAAAAGTCCATTTGCACAGTCCTTTTTGATACCACGAACTTTATCCACTGATCCATCTTCAGGGTTAGGAAGAGCCACTGCACTGGCAACGGTGATTAAAATGATGTACTTGAACATGTTTACTGGATAACACGTCCACCTTGGTCAGTCCACACTGAAACTGTGTTCATCTTGTATATTGTCACCCTTTTATATTTGATGATTGTGGTCAGCCAAATGATTACTCCCAGTTTGCGTGTGGTTCTGAATCTGTATTTTGAACATTCTTTTTGCAGTTCAAAAAATGTTTTTTGGTTCTCTCTCAACCTTATTGCCAAAGACAGAAGCGTCATTTCCAATTGCACCGCTATCAAACTTAGCTTAACGATGAGCAACAGTAACGTGGTTTTTGTTAGTTTTTGGTAGGGCAGCTAGCAAAAATTTGCTCGTTAGCTTAATATCTTAGATGCGGATTAGTTCTTTATATATTAGTATGATGGTCGGTTTTTGCTTAGCGGTTTTTTGCAACTGCATCGTTTCACTTGACCCGATGTATGAGTGAATGCAAAAAAATACACAAGCGAGGAGCTCAGTGTGCGCAGCGTTAATTTTGTTTTATTTTCATTTGAATCAGTCTAGTTTATAATTTATAATGTCTAGCTATGCATAGTACTTTTTGAAGTCCGAAATTAAGAGTAATCACTGTATTTTGCTGCGTCAGTGTCTAGTTTCTCGTCCGTCTACTTGTACGTTAACATTTGTGTATTTTCAGGAAAGTAATAAGTAATAAATAAATGGTGTATGTTGAATATTGCTTTTACTTTGATACGTTCATTATTTAATTTCCGCTTATCTGTTTCCGCAATTTTAAGATCTTATAGTTTCCTGCATTAGATAACATCAAAATACGTAACTATCATCTGAATATTTGTAAGTTACTCACAGTAGAAGAAATAAATAAATAAAATGAGGTTATAGCAAAACTCATCTTTAAAATAAATCAGGAATAAATATTATCTATCTCCTTTATAATAACATGAAATTTCTCATTCGTCTTGCGGTAGTATTTCAAACATACTGTACATAATATATAAAAAAGGGGTTTCCTTGTTTTTGAATTTGATGGTAGAATCATCACAAGGGTCCACCCACCCCGGACAGGAGGGACTGTTAGAATTGAACTAACTGAAATCCACGGTGTTCTCGAATAGCCTTGTACGTTTGTAGCCCAGTACGTGTGGGGCCACGATTACCTGATAGGATAGTCACGCGACATAATTACTGAAGGGTAAGCCGAAGTAAGGGTGCGAGTATATTAATGCATGTTTCTGTTTCTACAAAAACCTTGAGAGAGATAGAGATCTCACAATCTTTCAATTTTTTCAAATCATTGTTTCCATCATATGTAGATATAATTTAAATCCCTAGTTAAATATCGTGTAGCTGTAATGAATATACTTTAGTTATTCACTCATTTTAATTTAGTCACTAATTATACCATTATTTAAGACTTAACTATAATACCTTTCTGTGACTAAACTATACATTTACTAGCGGCCCGTCCCGGCTTCGCACGGGTGGAGGACCCGGTCTAAAATTTGAGATTAAACTATCCTATCTCTCAAGTTGGATCGAACTGCACATGGTGTGCGAATTTTATTATAATCGGTTAAGTGGTTTAGGAGTCCATTGAGGACAAACATTGTGACACGAGATTTATATATATTAAGATAATTTTATGAATAAAAATTTATTTATTATTTATTTATTTATCAAATTAATGGGAACAAGGGGAATAAGTTTTATTTATTTATTAAAATCATTTCCCCAATTAATGGGTACCGTAAAATGGGGTGAAATAGAAAATGTGGAGGTAAATCGTGACCAAACTCTGAAAGTGATTTCAACGTAAATTAATTATTTTGGTAGCCAACCTACTAACGCCAAAAAGGTATCTCAATATTAAATTATTAGCTATAATTAAGTTACTTGTTCGCATGTCACATTTATTGATTCAAGAATACTCGTTACATTTTTCACTTCGAGGTGTCCTTGAAGAATTCCCCGGCTATTGCTTCTACGGCTAATATTGCCGGCTACTTCTGCTGGCGTATCCGGTCAGCTAGGGTATTAATTTTTGTTCTTTGCCCGATCTTCGTTACACAATAAGTTGGAGGTGTAAAAATTTAGAAACAGATTTTTTTTATTTAAAAAAATGGCATACCTCATGAGGTGTCCTATCGTCACAAACATAGAGACTCGAAACAACTACTTGTAGGTCATACAAATATTGGGTCCGTACGAGGATCGAACCTACGACACTCTTCACAGGAGTCGATCGCTCAGCCGCTGCATCTCTTGTGGTGTCAAAAAAGCTAGTTCGCTATCCAAGATGAAAAGAGTATTATCGTCTTTTAATTTCCTATTCTATAACCTATTAATTATCTGCCCTACCTAGTCGTTTTCCAAACTATATTGGTATCGGTTTTCAGTCTTACTAGGGTCAATTATACTACCTTTAATTTAAATGGAACATCATAATAAAAAAAAATGGCATAAATCCTAGGAAAATGATAAAAACCCAAGACACAACTAGCGCAATTACTAACTACATGCAATTTTGTTCATCACTATGTAAATTAAGTATTTAAAATGGGCAGACAAACTTTTTAGTACGCTCATAAATAACACTTACGCTACAAATGAAAATAGACTTTATTTGGCGCGCAATAGAGTTCTGTTTTGATTATTGGAATTCGCATTTGTTAAATGTCTACTTGTTCTGCATTCATATATTGGTCTGGGTTTACGGTTTGATTACTGAACATGTGTTTTATTTTTAATAGATAGTGTATGAATATAGCAGCAATCGGAATTTTTTTTTTACCATATTTATATAAAGTTTTCTCATTTTTGCCAATAAACTATAAAGGGCCAGATGGGAAAAGGAGTGTCAGTTTCCCCTACATGAGATTAATTTAAAAATTTTACTTAGAAGTTATCCTCGGGGTTATAAGGAAAATTATATTTTCTCTATAGAGTCAGATCCGATAACATGTGTCATCGATCCCATCAAATTTTCTGTATATAAACATTTTTATCGCATTCCCGTAAAAGTGTGTAAGTGAGGGGCATTTTTCTATCAGTTGTTAAGTTTTTTTTTTAAAAAAAACTTTACACACTTAAGCGGGATACATAGAACTCTAATGTCGTCAGAGAACATTTAATTTATTTTTTAATAATTCAAGAATCTACAAGTACCAAGCAAATGAAAATCGGTTCAGGCATTCAGAAAAGGTGAAATAACAAAAAAATCTGCATTTTCTCTACGTGTTTTACTTAATTTTTACTTTCTATCCTTTTTAATAATATATACATTTATTTACGATATAAAAATATTCTTAATACTCCATTTATTGGAAAGTTTTGTAAAAAAAAGAAAAAAAAAACAGACACAGAGATAATAATATTATACTTGCAGATGAAGAGAATAAAACGTTTAATGAACTGTTACGTGTAAAATATTCACGTTCACAATCATATGCAGCGCGAAATTGATTCGTGGTTTCAATTACTTACAAAAAGTTTCAGTAAAAGTAAGAGCGGTATGTTTTGCGTTGTCATTGCGTCCAATGATGAATGATTCGGTAACTTCAGTCTGATTTGACTTTCACGGCTTGAGTTTTTTCATAAACACTGCAAGACGAAGACTTGAGGTATGTTTAGTAGTGTTCTTTATTTTTCACTGATTCTCTCTTTTTTATCAACTAATATCCCATATATTTTTTATATACTAATGTCCCACTGCTGGGCAAAAGCCTTTTTAAAAATAATGTAGAAAATATAGTAGATTACTAACCAAGGGGATAAAGCAGGGTCTTCTGTCGCGGGTGGCGAATTAAATCGCGAGCGTAACAAAGGACTCGAGGTTTACTTCCGAGCATAGCGAGGGTGTTAAAAACATAAATCACGAGCGAAGCGAGGGATTTAAGATGAGTCCTGAGTGTAGCGAGGGATTTAAGCTCACCCAAGACTAAGACAGCTTTATCACCGAGGAAAATACTCTACTTTTCGTACCATTTGCGAAAAAAATAACACAGTAATAATATGAGATACGCATTTTAAACATTCATATTTAACATTAACTTATTTATAAAAATAAGTAAAAATAAACTCAACGTTTATGTATTTGAAGAAAACAAAAACGCGGCAAATTAAAAAAGCAAAGGCATAAAGATTTTATTTAATAATCATAACTGCACAATAAATGAGTATTATTTTTTCAAAAAGTTGTATAATGCTTTATAGGATACAAACTCAATGGTTTAAACACAGATGTAGTTCAATATAAACGGTATCTAAGTATTCCAAATTTAAATCACATTCTCTCCCTAGCTAGGGAGAGAATAAAATTCAGTGCAACTTTCTTTCCCTGTTTTTAACAGATTAAAAATTACTATTGTTATGTTCGCTTATTGTGGCATAGAATGTCACTTTTTTGAATATGTGATACCAAAAAAAAAAATTATAGGCGGACAACATTACAGGTAATGGTCTTTTTATCTTTGTAAAATCATCAAATGAGTCCTCCCTTACGGGACGGAGTGACTGTCAGACTCTTACTGTTTACACTGTGATACTTCAATAGCCCTTTACGTTCCAGGGTCACGGTTACTTGATGTGATAGTCCCGAAGGTGACGCTGTGTGCGACATATAATGTGTGTAATTCATGCTTAGCTACACATCGAGCTGTACAAAACCAGTATTAGTTGAGCGATCATTGTGTATAAAGATCATACGAAGCGAGGCCAAGCCAAACTGGTTTCTCATAGTTCGATGTGTAGCCGTCTGTCAGCTTCAGAGAAAACTCACCCCTTTGGTGGAAATGTCAGTAATAAAGGGGGCGAGTTTTCTCTGAAGCTTATATACCAGTACCTACTGAACATTACGTTCAAATAAAGGATTACCCTCCGGTTTTTTTTTTTTTTCATTTATGTTGGCCCACAGTTCATTAGGCCATCTGGCAGACGAGGCTAGCCCAGTCCCACTTTAGCTTAGCGGCCATTACCACTATTAGTCCTACAATAAACTCTCACTTCCAAACCCCACAATTACGACAGTTTACATAAAAAAAGTGTCATGGTTTTGGCACCAGAAAGTGTGCAGCAGTGTGTGTCTAATCACTGGCTGTCAAGTGGCAGTAGCACGGAGCGTGGACTTTTGATAAATGAAAAGTGGTAGGTAGTACTTTGAGTACGGACGGTGTGTTAGATGCTGAGTAGTGTTGCAAGTATGCATTTACATTTAAAAGCTGTCAGAAAACATTTTAACAATGTCTTATTAAGAAAATATAAATTGAAATTTATGTTTTTGGTCTAATTTAAGAAATTCTATAGTAACTTGAAATTAAAACATTTAATTAAAATCGGTACAGTCGATTCGAAAAACAAAGATTTGAAGTTTTGTATAGAATATCGATCGGCATGCGCAGAGTTTTAAAATTTAAGTAAATTGACTGTTTAGTAAAAATAAAACTGCGGGGTCCAATACTCTGTATTTACAAGTAAATTATAATAGACATTTGGGTGATTAGCAACCATAAAAGCTAATAAATATATTCTATTTTTAGTTTATTTCGATACTTATATTAACAATCTAAAATGCTAAAAATGTCTCATAGATTTTTTTTTTAAATGATATCTACTAAACAGTTAAACTTCGAAACCCTAAGTTGGTAGGCATGGGCCTAACCAATCGTCAGTAACGCGAACAGACTCGTGGGCATGATCCACAACACGAAGGTAATGATCAGTTTACAACAAAATTCTTTTCTACAAAACCTTTCTTTGCAATTATTTGACGATACCCTTCAATCAGAACTGAAGTGGAACTAAACAAATAACGTAAAGTACAGAGTTTTGGGCATAATAACTTAATTGAAATTGAAAATATAGGCGTAGTAAGTAGGTAATGATCTTAATGTTTTTCAATGGAAGCAGATCTTCAGACATAACAGCAATGGCATATTTGGTAAGTCGTCTGGTGTACGCATCAGAAGGTCGCAGGTTCAAGTCCTGCTCGCAATCCATTTTTATCACAATAAGAGGCCTGTGTCTCAGAAGCAGTAGACATTTGTAGGTTTTTTTTTTACGTGGTAAAATCATCAAATGAGTCCTCCTACCCCGGGCAGGGTGGGAAAGACTGTCAGACTTGTACTGACTAAACTTCACGGTGTCCTTCAATAGCCCTTTATGTTCCGGGGTTACGGTGATGGAATAAGTCCCGCGACCACATTTATAGGCTGGCTACAGTTTCAGCAAATAGCAACATAGGCAAATAATTATGAAAAAAAGGTCATTTGGAAATGTCAAATAAAATTCTTGCTTAAACTTTTCTTCTGAAATGCAAGCACAGGCTACCTATACCTACATACGCCAATAGGCGAACAAAATGTCATCACGCTCCATATTATACCTTAATACAACAGCAATACAATTCAAATTTTATAAACAAGTCACTAGCAGGAAGGAAGAACCGTTGGACTGTGAGCATGCTGAGACGGTTGTTGTAAAATTTATTTGAGCTCTATGTTCATAACACTTCGGTTTAGTTTTACTTGCAACCTGGTTGTAGTTACGATTATTCGTATTCACGTTCTAAGTTTGATGCTCTGTCCACAACTTACTTAAGTACATACTACGAAGACTTCATCATTTATTAAGTCTGTCTTTTTTTCTATATATCTATTGCCAGACAGTGTTATAAAAAATGAGGACAATTAATAACATCAAATACCTAGTATTTACTGAACATTTTATGACGGTACAGTCGGTGCAGGTGACCGAGCGATCAACTGCTGCAGTTGGCACTGCGTGTCGTGGGTTCGATTCTCGCACGACACAAATATTGCACAACTTATAATTATGTAGTTCTGATTTGGCTGGTTGGGTTTGTGAGTTTCAATATTTGTAAACGCACCTAAAATACAGGAATAATTCCCAGTATGGCAATAAAAAAGCCTATTATTATGGAAGGATTTAGATATCTCAAAAGCCCACATTTTCACCAGATATGAATTCACATGTAATAGGAGAGAACCTATGTATTTCCAAAACCACGTAAAATGCTAGACTCTATGTCGGTTTAGTTTTAGCTGAGTTGCACTTCATTTGAAAATGAACCTTACTCGCCTACAGTTAATGTTCTTCTTTTTATGACAAGTTTCTAACAAGGACATCCCTATTTTTCGGTGGTACAATCATTAAATGATTCCTCCCACTCTGAGACGAACAGTGAATGACTATCAGACGCTTAATGACTTAAATTCCATCTAGTTCCAACAATAGCCCTTTCCGTTCCAGGGCCACGGTAACCCATTTGGATAGCCCCTCGACCCTGAAATGAAATTGAAGCTGAAGCTCAGTGGCGCTAGTGATCACTATTATCAACGATGACGTTTAGTAAAAATCAGTGTACAGTGTAAAAAAAAATAAGTACTATTTTTTATTTATTTATTTATTATCAAGACATTACCTACTTCCGAATTTTTTCTCCAAGCAACTTTAATCAATACCAGCATAACATTTAAATTCAGTACCTACATTTTGCACACAAGATACAGTTTCTATTATCTCTCTAGTTTTTATGAACACGCTTAGTCAGTTACAAAAAGAATAAAACATTTTTAAAACAACTCTCTCTAGCGACGGGCAACGATTGCTTCAAACTTTTTTTCTTTTTACTGCACAGACCACAGCCTGCTAAGCAACTGTCATTTTAGTTCCTTAAAATTATCAAGAGATGGCGCTGGACGGCTGTTGCAGAGTTGTAGCTTTGTTGTCAATAGATGGCGTTACGTGTATGCGTATGCGACGAAAAAGAACAATAAAATTTCGTTAGTGTTTGTGTCTTTTTATGATATTGTTTTATTTGATTGTGTATTGAGATACTAGTTGTAACAGTTTTTTTCTTATTTTGTACTGGTGCTTTTAAGTCACACTTATTTTTTTTTTATTATTTACTCATGTGGCCATGTTACGATTCTAGACATTTTATTTCTATTTTAATTGACGTGTTGGTTTATGAACTAATTTAGCACTAAATGACGATTTAATCTGTGTGTTATCGTAAATTATATACTTAATAAATGCAACTGCATGATCTAACTTTCTCCAGAAGTATGCATTTCTGTGTCAATTATTTCCGGAGCTTTGAGTAGTACGTACCGGATTTCTTTATGTATGACATTTATATAGAGATGCACTATTATTGTGTATGCAAGCATAACTTCAGTATATCTAATAATTTTATATTTTTTCAATTTTTCCCTGAAAGTTAACAAAATGGTCTAGGACGGTTAATTTTGTACAGTCAGCCTCAGGGAAATCTCACAGTCTTTGGTTTATTATGTAGCTAACAAAAGGGGTGAGTTTTCTTTGAAGATTATCATATTGAGACTTGTTAAGAGAAAATATGAGATGACTCTATTATTCTCTTCTCTGATCCGTGATGAAGTGATGAATTTTATGAAATTTGCTTTTACAAACTCAGTGCGGGCATCAATACATCATGCCTGTAATCCTTGAAGTTTTAAACTGAACAGAGGTGCACGGAGCACACTGGCATAATTATTATTGTCAGTTATGTTAAAATCAAATTATTAGAAGGCGAGCTTATCCGTCATCATCATGATCATCATATCAGCTTGGTTGATACCAAGCTGGATATAGGCCTTCCCCTTTTTATTGGCATAACTCGCAGTCCTGTGTGTCTTTTATTATCCATCTTTACCCCGCGATCTTAAAAATGCTCGGACCGTCTAAGCTGGACACTGGTACAGGAATACAATTGACCAATCGAAGAAACAAGAGAGGAACGACTTTGAGTCAATAAGAGTCTGACAGAACCCTCACTCAACTCTAGGTGGGAGGACGCATTTGATGACTTTACCATCAAAAAACAAAGAAAATACATGTAGATATTGCAGAATCTGTCATCATCATCTTTTTACCAAGTTTTTTTCTTTCATACAAAACTTCACAAGAAATCGTAAGAAGATAAAAAAGTAACCATAATTTAAAAATACATAACTCCTTTTAAAATGATTCGCTTTCTTCAGAGTAAGGTCAATGTCCTTACACACAAAATCGTTACGCAACACTGAAAGGCTCATTCATCGTTCGTTGCCTGACTAATAAATACCAACACCATTCTAAACTTAATCTTATCGTCTTTAAAATAAAGTTGAATTTCTAGTGACGCTTTAGAAATGGAAACACGAGAATTTTACTGTTGGAAATTTAGTCTGTATCCTTATGAAACATAAGGTGGAGATTTGAATGTAAGTTGTAGGTGGAAAAATGAAAGTTCGTGAAAGTTAGCACCTGTGTCTCGAGTTATATAACTAAGTATGTGTTTGTGAGGTCGGTGTATGTATGTTTGAGTGTGTGAATGTCATGGTTGTACGTTTTGAGGCGTGGCAGAGTAGTACGATGCGTTGGGTTATATTGTTTTAAGAAATATAATTAGCTGAATATACATTTTTTTCCATTTTTAGTCAACTAATTTTGTTAGAATAAACAAATATATAAATAGGAATAATAAATGGAACCAATACACTTCTTCAATTTCGTAAAAAAGACCCAAAATAAATCTTATACCAGCTATTTTAGTTTGTAGTAGAAAAGACATCAACGCGCTCACAGAAACTGCTCATAGAGTTACTATTTTTTTATAATTTCCAGGGATTTTATTTATTTGCGTTACGATAACGATTTAAACTTTGCTTAATTTGTATAAAGACAAACTAAATTTAAAGTCCTTTTACAAAAGAAAATCACGGTCTGTAATCTAGATTTTAATTCAATTCCATGTTTATTTATAGAGAATTGTTACGATTTTGTAAATGTTTTTTTTTATTATTCCTTTTATATTATATTTCTTCTATTATATTATATCATGATCTACCTACAACAGCAGTTTGATGAAAATGAAGTCACATTCTTAGGGATTAAATGTCAAGAAATTATAAAAAATCAAGATAATTACGTTACAGATTGTATATCGAACTAAGCCATAAAATACTAAAACCATTACCTAAATTTTTTTTGTTATATGAATTCAAACTGTTTTTTTAATAAGTAGAGAAAGTTAATAAACTTTTATTTTTATTTAATTACAAAAATAAAGTCTACTTGCAAAAACAATATACCACTTTAATCACGTGCCAAACTTCATTAAAATTCCAGCACATATAAATTCCCATACATTTCATATACAAGCACATACGAACTGAACATTCCTGGCTATACCCTAAATACATAATCTTAACCGACAGTACAAAAGGGGGTCAGTTATACGGATGTATGTGTGTTTGTGTGAGTGAATGCCAATGGCACACACACATGTGTAGTGTGAAAGTGTGTGTACATAGCACCTGTCTTGAATGGATGGAAATTGGTTTCTTTGATTATATAGGGAGTTGGTTTTTGAAGAAAACTACATACTATTTCATATCTTCTTATATATAAAAATCAATTGCTGTTCGTGAGTCTCTCTAAAACTCGAAAACGGCTAGACGGATCTTGGTTTTGGTTTTGATTTATTTGTAGAAGTCCAGGGAAGGTTTAAAAGGTTTTTTAAATCGTTTTTTAAGCGTAACAAAGTATGTCCGGTCAGCTAGTCTTTAATATAAAAATCAATTGCTGTTCGTTAGTCTCGCTGAAACTCGAGAACGGCTGGACCGATTTGGCTAATTTAGATTTTGAATTATTTTGGGAAGTCCAGGGAAGGTTTAGAAGGTAAAAAATATTCTGAGACGGTGTTTACCCGGTCAGCTAGTTAATATATAAATTATTATAAATGCTAAGTATCACGTTATAAATGCGAAAGTTTGTCAGGATTATATATATTGTAACTCTTTTACATATCAATTACTGAACAGATTTAGATGAAAGGTAAAAATCTATGCTTAATATTGTAAAGCTGAAGAGTTTATTAGGTTTTTTTTTTTTACGTGGTAATATCATCAAATGAGACCCCGGGCAGGGCGAGAGGTACTGTCAGACTTGTACTGACTAAAATCCACGGTGTCCTTCAATAGCCCTTTATGTTCCGGGGTCACGGTGATGGTATAAGACCCGCGACCCCGGCAGGCTTTAGCCCTCTGAGAGGGGGCCTCGTTATTATGCTGACGCTCTTTGAGGCGCGCGTGGAACACGACGCGCCGTCGACCCGGGCATGGTCCATGGTCGGGCGGCGAGTTGCCCTTTACTCGCCGCCCGCATGCCCGCGCCTACGGTGGCCGGAGATCGTCTTGCGACGTCCGACGCCGTGGGCGTCCACCACCGCGGGTGGGTCGGAGGGAGGACCTTGTCCTCTCTCTCACGCGGCCCGCCTCCTCCTTCGCGAGCATGACTGCTTCGCAGAAGGAGGCGACCGCTTCCCACTCCGTCTCGCCCCGCAGCATGGCCGCGACCAGTGCTGGGCGCGAGAGGTCTCCGCCTATCGCAGCCGTGAGGACACGTCGGTGCTCCGCCCAAGCGGGGCAATCCTGCACCGTATGCTCGACTGTGTCCTCCGGGCGATCTACGCAGTGGTGACACCCAGGCGTTTCTTCCTTTCTCATAAGACACAGGTACCTCCCGAAACATCCGTGTCCGGTGAGGACCTGCGTCAAGCGGAAGCTTAGGACGCCGTGACGTCTCTCCAGCCACTCCTCAAAGAGGGGTCTTATCGCCGCTATTGCGGCGTGCCCGATTAATATCACGCTAAAATCAAAATGAGCCTAGTAGCGGTTGGTAACAGCTAGTAATTTATAATCTGTAATTCATTTCTTGGGTGTACCTATACAATAGTAATTTTTCCTTCTCCAAGGGAGAGGCCTAAGTGCAGCAGTGGACGTCTTCCGGCTTATAATGATGGTGATAAAGTAATTTTGAAACTTAGGACATTAAAAAATGTTTGAAATGCCGTTCGGCGTACACGCTCCACGGAACTTCAATTAAACAACAATTAACAATGAAAAGTACGAAAACTTGAAAGTAGTTTAATATAAAGTCAGGAAATAACAAAGATATTGTGTGATTACTGATGCACGAACTATTATTTCCTTTAATTAAAAGTACTAGAAGTACGATAGGAAATATACTCATAATAGACTTGTTTACTTAGAAACCGGATCTGTCATGTATGTTGAAGTACTCAGTAAAGTATGTATGATGTTAATTTAAATTATGTATATTAAAGTAAACATTATAGTTTAACAAAATATTGCTTAAACTTAATGTTGACGAATTCTCATTTCTTATACAACAGCTGCAAATAAAAACCATAACAAATTCTCTAAAAATAACACTCCGATTTTAAAATCCAAATCTAAAAATAATGTACCAAAAAATCATCTCAACAACGACAATTCATCTCTCTCAATTTCCAATATTACATAACCAGTCGATACTACAGTACCTACACTCGAATTCTCTCCGCCACTAGTACGTTGGAAGTGTGTCGGGTTCAACGACCGACTTTCTACGGCGGCCATCTTGGAAAGTGACGTAACAAGGATGCTGTAATGATGTCATTCGAAATGAAAGTTTCGAGTTGTATTGTACAACTTTTTTTCTGTTTTTGAGTAGTGTTAGGTAATGATTTGTTGTGTGTATATTTTTGTTCCTTCTAGTGTAGTTTTAGAGAGTATGTAAAATGGTTTGAATATAAACGCAGGGCTGAATTCAGGCAATTTTTGATGGGGATTTGAACACTCGTAATTTTTCCAAATAATAGTGTGAAATTAAATATATTTTTTATGATAATAATTATATAACGACTAGCTAGAAAGGAAGAAATAAAGTGGTTTGTGTCTTATTTCTGTATATTAATTGAGGACCTTTTAGGAACCTAGTAGGAGTATTCTAATAATACATTATATTTAATTTCCTATCGAAATCTTTATGGCATAGAAGTTTGCCAAGGGAACATATAACATTTATATCGGATTGATCCCAGAAGATATTAATTAGTAAACAAAAATTTTGAGCCACAATATCATCTTCATTCTGTCTTTCAAAAGACTATTAGTGGTCGTAAGACAGGCTCTTAACACCATAATTTATCGTTCGGAATAACCAAATAAGTATGTGAAAACTAAGATTGTTCTAAAAGTATTAGAAGTTTCTCTTATTTTTCCTATCTAAATCTGTGAGATAAGTTTTCTAAAACAGAAAACATCGCTACAATGTTGCTATGACGATCGTTGAAGATGGAAACAGCATCCGGATCAAGAATTTCTATCAACATGTAAAAACCTTGCCAATACGGCGTTTAGAATTCTACGATACTTATAACATCTACCTGGATTTAGCTTAAATTATATTCTTGTAAAACAGAAACAACTGAATGCTCGTATTTAATTTGGAGTGTCTGACAAACAGACCGAGTGTCTGAGGTCTTAGGTTTCTATTCAAAGGCCAGGCCATGGTCCCGGGACTGTGTTATCAGGTAACCGTGACCCTGGAACGTAAAAGTGTATTAAAGGATTAACGTGGATTTTAGTCAGTACAAGTCTGACAGTCCGTCCGGCCTCGTCCTGGATAGGTGGACTTATTCGATGATTTTACCACGACAAAAAAGTAGTGGGCAATGTGTTATTGTGTTTTAACATAAGTTATGTCTCAGTAGCAGCCAAAGAGTCTAGATTTGTGCCCAATTGAAAGGAATAGGCCAGGAATATTATATAGGAATAATATATACAGTGGTATCGGTCCCGACTTACGAGTTGTAGGTCGTGGGTTCGAACCCAGCTTGGCGCATTACTTTGTGTAATTTATTTCATCACCACTGCTCTCAAAACGGTGAAGGAAAACATCGTGAGGAAACCGGCATGTCCTAGAACCATCAAATTCGAAGACATGTGACATCTGCCAATCCGCACTGGGCCCGCGTGGTGGATTATGGCCCACTCCCTCTCACAAGAGAGGAGGTCTGTGTCCCAGCAGTGGGAACGTTATAGGCTGATGATGATGAATATATACCTGTAACATGAGACCTAAACGTATATTATGACGAAATGTGGGTGTTCTATTAGGTACACTTCTGCCTACCCCTATGGAGATTACAGGCGTGATTTTGTGTATGATAATGAATAGATAATCACATAATATAATTGCTTGGCAATATAAATCTGAATTCTGTCATACATTTTAATTAAACTGGAGACTTCTAGAAATTAACACATCTGTAACCAGTCTTCTACACTTCCTACCAAAAAAATTCGCCCACACCAACCCATCCTCACGCTTTCGTCTCTCGTAAATTACCAAAACACATCCGCCAGTTTACTTTCACGTCACTTTCGACTGTGTGTGCCACTTCTGGCACTTTCACCTTCGAGAGAAAAATCCACATCCGGCTTGCGAATGGCTATTGCGAAATGTACCACCTGATACATAGGTGTGGTGGATTTTTTTGGCAGTAAGTGTACAGGTACTCAGGTACTACTGTGGTTTCATAGGTTTGTTTGCACTTGTTTAAGACCTGTGCGAGGATATTGTTTTTGGTTTGATGATTGTTTTACAGCTTTTTAAAACCGTATGTTTACTGTTTTAGATTGACAGGTGTTTTAAGTATTTATTTCTGAGAAGTTTGTATGATAACCGTCGTGTCATCTTGTTTTAAGAAAAAAATTATGTTTGATGTAATATTTTTTTTACTTTACAATGGGTCAAGACAAATAACTTCAATTAAATATCATTATCATGTTATCACTTTATGTTTTTTTTTTATTTTTTTTTATCATTTCTTTCTATTATTAAAAAATAATAATATGTGACTGCTATAAAAGTGTAGTTTGGATGTAAATAAGTTAATAATTTGTAGAATGTTAAACTTATGAAGGAGATATTGAGGAAATATTATTTTAATCTTTAAAAAGCTTTTAAGCAAATAAAGATTTCTTATGTTCATAATTTCTCTATTTATCAAGAAATCTTCTTTACATTTTGCTGAAATATCTATTGATTGTTCTGAATTCAGAATAATTTATCAAAACTGTAATATTGCATCGCCCAAGTTGTAACATCTGTACACACCTATACTCGGAAATAAAAAAATCTATTCTTCAAGAGAATTTTCGCCTCATGACCAAGAAGCCAAGACGCTTACGCCCAACCAGCCATCGAAACACACAACTTCAATCCCATCAAACAAAACCCTAATATAACTCAAAGAAAACTCCATCAACAAATTATGGAGTTATCACATGGGTGGGCGCCTAATATCAGAAAAAAAAATGGAAACGACATACCCACCTGTTTTTACTCAACCTCATCTATAATTCCAACCTAAGAGACCTTCCATTCTCAATGTATTTTCAACTTTAAAGCTTATTTTCTAAGGTTGGTTTTTTAATGGATGTATAGAGGTGTTACGGTGTTTAGTTATGGGGTAAATAAAACCATTGAGGGCACTGTGTTTACCCGATCTCACAGTGTGAAAGCTAGAGAAAGGTGTTGTGGCGGACGTTGTGGGGCCCCAAATTCCTTCGCCGGTGAAAGAGATCTTATTTTTTTCTTTTTAATAGCTTCTATAGGCTATGGGATGGGTGATTTTTCTTGTATTGGGTGATGATTTTGATCTTGGAGTTTGGAAATAAGAAAATTGAAAAATTCCTGCTAAATGGGCGTTATGGAAATGAAGGATTGTCAATCGTAAGTTGGTGTTAAATATGGTAATTAAATTCATTGGGATGTTTTGGAAAAGTCAATTAGAGTAGGGAAATTCATAATTCATAACGTGTTGGTTGAAAAAAAGGAAAATAATAAAGAATAAGGAATTTGTAACAATAATTTCATAATGAATTTATTATAATGTTGCTATGATAACTTAAAAAATAGGCAGTTTTTCATCAAATATAGATTTTAAAGAAAAACGTATATAGATTAAGTTATACTCATAGGTAAAAACTGTACTATTATTTAGGCCTATCCCATCATGATTATTATATAAATACAAATATTTTAGTACCAACTTTATATTTTTTATGATGTGATGTCTAATAGGGGAGTATGGAAGAAGAAAATAATGTCTCACCGTCCCCGAGTGGAATTGGATATGGGTAGGAAGGTGATGATGAAGTTAAGAAAAGAGAGTTTAATCAACTCTAACTCCAGACAGGTATACGACAACCTAGTATCCTATGAAACGAAAAGAAAATGTTTTTTTCCAGTAGAATCTGGAAAGTTGTCCCTTCATGATGCGTATATGTAAAAACTATGTAGATACTATATTGTAAGAGTTCAACTATTACTCAGAAGTATTAGGTGAAAATCTACCTCAAGCTTATATCTGACAGACAAACAAGGATAGAATTTTGTCAAAATCCCCTTTCTGAAAAAAAAAATCTAAGGAAAACTAGAATGGAAATTTAACAGTAAAATACTCAAACTTTGTCGCATAATCATCTTTTCTTCGTATATAACATGAAAAACATAGTAAAAATACAGTACTTCATAAGTTATTTCAGTATCTGTAAAAAGTCGATTTGATAGCTTTACTACAGTTTCATTTAAAATCTTAAATTACTAATTAGAACTTTAACCGTGACTTTTAAAAACATAAAATAAAAACAGAAAGCAACATCATATACTATGAAAAACAAAAAACAACCGATGTAGTTAATTTATTGTAACTCACAATTATAATTATGAATATGAGAAAACGGAACAAAATACAACAAAAATGTGTACAAGTGAAAGTCACTCACACACAGATAGATTGTCTCTGTAGTAGTGGAGAAAGTTTACCGTCTACATAATAGAGACTGTGAGTGGAGTGGAGTCGAATCGTTATGTTATTTTTTGGATCCAACAGGAATTGTTTGAAGTGTTTAAGAAATTGTAGAGGGCTCAATCACAGCAACAGTTTGGATTGGACTTTTTTCCCTGTTTTTTTTTGTTGTAGTTACCAAGTAGGTAATAGAAATATAGTTTAGTAATGAATAGGGACTATTAAAATATTATGATTAGGTATTGCCATCTCTGAGATGGCACAATTACAATTATTTATAACATTAATTGTGGAATTTCGGCAGTGTTTGACATTCTTCTGAAATTAGAATAAAATTTGCAATTTAAAATTCAATAGAGGTACTCATTGTATTATAGCAGATACTTCTAACGCTATTAATTTGATGAAATCATCAAAAAATTCACTGATTTAATATGAATTTGATAATCAAACTAATACTGTAAGGAGTACACTGCTATAATACAAACAAAGAAATCAGAAAAAAAAACATTGTTTTAAAAATAGTTTTTTTTTAACAGGCAGTTTTTCAACGACTAGTTAAACCATGCCTTGCAATTTAAAAGTTATCAATTTATAACGATGAAATCCCTTCGCATTCTTTCCTGAAAATAAATAAAACTTTTTGCTACTCCACAGATTTCCCTATCCAATAATTTCCTATCATAGTGTGAGGGTGAAAGGCGTGTACGTACACGCTCGTACCCACGCTGCCCACGTCTATGTGGGCGTGAAGATGGCATGTTCTTTTTTCACATTCTATCTGTATTGAAAACTAGTATAAAAGTGGGGTCGTCCGTTTACATTGCTTAGTTTCTAAAAGACTGGAGATGGGAGAATGTCTTGTTGATGTTTTTCAGGAAATTTTAAGCTGAATTTTTAATGTTATGGCTATGTTTATGAAAATTTTATTTTTGATTTTCAGTAATTTTTCACTATTGCCTAGACATTTTGTGTAATAACTTATGTTATACTTATATGTATAAAACATATCAGTATTATATATGATTATTCTAACGGATAATATATTTCTTAACAATGATACAATATGAAACATTTTTGTAGAAAATTCACTGATAGTTTGTACAGTAATTATTTACATTTGAAACTAAAAAAATACACGTATGCTTTGCCTATAATTACTAAGCAGTACGTATAAGTGAACTTTCTTTCATAGTTAACTTTTTCATACACTCTTAGAAAGACAAGGTTTTTTAGCTGAAACACGTACTAATACGTAACTACTAAAATTTTAACTTTTGTGGAACCAAATGTTGTTAATTTCTATGATAAGTGTTAGGAATTAGACATATAAATAGGCGTTAAATGGATGTTTATTTATAACTCCGAATACTCCGATATAATAAAATTATTAACAAAACTATTAATTTTAAAATTACATGCAAATCTTAATAATTATGTCGTTGTCGAGGTCTTTTTTTTTTTTTTTTTTTTTTTTAGGTGGTAAAATCATCAAATGAGTCCTCCCGCCCTGGGTGGGGCGGAAGGGACTGTCAGACTCTTACTGACTAAAATCCACCCGTGTTCCTTCGGATGCCCTGTACGTTCCGGGGCCGCGGTAACCTGGGTTAAGAAAAAACCCGCGACCCCAGCAGGCATTTGGCGCGAAACACGACGCGCCACCAACCCGGGCTTGGTCCTCAATCGGACGGTGAGCCACCCATTACTCACCGTCCGCAAGCCCGCTCCGCCGCTGTGCCCTCTGCTGATCAGAGGGACACGCGTTGGAGCGCATTGCTATTCGCATACGGGCAAAGACTCTTTAGGCACACAGAGCCTAAAGAAGAGTTTTTGCCCGCATCCCAGGGTGCACCGGCCCGAAAAACTGGTCTTCCCCCCGGACGTATCCGAGAGGGAACTCCAGTCCACGGGCGCACGTGGAGGTTTCCTGCACGACCTTGTCGAGGTCTAGATAAAAAATGCATAAAAAAAAAAAATATTCTGTCTTTTTTTTGACGTCATATTAAGGGCAGGAGTAGACCCTAAAGCAGCATTTAAAATAAAATGAATATTTCAAAGCCAATATTCCCATTTTTCATTATTTTACACGCATTGACGCCTGCGCCGCGAATCTTTGATTTTTTTCTCAACTTTAGTTACCTCAAATTGCCAAGAGATGGCGCTACTAGTAATCCAAGAGCATAAAAATCATGTTTCACGCTCCGTCGACTTTGCACCGTTATGTTAGTTTTACAAACTAACCGTAAGACGGTATTCACTAGCACAGCCTACATGTAGAACAATAAGTAGGCCTTTCTATCGATGTTTCTGGAACCTAAGAGTTGCTTGAGAAAATGACCTTGCAAAGGTGACTGTTATTGGGCTCTTGTCCTACAAACAGCTCTGTGTCAAGAATTATTTATACACCCTGGGAAGTTTTATTATGGCAGCTTCCTTTTATAGTGGTAAAATCATCAAATGAGTCCTCCTACCCACTGTGGGACGAGAGGGACCGCCAGACTTGTACTGACTAAAATCCATGGCGATCCTTCAATAGCCCTTGACTGATGAGTCAGTATTGCGACCTCAGCAAGCTTTGGCCCTGTAACAGGGCCCCGTCAGATTACTGACAGGTCTATGAGGCGCGCTTGGACGTGGTCCATGAGCAGACAGCGAGTCACCCATTACCAACTCGCCATCCGCATACCTGCGCCTATTTACAGTGGCCAGAAATCGGTTTGCGACGTCCGATGCCGTGGGCGTCTGCCACGGCGGTTGGGTTGTGAGGTGGGGCTGTCTGTCTTCTACCTCACCTCCCTCCTCTTCCTTTGATAGCTGTTCTCAAAAGAAGGCGAATCCCGCACGGAACAATTAGTATTACTATGGCTTGCAGATATATGTTACGGGTCTGACTGTTTGTGTATGTTAGTTTGAATGTTTTTAACTGTTTTCATGGCATTTTTTAAAATAAATAATAGACACGGTCAAAATCAAGTGTTGGAGAACGCCTTTACAAACCAAAAAAAATAAAACGATATTTCAATAAGAATTCGGCTTTATTTATTTCTTAAAACTAATTGTACAGTCTTATTATTGAATAAATATATTCCTATAAATGATTAAGTACAACGTTTGGTTATGACACATAAACCCGTAATAGTTAAGTATAAAACTAAATATTTAAAATTAATTTCGGACCCAAATATCGTTGTAACAGCGCAGTACTGAAAGATTTCAATGATAACCTCCTTTGTTTTGAAGTCGGTCAAAAATATTACTTTTTGTATTACCCTGTACCATCCAAACTTTCTTTTTTAATTTGTACAGTTATTAAACATAATAATAACATTATAAACCCCTATAAATCATTAAATATTTAAAAATTATAACGAATCATGCACCATTACATTCAGCTTTTCAAATAAATATTTTCTATATAATTTAAAGCTTACATACGCACCATTAAAGTAGTTAAAAACTTAAAATTAATAGTTAATCAATTATTTTTGAACATTTTCTTACAATTAACAAGATCATTGGAAATCTGTACTTATTTTGAAATTTTACAAAAAATTAACCTATGATTAATTTTTAAATCTGATAATACTTTATAATTTATTAAAAAATAATATATAACTGAAATCTAAATAATAATGTAAATTTTGAATAATTGGAATCTGTTATAAAAAAAAGATATAAATAATGCAGTAAAGAACTACTTCTATTATTCAATTAAAATAACAATAGGGTTGCCCTTAAAATGAAGCATAATGTATAAAAATATTAGACTCAAGACAGTTTCTCATAAGTCTTAATATGGCTTGGCAACCCTATTCCATTTTAACCACATAGAATGACCGTCCATATTTACTAATTCCAAGCAATCTTAGCCTTATGAGCTAATCTGCGCCTTGTAAGCTAGATCACTGGCGTCATTCGCAATGTTTGAAGACCTGGCGTAAGGGTAGGTAGCCGCTGATGCCGTGGGTGATGTCCACTGCTGGGACGACTGGAAGCCGGCGAGCTGGAGAAATAGGAAACTATTACTACCTAGATACACTACATCTGGAACCAAACTGAGACCAGGAGGAGATTTGGTCGTCCAGTAGTGAGCCATTGCTGATTTGTCTGAGGGTATATCCTGGATGAGTCTTGCATCGGGACTTGGAGTTTGGCAGAAGAAAAAGTAGATATATCTCCAGTAATTGTAGGTGGTGTTTGGAAGAGAAGATTCTGTGGCAACGGATTAAGAACCATTAGCTTTAGACATGCTACTCTGACCAAAATTTTGATCCACCCAGTGTATGAAGAGCCCTTTGATAATTGTCAAGGACAAAATAAAAGTACTGCCTCGTCAGCTCTAGTTGTTGCAATTGCGACTGCTAAGCATAAGTTCTTTGGTTTCATTCCCAGGTTGGTCTAACTCTTACTTGTATTTTTTTCATTTCATTCAGCCAAGGAGTCTGAATTTGTGACCATTGATGGCAATAGAGAAGCAGTGGTGGCCCAGTGGTATCGGCCTCGACTTACGAGTTGTAGGTCGTGGGTTCGAACCCAGCCAGGTGCAGACTTTGTGTAATTTATTTCATCACCACTGCTGTCAAAACGGCGAAGGAAAACATCGTGAGGAAACCAGCATGTCCTAGAACCAAAAATTCGAAGACATGTGACATCTACCAATCCGCATTGGGCCCGCGTGGTGGATTATGGCCCACTCCCTCTCACTGAGAGGAGGCCTGTGTCCCAACAGTGGGAACATTTATAGGCTGATGATGATGATGGCAATAGGCTCGCTCCCTAAAAAATGAGACTTAAACATAACCGGTGAAATGTAACACACTCCTCTACCTAAAAAAAAATATTTAAAATTCCTCTCATCATCACTCACCTTTCCACTAATATTGTTAAGTCCACCTCCACTTAGCAACTTCTGGATTCCCAAGGCCGCAGCTACCACAAAGGCCAACTTTGCTACCACCAGGGCCTTGGTAACCAAGAGAGTAAGGCCTCCGAAGAGTAGGCCTGCTACTGCCAAGACCTTAACTCCGATCCCTGCTAGGAGAGGAGAGTACTTCTTGATTTTGCCTCGAGCTGAAACAAAAGGAAATCGTTATTGTATGGCTCATTGTGAATCAATACTCCTGAAGATCTCCGGAGGATCACCTCAAGAGTTTAGTTTTGTCTTCTAGCTGCATTTGGCTAACAGATTGGTTAATTTTTAAATATTCGTTATTCGTAATACAATTTTATTTATTTATTTGCTCTCATGCACATCATACACTTGACATTGCTGGGCACTGCAAAGCTCAGCGCTGGTTTGCCATTGAGTTTTCACAACAATTAAATTAACATTAGATCTGAATCAATCTTATAACAAATAACTATAAAAGTCAATTTAAATAATAACAATGATAAGGATTATTGAACAATAATCATTACTTCTAATTTTCTACTAAATTTTCAAGATACACGCGGGTGAAACTGTGCTAAAATAATTAAGTGACTAGTTTTTATACGCGACTTCACTCACCACTTCTCAACCTACAAGTTATAAAGAAGTACCCTAGTCTCTATCCCATATAATGTCTATACCAAAATGTATTAAAACCGATTCGGCAATTTATGTGTACGAGCGTAACGAACACAAAACTCCAATTTCAATTTATAACATCAGTTAATTTACAAAATTGTGAAAAATAGAACGATATTAGGGATGACTTTGCCCCAAAGGAATAGGTAGTTCAGAAAAAAATATAAGCCAGCCAGCCCTAGTCCATAATGGTAGGTAGGTAACCGCACGACGTAACCTTGACCACGCGACCGCTCTCTCACGTAACAGTTCATTCACACACTATACTTTCATTACGTTCATATACCTACGCATTTAATATGAATTATCATAAGCTTTTTAACACGCCATCATTCTGTTTCCGCATTTTTTAAAAATAACATGCACGATTTTACTATTTAATAACATTGGAGTCTTTAAATCACATGTTATGGATTTCTAAAACACCTATTTTCGTTTATATTTTAGTAAGTTAAAGTTTTGAGTGAATATTTAACGTCCTATTTCCAAAATAAATAACTGAAAATAACATTTAATCGACTCATTTCTTTCGAGACAATGAATTTCGATAAACTCATGAAAAATTTAACTGTTTTGAATCCGGCAATGAAATTAATCTGATATTAATAACGTACCAGCAAAACAACAAAAACATTTAGCGTCCGCAAAAAAAAAACAAACAGATGAGTCCCGATACTGCAGCGTTTTGTTATCATTAATACGGCTGACGTAACCTTGACCGAGCGGCCAACGCGTTCACGTAACAGTGCAGTGACCTACTCCACAACTTTCCTTTCCCCGTATACCTATCGAGATGTATTTTTATGGCTATAGTAAATATCATTTACGATTTTGTAAGGATACTGCTACGATACTGTATTTTTATGGTATGGAGATCCTGGTGTAAGAAACGCGCTATTTATTTAACTCGGGCTTAAAAGTCCATCTAATAATACTATAATATAACTACGATAGATACTATGATAAATAGCAGTCCCCCATCCACAGACTAACCAGGCAAGCGCGGCTTAACTTTGAGGATTGACCTATTCAGCTATTATTATTTAGCCACGAGATCTAATGTAAATAAAAGAAAGTCTAATGTAAATTAATTTACATTACCTTTACGTAAATTAAATAATGTAAAAAAAAATTGTAAGTTAAAATACTAACCTTCTTCAAAAGTTCTCGCAGCTTCCCTCAGTTCACCAGGTTCGAATTTGACATTTAATTTTTCTTCACCTGTTGAGTCTCTGTAAACAATAAGAAAAACATCTAAAGAACAGTTTGTTTCGATGAGCAAACGGTACGATCCTTACGTCTTCTGATTTGTATGAAAATGAAATTTATTCGATGTTATTGACAATTTGATGCCTTTTTTCCGATTACAGCCAATTTGATGGTATTTTTATGTAGCGAAAAGAAGATTTAAATTAGAAGTGGGAAAAAAAAACTTTATCCTTTTAATCCCGATCACATTGCCCACAGAGCTACTAACACTGGAAGATGGCCAATAGTGACTGCATGGTAAAGGGAAAAAGAGCTAAAAGCAAAGTGCCAAAGCATAATACGGCGGTCTCATCAAATTTCGGAACAATTTGACATGCTTGCCAGCGCTGCAGCTGATTGGGCCGCTGACCGCAACAGATGAAGCAAATTTTTGAAAAATTGTATCGGTGTCACAATTATCACTCAGCAGTGAGTGAACGATTGAGAAGCAAGTCACTGCTGTGTCCTTATCCAGACACAGGATAATTTCAAAAGGCTACGAATAAGTAAAAGCCAAGAAAAGTTGCATAATTTCCTGACAAAAATATATATTTAACATATTTATTATGATGAGCCAATTGATTTGCAATAATTTTACTAGGTATTAAAATATTATTCTCAGAGGGCTAAAGCCTGCCGGGATCGCGGGACTTATAGCATCACCGTGACCCCGGAACATAAAGGGCTATTGAAGGACACCGTGGATTTTAGTCAGTACAAATCTGACAGTCCCTCCCGCCCTGCCCGGGGTGGGAGACCTCTTCTAATGATTTTACCACGGAAAAAAAAGGTATTAAAATATTATAAAATTACTATTACACGTTTTTGTGTAGTAATGATTTTTAACTACACAGAGTCAGAATGAATAATCTTTAGAGTAAAAACTTGTAATCCATTTAAACAATACAGTGAAAGTTTTTGTATGTAAATCTCATTCAATTTGTATTGTATGGATTGAAGGGTGGAGTTACCATTGATTTGAATTGGTCGAAAGCGGATTATAATTTGTATCTCTTTGTTTCATATGTGTTGAAATTAGCATTACTCTCAATTCTATATACAGGATTGAGCAACCTTTATAGCGACTTGAGCATAGCCTTGTGGAAAAAGACATAGGATTTAGACTATTTCTAGAAGATTATCTGACTATTTTTCTGGTTTCACCCGACTTCGGGTTGCTGGGCAAAAATATGCACTCAATGGGTGCCGGAGAATGTACGCTGCCGTCGAGACCAGCCCAAAAAGTGAGGGCAAGACGATCTAGACCTTAATCGTACTAACGTACTAACTACGTAATAGAACCTTGATGGCTGGCCCAAAGTGACACTAGAAAAGAGCACTTGTAAAGACCTCCCGTCTTTGCCCAGCAGTGGGACATAAACGGCTATTAAAAAAAAACCAACTTCATAAAAGGACCTATTTTTGCATTAATTTTAGGGGTCGATTTTTTTTTCAATAAAGGTTTTTGCTAACGAAGGTAAGTACTTCGAACTGAAAAAAGTACAAACTTTTAAAACTCGTGTCAATTTATGCCATACCTCGAAGGTACCACACTTTTATAAAAATAAACAAAGAAGCAGTTGTTTTAAAATCACTTAGCTACTCAACTACGCATGACAAATTGTGGTGTTTGTCACATGTTTAAAGTGAATTTGCTTAAAACCTTTTGTTTTCAAATTTCACCTTTAAACGGAATTTGGAAAGTCAAACAAGAAAATTACTTTATAAAGTTTGACGCTTGAACGAATTTTAAAATATTTTTTGTGGACGTAAAATTATCAAGCCTTTCGCCCTGAGTGGAGCATAATGGACTAAAAATACGCCCAATTTTTTCAGATACCCTTTTCTCCAGGCTTCTTTGTACCATTTACGACAGGATCCTGCTTGAACCGTCCCGCAAAGTCACACAACATTTTTGTTGCCATCAAATGTCTGAGATAGTGTTACTAAATTGTGGTATAACAATTCTTATTTAAGCACAACACTGAAAACCCTTTAAAGGGTAATGTTTTAGTCTGTTGTTTATTTATAGAAATTGTATTTTCATACATTCGTGAGCTGCGATTTTTAATTATAATTAGGGGATAAAAATACTAAAATCTTGCTATAAATACTTGAAGTGTGATAAAAATCATAATTTATTGAGAGGGAACATACATTTTTCCAACAAGCTAGCAACAACCAGTGTTGTTGCGCCCAGTTACTGGGATGTGTTCTCATTTTCTTTGACTTAAAAGAAGTTTATAAGTAGTCTTAATTTAGGTTTAGGGAAGTTAAATTTGACCACTACTACCACCGCTTCCTAAATTTTTTTCTCTCCCCAAAAATTAAAAGAACACACTTACTTCTCAATAGCCACTCCAGAGAACAGCTCAATTCTTCCCTCCTCCTCATTGGAACCTCCTGGGGCGGCACTGCAGGCCACGACTCCTGCCACCAAAATTAAACACAGCACTCTCATGTTGATAATGAAAAAAAAACTAAAAACTTCAGTGAAAAATGACCCAAATTTTTTGGGACCTAGTCAAATGTGATCCGAATTTTTCTTGGACCTAGTCAAATTTGACCAGAAGTTTTCTTGAAGCGAGTCAAATAGGGCCAAAAATGTTTAAAAGGCCTAAAATTTTAAGTCCTAAGTGGACGAAGGTTTAGGATAAAGTGAGATGGGCCGGGATGCCGCTCACTTTTATATTCGGCGTTATGTGTACGGTAAGGATGGCTGTTACGGAATATTGTATAGTGCGGTGAGTATTCTTGAGCATTGTTTGGATTTCAAATTTGTTTTTTGGAAGCAATTGTCAAGCTTTGGACTTGAGACATTATTATGATAAATAACTACAAAATCGTAATAGTACAACTTGTAAGAACTGTGTTACGATAGAAAATTCCTGATTTAGTTTTTGGTTTGGATAGTGACTGCCAATGAAAAATCAATTGTCATTAAAAATGCTATAAAAGGATTTTTGGCATAATACTTTATGATCCCTAAATCATAAAATATACATTTAGAAGTCACATGCTTGTAATTAATAACGTGCCACTTCCTAACCCATAATTTGAAGTCTTTTTGTAATATTGTATACGTCGGTGTGTTGGTTGGTAGGTGTTGACCCAGACCCGGAACAGCTGCTTGCAGACCATAAAATCATTTATTATTTTCATAAATTTAACCCTATGACACGTAGCACAGCAGTCATTTATTTGGGCACAGCACTAACCGTGTCTTCTTCATTAAATAATTACAATAAGTCAACAAAAAAAAAAAAAGATCCTACCAACAACCCTAACCAGAAAATTTCATTTTACTACGTAACTATCAAGATTACTCGCATGTGTAAGCTGACTACCATTCATACATACATTAACCCGAGTACACGCAGTTCTTTCAACGAACAAACAAAATATTACTACCGTAGTATTCAAAACCATATAGAATATTTTACTGTTATTAGCATAAAAAAAATAAGACTCGCAAAAATATTAATTTATCTTTGTCAATATACATTGATTGTCATTTTAACTTAGAAATCATAAAAACAAATAAAATGTACTTTACAACAATAATAATTATCAGATTTGTCGGTTTGAATTCTCAATATCCGCCATTCATTGGAACGGATATTGATTATTTTCTACTTCTTTTAGAAAATTAATTTCGAGTCATTCTAGACTTGAAAAAGACTAGACTTATAATAATGATTGTCATAATTATCTCAGATTTGTGATAATTATTATATTTAACCAGTGGCACAATGATCACATGAATTGCAGTAGGTCTTTTCAGTCAGTCTCTCCATGGATATTGTGCCCTATCAGACACAGATAGGCTACTGTTCCCCGTTCCACGTCCATATTTTAGCCTTATTTCAGATATTTAAAAATCACCAAATGGGCTCATTTGGCAATGTCCGCCATGACTGCTTTGGAAGGAACTGTCAGACACTTACTATCTAACACGAATCTATGTCTTCATCAGCTCTTTGTGTTTTAGAGTCGTGGTGCCGTTTTAAGACAGTTCTATGATTCTGGCAAGCATTTGGCTCTGTATGGGCTAGTCAGTTTGATGACACCTCCTTGCAGTGCGTGTGGTCCGATTGTGACCTCCAGTATGGTTTTAATATGCCAAAATTCCACCCTCCCTTGGTCTTATCTTGATAAAGACAACTTCCTCCTTTATTTCAGAAGTTACTTGATGATGCCAAACCTCCAAAAGACGGTCACGGAACTGTCCAATACCGTTCTTCAAGAGAAATTATTTTATGTCCTGTGTCACTTGGCAGAAGGCATGTTATTGTTGCATTCTTTATCCATTTGCTGTCAAAACTGTACTTTCTAAAGGACATTTAGTATCCGGATTGTACAGGGTATGACCGCATGGTATTACGCAATTTTGACATGATTTTCTTCAGTTGCAGAGAGATTTTTAAGCGGAATCTATGAGTCAATTGTCTATGACTGTAGAATGTAAATGAAGTGGTTGCTAGGAATAAATTTTACGGCCATCAGTTGTTGGTAAACTTTTACAGTAGGCTGATGCTGTCTGGACAGAGTAATAAACTAAAAGGATAAGGTTTTATAAAATAAAAAGCCATTTTGTTGGAGAGGCCATATTCATGGGCCTATACCATCTCAGTATGAAAAGTCCCAGTGGTAGAATTATAATTACAAGCCGCTCTTGACCCTTAAGTAATCATTCCATCAACGCACTTTGTTTTTTTTTTGTAAAATTAGGTAATGCTTATTTGTGCAAAGCTCATTCTTCCTCTGTCTAACACGGAGGTTTAGGCAAAAAATATGATTATTATCATATAGTAATTGTACTCTATTTCTTTTAACAACATCACCAAGATCCTCAAAGCTTTAAAGTAATATTAAAGATAAAAATAAGTTGCGTGTCAACAAAATCTTTTCAAATCTGTCAGAATTAGAAATGCTATCTCTCCGAACGTTCTAATCTTCTAAACGGGTCAAGGTTGCTACTGGAAACTTTCTCCAATCAACCAGAGGATAGTCCCTTAAGGATGAACGCGTACTGTGCCAGATACAATGCCAGTTATTTTTTTTTTTTTTTAGTAATCTCTCTTTAATGTCATCTTCAGAAGTCTTAAACCAGGACCTACTGCTTTGCTTTGTGTATAAAACAACACGTTTATTTTCCAAAACCTTACTTGCAAATATTATTTCACTAGACCAATGAAGTAGTCATATCCTTATACAATACATAGAATAATACTAGCAATTGCCTGCTGCTTCGCTCGCTTGGTACTCAAGAATTAGACAGTAATATAATACCGAGAAAAAAAATCTTCTATCTTATGTATTAATTCAGGATATAAACTATATGTGCACCAAATCTCATGCAAGTCCGTTTAATAGGATCGTGGACCATGCCCGTGTCGATGGCGCATTGTGTTCCACACGCACCTCGAAGAGTGTCAGCATAATGACGAGGGGCCTTTAGAGGGCCAAAGCCTGTCGGGTTCGCGAAACTTACCGAATTACTGTGACCATGGAACGTAAAAGGCTATTAAAGAACACCGTAGGTTTTAGGCAGTACGAGTCTGACAGTCCCTCCCGCTCTGCCCTGGGACTTATTTGATGATTTTACTACGATAAAAAAAGTGTACTTAGTAGATTTTGTGTGAAAGAGTAACAAACATCTATTTATCCATCCGGATGCATAAACTTTTGCATTTATAATATTAGCGATGCGTATACTTTAAAAAAAATAACAGAAAGGTGAGCACATGTGCGCTGAGCGTTAGATCGATGTCAGTTGCATCGCTTGCTCAAGGTCGCGACAATGAACTTGTATCCTCGCTTACTTTCTATTTGAACTGCCTCGTCTAGTATATGTTGAGTTTTAAGATGCAAAAAGCTTAGCTTTTAAGCAACGTTGTACATTATTTACATTGTGTTAAAGTAATTTATGATTTGAAATTTAGTTTTCTTAGAAGCAGTTTTTTCACCCAGCACTTTCCTGTTGTTAATTTTAGGCGTTACCTTTTTATGATAGTTAAAATAAGATTGAACACCCATAAACAATTCAAGAATCTACTAGGGCTCATGATGTTGGCTCAGATTCTCATGGCCTATGAATAGAAAACAAATTCGGAAATAAACCAATACCAAGTGGTATTGGATAGGAATAGATCTCAATGATTGTAATACCGCTTCTTATGTTTGCGAGTTGTGGTGATGAAACAAATCACGCTAAACAAATTGTCTACCTGGAACCAAATCACCTAGTGACCCTTCACATTATGCCAGTTTATAATAATCGTTTCTGCGACCTCAGGCTTAACCTAGATCATTCTGGCACAAGAATAGGAACCACCCTGCAGGTTACTACCCAGCAGAGGGTAAAGTCAGGCTATATATGACGATATTTCTGCTGGAATTTCCTTTTTAATTACTGAAGATCGATACTCTGTATAGAGAAAAATTCTAACACCTAGTTTTTAAAAAATTTCGGCCCTTATGAGTGAGAAAGACCGCGAAATCAAACTCAAATTCTTTATTGCATTCATGTGTACATAGGTGTTACAGAAGTAAATAAGTTTCAACATGAAGCCCCGTTAGGGCACGGCAACATCATCAGACAGTAGGATTTGTCTTTTTAGTGAAAAAACTTTGCATCTACAAATCTTACATATACTATCTCACGTGAGAAGCAATGGGCGAGTGTTGCGCAACGATCCGAGTGCGTTGGCACACTTAATGTTGTATAACAAGTATTTATACCGAGTCGTGGTCAGTGTTATGAGAGGAACAGATTATTATTCATTATGAACCATGTTCTTGGTAGAAAATGTGGTGTTTTTTTTTAAAAAAGGTAATAATTTAAAATAACTGCATTTTCTAAGAAAACGGGTTTTTAACTGAAAAAATGTAGTTAGTCCTTAAGTTAGATTATCAAGAATATATTTGACTGTTTTTTCTCCAGTCGTAAAAGGGCACCATAGCCCTGGAACGCGATGGGCATTGTGAAGGAACAAGGTGGATTTTAGTCAGTAAAAGTCTGACAGTTCTTTCCGCTCACAGTTGGGCAAAAGCTTCCAATGAATTCTGATTTCACGGTTCATGGCCAAAGTGGATTTTAAGAATCAAAAATTTTTTTTTTTTTCTATTCGTTTTTTTGGTGTTGAGATATCATCAATCATCTCCCACTCTGGCTGATGCTGATGTGCTGCTGTCAGAATCATAACGTCTCAAATTCACCTTCTTCAACTGCCTTATGTATTCCAAGGCTGCGGTAACTTTTTCCAACAAACCCGTAAACCGTTTTGTGATGTGATGGTGAAATAATTTACAATTAGTAATTATGACTTTCTGGGATTGAACCTACGAGGTTTGTCTGAGACGTAAGTCGAAACATTACCAAATTGGCCACTTCTGTTTTGAAGTAGTGTTAGTCAACTGAAATAATAAAACTCGGATTTCATGCAATTATGGCTAATTAATATAAAAATCAATGAGTAAAATGAAAGAATCCAAAATACTGAAAACGGCCAGACCAGTTTTATGAATGAAAATATTAATTTTGTTTTTACACTATTTTTAGTATATTCATTGCATCCGTATGAAGACCTGAAATGTCGCTAATTTACAAATGAAAATCCAAAAAGGAAAACTAGACACGACGGGCGGCAGACTCAAAGCTTTCCCTAACACTAAAATTAACGTGTAATTACTTAGAAAAACTCGTAAAGTCATTAAAACGTGCCGCATGATAGGCCATAATGTTCCCATTTTGACGCTATATAACTCAGTGACAACTAAAAGTACCACCACTTCAATCTTGCATGTCGAACACATACAACAAAACAAAATATGCAAAGAATAAGCTAATTTGACCTTTAACCTAAGGACGTAAAGATCAGTGTCAAAAATGCTCCCTTACTCTCGCGGTCTGATTCTGGATAATGCAAGTAATTACGGTATTGTGAAAACTGAGACCCTGTTTGGGTTTTCTCCTCCCAGTCATGATAAGTACGTGGATACAGCGTTCAATTCAACAGAGCCAATGGAATGGATTATAGCCAGCAGCAACTTCTCACCTCGGTCTTTGCAAGGTATGATTTCTTGTTTGTTTTTGATTGGTAGATTTCTACAGTTTGAATTATAAATCTCGTGACTATGTACATACTTATGGCTGTCACTGGGCCCTTTGGTACCAATCACAAAAGTATAGATAGATAGAATATACTCTTTTTTATGTACACGTTACAAATTACAGATATATCCAATTCACAATTTCTTTTAAATACGGGTCTAGAAAATTTACACTTACTTATCGTAAGATAGAGAGTTGAAGATTGGGCTATTTTTGTGTCTACTTTTGATTCAATTCTCAATTTTCTACAACTTAATGGGAAACCAAATTGTTAACAATGTGGATAAATGACATACAGTTAAAAACTATAGTACGATACCGTAATGTAAAAAGGATCTTATCGGCAAGTTAACTGAAAAAAATGTATTTGATCCATCATCAGTCAGAATTTAGAGTAGTCAAAAATTATTCCATCTTTATTTTTTCTTTATGAAAGAAAACATTGGATTCGTCATGTCGAAGTAAAATTTTTAAAAGCCATTAAGTTCTATCAGTATGATTTAGGATCTCCTGCTTTCCCTTTAGCATTCTAACTAACCTCAATATTCCCAATTTACTTTCAAAGGAAAAATTCTCATCATGAATTACCTCCAAAAGTTTCAGACGCAGAATCACGAGATCTAAAACCCTTACCAGAATCAAAACCAATGGCTAAGAAATCTCCTGAGAAGAGCAAAAAGAAGAAATCTAAAAAGAAACGGACAGGCAAAGGAAAAGGAAAAGGTAAAGGTCAGAAGTGCGTCTTCAAGGTCTTCAAAAAGAATAAGAATCAGGGGAACAAATATTCGAAAATGCAAAAGAAGTATATGATGCCAATGATTCTTGGTCTGCTGGCTGCTAAGAGTCTGTTGATTCCAATTGCTTTGAAAGCTGTGGCATTCCTGTCTGCTAAAGGTAAGAATTTTGAATTTGAAGATTTTTTTAAAACTTAATGCTTATGCGGGACTTATCTCATAACCATGACCCTGGAACGTAAAGGGCTAATGAAAAACACAGTGGATTTTTGTCAAGTCTGAAATTATGGGTGGGAGGCCTCATTTGTTGATTTTACCACGATAAAAAAAAAAGAAAACAATGATGAGGGAGCTACACGATAACTGACATAATGCTTGCACAAACTGGGCAGGTATAATCAAATCTGTGTGGTTCTATCGAATGTCTTGACCAATATAATGTCTACACATTAAAAGAGACAGTGTTTGGTTTGGCTATTTCTTATAAGAGTATTTGGCTGTTTCTTCTCACAGAAGTCAGGTACGAAACACTAGTCTCATCTAGTTTTTAAAAATATGACGTGTAAAAGTAACTCAGCCAGGTACATTTCTTTGTGTAATTTATTTCATCACCGTTGCTCGCAAAACTTTGAAGGAAAACATCATGAGGAAACCGGCATGTCCTATAACTAAAAATTCGCACACGTGACGTGTATGTAATGTGGATGTGTCACATGTGATATCATTGTCCATCTTGGGTGGATCTACCACACGAGATGGACATAGATAATTATGTTCGAATTTTTTGGCTCACTCCCTCTCACAGAGAGGAGGCCTGTGTTCCAGCAGTGGGAACATTATAAGGTGACGATGATGGGTTCAGCTGTATGTAAGTTGATGATGAGGCTCCCGATAAAAAAAATCGAATAATTCTACTAGTTAATTAAATTCAGAATAGAAAATAACGACTCCGCCTCTGAATGTTGAAATTTGAAATGTCGACGTATGTTAGTTCTAAAGTACAGGGTCTCTGTTTATCTGTGTTTTAGTTAGCAGCATCAAATTACTTTCAAGGTTTCTCTGCAGGACTGATGATGGGATTCTTCTCCACTGTTCTGGCTTCGGTGCTGAGCCTCAAAGGAATGTTCGACCACAACCACAGCTACCAGAACAGAAAAGATGACACCAAGACCCAGGTGGAAATCATCCAGGTGCCTTCAAAGAGCGAGGATCATGTGTACTACGATGAGCATTATAAAAGAAGAGGGGATTATGTGCCTGTGATGGTACAGTCAGCTCCAGAGAAAAATAACCATCTTTGGTAGTGACATTACAACCAAAGGGTGTTAGTTTTCTTTGATGCTTATCGTTCTTTGAAAATGTTTCTGATCATTCCTCACACAATCCATGTGAGGTAATTTATATCACAGCCGTTGAAATGATGATACAATGATAAGATAGATGAAATTCTAATGTAAATGAAAAGAGTAGTTCTTAGTTTAGTATATTTAGATGCTAAGGATCCACAAGTATCGCACGGGCGTAGGTATCCCCCTATGATCTGGGGTCAAAATCGGAACTAGAGTCTACGCCATCACACATGACCTTTTGACGCGGCGCTAGAGAGTTTTAAAATCAAATGCATGAAAAAATGTAGTAGCTCGAATTTTCCGCAAGTCATGTGGGGTGGCGCTCGCTCTAGTACCGCCTGTGTCGCCATTTCTTTTTTACAATACATGTTATAGAAAAACTGTTCCCGATGTCGTTCTTCTGTGTCAAGTCATTTGATCGGCAAAAAATGCTTGTCAGTATGTTTGTAAATATCAAGAGAATAATAAAATAAATCGCATTTAACAGTACCTACTTTAAAAGTAAACCAATGTAATAGTGAAACACTTCTGTAGTTGATAATTAATAGTTATATAACCAAAGAATTATTTTATGAAAAAATAAACTTAATGATTTAAATAATGTATGTAATTGCTTTTTATTTTAATTTCTGTACCAAAAATATACTATAACTTCAACGATTTGTGGAAGAAAAGGGAATTCAATCTAGCTCAGATAATTGTAATCATCACTCCTTGTATGGGGGAGTGCAGAAAACGAGCTAAAAACATGAAACTTTTATCAAAAACTTTTTTGTTTCTTTCGAACCATTAGATATCAAAAACATTAGGTAGTTACGTATCCTGAGATTTGCGGGCCTGTAGCTCGTTCAGCATGCGACAGAGTGCCCTGTCACTGCCGAAAACAATTTATTTAAACTTTATGTACAAGTTACCAAAAACGTGTGGTGCGGGGAACTTATGCATTGAGCATGATCTTCCAGTTTACCATATAACTTCAGTTAAAACGCTAACAACAAAATGGCTCTCGTCCTCAATCTAGCCTAAGAACAAGATAAAGCTTACGTTGGGGCGAACTCACTCAGAAATAACCGGAACTGCTACGCACCCAAAACTCTGACAGGGTGGTGGTTCGTCGCCAGCTGTCCCTTATAAAACCAGTCAACGCCCCAGTGGGATCGCTCAATATATATCGGCCTGTGATGCCGCTGCCCGGGGTGGATAGCTAGGGCGTAGATTCCATTCACTATAATAAAGATAGAACCCCATTATCGTTCCTATTTGTTCACAAGAAGTCGCTTTTCGGCCACTGGGTGATATTTTAATAATCCCACCTTGTAAACTATCTTTCATCGCACCAAAAGAGTATTTATTCCGACAAGACTGGCAGACAAACAAAAGCAGTACCAAATCTCAAACATGACAGAAGCAAATCTGACAACCAAAAATGCTTCACAATGGCAGGATGTGAAATCTAAAAGTTAAAAAATTCAATATCAAAACCGCAACAAAACCCAAAAATACACATGGAAAATAACCACAGAAAATTGCGGATAAGCTCGTGACCGATCAAAATCATGGGGAAAAGAAGAAGACGTATTTTCCCGAAAAAGAAGCGATCCGTATTCAGTAGACCACACCCGATCCGAAGAAAAATGGCGTTGCGACACAGAAAAGTGAAGGCGTTTCTCCACAAGCACAATCCGAGAATGTTTTTAACCAAAAACATGAGGAAAGTCGTCGGTAAGATTTACACTGTGTCGGACAAAGTAAGAGATAAAATAGCAGAGAGCACCATGGCGTTAGACAACCCTTTCAGCGCGCAGTTTTATGAAGACCGATGTTGTATCCAGTAGAAATAAAAAAGTGTGGTTCCAAAATGATTTCTGAATGGAAGAAAGAAAAGACTTGATGTCCATTTTACTGGTGTTACCATTACCTCAAGTTATTTTATTGTATTTATTTTTGTTCCTTTACTTACACAATGTGGACATTTTCTCAGTAACAAGGAAACTTCTAAGTAGTGTTATGACTAACTAAAACCTAGTGCTCAACTGTTAATTTTCACCTGCACAGTGTTAACACCAATTAGGTACTTTAAAATGTAACTTTTTCATAATAAATGTAAACTATATTAAAATATTTTACAGGACTATACTTTAGTTTCATTTCATTTCAACTTTTAGGACTTGAAAAAGCTCTTTAATTATGGGCCTGGTTTCGCACAGGTAGCATATATGTTAAACAGGGTAAATGTGGCTTTCTAATGGTGAAAAAAATTTTGAAACCGTCACAGTAATTTTGAGTTTGTTCGGTACAAACATACACACACACACACAAAAATGCAGTTCATTCCTCTTTATAATATTAGTGTAGATTACAAAACTGTAGGTACTGTTGTATTCGAATAACATGTAATGTATGAGGCAGGGGCATAGTTGTAGACGTACATAACTAGTGGACTATACTCCTATTGACCACATCATCGCTTCCCATGCGACGATAACAGTGATACAGTGATACAATGCGTCCTGTGTGTGAATCCAGGTTGCCCCCTCTCAGAGGGCTAAAGCCTGCCGGGGTCGCGGGACTTATACCATCACCGTGACCCTGGAACATGGCTATTGGCGCATATGGCACAACAGGGCTATTGAAGGACACCGTCGATTTTAGTCTGTACAAGTCTGACAGTCCCTCCCGCCCTGCCCGGGGTGAAAAAAAGTGTGAATCCAGGTTACAAATTATCTGTGTACCAAATCCGTTCAGTAGTTTGTCTTGTAAAAGAGAAATAAAACACCCATCTATCTATTCTCACAAACTAGATGTATGTGTTGAACTCAGGTGTATCTGTTGAAAAGAGTAGGGTAATGAGTACTAGTTGTATTGGACTCCTTAACAAATTGGGTGCAGAAAGCATATTTTATGGTAGATTGGATAGAATTAGGCCCGGTATCCACCAAATCGGAGAAAAGAGGAGAAGAGATGTGTTTGAATAACCAATCAGATGTCCACATCTCCACTCCGCTTAGCTTCAGTTGACATCTGATTGGTTATTCAAAGACATCTCCTCTCCTCTCCGCTTTGGTAGATACCGGGCCTTAGCGTAGGTTTTTGTCCAGCAATGGGATACAATAAGCTGATATAAAAAAAGTAAGTTTCAATCATCATTGGACAGTTAGGCCGTGTAAAAATAAATAATTCAAACCGTCACCTAGTTGACTTCCAACTTTCTCGATCCAGGGCTACAGATAAAATAAAAGTGTCTAAAAACCCTTCCCCCAACTAGGAATACCTCCTGGGGGAGCGCTTACAAACATTTAAATTCACATACATCCAGACCCGGAACAACTACTTGCAAATCATACAAATATTTATTCCGTGCGGGAATGGAACCCGCGACACAATCACTCAACTACTACGCAACACAAGCACCAACCGTGCTGTCGTCTAGTTGCTAGCTCCTAGGATGCTAGTTCTTCCTCAATATAACAGGTGGCGCTGAACAAAGTTTTATATACTTAGAAGATTATTTTGCGATGTGGAAAAGGTAATATTTGTGTTTGTAATCATTTTTTCAGTGAGTTTTGATATATTTTGTAACCGTCTCCAAATTCCCGTTTATTCTTGTACAAAATTCATCTAAATCGGTCCAGAGGTTTAGTTCATCCAAAGGTTGTCTGGACGATGTTGCTATAAGCATAAGGCAGTTTTTTTTTAATCGTTGTAATATCATCAAACGAGTCCTCCCACCCAGGGAGGGACGGGAGGGACTCTCAGACTTGTAGTGACTAAAATCCACGGTGATCCTTCAATAGCTCGTTCCAGGGTCACTGTCCCGCGACCCCGGTAGGCTTTGGCCCTGTAAGGGAGGCCCCGTCAAATACCTGACGGTTCTTTGCAGCGCGCGTGGAATACTACGCGCCGTCGACCCGGGTAAAGTCCATGATCGTACGGCGAGAGATCCATAACTCATCATCCGCATGCCCATGCCCACATTCTTCGCTACTTACATTGGAAAATAAATACGTACATTCGGTACCTACAATTCAATTTTCGAAAACAAATTCTGATACAAAAAAACCCGTCACGGTCAGGTAAAAGAGCAAATGATAGGTTTCCTTGAAGCATTTCAATTTTAACGACCACAACAGATGGCTTTAGAAAATGATGGGACAGTAAATGGAGCGTTACTTCTAAGTTGTGGTTTTCTGTGGTTGTTTTTACAGTTATTTATTTATTCTATTTAGAAATTGTGTCTTTTATAATATCCTTAGTAGAGTCTTAAGTATCTTAAAAAGATAAACTAATATATTCTGTTTTGTGTGTACATAAATTATTAAATAAATAATTATTTGTCTTGTGTCGTGGGTGCGTTTACAAACATACACTCGAACTCGGAACAACGTCTTATAGATCATAAAAAAATAATATTTGTTCCGTGCAGGAATCGAACCCGCGACACTTAGCTGGGGCAACGCGACGTGCCGTCAATTACAAGATCATCATTTTTTTTTTTTTACGTGGTAAAATCATCAAATGAGACCTCCCACCCCGGGCAGGGCGAGAGGTACTGTCAGACTTGTACTGACTAAAATCCACGGTGTTCTTCGATAGCCCTTTATGTTCCGGGGTCACGGTGATGGTATGAGTCCCGCGACCCCGGCAGGCTCTCAGCTCTTTGAGGCGCGCGTGGAACACGACGCGCCGTCGACATCTTCCTGCCCTAATCCCATTTTACTTGGGTCGTTGCAACACGTTTTTTTCTTCCTTTTTGCCTTATCAGTCGGCCTTAGACAAGCATACATCTTTTCACGGCCTTCCTCTTCCTCTCTATCCATCAACATTCATACTTATCACTCTCTTGGTCACGTAAGTATCATCCCTCCCCATCACAAAATATGTCCATAGCAAGACAATTCCCCTTTACTTTTTTCAGTAACAGGTGCCACTTTAAAATTCCCCTTCTAAAATATACTCATTCTTCACTTTATCCATTTTTGTCACTCCAGACGTACAATCATCTCAACATTGCCATCTACATGCAATGGATTTCATCCGTCATTTTTACAAGCTATTATAATATCAACTATAGAAAATCATCATGCTATAAATTACTGCAGTTAATTTAATTATCGGCCTCTCAAGTTTTACCTTATCATTGTCTAGGCCCGCACACATAGACTAACAATTACACCAGTTGACCAGTAAACTCATGGTGACTTTTTGACGCATACACTTTTTGTTTCCCTGTAACATGCGTCAAAAGTTCAATTATTATTAGAGTGCACTGAATATTGTGACAAATAGTTCCTAAGAACCGGCTAGTCTTCTCAGCATTCGACTGCATCCGTGACTATGGCATAATCAGCGCACTTTCATAAATATTATAATTTTCATACCATTCGACTGGGAAACAAAAAGTCTCCGCTACAAAAAGTCATCAGCAAGCCGGCTAAATAGTTAAATGACTTTCCTTATTTGAACATAACATCACTGCAAAGCCACCGTCCGGAAAGTTAGGCAAAGGTTTTTTTTAGGGTCCCACATTTCACAAGGGATAAGAGCTTGTACGCCGACTGAAATATTTTGGTACAAACTTTCAAGAACTTATTTTTCTATAGTGAAAATATTTTCTGATAACATTTAAGACCTATTGTATCATTCTAATGCGTGTGTTGTTCGGTGTATGTTACCCTCTTATGTAAGTCTTATACATTTAATTAGGAGCGAGCTTATTGCCACAAATCCATACTTTGAATTGCGTTCGTAAAATGCTGATAGAATGGTAGAAAGATTAAAAATATGATACTAATAAAATAACGTAATGAATAAAAATCATAAAATATCAAAGCACTTGCGTATAATTATATTATCATTGTTAGCGATACATTCGTCTACGTTATAATTGGTAACTACATTATCTATTCGTTCTAACAATAAATAAATAAATAACTTATTGCTACCTCTTAATTATATGTACATTTGCGCGAGCTTAAAAATAGCGTTGATTGTATAACAAAAATAAATACAGAAAAACATAGTCCATGTTTTGTACGAAAAACAGAAAATAAAAATGGAACAGTAAAATCTGCCAATCAACTATCGGTGGATTTTCTTTGTTTTCGACATCAGACTAGCAGGGTGGATTCCGGATGAACGCTTACTTAGACTGAATGGCAACTGCGAGTCGTCGACTTCATTTTTAACTTTTATTTCTACAACCGACTTCAAAAACTGTTCCTCCTTCTCCAACCTTCCCATCTCTCCCACAGTTCGTGTAATTTGAAATTCCGTTCCAAAAAAAGTACAACCCTGTTAGTAGAATTTTGGCGCGGAACCTCAATCGAATTTAGTTCGTCTGTCTGCGTTATACAGTCGATTCTTCCTTCCAGATTTTTGAAGTCAGTGTCCTTGGTCTTCTAGTATCCTCCTTTCTGTAATCCCATGACTGCTGCGAATAATGCAAAGAAGAAGCCTGCTAGACCAGTAGCTCCAATCAGTAGGACCAATCCTGCGATCATGACCGGTACTAGTGCGAAATACTTCATCTTGTAAGCCAGTAATAGCGGTAGCATGTACTTCTTCAGTTTCTTCGGCTTAAGCTTCTTCTTCTTATTCTTGTGTCGTAATTCTTCCTGCCCTTTGATGCTGCCGATGTCTTCTTCTTCATATTCTCCATCATCATCTTCGAATTCGTCCTCATCGTCGTCTTCACCCATTATGTCTGGAATAAGAGAGAAGGGTTTCTTTAATTTTGACAGTAAGGACTTATAATAAAAGTAAGGGTAATACATTTTCAGTGTAGTGACGCCAACACATCAACCTGCCTGGATCTATAACATTTTGCCAATATAACGTGAACCTTCTTGTTTTGTGATTATGTTGAAAATCTTTTACAGATTGTGGTAGCTTGATGTGCGGCATCTGTACATAAACTTGTAGAAAGAAATAATAATCCTATGAGACACAACTTTACTAAAATTCTTTTTTTTTAAACAGAATCTGCCGTTTGTGACGAAAAATGACTTTTAAGCATAGGCTCTCGTCGAGAGGTCCAGTTTACATAGACTGAGGACATGGTGCAAATTTGCCAAATTTGCCACCTTTATAATTATTCGTTCGGTGTGGTGGTATAAGGGGGAGGCTTATGTTCAGCAGAAGACGTCTTCCAGCTGATGGTGATGATTCCAGAAAAGAATGAAGAATTAATCTTCTGTAGATTGAGCAATTGCTAGAAAATGTTGTATGTTCGCGAAGATGACTATGAAGAGAATGAGAATACTAATATTCATAGAGTAACGTCCTATATTATGACTGGGTGGATTAACCTCTTCGTACACAAGTCTTCGCAAGTTTCTGTTACTATACGACTTTGGCATCAATTGCCATGTGCTTCTGTACAAACCTCTATGGATTTGTATTGCGATAGTAGCTTGGATAACAAAGATAGATTTTAATGTATTACATCCATACACATTCATGCTCTGTGTAGACTCAGGATTCATTTTTTTTTAAAGCTGTTCTCAATCTGAATCGGTAAAGAATGTACCAGATTTTAAGGTATCGGTGACTTGCGTCGTCTCGTGTACGAAGGAGTTAATTTTTTAAGCAGGGTGATATTGTGCTTACGGGGTTTTACGGTTTCTAATTTTCTGAGAAAGATACAGTGGTGATTCTATCATCCAGTCTCATTGCTTATCCAATAATTATCACCTGACAGACACAATGATTAAACAATAAAAGCATCTGCGTAGACTAACAACCTATTACGATTGCGTTACCGCGTATCTGATGAGATTACGTAGAACATGCGTGTCTTTGTCGTAAGCAGCATAATTGTTGGAATTTTAAACATGGCAGATTATAATTTAATTATTGTCTTTATCATTTTAAATCGTTGCACATTCTTGTTAGAAAAGTTTTACGGTATTGTTGATGGTAAGTGTTTGATTCTTGATAAGAAAATTGTGCATGCTAAAGCAAATATACGATTTTGAATGAATCAATCCCATTTCTTCTAATTTCAATATTTGACGTTCAAAAGTGCCCTTTGGCCCAACCAATAAATAGTTTTGACTATTCTTTTTTTTTATCAAGTCAAAGTCGATCAATTTTTTGCCGCAAGGGCCGATATTCCAGGTTTAATGGGTGACACATGTACGGTTAGTTCGGTGGATGAAAAAGTTTCTTCCGTGGCTTGGAAAGCTTAGCACGTAAAGCCGTTGGACCTTTTTTTGTATGTGGTAAAATTATCAAATGAGTCCTCCCACCCCGGGCAGGGCGGGAGGGACTGTCAGACTTGTACTGACTAAAATCCACGGTGTCCTTCAATAGCCCTTTATGTTCCGGGGTCACGGTGGTGGTATAAGTCCCGCAAACCCGGCAGGCTTTAAAGCCGTTTAACCTGAATGACAATTGTAGATTTCTACCTTATTTCTGGGTTGTACAGATTAGGTAAGCAGTAAAATACTGATATTCAGCTGCATCCCATTCGATTGGAAGCCGACCCCAACTTAGTTGAGAAAAGGTTTTGTTGACTCTCGTATTGTACGGATTAGTCGTATCCATTTATAAAAAAGTTTATTAGGATAGTACCTACTATGTGAAAAATAAGTCATAAGTTAATGCATTAAGTTCATGTGCCAGTGTACTTATGTGTTCAGATAATTAATTAACTTTATTCTTTATAGACTACTTCATTTAGTTTCGATTTCAATCTACCTAGTTATTTATCAAAATATAATTATTTATAGATGGATACAATAAAAGAGCATGACTAACAATCAACTAATAATGATTTGTCATTGTTTAATGATCCGATGAAGATCTTAATTTGAAATTAATCGGCTAATCTATCTATCAACCGTGTTGCTAAGCTCATAACTCGGAAACGACTGGACCGATTTGGATAATAATTTTTTTGTTGTTTTTGTAACCATCGGGACCGGGTCTTACACTCGTGCAAAGCCGGGATGGGCCGCTAGTAAAACATCAAATACTGGTCTTGAGATACGTATTTTTATTCGTACGTGACGATTATTTGATAAGCTTTAATGGCGTATGCTTCCAATTTAATGCTATAAGTCTTTTTTTACTAAATGTTAATTCTACCGGGGTTGTCGGAATAGCAATTGAAGGAACAGGTATGTTCCACTTCACACAAAGGTATAAAACAGTAGTCGCGTTTGCAGTGAATTCGTTATTTTTGCAGTAACTTTTGAATGGCCTGACATAAATATGTTGTGCTATATTAGGTATTAGCTGCTGCCAGCGGTTTCACCCGCTACAACTCGAAAATAATCCCACAGGAACATAAAATCGGGATAAAAACTATCCTATGTGTTAATTCAGGTTATAAACTATCTGTGTACCAAATTTCAGCCAAATCCGTTCAGTAGTTTTTGCGTGAAAGAGTAACAAACATCCATACATCCATACATACAAACTTTCACGTTTATAATATTAGTAGGATCCATACATACAAACTTTCACGTTTATAATATTAGTAGGATGTTACCATCAAACCTTTTTGGGAGTAAGGTGTTAATTTTGGATAAAAATAGGTCAATCAATTTAGTAGCACGTATCATTATTAATTTTATATTCACCATCATCTTTATCTTCCTGCTTCTACTTGGGGTCACAATAACGAGTTTTCTTTTCCTATTCTTATCTTTCAGACGCCACTCTTCCCACAATTTTTCCATCTGTTCTTTGGCTGTCCTCGTCCTTTAAATATCCATCAACATTCATACTCAGTGTAGACTCAGGCTACAAATTGTCTAAAAGCTGTTCTTAATCTGAATCGATAAAGAATATACCAGATTTCATTACAATTTTAAGTGTGGTTTTATTTTAAAACTAAGCTTTACTAACGGTCTAACTTCTTTCTATTTATGACGAAACCTACTGGTATACAGTCTACAGGGTCTCACTTTAGGTACATACCAGATTCTATTATAAAATATACTCTGGTTTTACATCAACGTATTTTTGGTTATGGTTTAGCTCCCTCCATTTACCTTTCCCCAAAATGCCAATAGAAAATTGTAGTCAGAATTCGCCAAAATCACTTCATTGAATAAAAAGTAAAAAGAAACTCATTATCGCATTTAACATTTATAATCCAGGATCAGACGAAAATCAAGTTTATATCTTAGCAATCAGAAATCAATATAACTTCGTCCCAACATCAAACACCTCCAGAAATTGATCCCTTTCTAACACTCCACTGCACTTACCGCCCTGCTCACCCAATAATATAGAAACGGTCGCAATCATACCACTATCATTACGAACCGTTACCGATTCACCGTCGACTGAATACTAACTCAAAAGCTTTTGAAACAGAAAATCTACTTGAAGAGAAAGAAGCTGGTTGGATTGAAAAAGTAAGTTTTTTTTAAACTATGTAAGATCTACGATTTTTTTAGAACAACTAAAACTAGGGCTGCGAGATTACCAAGGTTATGTGAATATTCAAAAAAGTTACAGCGGCCCTAGAACGCCCACGGCTATACAAGGAAGAGAACGGGTTATTATAGTCTTCAAACGGAAAATTCTCTAAGGACAATTTTCAACTTTACGACCTAATCATACGGTTAAAATCTTTAGGGATAGGCTGTGGTTTTGACGCTGCATGGCTGTGCTCTTAGAGAATAGCATTGTAGTGCGAGCCTGAGACTTCTTTCGGCTCGACCTTGAGCCGAAACTTCAAGAAAATAATTTATGTTAATTTATAAGGGTAATAATTTTTAGAAATAGTTGATGCTTCAGGAGAACATTCTCAATTAAACTTTCGATTCGAGAATTATTTTCGATTTTATTCGTTGAGAATAAAATAAATATGAACATGAAGTAATAATAAGGCATTCAAGATAACCCTAGATTTTTTATGATCCAGAAAACACCTTCCTTACGTCACCAGATAACTTAACAATAGCTGAGGAAAAGAAACGTAGTTTTTTAGGAGGCCGACTGTTTGTCGCTTACTATCTTAAACCACTATTCAATCAACTGCCTTTTGCATGTCAGAAACGTGTTTAATATATTTTCGCAGCTCTATTACAGACAGACCAAATAAAAGTAATGACTCCTGTAACACAGGCTTTGCCTAGCTCAGTAGTCAGGGTTATAACACACATTGTAATCATTGTATTTTAATGACAATTTTTTTTTAATGCTAACTTTACAAAATGATCCTTCTGCCCATACTTTCAACACGCCACAAATAACCAGCAATAACTCTCACTGAACTGAATTTCATCAATATTGTAACTAGCAATCGTTTCCGCTCGTTGACTACGTTATACGTAAATGTGTATTATAACTGTACACCGATACGTTACGTTAACGTTCGCGTTATCGTTTCGAGTTGATAGCGTTCCAAGAAAAGAAAAGTATTGACGTGGTAATGATGGTCATCATTTTTTGTTTTGGACGAGTTTCACCCTTGAAACTGAAAGCGATCATTTATGTCCGTTACATATCTTCTGAACAAATATAGTATACAGGGAAGATTTAGTTTTAAGTTTCTTTGTAATGGTTGTTGTTTTGTTTTCTACCTACAGTATTGTTCCTCCTTTACTTTTCAAATCCATCCAAAGGTTGTCTTGAAAAGATCGCTTTTAGCGATAAGACCGCCTATTGTGTCACCCTATTTATAAGATATTGATTGGATGTATCCTGTAATTTGTATGGTGTACATAATAAAGAGTATTCTATTCTATAAACGTAACAGTTTTTTTTCATCGGTATCTAAGTTACGTTTCTACTTGTACTACGTTTTCAGCAAGTACAATTATTTAAACCATAGGCATATAAGTAGATAATGGCAAGGCAAAGTTGAAAGCTTTTGGCAAAGTAATAGAATAGACAAGATGGGCAGAAGACATTGTTGTCATTGAAGTGTTAACTTGGATAAACCTTGAAATGTTGCCTCTGCCAAACAGTGGGACAGTGTAAACTGATAAAAAATCCTTGAAATTGGCATAAGAAATGAGAGACGTATGTTACAGTTGATGAATTCAGGCAATGGCTGATGATGTTGAAAAGATTCATAGAAGTTTTAGATGTCGATAATGATGATGATGACTAATTAGATGATAAAAGAAAATAAATAGAGCGTAAACATGATCTCGATTAGAGATGAGTGTAGTAACGGATTCTTGGTTAGAAGTAGGGATTCTTTTAATAAGTATGACTATAAAGGGCCAGTAATCATTTATATTTGAATGTTATACAAAAACGTAAAAAAATACTTTATTTCAGCATTATGGGAAATGAAAGAAGGCAGGAAGGGTAGGAAGATGAGGATGACATCATCTTACCCTCTATTTCCTTTCATAATGTTCACACGAAGATCCCTCCAAATTAAAACTATTGGTAAGTGGTACCTGTCTTACTGCATCTTGATAGAATTAAAACCAAAGCAAAATCGTTGATAAAAAAAAAGAATGTTTTGTAAGTATCAAAAGCGAGTTTGATTAAAAAAGACATGAGAGTATTCAAGATAAAAAAAAATCTTTTCTTCAGGAGTCACGCATCGATTCTCAGTTAAATTGCTTACCAATACTTCGAAAGAGTAAAAAAGTCGCATCAGTAACTTCCTAATGGTTGTAGGAACTAATTACCTATTTATACATTTCCTAACCAGAAATTAAGTTCCTCGATTTTTATTGACTTGAGTCTTCCTGTAAAAAATCGTTTGAATCAAAAAGTAGGTTAGGAAACGCTTCTGCTTCAGCCATAAGCTTATGATGTTCCGTCTGTTTAGTTGGGACACAGGCCTACTTTAAATCAGATGGATTTGACCTTGAACCACCAAGAGTACACCCAATATGAATTGGTGGATGTATACAAATTCATAGAGGAACCAGATCCTTAACCTACGAAAGGATGCAGGGATACTCTATTCCGCCAGTTGCTATAAAAATAGTAACCCACTACCATTGAGCTATTACTACTACGTACAGAGACGACACCACGCATCACCACTGTGTCCCATCCAGGATGAGAGCACGCGCCTAGGGCACGCCACAGAGCTGTCAAACAATTGAATGAACTCGTGCACGCGCCCTCATCCTGGATGGGTCATAGTGGTGATACGTGGTGTCGTCTCTATACTTAGTAATAATAGCTCAATGTCCACTACTTCCATTTTAACTTCCTCTAAATCGTAACATGTGCCTTCAATTATAGCGTTTACTAAATCCATTTATCAATATTCAACTAATTCATGTTACATGCCAAACAAATCATCATTATGTTCATATTTCAATAATTTCTAGAACATTAAAGAAACATCCATTATAACTCCTTCGTCCATTTGTTTGTCAACATGCAACGCAAGTTCAATGATACTAAATACATAATTTATCGTTGAAGTATTGCGTGATTCGATTAGTTGAATGTACACGATAAAATTCGATAGTTTCGTTCATAAATCTTTCGTTTTAACCTTTATTCGATAAATCGAATACCCAAGTATTCGTGAGAAGAATCGAATAAAAAAATATCGATACTAATGAGACTGAATGTGATGATTTGTGGGATGATAATTAAAATGGCGATGATGTGTATATTTGCATGCATGAATATTATGAATTTGACGATGAAATATGTAAGATACTAAAAGAGATTGAAAAGGGTAAAGGAAGACCCGAAGAGAGAACATTTACTAATGTGACACAATAATAGATAACAATGAAAGTTCTCGTTTAAACTAGCCTCAGTTTAATACATTTAAACGCTCGCCGTTAGATAAAAGATGAATATGATCATTGAAGTTACTTTGGAAGTCAGCACAGCATAACATTTTTTGGCAGTTGATAAATTAGAACAGTCCAGTTCACAAAACTAATTAGTTAGCCAAACTTTGATATCAATAAATTATCTTCAACTGTCCAGGCTTGTGACTTGATGAACCCCTCCAGGACATACAGCACCTAATTTAATACTGTAATGTTGTTAGGTTTTAAGTATAAGCAATGATATACTTACATGATAATGATCTCCGTGAGACACTAGGTTCTGAGAATCCCTCAGGCTTCTCAATGATTGGTTCCTCATCCAAAGACCTCTTCTCGTACTCTTCTCTCCTGATCAAGGGTATTGCTCTAACTTGGAACTGGCCATCATCTGTCAAATTACTTTTCTCTTTGGCAATTGGTATATAATTACCAGGGAAAAGCACATTGGTGTTGTTCTTAACATCTGCGTAATACATATTCCTTTCAACTTGGGGCTGTTCTGATCTTAGCGGGATAGCACGGGGTTTGAAGGCATATCGTTTGTAGGTGTAAGGAACTCTGGAATCCCGTGATTCGAAACTTGAAGGTTTGATTACTATTGAAGCACTAGTGACGTCTATCACAGAATCACTGTCCTTATGCCATAGTTTCTTCAAAGCGTCCTGGTACTCATTTGCCGAAACCAACGCCACACAACAGAGCACTAAAGTCTGGTAATACATATTGGTAGTTAATTATTGTCACTAATAACACAAACACGAGCACTTCACTTTCCTTAGACCGTCACCCTGAGTACCACCATTTTGCATCAAGCGGTCGCGCAAAACTGAATTACTGTCGCTGCAACGCGGTATATTTATACATGTGTAAGTATAAAGTTGCGTTTTTCCAGTCAGTTCACGGTCGGCCGGGCCTTCGGGCTTCCTTTGGTTACAATTCCGATATGAACGAAATGTGTTCGAAATGAAAAACTTGTCCGTTTTCGCGTCGCTTCTTCCGTTAATGGTGGACGACAGTTTCTCCAATTGATTGCGGGGCAATTTGTACTAGTTATCTTGTTACTAGTTGGCAGGAGATGCTCTGATATGTTGTGATGGTGAAAAGCTGTCATCTTGTCTGAGATTGAGATGTTGAGTGAACATCTTTATTAGTAATCATAGTTTCGTGTTCACTCTCTTCGTAGTTAGTAGGCAAATGTAACGGTTTATCGTTTTCTATTTTTTTCATACGAGCTGATATGATATTTGGAATCGAAAGTTTTTCATTCTGCATTATATCATCCACAGGTTTGAATCACCAAACATGACCATAAATAAAAACATTTAGATGTTATTGAAGCATCCAGTCAATGTGAATAGATTTGGCTAAAAATCCAGTATCGTGTTTTATAAATTAAGCTGTCACGAAGACGCACAGTAAGTTCCTACTCTTCGATATCTTCTAAGCAACTGACAGATGTTCAAGAACTATCTTTGCGGTCAAGAGTCTATCGGACCATAAAAGAAGGGTTCAAGAGCTGCAATTTTCAGTTCAATATTTTTTCCATTAACTGCCTCATTGATTGTTTGTAAGTGTGACCACTAAGATAAGAGACAAAAGTGGGCTTTTTTTTTTTAGTTTGTAAATTCATCAAATGAGTCCTCCCCTGGGTGGGGCGGAAGGGACTGTCATACTCTTACTGACTAAAATTCACCCGAGTTCCTTCGGATGCCCTTTACGACAAAAGTGGTACGATGAAAAATAGCTAGCCATTCAGTAAATTTTCCAAAAACCAATATAATATAATTTAATCTTTTGGTTAGCAATTACATCTACTATCCTCATCAGCGGTGCGGCCAATAGTTTACCAGATAAATATCGTTACACCTGTTTTTCTAAGATATCGGCACGGAACAAGTTTGTGACCTCATAAACATGGATTGAACTTTAAATTAAACTCCTAAGGACACCTAACACAAATCGTGACAAATGTAATCTAAGCATATAAATATGTATTATTTCAATGGACTAAACAACAAAGCAAAATTACAAGCTATAAAATGTTTTCCTATTTTATTTTCCACTTTGGATTCGCCAGAACCAATATCAATACGTCTTGCCTCTGGTAAACAAAGGCGTAAGTGTCTACTAGCGTTGTCAACATGGTTGTACTTTCAATATCTATCATTTCACTTGATGTGTACTCTGTATGGTTGACAACAAAGGCCAGGTGACATTTTTTTTGCGATTGCCCCTGACTAGGAATTTTTCCTATGTCGTGGGTGCGTTTACAAACATAAACTCACAAACACACACGCCCAGACCTGGAACAACTGCTTGTAGATCATACAAATATTTGCTCTGTTTGGAAATCGAACCCGCGACACGCAGCGCTGAGCGCAGCAGTCCGATCGCTCAGCCACTGCGCTAACCGTGCCGTGAAAATTCATTTATTTTAACGATTATTTATTTTATTGCCGGGATTGCGGGATTTTCTGTTTCATCATTGTGTTAACCTGGTAGAGAATATGAAGGGGGTCTGCCCTTCTTGGGTAGAGTGCCGCCCGTCGCCGCCATGTCTTAACGGAGGCGATAGAATGCGTTGACCTCTACCATCCGGCTCTGGTTCAGGCCATTACTTAACCAGGGTTCATATATAACTAAAGCCGTCTTCTACGAAAAATTCCAGCCAGCGAAAGAGGAATAATGAAGGACTTCCCCAGCTGCCGCGGGAGACGCTTAGAGCATTCGGCTACCATTGACGTGGAACTGCGAGTAATGGATAGCTCACCGTCTGATCAAGGACGGAGCGTACGGAGCGTAGTATTCCATATACCTTAAAGAGCAGCAAACTGCTAGGGGTCCTATAGAACCCAGCCACGTCCTACTAGGGTCACAAGACCGTCTTGTACGAGCACTGTCATGAAACACAAAATCATGATGAAAGTGGTGGGGGTGCATTTTTTGTTAAAAGTCAGATAGCGCTCGACTATGGTCAGAGTTTCCAGCATTTGCCTAACTTTTTTACAATTATATTGCGGTCCACTCCAGTCGAACCAGAGGCAGCTGGATATCAGTACTTTACATGGAGCGACTGCCTATCGGACCTCCACAATCCAGTGAATGGGTAACACGACAACCCATGGCAAGACTGGTTGTCAGACTTTAGAGCTTCTGACTAACAGTAATGACTCTAAAAGATCTTCAAATGATAGCCGGGACCAACGGCTTTACAGAGCTTCCAAAATTTGTTCATTTTAGTAGATCACATTAATTTCACTAAGATTTGTACATTCAAATTCACCTATTTTATTTGTTTATGTCGACCTTGAAAGCTTTTATGTCAACCCTACCGCACAATAAGTATCAGAAAATCATTACCCTCTTTTTTTCCAACAATCGGCTAAATCGTGTAGATAATGACGCATGCACTGTACAATTATATAAACGACTACTGTTACTGTTATCTCATGTTATTAAAACACCATGATAGTAATTAAAAACTGTTAACATTTCTTGTGGCACGCTAACGATATTACTAACGTGTCAATGAAAGTGATGGGGTAATATCAAAAACTGCTGAATCGATTTTGATGGGATTTTCTAAATATGATTGATGGGTTCGTCTTCGATCATTATGGGGCGTTAGCACTTTATGTAATTTATGGAAAAGTTGTTGGATCATCGGCGTGGATATTGTAAGTTATTTATAGTAAAGTAGAACTTTTTGTGGAATAACTGGTCTAGGAAAGTGTTACTGATTTTGCAGGATAGGCCCTGAAACGCAAAGGACAACTGAAAGAACAGAGTGAATGTTTAGTTGGTAAGAGTCCAACGAGGCTGTCAGGTTAAACTGTGATTGGGCAGGTCACGTAAGTCACATATGGGATGACCGATAGGCGAATCTCTACACAATGGGTTCCGGTGGATGAGTATGTCATCGAGGTAGGCTCAGAAAGCGATGGCGAGACGACCCTGACGCGCACCACGAGGGCTGATTCGAAGATGCACAGCCTAAAAGCTCTTGGAAGGTATTGGGGGAGGCCTTTGCCCAGCAGTGGGTAACAGAAAAAGCTTAATTTAAAATAAGTCTAACAGTTCTTTTCACACCACCCAGGATGGTAGAACTTAAAAAAAATAAAACTAAACTTATTTTTACTTCTTGTCAGTATAACCGTCTCGTATTAATTTTATTGCAAACTATTTCACAATGTATGGGCACCGATGATCCGAACTAATTATAACGAACTAATTTAATTGTTCGTGACTTACAGGAGTGATGTTATAATGATGATTGTGTGCTGATGGCTGCGCCAAACACCAATCGCGGATCAATCAATCCACTGAGCCTACCTCACTCTACTGCTGTACATAGGCCTCTCACAAGCTGCGCCACACCAACTTGTCCTCCACCTTCGCATTCAGTCTGATCACGCCACCTTTTTAAGGTCGTCGGTCCATCTAGATTGGGATCGTCCCATACTACGCTTGCCAGTCTTCTTCTTCGTGTCAAAACGAAGATGATAATGACCAAAACTCTGCCACATTTACAGCGTTGGTGGTGGCCAGGTTCCTTTGAGTGCAGGTGGAGTTACACAAAGTACAAGTGAGGAGGTAGGCCATCGTTTGTAATGACCACTTGCCGGTGCGTACCAGTAAGACTAGTGTGACCGATGGTCGACTAAACGAGTCCTGGAATGGAGACCACGTGGTGTCCACTCCAGGACACGTTTTTACGACCGGCCATCGGTCAGCGATCTGCAGGCTATATCGGTTACTCCGGTTCTTTTCTAGGTGACTTCATTCCTAATTTTATCTTTCAATGAAACCTCAAGTACACAACGTGTAATACCAAATGCGCAAAACCTCTCGTGGGGTTACTTAGCCCATACTTACTACTTACTTAAGATCCTATGACCCCTAGATGGGGCAGAGGGCGTCCACAGATGTCCTCCATCGCGATCTGTCTTGAGCTTCACGCTTCACCTCGCTCCACGTCAATCCAATGCTCGCCGCTTCCGCTAGCACGGTGCGTCGCCAAGTTTGACGGGGACGGCCACGCTTTCTTTTCCCTTGGGGATTCCAATCCAAAGCTTGTTTGGGTATGTGGTCAGGGTCCCTTCGGAGCGTGTGGCCAATCCATTTCCACTTGCGACGCTTGATCTGGTTGTCGATCGGGCTCTCGTTGCATTTCCCCAGCAGCTCTACGTTGGAGATGGTTTCGGGCCAGTAAATTCCGAGAATGCGGCGAAGACAGCGGTTGACGAAGACTTGTAATTGGCGTGAGATGTCCTTTGTAACCTTCCACGTTTCGCACCCGTAAAGCAGCACGTATTTTACATTGGACCTGAATATTTTAAGTTTAATTCTTCGGGTCAGTTTCCGTTTTACTTAGCCCATGTTACTGAACAATTTTTGTTCTAAGACTTTTGGAAATTCGCAAAAGTAAACGATTTTTCTTACAGAGCGATCAATTTCTCATTTTGCATGAAAAAACAATATTTTTTTGCGAATTTCCAAAAGTTGTACACGGTGTCAACTCTAGGACTCATCATTTCAGCCTATTGCAGTCCACTGCTGGACAAAGAATAAGTTTAGTGCTTGATGTAAATTCATGGTAAGGAACCTATTTGGGTCAATGATAGAAATTCTCTGGTAGTCTGGTAAATGAGTGCTCAAAACGGGTGTGTGGTTGGAAAAGTTGAAAGCAGAAAATCTGACTTATGAACTTTGTTTGGACTAGTTAGAAGATAAACATATTAAAAGTCCTGACCCCTCCGAGGTGAGCCCGAGGGAGGGGGGGGCAAAGAAGGTCCCGTTTTTTGGTTTTTTGCTTATATCTCGAAAACAATGCGTCGTATCAAATTTTGTTGTACTACATAATAAAACCTCATAAAATTTTCTACAACTTTGTTGTTCACACTTTTTATCTATCTCCAATATTTGCATAGCTGTGAGCTCCGAAAAATGACCAATCTTCAAAAATGTGTTAAATTATCTGTCTCGTTCTTTGTTTTCTTGTTTGTATCTTGAAAACGGTGCGTCGCATGAAATTCAGTTGTACTAGAGAATGAAACCTGATAAAATTCTCTACAATATGTCTTTCACATTTTTATCTATCTTCAATTGCCTAGCTATGAGACTCGAAAAAAGCGTTAATCGATTTTTTAAAAACTTCGGAAAATAAATGTCAAGGTTCAATATTTTCAAAAAAAGTGGTCGCAATTATAACAATAAAGACAATTAACAATGGGTGTTGACGCCTCAGGCTTTAATGACTTCTTGGAGCTGGTTTGGCAATCCATCCGTGATGTCTTGGATATCTGACTGAGGGATATTGTATCACTCCTCCACCGCAGCCGTCTTGTGCTCTTCCAGGGTCGTAGGGGCTGCTACTCTTGGTCAGAGACGTCTTTTTAGGTTGTCCCTAATGTGCTCAATCGGTTTATGATCGGAACTGCGTGCTAGCAATGGTAAAACTTGAATTCCGACTTCATTAAGGTACTGAGAGACTGATCTAGCGCTATGACAACTTGCATTGTCATGCATTAATCTGAAGGTGAAACCAACGAATGGTGCAAAAGGCATGGCATGGTCTTGAAGAACTTCCTACACGTATCTTTAGGCATTCACACTGCCTCTATCGAACACAACAAGATCGGTACGAGCCTCGTAAGAGATGCCTCCTCAAACCATTATGGACCCTTCCTGTTAACCCACTGTTTCTTTTATAACGCATGGAGCAAACCTTTCGTTTAGGCATCTGCAGACATACTGTTGTCCACTTGGACCTCTTGAGGCTATTCTGCTCTCATCTGAGACCATTATGTCCTTCCATTCATCCATTGTCCAGTCAGCATATTCTCGCGCAAAAGTAAGTCTAGCACTACCGTGTTATGGGAGCAGTTGTGGATCATGAGCTGAACGAAAAGCCTTCATACTCTTTTCTGACGGTCTTCTTCTAATCGTACTTTTACTCACACTGACATTTCTCACCTTAAAAAGACGGGTACGAGCTTCGATAGCAACCTAAATGCGATTTTTCAACACGTTGCTGACAACGAAACGGTCATCTCGAATCGATCATCTCGGGTTGAATTGCATCGATGTTGGCCTTAACCAGGCTTCCGGGTGTAGGAGCCAGTCTCCCGAAATCGTCTGATGGCATCCCGTACCGTGGTTCGAGGTACACCGAGCGTACCGGCGATGCGACGTTGGCTGTACCCGGCATCAGCTAAAACCACTGCCCTAGCTGCATCAGTTGCATCGAATGGCATTTTTTTAAGTCAAAAACAGGAAATGAACTCTACAAACTGAATTAAACAATAACACACTATGGCAGAAAAAAACAGCAAATGTTAACACGTTAACGCAACGGCAACAATGTCAAAAAACTACTAAATTCCAAAAACCCTTCGGTGACACAAATTAAGCAAACGAATAATGGGTATTAGTGTTTTTATTTATTGCCAAAGTATCCAATTGACATAAAATAAAACAGTAGTTAAGCAATAGTTAACAAAAACAAACAGGGTGATGAAAGATACAGATGGCGGTTAAATATGCCTGTAGTGTATTTTCCAAAATTCATCCTTTTTTCGAGTCTCATAGCTAGGCGATTGAAGATAGATAAAAAAAGTGAAAGACATATTGTAGAGAATTTTATCAGGTTTCATTCTCTAGTACAACTGAATTTCATGCGACGCACCGTTTTCAAGATACAAACAAGAAAACAAAGAACGAGACAGATAATTTAACACATTTTTGAAGATTGGTCATTTTTCGGAGCTCACAGCTATGCAAATATTGGAGATAGATAAAAAGTGTGAACAACAAAGTTGTAGAAAATTTTATGAGGTTTTATTATGTAGTACAACAAAATTTGATACGACGCATTGTTTTCGAGATATAAGCAAAAAAACAAAAAACGGGACCTTCTTTGCCCCCCCCTCCCTCGGGCTCACATCGGAGGGGTCAGGACTTTTAACATGTTTATCTTCTAACTAGTCCAAACAAAGTTCATAAGTCAGATTTTCTGCTTTCAACTTTTCCAACCAGAATCATTCATTGCCCAGGCTATGGGTCAATAGTGTTGCCATTCGCTTTAGCTGATATCCAATGGAGCATTGAAAATTATCACCGATTAAATACAAATTGAAGAATATAATTACAGGAAATACTTAAAGCAGCAAGTTTAAATTTGTTTCAAAGTTTGTGTTATAATTTGGCACGTGATGGAATAATTTTTAGCAAGGCTTGGACCAACCCGCACTGGGCCCGCGTGGTTATGGCTCACTCATCTCATGGAGGGGAGGCCTGTGTCCCAACAGTGGGAACATTTATAGGCCGATGATGAAGGCTGTAATGTGCATGCGATTCGGATTTGTGACCTTTATTCATTACCGTCATCTTCAGCCGAAAGAGTTCCACTACAGAAATAAGGCATCCCCTTTGACATCCACGCCAAATGACGATTTGCCACCTATATGCATTATTTTCCGGTGACTCTCACGATGTCGTCGGAGGCCTGCCAAAGCTGCGTCTTCCAGGCTGTGGTTGCCACCCGAGTTCTATTTTTCCCCATCCGTTTTTGATACTCTCAAACTTTTTTTAAGGTATACACGCCTAATTGGAGGGCCAAAGCCTGCCGGGGTCGCTGGACTAACGAGCTACCGTGACCCCACAACGTAAAGGGCTATTGAAAGACACCGTGGATTTTAGTCAGTACAAGTCTGACAGTCCCTCCTGCAGGTTAATTCATTCTCCGGGACACGTCGAGCTTCAATGTTGTCTCGGTGCTTTTCTGGTGGTTGCCACTATTGATTCTGGCTCTCAGGAATTACAGTGGTTTGGGAAGAATGTGGTGGGTTTGTCCCAAAAAAAAGTCCCTCCTGCTTTGCCCTCTGGATGGGTGACTCATTTGATTATTAACCACGCTAAAAAAAATCTACACCCGTGACAAGATCGGCATCAATCAATTAAACTTCTACTAAACCAAATTTTCATATATAGATGAATGTTCGGTAATCACGAACCGCTCCGCACTGCTGCTGCACATAATCATTTGGCTTGGTAATTACCTAATTATGCCGACCGGCTTTTTTCTTTCACAGTACTGCCAAATTGATTGATGTGACTACCCGAATGAGCACGGGCTCGCGTGGTGGATTATGGCCCACTCCCTCTCACAAGAGAGGAGGCCTGTGTCCCAGCAGTGGGAACGTTATAGGCTGATGATGATGATGATGACCCGAATGAATGATTTTTGCCGAGAAAGAAGTGTCTTCAACTTCGGTTCGATTATGTGTTTTGACAAATATTCCTTATAACTGGGCCACACTAATGACATTTTCATTTTCGTAATAATAATCTTTAAATCATCATCTGCCTAGCCTTTTCCCAACTATATTGGGGTCGGCTTCCAGTCGAACCAGATGCAGCTGGATATTAGTATTTTACATGGAGCGACTGCCTGTCGGACCTCCACAACCCAGTAACTGGGTAATACCATACCCCATGTTAAGACTGGTAATAATAATCTTTAAATATTCGCAGAAAATATCCATTAATGCGATAAATATTATCGATGGTCCCGTGAGTATGGCCTACTGAAACAAACTTTCTGCGTGGAGTGGTGTGAACAAATATCTTTTATCGATATTATTTTCAACACACCTCTTTACATCTAAAATTCGACAATGCATATCCGTACCCAAACGCAAGTGTAAATTATTCGCTACAATTACGGAACTACACAATTAAAACCAAATATCTACAACTTCATTAAAAGTACACGATTATTGCATACCTTACATACTCAGTATTTGAATATTATGTACATTTCCGTGACTTCTCGAATACCACGTCCCCTGCGAGCATGCTCGACCGCACATTCATTAGTCAAATAATAATCGAGTTATGAAAATCTTCCTTTTTACTTTTTGTTACACACCTCCGTCCATAAACGCTCATCGAGCCGAATGACAGACAAAACACAAAGGGCAGACTTTAGCATTTACATTGTTCATTAGGAATAGTAAGGATACCATTACAGGCACTTATCCAGTAATTAAAAAAAAAAAATTATATTATTTATTCGGGCAAACTTATATAAAAATTAACATTTTTATTCTGCTAAACTGTAGTTTGTCAGCAGATTTATAGAAAAATAAGATAGCCTTTGTTGTTATTTTTTTTACTGATCGCTTAAGAGGATCCTGAGCACCACCGGGAAGGTTTTCGTCAAGAATCTGCGTTCATTTTTCCAAGCAATCCGTTCAACCTGATTCCGAGTCCAAAGTTATATTCACTATGCGCGGGTCGCCGCGACGCCGACGGCTCAACGACGTGGCCGGGGGCCGGGACTAACAAGTAACCGTGCGACGAACGTAAAGGGCTATTGAAGACACTGGGATTTAGTTAGTAGAAGTATCTCAATCTCCCTCGTGCCCTGCCCTGAGTGGGACAACTCGGTTGATGATTTAAAAAAAGTGTCCATTTTCTCATCAAGCAGAAAAATAGCAAAAGCAGTTTGAAATAAAACGCGAAATTTTCCATCAAATTCCTCTGGCGTTTTCCAACGCAAGTACGACACGAAACTATGCTAACATCGTACTATCGTGCGTAAAACGTAAAATTTATTCGTGCAAAACGCACGCCTGCTTAGGACGGAAGTCGATTGACTTCCATACTTATTTGCTAATTACTCGACGTGTTAGTATGGATTTAGGAAAGCGAACGTGAGTTTGTATTCTGGAATATAAGGGCGGGAAATTGTGACGGGCACGTATGTTAGTAGATATTTTGGTAGATTGCTTTCTACGATATAACTAACTGTGTTCGCCCCAGTTATTTGGCTTTGTCCTGGATTTTGTCCCGCCATGACTGGATAATGAAAGAAAAAACTGCCTAAGAACATCTCATTCTTACACTAAATCAGAATGTCACAATCGGTCAATACCTCATCTACCTACGTAATACCTACCGCGAATAGTTTTTTTTTAAATATAATTTGAAAATTTATTTCGCCAGAGTACAGCACGACCCGAAGATGTTTATTTTTTATTTTTTTTCTATAAACAAAATGTTCAAGACGATAGAATTTATTTTTGCTGATATTTTGTCTGTTCTTCCGTAGAAGAAATCCATTTCTACGGTGTTACGTAACGTACGCGTGCCTTTAATCAAATCATTACTAAAAATTTTATGAAAATCGTAGGCATAACTACAAGGGCTTTGGTTTTGTGTTAACAAACATCGTTTTGATTGCTTTACGAAATAAGAGTCAGCATTTGAAAAATAATAAATTCAAATCCGTTTAGTAGTTCCTTCACGTTTTGGCAAAACTTTATTCTAGGATATTTTTATATTACCTATAATATATTACATTTATAATATTATTGTAAATGGATTTGGAATTATAAAATAATAATGTCCGTCCACAATAACCTCCCGTACGTTTTCAAAGTATCGTGTATCATGAATCGTATTATTAGTTTAGCAGTCAAAAAATGTAATAGATATAATAAATCCTTTCAGAAGTCATATTGTCGTTGCATTTTTTTACGGTTTCGCGGATTTATAAGTGGTATAATAATTATAAGCTTACCTTATATAGAATAAAAAGGTACTGGGTACTGGTACTAAAAGGTATTGGGGCCTTCTCTCTGTAAAAGGGAGCCGCCCGCACCCATTATGGGATTTTCATTACTTTTTCTTGTTATTCTCTTCCTTTATTATTATTTTTTTCTTATTTGTATATTTTCAAATACTTTTACAAAAAATTTATTAAAGAACTTTTAAAATATAAAAAAAATAATCATCAGTCCACCAGCATCGGGAGCAGGGGGCACTTTTCATTATTAATTTGCACCTGCCGGGACAAATCTTTAGTTTCATATTTAATTAACGTAATGATAGCTAACTTAATATGGACAGACATTTTTTTTTTTACGTGGTAAAATCATCAGATGAGGCCTCCCACCCCGGGCGGGGCGGGAGAGACTGTCAGACTTGTACTGATTAAAATCCACGGTGTCCTTCAATAGCCCTTTATGTTCCGGGGTCACGGTGATGGTACAAGTCCCGGAAATATGTACAGACATAGAAGTAACATCCAATTTGAAGAAGCAGAACAGCCTTACTACAAAAACTTAAACAACTGTTGACCACTTGTCTAAAAAAGTGTGATTGCAAAACGGACCTTATTTCAACGTTATAATCTGACATTTTTTTAGACAATACGGTATTTTACTGCATAAATAAATTGAAAATCTATTTAGTCCGTCATTATTAATATTTAAAAATAATGGACACGTATTTTTTATTTTTTCAAATCAATGAATATTGACAAAAATAAAACGGTTCCAAATTCGGGAGTGGGGGCTTGTGACGCCATTGAGCTTGTAAAATTGTACCGACTGAGTGACGTTTTGTGATTTTTAGAAGCGTTGTATCTTCGTCAATTTTGTTTTACGTGACAAAAAAAAAACACGGGTCTAATATTTTTTAATATAATTCGGACTAATACATTTTTTTGAGTAAAATACTGTATTGTTCAACAGGCGTTTAAATATGTTTTATGGTACGACGGTATAAGTTTACGATCTAAATAAAAGTAATATACAAAGAAAAACGAAGAAAATCTTTGCTTGCCATTGGTGGACCTACAGTTGGCGCGTTTGACAATGTTTACTAGAACTGAAAGTTTCTGTTAAGTTCATACCAATTTCAAGAGATGGCGCTATTTCCAAGTTCGTTACCGGTGCTGAGAATTACTTGCAGGGAGAAATAAAATAATATACAACGTGTAACGTTAAAAGCGCAAAACCTCTCGTGAGGTAACTCAGCCAATGCTACTGAACAATGTAAAAATATAAAACTTTAGGAAATTCGCGAAAATAAAATTAGTTTTTCATACTGATGGGTTCGATCACTTTCTCATTTTGTATGAAAAATCGTTTTTTTTTTTTGCGAATTTCGAAAAGTTTTATAACAAACATTGTTCAGTAACATGTGCTGAGTTACCCCACGAGAGGTTTTGCGCTTTTAACGTTACACGTTGTATAAACATAAAAATATCCCTAACTTTTTATAAAAATAATCTAAATTAAGAAGCATCTGTCAAGTTCAACCTGTGGAGGGGTGAGCAATTGACCATACATTAAATGTCTAGTTTCTCTTTGGTTTGGCCATTGATCTCGGCTGTAAAAAGTTTGACCGTTGTTGCAGTGGTCTTTCGCCCGAAAATTTCCCAGTACTTTAATTGCAGTGAGTCTGAAACTCTATATAGAATAATGGATAGTACCTACTTAATTCATCAAAAAGACTAGAAGTGAAAGACTCAGCACACAATAAGACTTACTGCTATAAAAATTAAGGCATAGCACAATCAACGTATTTTGTTCTCACTGCTGGGAAAATATTCCCCCCACCTTACGGTTGACGTGCGGGTTGTTGCAGATTTTTCGAATTTTTGGTTCTAGGACATGCCGTCCGCCTCACAATGTTTTTATGCGCCGTTTTGACAGCAGTGAATTGGTAAAAAAATAAGTGCCTGCCTGGGTTCTAACGTGCGACCTGCAACTCACAAGTCGAAGCTGATATAGTGCAGGCCACCACTGCTCTCATTAAATAACAGCACATTGTTAAAAAAAGTCACTAGTAGCTAATTCTCGTGGCTACCATGTTCACACGTTATTCATTAATCATAGCCCTTTCAGGCATGAAGTTGAAGGCTTTTCAGTTAGCGGCAATGCGGGTTTTTACCAACTTGTATTCTAGAAGTACATTAGTACAGTCCGGGTTAGGATGTTGGGTTGGCAGAAAGCACCTATGTTCGTTACTGGGGATAACCAATTAATGAAGCGCACTGTACCTTATATCAGAGCTCGGAAAACGGTTTATTTTTCGAAACGTTTTCGTCTTAATTGCCTAAAAACTTATTTTTTTCGCACACAGCCAGAAGGCTTCGCGGCAGACCTGGTAGAAGATGGCGGGACGAGCTTGATAAAACCAATGACCAGTGGTCCACTTTGGCCCTGGAGCGTGAAAACTGGAGATAATGGGGGGAGGTCTTTGCCCAGCAGTGGGATGATATAGGCTAACAGTAACAGTTTCGGTTACTACTATAAGGGTTCCTTGTTAACTACGGAACCCGAAAAATTATTAAGAACTCTCTGTGTACATAAATTACCTTTTTTTAGCGTATCATCCAATGTGTCTTCCCGCCTTGGGTAGAGCAGTGGGGATGGTCGGACTCGTACTGACTAAAATCCACGGTGTTTCCCAATTGCCCTTTACGTTTCAGGGTCACAAGGTTAACTATTTGGACAGTTCCTTGAAAGCACCTACGGCGTGCATTACAGAGGTAACCGAGGGAGATTTTTGGCACGATTGAAGCCAAGCACTGGCAATATTTAGGTTACTATTAAGTTGACTAGTTTCCATTTTATGGGTTATTAGAATCATCAAGTAAGGCAATCAAAATGAGTCTCGCAATGGATGAGGAGGCTAACATTGTCAGATTATTTCAGGATTTGTAGGTATTTTTATTAGAGGGGGATAAATCAATGCATTTCATTTTTTTTTAAATTGTTTATTTACCTGTATAAAAGTTTACATGAACATTTACCAAAGATTGTCATGTATCACGACGTCACCAAAAATATGTATTTTATTTAAATAAGATAAATTAATTAATGAGTATTCAGGCACAAATAAATTAGCAATAAATTAAAGCAAAAATAAATAAATTAAATAAACAGTCGTAGCTTACAAACTAAACATAAATAAATCTTTTAATAAAAAGTACCAAACATCGTTTTTGAAACGATTATTTTTATTTATACAAAAAGCACCTCTTTATAGCCTATTTAATAAATAAAGTACGATTATTAATTGTAGTTAGTAAAATGACATTTGTTCACTATAGAAATGTACTAAATCTCATAGTATCAGTGACAGTTGCACTTGTCATTTTACTGACTACAATTAATAATCGTACTATAGAAAATAAATTATTAAAAATACATTTTAAAAACGAAACACATGTTCTGAAAAGGTGGGCTTACAAAAAATATTACAATATTTTTTTGTAACTAGCACAAAATACAATCTATAAAAAAGAACACGTGTTCCGTAAATAAATTCGTTCGTAGAATGTTTAAAAAAATAGAATAACCTAGAAAATTCTGTCTAGTATTTGGACTTGGGTTTCGATAGACGTTGATGATTAGTGTTGAGTAGATACAACAACAGACAAATCTAAAATCGGTTTCATAGCGAAGTGATTCCTCGCCTTAAAAGATTTGGTAAAAAAAATGCGGAAAAATTTTAGATCGGACTTTTATACTGACAGGAATTTTGGGCAGGAATTTTTACTGTATCCTGGTCATCATCATCATCTCAGGTATAGGACGTCCACTGCTGAACATAGGCATAGGTATCATGGTCACATACACACAAAAATCCAGACCTTGAACGACTCGTAGTCCATACAACAATTTGTTTCATGCGGGAATCCAACCGACGTCTCCAAGCACAGCATAACTATATCGATTCAACCATCACACCTAGTTTGACCCCAGTTTATAAAAGTTTCCTAAAATCCCTATCATTTATTTTACGATCAAAATGCAGAACACTTACAATAAACCTAATTTATTGAAAGCTTTCGTGTCACGATACCTCGTGTGACTTGCTGGTATCAACCACGAAGTAAGTTCGTGGTATCGGTATCAACCGTTAATATTTTAGTATCTTTCATGCATTTGACGAATAGAGTCAATTAAAGTTGAAATCAAGGCTTTGAATTTGAAATGAGTTTATAGTGAATTGAGTTATTTTTAGAAAGTAAGAGTTAGGGCATGTTCTAAAGGTGATAACAACTATAAAAGAAAGTCTAAAATGTATTGAAAATGACAACTATAATTGAAAATAAGTGAGAATAGAAAGGTTAGGACAAACCGGCGCTGACTAAAGTGATCCCAGAGCTTTTTTTTTAATAACTTTGCGCAAAAACGAGGCCTAAGACGGAATTAGCTTAACCAAAAGCAACTTGTACTCCTGCGCACTGACGGAACACTGTAAAACTTATTTTATGTATGATTCTAACAGGATGGTGAGCTGGATAGCCTGCCAAGTCAAGCCAAGTTACTACAGCCTGTGGAGCCATTACCCGTCTTGGATCGTTAGGAGGTTAATCCCACATCGTACTACCTAAACTGAAATATCTATCAGTGTCCAATGTTTAGCCATTCCGTATTCTAGCACTAATTGACCAAATCTTCAAATTTTTGGAATACCAACTGCTTCGAAACCGATCGTCATTTGTCTAACCTTTCTGGAACCCATCATCAGGTTGTTGTAAGTTCGCCACAAAAATAATTCCCCAAAAAAAGTATACATAAATTAGCCAAAGGTTTTCGTTTTTATTTTATTATTGTAAATTCGCCCCATGTCATTAGCAGATTAATTTACAAAAAAAAAAATCCAGCACAAAACTATCGAAAACGAGGATACAATGTGTGATCTCAACAGAAAGTACTAAGAGAACAGGATCAGGTGTCTTCTTCGAACTTACAACAACCCCATTCTGGCACTCGTCATCAACCGTCTATAAAGTCCTATTCCCTCTTATACGCGGAGTAAGGGAGATCATCATAGGCGCGCCTGTCCCAGCCCCCACTGCTGCCCCCAGAAGACCAGCCATGGCTCTCATGTCCACCACCACCGCCGCCGCCGCCACTCTTCGCTGACATCAACTTCTTGAGCAGCATGATGCCGGAGAGCAGGAGGGCGATCTGGAATTGAAATTGGATTTTGTTTAGACTTTTTTAAGATTCAATTTGGGTTGGATTCTGGTTGAGAGGTTGCACAAAGGGTACTTTTTTCAATTAAAAGACAAAGTTGGGTATTAGTGAGAGTCTGGTAGTCCGTTCCGCTGCAGGTCTGCGGAGTAGTCATTTGACTGCTACCTCAAAAACGAAAACAAAATGTTGAGGAAATATTTTTACTGTGAAACAGAATAGAATATAAGTATTGCAGTTTAATTGCTATGAATAATTCAAAGGTCCCATTCCTTGGCAGTAATGACAAAGATTTAAATAATACTATGTGAGACACTGATTGAACTTTGTTAACCCACAATGTTTTTTTTTCCTACAATGCTCTATATTGCCGCATGAAGCCTGCAGTTACGTAATGCAATTATGACTGGCCAGCAACAACAACAAACATAAGCACCAATGCACTTATCGTGCTAAAAGCCGACCTAAGGGGGAGGAGTAAGACCCCTTTGCAGTGCATAAATAACTCAATAATCTATGCCCCCGGCCGACTTACAACAGCACTTATATGGGTTAGTTCAACCCTCATTTAATATGCACAATGTACATAGAACTTTCTAGAAGACGTTGTTGCTAACGAAAGGGTTGCATTCATAAATTATAAGACTGTTTTGTTGAAGTTGTTGGTTTTGTAGTATTTCAGTAAGTTGAACTAGTAAATCCGGGTCGCGGAACATATTCCATCACCGTGACCCCGGAACATAAAGGGCTATTGAAGGACACGGTGGATTTTAGTCAGTACAAGTTTGACAGTCCCTTCCGCCCTGCACGGAGTGGGAGGACGCATTTGATGACATTACCACGCAAAAAAAAAATTGAACTAGTATGTGAAAAATAGACAGCATATAATGTTCCCTAGGAAACAGGCTGATGAGGCAACAGTAGTGGAACTGTCTTAAAAGGATCCTGTATCTCTGATTTTGAGACAGTAAGAGTGATGAGTATGAATGCGATGGATGGAGAGGAAGAGGAAGGCCAAAGAAAAGATGGATGGATTTTCTAAGGAATGATATGAAAGAAAAAACATAACCCTCCTTTTGGCGCAGTCGGGTAAAAAGGAATAAATGATACTGTGACGTTATAGGGGAGAATGCGGGAATAAAAAGTGATTGCGCCGACCCCAAGTAAAATGGGATAAGGTTAGAAAGATAATTATGATGATGATGAAGGGCCTGACTGTCTCTTTCGCTTCACTTGGGTAGAGTAGACTAAATCTCGTTTAGTGTAAGCAAATAAGGATTTGAGTCCAAAGTTGAACTTAAAGTTACAAGCATAGTTTTGCTTCTAAATCTATATGATCTAAGTATGATCAAGATTGTAAGCAACTTTAACTAAGCACTAAAGCGATTAGCAGTAATAAATTGTTAGCACTAAGTAATTTTCATTGTAATGTTGCATGCCTGTTGTGCACGCAAAGAGATAACAGTAGGCACAGATCCATCTTTCTAGACTGGTATGTCCATATATGGTAGTTTTAAGACTAAACTAACTGGTCGAATAATTATTTGACTTGAACCAAGAAAACTTTTTTAGTTTTTATACAAATCTCAGTGGGTCCAATTGACTAATAAAAAAAGATTCCTACGAATTGAGAACCTCCTACTTTTTTTGAAGTCGGGTAAACATTTATATTGGTCGATTAGAGCCACGGATTTTGCCTGAGTGTGATCATTGTACTACATAGCCTTTATTTAGACTACTATTAACATTGTATTTATATAAGAAATATTTTTTTTATACTGGTGAAATCATCAAATGATTCCTCCCACCCAGGGCAGGGTGGAAGGGACTGTCAGACTCGTATTGATTAAAATCCACGGTGTCCTTCAATTTAAATCTTTACGTTCCGGGGTCACGGTAATTTGTGAGTCCCGCGACCCCGGCAACAAGCAACTTAGATGAAGAGAATTCCAAGAAACATTAATGTCGAATTAAGAACTTTTTTATCTTCGACAGTTTAAAGTAAAAACAAATAGTTAAAAAAAAACCATAGTTGTGAATAGTAAATGTAGGTTAGCGATTAAAAAAAAACTATGAATCATTATCACACTGCACGCATGCCAGTTATTTATTTACTGATAAGGTTACATAGTACGGGAGTAAATGTTAGAACTATATGAAGTTTTATCTTATCGTATGTAAATAAAATTCTGGCGTTCGTAAACTCGCTGTGAATAATTATGTTTTTTTAAGTGTGTGTAGAAACCGTACGGCATATAATTATACAAAGTCCTTTCCTATGGAAATGACTGAGCAAGATTTCAATGTTACATGGTAATCGAAGGGGTAACCAACTACGGAACCCTTCATTGTGCGTGATCTAACACGCTCTTGACCAGTGTTACCAGTGGTAGTAGTAATACCAGTTATTTTTTAAATGAATCAATCGTCAAAAATCCAAAACGGTTACTGCGATGTCTTGCCAGTACTAGCGTTGGCGACCAGTAGGATGACACTGGGCCAACTGCTTAGTGCTTATCTTATACGATACGATACGATGTCCGTAACATGACCATCACAAACATTTTGCTGTTGAGATTACAAAGGTAACAGATAAAATACTCTAACAAATTTGATCTATTATGGCACATTTGATAAGATTATAAACCTATCACAATAAAGGTATTTGATACACTAGAGCAGTGGTTGCCCAGTGTAATTGCCCACACCTAATAGTTTCCAATGGGTCCTGTTGGATTCGAGTCGGCTGTATTATTTTGTGTGATTTATTGCTTTTAAATCGGTGCAGAAAAAGATCGTAAGGAATCGGTATGTTCTAGAAGGTCTAGAATCAAAGAATCACAAGTTAGTCCGACAAGGTAATTCTATTGGCAGACGCCAGCACATCAATCTACCTTAATCTAAGTAAATTGTGTCCCAAAAAAAGTTAAGGTGCATGTTTGAATGGAGAAAAAATACAGATTGATCTGTTGCCATTGACTAGGTACCATTTTAAACACTGGTATATTACAAAGAAAAGCATGAGGAATGCCCAAACAAAGATAAGGCCTAAAATGAAGCGATTTACCAATACAGAACCCCTAGAAACCATTTATGAATGCAGATTGCTTATCATGAGGAAAAGTATACGGATACAATTTTGTAGAGTACAGGAAATAAATTATCTAATTCATTATTAGATAATTCATTGATAACCGGACAACATAATTACTATCTATAAAATTACTTAACATCTGTTGATAACGTTTCTACTATAATCTAATATAGGTACTCTAATTTTTCAAAAAGGAAAACATTTTTTTTTTGTTTTTTTTTTTTATGATTATAATAAAAAAAACTACTATACTTAAATATTTCATTCACATGCAATTTTAAAGCCACTTTATGAGCGAATAACCGAGAATGGTCCGTGGATGGGTGACCATCTATCATGGCGAAATTCTTTCGTGCCTCAGAAAACACGTAGAGCTGTTGGTCTTAGTGTCATCGAATAGGTAACTTTTAGGTAAAAGCACCAATGTCTGACAACTAGTCTTACCAAGAGGTATAGTATTACCCAGTTACTGGGTTGTGGAGATCAGAGAGGTCGGAGATCAGAGGAGTCGCTTTATTTAAATGACTGATATTCAGCTGCGCAGCTATTTAACTGGCGGACAACTTTAAAATAGTGAGAGACTAGGTAGATGACGGGTCTATTCTACCTTAACCACCTGGGTGATATAACCCGGGTGAACAAATTAGAAAGAACAAAATAGTCCTCATTTCATCTCAGAAGAATTTCACTCAGGTGAAATAAGTGTACATTAAGCCGAGTCTTTTGTTCACCGCAGAATGATGATGATCAGCGAATAGCTGACTTCTCGGCTATACCATCTACTTGACAAATTTCTACAGAAAAAAAATGTGTCTCTCATAATATTTATCATTCTGGCTCAGTTCGAGTCAAGGTTTACAAACGTATTGGCTGTCGTCGAAGCGTGTTGAATGTTTATACAACAGTGTGAACGTCCATTGTTATCTTAGCTAAGAATTGTGGGAACAATATTGTTAATGTAATCTATGTTAATCTTACTAATATATGCCAAAATGTGTATGTTTGCTTTATGTTCCATTTTAGCACCGTAACGGCTGAATGGATTTTGATAAAGTCACAGAGATTTTATGGGAGCCTAGATAGGGAGATATGATCGAAGCCGTGGCTAACTTGTTTCTAATACTAGGTGCCTATCTAGAACATACTTTTGTATGTGAAAATATGGATAGGTGGATGGATAGATGGGCGGATCACATCTTGGACCCGAATAATATTAGAATGAACTTAGCCTTAGTTTAACTGTAGTGCAGTAGAGGGTCATCCATAACAGTACCGTACGATTAATTTTATTCGTGGGTGTGATCACAATGACGTTTATTTGACGATTATTGCCTATGTTCCACCAGCTTGGTTCTCCTAGATGTACCACGGGAAATTATTTTTGCCCGTTAGTCCTCTCCAGGAAGATGCAACTTATTTCTAACAAATATGGTATATTTTCGGCTAAGCTTTAGCTAAGTCCAAGTTCGCTCTAAAATGACTAAGCCCCTTCATACTGATGATGATGATGTCTGGCCTGTTGGTCTAGTAGTTAATGACCCTGACTGCTATGCCAGGGGTCGTGGGTTCGATTCCCACCCAGGACAAATGTTTGTGTGATGAGCATGATCATTTGTTCTGTGTCCGGATGTAATTTATCTATAATATGTATTTATTTAGAAATATATAAGTATGTTTATCACTTGTCTAGTACCCATAACACAAGCTCTGCTTAGCTTGGGACTAGATGTTGTTGTGTGATAGTTGTGGAATATTATTATTATACCCAAGTCTCCGATACTTGTCTTTATGACTTTGGTATCCAGGTATCGCAATAGTAATCCACAGGGATTCGTACACAGGCACGCTTCAATACCAAAGTCATAAGGTAAAGTAAAGTCATAAGTCATCGGAGTCTTACGTCGCGTTGTGTACGAAGGGGCTTTAATCTCATGAGTCATGCAAGACACGCATATTGTACCAATACCGTCAAGGTTTTACAATCGTTTTTGCTACTATTCGTTTGAGCGCAGTCTGTTCATTGTTTGGGTAGAAATAATAAAATTACCTTCCAATAAACCGATACGGATAAATTATGGATTGGTTATGGGCAATGGGCATTGACAGAGATTTCAGTTCAACGTGTATTGATTGTCCATTGCTCAAAGTTGCGTCTTCTAATTGTCAATATTGGGGGTCTAAAATGGCCACTAAATTACAACCTTTTTCTTTTGTTTTTATTTGAATCTATTGCCCCGCACTAGCAATTTTATTGTTTCTGTATCGTGGGTGCGTTTACAAATATTTAAACGCACATACAAAAACATTTAAACTCATAACAACTACTTGTATGTCATTTTTATGCAAATATTAGTTTCCGTGTGGGGCTTCGAACCCGTGACACGCAGAGCAATCGTCTATCACTCAGCCAACTGCTTCAGTCGTGCGGTCAAATTTTATTAATTTGAATTGCGATAAAATAATTCTTTGATTCTGGTATTAACTCTACTGATGGAGGAATATAATAGAATATTCAATTTATGGATTTAACCGCAATTCATAGTTTAATTCTGTGAAGTGGCTAGTTGAAGGCCCAGCCTCTTGCACCAACGGCAACTAGCTTAGCTATATCCAAATGTGGATCATTTAGGCTTATCTTTTCGTGTTCACAACGATAAAACTAGTTTTCCAGGGCCGTTAAAAATGCACATAAAATTACATAACAGGTTCAACCGAAAAATTTAAACGTTTTTTGAACAAGTGACATAAGTAACAAAAAACATCAACCTAGACTTTGCCAAATACGTTGGAGTAATCCAGTCTAACCCAGTGTAGCAAAAGACGAGCATTAAACATGGAGCGACTGCCTATCTGACCACCAAAACCCAGTTGGTAGAAAACCACTTTTTTTGGGTGGTAATTTCATCAAAAGTGTCCTCCCGCCCTATGTAGAGCGGAAGAGACCGTCAGATCCTTACTGACTAAAAGTCTACACTACCCTCTTTACATTCATAGCTTTCCCCCTTTGCATTCAAAGGCCGCGGTTTCCTATAAAGACGATCCTGCAGCCAACAAAACTACGTCTAACAACAAACATCTAATAAAAAGAAAATCATGACCAACCACAAATCTAACTGAAGCCATAAAAAAGTCGATTAAAATCACGCAACACAAATAAATAAAAATAAACAAATAAAAAAGACATTTACCACGTGTTCCTGGCAGAAAAATAAACAGTGGAAAAAACTACTATCATTTTAAATAAATCTCAAACGGCTTAAATAAATACAAGCCGCACGAGATTTACTTGAAACGACAGTAGCGATATTTTGTTGGCGACTTCCAGACTTCAAAAATTTGCGACTTCCGATGTTTTTGGCGGCGACTTCGACTTTGTGAATGTAAGCGGGTGTTTTGTGCCGCTGCAGTGAGATGACTGCCGGTCGTTGCCGGGTGTTGCTAGGGTTGGAAATTGATTTTCCTTGAATGGGAAGTTACTAATATTATAAAGGAGTAAAGGAGGTTTGTTGAAGAGTTTGTACAATGCCTTTGATACGGTTAATTAAATATAATTCTCATTCCTTTTTTCGAAATAGAGATAGCATTTCAAACGTAATGTCTAAGAAGAAAATTGCTATTTCATGTTATGTTTTACAAATACTTATGATCATATTTTATCGGACTGTTTAATCATGTTTTTATTCGTATTAGTTAGCTTGAACAAAACACAAATCTACTTTCTTAAAACTAGAATAATGACTACTACACTATCACGAGCAGAATTAAACAAAAAAACATTATTGCCTCCTGATTAAAAGATACCCGCTTCATGTATTGATTTTCCCTATTTCCCAGCAACACTTCAATAGCCTAGCAACACTGATTTATATTAAAATGCGCACGACCGAAGTAGATTGAACTAGAATGGAACAACGAAGGCCAGTGACGTATGCCTTCAGAACTTATTAAATTCCTTCATACAACATTGTTTAAACCATTGTGTACCTTATTTGGTTACTGATAAGATTCAAAAAGTCAATAGCGAGTATTTTCTTCACGTGGTTTTCGAGGCATGGGATTTTGAACTCGATGTAAATAAAGTTAAGATCGAAAATGTATTGAAGAGTTTCAGATGGCGTTAACGATAAAACACTTGTGTGAGCATTAAATGTTTGCTTTTTAAACTGTATTGTAATTTATTTTAATTGTGTTTTAGATTATTTCGATAAAATTTAACTGAGAATAGTTTACGGTTAAATAATATGGGTAAGTAAATGGAGCCATTAAATAAATGCCTAGTTGACTGATTTGGTGTTATTTATACTAATACACTAAAAGGGTAAAGTATGTTTGTTTGTTTATAGGAAGTAATCTCAGGAACTACTGAACCGATTTTGAAAATTCTTTCAACTGTAGAAATCTACATTATGCTTGAGTCTCAGAAGAGTAGGCAGAGGTGTACCTTTAGAGAGATATATTCACCAATTATGTTAAGAGTCTCTGTAAAGACTTTAACAAAACAATACTAGCCAGGACTCTTGTATCGTGCACCGTGGCCCTGCAACGCAAAGGCAAAGGGCAATCGAAGATACAGGATAACTTTAACCAGTATGGAGTCTGACAGTCCCTTCCTCTCTCTCATTTGAACATTTTACGATTACCAAAAAAATCGGCTTTGCCAGCTTATCGCATCAACATCCCGAACCAAGGCACAGTTTGTACTGCTAATGAGAAATTCTTGGAAGAAACAATAACAATAATTTTACTGACTTGAAAATCAAACTTAGGACCTCATATACTTTACTAACGGACCTATGTCTCATTACATGTTTCATGCCAATAAACTGTTTTACTTTACGAACTTTTCAGCAAAATAAAAAAATAAGTCAGGCATCGAATCGGCGACATCTCGCTCCGATACCGCGCTTTGAATACTAAGTTACGATGTATGACGTAACTGCACGTTAGGTTATCCACGGTTACGTCTAACTGTGGGAGAACGGCGGTCAACCACCTTTGCATGTCGCATTTGTAATGTTGTGGGCAAACTGAAATTCATGTTTTCATGATTTTGTGAAATTTTGTATGTTAGAGAATACGTAAAAAATTTATTGTTGTTTATTAACGTTGTAAAAAAATATTTTCATACGTAACTAAATATGTTAAAGGTATTTTAATTTATATACAAGCTGTTTTCAACGGCTTCTCTCACGTGTAAAATGAAAATAATCCTATGGGAACGGCATACCGATACCGGGATAAAAAATATCCCACGTATTTATTCAGGTGATAATCGGTGACCAATGTTCATCGACTCCATATTTTCTTTCTGTGAAAGGGTAACAGACATCAATCCTTCCTTTTTTAGTATAATTACCAAACCAGTTTCAATTTAAGCGTAAAAAATATCAGAACGCTAAAGCCAAAAAAAACTTCATAGAGATACAAACCATTATTGCATGGTTGGCGCAGTGGCTGGGCAGAGTGTCGCGGATTCGATACCCGCACAGAACCAAATTAATTAATATCTGTATGTATGACCTACAAGTAGCTGTTCCAGATCAAGATCTACGTGTCTTTCTATGTTACGTTGTTTCTATGTTTGTAAAAGCACCCACGACACAAGAGCAATTTCTGAGAGATAAAAAACTATTATTCTTCCTGTTTTATCAATTTATCAACATGGATGCCGCAATTCAAATAATGAGTACGGGAAATCATGACCTACATAGCTCCCCATCAACTGATTCCCTGTCAGTTCCCACCTGAGTTCCTCGTCAACAACGAAGGTATTTATCATTATAACGGACACATTTTTTTTTATTCAGGGAAGTATCGCACTTTATTCACGAGGTTATGAGTAGATAAATAAGTAAATAGTATCTTTTTCAGTGCATTTTTGTTTCAACGCGCTCTTCGATAACTACTGGTTCGAATTGATAAATTATTTTTGTATTGGATAATCTATTTATTGAGAAAGGCTATAAGCTATACAACATCACAATACGACCAATGGAAGCCAAGCAGCGGGTGTGACTCCACAAGGAATCGCAAGTAAAACATACGCATTACGTTATACCATAGGGGCTCGGCTGTCAAATGATCATAATCTCGACAATGATTATGGCCAATTAAGAACCTATGGAACTCAACAAAAGAAAATTGTTCTGTCAGAAAAGTCTAAATTGTAGGATTATTATCTAGATTTTTTTTCTTTCAAACACATTAATGCCTTTTAATATCGAGGTAAAATCACCAAATGACTCCTCCTGCCGTAACTGGCTAAATCGACGGTGATCTTTCAATAACCCTTTACGATTCAGGGTCACAGTTCCCTGATAAGACAGTCCCCGCGTCTGCAGCAGACGTACGAGTATTAACGCTTACTATGTACTGAATCGGAAGGACGCAGGTTCAAGGCCTGTCAAATCCAAAAACAAAAACCGATCCCCTGTCAAATATTTTTACTTTTTAATTCCTTTCAGATCCCCTGTCATTTATCATTCCGTTCTGATCCCCTATATTTTTTTTAATGAACATAAGTACAGTCAAATAGACACGTGCACAATCATGTAGACACGTACCGTACGTACAGAGAGGTGTGTGTGTCATGATAACCTCCGGCAGGTCACCTATCCAGTCCCTACAAGTTCCCACAAGGGTACCTCCTCAACTTACAGCATAATGACTTATCATCATACATCTGCTTTCACTGACCCGACCTGCACATCGTGAGTTCAAACTCAAGACTTTGAATAGACTTTCTACTCTAAGTGATTTACTTGATCGCTTGAATTTCTTTAGTATGAATTTAATTAATGTTTCTCATACATTTTTTTTGCATTTGATAGCTTAATTACGTATCAATTTCCGGAGTTTCATGCTTTCTTTTATATTTAGCTAGCTTGGTAGTCCTATTAATGTTTTAAGTTCAAGTTTGAGACCACCAGTAAAAAAATCAGAGTTGTCTATATAGTCATAATGATCGGACCAAAGTGTACGCCGAACAGCATTTCGTGTCTTAATTTTTCGAAATGACTGAACTACATAATTTCAATTTCAAAATACAAAGGTCTAAAAAAGTTATTAATAAAAATTGTCATTTCATTACAATTGATTCCATCTTTCCAAAAATAAGCATTTGAATGTTTGAATGAAATGCTCTTCAGTATACACGCTCTTAACTAAAAGGTAACAAAACAAAACGATAACTCAAATCATCTACACACACTTCCTACAATTATTTACAACTCAATAAGGCCACAATAATTACCAAGATCATTAATAAATCTCAATGAGCACTAGAATCCAAGTTATTGCCCTGAGAATGCCCTAATCGCATAGAAAGCTAACTGCTTAGTTGCCTAGGTATTCCGGTATGAATGCACAAGGATGTAGTATCAAATGGAGTGCTAATGTGTTGGGAAAATGATGCGACCGACATTTATGGGCGGTATGGTATAATTATGTTGTCAACGACTCTTAGTCATCGATGTTAATGGATTAGATGTCGAACTGAGTGATTGATAGGTCATGGATTGTTTTTTTTCTTCATGTAATCTTTGCACTTCGTCATTATTATTTGTTCGCCCGTCGTCACATTACTATTATAGCTACTCAGGAAGTCAGGACTATTTTCACTCCAATTTACATATGTGTTGGGACTTATTAGTTTTCATTAAATACCTGGTAACGTAAGTACCTAATTTAAAACTGAACAAAATACACTTTTTGTGTACAAATCACCACTACCTATAAAACTCCGATTCCTATTAGCTACACAAAACTTTTACTCCCTTAGAATTCCATTCTCTAGTTACTCTATGGTCGTAACCTAGACAGAAAATGTTCGAGGTTAAAATAGTTGTAGCTGGAATATCTTAAACTTGATGGCTTCGTGATATCATGTTAATAATTTAGTGAATTTTAGTTAGTAGAGAAACAGCAGAAATTATGCTTACTTGGATGTTGACTGCTAAGAAAAGTTATGTACTCGTATTATAAAACCAAAATTGATAAACAAACAATGTTTATATCACGGCGTGAGAATTATGATTAAATAAGGTTTTACTTGTTTTAGTTTCAGTGCTAATATTTCTGATTCAATCATTATCAGTCTGAGCTAATTGATATTCAATATTGTGTATTCCTAAGTGATCGATGAACAACTCTGCTTATATTTTTCTTGGGTTATAAAAACCGGACCTGTCTCTAAATTGGCTAGCAAACGCTGCTAAAATGATGTTCAATTAAGTTATTCATTATTACAATAAATTATATTTGAGGCGTCAAACAACACCAAAAGTTAAATGTTGGACCACTTCCATTCTCGTCTTATGAATTTTACATTTAAACCAAGCAAAAACATTCTATAACGGTCTTAACAAATTGTGCTAACTAACTAAGAGCATGAAATTTTATTATGCTACAATTACCATAAAACAAGGATTTTGAAACGAAAATAGAAACATTGCAAGCGAGTCACGCATTCAGAAACATAGCATTGCATGTAATTAAAAGTTATATACCAAGTTTACACACTTAGAGATGTCAAAATATTTTGTATGAAATGAAAATATAAGGTATTTTTTTTATTCCATGAAGGTGACAAACAGCCACACGGTCCACCTGGTGGTGCACGGCCACCGTTGGCTATGGACATCTGCAACACTAGAGATATTGCTTGCACGTTGCCGACCTTGCAACTTTTTAAGGGTATGAAGAAAGTAGGAAGAACCGTTTTTTGGACAGCTAAAGGGACAATGGTGCTGGTGCTAGGTGCAATGTGTTTGCAAAGGTCTTCCAGCTGCAGGCACTAGGCACTCACCTTTCAAGAAGAACTGGCTGTACAGAAATAAACGATTGTCGACAAGACTCTTAATTGTGAAAATAAAAAACAGAATTTACTGGTCACCATCATGTAAAAAGACTGTGACGACTATCAAAACTCTGTAAACAACCGGGACCAACGACTTTAGTTGTTCGCCAAGCCATGGAAAAAACTCGCCACGATAGATGGTCAACCATCCACAAACCAATCTAGGCAAGCGAGGCTTAACTTGAAAGATCAATCTATGCAGCTGCTATGAATCAGAATCTTTGTAAAGGTAAAAGCGAAAAAATCAGACATGAAAGGTACTTAAACACAATTTTAGATAATTCTCTCCAAACGATATACAAAACTCTTCATAGAGCGAAAGATTTTATCTTAAATACTTGAAACAACGACCAAAGATCAACAAAGCATAAAAGTGCCAACTGAGTGAGTCTGCGATGATGATGATGATGATAATAACACAGGATGGCATTAGACGTGACATTTGTACTGTAATTACTTTCTTCAAATGATCTTTGATATGGCACGTTTTGGACGAGGTGAAGAAATCTTTAGGTGAAAATGGGACACCAATTTGAAATTCTCACGAGTCTGAGACACAGCGAGAGCAACGATAAAATAGTCGACAAAGTTTCATAATTTTTAAAAGTGATAAACGATAACACTGATTCAAATGTTTGGTACTGAGAATTTAAGAAAATTCTACGTAGAGTCAATTAAAAACTAGCTAGATGAAAAAATATAACCACTCAACAAGTAAAGTTAGAATAAAATTAACCGATGGTAAAACACAGGTTGACGCCACGGTTGGTGCAGTGGCTGAGCGATTGGATTGCGGCGCTATATGCCGCGAGTTTGATTCCTGCACGGAGCAAATATTTGTATGATATAGACAACATTTGACAAGTTTACTCACAAAACGTTTATCGTTTCAATTACAACTAAAAACGATTAAGTCCTATCCTATGTGTGGATGGATGTTTGTTACTCTTTCACGCAAAAACCACTGAACGGATTTGGCTGAAACTTGGTACACAGATAGTTTATAACCTGGATTAGCACATATAATAGATTTTTATCCCGATTTTATATTCGCGTGGCATAATTTTTGAGTTGTAGCGGGTGAAGCCGCTGGCAACAGCTAGTAACCAATAAAATAGCATTAAACAATAACATGGCATCAAAAGACCCAGCTTTGATAACTGAATGTCCAACAGACAATAATAAACTAGCAAACGAAAGCTCAAACAGTAACAGAAAACCATGTCAAACAATACTTCCATGAGTAATCATCGAGATTTCCTCTGATGATCGCGGCGACATCGATCGTCCTCAATGACGCTGGCATTGATTCGCGGCACAGTTTACATCATACAAGAAACGACAATCATGTGAACTTAATCGATGCGGTATTTTCTTGTGGAGCAGATGTGTTAGTAGTAGTTTATGTGGATGGGATTGTAAGAACGAACGATGTTCGTAGAAGGTCAAGAAGTAATGCAATGGAAAAGCATGTTTATGAATGAAAAGTTAATGATAATAATGAAATCACTAACACTGCTTACGATTATCAGAGTAAATAATGTTAATAGCAAAGGATATGACAACAATTAGAGTGGTGGTTTTGAAGTAGAAAAGCATGTCAATGAATGGTAGGTCAAGTATTATAGTTTGTAGTATGAAGAAGATGGTGGTTGAAGTAACTTAAATGCAATGAGACATAAATTGGAAGAAAAGGTCACATTGGATAAATTAGAGTGATGTTTTTTTAGAAATTGGATAGCATGTCAAGGAATGAAAGGTTAATGATGGTTGGGTATGATGAAGATGGTGATTGAAAGTGCCTAAATGTAATGAGAAATGATCTGTGTGAAAAGGTCACATTCTGTTATATAATTATACCTATCTGCGATAATGGTGATGAAATGTGTTTGAATGAAAAGAGCTATAAAATAATTTATGTATATCTTGTTCAAATTCTTTGTAAACATAAAAGCTTTAAAGCAATTGCCACATTGTCTACGTTTAATAAGATAAAGCAACACAAAAACATTTTGCAACAGTTAAGCAAGATGTTAGACCATTTGGTGATACGTCCGCAAAATCAAAGGCAGAAAAACAAAACCGAAGTAGAAGGTAATTATGGACGAAAATAATAATAAATGATTAAAACTGAATTGCAGGCAATAACGGAAGCTAAGCTGACTGGTAAACGGAACATAAAACGTAAATATTATATGCCACTTAATTGCGTACAAAATATATGAAGTAAATAAACTCTAGATCGTGACATCGATGTACTGGAAATATTTCAAAATGGAGTTCCTTTCTAACTATCGAGGAATTTTCTTAGTACTGACTGAAGCACAAGTCATGAATGCATGCATTTGAAATTAATTTATTTGAACTGGAGGCAATAAAGTGTGCAAAGACTTGTTTACTGATGAATTTTGAGGCTAATTGTTTTATGCAAAAGCGTTTAAGAACGGTAATTTTGCAAGCATAGTAAAAAAATAGGCTAAAAAAATATCATCTTGGCGTTGCAGAAAAAATGGTGAAGTTTAAATTATCATTGTTTTCGGGACATATTAGGATGTTAGTTTGCAATATTGGACGACCCAACTCATGATTTGTTTAATAAAACTTCAAACAAAATCTAAAATCATCAACCGCGTATGATATTTTCTATGACAACTGGGTCTCACAGTTGACATACCTGCCTGCTTCCAATACAGTCTTCTCCATCTCTATTATCCTAAAACTTCGTATCTTTAAAAGTTGGGCTGAAAAAGATTATACCATACTGGAACGTCTAATCTTATCTTCGTAAAAATGCAGAGCCGTAAATATTCTCTTTTCATTTTCATTGTTATTTTTTTAATTTTGTTTACATTTTTCTTGTTTTCAATGTCAACGTTTTACGTGCAGTGTGCTTCTTTCTTTCTTTCATTTTGTCTTTAATTTTTAGAATGAATGCAATTATACAGTTTTTGTTCTTCTTTTCATAGAGTCCTTTGGTTTCATAATTTCTTTTATCACAGTTTTATATCGACAAAAATTTCGCACTTTTTTGCCAACATTACGGGACCGCTAACTTGCCGACCACAAATAACCAGTAAGCTATAAGTGTAAGTAAGCGCCTGTGGCTACAATGAAGTATCATTCTCTATTTGTGTCACAAGGTCTTTGCCGCGGGATCTGACTTTAGTTTCATATACTAGTCTTGAATGTTATTACTGAGAAATGTATCTGGAATATCCAGATGCATTTGTTGGAGAGTGGGTGAAAGTATGTTATAGTAAATGAAGTCACGAAGCAAAGGTAGAGGTAGTAGAAGCTTTAGACTCAGAAAGAAGGGTAAAACGATTGATGTCGCAAATCAGTAGGAAATATTCAACACTAGCAGCCTTGTTCAACTCATTCCCAAATATAGACATAAAATATTTCAAATTGAACTAAATGAAAAACAAATCACTGACTTATCATCTGAAATAAATAATTGCAGAATCAATAACGCAATGTTGTTGAAGATGATAAAAGTTTTTCACAAGAACAAAATAAAAGATTCAAAAATAAAATAAGCAGCAATCATCATTAGCTAAGAATTTCAAATTCAAGTAAAATATAACAGACAAAGAACATTAAAAGTATAACTAGAACGAGGGAAAATATTTCATTGAAGAGACTTTAACTCATTCAAAAGAATTTATCAATAGAAGCTTAAACATGGAATTAAAATACTTTCTTTTGAACTGATGTAATCTTTTCTCAGGGGAATGATTCAAACTCGGTACAGTTATACGTTAAAAGCTATGAATTTAAAATTTTAGAAAATAATCGTGATGCTGTACTTTTTCTACAATTAGGTGTAAAACTGTATGTTTAATTCAAGAATCTCTTAAAATTACTTGAAGATCAGCATCAAAAATCCAATCGCTTTTAAAACGCTCTCATTCAGACTACCACCACTACAAATTGATTGCGAGATTGCTCCTTATGAACATCATCAAATGTTTTGTCATCATCGTCGGCTTTAGCATTTTTATTCTTATTTTTATATGTTTGCGAAAACCCCACTCACTATTCAAATCTCACTTACTAATTGAGCGAATTATAGACGGAAAAGAAGAAAACGACAATTCTATTGATGGGGTTGATTTTCAAGGGCGTAAACTAAATCCTCATTCACAAATGAATGCAGGTCAAAACATAATAACGAACAGCCTATTCTCACATTACAATCATACATCACATCAGTCCCACGGCACTAAACGACAATAGGGTGGGAAAAAGAAACGATTATTTCTAATTACCTGTTTTCTCTACTTGTATTGATGCTGCAAAAAAGATTGGTGATAGGCAAATAGGAAGTGAAGAAGTGCATATTGAGAATATTGAAAGTTAAGATTCTTTGTCATGTGTCAATTATCTCTAGAGCTTGTTAATTACGCTGTTGGATTGGCAGTAGATTTATTAGTAATCGACGAGGGGAAATTGTGAGTCTACAAAATGATTGATTTTACTTTTTCTCTTCCCACTTTAAAGAGGATATGGATCTACGGTTTGGTTGCTTGATACAAAATTTGAGAAAAATGAAACGTGAGTGTACTGCAAGGACTACACCTAAGTGCTGTTGTTCTTAAGAAAAAATCTTAAGTGTTATTTATATCTGCCTGACCACATAATCTTTTTAGATTGAGGTTTGAAATAAGCGGCAAACCAAATTAATTTAATATTCATACAAAGATTTATTTTAATACTGCTCTTAAATTCTAAGAAATTAGTGCCCTTTTCATATGTATGAATACATTGGTCAGTAAAAATGACTTTCAATTTTAAACAAAAGCACCAATAAATTAATTTATAATTTTACTTCCCATGCAAGAAAGCGTAGCCACTACTATAATTACTAAATCACTACCATTGAAGTAATTTACGCCATTTCTTATGTTAATAAAAGTTATGAATATTTCAGAAGACGTGCCTACTGCAAAATAATGGGCTGTACTGATTTAATTATCCATATGTGCTTAATTATTAACAAACTTTCTCCTACATGTGATGCATACGTAATATTTTATAATTACTTGTCATTATCAGAAGACAATGTCTATTTAAATAGTGCATGTGTATCTAGGATCGACAATTATGCGATGTATCTGTGAGTGTATGAAGTAAGATTTATCATTAATTAATATGAGAATTCAAGATGTATACGCTTATGGAGTAGTTACGTACATTATCATAAATGCAGATCTCTATGCGGTACAGATCGAAGATAGAAGTCCAATGTACTTTGGAGTTTTTGCTGCAGTTGAATTCTTTATTGAGATTATTGTTATCATTAAATTGTAGTGGTAAACAGATGAATTTGTTAAAAGTAAAAAAGGTACACACCTTTTCGTTGGTCAATATAAATTTTAGGATGATGCGATAGCAAAAAATTATTCAGGTTTTATTACCGTATTCAACGTCATATTTTATAACTGTCACATTCATCATTTTTGTCTCTTTAGCAAGTTTTATCAAATTACTTGAAATTTGTTTAGCCAAGTTAACACCATGGCATCAGTATTTCCTACAATTAAATTATCATCAATGGTACCTTTGACACTATGAGCGCCTTCCCCGCCAGCACGAACAAGCCAGCTATCGCCATTGGGATCATCGCCGCCATCTTCATTGCTCCGCCCATCATCATCATGCCCATCATCTTCTTCATCTTCCCTCGCCCTGGAATTAGTTTGGTTGGCTATGAGTATATTTTTTTTGTTGTTTGTACAAACTTCACTGTTTGGCTATAAATAAAAATAAGGATCAATGATAATAGCACAAAGTCGAGGTCAACATTTGTATTATACTCATTAATAGTAATGTCATTGCAATTAATCCTTAGTGAAGCAAGAGGCTCACTGACGTTTCAAGATAACTTGATGGCTACTGACTGATCTTGATTTTTATTTTTTTCATGATTCTCATCGTTCATACAAAAATTATCGTCAATTGTTGACTTCTGAAGTTCTGACTGATCATGCTACTTAACTTGACATTACTTAGCATCCTACTTTACTTGCAAAGATACAATACGGTGTAAGAGCTTTGCGATTTTTTTCCCATCTATATATATAAAATTCAAAACTGACTGACTGATCTGACAACGCACAGCCCAAACCGCTGGGCCTAGAAACTTGAAATTTGGCATAAACATTCATTTTACCCCGTAGGTGAGCACTAAGAACGGATTTTGCGAAATTCGGCCCCTTAGGGGTTGTTTTTGGGGTTGATAGTTTGTATGAAACTTCGCTATTACAGGTGCTAGGAATTCCAAATTTTGCATGGGGTGTCTTTTTAGAACGTAGCTGCTTACTATGACGGGATTTTGCGAAATCCGACCCCTGAGGGGTTTGTTTTTGGGGTCCATAGTTTGTATGAAACTTTGTTACTACAAGTGCTAGACGTCTCAAATCTTGCATGCCGGTTTTTTTAAGACGTAAATGTTCGACGAGGTAAAAATTTTGTGAAACTCGACCCCTAAGGGGTTTTTTTTGGGGTTGATAGTTTTGAGATTTAATTTTTTACATATGGAATCTTTGTTGGACGTAAGTGATACTAAAGACGAGATTTTGTGAAATTCGACCCCCAAGGGGTTGTTTTTCGGGTTGATAGTTGTTACTATAAGTGGTAGGAGTCTCAAGACGTATGTGATAGTTAAAACGGGATTGATGTATTGATAGTTAGAGGTCTCAAATTTTACAGGAGGTTCTACTTTAGACATAGGTTCTCACTAAGTGAGGATCTTGCGAAATTCAACCCTTAAGAGTAGTTTTGGGGTTGTTAGCAAGGAATCCCAATATATTCATTGGGGTTATTTTAAGAATGTAGGTACCACCAAAGACGGGATACTGCGAGTACATAGAAATTTTGTTGAATATTGATTTAGATTTTCGAAAAGAATCCCTTATAGAGGGTGGCTAGGAGTCAAAATTCACAAAAGCAAAGTTCGAAAATCACGCTGACGAAGTCGCGGGCGGAGTGCTCGTTTATTATAAAGTAGAAATGTAGAAACATTTTGTTTAAAGAACTCAAACGTAGCCAAATAATATTTCATACTCAAATCAATTAACGATCCGTTAAACATAATTTCAACTTCGGAAGACACGTTTCCTACTAACAACCCTGAAAAGGATAGCATGAACATTACTATAGGTAATAATTTAACTAAATCACGCAAACATAGCGACTAGGAACCAGTACATTTCTTACATTTCATGTACTAATTACATGGTTGGATTTCCTGATAATTATATTTTAGCTTGCACTTTCTTATTATGTTTAAGTTGCTCTTCCGTCTTTGTATAATATTGATTGATTGCAAACTGGTTGCTACACTGCAGGAAGACAAGAGTAATGCAATGTTTAATAATGAAAATAGTATAAGCCGAATTTAGAGTGTATAACTGTGATGCGGATTTGTCAAGATCGGGATAGTTGGCGGTCTTTGGGAGAGGTTTACTTCCACTAGCGGACTGCAATATTGACTGATTAAATATGACAAACCGTTAATACTCCAAGACCTTGAAAATTAGTAGTCAAATCGGACACCATATAGTTTGAGTCAATAAGAGTCTGACGGACCCTTTGTTTTCCTCCCTTGATGAAGGACATCCATGAAAATTTCTAGGTATTAAAAAATGTTTTCTTGTGCGTGTTCTTTAAAAATACTGTGTGACTTGAAAAAGAGTAAATATAAACTGAGATGCTACTGAATCGTTCTACACTCAGTCATACATACTTTTAGGAGGATAATCAAACAATGCCGGGTCTAAACCAACTAAAAAAAACTAAATCTAAGATCTTTTCCAGCTCCTCACAATGACGAATGTAAGGAGACGCTCTCCATTTTCTTTAAATTTAACATCAAACGACAAAAGATCACACAATTTGTACGATAAAGAAAAGTAAATGAAGATCACGCGGAAAAAGAAAGTAAATGATAAAATAAAGATGTAAAGAAAAACGTGGTCATTATTGTAATGCTCTAAACTAAAGAGGTTATGAACAATTGTAAGATTGCTGGTAGTTCTCGAGAGAGCGCAATAACAATTACTTTACATAAATAAATTAAACATTAAAAACTTTTTATTAGTGTCTGTTGAGAATTTTTAATTATGTATCTTACTCACAATAAATTAATCTGAATATAAATGTTTGAAATAGGTACAAAAAAAAAAGATTTTCAACTATAAAAAAGAGATTAGTCGTATCATTACGGACATTTGAACAAAATGGCCTATTTATAAATAAGGAACTCAAACTGCATCAGGTGCAGGTGGTACCGATTTCTGGAGTAGTTGGCAATGGCGGCTGTAAGCAGTTGAAATAAACTGCTCTATCAGTCCGTGTAAGATGTTTATATTATTGGTTAACTCCTTGACCAGTCCTTATTATTATATCGGTCGTAAAGAGATTTTTTTAGAATAAGTTCCTATTTGACCTAACATCGAATTATTGTTCTGTGATAACTATTGTGCGGATTTATTTTAATGGATTTACAACTTACAAACACAGATCTTCTTTCCAGTGGCAGTACTTCTGCTGAATATGACATGCTGTTAAATCCTAGTTTAGTATTATTGGATTTTTTGATCAGGCATTTCACATTAGCAGCCACAATATCTGAACTTTTGTCCGGACCTTACACGGAACTGTAACTAGGGAGTGATGGTTATGAACGTTGACAGATGGACAGGAATTGTGTCAAAAATGATATCGTTTGAAATTCGAATATTTTGATATGAAATGTAAGAAAAAGGAGTAAATGATGCTGTGACGTCTGAAAGGGAATATGGAAGCAGAAATGGGATAAAAACAGAAAAATCACGATAATGATGAGGCCATCGTCTACGTTTACCTAATAATCCAAGGATTTACAGTCATGATTTTATGTTTCACAAAGATCCGTGTAAAGCCAAGCTTACAATATAAAAGCTCATAACTGTTATTAGAAATCAGTTCACACCGGTTGACAGCTGACCATATAGTTACAACAATCGCCACACATTTGTTGTATGAGCCACTGTAATGGCTGTCATATTCCGAACGACGGTGATTTAAAGTAATGTGATGGGAACGTTTAATATGGAGAAAGAGGTAAATTTTGTTTTACAAGTTATGAAAGCTTTGGCTAGTTAGATTTGAATGACGGGCTTAGAATCTTTGAAGACTCATCGTAAGACAAACATCTTGGCAGGGAGAATGAAACCTGAAAAAGGCTGACACAGTAACGTGGAGATTAGCAAAAGTAAAGAGAGGCAAACCCAAGCAGAGATTGAATTAAGGCTACGGATGATAATGATGTCGAGTTTGAAGACTGATTTAATGCAGCAAATAATATGGATACTCATCAACCGGTCTGTGTAGCCCCCAATATTTAAGCAGAACTTGCTACTGAACAAGTGTACTCTGAAAACCAATAAGTGGCATATTTTAGTCTCGTGAAATAAAAAATATCGGCCATAAACGATCACAGATCCAGATTCTTAGGTGCTACTGAATTATTTTTTGGAACCCACTTACACTTGATCGGATCTAGCCCAGGGGCCCAGAACCAATAACCAATAACCAGTGGAACTTCCAAATAGCAAGAATGATTAAACACATGAATACAAAGTTCTACCAAATCAAAATAACATTAACCATAAACTTTTACTTTTCTATACATGAGGTTTTGGCACTATTAGCTAGTTTTTTTATCTAGGCCCACAACCCGCAATTTTACAAGGAAATCATCAACGAGTATGACTAGACAATTGTGGCAAATGAGATGATCCATCACAATACTGTCCAACAGTGATTGGTGAAACGGAATGATTCAAAGCATTACCTGTTATTTCTCTTGATATGACCCTTTCTAATGTTTATACAAAAATAGTTGTTTGTGTAACACCTTCATCGTTAGCTGCTATTGTAAGAACTTCTTCAAAAGGTTAAACTTTCTTTAAAGCAATCATCGCCTGAATGAAATAAATTTTGTGAGTTACTTTGTCCATCCAATTATTTACTCTTGAAATGATTTTCAATTGGAGTGTTTAATTCTATACTTAACATCATATCTACTTAAGAAATTGCATCTGTGTTTCTCATATTTTCACACTATCCAATATAAACATGAAATCATTCACAAATAAATTGTTCAATTCATTGAAAAATACATAAATTACGATAAATGAAAAGCTATAACTCATAGTTCTATAAGAGTATTGTAATTTTAATCACAGCTTTTCTTACATTTTATTAGCTACTTATTACATTTGTAAGCATCATTAGAAACCTATCTTTAGTCTTTCAAATTTACGAGTATTCTGGCATGACTTGTGAAGGTAGTTAAAAACGAAAAAAGATTATAATTATTGTTAACATCATGACAATGGTTTTATCTTCTGTCAGATATTTATAATAATGCATGAAGATTCTCTCAAGCTCGTTAGGTACGAGAAACACGTTCAAGGGTCAGGAAAAGTTATAAAAGGCTAAGTAGAAACGTTATTTATTATATCTGGAAGCGACCATAGTAATGTATGTATACTAGTATGCAAACGTAGTGTTCGTTTTCTTGTTTGACTCTCTATGATATATGGTAGGAACCTAACGCAGTATCATGTTGAATTGAGAACAGATGATCTTTACCTTGACATTGAAAAATGAAACTTCATCTAGCGGATTAGGATCCAAAGTATGTATTTCAAGCAAAAAGGTCGTATATTAAATGCTTATAAATATTTTTTTTGTAAAGATCACGATGCAAAGTACCAGGATCTCAGAATCGTGCGGAGTACTCAATATTTTTGATGGGCAGTGAACCCCGAATGTCTTTTGTTTTATCTAAAGTCAAGTCATGCTTTATGACCTTGACCATAGAACACGGTTACAGGTCAATGAGTATCAAACTAGTACTTTTTGTCTAGACATTGATTATGAGATTTTAAAATTCTGAACGCAATTACTATGAGTTACCATATTCTTGATTTAATTGTATTCTCAAAGTCAATCATTAACTATTTGAAAAAAAATTCCTGGAGGCCTTTACAACAATTTAGCAACTTACAAATCAAAGTTTATATCGGTCAAACTGTTAGTTCCTTGATGAAAGCGTGGACTAAGAGAAGGATTTTCTAACATTCTGACCTAGACGACCGTTTAATCTGATCCAGCCTAGAACTTTTATCAGATCAGAACAGAGCGTTGAGCAATTATGCCAGTTGAATGGCCATCAATAGTGGCTAACAGCGATAAAACCACTGTCGTAGTATCCTATAATAAGAGCAATATTGCAAAAGAGCTTTATGAGGTTTCCGAATCAAAACTAAATGATACTTAAATCGATAATTGAGTCATTAGTTCTAAAAAAAAATGTTTCTATACTCAGTATGGATGAATGAATAGAAATTTATTCCTCTTTCACACAATAACTACTGTACGGATTTGGATGGCATTTGGCACACAGATAGTTTATAACCTGGATTAACACATGAGATACTTTTCATCCCTGTGTTATGTTCCTGTGAGATATTTTTTGCCATTTTTTCAACAACTTGTCCATCATAAAATGTACGTATTGTCTTCACTAACATTGTGACAGTAAAGTAAAGAGATGTAAAGAATTTCACTGTCATTTCTGATGCAAATGTAATTAGATGTAGACATTGAAGAAAATGATGAATATCTACCAATGTTAATGAGACTATCTTATTGGCCAGCCACGCAATTGCTTATGACTAGTTTCCCTTGAACGTTATTGAAGATTTAATCCGCAATTTTTATGAAATTCTTGACAGATATTATTGTTATGCTGTACAGGAAATTGAGCCTTAAAGATTTCGCCTTACTATAAAAAGATAAACATGTGCTACTGCAAAACAACCCTTATAAAAAGGAGAAATGTCGATTTGACGTTGACAGTGTTTTTTAGACAAGAGTGTTTAACACATGTTTAATTTTTTTTGTGGTAATAAGGTTTAGTTTATATGTCACAGGGAAAGTTATAATTTGCAATTACAACATTACAAACTAACACTACAGATAAGTTAGTTATAATTGCAATGCCTTCAGAAGACATGGGTCATCAAGGTTACGGAGTCATCGAGAAAATTACAGCAAAAAGTTTCTTCTAGTATTTGTTTAATGCACGCGGTCAATGGTCAATTTTAAAACATTTATAATGCTATGATGATTTGAAATGTTTTCTAATGTTTGAGCATTTCAGAATTTGGAGTGATTGTGAACTTTTATTGCAATCAAAACTAGAAAATGTCTCTGCAATAAATGTACTAGGTACATAGTTCAATATTTCGAGTTTTATATACACTGAGAGAGCTTTGATACAGTTTTTACTCACGATTCATCGTAGAATAATACAGTAGCTAAGATTTCTGCAAAAGTCTTTTTATTAACAGTCATGATTGAAGGAAACTAGGTCACTAGGTTATTTGGGTCAAAAAGTTAATGATCTATAGACTTTGATATTACTGTAGTTAGATGGACTTGCTGTTTAACATTCAAAATAAGGTATGCAATATTAATCTATCTCTTGATAACTAGCTCCGTACCAAGATTCAAACCTCCGAACTTTGAACCTCACTGAAACACAAACCACAAAACTTCCAAACAAAAAATAAACAAGCAAACTTTATAATTACCTTCCTCGACTCCTTTATTCAGATCTTCGCCTGAGATCTTTGGCAACGATAGCTGCACTGTCCTAGAATTCGCAAACGCCGCTACTCGATCCCACAACATTTCAGTCAAAGCTTCATCTTTACCCAAATTCCTTGGTAGCACTGCTTCAATATCATTCTCATTAATCGCTGGTGTATTACTTCCAGGTGCTTTCACAATATCTACCCCAGGAACTAAAGGTATTACATCCATCCTGGCTGCCCGATCAAAGAACAATATGGCCTTTTTCTTCAAACAGGGTACGAATCCATTGGAATTTTGACAGTCATCGTAAACTCGACTGAAGTATCGTAATCCAAGTTCATCTTTAGCTAAACTTGAGGTTAAGAATAGAGATAGTAATAACACTTTTTGGTACATTTTGTTTGATGTTATTCGCGCGGTAGAGGGAATAAGACTGTGGTTGGATGGGCTTTAGCGCGCAATTTATATGCTATGTTACGGGGGCATTTGAGAGGCAACATTGTACGGGTTAGTTTTTGTCGTAAATGGGGCAAAGTTGGTGTAGGTTTGGGTTTTAAGGGTTGACTAGATCATCCAAAGGGTGCATTGGGCTTTTCTGATTTTAAAGAGGGTCGTTATTAATGAAAAATAATAAAATTGATGCTGTTTTAAATCTATCAGTTCAGTACAAAATTGTTGCCATATTTTTATTTTTAAGTATTGCACTTAAAAATAAAAATATGTTTTGCTAGTGATCACTTTATTTTTTGGATGGATCTTTCTTTGTGAATTCCAGCTGAAAAAAGTGAAATGGTGTGTTTATAGAAAAAGCTTTAGGTATAATTATTTATGGTATTTGCGAGTGAAATGCTAGCACAAATGAGATCGAAACCTTTGTATCGTACAGTTTATAATTAGCCGCGGTTTATTGCTAGACTTGTTAAAGCCTTATTCTGAACTTGTTAGTTCAATTTTCTTTACCATGTGTGTTATAAATTGTTCTCAATTTAACGGTGTATATTTATTATTTTCTGAATATTCCGTGTATATTCAGAAAATCATAAAATGATTGGCAATTTTGATCTAAGAATATTTTTTGTACTGTGGCAGAGTGTTCATGCAAGTTTTCTAACCAATAATGAACAAGCAAATCATTTAATTATTAGTTATGAAAGAAGAAGGGTCATCTGTGACCCAGCCCCGGCGCAAATGAAATGTATCTCAGTTTTTTCGTTATTTTATGTACATTAAATAAACAATTTCTTATTTTTTAATTTCAGTGGCTAACTTTGTTAAATTGCTTAAATAAGCATTAGGAAAAATTTTGAAAATGCTAGCAGTTCTCCGCGGTTTCACCCGCTGCTAGGCTCCTGTTGGTCGGAGTGTGATGTTATATAGCTCACAGTCTTCTTCAATAAATGGACTATCCAACAAAAAATATTTTTTCAATTCGAATCAGTAGTTCCTGAGATTAGCCCCTACAACCAAACAAACAAACTCTTCAGGTTTTTCAAGTGGGCGTGGATGGCTATGTCCGAAACTATGAGGAATATCGAAATACGTTGAAAGGAGCCTTTAGGCCGATTTTGCCGAAAACTAAAACTGCATATTTAGATTTTAGAAAATTCAATAATTCTGGCCAGGAATCGAACCCGCTGGTTTGGAAAAAAATCACGGCTGTATTATTACACTATTCGATAGTGTTGCTAATAAGGATCAAATTCTGGGAAGTAATCATATACGCCAAACTTAAGGAAAAAGTATAATTGAAAAAAAAACTGATCACTTCACAAGGCACAAGTGACAAGAAAAATTGCAATTTTATAAAAATATTCTATTTCCTTAAGTTTGCCATTATATAGTTACTTCCCAGAATTTGATCCTTATTAGCAACACTATCGAATAGTGTAATAATACAGGATTTGTTTTTTTACAAACCAGCGGGTTCGATTCCTGGCCAGAATTATTGAATTTTCTAAAATCCAATGATACAGTTTAATTTTTCGTCAAAATCGGCCTACAGACTCCTTTCAACATACTTCGATATTCTTCATAGTTTCGGACATAGCCGTCAACGCCCAATTGTAAAACCTGAAGAGTTTGTTTGTTTGGTTGAAGGGACTAATCTCAGGAACTACTGGTTCGAATTGAAAAAAATTCTTTGTGTTGGATAGTGCATTTATTGAAGAAGATTGTGAACTATATAACATCACACTCCGACCTATAGGAGCCTAGCAGCGGGTGAAACCGCCTAGAACAGCTAGCATTTTCAATATTTTTCCTAACGCTAATCTACGCAATTTAACTAAGTTAGCCACTGAAATTGAAAAAAAAGAAACCTGTTATTTAATGTACATAAAATAACGAAAAAACTGGGATACATTTCATTTGCGCCGGGGCTGGGTAAATTTTGTATGGACCGTGACCCTTCTTCTTTGTAACTTAAACTGTTCCATTGCTGGACAACAAATGCCTGCCCAAAGCTTTCCCAACAGCTTTTGTTCCTTATTATTATTTTAATTACACTTTCAACATTATGAACACCTCACGTAATAACATATAGATATTATAATATATTTCTAAATAAAATCTGAGTCAGATTTAGAAATTAAGTTTCCCCAAACACCAAATCAGTACTTTCAGAAATCAACAAATGTATGAAAATGACAATCCTGAAACTTATGTGCCATAGTAATTATTGCTACAAATGACTATTACTACCCACGGGTATTTAGCTACCCTTTTTCTTTGGCTTTTCCTGACTTTAAGAAAAGGCCCAAAAATGAATGGAGTGTGAATGTTCTCCCTTATTTCTTTCTTTCTTTATTAAGTTCTTTTAACCAAATGTTGCTCCACACTAGAAATTACTCTTGTGTTGATGTTACATCTTGGGTGCGTTTATAAATATAGAAACTTACATACACAAACACCTAGACCCTAAACAACTACTTGTAGATCATACACATATTTGTGCCGTTCGGGAATCAAACCACAGCCGCAGCAGTGCAATCGCTCAGCCACTGCGCCAACCGTGCCGTCAATATTACAAACTAACACTTTCAGTAATTCAGTTTAGATTAAAATGTGAGTTTCGTAAAAGTCAGTAAAGAGTCGTTATGTGAACTATGATCATGATCACTTTCACTTGTGTTTTTTGTTGATAAATTAAACTACTTTGGTTATCAAAGTAGTTTTTTTTTTTACGTGGTAATATCATCAGATGAGGCCTTCCACCCCGGGCAGGGCGGGAGGGACTTTCAGACTTGTACTGACTAAAATCCACGGTGTCCTTCAATAGCCCTTTATGTTCCGGGGTCACGGTGATGGTATAAGTTCCGCGACCCCGGCAAGCTTTAGCTCTCTGAGAGGGGGCCTCGTCATTATGCTGACGCTCTTTGGGGCGCGCGTGGAACACGACGCGGCGTCGACCCGGGATCTAAGTTAGATTTACAGTATGCATAATGTTTTCATTACGATGTTAGACTGTTCCCCTCTATATTTTAAGTTCGTTTTTGTCAATTCTAATGTTATTTGCAAGATATTATATCACTATTAGTGATAAGACTTTTTTTACCGTGGTAACATCATCAAATGAGTTCTCCAGCCTGGGGCAGGACGGAAGGGACTGTCAGACTTGTACTGACTAAAATCCATGGCAATCCATCAATAGCCCTTTACGTTCCAGGTTCACATGTTACCTGATAAGACAGTCTCAGAATCAGGCCCCATTGGACGGAGAAATACGAGAGGTTGCGACACCCCGGGTGTCTCTAAGAGAAGTTGAAGGGAGGAGAAGTTGGTGAGAGGAGAAAGATAGTCTCTCACTCATTCGTTTCGCCTCTTCCTTCGCTCGCATTACCGTTTCGTAGTGCCTCACTCTCTGTGTCATTGATGTTCTGACTTTCGTAGGTTTTTTATTTTTACGTGCTAAAATCATCAAATGAGTCCTCCCGCAAAGGGCAGGGTGGGAGGGACTGTCAGACTTAACTGACGAAAATCCACGGTGTCGGTAGCCTTTTGTGTACCGGAGTCGCGGTGTACGTATGTGCCTCAACCCCGGCAAGGCTATGGCGAAGGGAGGACGGTGCCCTCTCTCTCAAGCGGCCCGCCTCCTGCTTCGCGAGCATGACTGCTTCGCAGAAGGAGGCGACCGCTTTCCACTCCGTCTCGCCCGGCAGCATGGCCGCGACCAATGACGGGCGCGAGAGGTCTCCAGACTTTCATAGGCGGCTTGATAAGATCTAGATAGAGTTGAGATGATCTTTTGAGATGATAATTTTGAGAGGACCTAATTTGGTTATTGTATTGTTATAGGTTACTTCTAGACAAATCTGCAGTCTGTTTAAATAAGTAATTAAAACCTCAATACAAAAATATGAAAGGGAAGATAAATATTTATTATTATTATTATTTCAACCTACCGTTAATAAGCTATTTTCATAAATACTTAGTAATCAAAAAGTGAAATTAGCATTCACCGATCGCATGTCAGCTCTAGGAAATGGGTTACTACAATATTTGTTCACGATGAGCAACCTTTCACGACAAGTGAGTTACTAGTGCGAGCTGATGGCTTCACGACTGTTAGTGTCCAATGAGCAGATTCTGTGATGATTAATTAGTTAGCTGTTGGTAGCGGCTTCACCTGCGTCCCAAGGCGTGTGGGCGTGCCTCAAAGAGCGTCAGCATAATGACTAGGGCTAAAGCCTGCCGGGGTCGCGGGACTACCATCACCATGACCCCGGAACATAGAGGGCTATTGAAGGACACCGTAGATTTTAGTCAGTACAAGTCTGTCAGTCCCTCCCGCCCTGCTCGGGTTAGGAGGCCTCATCTGATGATTTTACCGAGTAAAAAAAAAAGGCGTGTGGGCGTCAATGAATACCACCACATCGCTGTCGTTTAGAAATATGCCAAAAAGGCTGGTAGTATTGTATAAAAAAATGTAATTTATGAAGTCAATAAAGGAAATAAGTGCGACTGTGATTTATGTTTATCAAGGAACCTTAATACTAAAGAAATAATCTCACGTTCAAGTTCTTAGTAATATAAATTGTTGGTCATGTAAACGGTCTGGATACAAGTATTCCTCCTCATCGCTGTCATCCGGCAACGTTCCAACAAGACTGGCATATTATTTTCATTGGTTTCTTCTATGTTATTAAACATAATTATGATTTCTACCACCATAATTTAGTTCTAGAAGCCAGTCAACGAAGCATAATGGACAAAATTTAACACGCACTGCTGATACCAAAAATCCATTGAAGCATACTTTAACACTTTTTTTTTGTTTTTGTGTTAAAATCATCAAATGAGTCCTCCCAAACCGGGCAGGGCGGGAGGGTCTATCAGACTTGTACTGACTAAAATCCACAGTGTCCTTCGGTAGCCCTTTGAGTACCGTGCGTATGTCCCGCAACACACTTCAACTCATATAGTTTACGTTTGTTTAGAGCTTCAACCAAGCTTCAACACTTGCCAAGGCAACACAATGACGCCTGTCTTATTGAGGCTGTCAAAACATAGAGCGCGCGCCATGAAAGATGGCCCGCCGATGTGGTAGACCGCGCTACCACCTACCATTCATGACCAACGGAAAGTTCGAGTCAACGACGATATATTACTAGACTCCGCATATACGACTTAGAGAACAAAAACTATTCTGTCAACTCGCTGAGGTACTACGTAAGCGAGGGGGACGGGCCACTGCGTTGTGATTGGCTAACTCAAGGTCTGTTCTGTGTCAAGGTATGTTTACGGCTCACAGGATTGGTCGAAATAAGACGGTTATAAGACTTTTTTGCTTAATGTGTTGACAGACATCGGTCGCCTGTGTTGGTTCGAGGTATTTCATTTTTTTAATGTAGTTTGATGTCCTGAAATAGATTCTAGCGCCGTTCTACAATTTAAAGACAAAAACTCTACGACTAGTACCTTTGACTTGGCGCTAGTTTTTTTTTTACATTAATACCCGTAGGCTTTTCTTCATGGCGGGTAATCTACTCATGACTTTTTGACGCGGCGCTAGTGGATATGACATTAGATCAATTTACATTAAATAAATAAATAAATAAATATTCCACAACTATCACACAACGCCATCTAGTCCCAAGCTAAGCAGAGCTTGTGTTATGGGTACTAGACAACTGATAAACATACTTATATATTTCTAAATACATACATATTATAGATATGTTACACCCAGACACAGAACAAATGATCATGCTCATCACACAAACATTTGTCCTGGGTGGGAATCGAACCCACGACCCCCGGCATAGCAGTCAGGGTCACTAACCACTAAACCAACAGGCCAGTCAAAACATTGAAAATATAGGTAGCACCTCTAATTTTCGGTAGGTCATAGTCCGCAGTGGTTGACGCCCAGGGCAAAGGACTTCGGCGGATGACCTCCGGGAATGCGGGGTTTTTTTTATCGTGGTAAAATTATCAAATGAGTCCTCCCACCCCGGGCAGGGCGAGAGGGACTGTCAGACTTGTACTGACTAAAATCCAAGGTGTCCTAAATAGCCCTTTATGTTCCGGGATCACGGTGATGGTATAAGACCCGCGACCCCGGCAGGTTTTTGTACTCTGAGAGGAGGCCTCGTCATTATGCTGACGCTCTTTGAACACGACGCGCCGTCGATCCGGGCATGGTCCATGGTCGGACAGCGAGTTGCCCTTTACTCGCCGCCCGCATGCCCACAATGGGAATGCGGGGTGCGAGTAATATGCAACTCGTTGTCTGACCATGGACCATGACTGGAGCACAACGCGCCGAGAGCAAGAGTGTCAGCATATTTAGAGAGCGTCAAAGCCTGCCAGGGTTGTGGGACTCACGAATTACCGTGACCCCGGAACGGGCTATTGAAGGACACCGTAGATTTCAGTCAGAACGAGTCTGACAGTCCCTACCACCCTGAGTGGAAGAACTCATTTAATGACTTTACCACGCTAAAATAAAGGTAATATTTAAGTGGGTGGTGGCACGGATTAACGTGACGGCTACCTTTTTAAACTATATACTATTCGTTTCAATTCGCAAAACACTACCTTTCCAGAAATATCTTTCAATCTGTATCCCTTAGCACGAGTTTTCCCCCATTTACTTTACGGAGTCTTTCCAGTATTTACAGCGTTTCTAGTATGAAAAAATGGAGCAGCGCCTCTGGTGTGCGAAGAAGGAACTAATTTTTTCCTTGAAAATTGTCAAAGTTCCAGTCTCAAATACTGAAAACTCGTGCTAAGGGTACTGAAAACAAATACACACATTTTTTAATTTAAATATAGGTTCGAGTTTGACCAAATTCATAAATATAATTATCCAAAACAAACGTAAAAGGAGAGAGTATCGTAATCCGTTCTACAGCTTTAGGGAAATGATAATGAAGGTAATAGTCCAATGGATAATGTGCTGATTGACGTAAGGTCGTAGGTTCAAAGTTGTTGAAGTATTCCGGTATTGCGGTAAATATTTTCACGGAATTCAATATAGAAAATAAACTTTGACCTATCGCAATGTGTGTGTACTAGTGAAATGACAAATAATTAGTGTTTCAAGTAAAAGAGAGTCATTTGTTTTTCTAGTATCATTTGTTTTTTGATGATGATCTCTCATTTTAGAACTTGACAGATCACTCACGATATTTTCTTTAACATTCTGAGAGCTCTTCTTTGGGTCACCACTGCTCAATCTTATGTCATTCTGCTTGGATTACAAGAAATGAAGAAGGAATTAAGTTTTCACACATACATTTGTCGAGCTCACTTAGTACAGTCCTATACCCACCCAAGCCTTTTCGTTCTTTTTCACACGTCTCGAATTATGTTGGTGTCGACTTCTCGTCTAAGTAGGCAAAGCCTAAGGTAACTGTATAGCCCTACCTCTTCAATTCATTTTCTTCCTATTAAAAATAAGTCATAAAATTCAGAAGTTGACTTTGCTGAACAAATATTACAATAATGGAACCATCATCACATCATCTTCAAATCAGTCACGCACGCCATAGTCAGGACAGTTTTTAAAGTGTTTTTACTTTCACCGTACTGTATGTTATTGTTGATAACTTTTGAGAAGAGTGTACAATGTACATCAAGTGCCTCTAATATAAGTACTTAATACGCCTACGGGAAAAAAATGGTGTTTATGTTTTGATACATGAAAAAAAAAACCTGGCTAATTTATAAACGTTCGACTCTTCTCATGTTAAGATCACTTTCTACAAAATGCTTTTACTAGCCGTGTTACTTGTTAACTTGAGTTCCTACGATTTTCAACTGACTGCGTAAGGTGAGCTTCAAAGAAAGCTAGCCCCTGGCAGTGATATCAGCATGACATCACTACCAAAGTGGGTGACTGTACAATCATTATCAATTGTTGGGTGTTGTTGTAGCAAAACTTGTAACCTGCAAAGGTTAAAGTTACTTAAACGGAACCCTTATAGATTCCTCATTTGTCTGTCTGTTTGTCCATTCGTAAGACACAGCCACTTTTCTTCGAAAGTATAAGAGCTATCCTTTTGAAACTTTGTAAGGAGATATATTATGTAAACCGTATTAGGAAATTCATACAAATATAAACAAAGTATTAAAAAAAAAAGAGTCAGCAAGAATTATCAGTCCTTGTCCCTTCTCCTAAGGTGAAAAATCTACAAATGATCCCTTCCATTAATTTCATATTTTCATTAATTGATGATTTTTCACTCCTTAATAGGTCAATAGAAAAGAGAAGTTAAGTTCAAAACTATACTTCTCTTTGAAGTCTTTCCCAAACTTCAGCTCAAAGCTAATTATTAAATTTTGTCTAATTCACTTTCATTTTACACAATAATTACACATTCAGCATAAACACCACTCATATAAAGTGCAGTTTAATGAAGTTTCCACTCAATAAACTTCATGTATGGCCGTCCAAGAGCATGATAATAACAGGTACTTCTATCACCCACTTTCATGGGAATTATGAGGTACAGGTACAGGTGATTGTGGAACTCGGAAAACTTATTTTTACAATTTATAGCTGGTAAGTTAAAATACAAAGTAATTATTAAAAAAAAATGGTTGCAATGTTCTAATAAATTAATATTACCTACACTTAAAATGTATTAATGGTTCACGTGATTATGTAACGCGGTTTAGTTGTTCTTACTATTTTTTTAAAGTAAGTGTTAGGAAATCAATGTTAGGGAATCAATGGAAAGGAATGTATAATATTCTACACAGAAAATGATAAAAATAGCGATTTCCTAACACTCAAAATCTTTTAATATTTTTAGATTTATACAAATCATACAATGAATCACTTGCTAACCGACACGTGTGAACGATATTTATGTAACAGAAAATTATTATCAACATCATTCTTCCGGATTGTTTAACAATTATGTATGTCAATGTTATTTCTATGTTTATTTCTATGGCAATGTTAATAGAGTCGTACAAAAAGAGAGCGTATAATTTAAAGTCAAAGACAACTCATTTGTCTTCAATTAGGCCATCAAAGAGGTACTTTTGAACGTCGATTATTAAAATTAAGCAGAGTAAGAGTTTTTCCTCTTTTTTTTTTCTTTTTCCTCTAGTAATTCGGTTAAGAGTGTAAAACCTTCAATAATCTGAAAATTATCCATGAAAATCCATAGTTTTAGCCAAATAGGATTGAATTTAGAAATAAGTTATTAAACCTAGTAGATGCTCTACTAGTCTTGAGTCAACTCAAGACTAGTAGAGCATCTACGAAAGAGCATTTAAGTAACTATTAATTATGTTTAAGAAAGAAGAAAATACTTTTTATTTGTTAGTAATCGAATGTAATTTTATGCTGTTCTAAGTTTATACAGATAATTGTAAGAGTATAAAAATAACTTATTTATTTTCTTAATTCCTCCAGAAATTTGCATGTTACAATTTCATGTCATACCTGAAAGTTATCTATTAAATTACTGTATTTTAAATCCCATTTTTATAAAAAAACTCGCCTATTCTCTATTCACTATAACTCTTTTAAATTTGAGCCTTGTTTTTTAACTATTACTGCTAAAATCGTGGACCAATACTGCCTGTGCCTGTACACTCTATAATAGTGCGTACCAAAGATCCGTCAAGTATATCACGCGTCACCATAAGCACCGCTCGCAAATTACACGCACTTTAATGTACTACATGAGTCGAGGTTTTATTTACATACGAGAAGATACCATAGTTTTAATTATAATAGTTGAGGATAGAATGAAGGGTGGATAATTAATAGAGCTCATCATACCTAAACGTAATGAGGGATCTCGATGTGGATTCCCACGAGCTTATTTTTTTGGTCGCAAGGTTTTTTTTTTTTTTTTCATAGTAATATCATCAAATGAGTCCTCCCACCCGGGGCAGGGCGGGAGAGACTGTCAGACTTGTACTAACTAAAATCCACGCTGTCCTTCGATAGCCCTTTATGTTCCGGGGTCACGGTGATGGAAATAAATCCCGCGACCCCGGCAGGCTTTGGCCCTCTGTGAGAGAGTCCCGTCATTTTGCTGACGCTCTTTGAGGCGCGCGTGGAACGCGACGCGCCGTCGACCCGGGCATGGTCCATGGTTGGACAGCGAGTTGCCCTTTACTCGCTGTCCGCATGCCCGCGCCTATGGTGAAATTGTGGCAATACCTAACGTTTTCAATCGATTTGAACAGTTCATGAAATTATTTAAGAAAGAAAGAAAGAGAAATATCCGAAAAAACATTGCCAAATCTGGGAAGCGAACACAGGATCAAGCTCAGCAGTTGTGCTAAAAAATATAATAAAATTGAAGCGCTGCAAAAAGGTTTTCCTTTTCATTCATAGCAAAGCTTAAGCTTAACACAGTAGTTCAATCATTGAAGCATAGATGGCGTTCTCTTAAACTTCCTTTGCCGGATTAATTTAGGTTTTTTTTCTTGCATGAATGAAAGGAAAATTCTGCTAATTTAAAGTCTGTTTTAAATTTTCCTATAAAATGTTTAAAATATTTGTAAATATAGAGTTTACTCCATACCTCGGAAAGCACGTTAAGCTGTTTGTTCTGTCATTTTTTAGATCGTAATACCAACATATTTATGTACATAGTTCGGAAAATACTGTAATGATTAACAATTCAGTCTACCCCAAAAAGCGAAACCGCGTCATCAGATCGATTACGAACAAACATTCGTGTTCGCGTGCATACTATTATGTAATTTATTCGCTAATTACGACGATGTCCAGCGATAGGTTGTTGCTACCAATTATTGAAGATAAATCAATGGAGACATGTTGGTTTTCTAATGATTTAGCGGATTAGTATGGATATTAGGTATCGACGGCGTTTTATTTATTGGTTTTCATCACTGTGTTTATGAGCTGGAGCGCATACGTCTAGACAATGAAACATTTTTTTTTGTTGGGACAAACCCACCGTTGCTGTAAAGTAATTCCCACACCACTGCAATTCCTGAAAGCTAGAATCAACAGTGGCAACCACCAGAAAAGCGCCGAGATAATGAAGCTCGACGTGTCCCGGAGAATGAATTTATTTTATTTTGCAAAGAAATTAATCAGAAAATAATCTTGGAAGAGTAACAGAAATACGTATTTGAGGGGGCCTCGTCATTATGCTGACGCTCTTTCAGGCGCGCGTGGAACACGACGCGCCGTCGACACGGGCATGGTCCATGGTCGGTCGGCGAGTTGCCCTGTACTCGCCGCCCGCATGCCCGCGCCTCCAGTGGCCGGAGATCGTCTTGCGACGTCCGACGCCGTGGGTGTCCACCACCGAGGGTGGGGCGGAGGGAGGACCTTGTCCTCTCTCTCACCTCGCCTCCTCCTTTGCGAGCATGACTGCTTCGCAGAAGGAGGCGACCGCTTCCCACTCCATCTCGCTCCGCAGCATGGCCGCAACCAATGCCGGGCGCGAGAGGTCTCCGAACTGACAAGACCTAGTCACATAATAATTTATTAATAGGTGGCTTTGATAAAATTGTAACTATACTTTTGCTAGTTGATTATCGCTGTTCCTATTAACATATTACACTTTACTGAAATACATGTAATATAGGTATCTCTAGTGTATATCTTGAGCATATAGCACTGAAAGAATACGATAATATCAAATAATTAAACCTGTATCGTGGGAGCGTTTACAAAGATTTTTTTTTAAGTCGTAGGTAGGTACCTATACAAACAGCCAGACTCGGAACAACTATCTGTACCTATTGTAAACTGTACAAATAAGTGTTCCCTGTGGGAGTCAAACCTGAGACGAGGAGCTGCAGTCAATCAATCAGCCGCTACGCCAAGCGTGCCATCCGTTTAACCACAAGCAAAATGTTTTTGTTTTCTGAAATGTAGCGTAAGTATAAAGGCGGCTTCGTCTTGGGTTAGCTTAAATCCCACAGTACACTAATGATTCTTGCCTTAGTTGCTTCGCTTTGCTCAGGAATTAGTTGAACCCTCTCATCTGCAGGTTCAGGTGTTTACTCCAGAATCCTTAGAGATGCTCAGGCTCGAATATGCCCATAACATACACTATTTTCATACCTTTTGCGTATAACCTACTACTGTTGCGACCGGGCCCCGGGACTACTTGGGCATCGGGACTGTCTGGCCTACGAGATCATTTTTAAAGGACACTGTCTCTGGAACGCAAGTGGCAAACAAACGAACTGGGTAGATTTTTAGTTAGTAGGAGTCTGACAGTCCCTACTGCTCTACTTTGTGAGGACTCACTGAAATTACTATTTTATAACAGGCACTGATACTCTTTCTAAAGATCCAAATCCACAGCCGAGTTTATAAGTGGACTCAATATAAGGTCCCATCGACACACATTGAAAAAGAAAATGTAGCTCTTAGCCAAAAACCATGCTTTGTACGAAGTGTCCTCAAGAGGAATACTTTTCCTTTTCTAGCGATTTTAAAGCAATATACTGTGAAATCGACGGGATATGGCGTATTAATCAAGTTCTAGACAGATATAGTGAACAGATGTAGGTCGATATTGAACTCAGTTGATCGCGTAGTAATGGCGTAAGTGAGATCGAATTAAATTGCCGTCTGTTTATGTTGCAGATCTAGTAAGTTTATGGCATTTGTCATAAAACACCACGAAGTGAACAAAAGATCATGTTTGACCTCCCAAAAGAAAAGACTTTGAAAAGGGTCTTGTAAAAGAAACGGTAGACCTTGCAAAATAACTTAACTTTATACCTACAGGTAGATTTCATTCAAATTTTGTGTAGAGTAAATTCGTTTACATAATTTTCGACCATTCCTCTAGTTACCCAGTCGTAATAGATAATGCTGCACTAGTAGAGAAATTTTTCACAAAGGGTTATAAACAGCTTAGGGACCACAATATAATCTGTTGTTTCAATCCCTTTTTCACAATAATTTTCATCAGATTTGCCCAGAATAGTCAAAGCAAACTTTTCTTATATCGTTACTATTAAAAGACTAATTTATAACTCAATTGTAATCATGCTCCAATGAGCATCATCAATAGCTAAACTGTTAGATAAACGAATTGTATCGATTGTTTTTGGTTGAATGTCTGGAAATTTAGGATTTTCTGATAAACCCTGAAGCTATGACAGTGACCTTGACTTTGACAATGTGCTTCGTCAGCATGAGAGCGATGACTGGTCACTCACACACACGAGACGAGACCCGCACAAGCGTGGACCCAACGTGCACATGCACGCCTCAGTGCACGGCCATACGATGCAACGATTGCACGCTCTAAAAGATTTATAGATAAATGTAGTTCCCGGTGAAAATAGATAAATGCCAGTGCACATTTACACAGTGCACATTTCAATAGACGCAACCGCATAAGCCGGACATCGGCTCACATTAAGGGGACACCCGCGGTTTTCCAACAAGATGCAGTGCCGCGGTATTGTCCTTTTGTGTTTTTGTGTGCTCTCCGCTTCGGCTGACACCTTTGGAGCCAGCCTGAGGTTGTTGGGCAAGGTGTACGACAACTGTGAGAAGTCCCAGGAGATAGTTAAGTGTTTGAAGATTCAGGCGGCGAAACTGGTGGATAGGGCGGCGCGCATGGACACGCTGCCCATCCTCGATGGAATCTCCTTAGTGAAGCGAGCTGAAGCCGGCAGAGCCTCACCTAACGCACTACCCGACGATGAATATCTCGAGTCACTCTCATCGGCCAAAATCGACAAATACTTGGAGCTTTCAACTTCAAAGTTGATGCAGACACATCGAGTCTTCATATCTCCAATGGAAGCCGGCGAAGATATTGGAAGGTCACTAAGCGAAGCTAGGAGCAAATTGAAGAAGATGATGGGACCCATACTTGCTGGTGTGGCAATCAAAGGTGGGTTTTTGATGATGGCGTTCCATGCGATAGCGTTGATTGCAGGAAAGGCGTTACTTATCGGTAAGATTGCTCTGCTGCTGTCCGCGATCATTGGATTGAAGAAGCTGGTGTCTGGTGGAGAGTCCCATGAGAAGACTACGTATGAGATCGTGAAGCATCCTCAGGTGTCCCAGAGTCATACGTACTCGTCTTCTCACTACGGCAGCGACTTCGACACCACAGGTCCTGGAGGTCATTACAGGAGGAGCGTGGAAGACGAAGCCGCTGCTCAGGACAGGGCCTACAAAGCCTATGCCAAGAAGCAGTAGGTTTTAGAAAATACAACAGGCTTACGACTCCATATTTTACAAAATTCACAACGACACGGCATTTTTTTATTTGCACTATATTAACCCAAAAGTTATTTGGGTCCTTTTGCAAAGGAATAATGTTTAACCAAAAGATGATTATTTATTATGCTTATTCAAACGACACTAGGTAGTTAATTTAATTAATATTTTATTATTTATTCGCTAGTTAAGAACCATGTTTATTATTATTTATCAGATGCATAATAATGATGATGATATAAAAGTTATAATTTATTATGTAAATAAGATTGCGTACGCGATTTTTGCATGTGTGTATGTATGTTCAGTACATTAGTTAGATAGGGTTGTTTAATCGGACGCACCAAATAATAATGTTAGTAAGTATATAACTATACAAATAATAAAATATTATTATAATCATGAATAAATTAATTGTAGTTAAATTAAGACTTTTTAGGCTAGTCGACGGGTACTGTGCATTTCTGTTTTCAACGTTTGTCCAATTTTGTAAAAATAGCGGATAAGTTAAAGGAATAAGTTATTTATGTTATTTTATTTATTTGGTGCTGTTTAGAATAAGTAGTTAATTTATTTATTTATTGGCTATTCTTTATATAATAACATCTTCATGTCGATCATCGGCAAGGTGGTTACGCGAGTACCTTTTATTTATTTTATTTATTAAACATAAATAATAATTGCGTACTGTATTAACCCTGTTATTATTAGAATAATAATTTATTTGTAAGTTTGTAATGATGATGAAAAATATTCTTGAGAAAGAGACCAACGAATGACGACTAAAAGAAAAATTATAGAAACTGAATGTTTGTTTTATTTTTAGATTGATTGGGGCCGACAGGTTAAATAAATTCATATTGAAATTTGGTACCGCTCTTTGTTATTTTACCCTGAATAAGATGTAGTAAATTATTACGGAACAAAAATCTCACAACTTGAATAATTCACTTAGAATACGTTTTATTTAAGGAGTACTTTGTAAAATTCCACCTGCATTTTAAGGGAGCTGTCCAAGGCCACCACTAACGTTTAATGACACCAAGTTTTGGTCAAAGCTCATTATTTTTTTAAGTACTTATCACCGACACGACGAAGAAGAAGATTTAAGAATGCAAGGAACGTGGCCTGTGGTAATCTGTTTCTACCTACCTCTAAGGCAGTCTAAGCCTGAATTTATGTATACCGCATACTAAAAAGCCCAAACATCTCAAGCAGCATAAACCCATATATAGAAATTCTCACAGCATAGCAACAAACACAAAAACTACAAGCAAGCCAATTAAATGAATCTACAAAGGAAATTAATTCCAATCTTCACGAAGAAAAGAAGACATTATCGCGTGACAAGGAACTATTTAATGCTAAAGAAAATTCTCCGGACGCTGGAAGCGAAGACAATATAGTTCCACAAATCGAAACTCTCATTGCTGACGAAGATTCTACTGGGAAATTAAATAAAGAAATACTTAAGTAAGTATTATTTAATGAAAGAAATGCAGTAATAAATCAAGGATGATTTAATGATCATACAATACCGATGATAGGCCTGCTTCGTAAGGGTGCAATGTACGGGTGAAATATTTGTCATAGCTATTGAATATCGTACCTACATACGTTTTTCATAAAATCTTTTTTATTTAATGACTACTTGGCACAGTGAGGAGGCTATGATCAAACCAGAGCACTATAAGTAAGCTGAGTTTGCTCCAACCATGTTTTGAATACAATCTTCCAAATATAAATGAAAATGGTAGTAAATATGATTAAAAGTATTTGCAATGAATTTTTACACAGTTATCTTGCAGAACCCGCAAGTAAGCATTTCATCAAAAGATACGAAAACTTATACCGAGACGAATTATGTTGCATTCATACAGCAGAACCCACAGAGAGCATAATAAAAGTAAGAGACCATTGGCGATAACGATGATGTTATAGAGAGCTATATCGATGATGAAAAGGTTAAAATTATTATAAGCACCAATGCAAAGAACGAACGCGAAGAGATTTTGAAGGAAAATTTCACTAGCCAAGTCTTCAAATATTTTAATGCATTAAACACTAAACTGACAAAGAATAAGTCGTGCACCAATCCAAAATTACCCACTATTGTCGTGTCAAGTAATTACACGTGGAACGATCAATACCGCAATTTATTATTTTCTACTGTCACAGTCGAGTGGTCGCTATCATTTGCATGAACATTGTCGCTAACTACAGATCATTCGTTTTCATAAATACTGGCCGAAGCTATATTGTTGTCGGTATTTCCATTTCCACCTGGATTATTGGATTTTCCTTGCGTTTCATTGGAAGAAAGCAGGGTATTTATTGACATGTCATTTGTTGGGCACACTTGTTAATCAAAAGCTTGGATATTGTCAACTGGATTTGCATAGTCGCAAGAACTACGGGAATGTACCAGATAATAAAGATATAACAGACCATAGTTTTGTGTTTGTACCCACTATTCGTTCTCTCATTATCATCATCATTATCAGCCTGTATTTGTCCACTGCTGGACATAGGCTTCTCCAAATGTGCGCCACTGAGCCCGGTTTTCGGCTTCCCTTATCCAGTGTCTACCAGCCAACCTTCGTAGGTCGTCAGTCGGCGTTCCACACTAGGTTTGCCGAGTCGTATGCTCCACTCAAGGACATTCATTCATTCATTCAAAGTGACCAACCTAACCCAGCATACTCTTTTCAGTATTTGTAACTACAATCATCTCAAAATCAATAAGCATTTATTAAAGTTAGGTAATCTATTAATCTACATTTTTCAAAAATTAAAAATTACGTTAGTCAGACCTCCAAAACGCCAACACTTTACATCTTCGCTAATGTTTAAATATTTCTATAGTAGCTGCTGGCTTAGAAGATAAAACTTAATATAGCGTTAAATTACACGACAAGCCATTTAATATACAAAGTCATCTGGATAAGTAAACTACATGTTATTAAAATGATGATGCTAGTGATTATAAAGATGAACTGACAATTTGTTGTCAACATTGTTCTAGAGTTTATAAATGAGAGGTAATGAATGTTATCAATTAGTGATGCTCGATACTAGTTAAGCAAAATTGAAGCATTTGAAGTTAGCTTCAATAGCACTAGGACAGAATTTAAACATGAACACTATAATAATAGACAATGTATGTCTGTCTATAGTTACAGGGTTCATATCTGACGGAACATCCGTAGCGGATCATCGGTCGCGAAACGCCAGAACAGGCAAATGTATAGAAAGACAATTAACCGCTCACACTCAACGAATGGTACGTGAGTGCATCAAAGAACATTCGATGATATGCTTGACGGATGTTCCGTTAGATCTGAACGTACCCTTAAATTATTTAATCTGGAGCTCATAAGAATTAAGTCAGGGCTAAAGGTACCTACTCGTAAATGTAGAAAAAGAACTACGTGACGAAAATCTTCTAAATAAATTGTAATTATATTAAAAATACTCAGAGTATCTGGTGCATCTTGCCTATTTCAACTCACAGATCCTGTATAGGGATAAAAGATAATGATGTCTTATTATGATAAAGAAGACGTGTGACTCTAAAGACACAAGACGTGTGAATGTAAAGAAACCTAACAATGATCATCATCCGCCTAGCCTTTTCCCAACTATATTGGGGTCGGCTTCCAGTCGAACCAGATTCAGCTGAATATCAGTATTTTACATGGAGTGACTGCCTGTCGGACTTCCACAACCCAGTAACTGGTAAGACTGGTTGTCAGATATTGGAGCTTCTGACTAACAGTAACGGCTGTCAAAGATCTACAAATTACAGTCAGGACCAACTGCTTTACTTACTTTTTGAGGCACGGAAGAAACTCGTTATGACAGGTGGTCAACTATCCACGAGCTCCCCAAACCTAACAATATTTTAAAGAAACCTAACAATATTTTAACAAAAAGCTCAAAATCAGAAATAAATCTAGTACTCCTTGTTATCTACTACTAACTAACTCATTAACAGCTTCACAATTAATGATGTCAGTAGTAAAAACTGTGTGTTACTATAACGGAAGCTGCTGATAATCAATTATATTCAATCCTAGAGACAGTTGGAGCAAGACTGGACCGCTATATAACCGTATACTCATATAGATATGAAGATAGAAGATTGTTTGTGTGTTGCATGCAAAGAAAAATAGATTTTGCTTTTCTTGCATATGCAAATATAATATCGTAAGCGGGATTGGACGTATCCTACTCCATGTTATTGCAGTAATTCCATGAAAATACTGGCATTCAGATGAATACGGTTTGGCAGGAAGTTGACACTAACATAGTTGGTAAAAGGCTAAGTAGATGATGAGGGGACCAGGATATCCTGCATCCAAACCTAGATTTTCATACTGAAAGTAAATCAAACTATTTTAGGCTATCACGGTTTATTTCACAATTTAAAATGTCACTTACGGGATATTTTCCGTGATTATTAATTGTTTTGAGTTCCCGATATTTCTACGCTGTTGCAAGCGCCATGATCGCGGGATGACCATCCCACCATAAATCAAACTAATTATTTTGCATACAATTTAAAGAGTTATTCCAGTTGGATTGTCTCAACTGATTCCCAAAATAGAGGCAGATCTTATGTACCCGTATTTTCTATTAAGTCCTATTGAAAGGAGGATTTATTGCCGCTAAGCAGCTGTAGCTAACTGATAATCAAAAATAAATTCAGATAAAACCTACTACCATCATCAGAATGCTTTTATCATAGAAATGGAAAGTTTTCGTACATACAAACCATGTATCCTGTTGGATATCATAATGGATGACAATGACAGAACTGTAACAATGTTAGGAATGCATTCGCAGTCTCTACTGAAAAAGTTGTGTTAGGTTCAGTTGGTTCTGAATTAAAAAATATATATATATAAATACAGCCGACTATATAAACAAAATTACAAAATGATGGAGTCGGTAGTGCCTCTGAGATATTTCATCTTTCAAAAGATAAGGAACATTAAACGGAACGGACGGAGACTCGTTCAGTATTATGCGAGAGTCTCCACAAGAACAGAATAATGTTAGAGATACAGATATATTTGTTACAGATCGTAATGTTTAGAGTAAGAAAATCATTCTTTCTAATACTATTATGAAAACAGAGAAAGTCACAGATTATTGTAATGACCTTAACGTAACCATGTTATCAGTTAATGTAAATAGTGTCAAACATTCAAAATTGAATGAAACAACAGTAATCATAAAAGAAAAGTACACAGCAGTTCACAAACGGAATCATGACGTTGTAAACGTAATCGTAGTTGTACAACTAGAAATCTGACCAAAAACCAAAGCAAATCCAGCAGCAAAACCTAGTCTAACGCCAGATATAACCCAAGAATTCTATCAAAGAAAACCGAGAAAGCTTTGAATGTACACGCAAAATGCATCGCACGCGATTCTAACGCACGGCTCACCGGCATCCAGATAAAAAACTAAGAAAGCAGCACAAGTAGAGGTGGTTTATAAATTAGTGTGCTCTTCAGATTTATATATTATTACTGGCTTGATTGTTTGTTGGTAATGTATTGTATTGGTTGAGACAGAAGACTGGATAACGGCTTTTGAAGTTGGTAGGAGCAAACTGTGGATTATTGGTAACGGTTCTCACTGGTTCTCACCAAAGACGATATATTACTAGACTCCGCATGCACGATCTAAAGAACAAAAACTATTCTGTGAACTCGCTGAGGTACTACGTAAGCAAGGGGGACGGTGTACTGCGTTGTGATTAGCTAAATCAAGGTCTGTTCTGTCTCAAGGTATGTTTACGGTTCACAGGAGTGGTCGCAATAAGACGGATATAAGACTTTTTTGCCTAATGTGTTGACGGACATCGGTCGCCTGTTATTAAAAGTCTAGTAATAAATTGTCGTTGGTTCTCACAGAAATGATGTAGGAAGCGGGCTCAAACTCTGTGAAGCACTTTAGATACTCTATGTAATTTTCATTCGCTAAGAATTTTCTTAAAACAATGAGGGAATTTATTAAGGCTCTAGAGCTCAATATTATAAGCAATCGAAGAAACTGGCTGGATTTTACTCTATTGTCCAACCCTGAGATTTGATGATTTCCCAGCCGAAAAATAAGGGAAACATTATAAGAACACGTAAGTTCTAGAAGAATTTGAAGGTGGTAGAAGATATTGTGTGGTATCAGGTGACAGTCATAACTAAAAATAACAACTAAAGTAGTGTCTTCAGGAGCGAGTTCCTGTTCAGATAAAGCTTGTTTTGTTTCAGTTAAGAGTATCTGAGCAGACAAGTACTATAAACAGAGAATAGAAACACACTTGAATACGCTGTTCTTTTGACTGCCATATTGGCTTCAGAAGGAAAAGTCGACGGTAGGGCGCTTTGGGGGACTGTCTTATATAAAAATTGACATTCAAAAAGTGCTGATAAATCAGCCAAATTTGAATAAATGGCTTTTGATTTTGATCTATGTGTACTTTTCAGGCCGATCTGCGGTACAGTTCTGAACAAGCAGTGAAACAAACTTAATTAGGAAGTTGCAGTAATGAGCACTCTATAAATTTTAAGTAAGGATGTATTTTAAATGAAGCAGAATGTTCAATTTAACACTCAGTCGTAATGACTACTTTAGCAACGAACTATTATTATAACCATTAGGTACACTGATTTCCTTACAAGAATATACCGTGTTACTAAATAATTAATATTTTTGAATACTTCAACGATTATAGTTACGGATACAGCGTAAATCGTCTATAAAATTATATTTTAATTTAGCTGTAGATTGGGACTTTTTACTACTTTTTTCTTTGTGTGCCTATTTCACCAAAAAATCTAATAAGTCGTTCTGTTTGATTATCTAAAATATTTGACATTAATTGTAAATTTTCATTTGTTACATACCTATGCGAAAATTGACGAATATATAACGCTTTTAAAATTCACACTATGTTATGCCATGGTTTTTAGATCAGTCTCAATCACAATGCATTCGGACTTCACAAGCTCCCCGCTCCACTCAAGTTTTGAAGCGTGTTACCTTTGTAAATGTTCATTGACTATAAAAATAATAATAGTTATTTGTTATACAAGAGTGCAAAGTTGATTTTTAACCGCGTGGTCAATTTTGATGACCGAGCAAGCGAATGATTCTAAAATTGAATCACGAGTGCAACGAGTGATTCAAAATTAGAATCATGAGCGATAGCGAGGGAATCAAAAGAGCACAAGGTGAAAAATCTTTGCACTCGAGTGCAACACGTAACTTTTCATCCCACCTCAGCGAGGAAATGACTAAATGCAAAAACAAATAAAAACAGATGTACATTGTACAAACACAAGATAGGCTTTTATTTCAGTTTAGGTATTAACTAAGACATTATTATAGAACTGAATAATTTTTAAATTAAAACAAATAATACTGAGGTAGTAGTTGAAAACTACTACCTAAGTATTAAGTTACTTATTTTTATCTTGGTTTGTCATAACATAACAATAAGACGTGAAAGGAAAACCGCACAAAGCAAATAAAAAAGGTAAAACAAAGTACTGAGCCAAGAATGTTCCGGGTCTAAGATTTTAACAAAATAATTGTAGATTACGCTCCAAGGGAGGCGTATTGAATTCCGAAGCGATACTAAGGATTCTGGGGGTGAACCTCCGTCCGTAGCGCAGCGAGGAGGTTCAAGTGTTAATACCCGAAAGAAACGAGGGAATAAAGTTAAAAATCCTTAGTGAAGCGAGGGATTCAAGTTAGCCCAAGGCAACGCAGCCTTACACCCGAGGAGCGTACCTTGCTTTCCCACCTAAGGCGAGATTTGATGTTACCGCATCAAATTTTAAAAATAGAATTTGTTTCCTCGACAACCTTCGAACGTCAAGCGGGCACCACAGCAAGTGATCAGCTGTTGCGGTCACCGGCCGCCATTACTGCTGCTACTCTTTTGTTCATACGATGTTCTAAATTCAAATTTACTTTATTCACTAGAGGATAAAAACGGCTTTTACTCACTTGAGGATAAAAATGGCTTTTACGGTCAGATATCGAAGAGCAAAAGTACCCTTTCCGAGATGGGGGGATGAAAATAGATTTTAAAAATATAAACACCCACGTTTTTAAATTTCCTTAAAATAAGAGAATAACCCTACGGGACTCAGAAAGGGGCCACTCAAAACGTGGGGGCGTGTACTATATAAGGGATTATTTATGGGATATAATTATTTACATGACATGTATTGATCGTGGGAATAACTTGCAAAGACACGCCGCCCCCACGTTTTGAGTCCCGTTTTCAGGAACGACAAACAAACAAACAAATAAGAAAAGTGAGTGTATAAAAACGTGGGAAAAACAGAAAAACAATTTTTCTATTATTTTTCAATAAGTACCGAAATTAACGGACTTAATAGATTCGCAATATAATGAGTCTTATTGAGTCTAAAATCTAGCTCATTTGTCAAAAATATCAACTAATAGATAAAGCTAGAATTCACATTAATTTTCATTTAGGTGTGTATCGGAAACTCTTCCTACTTGTCGACCATTTCCATAGTATTTAGAGCGTGTAATTGCATACAGGATGTTGTTAAAGATAGGTTGGACCGGAGACAGTTGAGAATACATTTTCTTTAACCTAATTAGCTTTAACTGCTGTTAATGAAGAAGATACGAATGGGAAATGTTGTTTGTGTAATTCATTACGTTTTCTCTTGTTTTTTGTAGTAGCCATTTTTTAATTATTTTTATCATTATATTTATTTCTTTTGCGAATGAATATTTTTGCAAGAAAGAAGAGTCGTAATAGCTTCTGAGTTCGAATCTAGGATAGTGTAGTTATTGCGTCACCACACTGCACTATTTTTGAGTAAAGGAAAATATTGCAAGAAACCGAAAAATCGGAGAGCTGATAACACTGCGCCCTTGTGCCTCATCTTCTGTAGCATTTAGACATAAATGGCTACAGGTTCATTAATTATATTACTATTGAAACACGAATTGGTTGAATTAACATTTATTTTTTTATTTAGGAGTTGCATAAACAATAATCAATTTCTAAATTAGGTGTATGGAGAGATGATATTACGATGATGTGCTGTGTAAATTACAATCTTCCTCGATTTTCGTGACTTGGACATAATTATGACGTTTATTATTTTTTGAGCACCGAAAGAAAAAGTGATGACTAGAAGTACCTAAATAAATTAAGTGCTTTTTTAATATAAATGCAAATTATTAGGCAGTTTAAACTGTGGTAACTACATTATAAATCTATGTATTACATAATTTAAAAAAATGTATTACATCTACTACCCTTCTAAGAATTCCAGACTTATGAATTATAAAAAAATATAAATTCGTTTTACAATTAAAAACAAAACGACCTATCATACTCGTACTTCGTAACAAGCCTATAAATTAAATTAAATTATTACAACCAATTCTAGTCCATAATCTACCCAGTATTAATAGGAGTCCAGGCGAAATTCCTATTCCTAGCACTGACGTCTTCTCTATCATTGACAGAGTCCTTCTTAGTGACGAAGAGTCTTTCCAGTCTGCTTCTCAGTTCATCTGGGGTGATGGGAGATGCTGTGGATGGTTCTGCTGACTTCTCTCGGTAGTAATAGTCTTGGTGGGGTTGACGGCGGTAGTAACCTGGAAGAAAATGCAGGGATGGATGATGAAGACGAAGCAAAGATGGATTAAGGATTTTTGTGTGGAAAATTTTAAGCTTAAGACCCAATTTGTTCCGGAAAAATAAGGTATTTCACGAAGGGCATCTGGCTCCTGCGAGAAATGTTGACAGGAGCATAATGTCGAATAGATAAGGGGCAAGTAGCTCAGGTGCCTATGTCAGCGAGTGTCCTTCGTGGAATAGTATGACGTCAATGCATCGTCCAGCGAGTATTGATGGGTCCTAATATATTAATAAATAACTAGTTTTGTTTACCACAATAAATCAAAAATCTTCACAAATCTTAGTGGAAATGTTTGATTTTAAGTTAATAGTTTCAATGTTGTTTCAATTAATCATAGAAAATGGCCTAAAGATCTCAGATAAAACAAAATTACACCAACTAAACACTAAGCAAACTACTGATGAATAAATATTTAATACGTTTAAGAATATATAAAAATAGGTGTGTTTATAATAATCACAGACTCTATAAACATTTACCAGTAACAGACCAATACATATTAATAAAATAATATGAAGACTAAACTACATACGAGATACATAGTCCTAGACCAACATAATAATTATGTGTATCAGCACCTCTGCCAAGCACTTATAGTACTGCTCACCCTGCCAAAGCAACAACACAAAATACTTACTCAATCCAATCGGGAAATTTTCAACTTTATCATTAAGACACTAAGGTCCATGATAGTTAAATCCAAAGATATCATTGGTAGGCTTTTTGACAGTGCACCGGCAAGAGGTGAGCGTACCTATCGGAAATGGATATGTTGTAAATGTCTCCGAGAGTTGAAGCTAGATGGCGCTTTTTAAAATTCTTACTATAGATAGAATTTTGTTTGTGTTAGTTTACCTAAAGTTGTGTAATCTTCATGTCAAGGGACCTAAAAAGCCATTTTTACGCAATCGTATCATTAGCAACACTGTTCCACCCAGTGCTAAATATAGGCCGTCTCTCTTTTGTGCCATACCTACCTCCCTGATCTGTGCAAGTCATAACCAGGCTTAACAGAACTCGTCTCATTCACCTATCTGATACTTGGTCTGCCGATCACATACTTATAAATGTATTGTCGATTCGTAACCATTTTACGAATTGTAATGTACCTAATTGATAACACACATTTCTAATAAACTGTGATTCAGTCTCTCAAAGATCAGTCTCCAAAAGTACTTTTTACAAAACACGAGTCCACAGTTAATGAAATGTTAAATTAGATAGTAATCTTAGGAATAGTGCTAGAGTTATATTCATTGATTTATTTGGTACATAGTTTGGTTATCTTTGTGCTGTGTTATTTTTTTCAACCAAAGTGTGTTCAATGTGGCAATGTTCGTTTATAAATAAATATTACCCACCTGAAGTTGTATGATGATCATGCTCATGGTAATGTCCTGGGTTTTCATAAGCATACGACGAGAGGGAAGGTCCTGCGAAACCTCCAAATGACCCAGCTCCGCCCCCTCCAAATCCAAACACTGTTACTGCTAGTAGTGCTAACTTTGCTAGAAGAAATGCTTTTTTGCTAGCAATCAATAACACACCTAATAATAAAGGTAGTAAAGTTGAAAGCTGGAATTTAAAGCCGAGAAGGAATGGTACAAGGAGGTTTCTTGCTAGGAGACGACCTGAAAAAGAAATAAAACATTGAGGCTTTTTTAATGATATCATTTGTAAATACACGATACAAAGGCAGTTTAAAAATTTAATGTAGATTGGTTTTGTTATTTTATTTGGTTGGCAAAAATATTATTTAAAATATATTCATAAATAAAAATAATTCATAAATAGCAGCTAATCTATCTATTCATTAAGTCAGCACTCAATTGAAATTGTATCTTGACTTGCAAACTGTTGACAGTTTGCAACTCTGTCAATAGAAAGCGCTGTATCAAGTTCAAAGCCAAACCAACCTTGAACAGCGTTGAGTTAATATTTGTTTCACGGTGATTTGATAGATGGCGTTAAACACAATATTATTATACCATACATCACGCTTGTAATCCCTGAAGGCTTCTATTTATACAAATGGATGAATTATATTATAAATTTTATCTGTACCTCATTAACAGAAAAATCCAGAATCCATGGCTATTACCTACTGAGAAATAGTCTGTGCCAAAACTCAATAATGCTTAACCCGACTTGAAAATAGGACTTAGGATCTGGTGTTTACGCACAAAATTTTGACGAGTTTTATAAGGCCACACCTTGTCGAGTCGCGGGATCTAAAAAGGGCTCCATCTGTCTGTGATTGTTTTATAATTATCTGGCTCCGAAATGCAAAGGGCACGAGAAGGAACAGGAGCAGTCTGTCAGTCGTTCAAAAAAACACACAACAAACAAATAGTTTACCTGTGGATACTTCGGTAGGTTGTTGATATGAAGACCTATCTTTAACTCTAGGATCCATCACAAACTCAAGTACTCCATTGGCTAAGGTTGGACCAATCCTCATAACCAAACCAGGGTAAAGTGTACTGAGGTCCCAATGAAGAGATCTCTTCGAAATCAAGTTGCCAGCGTCTTCAAGAATTGAACTGTAAAAAACAAAAAAAATTACGTCATGTTGAGGCAGATCAGTGATTTAAGACACAATGTAGCTACAAATATTTTTCTTTGAATAAATCCTAACAAACACATAGATAGTCTAATGCCTTTTGTAGGCGGTTTCACTCATGTAGATGTCTAAATAAAATAGGTCAGGAATTTAATAATTAAGAGGTTCAAAGGTATTCCAGACCACTTTAAAATATGAATTAATCTAGACCCAACTGAACATCCAAACTTTTGCCCATACATTGCAGTTAATATAGATGCATAATTGGATAAATTACCAGTAACAGATTACATTTTAGCATAAAAACTAATGAAGCAAATTAAAAATAAGTAAAGGTACCGGAAATCCATAGGATCTTTATCAAGAAAAGCGCCGATATCCCTCGGAGTCTTCTCATCTCTCACAAAAGATACACCAGTAGCCAGACTGAAAGCATCAGCCTCATCATACTTGTTCAATTTATTAAGTAACTCCTTGCCGAAACACACTCCAACTTCAGTACTTCGTCTCACACTTATACATTCATTCAATTGGCTATCATCTACTTGATTGCCCTTAAGTTCTTCACCTTCTTGCAAATCAATTTGAATGGGTATCACTTCAACGACCAGTATAAGTAGGAGCACACATCTCAAATTCTTCATTAGACACATTTTTGAGACTGATTAGATTTTTTTCAACACATGCTACAGTTTTAACTGGCACAACTATCCTGGTTGCTACAATTGTAACTTTAAAAACAATATCAGGTTCCAGTTGGTTATATAGACTTTCCATGTTCTGTTCCGGTGAACTTTGCCATTGTTTTGGTTGTTACGGCAACTTCTCACACAGACAATGGGGTGAAAATTCGCCGAGGATAATTTGCGAACTATCTTTGTGAACAATCTCTAATTCTGTTACGGCAATTGCATCATACGCGTAATTTTTGGCAGTAGTTGGTGAAATTACGTATATTTTGTTCGGTATAGAGATCAATGGAAATATGTGCTACTTTGTTGTTTGCATTCAGTGTAATGATTACGTCATCTTATACTAGCTTTTTCAATGGAATGGAAGTAATCGTTGTTAAACTTTTTGTGAGACGTTAGATGCTAGGTCTACTAACCTAGACATTAGGTTCTATTGACAGTTAATTTGCCGTAACAGTTGAGTGTTGGCTTTTAAGCCAGTTTCCTGTTATTGTTCTTCAATAATGACTAATATTCGCTCTTCATGTACTGTTGTATTGTTGTCAAAATTAATTTCCGAACAGAATTTTGTTAGGCCTCCTTGGTTTATAATCATAGCAAAATGTTTGTTTATAAGTGAAGCTATAGTGACTCATAAGCTAGTAACACAACTAATTCTTCAATTTTTACTGTTGTAAAGAAAATGACCGGCCTAAAAAATTTATATTACCTTAAAGATGATTCTTGAGGAAAGAAAAATTTCAGATTGCAAGTGGGATTCGAACCCGCGTTTTCTATCTTAATCTTACAATGGCAACGATCCTGACAGACAAAACGTAAACAAAAACTTTTACTTTTCAAATGACACATAAGCCGCCAATACTTAGCGATACATAATGAAGCCTTTGACCCCTCATTGTCTCACAGGTTCTTTGCATCTCATGTCTCTTAAAACACCATCAATACGTACAGGATTAAGATTCTTGTCACTAAAGTTATAAAGGCCACATTTCTGTGCAAAAATAACGGCTCTTGTGTCTATTTGAAAATTAACGTGGTCAAAGAGTGAAAGTATTATTTTTCTTGTATGTCCGTCTCTTGGAGTAAAAGTTTCTGATGTAATATTTTTAAGTTTTAAATGACAATACAGATAGATTTCACGTCTTTTTAAAATTTTATTAGCAATTATGACGAGTTTGTTTATTGTGTGTTAGCTTATGATGAGGGAAATCGAATCTATTTTTTTATAATTGAAAAATATTTTATTTTGTAAGGATTATTATCCTTAAAAACGAATTATTATTATGAATTACAGTAATTATTTCAATTCATAACTATTTCAATGCATAAAATATTTTTCTATGGTCTATGTAATAACAGCAAAACTAATTATGTATGATTCGTTATGAAAGGATGCTTTAAAATTTAAATTAATTGTAAAAATCATTGAATTCGGAGTTTTTCAAAAAGACGGACTTTATCTCTTTTAAATCATTCCATATTTTTTTAAAACAAACATCAATTTATTTGACAAAGATTTCTTTGATCATTTTAAGGTATTAACTATTTTTAACTAAACTTATGCCAATGTCAGTCTGACCTAAGATTAGTGTCATCGTGGTTCCAAAATATCAAAACAAATCGGTCAAGTGTTTTAGGGTTACGCATTTTTTGATGTCTTCGACCTCATTCATGACCTATGAGAGTTCCGTACATTAGTCATCGACAAGTTGCTTTCGCTGCTGTCGCCTGAGGCCCATCGGCTTTCTGTATCTCATGTATTTTATGTAACCTCCCCCTCTTTATTCTCCCACATTTATTTGCTTACATATGCTTGCACTTACTTCTCACTTTTCCATTGATTACTTACCTTATCTTTATCGTCATAAGAATCAACATCGCTTAGCGTCAGTCGTTCTATATTCATATTAACATTGTCAGAGTATACCACGTCTAGAGTTCACACACCTTTACGAGCATGCTCGTTTCAAGCACAATCGTAAAGCTTTATTTCAATGTAGTAAAGTCCAAAATCGTAGATCAAATAATACAGAAAACAGGTATTTGCCTTGTCCATTGAACAGATTTAAATTTACTGCTATCAAATTCGTTATTCGATTGCAAGCATCCGTAATGTCTTTAGTATAACGTTGAGAATTGCTCGCCTGGGTGTATATGAGAAGAAAACTTAGCTTTGTAGTTTGTTTTAAAGGAAAAGCGTTGGATGTAAACCGGACACAGGAACGCGTGTGAAGTGAAATTTCTTTTTTTCTCTCTCTTTTCGAAAAAGGATGTCGGAGGTGCGTCTGACACAAATATCTTTTGTTGACGTGCTTAAATATGCGTATAATTAAAGAATGTGGTTCTAATGTCATCCGTATTTGCCAAAGACTTTTTTTTATTTCGTCAAGGATTACGGGGTCAAGAATTTTGTGTTTCTGGGTGAAACTCTCGATTTTCTTTGTCAAACGGCAGCTTATGGATACTAGAGCTATTATCAGTTAACTGGTACTTGTGTGCTGTTTGTTAATGTCATTGAATCCGCCTTGGAACTAATTGCTTTACCATTATTTTACTTTTTTTCACTCCTTTTATATCTATTAAAATCTTCCTAGATAGTTTTCATTGCCAATGAGTGTATAAATTATCATGATGCAATTTAGATAGTTACCTACTACCATTTTACTGTGGAGTCATAAGAATTTTGTTTTGGGCTTCTATATCCAGTTACTGTTCAGCAACTAATAAAGTTTCTGTTTATCTAATCCACAATACACATTGATTATTTATTTATAAGAGTATCATTATCATCAATACTGTACTGGCGTGCGTTTCTCATTGTATTATTCTGATCTATAACAGCTAGCTAAAAATTATTTGACCCTCGTTACCTTGTTGCTATTCTATCAGTCTCTATAAACGTTTCCAGACGTTTTTATTTATGCGCACAATTAAGGAGTATTACTCCCCATCTGCTTCTATTTTTCCGAATGCTTACAACTCTAATCTCTTCACAGTTAAGATGAACAGATTTTTTTCTGTCGACTTGTTCTAAGCCACCTTTGACCTGGACTAGAGTTAAAAGTAAACCCATGAAAAGTAGGTCGTCTTATTGCCATCATCTTTACACACAGGTTTTGGGCTTCTAAGCACTTACTACAAAAATTGGAATCACTTCAAAATTGAAGTCACATTTTGAAGTACGTGCATAAAGTCACACCTTCAAACTTTCGCTATCCATTGCTTACACAAGGCTCTTACACAACATGTTCTAATTAAATATACAATGAGATCCGCCTAGAAACTGGCAATGTACTGCAAATTGGCTCTAAATCGTTTTCGTCATCCATTCATACGTTTTATCGTAGTAACAACTTAATGGTTGTACGTAGCTCGATTTATTTAAGGTACACGATTTATTTGAGATAACTTTTTGTTGCAGTATCAATTGGCAGGTATTATTTCAATTGAAGATGTTGATTGATTTTGAGGGATAAAGAGACTATATCAAAGTCCACTCCACAATCCACTTAATGGTCAGACAAGTCGATAATCTATGTAGAATGATATTCAGCTGCATCCGATTGAACTGAATATACATTATATACTACTCAAAAGAAAATAAGGGCCAACTGATTTTTGTCGATTTATTAAATAATATTTAAATATTACTGGTTATAATGACTGAATCTGATTAATATTAACGATTTTACTTGAAAATACACAAAAATTAAGTTTGTATTCATATCAATCGTTAAATTAAACGAAATCGAATGAAAAGTGGGGAATTGCAGGAATGTATCAACTTACACAAAACGTCAAAAAACTCGAAAAAATAACGTCTTTAATGTTCCAAAGTGTTCTTTAAAGCTTCTCTTTTAACTCTGTTCTCTCTGTGCTACTCATTTTAATGAAGGTGGAATGTTCAGGATTAAATACCAAACATTTTCTTTGGGATTCTCTACCAGCAAGTTTTCAGACAGTTTATGAGATCCAGCTGGGTGTTGATGGGAATTTTACTTTCTTTTGCACTCCTCTTTAACTCATCTCTTCAATGCTGAATAAAACTTAGGTAAAAATCCTGACTAGCCACTGTAACATTGGAATTCGAACGTCAGCGAATGTGTGCTCTGTTAGTCGCAGCGTGTCCGCTCGAACATTATCCTGCTTGAAGATGAACTCAGGTACTCGTTGCTGTGCGAATGGGATAATGTGGAGTTGCGCCACATTCGCTACGCAATTTTGAGCAGTTACAGCAACGTTATTACGAAGTGCGAGCTCAGTTTTGCGTGATAGAGACAACCGCCCCAGAGCATAATTCAGATCTCATCGGAACAGTCTGTTGTAAGAGTGCAAGGATCTAAAACCTGTTGTTTAGATCTTCTCTACACTCTAATGAATCAGTCTTTATTAAAAAAAAATAAGCCTGCAGTCAGAAATAAAAAGCAATGAAGCCCATTCAAAACAGTTAAAAACATTTTTACTTTGCAAATGTTTCACGATTTGCACCATACGCTCCAGTTACCTGGAGGAGAACCAAGCATCTTCTTGAGTATCGTTAGTCTTCACGGAGTCGATTCGGAATAGTCTAGTCAATTATAGGGGTGCCTGTAGCTCAACGCAATGGAGTTTGTACGGTCCGCGCGGTAAATTTTCGCTCTATTTGTGCGGTTAATCAAACTTATTGGTCTTCTTAGGCTTTACTTACTTACTTTCTTCCTGGATCACGGCGTCTGGTGATATTACCCGTCTTTTGAGACCAGTTTCAAACTTTCTGAACCACTGTTTGGAAATATTCCACCATAAGTGTACCTGTTCTGGCTATGCCCCCCCCTGGATTAAGGTAACACCCCAAGTGGCTGTTTTTGCATCCATATGTCTCCGAATAAATGGCATTATGAGATTAAACGATCGTTATAGCCTACTTGCTGTATAAGTCGAAGAAAACTCCGTTAGAAGTTTGAAAAATAAAAAACACCAAACCGTACATTCGAAGAAATCTCAAATATCTAATTAAAAAAAAGTTATGAATTTCCAATTATGCAGTAGAAACAATATTAATACTTGAAAGAAACCATAACAAGGTATTTACCATCTATTATGTACACAGAATAAGAGTGATACTTGATTAAAGTGCAATTTAAAAAGTGGCCCCTATTTTGTTTTGACGAGTATACATAGTTAGATCAAGACTAACCAGACGATGATAATCACTTCAAATTGATTTGCATTTGCATACTCGAAATGGAAATCAAGCACAAATAGTGGATTGTTTGTTTACTAATGAAGTTGAATGACTTTAGCTTTTATTATACGAGTATCTACGGATTGGCACGGCTTAGAACATTGTCATGTATTGATTGTAAGCCGATCCCAAAAAAAAAATACACAAGATAAAGATTCGCGCGCCTCAAAGAGCGTCAGCAAAATGACGGGGCCCCCTCACAGAGGGCCAAAGCTTGCCGGGGTCGCGGGACTTATTTCCATCAGCGTGACCCCGGAACATAAAGGGAAGGACACCGTGGATTTTAGTCAGTACAAGTCTACAAGTCTGACAGTAAGGGGTGGGAGGACTCATTTGATGATTTTACCACGATAAAAACAAAAAAGATTAAGATTTCGCACGAAATTGAGAAATCTTTTCTAGAACTAGGCCTAATTATTCTCATAGTTGCGTTTAAGCATTTCAGACTTACCAAGGGGTATTGTATTGTCGGTTATTGTGTTGTAGAGGTCAGATAGGTGGTCACTCCATAATGAAATACTGATATTCATCTGTACCTAGTTCGGAAGCTACTGGAAGCTTACTCTAACATAGCTGGCCTATTGGTCTAGTGGTTAGTGACCCTGACTGCTACGCCAGGGGTCGTGGGTTCGATTCGACCCACCCAGGACAAATGTTTGTGTGATGAGCATGATCATTTGTTCTGTATCTGGGAATTATTATTTAGAAATATAGTATTTTTATCAGTTATCTAGTACCCATAACACAAGCTCTGCTTAGGTTGGGACTAGATGGTGTTGTGTGATAGTTGTGGAGTATTATTATAGATGGAAAAAGTAGACCGTTGAAATTATGAGTAGCGTTTAAGCATGATATAAAAAACTGTCCTATCACTAAAAACTTTTCAAAGCATGATGAAAAAAATGAATGCAGTGGTATAAAAAGTGCTCATCTTATTGTCATAATCAAAGACTTGCAAAACTGCGTACTAAGTCGTCAGTCATGTCGTGTGTTCATACTTCAAATGCAAAACGTGAAAGTGTCAAGTGTTTCAGGATATGACATTACTTGAACTACTCTTCTGTTTGCAAATTTTATTGCCTCACCTGTGACTGGTTCATTTGAATGTGTATGATTTGTTTTTTTTTTCTGCTGTTACGTTTATCGTTTTTACTTTTCTTATAATAAGCGTGCGTAGATTTACTGTATGTATTTTTAACTGCTTCTCAGTTACGATTCCTTAGGGTGTCTTTCCATCGTCATCATTTCTGTTTAAAATAGCTAACTTCTGATTATGGACCTCGCATCTCTATTAAGATTCCTCTGGATTCTATATAATCACTATCAAATGTTAGTCGTGTGTAGATTTGACCATTATAATGATTACCTAGCGTGATTCCTTTTCGTCCTCAAAATTGAGCTGCTCCTCGTTTCCTATTTAATATCGTTTATTATAATTATCTTAATTTCTATTTAGTATACTATCATGATCACATCCAATCCATCATGAATCATCTCAACATTTTAATTATTTTTGAATGGTACTGTTAGTGACCGTGCAACTTTATATCATCATTCCTACTTCCTCTCTCCAACCATATTATTATTTTCCAAACTTTGCTGTTCCCGACAGGGTCCATAATTGTTTCCCTCTAATTGTATTTTTTACCACCTGTACCCGTATGTACATTATGGATTGCAATAAATCATTTGAATTGAATTGCAACAGCTCACTTTTGGATATAGGCCTATTATATATGTTTTTGCCTACTGCTACTCCTGCATTTTTTTTAATAATCTTAATAAATTACTTATTTATTTAACATTTTTTGTTCCAAAAATATTTTCATATTCATCTCTTTCTCATTATGGTAATATTTTAAAAAGGACTTTCTTTATTTTTAATGACCCAGATTTACTTGGGGTTTGACCTTCAAGACAGACGGACATGAAACCGTATGCTAAGTGAGAAAGTATCACATTATAATATGCAGGATGTGTTACGTGAACGCACCGTTTGCTAATGTTATTGCCTCATCAGTGAAGCGCGTTGTTTCGGAAGTATGAGGTCAGATGGATTGAGTAAGAACTTTTATCGAAGAAAGAATATTTAGGAAGTAAGTTTCTTTTGGTCAGAGTAGACGCAATTTTGAAATATCTGATTCATACAATGAATGAAATGGTCACAGTCAAATTAAGGCCTAATAATCTTTTAACCGTTGAGAATTCAAAAAATAAGCATATTTCTCGAATTCTCAACCCTCTCAGTTGACAATGTACCCAAAAGACTGATGAAGTAACAGCATGGTGAGGCAAAACTTAACCTCTGGTGAAAGTTGAGCCCTTCTGTTACTGTTAAAAGTTGTTTCTATTATTATCTTTTTGAGTACTCGGACCCCAGGACCTGCTTTCAACCCCAAACGGATCGAAAATATAGTTTCCACCAAGATATATATTATATTTACCGCTTGAGTTTCTGTAGTTACAGTGGCAGTTGCGTTCAGTACCCCTAGCACGAGTTTTTACTCTTTTACTTTACAGCATCTTTCCAGTATTTACAGCGTTTCTTGTATGAAAAAATGGAACAGCGCCTCTGGTGTGCGAACTAAATTTTTCCTTGAAAATTGTCATTTTGAAATTGTCAAAGTTCCAGTTTACTTTACGTCTCAAATACTTACTGAAAACTCGTACTTAGGGTACAGTTGCTTTTTTTTAAGATACTTAATTATTTGAAACTCAGTATTGTGGCTGTATCTGGTACGAAACTAAAAAACTGCATCCCTAATTCATAAATCGCAACAAACAATTTAAATTGGTCTTTTAAACTTGAATCAGCATAAAACGCCAGTAAATCGTGAAGTATACAGGTATAGCTGCACAGTTCGATTACTTTCAGTAATTCAAATGAAATTATTATAGGACAGTCGTAAAAAAAGTCGAAGAGGTATTTTCTGTTACTTTCAGCTTGTGTCATCCCACTATTCGGCTAAGGGCTTGTCCCCATGACTTCCAACAAATTCCGTTCCAGGGCTAATGTGAGTAACTGGTCGTTAGTTTTGTCTAGTGACCTCAATGGGTGGTTTTCCCACTTCTGGCTGTTTTTGTATGTGAGTGTCTCCTGTGTCATAGGTGCAATAATAATAAAATAATCATGTATTTTTTGCGTGGTAAAATTATCAAAGCAGTCTGAACCCAGGGTAGAGCGGGAGGGACTGTCGGACTCGTACGGTACTGATGACTCGTTCATTTGATGTTGAAATAAGGGTTTTGTTTTACAATATTTTTAGAAAAATGTGTAACAGATATTTAACTTTTTGTGGTACTACGGTTAATTTTAAGTCTAGGATAAAAGTTTAAAAAATTAGACGTAAGTACATATTATTTTTATGTTGAGTGTTCAATAGATGAATTACTGTAACTAGTTATACTGTACTTACTCATAACCAAGCTGATTGCGTGCATCTCTCATCTCATATAACTTGGTAATACGATCGCGCCCCACTTCCGATGAACGGCGCAGATCGTGTTATGTTCAAGTAAATTGTGCGTTCAATTCAATTTAGCCTGGATTTACTTCATTGAGATGTTCTGTAACGGTGTGGTCAAGGCTACTGAGTATGGGCGTTCCCAATAAATTATTGTTACTAGATGCGTCTTTTATGATTCATACGATGAACAGGGCGGTAACTCTATAAGTTATCTTTCTTAGTGCGTGTAAGGCAACTGTATTTTTTACGAATTTGCAAGGCATTTTTTTTTAATTTTTTGAACTGATTTTATTGAAACAAAAAACATAATCAGAGGCCCTTAGCCCTTATCACGTTCACGTCAGTTTTCAGTATTTCCTTTCCAGTATTTACAGCGTTTATTGTATGGAAAAATGGATGGAACGCCTCTGGTGTGCGAAGAAAGAACTAATTTTTTCCTTAAAATTAATGTCAGAGTTCCAGTTAAAAGGGCCTTTCATTCCTTCTTCGCACACTAGAGGCGTTCCATCCATTTTTCCATACAATAAACGCTCTAAATACTTCAAGTACGCTGTAAATAAAACACTGAAACCTTGTGATAAGGCCTCAGGTCCAAAAAGTTATCGATTAATGACTTTAAAGCTAAGGCAAGCTTTAGGACACCATGGCAATTCAACAGATGTGGTGTCAACGCCAGTGGCTCAAACATATAGCTGGTATTAGGAAACCAGTTCATCATCTGCCTAGCCTTTTCCCAATTATATTGGGGTCGGCTTCCAGTCAAACCAGATGCTGGATATCAGTATTTTACATGGAGCGACTGCCTGTCGGACCTCCACAACCCAGTAACTGGGTAATACCATACCCCATGGTAAGATTGGTTGTCAGATTTTAGAGCTTCTGACTTACAGTAAGGACTGTCAAAGATCTACAAATGACAGCTGGGAACGGCTTTACGTGCTTTCCGAGGCACGGAGGAAACACGCTATGACGGATGGTCTCACCCATCCACAGACCAACGTCGGCAATTGCGGCTTAACCTGGTCGATCGGCCTGTGCGGCAGTAGTTATTTAGCCACGAACTTAGCTGAGCATTTAGAAAACTCGTTCATTATGCTTTTTTACCTAAAAAGCTCACTAGAACTATACTGTCACGATTTTCAAGAAGAAAATATCAAAACCATTCATTATATTCTACGTATGTTATCCTGCGTGTCACTAATCATAACGTAACGTGTTCGACAATCGATTTAAGAGTTACAAACGCAATGAAAATGAGAGTTTTTATGTTCTGGGTATTGACATTCGCGTGATTGATGCTTTCATTACATGTCATCGTTTTCATGTAATCCAAGCTCGTTTGTCTATCTGCCCGTCAATTCTTTAGTCTTATCATTGAAGACGTGTTCAAGTCGATACAATCGTTTCAGGTTACACACTTTAGATGATTTTGAATCTAAAATATTTGTCTCCTTATAAAGTAAATCGCTGTCATCATAATAAATTGGTGTATTCTTGAATGTTTAAAGTTTTTCGTTTTGTTTTATCGAAACCAAATAATCATTTTCATCATCAGCCTTTAGTAGTTCATTGCTTGAAATAGGCTTCTCGAAGCGCACGTCATTTTACTCGAACACTCTCTGGCGGTTCTCTCATCCAGGTGTTACCAGCCACCTTGTCCCACCCTACATTTGCCGATTCGCGGTCTCTATCCGAGACCACGTCTGCCCCAAGTGTAATAGTTTCTACAACTAACATAGCCAGCTTATTGCCAGTTCAGCTTGCTAATTAGCAAGAGAAGAATGATTGGAGAACGAATGTGATCATCATATTTCATTGAATTCTATAGAATTTGATGACCTCAGTTTACCTCAATGTGAATTCGATCGTGCAGACTTAGTCAAGAAGCTTGTTAGTCTCAAATATTTGTCCTTAATCGTAATACTACTAAGTGTTTGCCTTAATGTAATCATTGTTATTTTTTCTATGTACACATGAACAAAAGCAACCACCATTTCAATGATTGATAAGAACGAGGGCTTACAATTTTGTATATCTGGCTTTCCAGCACCATTGTCCATACTTATAGACTTTAGTTAGTCGTTTCAAAATTGTAACGCGCCGTGTCGAATACTTTTACTAGTATAAAAACATATTACAATTTGAATGTTCATTAAACATCAAATAGTAAATATTCGTGATTGAATGCAATTCCAAACATAATCCACAATTATCTTGCCGGGAAATTCTTATCTAAATGATATATTAGGCTTAATTAATTACTAGCTAATAATTAAAATGATGTATGTTATAATTTTTCACTTTCAAGTCTGTATAAATAATGTACTCATTTCCATGTTTGTGATGATTTTAATAATGATAATTTCGCCGTTATTTTACTGTTATTCATTCATCAATTTGGCATCCTGATTCCACCTACATTGCATTGTGTTGTTCCGTTCCTAAACTATCCTTGCCATTATGTTTTGTTCTTATTTTGCACTTACCTAATTTAGTAAGTAATTCATTCAATTGCGTCTTTAACTCAACCAAAGTTACATATTTTTTTGATTATAGCAATATTATTTGTACCACCTGAGGCCTGAGCATGAATTCTACATTATTCAAAAATAAATTGTAGCGTTCGAACGAGGAACTAATTTTACCCATTAAATTACTCGTTTGCTTCGACACAAGAACTTGAAAACTCGTGATAAATCCTCCAATTTGATTATGGCTCAGACAGATCCACAATTATATTCTGTCGTATATAACATTTACCATTCCTGTCAATTAGTAGAATTCAATCTTATTCTTTTTTGTAAATAATACTAGTTAATTTTCATTTATAGTTTATACATAATTTTTATATAGTGTACTGCAATTACAATAATTATGGTCAGCTGAACATTGAACTGTGCTATGTAGCAACAAAGTACAGTTCAATCTCCAAGATTAAGACCGCTCGTTATGTTTGGTCTGTGGATGAGTGATCACTGACCATCTATTATAGCGAATTTCATCCGTGCCTCACAAAGCACAAAAGCCGTTGGTCCTTGCTGTCATTTCTAGATCCGATCAACATACTGATTGTGTAAGATGAAGACTTCATGAGCAGGCTCAGGTGTTCTAGCTACTGGTACTATCTGCAACTTCCTGCAGCAAGAAGTTGGTCCAGGTTTAGCTGTTTGTCCATGTAAGTTTAAATGTTTGTAAACACAACTTAGTATGGGGCCACGTCGGGCAAGCGGACAGCGAGTAAAGGGCAACTCGGAGTCCGACACGACACGGCATGCCGTCGACCCGGGCATGCCCGGGTCGACGGCACGTCGTGTTCCACGCGCGCCTCAAAGAGCTGTCAGCAAATAATGGGGCCCCCTCATAGAGGGCCAAAGCCTGCCAGGGTCGCCGGACTTATTTCCATCACCGTGACCCCGGAACATAAAGGGCTATATATGAAGGACACCGTGGATTTTAGTCAGTAGACGTCTGACAGTCCCTCCCGCCCTGCCCGGGGTAGGAGGACTCATTTGTAGATATTACCACGCAAAAAAAAAAGTATGGGGCCACGTTATGTGAAATGAAAAGTTGTCTAACCCTTGTATTGAATTAAAGGCAAAAATAAATTAGAGGAAACCAAGCCTGTTGTAAATATCGCTGGACTTTTCCTAAGTTAAAACCCGTAGAAAGCGATACCAAAGCCATAACTAGTTATTGGCGCTACAAATCGATCACAAATCGAGATGATCTCAATAATTTCAATCATCTTTGGACGAAGATGCACCTCATAACAGTTAAGTCATGATATCAAACTGTTTTAAATTGAACTGGTCCAGTGAAGTACAGTTATGGAGAAAACATTTTAATATGTTTTCGTTTTGTAGTGAAATATTTTTAATTACTTAAAATGGGTTTCTTTTGGCCTCAATCTAGCCCAGAAGCAAATATGAGAGCAAAGATGAAGAGACGTTACCCAGAAGAAACTGAAACCCTGTGCACGAAACAGAATGCAGTTAAAACTGTTTAGCGAATGACTCAGACAGGACTTTTGACGGGAACCAGACGGTTCTCGTGAGGCCTAATACAGCCTGTGGGATCACTCAGCCCTCACTAAAGGTTAAGGGTAGGCTACAGCACCGTAACACAGAGTGAATCCTACCTTCTTAAATTCACCTAAAATAATGAATAGCAGTGTCAGGAGATACTGCAAAAAGTAATCGTGTTCCTCCGACCACGTGTAACTTGTTACAAGGGAAGAAAGACGAAGGTGGCCGGCAGTAAGTCTATATTTTGTATTATGACAAGTCAAGATGTGTGATCGACAGCGTCATTATCTCACTGCGCATAAAATGCACATCGACCAATTTTTAACTATACTTTGAAGATTATGAATATTTTGGATTTTTCGTAATATTATAAATAGGCAATATTAAAATTAGGAAATATGATCATCATCAAATCAGACCTTAAAATTATTCATAAAGAGAACTTAAATCAAAGATTTTCCTTGCTGAATATTCTAAATTTAATATTTACGAATCCTATTTTAACAATTTAAGTTCCCGACAGTACCCAACAACATAAATGCATCGCTGCATCCCTCTCAGCGATAGCCAGTGTACCGTGACACTAAGCGCATATAAACGCAACCAATGCTCTAGTTATACACAGTGCCCATATAGCCAACATAGTGCAAACAAGAAAAATGGTAAAGTACCTCCTGATCCTGACCCTGGTCGCGGCAGCCGCGGCCAGAACGGCCACCACCACACAGAACAAACTAGAAGCCCGAAGCTCAGACGATAATGTTCTAGGAGACCTAAAATTAGCGTATGAGACATACAAAGATTGCAGCGGTTCCGACATTTCGCACTGCCTCAAACGAAAATTGGCGAAGACTTTGAGCAGGCTGACGAAAGCTCAGGAGTTGGACATCCTAAATGGTGTGACGATAAAGAAGGACAAGGATGTGAATATTGTGGAGAAAGAGGAAGCGATCCCCAGGGGGATGGACGAGAGCTCACTTAACAACCTCATTTTGGACAAGGTTGTTAACTTTATGAGGTCCCACACATTGCAGGTAAGGAGTTTTCATTCACTTCTTTATTTCAGCTTATAGTACAGGAAAACAAGTTTTTAATCACACCAAACTATGGTACTTTAAGTTCAATCATGCGTGATAGTGACTTCTTTTTGTAAGAATCCAAGTGATGTTTTACGCAAACTAAGTACATAGACACAAAGGGTACAGATAAGTGATTTAGAGTAAGACAAAGCAAGTTATTTTGATTGCTTAGGTTATGTTTACCTTGCAAGGTGAATAGAGCCATGTAGTGACTCAAGACATCATTTTAGATTATTAATTTTCTTACGGGTAAAATTTTATTTACAGATTTGATTTCATTAGCTTTTAGTTTATAGCCATTTTATCTTTTCTTTTGCACTTTAGCGTTAGATGTCATATCTTCACTTTAATTGGTGTATTTGGTGCCTCCTTGGACTTGTAGCAGACATTTTGAGTATACCACGGTTTTGGTTGAGACTTGGTCAATTTCATAGGATTTTTTTGTAAGTAATGAGTCAGAAGTAGTCTTCAATTTGAAGTTGTCCCCGCTTGATGGATATAGATTAGCCTTTTGCGAGCGGAATAAGGGTTTACTATAGATTCATGACAATAACAAGAATATTATAATAGTTTTATTTAATCTGTAAATTACACATCTAAATGGTTTAACCTTCGGCTAGAAATCTGACCAGTTTCTAAAGCACTGGCTTATGGTGTAGATCATAATCCCCATCAGACTATAAATGTTCTCATTGCTAGGACACAGGTATCTTTTTTGTTAGAGGTAGTGGGCCATAATCCAACACGTGGGCTCAGTGCGGGTTGGTGTAGATAACGAACTTAAAATATTGGTAAATGTATTGGTGTGGATACACACGCACGTCAGCGTACAAGCTATTCCAAGATCTTTCCTGTACCTTACTTATGTCACTGATTATCTAGATATTAAGAGAACATGACGATGCATCCTGTGGTTTTATTTTCGCAACATTTTCCTGTATGGCTCTCATAACTTTAGTAATAATAATCTTTCTCATACAAAATCCAATCAAACTTGAATCTGAATGAACCTGTTACTTCACTTCCATTCATTGTTTGTATGACATAACACATCGTTATAGTTTCTATATAGACCTTTAATAGGCTGATTAATATTCAAACGACGCTCGTGATCACCCAGTTGTAATCTTAGTATTATGAATGCAAATTAGAGATACCACACTAACCACTGTCAGCTTCCGGGCTTAGATTCACGGGCTTAAAAATTTGATTTCTTGGTTTACTCAAAATTTATTTATTTATTTCTTCAAAGAGATTTCTTTCGCGTCTTTGTTTCTGAACGCATGCAACCCGAATCTCTTCAAAGCTAGAGTGAACAAACTTCTTCTAGGTACCTGAGCTCACTCCATCGTACAGTTTGGCTCTATCACCCCTGACCTGGATAAGTCAAGAGCAAGAGAAAATTAATCAACATACATACAACTCTCTTAGTGTATTACTAATTACATGGTACAATATCTTCTTCTATCTATCTGTCTTATCGCTGATAGAGGTATATTCAAGGCAAAGTTTTCATCATGTCCACATTCCGCAGAAGCCAACACGAAGAAAAGGTTGTCCTGAAGATGTCGATAACAGCATATCTTTATGACAACCTTTGGATGGACTAATAGGAGATTTAATATACAGGTCATAAGGTGGCTAGTTGAGAAGGAATAAAGAGCGTATGGAAAACTGTAGAGGGTAGATAAGTCAATGACCTTGCTTCCTTTTTTTGACTTATCTGCCAATAAAGAATGAAATTTTGTAGGCTGACCTTTAAAAACTGACTGCATAATGAGTGAATAGGTGAATGTTACCCGGATGACATGACTTGGTTTTGACGAAGATCTTCAGATTGTTTTGACTCAACTCGATGACTTGACATGACTGGTAACTTTCAAGATAGCAGTTACATCAGAGAACTTAAAAGATACAAAGAAGACATAATTGACGACATGACGTTTCCTTTGACGGTAGTGAATTGTAAAGATGGAAACCAAAATATATCAATGATGGATGAGTTACAAGGATGTTGATGCATTTGCTTGTAAAATAAATAAGATTCATTTTGTTTAAATGAGTTTCCTCTTTTAGTGTAATTATGGAGAAAAGACGACATTGAAAAGTACCCATTATAAAAAAAATCGTATGACTAAGATCGTAAAAAGCTCCCGTGACTAAGAGAGTGATGGGTATGAATGGAAAAGGAGTAAATGATGTTGTGACGTCTGATAGTGGAGAATTAAAGAAAAAAAAATTGTTGCGCCGACCCCAAGTAAAATGAGATAAGGGCATGACAACGATGATGAAAATTACTGCCATAGCTGTCAATGCATTAATAATTAACTTAAAGCGGCATGTAAGTGAAGTCACTGAAGGGTACATGACGATTTGAACGAGGTCTGTAATTAATAAGCCGACACTAATGACTTACTCCACTAAGTAGAAAAGTGGCAACTATCAGCCCACCATTTATAACGTACTGTAGCATCTACAATTAAAACTATCACTGGTTTAGTGTTACTTAGTAGTTCATTCACGTTTGTAGCAATTAACGGGTTATGCTGACTAACAATTTATTACTCTTTTAAGCCATAATTGTCTGCCGATCAATTTGTTTGTCTGTCTTTCGAAACTGCTATTATATCACTTATGTTTTGGCTATTAACTGTTGTCTCTTCGTTAGTTGTGACACTTTTACTACGCATCACCAAAACCACACCAGAGTATTCAAAAACATGGTACTGTTTCGCCTAATTTGCATCTAAACTTATAATTTTACTTCTAAAACATGTAACATCTTCCACGAAACCTTCATCGTTCATTAAAATACTTCCCAGATTATTGTAAGAAATGTCACCACTTTCTTAAAGATGTATTGTATGATATTATGAATATTTCAACTTCAATGTCGTCTTTGTGCATTGACCAACACAGATCTTCTTCAGATCTATAATCGTCACAACTATAAAATAAATTACCCTACACCGGAGTTCCGGTACCATCTAGATCCGGCTACCCCCGTAAAAGCGTGACGGCTCAATCTAACAGTAAATGCGTAAAAACAGCATACCACCCAGCAGCGCAGCGTGACAACTTTCCCGATGCATCTCATAATTGCATTTAATCAGTCCATCTTCACTTTTTGCTGGCCACACTCTATTAAATTCTGCAGTTTCTTCTAATTGGTGTAGGTGCGTGATAATTGATATGCGTAGAGAAAATGTAACGTGCACTAAATGGGAGGTTTGCACGGCTTGCGTGCCGTTTCTAGTAATGTCATTAGGGATGTGCGTAATTTGTTCATGGTTGAGTAGCTTCGGTTTGTTGACCGCTCGTGCTATAGGTGCTGCTCTCCTGATTCTTTAACTGCTTACCCTTTCCACAACTATGTTGAGGTCAGCTTCTAGTGTAATCAGATGCAGCTAAATATCCGTATTTTACATGGAGCGTCTTCCTATATGACCTCTACAACCCAGTAACGGGGTGAGACGATACCCTTTGGTAAAACTTATTGTTAGACTTTCGGTTTTGAGTAACAGTATAGACTGCCAAAAATCTACAAGTGACATCTGGGAGCGGTCGGAGGTCCTCGCTTCTTGCTCTCTTATCTAAAGAAACTTATTTGGGTAAAGGTTATCATTAGGTTAGTAAAAAGGAACTTAGAACTTTGAACACGTACGGTATTTATGACATGTAGTAGTTAACTGTGGTTGCTGTTTGCTCTATTTCTTGGAAATTCTCTTTGGGTAATAGATTATCATGAGTTTACATGGGCTTGAAAGTGTAGAAAAAATCAATAAGATGAAGAGGTTAAAACGGTGATAACACAAAGGTGACGAATTATTCAGCTAAATATTTTTATGAAACACTTCAATGAACCCTGTGTGTCATTGTGTCAGTGTTTTCTTTGGAGATCCTTTCATTGAACTTTGAATACGCGAGAACGTTACGATTTGGTTCTTATAAGGGTCAAAGTTCATCAGTGATTCATCCAAATATTATGATCATTTTTATAGATTGTCTATTATCATTTTCTTCTTTCCACTTTCTTAAAATGGTATATTTATATCGCGCACGTGTCTGTTTAATGAATTGCTTCAACAATGATTATGCGTTTATCAACCTTCAACATTGAGTCGTTAAACATAACTTTCTTCTGAGATAAATTGTGAAGATTATTTATAGCTTGAAGTGAAACTTATTTTAAACAATTATTTATTATCTTTATGTAACTGGTTGACTGCAAAAACCATGACCAGATTTTGGAGCTGTTATGGTGGTTACTCATACCTTGGAGACGTTCCAAAAGGTTTCATTAACAATACCTGTTAGTATTTATAGCAGTACATTAGTACGATGTACTCGTACATCGAAGTGTTTAATGTGTGTGGAAAAAATAATTTAATTACTTTACTTTTTAATATTGCTTTACTAGCAGTGTGTTAGTAACCATTCCAACATTTATATCTGCTCTTTATCCTAGCCAAGCTTTCCACACTGTGATGTTGCATCACCCTGTCCTTCACTTTCTGCGTCCAGCCACCTTCTAGGCTCGTAGAACCACATAGCTTCTATTTTCCTTCTGCCCCATTGGGCAAAAAGTGCTATTCGGCTATACCTATCTATAAGAATTTCTCATTTAGCCTGGAGTTTGGAAGTTGGCGGTATTATACCCCCGTGCCTCGGAAGGCACGTTAAGTTGTTGGCACTGCACCTGATTTCTATCCAGTGGTGTTGGATTGACGTCTCATCGGACTATGAGAGTAAAGGAGCAGAGAGTGCACCTATGTCTGCGCACATACTTGTGCATTATAATAATATGTCTAGCGCTGATAACTAATATATATCTGCTTAGATTGACCGCAGTGGTCGAAATCGGTCAGGAGGCCCATTATTTTCCTTCTATTTATTAGCTGTCAAATACAAACTTTCATGGTTTAAATAATTATTTGGGAAGGTTTTTCTAGAAAAATAATTCGTCTGTCAACCTTTGTCCTTCTGGATAAATACTCCAACCAAACGCTTTACCAGCTAGGCTATCGCAGTCCTGCCTGCAAACTCGACTCGGTCATCCTATTCTTACTTCTTTCGGAGACGAAAGGTTCGTTGTGGTTCCTGGGCTAAACGTCTATTTTCTAATCGCTTCATGTTCCATAACTTTAAAATCTTCCGCACTTTCTTATCGCGTGTTTTCATGTAGGAAGTTATTGGAATTTGTCTACAATTATACGTTTGAACTGAGTTACAAATTCATTGTTATTACATGCGTTCGTGTAGTTCGAGGAATCAATTCATTTTTTGTAGTAATTAGTGACTATAATAAATAATGTATCGGTAGTTTGAAAGCAGTAACTTAGCATTATGTGCGCAATAACAGCATAAAGCTGTGTATTTTTATGAAGATAGTTGTTAGAGTACTATCTACGGTCAATGTGAATTGTGTCCACACCATACAAATTACTGGTATTTACAAATAGATCTTAGCGACTTTTGATATAGTACACTAGAAGCCTTACCATTATCCAGTCAGGCCTTCCCAGTCCTGCTCGACAAGCTCGAATTCTTTATTCCGCACATAAAATATATTTCAAATGACGAAGATTGTTATTATTAATAATAATATTCCACGACTGTCACACAACGTCATCTCGTCCCAAGCAAAGCAAAGCTTGTGTTATGGGTACTAGACAATTGATAAACATACTTATATATTTTTAAATACATACATACTTATTATAGATAATTACACCCAGACACAGAACAATGATCGTGCTCATCACACAAATATTTTTCCTGGGTGGGAATCAAACCCACGAACTCCGGCATAGCAGTCACGGTCACTAACCACTAGACCGACAGGCCTATATTATTTTATTATTTATTTATTTTCTCATTAAATTTAGATTTACTTGGTTAGCATAGTCATACTGCCGACGAAAATCACCAATTTTAAATAATTTGTAACGGATACCTATTCTGAAAATTCCAGGTCAAATTCCCCACTGAAGATGGCTCAGATTTATCGGAGGAAGGCCGCAGCAGAAGAAAGAAGTTGGCGCCTCTTCTCGCGATCCCCCTCCTCATTGGCGGCATGATGGTACCACTGGCCTTCGGCGCGTTGGCACTACTGGCTGGAAAGGCACTGATCGTGTCCAAGTTGGCCTTGGTACTGGCTGGAATTATTGGACTGAAGAAACTCTTGTCTCCAAGCGGGGGTGGACATGAGGCACATGAAGTGGTGGTTTCAGCAGGACACGGTGGCTCTGGGTGGAGCAGGTAAGGATTACTCCAATTATTATTATGTAGGTATTAGATAACGAAGTTAGTAGTTGGTGGGTTAACACCAGAACTACGGCATAGGTTGTTTAATTTTTGGTTGATTATAGAGGCACTTCTGGTATTTTTTTTGGTAGATGAAAATCAGATCTCACTTAGGAGGTGCATTTTTAGATAGTGTGTGAAAATGATACACACTTAGGTGCCAGAAACATAAAGCACTCCCTTACCGCGAACATTTGCGTATAATGTAACGTCTTCAGTTACTGATGAAATGTTTGAATCTGTAACGTTTCATTACAGTTCTCTCAGCACGAGTTTTCAGTAAATGAGGACTTTGACACTTTCAAATTGTCAATTTTCAAGGAAAAAATTAGTTCCTTCTTCGCACTACAGAGACGCTGTTCCATTTTTTCCTTGAAAATTGTCAATTCGAAAGTGTCAAAGTTCCAGTTTACATTATGTCTCTTTTACTGAAAACTTGTGCTAAGGGTACTGGTCAGGATATGGCTCGCGGTGAGGTAGCGCCTTTCAGTGATTCGCATGTTGTGATATGCGACTGCGAAAATAATTGAAACAAGTCAAACGATAGAGAACAGTCGAAGCTAAATAGTGTCGATTGACGCATGTTAAGTAAATTATGTTGATCACTTAAGAAAATATTTAGGGCTATTTTTTTTTAGTACATACAATTTTTGCTTAAAAATTAAAAACTTGAATTTTTACATAATCTTTCACCCGGCCCGGTTTGTTAATGTGCATGCATATCAAAGAATTTTTTATTTGAACTTGAAAATTGTTTTTCATAAAATAGTTTGTTGCAGAAAGTTTGACATTTATTTTTTCTAATTTACCAGCGTTGCGCAAAGTGAGCACCTCGAGAGAAATGCCGGGGGCAACCCAGGGTTAGGACTTTTTTATTATTTTCGATAGTTTTTAAACAAAAAAATATTACATAAAAGATACAATAATGCAAAAAACCCTGTCCGATCAGAAATAAACATCTAGGTATACTAATCACACACAAAAATTAAATATTTATGAAATTAATTTTAAACGTACGATTTTAGTACCTTATTTATCACCAGGAATACTTACACGAATGCATGACGTAAACATCAAGTGAATACATCTGCTTAAAAATTAAACATAAGTCTCAAAAAATAATGTAATTAAAAAAACATAAAAAAAATATCTACGGTAGATTTACTCATACCGCTGTTGATACGTTACTTTATGTGATGCCCACTTTTGTAATAGGGTCTTTTAAAAAAAAAAAGAAATATCTATATAATACCCACGCAAATCAGACATGGTTTTTTGCTACATTGTATGTCAGTATTTATTTGGGCGGTTAAAAATATATTATGGTGAGCACTGTGCTAGTCTTTAAATAAAATTGCATGCAGTTGTGTAGAGAGTTGCAAATGTTCGCGCATTTATGAATCCCAAAGTCTTTCAACACAAGATTCAGGGATTTTGTAGTAATCGCTTCAAATAAGCCTTAAATTTGTTAGGGATGGTTGAATTTTTTGCTTTTCCTGTATTGTTTTTGGATCCTAATAGTTGAAGTAATGTTTTTTTTTCTTGTTTTCAGGTCGCTCGAGAAATCTCAAGACTTAGCGTACAACGCCTACGCCCAATAGCCAGCGAACCCACCGTTAATTAACATTAATTAATACGCGACTCTATGGACCAATCGGTTTCACATAAATATATAAATAGGCAACATATAATTAAATTATTTACAATTATAGAGTACATAGTTATGCAACATTTGAAAGAAGAACCCTGCCGTACGTTTTATTATCAAATATAATTAAAAAATATGTTTATATATTATTCACATCTAAATTATCATTTTATATTTAAAATATATTTATTGAACTCCATAAATAAAGTCAGAAAAACACTACTGTTGGATGAAAATTCGAATTCCTATAATGTGTGTGTCATATTTTGTTTTTTTTTTTATCTATTTTTTGTTTTTATTTATTTATTGTGTTCGGTAAATCATTTATGTTTCAAGTAAACTGGTTTAAAATTAATATTTTAGAGTGTAATATTATAATTTATTTTATCTGAAGGGTCAGTAAACTGCCGTAGCAATTTTATTATGGGATATATGGAAGTTCTTGATTATATTAATTGTTATAGAATAATGCGTTATAATGAGTGACAGAAGATTATTTTCTATCAGCATTTTTAACGATTTATGAAAGTACCTCAAATACTCTTAAAATACTTAGCAAAAATTCACAATATTGTGTAGTCTTTTTTACAATGTGTTCTTTAGTTAGAACGAAACATATTTTAACAACGTATTTATATATTTTTATCTTATATATAAAAAGACTTTGGGGTGTGCTTTAATTAATTTTATAAATCAGCGAAAAGCGATGATTATTAATATTTTATACTTCTTTTTTATATATTTTAAACTTTACATAAGTATTATGTGTATTGAATGAGCATATTTTTGTACGTATATATATTTATTTATTTATATGTTGTGAACCATTATTTATATAATACAAAGACTGAAAATATCTATGTATAATAATAATAAAAAGATATAGTATCCACATGTACATATGTAAATAAATTATTGCATTTATTTAATATATTTTTTCTGCATAATATTTATTAATTGAAAGTATTATTGATTGCCAAATATTATTATTTTACAAATATATTTATTAATCTACTTTAGGTTACAGATCTCATATTTATTTTGACATTTTCCTATTCAAAGGTGCTCATTTTTTTATGTAATTGCAATGTAAATATTGAGGCGTTATTTATTTATTTTCATTTATTTAATGTTACGTTCCAGTCAGTTCATTAATTTATTAAATTAACTTAATAATTTATTGTCAAATGTTATTAATTAAACTGTTGGTACTCAATAATATTTGTTTTATTTTGTCCGTACATGTTTTGCAGCTTTTACGAATAATATTTTTTTAAACGATCGTTTCAAAGCCTCGGTTGGTTGTCATAGACACCATAAATCAGCATTAGCTAAACGTGAAGTCTTTGATTAAATTGCGAAGTGTGACAACGAGATAAAAATATTTTTCAATCTTCTACTTTTTACCACCCAATTTTTCATTTGCCTGTTGGATCGGATCTCGCGTGTATGTGTGGTGACCATCAAATAGCTGTAAAAAGGTTTTCTAATTGATAAATGTAAATGTTCCGTACTATCACTCCACTCCTAGACTTAGCTTCATAACAGGCATCACGCCATCCAATTTCAGGTTGACAGGCGTTGGTCAGAAAGTTATAGGTTTTATTATTTGTGGTAAAATCATCAAATCCCGGAGTGGAGTGGACTACTCGTGCTGACAATAATCCACCGTGTTCCTTCAATAACTCTTCAGTTTGGAAACCGACCGCGGATTTACTTCCGCAACTCCGAAAGGAAAAGTACTCTTAATGTCTTTTTAGCATTGGAAGTCCTACCTCTGGTATTGAAAATATCACTAAAGACGCGGGCGATTATTGAAAATTAGACAAACTGACTAACATTGGAAATCAATAACCTATCTTGGTTGTTAAAAGCCGATTTTACCTATTCAAATCTATGAAGATCTCCAATCAGACGCAGCTACCAAAGAAAGCAGATCAGTATTTAGATTGCTGATGGAACTGGAATGGACTGGAATGGACTGGAATGGACTGGAATGGACTGGAATGGACTGGAATGGACTGGAATGGACTGGAATGGACTGGAATGGACTGGAATGGACTGGAATGGACTGGAATGGACTGGAATGGACTGGAATGGACTGGAATGGACTGGAATGGACTGGAATGGACTGGAATGGACTGGAATGGACTGGAATGGACTGGAATGGACTGGAATGGACTGGAATGGACTGGAATGGACTGGAATGGACTGGAATGGACTGGAATGGACTGGAATGGACTGGAATGGACTGGAATGGACTGGAATGGACTGGAATGGACTGGAATGGACTGGAATGGACTGGAATGGACTGGAATGGACTGGAATGGACTGGAATGGACTGGAATGGACTGGAATGGACTGGAATGGACTGGAATGGACTGGAATGGACTGGAATGGACTGGAATGGACTGGAATGGACTGGAATGGACTGGAATGGACTGGAATGGACTGGAATGGACTGGAATGGACTGGAATGGACTGGAATGGACTGGAATGGACTGGAATGGACTGGAATGATGGACTGGAATGGACTGGAATGGACTGGAATGGACTGGAATGGACTGGAATGGACTGGAATGGACTGGAATGGACTGGAATGGACTGGAATGGACTGGAATGGACTGGAATGGACTGGAATGGACTGGAATGGACTGGAATGGACTGGAATGGACTGGAATGGACTGGAATGGACTGGAATGGACTGGAATGGACTGGAATGGACTGGAATGGACTGGAATGGACTGGAATGCCTTATTTAGCTTTTATATTTAATACTAGTGTTGACCAAGGAGTGTTTCCGGATCTCATGAAGCATAGTAAGGTAGCTCCACTTTTCAAATCGGGTGATTGTAAAGAACCAAACAATTATAGGCCGGTGTCAATTTTGCCAGTTTTCAGTAAGGTGTTTGAAAAGTTAATGCTTACACAAATGCTATGTCACTTCAATAGAAACTCCATCTTTCATGATCAACAGTTCGGTTTCACCAAAGGCCGTTGTACAACTGACGCCGGTGTTACCCTATTGAAGAACATTTTTAACTCCTGGGAGGAAGCGCAAGATGCCATAGGAATCTTTTGCGACCTCTCAAAGGCATTTGATTGCGTAAACCACGAAACGCTTTTGCTGAAACTGGAACATTATGGAATCAAAAATAAAGCTCTTGATTTACTAAATTCATACCTTAGAGATAGACAGCTTAAAGTACATATAAACGGTTGTAAACTCTTTAGGGGCTGAAATTACTATGGGCGTGCCTCAAGGTTCTATTTTGGGTCCATTCCTTTTCTTAGTATATATTAATGATTTACCCCATTTACTAAAAAATCAACCACAGATGGTGTTATTTGCGGATGATACATCGTTAATTTTTAAAATAGATAGACGTGCAAAAAATCTAGACACTGTTAATGAGTGTATTGCTAAGGTTCAAAATTGGTTTACTCTGAATAATTTAGTTCTTAATGAAAAGAAAACGAAATGTATTAGATTTACTTTGCCAAATGTTAAAAGTAGCGATTGCGACATTTTACTAAACGGAGAAAAATTGGAATTTACTGATCAGACGGTTTTCCTAGGAATCACGTTAGATGATAAATTACAATGGGGGCCCCATATAGCATCTCTAGCGGGGCGACTAAGCTCAGCCGCTTATGCTGTTAGAAAGATAAGGCAGTTAACCGACGTCGAAACTGCGCGTTTGGTTTACTTCAGCTACTTTCACAGCATTATGTCTTATGGCATTCTACTGTGGGGCCGGGCAGCTGACATTGAATCCATTTTCATTTTGCAAAAAAGAGCTGTCAGAGCAATTTACAATCTTCGTCGTCGCGAATCTCTTAGGGAACTATTTAAAAAGATAAATATAATGACAGTGCCTTGTCAATTTATTTATGAAAATATAATGCATGTTAGGAAAAATCCTCATCTTTTTAATAAAATAAGCGACAGACATAATTTTAATACGAGAAATAAAGATAAAATTGATCAACGATATTTTAGATTGTCTAAAGTACAAAAATCTTTTATGGGGTACTGTGTTAAGTGTTACAATAAAATACCGAGTGAAATCTTAAATCTAAATGAAAGAAAATTTAAAAGTTATATAAAAAATACACTTAGTAAACAAGCATATTATAAATTAGAAGATTATATTCAAGATAAAAATGTTTGGAAACATGCTGGTCCTGCTCCATAGTACAATGTAGGGCTTAAACAGAATCAAGCTGGTTGAAATTTGAATGCTCACACACTCCATAAATTGTATTTGTAAAATAGCTTTAATTGCAATATTTTGTTAAAATGTGAACACCATGTACCTTTTTGCTATTTTCTTTATTCCCTATTATTTTATTTTTTAATCATGTTTTGTTTAGATTTTCAAGGTACATTGCTTTTACATTATTTATTTCAATGATGTAAAAAATATTGTAAAACATTTTTAAAAAGAGTAAGTATGGAGTTTCTTGCCCATTCTTCTTCATACAACCTACCTTTGCGAATGGGTGTAGAATCAATCCCATCCCATCCCATTTCCTTAATTTTAATTCGACGTTTAAAAGTGCCTCTTTGATGGCCTAATTGAAATAAATGATTTGACTTTGACTTTGACTTTGAATGGACTGGAATGGACTGGAATGGACTGGAATGGACTGGAATGGACTGGAATGGACTGGAATGGACTGGAATGGACTGGAATGGACTGGAATGGACTGGAATGGACTGGAATGGACTGGAATGGACTGGAATGGACTGGAATGGACTGGAATGGACTGGAATGGACTGGAATGACTGGAAGGGACTGGAATGGCCTGGAATGGACTGGAATGGACTGGAATGGACTGGAATGGACTGGAATGGACTGGAATGGACTGGAATGGACTGGAATGGACTGGAATGGACTGGAATGGACTGGAATGGACTGGAATGGACTGGAATGGACTGGAATGGACTGGAATGGACTGGAATGGACTGGAATGGACTGGAATGGACTGGAATGGACTGGAATGGACTGGAATGGACTGGAATGGACTGGAATGGACTGGAATGGACTGGAATGGACTGGAATGGACTGGAATGGACTGGAATGGACTGGAATGGACTGGAATGGACTGGAATGGACTGGAATGGACTGGAATGGACTGGAATGGACTGGAATGGACTGGAATGGACTGGAATGGACTGGAATGGACTGGAATGGACTGGAATGGACTGGAATGGACTGGAATGGACTGGAATGGACTGGAATGGACTGGAATGGACTGGAATGGACTGGAATGGACTGGAATGGACTGGAATGGACTGGAATGGACTGGAATGGACTGGAATGGACTGGAATGGACTGGAATGGACTAGACTTTTAAATACAGGGTTTGTATGAAAAACGTGGCCTGAATTAAGCCCATAGTTCTAAAAAATACATTGTTCAATTCCGACATCCACGCGAACGAAGTCGCGGGCACAGCTAGTAGAAGAATAAATTCGACCATTAAAGGCCACCGAAATAAAAAAGTAGTACAAAAATTCTCTGACCTGCTCAATATTCGAACTCTGAACCTGCCAAAACGGTGTTCACTTTCGCCACATGTAAATATTGGACAGTTATTCAATACAGAGTTGGATGTGACACAAAGAAGACAATGTATCATGCATTATGCAGACTGGAGCGGTTGCCAAACTTTGTATGAAATATGGTGAAGGAAAATGTGTCAATACGTGTTGGTTTTTGCGGAATAAATATGCGAATATTTATAAGAAAGTTCCTAAAGCTGCTGGTACGAGTAGGCTCAAACATAATTTATGGACAATGCCTGTGACCCTTTTTTTTGGTTGGTAAAATCATCAAAGAAGTCCTTCCATTCTGGGAGTGACTATCTGAGTCTTGCTGACAAAAATCCACCTTGTTCCTTGGTTGCCCTATAATATTCTAGGGTTACAGTATCCTTAAGATAGTCCCTAACTTTGGCAGATGCCTGTGTCCTAGCTAAGAGAACTTCGTGTGATAATTCACATTGCGAGTAGGATCCGTAAATGATAGTCTGATTCCTTATTTTGTAAATGTTATACTATTTCACATAAAAACAAATTGTAGTTGTCAAAAATGCCGATGTATCCTCTATTATCTACATGGACTGATAACCATAGATAGCTCTTTATGAGCTGATGTATGTCTTTATTTTAGGGAGAGTAGAATCCCATACCACAAAGCTGCGGATGGTTACCTGAAGCCTGCGGTGTCAGCAGCTGAGCGATCTAACTGGCAGTCTTAAGCCTCACCATGAACGCCTGATCAGCAACCAAAGTAGCTTTTCTATGTTCGGTTGATGCGCAGGAGTTTCAGTTTCTTCTGGGTGAACTCGCTTAAAATTAGACAACTCTCCTTTCATTCATCTTTGCTTCTGGGCTAGATTCAGGCTAAGTACAAACATAATTTAAAAAAAAAAACATTTATAATCATAGACAGCTCTTTATCGATGAAACAAAGTCCACAATTGAAACAGTTAAACTGTGTGTTAGGTACACCTGTGGGTTACTGTCCTGTGTGTTAGGTATTATATTATAACACTGTCCGCAGGTACACCTGTACCTGCGGATACACTGCACAGGTGCAATAGAATATCTTGAAATTCTTTATCTCTGGTGAAACTGGCCATCATGACCGAAAACGGTCTTAAGTACTATGCCTATATGAAGAAAAGTGATCACCAATTCATTCAAAACAAAACTTCAGAAAGAGAAAACAAGTAAAACTTATTTTCCAGTGTCACTGACAACTTATAAGTGAAGATTTGCCAGCGAAAGCGTAATGGCGTAAACTGTAGTGTTAAATAAATTAGTTTAAGTGGACGCCTGCCTTACACTTTCTTGTCTTATGTTTCATTGACGCTTGACAGTGCCATAATCATTATGACATGCTCTTGTAAGACTGTTAAGAAAGCTGTGGTGGTGTGTGGTCATCGAACCACAGCTGTGGGCTTAACAACAGAATATTTAAACCTTTTTTTGTGTTAGGACGTGGTCTCGCTCTGTTGTCAGAGTAGTTTGAGCCTTCATAATGTGTATTTAGATAGGTTTTATTATTAAGTACAACATTATGCTTCCGAAGTGACTTTGCCTAATGGGTAGCTTGCCGTCCGATTAAGGACCATATCTGGTTAGAAGGTGAGTCGTGATCCACGCGCGCCTCAAAGAGCTGTTAGCTATCTGACGGGTCAATCAGCTGCATCAGGTTAGATTGGAAGCCGACCCTAAAGCCCGCTGTACACATTGGGCCAGAGTGTACAGACCTACTTGGCGGTATATTGGTAATTGGCGGCAGTATTGGTCGGCCAACCGAATGATGCTGGTTTGTCGTGCACCAATTAAAGGATTTTGGCGTGCTTTAGACAGCGACATTTGGAATTCATTATTTTGGCCTAACATGCTGGCCCAATGCCTTGGCCCAATGTGTACAGGGACCTTAACATAGTTGAGCAAAGCTTGGCAGATGATGCTAAATCCTCAAATTAAACTTTCTTCAGATATTTTACAGCTTTCTTCTTTTAGTTGGCTTTTCCAGTAATAAATACTAAGTTAAAATTAACACCTAAGAACACCCAAAGCTTTCATTTAACGAACCAATTTAATTTACGCCGCGTTCAGACCGTAAAATTAAGATATTATGCCAATGACCGCAAAAATTACGGTCAATTTTATTTGTATGGTTACTTTTTGTTCTTTTACGATGATTACGTTTCTTAATGCTTGTTTAAAGGTACAAGTTTAAGTTCAAAGTTATACGTTGTCAATGTTATAATGTATTGAAGTTCTCGGTCACTTTTAAGGTTGCTCATCACGTAATTGCATCTGTCAAAGTGTTTTTTTTTGTTATGTAATCCGTCGCAGAGAGTAGAGGTGGTCCAGTGGTATCGGTCCAGACTTACGAGTTGTAAACGGCAAATTCTAGAACCAAACATTCTAAGAAATTTAATGTCTACCAACCCGCACTTGGCCCGCGTGGTTGATCATGGACCACTCCTACTCACAGACTGGAAGCCTGCGTCCCAGCAGTGGGAACAATTACCGGCATTAGCCTGTAATTCTTCCCACTGCTGTAACACGGTACTGCTGGATTATTATCATCAGATGATGATGGATACTCGTATCAACGCTGTGTGGCGGTTTCTTCTATTTCAATGAATTCGCAATGAAGTGGAGTAGAATCAGCATTATAAAATGGAAGTGGGCCGGATATATCAGGCGGTTATTGGAGCAGACATGTGTCAGAATGCAGACAGCGTGGGCATAGTGTAGAATGTCCTGGCCAATAGATTAGGATGGCGAACTTTTGGGGGAGGCTTACGACAGCAGTGGATGGCAATTGGCTGACGTGATGATGACTAGCATGGTATTCAGCTGCAACCAACTAAACTGGAAACCGATCACGTAAAAGTTGTTGGCTAAAACAATGTATGACTAAGCCACATAATAAAACATTCCAAAACGAAAAAGTCCTCAGCCCACTTCCGAAATTGTAAACTGCACAGTCACAACTTACATAAGATGAAAAAATAAACTTCTTCAAATACCTAACATTGCTATTGACCCACAAAATGTATTACTCAACCAACAAAAAGTAAATAGTGAGTAATTTGAAAAGAAAAAAACCACAATAGAGATCTGAGAAAAGAAAAAAGTTCGGTTAAAAACGTTGCATCATAAAATGTAATTCGGGTTCGCTTTTTTTTTGAAAAAGAAAGCGCTGACGACCGGTTGCACCAGATATAGTGTTTGAGTCACAGAGTAAAAAAGTGCAGAAGGAAAACTGTAGCGTTGTTACCGGAAGCTATTTAGGGAATGTATTTTTTTTTTGTTTTTCTAGGAGCTGTGGCTTAATAATTACAGCCGCACAGGCCGATCTTCCGGATTAAGCCGCGCTTGCCGAGGTTGGTCTGTGGATGGGTGACCATCTGTCATAGCGAGTTTCTTCTATGCCTCGGAAAGCACGTAAAGCCGTCGGTCCCATCTGTAATTTATAGATCTTTGACGGTTGTTAATGTTACTCAGAAGCTCTAAAGTCTGACAAACAGTCTTACCATGGATTATGGTATTACCCAGTTACTGGGTTGTGGAGGTCCGACAAACAGTCGATCCATGAAAAAAATACTGATATCCAGCTGAATCTGGTTTGACTGGAAGCCGACCCCAATATAGTAAGGAAAAGGCAAGCAGATGATGATAAAAAAGGTTTTTACTTTTACATGTAGCGCGGTAATCCTATTTCTGCGTGCAAGGTTTAAGACGGGTTACCTACATTTCCGTTAACATACAATATAAATAGGTATTGAACGTGACTGAAAGTGTTCATGATTCACGAATTCTTCAGTAAATGTTGTCTTACCTCAAATTTCACGTCTTAGAAAGTTGATTTTATTTTTTCTGACAATACGGGATGTCGTGGTAAGATTTAAATTAAAACTAAAGTTTTGACACTAATCGAGATCAGAGGTAAAAAAAAATAAGTTTGGTGAAATGAGCTTACTCAATGGAAGCCTGTTCACTCCTAATTATATTCTTTGAACTTTGCGAAGAGTGAACTGATTATTACAATCTGTGTGTATAGTGAAACTTCTGCATTTGAAGTTTATGCGACAGTCTGTGTAAGTTCACACGAAACATTTCTCGGGAACTGCTGGGCCGATTTGGGAAATCCTTTCACTTTTGGAAAACTTGTCCTCCAATTGGTCGTTGATTGAACTGTTTGTAATTTCTTTTAGAGGCAAAAATTAAAGAAAGAAAACACATTTATTTGGCACAAAGGAACCCCATGAAAACACAACATTTATTAAAAGCTTGACTCTCCGAATTGTTCAGTTTGCATTAATAAAGTAGAAGATTCTATCATCGCCTAGTGGAGTGTGTCCGGAATGAACCTGAGGGGAATATTTAAGTTAATAAATTAAATATTAATAAGTTAGATATAGGTATATTTAATAGTATTTTAGTCAAACCAATGTCAGTAGAGGCTGCTTACAAGTACTTTAGTGTATTCATTAGTTAACTTGTAAGTTATACGTTATGCTTGGATTAGGTTACGATGGAACTGGCATAACATCTTGTTAAAAGTTCCAAAATAATAAAGATGAAAAAAAAAAACAATACACCATCCAAAATATTTTTTTTTTCGTTTTTTTAGTATTGATTTCATAGTAAAAGTTGTATATAACCATTAGTACTTTCAGCCTATTATGGAAAGTTACAAATATTTTACAAATAACTCTGTACTCACTAAGTAGATAATAAACCCTCTATCGGGCGTCAATGTATTTATGAGCTTCGATGTCTAATGATGCGCACACTATAAATATTGCATCAGATTTCCGGAACTGCTATTCAAGCGCAACGGTTATGTAACTGGCGAAATGTGGATGTATTTAATAATAAAGGTAGGTGTTATGTTTTGAAAAGATCGGTATCTGTAAGACTATTAGCTGTATAATATATTTTTAACTCAATTTTCTATAATATCGATATAAAAAAAATATCTATACCTTAATGATTTTTTAGATTTATCAAGCTGAGGTACTTAATAAATATCGTGTCCTCCCTGTCATGTCCATGTCCTGTTCTTTACAGGACCTGATAGACACTCCTGAGTGTAATAAAACACTAAGAAGACACTTAGAAACTTAGAAGCAGAACAAATTTGATTTCATGTTTTGAATGTGTTTTGTATTGGATAAACTGAAAAACTACGGAAGTGATTTTAAAATATCTTGTTATTATTAAAAGCTACACTAACAACGATACGCATGAGCTTTATCTAAGTTCAGATTAAACCTGAGCAAAGCAAAGGCTAATCGCTAATAGTAGGTATTTTACATTTTCCTAGCTGTCCATCCCGGGCACCACAGCCTACTTGTAATCTGCAGTGGCGGCTCAGCAATCCTAATGGCGGTAAAAGACCTCAACAGAGTCTGTTAACAACCACGATTCTGTCGAAGGACGTCGCAATTTTTTTACTCTGCTCCGTCGTTGCGCAGGAGTAGCAGTTCAAGTTTATTTTAGGTGAACTCCATCCATCTTAGCCATCATCTTTGCTCATCAACTACCAAACTCATTTAAAAGAAGGTAGTTTAGAAAATATTCCAACCAATAAATACACCAGACCAGTGACAGCTGGCATTGTTTATCTTGTACATATTTGTCGTCATTAACACGACTGCGACGCGACGCTTAAAAACACTGCGACAAGTCACGCGTAACAATCGCACGATTATGATGTTTGACATAACTGTCGTGACAGGTTTAAGCCTAATTGTTTATGTATTTGCTCTACTATATCCACTGTCGATTAATTATGATGAGTTTTTCTTTCTTTTGTGACCTTGACAGTTTTTCGTGTCAATGTGCCTTTACCTTTGGCTTGAGAATTCCTTCGTTACGTTAAAATCACTCATTAGTTTACCTGTAACCTGCGGTGATGGCAAAAATATTCCACTGGGTGGTAGGCCTCACCAGAGCCGCCTTCACTTACCACAATCCTGACGACTCCAAACATTATTTTACAGTATTCTGTTGGTGTGTGATTTCCATTTGAGCGAGCCAGCCCCGTCTTAGTCCTCATCATTGCGCGAGCATGTGGATTGCGAGTAATTGGTGACTCGCCTGTAGGTTATGGACCATGACCGACATGTCCTACGTGCGCGTGCGCCTAAAAGAGTTGTTAGCAATCTGACGGGGCCCTTCTTAGAGGGCCAAAGCCTACCAGGGTAGCGGGACTGTCACATCAGTGTAACCCTGACCGTAAAGGGCTATTGAAAGTCCCCGTGGATTTCAGTCACTATGAGTCTGACAGTCCTACATCATTGCCTGCGGGCTAAATTGAGGCCAAGAGCAAAACTGCAGCAAATAAGATATCTCTTATTTTTTTCTGTTAAGAGAAGTCCCTTAGATACGACACAGGAGAAATCCTTTTAAGTGATGAGTTAGAATTTCTCCTGTGTTAGATCTTAAACAGACAATCCACAAGTTCCTACTAATAAGTCTAAATACACTAACAGGCTTCTCTAACGCATTCTCAAGCTGAAATGAAGCTTAAACGAATTCCTCACAAAACAACAACTTTCATAAATACAAGTGTATGAATATAAAGTTTTCTTAAGACCAGCTTTCGTTCGCTCACTGACTGTAATGTATTTTCTTTAGGCATTTCAAGCTTTTTAATTATTATGTTGAGTTGTTGTACCAATACTAGAGACAGTGTTTTTGATACTTTTCAATTTTAATTATTTTTTTACTAAACTTGCAAGCATAAGTATATAATCATTTACTTTTTTTTATCGTGGTAAAATCATCAAATGAGTCCTCCCACCCCGGGCAGGGCGGGAGGGACTGTCAGACTTGTACTGACTAAAATCCACGGTGTCCTTCAATAGCCCTTTATGTTCTGGGGTCACGGTAATCATTTACTTGGAATTGATCCGGTGTGATTTAATTGAATTTGGCATCAATATAAAATTAAAATAATTAGGTATAACTAAAGAAATGGAACCATTCTTTTCATCTTGACTAGATAATTATTAAGTACTCAAGATCGCACGGAATCGGAGTAAGTAATTCCCCACTAACATTATTTTGCTTGCTAGTAATTATGTTGCAATAATTTTGGTGTGATCAGTATCTTCCTGTTAGCAGTATAGATACCAATAGCCAACGGCTCCACAGGAAATCCAACTAGCACTATGACTATGACTTCACTTCTTCTTCAGTGCTTGGCCATCAACAACCATCCCGTCGGACTCCGGAGCCAAATAGATTTTACCGGGTTTAATCGGTACGCGGAAGTTCCATTTCTTTCTGGGTGGACTCGCTCCATCTTAGGAGGGCTCCTTCGCAGAATGTCCACTTCTCAAAATGTCCACTGGTCGCAAAATGTCTCTTTCGCAGAATGTCCACTTCGCAGTCACCTTTACTTTTGGAGTACTCGTAGAGAACAGCTGAAATTATTTCTACAACATTCCAGCTAACACTCCAACACAGCTAACCAAGTACAGCCAAACACTTTTTAGCTGACCGAAACGAGCAGTAATGCATACATACATAAACGCCATAGGATTAAAATCATCAAATGAGTCCTCCCACCCTGGGCAGGGCGGGAGGAACTGTCAGACCTACGGTGTCCTTCAATAGCCCCCTTTTGTTCCGAGGTCACGGTAATGGAATAAGTCCTGCGACCTTCCCATAGGGGTAGGAAAGGACTACAGAGCGTCACCTGCTACGATCCTTACATACTTCTTTCGTCTCATCCAAATTCATACATTTGGCCATACAAGCACGCCGATTGCGAGTACTACGCACCCGGCTTTTCTGAAGCACTTCACCAATAAGGTCAGTGTAGGTCTTCCTAGGGCATCCCCTCACGGCGTTTCCACTCACCTCTGCCTTATAAATTGTAATGCATTAGTCTATTTATACTATCATTCGAATTGGCATTCTATAAGGTACAAGATAATCCGTCTATAAAAATTCAATCACCATTCCTAAACGCATATTTTCTATTTGTATTCAGGTTAAACTTAGATTTATTTACTTTCTTTCGATTTACCATTTGTTGATCTATTTACGTGGACGCACTTGTAGAAATCAAGGTATAAAGCTTAACAGTCATAAGCTAAATCATTATATTAAAGAAAAACTCTGGTTTTTGCTTTTCAACCTTCTATTAGTTCAAAGTTGCCGACATAACCCAGCTTTGCAAGTTGAAATTTCAGTGGTCAGGCCTCATAGCACGCAAAACAGATGGCCGATGGGACCGTAAAGTTCTTGAATGGAGATTAGCGTGTGATGTCCTTCTACTTCTAGACGATCTGATGAAGATCACAGGATCGCATTGAATGCAAGCCACTTCTAACTGGTCCTATTGGAAATCTGCATGGGAGGGCTGATATGTTGAAGATGTGTAGGTATATGCAAATATTATTTGTACTGTGCGGAAATCTAACCCGCGAGCTGCGAGGAGTTGATCGCTCAGCCACAACGGCAGCCGTGTCGTCAATCAATCGGAACCCTGTAGACTGAAAATTTGGTCCTCTTTTTTCATTTTAGTTTTTTTTTTTTCAAAATGTCTTCCTGACCACAGACACGCAGTCTAAAATTCCACAATTTGCATTCAGAATCACTATAGTTATTTATACTCCGGTCACATACTCCTAAAGTATTTGTAACAGGGTCATTGCCAAACCATCCACGTATAGTATAGTAACTACTGTTTGGAACATACTTGTGGTATAAAATACCAGTTCTTCTACTAGGATATTATGTTTATTTTTAGGATCGATTTCTCTATTGTTGTTGTACCAAGATATTCAAGTTTCGTTGTGTAATTCGAAACTTTCATAGTGTTTAGGGATTTTCTACGTATTTACTTGAATAATGTGTAATACCTATTTTATTGTTTAGAACACGAGGTCATCTTTTTTGTAGGGTGGTGAAGTTATCACATGAGTCTTCCTGCCCAGCGCTTCCAGTTTTTTTTTAATGAAGAGTTGTCCCATATTAGGAATTTTTCCTGTGTCGTGGAAACTTTTACAATAATTTAAATTAACGTTATATACTAACAATCAAACCCGGAACAACTCCTTCTAGACCTTAAAAATACACAACAGAAATCGAACCCACGACACGCAGCGCAGCATATAATGACTCAGTAAATACGCCAACCATAATTCCCATATTTGCCTAGCAAAACTTTCACAAATAACTTATTGATTGAATGAAGTAGGCTTCTAATAAGGAAATACATAGCTGAGGGAGACTAATGGGTGAAACACCTTCCGAACATAGCCTCCAAAGCCTGCCAGGGTCGCGGGACTTATCGATTTACCGTGACCCCCGAATGTAAAGGGCTATTGAAGGACACCGTGGATTTTAATCAGTACGAGTCTGGCAGTCACTCCCGCACTGCCCTGGGTAGGTGCACTCATTTGATATATCTCATAAAAAAGTCCTATTCTGAAATTCCCTCTCGTCCTACCCTTATGAGAAAAATAAAATAGAAAAAAACTACATTACGAAGCTCAGTAACAAAACAAGAGCAAATAAAAACTACGCCCGTATGAATACAAACCTCAAAACATACAATTAAGTAGAAAACCATATGGTTTCAATTTAACCTGAACATGAGAAAACCAGCATCAGATGAATATCTTGAAGCAAAGTTTACTATTGTCAATTGAGAGAAATGGGTTACTATACTGCTGATAGTAATCTACTTGATGTAGACTCGTAGAATACAATAGGAACATTATTTCTTTATAGGAGGTTTCAGGTGGCAATTTGTAGGGCAGTTGATATAGATATATTATCAAATCAGCCTACAGTCCACTTCTGGACATAGAGGCCTCTCCAAGGCTGTGCCACATCACCCTGCCTTCTGCCTTTCCAAGGGTCAACCTACATAAAAATATATCACGTTTCATTTTGTTATGCAGGTGGTAAAATCATGTGGAGCGATAGGGCCAGTTGAACTCTTTCTGACTAAAAGTGCACCCTGATCCTGCAGTAGCTCTTGGTGTTCAAAAGCCATAGTATCGTTTTAAGGCTTTCTTGTGATCTTGGATTGAGTGTATGCTAGATAATTTTAATTATATTTTAAAAGCATTAAATAATTGAAATTCAGTAGTATTGTCTTATATGCAAGAAGCGGTTCCAGGCTGCAACTTCTAATCTGGATCAACACTAATTCAGTTGTGTCTTCATCTTCTGCCTTTTGGCAACCTATGTCCGGGTTAATTTCGAGTGTAACATGGTTCGGCTTACTATCAGAATTTTATAAAGAGTGGACTACCTACCTTATTTATATTTCAAGGTACCACTGGTTGCAGAAGTATCAACAAAATAAACGAGAAACAGAATTGCACAAACTTTTATACCAATTTCTTGCTAGTAATAATATAAACAAGCGTATATTTAATAATTTATAATTCTCAGTTTCACTCTTACACAATCACGTCTTAATATTTTATGTAATAATTCATCAAAATAATAAGCTTATTGAGACACACGAGATTTTATAAAAAGGAAAGTTTGTAATTATTTATGGTGCTATCAGCCCATTGTTTCCAAGATTTTGTGAGAAGGAAAAGTTTATAGGTTATCGCCATTCTTTTGTTTTAATAACACAACAAATTTTGTTGTAGATGTGACGATAAACGAAGCTGAGAAAGAAAATACAGAGCACGCTATGGGAAACGTGGGAAAGTGTAGTACTATTTTATAGTTAGAAAAAAATACGAGTTTATGTAACTGTGGTTTAGGACGAGAAAAACTATGCTTTTATAATGAATTGTTATAAAATTATAAAGAAGAAAAATATAGTTCTATTATCTTGGAATAAAGACAGGAAATAACAGGCTTGGAAGAAATAACAACAAAAATAATAATCAAGTGAACAGTTGAAACACTTTTAATGTAAACACATACAATTTTAATAAAAAGAAGTTGTAGTAAAATTGTTTTAATTACATCGACTAGGCCTCGTACTTACAATGCGTGAGTTCTTTAAATAGTTTTGTAATGAAAGTGGTCAAAACAACAAGCCAATTAAAAGCTACACGGAAGTGAAAGAATGACTGGAAAGATCTGGGTACAAACAGAAAATATTATCAAACAATTGCTCTACTTATTGCAACATATTTCTGATTTGCAAGGAAACTTCTATAAAAAAAAATTGACAGTTTAGGTACAAATGAATCAATTTCTATAAATAGAACATTTAATCACACGTAAAAATCAACAAATTTTCGCATATTTGGCAAACCTGAATAATTTCCACTCTCAAAAAAAAAGTCTCAAGACCACGCACTCCTCTTAACATACACCACACTGTTCAATTGTCACCACAATCCACGACCACACCCACACAACCACAAAAAACCACGTGCGTTCCCCGAAAAACATCCGTAGGTACAACAAAATAATTTCGTAGGTACCAGTTTAATCGACCGACATCGAGTTCACTTTTCTTGACCGACGCGGTAGTGGGGTAAGATGCTTAAAACAGGCCGTCATATACACCGTCGCTACACTTTGTGCCAAGCTTTCTGTAGGGGTAGTTTGATCAGTCAACATGATACGATACATCGCAGTCCTCTTTCTTTTCGTCACGGCGCAGGCGATGCCAGCGCTTGACAAAGAACCAAACGAAATCGGAGTTTTCGGGTCCATATTAGGAGTTGTTAAAGAGTGCGTCGATGGAGATACATCCTTGTGCATAAAGGTGGGATCAGTGAAGTGATAACAGTGAAGTGCTTTAAGTGATGTGTTACTAAGTTCTTATCTTTTGGTTGCAGGAGAAGACGTTGAAATATGTGGAGGCTGTGAACACTGCGAGGGAGTTGGACCTTGCTGATGGTGTGGCGATAATCAGCAATGGTTCCCCAAGGTCTGCTAGAGCCTTGGAGCCGTTGTCTGAGGAGCCTAAAGCTAGGGAAGCCCAGATCGAGTCCAGACTGGTAGACTCAGCTGCTGACTTCTTGGAGAACCATGTGATCCAGTTCAAACTGCCTTCATCAGCCATTGAGGGCATGAAGAGGTCTCTTGAGGAAGGTAAGCAACCAAAGATCTTCACCAATTAATGTCTAAAACTCTTAATTAAATAAGTAGTAAAATTAAGTGAGCGTATAATGAAGTGCTAATAGCTCAATTAGCCGTTAGATGTAGATTTAAATAAGCGTATCTATTCTTTAAATTCATTCGAACAAACAAAGTTAACATAATAAAGAGCTTTCAAAAAACGAACACGTAATAATAGAGACAAATATAGATCAAAATGTAAATCGACTGCTAATAATTTAAATTTTATGCAAAATGACGTAAATTTAATGAACGAGATTCCACTTTCGATTTTAAAGTCTTTGAACTTGTAAAGTTCAAACAAAATAAAATAAAAAGAAATGTTATGAAACAGGAAAATGAAATGACTAACAGACCTTTCAATGAAATGGATCGTTCATCCGCAACTAAAGTACTAAAAGATTGTGGTTTTCAAGATGACGATTAAATAGAGCAAAACAATTGTTTTCAGAATTTAAGTTTGAGTCACGTTTGTGTTTAAATTTCTCCACTTTATCATACTAATTAATTCTGATTTTAATTTTATTAGCGCCATTTAAGTAGCTCTTTCTATTCTTGTTTTAAATTTAGACTAAAACGAAAACATTATCATGTAATTATGAACAATTAGCATTCTTCTAGAAAAAAACATTTTGCATTATCGTGATTTTGACGCAAATAATGTAGGTCAATCAAAATAACAAATTTAGAATAACTAGTTACGAGTACTTAATGTAGACAATACAAAAGATGATGATGAAGAAAAATCAGACAATAGATTAGTATGATTGATAGCTAAAGTAAACATCAGCATCGAATCCTAAATGGATGCACTGTTAGCTTTTAGATGATTTAATCACAGTTCAAATCACGTCGTGAGCTGGGTAATACTGATTAATTGAAAATGGAGGTGTAGTTTGTTAGAAGCATTGTTCTTGACAATGTTTTCAGTATGTGAAAAATACTTGTCTATGTTAAGATATATGATAAAGATTTAACAGGAACGTAAGAGATTAGAGACGATAGTAGACGGATTACTGAAATTAAAAACAATTAAAAATGAAGAAAACACAAAAGGACAAATAGACTAAACCATGTTTGATCTGTTACATAAGCCTGACAAAGAAACAAATCTTACCAATCGTGCTAACAAACATCACACTACATTGCCAGAAAACAAGAATTAACACATGCTTGACCAAACAATTGCAGATAAACCAATATTTGACGATTTTGGTGCATAAAACACCAATATAAGTTGCCAAGCAAAAATACAACCTCTTATTGGAAAGTTTCCGGTATTTAATGCTTAAATTCCTATGAATACAAAGAGTTCGTACACAAAAAATAAACGGCGACTGTACTTAATACTCGTTCAAGTTATAGCTCGACTGTACCGTTACATATTACAAATGCAAGGTTGTACAAAACAAGTGGCAGGGTTGTCCAAAAATATTCATGGTTATAGTTGAAGTCGAAGTTTTTTCAATGAGATTATAGAAAGGCTATTGTTCTTTAATAAGTTATGCAAAGAATTGGCAATAAAAAATACTCATTTTGGCCAATATTTTCATTCAAATTTTGTAATACCTATTAGGCTTCGTCTTGAGTGATTCTCCTTAGAACAAGAAAAGAACTTACATAACTTTCGAAAAGATCGCAAATTATTCATTGAGGCTGTGAGACTGTCTCTCCCATCCCTTTCGTTTAACGCAAAGGACAACCGAAGGAACAAGATAAAATTAAGTTTGACAATTTCCGAGCTGATACTTATCCGTTGTTAATCACTCATAAAAACAAAAGCATAACAGATTTGAACGCTCATGACCATTTTTAATGCAAGATCGAAAAGTGCTAACAATGTGAACAATAATTCAGTAGCACTAAAACCTAGAACTGTCAGCCCTGACCACGCGCATGTAACAGTTAAATTTAGTAGACCACAGTTTATCTAACTTACTGATATTAATAGAAAGCCTAGTCTACTGGCCCATTAGTCAGCGATGTACAATTTTCATGCCTTGAAATTCTACGCCTGAATAAATCTTTATAATCATAAACATGCAATATTGCGATTTCCTGATATACATACCAACCGTATGGAAAGATGCTCCACTTACATTAGTTCCGATTGTAATTGTAATTCCTGATTAGGTAAGTGGAGTAACATTCGAACCGAATCACTTTCTGAAGCTGTTTGAGTGTGTTCATGTTGATTTCTTTAAGCATGTTAGATTTATCATTATTTCTATAGATTATAATATCCAGATCAGCATGTTTGATAGAAGTAATGTTTTGAACTGTAAAACCATTTGCAGATATTATCTTGGTTAACTGCACTCGTTTAATGTTGCGATTATTCGTTACTGTAATTTTAATGTTACTTCATGCATAATAGTTGTCAATTTTAAGTATCATATCTTCCTTCATCCTCCAATGATTCATCTGTAACTAGAGTTCTATCATCATCACTTAGTTTAACAATTCAAATCTTTACTTTTCCCGTTGTTTTGCTCAGGTTATTTTTTCCACTTCATTTTCCCAAATCATGGTCTACCTGTGTTACAGACATACTTATTTTCGAATTTGTAAAATTATAAGTTTTTCATTAAGCAATCCATCATCGCACATCAAAAAGACCTTTGACATCTGCGTACTCTCCAATGCAAAAGAAGATAGGAAAGTCTAACAAGTGGCCTTCACGGATGTTACATGAATGCTAGCTTGCTACTTACGCCCATGAACGAGACTGGAAGCGGATTTATTAAGTTCCCTGCACACCTTCTTATGAATCGTTACGAATTCATTCCGGTTTTGGGAAATTAATAATTTTCGTCTTATGCAACTAAGGTCTGCCGTTACACAATCGTTTATGATGGTTTTATGGAAATCAATAGCTTCATTGATTTGCCCAATCTGTTTTGATTCGTCGTCTCTTAAATCTATTTTAGTGTCACATTGTTTTTCGGTTCGATGGGAAAGCTCTATTTTATACTCTGGATAAAAAATTATATTGACCCTGATCCGTACTTTATTTCTAATGTCACCCCTATTTGCGACAAAGGCATCGTCATCTTCAAAGTAATTCAGTTCGTGCTGTATTTGGTGCAAAGACTCATTTAAAAATTAGGACACTGCCACTTCCGTATTGCAAATATGTGCCTCCACAAAAAAGACCTTACCATTGAGATTGTCAACAACATGTAGAAACTCGAAAGCGGCACATTCCCTCTACGGCATTAGTTCGAAGTCCTGTCTCTAAACCAGTTTAACAAGTCATCGAGAAATCGTGTAAACGGCACTCCTCGGCTCTTCTCCGAAGAAAGTTGCCTTTCCAATATTATGATATGTGTTCGTGTTACAAGTTCGATTGATACCAATCATGGTGTTATGGGTCGGGTTATTACTTTTAATTGTATTATTTTTCTCAGAAATGTTACATCCATTTTGTCATAATCGTGAATGTGTCTTGCTTCGTTCAGTTCAGTCTGTATTCCTTCATAGATGTTACCATATCAGAAGTTTCTTTATCTGCCCAGTTTAGTTCAAACCAGATGCTGTTGAATACCGGCAAGAATAATTTAGTGAACTACAAATATTATGCATCTGCCTAAATTGTTCATAATTCTTAGGTAAAAGTGGCTTCTACACACCCTTGCAGATCTAAATCGTTGTGTTAGTGAGCCCAGTTATTGTAACACTCTCGATTTCTTTCTGGGTTTCGCGGACCCTTGAGCAAGTCAAGGTTACTTACTATAAAATCTTATCGCTAATAATGTGAATCGGGTCCACCTGATCATCATCAAATATCCAGCTCAGTGTATTGAAAAGTATATTAAGTTAATGGGCTCATCATAACCATCCTAGTTTATGCCAAATACATAATTATATTTTCCAGAAAACATCTTGGCTCCCAACTTTGTATTGACACTGACAATAAAACAACAGATACAACCTCACACCTTACTAAACACCAATAGGCTTATTGTCCCAACGTTTAACACCAATTTAGTACACCAAGACAATGACACAGCTATTTCACTGCCAAAGTCAACGTCATGAGAATTTCTTCGATAATTTTGTAACATGGAAACGCTTTTAGGATCTTACACTTTTCACTTTTTTTCATGTTTCGTAGGTTCAAATTGTTCAACAGGATGTGGAGGTAATAGGGTCTTTTGTAATACCATCATCTGACTAGCCTTTTATCAACCATATTAGGGTCGGCTGCTAGTTTAACCGGACATGGCTGAATACTATTATTTTACATGGTACGACTGTCGTTCTCGTCTTTTGTAGTATCTAAAGGTTTATTATTGTCACTGATAATCATTACTATAGTAGCAGAATGTGCAGGATCTGGGATTTTTCAATTCAATTTGTCTTTCGAAGTAATTTCTAGAAGAAACATCTCTTCCAGATACTTCGAGAACATTGTTTCTGTCTCCTTCCGCATTCAGTAATATTTTTATAATTATAATATTTTTTTTATTCTGTATCCTACTTCCCTCATTAAATGTAAAATTATAGTATTGTCTTGTCCGTGTTAATTTCTCTTTCACTAAAAGGCAGACATCTCGAGTCATTAAAATGTTAATCATTCTATCAATAGGTGATCAAAATAAATTTCTCTGGGTTAAGGTCAATGAATGTACTACAAGTATGGTTGACTTTAACAAGTTCGTAGGTCAACATGATAATGAACTTGGTCTGTTTAATAGGGTGATAAAGATGAATGGTGATGGAAAACATCTTGTCAACCTGATTTTGCTCAGGTCAAAGTTTGTTGTTGGCAATTTATTTTACGATTTTTCGTCTGTAATGCGTATTTGATTGATTATCCTACCACCTCCAGAAAGTTATTCATAGATATTTGAAGTTCGTACACTGAGACGAGAAAATCTGACAACCCATCTTCTTGAAAAGTATCGTGCTATCTAGTAGGTTTATTAAAATCAGATAGACTGTCATACACGCAGAAACGCATATTTTTACTTACTTTTTTACAATACTTACATATTTGTTTAGCCTATAGTCAGACATTCCATAAAAATATTGATATTCAGCTGCATCTGATTCCTCTGAATACAAGGATGTAGGCACAAGATGATTCAGATGCTCATCGATATTAATTTGAAGTACCTACGATACAGTTTTACTTTCGACTAAACTTGTTTGCACATGTTTCTTAGCCCTACGTTGTTTATTGAGGGAAGTATGTCACATGGGTGCTCGAAGGCAATGGGCCGGGCAGTGTCACTATGTCAATCATAAACAAGTTTCAACGGCGTCCGTTTGTACCTGTCTGTCTGGCATGTGTCTTGTATTTTTTCTCCATCATTACTGTGAACATCAAGGGCCTTTTTACAAAAATTATAATAGTTAACTATTACATTTTTACTGTAAATCAAGAAATCGTTTAACATTTGTAAAACAATAAGTAAATCGAAATGTATCTGTTCAATTAGAATTTGGTAGGAACACCAAAAAATGCAATTTATAGTAAAACAATTTTCACCCAAAAAATCTCGTTGCAGGATCAAAAATTAGCCATAGTTTTGTTTTATATTCAAGAAATATAAAATACCTGTTTTAATAACGAATCACAAAAGAATTTATTTTATCGAATTCCTGATACATAAAAATAAAACTAAACCTACTCTAAGCGCCAAAATTATCTAATACTGACGAATCAAACGAAGTAAAAGACGAGTAACAAGAACCAAACAAAACTTTATCGAACGGTGAAGTTCAAGGAAAGCACAAGCCTTGATAGTTCACAGTCAATGGCATAGATGGCGACACTGCTCAAGGCTGTCGTTGCACTGGCAGCGATTGCGATATAACGCTAACGACACAAGTTCACAAGCTCCTTGAACTTACAGCGGAGACTGACGCTCATGATGCAACGGTTACAGACGTGTATTATTTTTTAAATATGCTCTTAATGCCTTTTAGTAATAGAGTTCAAATAGGTACTTTGAAACATGAAACAGAATTTAGATCGTGATCGTGAACTTGCCAAATTATAGATAAGTCTAACGAAGTAATAACTACTAAGATAATAAATAGGCTCTTGCTTACTGTAGGCAAAAACAACATATTAAAAAGACATTTTGATAAAATGCAATATGATTTCGCAAAATATAGCTACGATTAAAAATGATTTAATCAAAATTTCACCAGTTATCACAATGTGCTATACTGTGAAAACAGTCATGTTATGGTTTAAGCAGTACTTCAGTTAGACATAAAAGACACGTGTAATGAGTTCAAAGAAAATTATTCCATCCATGAACACACGTGTACTGTCTCAGCTAATATTGACAAACCTTGTACTCATAGTTTGTAGGTAATGGACCATGAAATGATGCCAACAATTTTGTTCTGGATTCTCATAAAACATTAATGTGAAAGCTGTAAATATTAATCGTAGAGATAAATAATTTTATTGGTTTTGAGTTTTATTAAATTCTTAGAATTTATTAATAGGAATAGTACTGATGAAAACATTCGTATTATACTCTCACTTAATTTTGTTTTAGCTAAATTTTTGATTGTGAATTGTTTAAAAGTCTTATAATTTTGAGTTATCAATGCAAATATAATCGCCGATAAAATTTTATTTCAAACTTTGTCTAGTTCCACTTTTACTAATGTTTCTGTTTAATTATTCCAGCCCGTGGCAAGAAGAAGAAGATCAAGCAGCTCCTCCCCCTCCTGGCTCTGGCCAAGCTGAAGATCACCGCCCTCATCCCTCTCTTCCTGGGTATCATCGCATTCGCTGCTGCTAAGGCCGTCCTCCTCGCTAAGATCTCTCTCCTCGTCGCCGGTATTATTGCCCTGAAGAAGCTTTTGGCAAGCAAACACCATGAAACCAGTTACGAAGTAGTTGCACACCCTCATCACGAGGAACACTACGCTAGCAGCGGTCACGGATGGGGACGATCCATCGATGACGGACAAGACCTAGCCTACTCCGGCCACGTTAAATCCGATTAAAGTCATGGAGTTTACAAGGAGCTATTCTAAGTCCTCTACTAATTGTAACATAGTGTGAAACGGAATGTACTGAGTTTATTTATTGTAGTTCTTAAGGCGTATTTATTTAATATTCTACGAAGAATTTCCCTTTGTAAGGGATTTTTACCGAAGACGCGATTTGTTACTGTTTTCCCATAAAATGTTGTTCTAAGTTTGTATGGTCTTTCATACTGCACTAATACTATATTAGTATTTTCAAACCCTATACGGTATCCGTATTTGTGTATTTTGTACTTCAAAATATTTTAATTTATATTTTATTTTTAACTCTCAGAGATTTATTATCTAGTCCTTTCTTACTTAAGTCCTTATCATATTTACTATGTAGTTTCCTTTGTATATTAATTATTATGTGTAAACTCTTATGCATAATATTTACATGTACGTTTATTTTGTGATATTATTAATTATTTATGTAATATTTACACTATTTACTCATCTATGAATATTTATTTGACATTCTTATATCTTTCACCATATATCATTTTCATTATCGCATCATAATAATGTTTATACATCATTTAATCAATTATACCACCTATAATTATACCTACATACAATATTATCATTACTTCATCTTCGCTAAACATAATATATCATATTCACATGTATCTGTGTACCATTTTGGGAGTACAAATATATTTTATATTTCAATACTTTCATACTCATATTTATATGTTAACCATTTCTTAAATGATTCGTACAAATAAAGAACTGAAAATGTTATTATTTCTGTTTATTTAACCTCTGTGATTTTCTAACTAGGTAACCTTGAATGTTAAACCTAGCTAATACTTGTTTTATAAACTGCTACTGGTGTTTGAATATAAACGAAAAAGCAATTAAAAGTAATTATTACAGACAAGAACTAAATCCGATACTATAGATTGTAGGCTCTATGAGCTCTGAAACTTATTAATAAGTCAGAGAATCTACTTCTACATAAATTCTAATGACTTTAAAGTAACAAGAACTTAATACATTTTCTGTCAAAATTTAGGAATGCCATTGGCAAAATCAGACTAATCCTCTCTAATTAATCTTTTGACTGTCGAAGACCTCTCAATAATGGATAACAAAACAATAATTTTCCAAACATATAAAAATCAAAGAGCAACTATCATACACAATTCCTCACATAAAGTTCCTTCAAACGAATCTCACACGCACTATCAGAAAATCCATTATTAATTTCAAATTCATCAAACACACTATCAATTTCACTATTATCTTTAACATTACCGTTAACTTGTACAATAACACAACGTTTTCTAAACTAATCATTGTGAAGATCGATAACATCATCATCACTTCCAACAGTGGGTATTTCGAAACAATATGATATATGATTATGGTCAACACCATACTTGGCGGTAACAAATTACTTAATAAAGAAACTTTCTCTAATAGTTGCGTAAGATTTGTGTAAGATGTTGAAGTCGAAAGTATGGTTGATGAACCATGTTAAGATGTTTTATGAAGGATACTTATAGCATTCTTTATTTGTGTCTCATGTTCAAAGACATCCTTATCTTTTAATTCATGGTTGATTTTATCTCTATCATTTTTCATCGCACCAGATATGAATGGTTATGTGAATTTCTAATTTTGGCAATAATGAACAATCAATTTTATTGCAAAGTTGAATTCTAGTCAATTCTAGTAAAAATACGCCGGCATTTTTCAGTTCCCAGATCGGCAAAATTCAGACCTTTCAGGCACTAACACGAATTTGTTACTGAAATGTGGGGTAAATACGCTGATTTTTTTTAGAATTTAAAAGTACATACAACTATACTTTAGCATTAAAAATAATATTTTGCAAAAAGCACTATCAGTATTCCTCATGGATTTAATACATCTATAAATGCATAACACTGACTAAATAATACGTAGGAGACAAGAATTTTAAATAAAAAATTCGAATCTTTTACTTAATTTTTACGTCAACAATTTGTACAGGCGCCTTACAATTATTTAGCTAGTTCCAAGTATTAAATCTCCTACACATTATGCCAGCGGCATAGCCGGTGGTGGTAAGGTAAGGTAAGTTTGCTATTGTCGACGTTTTGTTAAATGGCCGCGGGACATTGTGAGGCATAGTTATCTAAAGTGTTGAGTAAGAAACAACCAGATAAGCTTCACTCTGAATAATCATGCTGGCTTGGTAGTACGTGGTAGGTTTTTACCAAAAGAGATCGTTACCCACTACATCTTCACTGTGGTCAACTTAATGTAAAACTGTGTGTGTAAATTAACTATCGATTGGGTGTTAAAATTTTATTTCATAGACTTGACTTAGGTACATAATTTAACTTAAAAAATATGAAGACTTAAAGATCCTTTGATACTTTTAATAAGAACTACTGTCAATTTCCAAACTATTATGGTGTGGTTTACTCCCTTGGCAAGACTGGTTATCAGATGTTAGAGCTTCTGACTAACATCAATTACTGTCAAAGTTCTACAAATGACAAACGAGACGCTGGTCCCGGAAAACACGGAGATAAGAAGGGAACTTACTATGATCCATGGTCACCCATCCACAGACCAACCTTTGTCAACCACAGCTTAAGCTTGAAGGATTGACCGGTACAGCTGTTATTATTTAGCAATGTAAAATTGTTATTAACGAAAAAAATAAGAAAAGTAAAGAGAAATACTCAAAGCCCCAGCAACAGACTAAAGAAGAAAAAGATTACAAAAAGTCACAAAAAAATAAAATTATCTTTCAATATTGATTATCTAAACACAATGGACAAGCAAAATCATTTATCTCAAACAACGCGCAATAATTCGCGTGAGAAAAATTTACTTCTTATATAAACAATTTACGTGATAATATTAGAAATTTTTCAAATATAAATACCTTCAAACGTAATTATGATAATTTTGTTATGTAATGGTATATAGGTTTTAATTTAATTTATGCGTATGGGGACCGAAATCGGAGTTTGACGATGTGACTTGGTTTGAGAAGTGGGTTACATGACATAATCAAAGTATTTGTAGATTGTGTCACTGAATTTATAAGAAACTTATTTTTATTTGAGAACTATTTGAATCAGTCTTTATTTACTAAAAGTAGGCGTTTTCTCGTAACTCTTTCTACTTCTCACGACATTGTGCTCCTTGTAACTTTAAACCTACGGCCTCTTCACATAATCTTCCAGCGCATTTATGGTCTACCTTGAGGCGCTTTTGTCTCCACAGCTTCCATTTGAGAATATATTAGGTGATTTAGGACGATTTCTCATCTCGAGCACCATAGCCTGCTCACCACCATTAATTTCAAATGTGCACTAGGAGGTAGACACCACCTCAAAAACTGCTGTTGCTACTTTCAGTGACGTCCAACTGTACTTGTAATGTTCAAAAAATAGGTCATCCAGTACAGGAATCTTCCACTTGAACAGCCTTTCCTTATAAAATGTAAGAATCATTTTAGTCGTAGTTTCTATAAGACGGAAAGTTCAAAATCAAATGATTAATTACAACAAGACTACTGCAAAAATAACGATGAAGAATTCAGACCCCTTGCTGTTACATGACCTATGACTTCAAATCAATTAAGATCTAGATTCCAATGATGAATGTACTGTCCATTCTTGCATCAGAATCTAAAGTTTTACATAACACCGTTCTGCCAGACATAACGGCGTCAAAATGCAACTTCTACCTCGCGATCAACACTCTCAAAACAGGTCCTATAAAGAATAATGATCAAATTCGGTAACCGTTAGGTTTACACATGAATAGCCCGCGGTATCGCCCGGTTTACGCACTAAAATTAATTGCAAATACAAGTGTTGATTAGAAAGAAAGTTTGGGAAAAACGTGATTGGCTACACGTGGGCGCAAGTCGTTGGTGGACTAAAAAATTTGTGAATGAATAATGAAGATTTTCGTAGTAAAAATGGTTGTGTAACAGTCACGTGGCTGGTGTAGCTAGTAAGTTTTGCGTAACTTTAGTTTCGATGTAGTTAAGATTTTGCTCCCGGCTCCGCTTGTGTTACGATTACTCTTAGAGAACTGTTTTTTTTTCTTCAAGTTGCCTATAACATTCGAAGATTATGAATCTTCCCATTTGTAAAAGAGTTTTTGGAATTGAATCAGTAATTCCGAAAATAACTATCAAAAACACAAAGTTTTTTTTTTGTTGTATTAGTTTAAAAAGTATTACGTGTTATAATTATAAATTCATCAACAGACACATTTGACGTATAGAACACATTTAAATTATTTTTCTCTACAATTATTTTTGCTATAAAATTAAAATAAAACGACTTTCATTGCTCTTAAACCGCTACACGGAACTCCAATGCCTGCTTATCACCACACACAATGGTCGTAGCAATAAAAAGTTTAAGAGAAAATGTTTTATAACGTGTGAAACTAAACACTCGTCTAGCAGATTCATGGTTTTCACACAAACTGCTTTTTTAGAGTTCCGTGAGTGAAATATATGTTGCTTTTTGTTAATGGGAAATATTCTGTCGAAAGTAATTTTATTTAAAAAATACTACTCGGACAATTAGTGTGATAATAAAAAAAGAACTGCTGTATATATATTTTTAATATACCACAACTATCACACAACGCCATGTATTCCCAAGCTAAGCAGAGCTTGTGTTACGGGTACTAGACAACTGATAAACATACCTTTATATCTCACCCAGACACAGAACAAATGATCGTGCTCATCACAGAAACATTTGCCCTGGGTGGGAATCGAACCCAAGACCTCAGTCAGGGTCACTAATCACTAGACCAACAGGCTTGTCATTGCATTTCGTGGGATCGAATCTAGCCAGGCGCATTACTTTGTGTAATTTATTTCATGATCACTACTCTCAAAGTGGTGAAGGAGAACATCAAGTGGAAACTGGCATATTCTAGATCCAAAAATTTGGGAACATGTGTCTACCAACCCGCACCGGATCCACATGGAATATTATGGCCAGATCCCTCTTACGGAGAGGAGGCTTGTGTTTCAGCAGTGGGCCACGTTTAGGCTGATGATGATAATTAATACTTATTTCTCAGTTTACTGAAAATCAATGCTGATTGTAATAAACTACAAAACATGATTCAGGTTTGAACCTGCGAAATATTTGTCCCCATCAACCGGGAACAGAATAATGCAGACGCCATGGGTACTTATAAGTTATTCACTTTTAATTCCAAAGGTAATTAAAACCCTGCATAGTATCTCTGCTAGGCGCATCATAAATAGTGAATGCACATCTGTATGTAAAGCTAGAAATGTGACAGTTTTAGCAAAACGTTCACTGGCAAAGCGCCAGGCAGGAAGGAAATGTAGCAAGTGCATCTTTTGACTGAGTGATGTGATTTAATTTCTCTTCATTTCATTTGCATGTTCCAACAATGTGATGCTTTCTTTGTTTTCTGGTCTATTGCAATGATTTACAAAACCACTCCTTTTGTTTTTGGAACTCTCATAAACTATGTAATCCTCATGCCTCCATGTGGTGGAATTATCCAGTAAGAGACATCGCGAAAGAAAAAAATTAAGATAAAAAGGCATATCATAAAGAAGATAGGAGATCAAGTAGGATAAAACCAAAGATCCTAGGTTCTCTTAAGCCCAGGATTGAATGAACTTGAAGTCTTGGAGAAAGGCCTTTGTCCTACAGTTGAAAACATACCCAGCAAACAGCTACAAAAGAAAACAGAAGGAGCAACAAAGAAGAAATTAGAAGAAAAACCTTTTTAAGTTTTGATACAGTAAAAAGAAATACTACGGAACCAGAAACCTTTAACACTAATTAGCACTTGTAAACTCTTTTTGTTCCATGCTAGTTCAGTTCCCACAAGATACAGTAAAGTAAGTTCATGGCATTGAAGTTACATTAAATACTAACTCTAGGTATGCGGTACACTTAGGCCTGGATAAATAGTCGTTACTAAGCCAAAGTCAAGCCATTCCATGAAAATTATTGACATTTGACGTCCCAAGACTTAGGCTTCATCATCATCACCATCAAAAGCCGGAAGACGTCCACTGCTGAACATAAGCGTCCCCCTTAGACCGCCACGCCAAACGACAATTCGCCACTTGCATTCATCGGTTGCCTGCGATCCTCACGATGTCATCGGTGGCTTTGGCTTAATAACCAAACAAAAAAAAATATCCAAACCTTAGAGTACAAAGCTAGACTATTATACCTGTTGATTTTTATGATAATAGAAGAGACATTAATTTCAAGACTGAAGTAATACGTAGTTGTTTTTATTCCATATAATAGTTGTCGTCATAAAGTTTAAATTTATAACGACTTGCCTAGTACATAACAGAGGTAATTTCACCGATGCTACAGCATAAGAATATCCGGAGAATTTAATAGTCATCCGCAAGTACTTTTAAAGAAATAGCTGGAAAGAAAAATTAATGATACAGCATTTTTTTCAAAGACGGTACTATATTAGTTAGTACCCACGATAAACAATGAAAAGGTCAGAACACAAATAATTATAAAAACAAAAAAAAATATAATCATTATGCACTAGATGCCCCACTTGATTGAAAGAACACTTGTTCTTAAATTCTGTTAAGTCATCATTTTGTACCCAAAGCCATTTCTCTTAGTACCTCTAATAACTTTTGTATACAATGTCCTACTTCACTCACAGTTCATCAACCATTGTTTCTTTTGTTTTCTTCTAGTTCATCAAAGTCTTCAGTAATGCATCAATGGATGCTAAAGTATGTTCGACAACGAACATTACAACAGGCGTAGGATGACAAGCATTTGATACACTTTCGTTTTTTTGTAGACATTAATAATAAGACAACATGACTCTAAGATTCTAGTCATCGTTGAAATTGCTAGTTGGAATGAACTTTAAATGTATTCGAGTTAACAGACGTTTAAACTGCAAGCAAAAAGCCGGAACAAATTAGATGAAGATTAAATATAGAGGGTGTACACAAGTCAAGATAAAGAAGATGGATTGATGGAGTATAATTTATTGCACACTAATGATATAAGATAGATCTTTCACAATATTACTAATTGTAGTCCAACAGCAGTTTTATGACTTGCTAAGGATATCTTGTAGAACTGACATACATTTGGTTTAAAAGAAGACCTTTGTTTAAAGATCTGAATATTTAGGTATACTTATATAGGTAGTCTTTTTGAAATATGATTTGTGTTGAATTCCATTCGAATTTTCGAGAACCCTTAATTTACCTATGATCAACTTTGCACAGCCCCTAATCCCAAATTAAAGGCTGTTTAATTTAAAAACAAAAATAGTAATTTAGTTGTTAAAGTTACCTATTGATATTGGCAGTCACCAGTTAGCACGACCATACTGCAAGCTAGCAAAGGCATTGATTGACGTACAGACTACAAAGTACATTTGAACAGGACCCAATGTCCAACAAAAGCTCATACATCATTAACGTCACCTACAACGACGGAGAAATTTCCCTTTACACATTCAGTATACGACCAGAAGCGATTAACTCATTCATTGTCCTAGCCAAGATTGTACCTAGATAACAGTGAACCTTTGAGAAAAGAGCTAACTTCAATTTGAAATTTAACCTTCTCGAGATAAGAATCAATTTTGATTGGAATTTAAAAATGTCTCAATGTATCGGGACAAAAGACTCTCTCCGATTTGAATGTGATTGAATAGTTTGTATAGTACCTTTTGAGGCGGTAATGGGTGAATAATTATGCGACATTATGGTTGGAGCTGGTACAATTTCTTAGAGCATGAAGAATGAATATACAATACAAAATTTTTATAAGTTTGTTTAAGAGCAAAATTCAATGAAATCAAAAGTAACAGCATGAGATGATATAGTGGAAGAAATAGATGACTTATTATACATAGAAGATTAACTTGAGCAGCATTTCAAGCAAAGAAATAGTAGATGCGAACATAGTTATACAAATCATAGAGAATATAAATTTAATACTACAGAGTGCAGTACTTGAATTAAACTATGAAAACATTTATAAGCCAATACTTTCAGCTTTTATTACGTTTGATAAATATAATACGATAGTAAAGATACACCACAAAATAAACAAAATCAATGCCAATGTTACTTACAACAATAAAGACAGAGACGCCAACAGGTCTCACATTAAATGACCCGAAGCCCATAAAGGAGGAAAAATCAAATTTGTAATGAATTAAAAAATATCGATGACGTAATTATTCACGAATCCAAGAAGAGAGAAGTCTACGCATTACGCAATGGATGTGAAGTTCAACCTAAATGAAATCAAAAGTGTTTTAAACAAAAGACAGGTTGGCAAACACTATGAATATAACAACATAATTCAGCACTTTATATTCCAAATAGACATATCACCTTTGTCTTTAAGTACCAGAGAACTTTCGCTCGGTACAGACAACTATGCCTATAAATGGACTATTAAACAATTTACTTTAGAATACAAATGGTCAAAAAATATAGAAATTCAGTCAATGATATAAGTGTATTGATGGGTTTTAGAAAGCGATTTTGCGAAACCCTCCGAGAACCGGAAATACGCGAGGTATTCCGAATATTTCGGACGGAGTAATTATTTCAAAAGGATTTCCGATTTATTCGCAAGTTATGAAATAACTGAGTTTCTTTAAGTTTTCTTACAGTAGAAATTACAATAAATATGATAAATCAAATTCTTAGTTGGATGTTATGCGCGAAATTGTAAATCTTCGGCGTTATAAAACATAATGAAAAGTACTCAAATTAATGAATTAAAACCCACAATACACAAAAATCACATGTCGTAAAACATATATTTATACAACTGCAGTAATAAACATAGTGTAGAAATGAATTTAATGGCAGCAACTTCAGTTCATTTCTTTTCCCGCGCAAAATTAACAATTACAATTTCTAAAGTAAACCCATGAAAAATCCAAAAGCCTATCAAAAAAAGTGAGAAGGTATTTTTGACCGTATTACAATGCTACCATAACACACATTCCCATGAACCTGACAGATACCTGCTAAATGCTCACCCCATCGCAGGCGTGTTTGTATTTCGTCATAGGCCTCACACTTCGCATCGAAGACGCCGTGACATATGGACATACAGGGAGGGGGAACGCAAAATAAAACTCACGCTCATACACTGATCTTTAGCAATTTGTGTTTAGCCATCGAGTAAGATGAAGGTTGTTGTGCTATTGTGTGCTGTTGCAGTCGCCGGGGCATTGCCCATGGCAAAGGAAGATGGAACCGCCGAGAGATTCATCTCCGCCCTAAAGGATTGTCTGGACACAGATACTTCGTTGTGTCTCAAGGTGTGTTGTGAAGTGCAGTGAAATGTGACAAAGTGTTTTGTGTTGAGAATCCCTGGGATTGTACAGGCTTTGGTCTGGCAGTGTCTTGTTTTGATGTCAAAACTCAAGGACTTGAAAAATAATTGCGGTTGTATCAGTGCTTGCAAAAAATGCTGGAGATCTTTTCGTAGTTTTAGTGTTTTCTTAACTGAATTGGAGAATTTAATTCACTAATTTACTGAATTAAATTATCAATTTAAAGATAATCAATCTTTGACGAGCTCACCAGTTTAAAATATGACTTATTTATTTTTCAAAAGATCCTTAATGTTTTGTTATCAAAAATCAGTTCAAGTCCCAATTAAACTCAGACAAACATACGAAAAATAGGCCAAAGTTGAAAGTGACAAAACTAAATCTAATCATTTTGTTTCACAGGAAAAGGCAATGAGGTTCACAGACAAACTAGCAGCTTCCTCAAGCCTGGAAGTGCTCGATGGCGTCAGCTTCAAGAACACCGGTGGAAGCAGATCAGCTCGCAGCTACGAACCTTTACCTGATGACCCCAAAGCCAGGGAGATGAAGGTTGAAGAGAGGATCATGGAAAACGTCGTGGACTTCCTTGACAGCCATGTCCTGCAGCTGAGAATGCCTAAGTCTTTGGAAGACGACAACACTCTTGATGAGGAAGGTATGTAGAAGGATTTTGTTTTAACTCAACGTACAATGTATTCATTGCATTCACAATGCGAATTGAGACCGTTAGTTTTACTTAGTCTAGGACACTGTGAACCTTGTTGAACCCAGTTGACATCTTTAGAAAAACAACTCAAACAGAGAATTGTATGAGAGCAATAGCCTAGGATCTAATTTAGTCTTACTTATCGTACCACAGCTCAGTTTTTTTAGAACAAAGTTCACATCAATTGTGGCATTAACATTAAAAAAACTAATTTCTCACAATAAAAAAAAATAAAGGCTGGTCATAAACTATTAGGTACACAAAAACTGCATTAACTTGCAGTAAAAGTTTATTAAGCGCGTTATTAACGGGCCATTAATAAACTATTGTAGGCTTTTAACCCAGAACATTATAACCATATAACACTAGTTAGAAAAGTACTTATATTGTCAATAGAAATGAACATTAATTCTTTAGTAAGAGAGTTTATTTTCATTAAAAGCATGGAAGAAACGCCGGTGATATTCAGCTGTTAATGGCACCAAAAACTAATAAAGATGTTGCATTTAAAATAAATCTGCAAACATAATAAATTCAGACACAAGTTCATAAAATTCTCAAGATTTTAGATACACTGACAACAATAAAAATATTAGTTATGGCATTAAGCATACAAAATCCAACTGTGAGCACAATGTACGAAATTTTTCCCACGCACCAAGATAAAATCAGCAAGTAACGTGTTAATTTGATCCAATAGTTTGTACACTTTCTTGAGATCATATTGGATTTCTACGATAGTAGAATTAGCAGAGTTGAAAGTTACTTTAATGTCAAAGGTAACGATCATTACGATACTTCAGATTATAATACTGGTAAGGTTGTTACTGATATGCAATTTGTTGAACTGTATGATGAAAAAGAAACAATTCCTTTGGTCGCAAAAGGCCTTACTGGAAACGACGAGAATGATAATGACAACTTAAATTTCACTCTTTTGGTCTTTTCCGGGATAATCAATACTGCAAACCACTACGAGGAAAGAGCAGCTAAAGTTACATGAATGAGCATTGAATAATTTTAATAGCTAGCTTCCATATTTGGCTAAGCTTTGAATGTTCTTCAGACGGCTCTGTCTAGTGCTTTGTCAATAAGCTTTTTATTCGTACTCACTCGTGAGTGAATGTTTCAACAATATTTTGTTTGCACTTTCTTAATAAGTGATTTCAAAGTGCTTAGCTTATCCGGAGCCGGATCTGGAATCATATCTAGATACAAAAAATGTTTTTTTTTTTGAGATTGGCAAAAAAATGTGATCAGTCACTATTTCCTAAAAATAGTACGTATTTGATTTTTATTTCTAATCGCATAATCGTTAAGATCTTAACGTCAAAAATCAGTATTACTTTTAAAAACTTTCACTTAAAATTTCAAGCTTCTGTTAAGTATTAAATCTCCTTCAAGTTGCGGTTAACATAAAGTAAGAATTTGCGACCACTCCCACATGACATGACTCGTTCAAGTGCTTACTTTGAAAACGTTTTTGTTGCGGTTTCCGTTCTCCAGTCTCATCCTTTTCATTTAGAAGAAGACTATTTCCATTAATGTTGCTTTGTATTTTAATTTCAATGTCGTCTTAAATAATATTTGCAGCATTTATCATATCATTTACATAATCAATGTCAGTAACATCCAAAATTGTAGGATTCATTTTACTATAATTTGTATTTACTACAACATCCGAAAGATCAAATGACATAACCCAATGTTCACTCACATTTCGTTTTCACTCCGACCTGTTGATTTATGTAAGATCTTGTTAAACCAGTTCTTAGGTACTTTATAAGTTCAGTGCCTTTAGATTTCTATCTGCAAATCGGCGTGTAACTCAAATCCATTGATCTGTCTAGGCCTGTCACTAATTACGTAATAGTGTTGTCAATAAACTATGCCTTCGACTTCAATAGATGCGTTAAGTTATTTACTGTCGGAGGCATAAGTTTTTGAGAAAGACTTTTTGATTATGGTCTCTGTTGTATTGTCATCGTTACGAAGAAATTCTTGGTACAATATTTTAAATACTCGCATAAAAATGAATCAATTACTGTCTGTTGAAAGGTTGGCCAAAATTTCAACTTTTGCGAACCATCGAAAATTATGGAAATCATTCTCACTTTTGACCTTTTAGTTCGTGACATACATGTGGTGACTTTCCTCAAAATTATAATTTTATTCATGCCAAACTATGAATGTCAAAAGTTGAGGCAGCTTTCTTTTAATTGTTATGAATCTACGTTTACAAAGGTACTCTTGTGTGGTGGGAAAAGTTTTTTGTTAACAAGATTCTTCGGAGTTCGCTATGTGAGATTAAACGGTCTACAATTCCTTTGTTAGCTGGTTTTTGATATAATTAGTGGCATATGTGTGACTTTAACGGGATTGAGAGAGTCATCATTGATTGTTTATTTCTTAGCTCGTTGCGCTTGATTCCTAAGCTTTACTGTGTTATTGTGTTCATTCTCATTTATTTTAACGTCAACGGATTAAGATCACGCAAAAAGTTTCACATTCATAAACTACGAGCTAACTACTATTACTATTTGGAGAACATTGATATTTTAGGCAGTATTTTAGTCATATGCTACTTTCATTTTGATCTTGCATCATCATTCATTTACCACAGATTTTATATTGCATCATCATCCATGATAAATCCTTATTTAGTAGGAACTCCAGTATCTTTATTAATGATTTTCAATCTAAATTCCAGGTCGTGGCAAGAAGAAGAAGAAGCTGAAGAAGCTCCTCCCCATCTTGGCCCTCATCAAGCTGAAGCTCGCCGCCCTCATCCCTCTGTTCCTCGGTATCATCGCCTTTGCCATCTTCAAGCTCTACATCCTTGGTAAAATCGCTTTCATCGCCGCTGCCTTCGGTGCCATTAAGAAACTCATCGAATCCAAGAAGAGCAGCGGTTGGTCAGAACCTGCTCATGAAGAAAGCCACGGCTGGGAAAACAGCGGTGGTTGGGGAAGGTCTCTGGATGCCCAGAACCTGGCCTACGGCGCCCATGTCAAACAGGCGTGAGATTAAGTTATTAATTTATTTATTCTAGTTAAAATTAATTTATTAATGTCTACAAATAAATCTTCTTCTTTTCTGTATATATTTTGACCACCGTTCGTACACATGCTAAGTTTTTTTCTGTATATATCTATTTTATTTTAAGTTTCATCACCTTGACTGATATTATTAGTCTCTTCTCGTATTGTATATAAGTATTTTTATTTATTATGTTTAAGTATTACTTCACTTTCTTTTAAAGTGAGAGACGATAGTACATTTTATTATTTTAAGTTTTCAGTTCCAAAGATATTTTATATATTTACTTTAATATTTTCAATTTTATTTTTATTTTGTGTCATATTTTGTTGTATGTGTATGGGTATGTTACGAGTCATATTTATTGCAAACCAATGTGTATTTAATGCGAAGAATGTTAACAGTTTGATTGTTGCGATGTTTTAATTTATTATTTTACGATGGATCCTCGTAAAAGTTAAATAAAGACGACTTTTATAAAAATTAAGTTCCATTTTTTATTTCATGGTCTTATAATATAAATTTTATAATGGCACGAAAAATACTAAAATATTCAAAAATGTGTCCCACATATTTTTTTCCCACATATTCATTTTCATTTTTTACAAAAGTAGTTTAATGACATTATAATGTTTACCTCACAAAACAAACTTCTTATAAAACTTGTTAATGCTTATCTTATTAATGAAACTAAACATGTTTTACTATAATTTATTAATTAAATTGAAAATGCAGCTAATTTCAATTTGTAGAGCAGCAAAAAATGCGCGAATAAAAAAAAAAACTTTATGCTTGTAGCACTAAGCGTAGCATAGAATGATTTTATCAATCTATAATTTATGGCTACTGTAGATAATGGCCTTATTTATCAATATAGTTGCCAGCATGAGACAAAAACATAAATGAATGGCCGATACATAACAGTGTTAAAGTCAAATTTTGATTCATAAAACACAAATGCGTTATCGAATCATCCCAAATACAATGCCAGTGTGAAGCCCTTTTTGCAGGACATACCCGACCTCTATCCTTCAGATCAATCACCTTATATGACTTAAATAACACAAAAAATAATTTAAAATTTGCAACCTGCAACATTGACATAGAGTTGCATGTTGCAAATAGTTTTAGGTAAGAGATTTCTCTGGGAATTATTCTTCATTCCACCAAAGAAACAAGCTTTGTTATCTCCATTACACACTGAAGAACCTTGAATTTGTGAATTCAGCTTTTGGAGTAAGTCATAATTCATAAGGAGTAGAGTGTACAGAAAAAAGACTCTTTTTTCACCCTATGTCTTGGGGTGGTGAAATCATCAAATGAGCCTTTCTGCCCTAAGCAAACGTACAAAAGAGACCATCAGACTTTCACTGACTTCAAATCCACCCTGTTCCTTTGGTTGCCTTGTGTGTTCCAGGATAGCGGTGTATTGGGAACAAAATTTGAATATACTGAGAAGCAAAGAATAAAACACAAATCCCGCCGCCTAGCGAGGCATTTGCCGCGCGCAACAGCTCGATTAATGTGGATAACAGGACGTGTCTCGGCCGAGGCAAGTCCACGCACTCCTGCGGGCCAGCTACCGAGCACCCGAGTCATCCATTGTCGGCTTTTATTTTGCTCGCGTATTATGTTTCGTGCCTTGGTCGAGAAACAATAGACGCGTCCACACAGAGCATGCAGCATCGCTAGGTAGTTACCTCGCGCGGAAATTGCCTCGCGAGGCTGCTCGTTCTGTGTGGATGCACCTATTGACTTACGAAGTTCATAATGGTTATGGTGAAACCTAATGATATGGTAAAGTTATCAGCCAGTCAGCAAAATTAATGGATGAATTGACCACTGACCACATCTAGAAAGCACTCTCAATATACAGCCAACCACAGGTCCAATGTAAAATATTGTCAGTCTCTATAATGTCGTGGTAGTGAAATATTTAAATGTTTAATACCATGTGATCCGTTATAATTTATGATCACGGGTCTTATATTTTGAATAGGTATAGAATTTAAGTCGAAAAGTCTGGAATTTATTTCCATTGAGGTTGATTGTTCAGTACCCAAGGCTGGATCAAAGTAGAGCAAGTTCAATTTTCAATTAAGTGATGATAAACCAGATGCAGCCGAATATCAGTATTTTACATGGAGCGACTGCCTGTCGGACCCCCACAACCCAGTAACTGGCTAATACAATACCCATTGGTAAGACTGGATGTCAGCCTTTAGAGCTTCTGACTTACAGTAAGGACAGTCAAAGATCTACAAATGACAGCCGGGAACAACGGCTTTACGTGCTTTCTGATGCACAGAGGAAACTCGCTATAACAGATGGTCATGGCAAGCGTGGCTTTACCCGGAGGTTCGGCCTGTGCGGCTTTTATTATTTAGCCAAGAGCTGCTCACATTTATTGATATAAATCATTGAAATAAATAGTAAAACAGTTTTCACTATTCAAATTATAACACTGAGTTGCGGTCAACCGCACCAGAGGCATATCGAACATAACCATAGAACTTCATAACTCATTAAAAATCTTAGAAAGTGTAAAATTAATTTTATATATATTATTAAACGAACTTTCACACGAAGTGTTAAGTGAGAATGCATGGAACATGAGAAAAATTGTAGAATAATGGTGTGAATTTCTTGTTATTGAACTCTATTCACGTTACCCTTGAATCATTATTGACCTGTTCAAATAAATTATGGGTTCACTAGCTTTTGAGTATGATAAATATCAGTTTATCTTCTCACGATTAATGAAGATGTTTGAATACAAATTGCTTTGATGAATTACCGCATCATTAACTGCATTTTGCACGGTAACTAGCTAATCACATTGTTGGTAGATGTAATAGATGAGATTTTAGTCTTTATTTTGTTACACTGCAAAAGAAATTTTGTTTTTTTTTTTAACATAGGCAAACAGACTGAGTTCGTCGCTTCCTTAATAGGAACAGATACATTTATACAAATTGTTTTGAAACAATCAAACTTTTCAGTACTTCGCGCGCGCGCACGTCTCTGCAATGTTTGAACTTACTTTTAATTATAGCCTTCAAAAAAATCAGGTTCGTCTTAGTGACATCGATGCAGGAAAATCCTTCACCAGAATAACAGCAATGTCCAAAATAAACTCATCCTTCAGACGCGAAAAAAACCTTACATATGCATTGAAAAAGACGCATTGATGTCTTCGAACTCACAACTTTCGTGCATGAGAGGCGTAATTTTCACACACATTGTGTAGACTAAATTAGTACTAATCAAATCTTCTCAACAGCCTCAAGCTACTTATCAGAACTTTACAACTTATAAATCACGTACTATACAATCAACGTCATTAATACTTCAACTGAAGATAACTGGTATGTATTTAGAGACGTCTTTCTCGTCTGTCACCGGTATGGGGGCAGTATGCCGTTATGCCGTTCAGAACTAATAACAAGGTAATGGTACCGGCAACAAAGAAGGCCTACTGATGCTTGAAAAGAGAAGAAAGAAATATTTGTTTGTCGATCCAGAGACCTACGGATGGAGTTTTGTGTCTTCGTGGTCAAAAATAAAATATTTGGTGGTATATGTATAAAAAACACGATAACCACTAATACGGCAAAGTTATTACTTTTCTACGACTTTAACTTAGACTTTAGACTAGTGCGTACGCTAGAGTGCTCATTCGTCTTTATCAATATAATTATTTTCTGTTCCTTTCTATAGGGCGGCATTGCAAGCTTATCTTCATACAAATGGTAACGTTACATAATAACGTCAGTTCAAACTCAATATCCTATTTTGTCGGGCATCGTATACGTGTTCTGTAATACGACAAGAAAGAAGTTACAACTCCAAAACTTGTAGTGCTGACTAATTGACAAAGTGGGATAAAGTCAGGAAAACGATGATGCTAGGCAACATAATATTTGGCAAGGATCATAAGATCCGAGAGCCTATAAATAAGGCAATCGGTAATCGAAAACGCTCTGCTGCAGTTTTTAATAGATTTTCAATTTTTTGTTGTATGGCATAAATTTGGGAGGACAAGGACACTACTTTTTCTTTCTTTTTGCTCACACTAGGAATATCTCCTGTGTCGTGGGTGCGTTTACAAACATAAAAACTCACATACACGAACGCCGAGACCTGAAGCAACTACTTGTAGATCATACAAAAATTGAGTCCGTGCTGGAATCGAACCCGCGATACGCAGAGCAGCAGTCCAATTACTTAGCCACTGCGCTTACCATGCCATTGAAGGAACACGGTGGATTTTATTTAGAAAGTACGAGTCTGACAGTCCCTACCGCTCCACCCAGGGCAAGAAGACTCATTTGATGATTTTACAACCTTCAAAGAACAAACAAAGGGATAAAGTTGAAAATGTATTAAATTAATTACAGAGCGTTTTTGTTTTTCCGTGTAGTAAAATAAACAGTTGAACACGGATCAAATACTACAATCCATTTTTGTTTATCATTTGCCACTTGTCTAGGTCCATGATGTGCATTCTTTAGTGCCGGTACCTTGTAAGTATAGACGGGTAAGAGCTGGGAAGTAGTTTGATGGTAATTATTATAATGATTAGCAGATGTACGACAGTACGACATTACATTGGTAATAGCTGGGATTAGAATAATCATAATATATATTATGTAGATTTGTAGTACATCACGAATTAGGAAGTCACTGTTAAAATGTTTAGACGTGAAAGTTATTTTATTGAGTTCAATTTAAAACTGATTGAACTAAATATAAAAATGTTCATTTTTTTAGTTGAAATTGGTCACTTTTCAGCAAAAAAAAATCTGGATCATTATCGATTCAAAAGAAAAAAAACTGCTGGACATAGGTAACGAATCGAACCTTTAGGAGTTGGATCCTCTAAAATATGCCGCTAATTATTTAAGGAACAATTTGAGTAGCTACCATTACTAGTCAAGGGGTCGCAGTTCATTTAGACGGTCGAACCAAATTCGCTCTTCCCTGGAAGAAGAGCGAATTTGGTAAGATTAGATTTGGAGCGGTTTTGAAACGCATCTTATTGTTTGTTGTCTTGAAAAGATCGCTTTTAGCAATAACACCGCCCATTGTGTCTAGGGGGCTTATAAGATATTGCTAATTGGATTTATCTGTAATTTGTATGGTGTACATAATAAAGAGTATTCTATTCTTGAAGACGATGCGTGTCATTTTGCCAAGGACATAAACAGCTGATGAAGAAGCTTCGACAAGCTGAAAATTACCTCACGTTGGGAGAATGAAGAGTCACAGTAATGGGGAATATGACGCGAGGAGGAGGACCATTACCAGCTGTAATCACCACACAATAATAGTCTTTAGTTGTGCTTTACGGAGTGCATAATTTCCTACATTCTATTCAGTCTGTCTGCGCTCAATGCCGGATGTCTAGAGGTACCTGTGTAGTGCAGTGTGCACTATGTAGTGTGCAGTTTGCAACTTATTTACCTTGTTTACTAAAGGACCTATTCTGGATAGGGCTATGGCATCGTAAAATTATTTATACAGACACTTTTTGTTTGATATGGTTTTCTAAGGGTATATTTAAAATCAAAAAGATGTCTTCTAACATCATTTTGTAAAAACTGACGCAAAACTTTGTAAATAATGTACCTCAGTTTTTAGGAATCGAAGAATACATTACTATAGTTAACAATACCTATTCACTAAGCACATCCTAGATGAAAGTGATGTTCAGTCCATGAAACTATTTCAATGAACATTTTGAATTTGGAATAACTAAACGGTATTTTTTGAAAATGTCCACTGATGGACATTGGTTCAAAATATAATTTCAAAAACTTTGGTCTGAAAATTGTATGAAATGTCGTACAGTAAACGCGCTCTTAAATCAAAGTCAAAAATAAACATACCTCGTACAAAAAAAGTGGTAACAAGAAAACCAAAAATGTTGTTTAAGCAAGGCACCACCGAGCATCACCAAGAAATTTCACATCTAGTATGAAAACTTTTGCAGAGTTTTTCATCCGAAACAGATAAATCACAAGTCTCAGAATACGCCCTCAACACGCACAAGACACACGTTTAGGATGTCTGAGTGGAAAGCCACACGGATGTGTTCCGCTTGTAGAAATCCTTGGCTTTTCACACGTAGCTAGAATAAATTGCTTGCCCGTTTGTGGTCTAATAACTTCTTTAGTTTAACATTTTCCCGTGCCATTATATCTTGTAAGTGCAGCTTGAAGATTTCCAATCTATCTAAATATATCCACCATCAAAATAAATCACCACGTTTTGTTGTTTTTTTACACCCCATACGTACTAAACGTTTTGCGAGTCTGTGTTTAATAATTGCTTAAAGGCTCTAAGTCTTTAAGTAAGGAGTAAATATGTACTATAATTATAGAACTAGGCATTATTTTGCAGAAATCCATGACATTAAATGCAACGAAAAATATCCAGTTCTAATACCGCTACAAAAATCCATGCTAGGATGCTATTCCGTGGAATTAGAATGAAGAGAGAAAAGTGAATATAGGAAGGGAATTTTTGGCAATTAAGGTTAGTGCTCCTAAATTACCTGTGTATACCCTTCCTAAATAAATTACTTCTAGGCGACGCGTTTCACAGTCGACCACATCATCGTTCAGCATCAGACAAGGTAGTGGTCAAATGCAAACCAAAGTTATATTAATTAGATGAGTCTATACCCAACATCAATCAGCAACAAATCCAGACTGACAGCTGTTACTAATGGCTTGATAACACTTAGCTTCACCTGGGAGCTTTCTTCAACAACTTTTTTATAGGGTATTGTCAGACTTGTACTTACTGAAATCTACCTTTTTCTTTCAATCGCACTTTACCTTTAAAGCCACGGTTACCCGTTTGGACAGTTCTGCAACCCTGTATTTTCAATAACTATGAAAATTGAAGGTAGTCGTTCCATGAGCCTACCACCAGTACCACCCTACATCTTATAAGTGGCGACTCAGAGGTAACCCCCCTGGGTTGCTTTGAGTCGCCACTGCTCGTAAGTAAAATTATGACATGTAACTGCATCCGGTTAGACTGGAAGCCGAACTTAACATAGTTATGAAGACATTAGACAGTTATATTGGTTATGTAACAATCGAATACTCCGTAATCGTAAAATTGTATTTACTTTGGCATTGACCATCCTTTACATTTATATAATGTGGCATTGAAAAAAGTAAAAGCTGGATAAGTGAGTTTCGGTCTTTTTTATTTTTTTAGCTTGTGCCCACTTCATTATTTACCTTCAACGGACTCCAATAAACATAAATAGTCATGAAACTACTTATAGGTACACTAAGCGCGCGAGTTGAATGCAGAGCTTAGGAATGCGGTAGTGCTGTTGACAAGGATGGCAAAGTACTACACTGCAGGCGCGTGAGGTGGGGCGTGCGGGTAGCGGGGGGCTCTTCACCTCAGACCCCGACTGCATTCAACTCGCGCGCTATCTGTAGTTTCAGGACTATTTATGTTTATATGTAGCAAAGTGTTTTAGTGGAGCAATCAGTATGCATTATCGAGCAGGCAGTGAAACCTCGGAGCAGGGTCGAGCAAGGTCGAGCAGGGTCTAGCAGGGCCGAGCAGAGCCGAGCGTGGTAGACATCGAGGTCTGCAGTTGCACAGGTAACCGTGCTTCTGGAACTCAAAAGGGATATTGAAGGAGCAAGGTGGATTAATAGTCAGTAATAGTCTGACAGTCCCTTCCTTTCCTATCAGGGCGGACGAGTTCATTAGATGAATTTACAAAAACCGAAAAAAACGGTATATATTTAAACTTATGCATATGTGGCATAGTACAAAAGCGGACTTAATGCCTTAGGCATTCTCTTCCACTCTACCGGTATTGCAAGAACAATTTTGTCATCAAAGTTAACAATGATTTTGCAAACACCTTGATTTCTTTTACACAGTCAATGGCCTCCACTTTCGTTGTGATAAGGCCTCAGGTCACTGCCTACTTATTACATAAAAGATAGCTGAATGAATATCTATGCGTATTATTATGTCACTATTACGTTTGAACATCCTGTGGACCACTACTTTTATTATAATATAATTATACTAGCTTCTGCCCGCGACTTCGTACGCGGACCTTGTTGCTTATGCCAGCGACAATGGGGTCGGCAAAATCGAAGATCTGAAAAGTCTGATACCCAACTCCAAGAGCCCGGGTAAAAACTAAGACGTCATTCCTATACAGGTTGAATTTTTCATCTGGGCGTTGAGTTGAACAAAAATAAGCATGATTTCAAAGAAGAAAAGGTTTTTAACTTAAGTTTCGAATACAGTCATCGCCTTGAAGATTGATCAGTTTTTTTTTCAATTATACGTTTTTCTTAAGTTTGCCGTATATTGATTACTTCCCCGAATTGTTGAAAGGAGTCTTCAACATTTTTCGATATTCCTCATAGTTTCGAAGATAGTCATCCACGCCCAGTTGAAAAAAATCATGTTATAGTGTGGCTGGGCTCTTTTTTTTTCGTGGTAAATCATCAAATGAGTCCTCCCACCCCGGGCAGGGCAGGAGGGACTGTCAGACTTGTACTGACTAAAATCCACGGTGTCCTTCAATAGCCCTTTATGTTACGGGGTAACGATGATGGTATAAGACCCCGGCAGGCTTTAGCCCTCTGAGACCGGCCCCGTCATTATGCTAACACGACGCGCCGTCCATGGTCGGACGGCGAGTTGCCCTTTACTCGCCACCCGCATGCCCGCGCCTACGGTGGCCGGAGATCGTCTTGTGACGTCCGACGCCGTGGGCGTCCACCACCGCGGGGTAGCTGGGCTCTTGGAGTTCCACATTAAGTGTTCTAGATCTTCAATTTTTATACGTCAACAGAGAGTGCTCATCACGCTGAACAACTCTTGCTAAGACGTCATTCCTGTATATGTTATAGTGTAGCTGGGCTCTTGGAGTTCCACATCAGGTGTTCCAGATCTTCAATTTTTATATGTCCACAGAGAGTGCTCATCAGGCCGAACAACTTTGCTGAGACGTTATTCCTGTATATGTTATAGTGTAGCTGGGCTCTTGGAGTTCCACATCAGGTGTTCCAGATCTTCAAACTAATTCTCTCAGCAAAAAATGCTCATAACGTGGAACAATTTTTGCTATCACACCATTTTTGTATCTCTTATAGTTTAGCTGGTCTATTGTGGTTCTCGCAGGAAAATTATTAGACTTCGCGCACGACCGCTGCGTAGGGAGCCGACCCCGCGTCTGAGCCGCGCGGGTACCTTACTTATAGATCTAAACTCCCCTCCCGCACGCGCACCCCCGCCTTGGTGACGCTCACTTCGCAACGGGCCGTGCAGCAGAAATCGTGATATTTTAATTTCGCCATAACTTCGAAACTAAACATCCAATTTTAATCATTCAAAGACCAAATATCATCTACATTAACTGTACTTAATGATGAAATAAATTATTTTGATAAGGATTAATAGAATAAGTAAAATAAATGCGTTTAAAAGTAGTCCAAAAAAATTCAAGATTTGTTGATTTAAAAAAAGGTTGTTGTGCCTCACTCGACATAGATAGGTATAGTGTGTCGCGGAGTTTTTTGTAGATATTTATAAGATCTACAACTAATTAGAACATTTCATAGTTCTATCTTTTATAGTTTAGGCAGCGTACGCAAAATAAGTAACTTTTCTGGTTGATTTTTTACACCTTGTGTCCGAAAAACCCAAATATATTACGGAACCCTATTTATTTCCAAAATAAAATTTAGTCTATGTTACTCGTGGATAATGTAGCTTTCGAATAGTGAAAGAATTTTTGAAATCGGTCCAGTAGTTTTTGAGCCTATTCATTACAACCAAACAAACAAACAAACAAAGTTTTCCTCTTTATAATATTAGTATAGATTAGTATAGATAAAATGTATATAATATAGTGACCATGAGAACCTAATGTCATAACCAACTAGTTCAAAAACGGTTTCCACGTGCGTATGTATATTATTTATATAATATATATTTATATATTTTATGACCTCAGCTTTCACTCAAAATATAATTTATGACTATAATAATGCCATGTAATTATACGAAATGAATATGTAGCTATACATATTTATAGATATATTTAGCTTTAAAGTAATATATTAGAAATTGAATAGGAAACTCTAAAATCAGCGGGATGTTATAGTTTTAGTGATATTATAATTTTAATAAGGCTCGATGGTTTTGGGAAAGGAAAAAGTTTTTTTTTGCGAATAAATTAATTAAGTATATTAATATAAGCTAGAGTTTGTTATATCGTGTAGCAGGCCTACTTTGAAATCGAAAACGAACTCAAAATTGTTATTCAACTTTCGTTTTCAATAATTTTTCGGTTGACATAAAATGAGGTTTAGTTGTTTGATCACAATCTTTAATTTACAATGATTTATTTAAAAAAAAAAAAATATTATAACATTTTTAAAATATAATTCTTCAACTATTTTATGAAACACTATACATAGTATCCCATTTTACACCTTTAATTGTTTTTTTTTTGGTTTGACAAACTCAGACAGCAAGTGAGAGAGAGAGTGTTCAACAGTTCCTTCCGCTCCACGACTCATTCCAAAACTCATTTCATGACTTTACCACCTCAAAAATAAGACTAACTGACTGAAAATCCACCCTTAATTCTTTAGAATGTTATTTGCATTTCAACGGCACGGTATTATTTTAAGACAGGCCTGTGACCAACACTGAGAATCAAACCAAGTTTGGTACGTACTTTGAACTGAGAGTAAGAATTAATAAAAATGCTCACAAAATAAAAAGTACTGAACCAAATTGGATGAAAATTTTATGGGACCACACTGGTATCCTGCATCGATTAAAAATAGAATCATACTAATCGCACTATAAACCTCGGAGTAATCGAGTTATATACAAAAAAAAAACATACCGACCGAATTGAGAACCTCCTCCTTTTTTACAAAAAAATACATAACAAAAGCGGCCTTATAGCCTAACGTAACACGATTTTATAAAAAAAATCGCAACACGCCATTTAATCAGGAATTCCACAGTATTCCACCAAAAATACCTGATGCTCATCACGTGTAGGTACCATGTCATCGTTACAAAACCGCACACAAGTTCATTTCCGGAGACCGCCCAAGTCAGGTGGTACTTAAGGTGCGGCCCGCGAAAGTGGCGGCCGCGCCTCGATTTTGACGTCGTCGCACACTGGATGAAATTTTTTATTCCATATACAAACCGTTTTTTTTTTTATTTATCACCATCATCACAAGTATGGGATATTTAGCTTACCTCACTCTATAGCCAGACAAATTTCTTTCAAACTGTGTTTCAAGTTGTTGGGAAAACATATTCGATTAAAAAGTCATAATTGAAATAAAAGCCAAAGCCAGCCGTGGGATACCGGCAGAATAGAATAGTATCTCCCTTTGTACAAGGCGTCGTAAGAGCCGACTAAGGTACCAGAACCGAGTAATGGCGGTATAACCATTCTAACTGACGTAGCTAAAATGGCACAAGGCGAGGATGGGCAGCAGCATCCTCGTCGCGAAGCTACGTCTCTGCGATCGCCCCGCCACGCCTGCCCAGCGTGGCGATTATGGGCAAACCCTTCCTAAAGGGGACGCCTATATCCAGCAGTGGACGTCTTACGGCTGATAATTATGATGATGATGAAATAAAAGCATTTTTTGAGAAAATAATTTGAATTGATAAATATAACGGTAATATTAGATTTCATTGAAGAGCCTCTGATGTAATTTAGTAAAAGCAATAAAAAATTAGAAACTCGTTTGCATAATATTTGCATTGCGGTCTTAATTTCATTCAAGACTTTATTTAATCTAGATCTAGATTTTGTAATTTGAATAATTAGAAACATGTTTATAACGCAGTCAAAAAGCTAAATATGAAGACAGGTACAGTTTAGTTTGGCACAATACCAATGACCTTTTAAGAGAAAGTGAGTTTATTTTTAAATCGATTACTTCTAATTATTATAATTTATTCAAATCATGTTCCGTTGGTCTCTACCGCTCATACGCTTGTAATCTCATCGTTTATGTGTACGTAAATATTTAACGTATCGCCTACTTTTCGGTCTTTTACATACCTACATTCGGTACTAGACTCACCGTTATCCTCAAGGTCGAACTTTCCGTTATAACTAGTTAATTAGCAGTTTTTTTGTCCATTCCTAGAACTGATGAGTACCGTTGCTTATTTTAGACAAAAAAATATCGAATACCAAAATAAAAAGAAGATTTCGGATGTAGCTTTGTGAGATGAGGATAGAAGATGACATGTTGTAATCAAACACGAGCCCATAGTAAAAAAAGAAATAAAAGAAAGATGGCCGATTGGTCGTGCCCTGTATCCCAATGGAATATTAGGAAAATGGTGGATGTGGTACCTTGTCCTGACAATGAAAGGCAGGCAGAAGAGGTTTCATGTGGATGTAGTACAAGTATGTTTATTCATGAACTACTTTCATATAATAACTCTTAACTAGATTGCTAAACAAATAATAAAATATAGGCTTTATTGCAATAACTTATCTCATATCAACATTTTTATCATAATTAAATTGCTTAACAAATGATAAAATATAGGCTTTATTGCAATAAATGATCTCATATCAACATTTTTTATCATACCTCACTTTGAAGCCAATAAATCACTTTCGAATAACTCGCATAACAAAAATCTCGTTATTCGAAAAGCTTCACTAAAATTTCGCGTAGTGTGGTCCGACGGACTATCCAAGTCCCGTTGCTCTCAAGGTCGGCTTCGTACGGGCCGCAAGTGCGTCTGACTCACGGCACTTTCATCTTGATAGTCGGTTAGGTAAGGATTAACAGGAGTTTTGTATTACGTGAGTTTGTGGATAGAATGTCGGATGTTACTGGGTCAATTATTTATAGGTGCGTTAGGTCGTTTTTTTATGTTATGTCTGTATAGAATTTGACGGTTGGTGCTGTGGCTGTGGTCACGTGTTTGATTCCCGCACAGAACAATTATTTAGATGGCCTACAAGTAGTTGTTCCCAGTGTAGCTGATATTATGATACTATTTACAACACAAACTACAACAACAACTACTTTTTAAATCACCGACGACACAGGAGAAATTTCAGGAATGTGACAGGGATTAAAAATCACAAAGTAATATCTAAAGACAAGCGCCCGGTTCTAACGTTGTCTAAATCCTAAAAATAACAGTAACACGTCCACAGCAACTAAAATAAGTATTTTTTTTATAGTGACCTTATTACAGTTGTAATAGCTAGTCTTTTTTTATTCTGTAATGTAACTATAAGGATATCATAGAAGAATTTTTGCATGCCAAACGGCACAATGTACCAGGAACAACCAATTTGAATTATTATTCTATTATTGTAAAAAAGATTTCTTTTATTCTATTCTATTCTGATTATTGGGTGCACTGCTGGTTTGATTCTACACTCTCTTAATTATTTCATTTACCGTTTTAAAAGCAATGTTGGTGAAATAATGTAGAATGCTGTATGGATTCAACCTGTTTATATTTTTGGATTGTTTAAAGTCATCAAATGAGTTTCCCCGCCCTGGGCAGGGCGTTAGTGTCGGGATTCCGGAAAAAGAGGTGATCGGGGTGAGAATCGATCCAGCAACTAGTGCCCTCGAGTCAGGCTTTCATCCGCTAGACTACGTTCAGCTACTGTCAGACTTTATTAAACATTCTTGTGGTTATAGGGACGCAATGTCAATCCAATGACAGTACTAACATAAAGGGTTATGACTGTCCAGCGATTGGATCGAAACCTATAACCAGCAAATCATAAGTCGCCGATCAGATAAACACAGAAAATCACCAGAATATTTATTGTTGAGAAATCTTTAACAGTTTATTACTTCCTGTGGATGCTGTAAGAGATGACTACGAGATTACTTAAGGAATGTAAGCACAACCTGTGCTTCTATATAATTACTGATAGCATCGTAATGTGACTAAGAACATGTTTTCGCTTGTGTTTACAGGTAGAATTTTTGCATCCTGTTTCTTATCCAAATCAGAATTTATTGTGGTGACTAAAGGTTATTTAGAAAAGTAACATCTTTGTAAGACGGAGTGGGTTTTAACTATTTTTGCCCGGTGTAGATAGGTAGATGTCACATATCTTCGAATTTTTCACACACAGAAATTTTCACCATTTAGAGAGCAGTGGTGATGATTTGGTTCCATTAAAAATATATTGGTTCTAATAAAAAAATGAGTTGGGTTCCAACATACCACCTGCCAATCAACCGACACCTACTTTTTTTTTTTCGCGTGGTGACTAAAACCCACGGTGTCTTTCAATAGCCCTTGACGTTCCGGAGACGAGCTAGCTGCTTAGTCCCGTATACCCGGCAGGCTTAAGCCCTCTAAGGGGGGCCCCGTCATTATGCTGAGAATCTTTGAGATTGTCACCTACAACACAAGCTTACGCATAAGCGTCGACACAGCACATCAAATTATGTAGAAAGTGAGCCTATTGGACATATTGAACGTAAAGGGCGTTGACACAGATTCACACTGACCTCTTTGGCAGCTGTGACATCTTTATGAGCTATGTGAGTGTACCGAAATGCTGAGAACTTAAAAATTTGGAAAACAAAGATTACTTAGAAGACACTGGAAGGTTCAAGCTTTTCTTTTATTTAGAAAGATTTAGAAGAGATAATCGATCGTCGACCGCATTAGGCAAGTAATTAGCGTTAGGCTAACGTTTGACTGCTTTGTCAAAGGCGATCTTATTGTTGAATACATAATTATATACTCACTTGGGGTGATCGAAGGAAAAGCACTTACCCCCTTATTTACAAAACGAGAAGTAAAGTTACGCAAAGGTTGATCCTTAAAAATGTATGGTTAATCCAAAAAATATCCTGGTTGTAACTTTAGTCCACGTTTATGAATAAGGGGGTAAAGAAATGATTGGATCAATGTTAATCAGCATAAAGAACTACTTTATGAATTGATGTTATTACGTAACTATGCAAGAAATTCATCTAACAAATTGCCTACAGTTGCGTAGGCTTCAACACATTCCTAATTTAAACACTTCTTTGCACAGCTTTTATTTGTTCTAGAATTTTATGGGCCTCGTTTCTCATTAAAATTGTTCTTAGAAGACAAAGCAAACATTCTTCGAAAAGTACTAATATAGGAATGTATGTATACCAGTATATGACATGTATGATAATAGAAAGTGTCCTAAATTCTTCCTCGATTCGTAACTTGGGAGCGCCCCTTCGCACAAAACTCCTTGCTTTATGGCTTTTGACTGAGATGTGGTGTTGATGGATTCTGCATATTTTAGAATCCCGTTGATCTTTATCTTTACTAATAATAAAGTACAAGTTTGGATGTATAGATTGATGGATGTTTGTTACTCATTGTTTGTTCTTATTCTGTAGGCTCATTATACAGATAAATAGCTTTATCCTTAAAATCAAGTGGCAATATTACATTTTTTTAAATACTTGTAAGGTGCTCTGGTAAACCGAAGCCATCATTATCATCATCGTTACCATCAGCGCTAAGATGGTCTCCTCTTGGACAACCCATAGTTGATGACAATTCACCACTAGCATCCATAGGTTGCTGGCGACTGTCACGATGTCGTCTGTCCACCAAGTGGGGGCCTGCCTACGCTACGTCTTCCGAAACCCTTACAGTAATTAATCTCTTGTTATAATGTCTTAAATTATTGTCTGTAATAGTGTTACGGATATCAATGAAAGTATTACTTGTTGCATGATGCGCTAGTAGAATAATCAGCATGCATTCATAGCGGTTGAGGCCAGAACTACTCTCAACATGTCAAACTGGTTTTTTTCGAAGCTGGCCTCAAATGTCACCACGGACAACGGAACTCCGTGATAGTTCTCAAAATATTTTGTTTACCCTCATAGATTTACTAGGTCTACATTGCGGTTTCGTCCACGTGGCTAATGTACATTATCCCACGGGACTTTCAATCGGGATAGAATTTTATGCACTAACTCAGGATCTCGAAGTGGAAGGAGTGGAGGGAGGCCTTTGCCCAGCAGTGGGACACTATGGGCTGATAATAATAATAATATAATAAATAATAACTCAGGATCTCGTATAAATGAAATGAATGTTATTTTTACTAAAATGAGTGCAGCAATAATAAGATTATCAGATTGAGTTACTATCATATTAATAATTTGTAGTGTAGATAGATTTTGATATACCTACCTACCTACATATAGATAATAAGTATATATCCACTTAAGTACCTGCTAACGAAGCAAGTGCTAATATTTAGTTTTGAGCTTACACTCACTGCCGACCCTAACATAGTTGTGAAAAGGCTAGGCAGATGATAATGACTCTCTGTCAATAGACATTTTTTTGTTGTACTAGGGATCGTTCACCTTAGGGAATACTGCAAGTTTCATCGAACTCTGTTCAGCATTTTTTGAGATAGAGAATTTTATTGGAACTTTCTTTTATGCACAAAACATGGGCGATGTTAATACCGGTGCTACGGATTACAAAATTCTAGTGTACATGTAAGAAAATGTTGTATTTGCCAAGAATTTGGGTTGAATATTAAAACTAAAAAGAGTATAATAAAAAACTTTTTTCAAAAAAAATTTAACCGCCTTCAAAAACAACCACAAAAAAGGGTAAAATAACCTACAAAATAACTTTTCTTTCGGAAGTCGGTGGCAAAAAGACATCGAAATAATAAAACAAAGCCACCGACTTCCGAAAGAAAAGTTATTTTGTAGGTTATTTTACCCTTTTTTGTGGTTGTTTTTGAAGGCGGTTAAATTTTTTTTGAAAAAAGTTTTTTTATAGATCTAGCTTACGCTTTCGATAAGCATTTGATTACTGAAATGTAAATGCGAAATATGTGGTTCACATAATGTTTATTTCTGTATAATTTAGATGAATGAGTAAATTAGAATTTGATGTAGAATATTTTATTGAATGAAAGCTGAAAAAAAAATTGAATGTGACCAATGGTGTTTTCCAAGGCACTCTTTTGGTCCCATTTTTGTTTTGAAATAGAATTTATATTTTTTATACCGCATAATTGAAATAACCATGCAAAAGATATATACTGAAACCAAAACACCACAAATGAATCAAAATACTCTTTAAAGCTTCAGCTGTAGTATTACTGTACAGTTTACTACACAAGTCATTCACAGTAAATACATTTACACATACATACAAATTATTAGCAACTCGTAACACGACTTTTTCCTTACAAGTCTTGCAGGCGTCTCTGTGAGTCGTGAATTTAAGAAGCGTGTGAGGTATTCGTATGTACTTTCACTTGTACAAACCAAGTTGGTTACATCACTGGCACATTTCGTACACTTGAGCTCAATTATTTAATCGTTTTATAATAATTGTGACCTAGACATTTTGTTGCTATGCGTACCTTCTTTTTCTTATTGTGCATTTTTGTTTATTTGTTTCTTTTAGGAATAGAAAGTCTGTTTTTTTCCTTTATTTTTTAATTATAAATGCATCTCTCTTAGCATTGTTTTACTGCCGTCATTTGTATTTTTATTATGTTGAAAAATACACTGCGTGAATAAATGTTTTTAAATTATTTTTTATAAACTCATTAAGTTTATTATAGTGCTCATTACCTGTGAATACGAAATTTCATTCAAACATTACCACATCACACACCTAATATTATCTAAATTTATTCACACTTATTAAGTAATTTAACTTAATAGCATTGCGTTCGTTTTTTCTAACTTTGACCACCTCAATTTAATTATAAAACCAATCATTTATGAAAATTTACTTATTTATTTTATCAAAATTAACTTGAAAATTGCAAAAGATTTTTTTTTTATTTGTAATATTTTTTCTTCATGAAAAACACAACATTTTCACAGCATTTTTTCAGGTGGGTCACAACTTTGAGAAGTCAACGCTAGTCTGATGCACGTCTTACATTAACAAAAACTGGCTGTAGACATCAAAAGAAATTAGAATATGAAAAAGTAGAAAATTCGTTTAACTAAGGCCGGCAAACTCTACGACAGAAAGTTACGGGCCGAGTCTCTAAGCTTTCCGGTTTTCGATACGACCTCGAAATCTAAAGTATCAAAAAAATAGCTACATATAAAATTAGACAGAGTTCATGAGAGAGTGAACAATGAATTTCACTTAAAACAATATTTTATTACAACATTATAAAATTTAACGTTACATCGTGTTTTTAGAAATTACGCCATCATTTTCACCTCCGCATATGGACTTACGAAAAATCAAACAACCACACACTTTTTCTTTCGTTTTAATTTACACTGTTCATAACGTACGAATGCCTATTTAAGATGTTGTAAACGAAAACTTCGCTTTCTAACATCCAATATTTATTTTTCTACTTATCCTGACGTCTGAGCTTAAACGATCTACGGTCGATCAGTTAGCATACGGCTTCAAACAGCGCGCACACACTTTACGTCATATTGTCAAAAAATTGTAGTGGGGAGGCGAAGGATAAAATCCATCAGTTTTTTGGGAAATCATCATAAGTTTGCCAACGTTGGCACTTGAAGTACAAGCATCCAGTGAAGTGGAAGTTTTTAATAAATTGAAAATGTGGAAGTTCGTAGCTTTGTTAGCCATTGTGGCTTCAGTGAAGTGTAACCCAGTGCAAGAAAACGGTGTTGCGGAGAATTTAGTGGGTGCTGTTAAAGAGTGCATAGAAACCGATACATCGTTATGTTTGAAGGTGAATATTGTGGATACCAAGTGATGTGGAGTGCAGTGACCAGAATTCCAAACGAGTGTAGTCGTAACGATGACGAGGCTCATTGAATTTTCAGTAAAAACCATTAACATAACGAGTGGCCACTTACTGAGGATTCGTAGTAAAATCATTTCTCTGCCATTCAAGTGTTTCTGGAGACAGTGTTGCATAAATGCGGATTTCTCGTTGAATTATTTGAAAGTCCAAGTTAAATTATTCAATTCAGAAAAAACAGTCAAATTTTTTAGAAGCATTTTCAAACTGAAAATAGCCAGTGCATTTAAAATTCACACAAATAATTTCAGAAAAATAAGACATTAAATTCAAATCCCTTGATTCCAAAAAAGAAACATTACTTCAAGTATCCTCTTTCAAATCCAAATAACTAAAACAAAATCTTTTTCCACAGGAAAAAGCCCTGAAATTCACCGAGAGGCTCTCAATCATGAAAGACCTGGACATCTTCGAAGGTATGAGCCTGGTGAACACCGGTTCAGCTCGTTCGGCTCGCAGCTACGAGCCATTAGCTGAAGAACCTAAAGCCAGGGAACTCCAGATAGAAGAAAGGATTGCTGACAACGTTGGCGACTTCTTGGACAACCACGTACTGCAGCTGCGTCTGTCATCTCCTGATGATGATGAAGAATCTCGAGGTTTCGATGAGGAAGGTAAGAAGAAGAACTACGCATATTACAATGTTAGGTTTCAAATAAAAAGAAAATAAATAAAAACTAAAGATGGCAAAAAATAAAACCAAAATACACAAAATTCAGTGCCTTTGAAATTGAGACGGATAAAATTAATCATTCTATCGATACTGTTAAGGGTATGAAAGCTTACGTAAAACCCGAAACAGTCATTAGTAAGGCCATAAATAAATCTATTGTCACAGCGAGAAACTTCACCACTACAGTGCCAAATGGGTTTCAAACAATGCATTGAAACCTAGGTACCTCACAGCTTTCTCTTCCACACATATTTACATACACAGATGACAAACAAAGCCCTTTACTCGAAAAGGTGCTAAATGAGACGTTGTGTGTTGACAATTTCATAGTTGGTGCAACATTCTATAAAAATGTTTTAGTCGGTCTTATGGCGTAATACTCCTTTATCTATAACGACATGAATATTTATGAATTGGTCAAAAATTAATCAATATTGCAAATTTTATTTCTACTTAACACTTTTATTCATAAAAAAAGGAACTTGAATATCTTTTTCATAAAACACTCCTTAATTTGAATTCAACTAATAATTCCGAAGCAAAAAAAGCGTAGGAACATTAGAGTAATAATAACATCTATTATGTGGACTCAACGTACAATTTTCGGACACTTAGCCGCTTAGCGTTTGTTATGGCTGATATTATACAACTCTTTAATGCTGTTATGGTACTTTCGACCCTATATAGATGAGGTCAGAGGTTTCAACTCCTAATATTTTCTCTTTATTTCCAGGTCGTGGTGGCAAGAAGAAGAAGAAGAAGCAGATCAAGAAGCTGTTGCCTCTCCTCCTCCTCTTGAAGCTCAAGTTCGCCGCCCTCATCCCCATCTTCCTCGGTATCATCGCCTTCGCCGCCATCAAGGCCGTCTTCTTAGGAAAGATCGCGTTCGCCATGAGCGCGTTCAGTATCATCAGGAAACTTCTTGCCAAGAAAGGAGGTGGTTCCTCCTCTGGCATCTCTTACGCTGCTCCTGCTCACCAAGAAGAGCACCCTGGATACTCCTACGAGCCAGCTAGCTCAGGCTGGAGTCGGTCAGCCAAAGATGGAGCGTCAATGGCCTACGCTGGTCAACTGAACAACTGAACTGATATAGAATGATTGTTAATTTATTTGTGTGAATGTGTGCTATTTATTTATGTTTGTTGAAGCCATGTACAAGTACCTCAGTCTTAATTTATTTATTTAAATAAATATTTATGTTCAATTTTATTGATTTGTTTAGTTCAAACTGCGCTTTATGAAACATTTCAACTAGATTAATTACCTACGGCGATATAATGAGTCATATGAAAATCTGATCTCTTAAAAATGTTCTTGCTATATGAAAAATGATAAAAAACTTGCAACAGAAGTAAGTATCAGTAATAATATTAAAAAGTCTCCTCCTCTTGGTTATCATCAACCAAGAGAATTGCAAGAAAATCAGTGAACAAACATTAAACATACATCACCCACAACCCCTTTTCTTTATCAAAAATTATCATCAGTGATGGTCTATTACAAAAGAGAAAATACACGATAAAATTTTCGAAACAAATACAGTAAGAATGACCTTTTAAACATGTTATCCTACCAAATCATTATTTTTTTGTCAACGTCACTTCTGCTTGAGGTGGGTCTTCTTCTAGACCTCTTTATCTTGTTCCGATAACTGGCCATATTTCGCTCTACAACAGTAATTTGTTAGATTTTAAAAATGAAGAAATAACAGCTACATTATTTTTATGCAAACGTAAATTTATTTTAAAAGATTAAAATACCAACGAAAATACACACAATTTATTAAGAGAAGAAGATGTAGATGAAGCATTACTGAAAAAATCTAGAAACACATGCGATCCAGCGAGTGATCATGTAAGTATAGATGAGTAGACACGATAGATAGTCATAACACAGAAGTGCCAGAAATGGAGAGATTTAAAAGAGACCTATAACATTCAACATTGGTGGCTAGAGGTCAAAGAAGAGAGAACTATAGATAAGGATACAGAAAACCCAGAAAATAGGGAATAAGAAAGGGAACGTCTAAAAGCAGGGGGTAATTTTGATTTGAAATGATGATAACAATAATCTGTCTTTGAATAACCAACAAACTGGCTCTATAGCAAGTTAGTATGAAACGCTCAAAGCAGCATATGAACTAAAAAATGGATTATGTATGCCTTATTTGCATTGCTTCTGATAAAATATTGGCAAAATTTAGTTGCCCATGATTGATGATTAGCTGATTCCCAGCTATATTGGAGTCAGCTTCCAGTCGAAGCAGATGCAGCTGAATAACAGTATTTTACATGGAGCGACTGCCTATCGGATATCCGCAATCCAGTAACTGAATAATACGATACCCCTTGGTAAAACTGCCTATCTGACTAATTGTAATGACTGTCAAAGATCTACAAATGTCAGCCAGGAGCTATGTCCAATAACGTGCTTTCTGGCTGCAGGAAACTCGCTATAACAGACTGATGCTCATTCATCCACAGAAAAATTTCAGCAAGCGCATCATGAATCTTGATCGATGAAATCTTGCCATGCCATCTAAATAAAAATTGTTACATAGTCAGAAAATTATTTATCCATCCAAAGGGACGGTAAAGACCCCTCAGAATTGTAAAACCTAAGCAGCAGCAAATAGGGCATTTATCTCGCTGAATAAATGGTTATCGGGGCATGCCAGTCCGTACTGAAACCTTAGCTTTAGAAGATCTTGTCCAAAATGAACTGGATACTGGAAAAAGCCAAGGGAACTCAAGCAGGGTACTGGCTGATAAGGTATTGTGGCTATGTTTGGGGAAAGCGTATCAACTCATCATCATCATTTCAGCCCATCATCCATTCATTTTTTGCAACACTTTCCGGTACTATGAGGTGTCTTAACGGTATTGACATGAAAATTAGTTCAACCGTATTTTATGCAGATCCAGAACACAGAGTACTGTTGTCGATCCAAAGCCTTTTTTTTTGGTTGGTTTATCATCTAATGAGTTTTTTTGCCCTGATTGGAGCGGATGGGACTCTCAGACTCTTTCTGACTAAAACCCATCCTGTCCCTTTGATCTGCGTTCCAGAGCCACAGTACCATTTTAAAACAGCCCAGCAGACGTTTGACCCTATACCCCGTAAATCTTCTGAGAGTTTTTTTGGATCACGACGTTCCGTCGATTTCGACCTGGTCCTTAAATGGACGATGAGTGATAGGTGACTCAGTAGAATAGTTTATTTACTTTTTTTATTGTGGTAAAATCATCAAATGACCTACGACTTGTCAGACTTGTATTATCTAAAATCCACGGAGTCCTTCAGTAGCCCTTTGTGTACGTGTGCCCCGCGACCCCGGCAAGCATTGGCCCTCTAAAGGGGCCTTGTCATTGTGCTGACATTCTTTGAGGCGCGTGGAACACAGTGTGCCGTCGACCCGGGCATGGTACATGGTCTAGTACTCGCCGTTCAAAACGGAATACACCATATTGGAACGGAGACGGAACGGAGAGAACTGCTTTTAAGATTATTTTGTAAACTTTGAAATTGTTTTGCTAACAATCAAGAATCTTGTAATGTATGCAAACAAGCACAGTAAGGGACATAAAAATAATCAAGCCAGTCTTAACAAAGAATCTTAAAATACATCTCACGACAAATCAGAAACACGACTGCTTCGTAAAATTTCTCATAGAACCATCCATTCCTACGAGACCATACGGGATTCGGAGAAAGTGCCCAGACGAATAATATTTCACACGAACCAACCTTCAAAACTAAAATTAAGAAAGAAAAAATCGAACGTGAATTCCAAATAATATAAATATTAATGAAAACAAAGTATGCCACGCACTTTTGCATAGTATCGTCTAGTTTCCATATAGAAGAGATGACATTAAAATGTTAATTCACTAAACATTTGAGTGGGGGGAGTTTGGATAAAAAATAGTGATCCAATCGAGTTATCATCACAGTTCGAACGATCTTGGATTAGTTCAGAGTCCAGAGCAGCAGCAGCAATAAAGATGAAGACCTTCGTTGTGTTTTTAAGTGTTGTGGCTTACGTGTCCTCTGGACCTGTTAGTTCCGACGATTCAGTGCTGAAATCGGTCCTTGGAAGCTTCGTGAATTGTAACAGTGATTTGGGCTTGTGCATGAAGGTACGCAGTGAAAGTGAAGTGATTTTTTGTTCTAAATTGACACATGGACGTATCAAAACATGGATTATTTGAAAACGTGGAACGGTCTTAGCAAAATTCAAGTGCATTTTTCAATGCTATCAGTCAATGTGTCGATATGTCATTAGACCAATTTTTCATTTGAAAAAGTGATAATAATTTAGAAGATCTTTTTTGAGTCCAAGTGTCAAGTGCAACTCTGACAATAAATCCTACATGTTTTCGTCTTTACGAAGATGGCTTTCAAGAAAAAATTGAAAATACAAAAGGAAATATCCTTATAAATACGAATTGGCCTCAAAGTTAAGAGAAAGGGAAAAGTGTCAAATCCTGCCAAATGAGGGTTTTAGTGAAAGTGATTTTTAATTTGTGGGACACCCATTAGAATCATCAGTATAGGCGGTACACCATTGATCACTGTCATTAATATAAGTGTGTTGTTTGTCATTTAATTGTTTATGTAAAGGTTATGGGTGCTAGAGGTCAATGTTTTGCACGCAAAGACAATTTTGACGACAATTTAGAAATTGATAATCGTGTAATAAGTTTTAGTCAAGTCAATTGATTGGACTCCTATTTGCCTATCATTTTCGCTGATCATTTTCTCCTTGCAATATTGATTTCTTTAAAATAGATAGACTTGCAATTTTCTGCATTTGGGTACACAGAACTACTACGATTATTACTAAAATCTCCAGAATTTATATAATCTTAAGTATTGAAGTTATTGAAAGCAATCTTCTTAGAGCCCATTAGGTTAACTCAACAAGCCAATTCAGGATTCCAATTTTAATAAAATCCTCTATTCACAGGAGCATGCTCTAAAAGCGAGTGAAAGACTCAGCGCAGCCCGCAAGCTGAACATCATTGATGGAGTCACCCTCTTGAACAACAACCCCAGGGAAGGCAAGAGCTTGGAACCTCTCTCCACTGACCCCGCTGTGAGGAACAAGGAAGTCACTGAGAGACTATGGGCGAGAGCTGCTGATCTTATGCAGTCTACTGAATTGGAGCTCAGCTACGCTGGTTCTGAAGATGAAGAAGGTGAATCCAGGGCTATCGGTGATGAAGGTATGTAAAGAACTGTTGATCATAAGACAAGTATGAATAAATCTGAAATATTTGATGAAAGGAATTTAAAAGAAATAGTAATGACGTACAGTGAACTTGCAAGTAACGGTATTTTGAATGTTTTGGAGAAATTCTGGTTTAGTTGTATGTTAATTGGGAGAACCAGTTTGGGCGTGCCGACGATTTCCGTGTTGTTGTTTAGAGTTTGCTTAATTGGTAGTTTCTATAATAAAATTCATATGAAAGTCATTTTTATAACATAAAATCAGTGAGTCTTGGTTACCAGTTAGAAGCAAGATGATGATACTACAATCATTTATATAAAAAATAACGATTAATAATAATTTGAAGAAATGCTTTCTTTAGAATTCTAGAAAAAAATGCTTAATGTTTTTTCCTTTTGATTTACCCCTTGTAATTTCTCTTTTCAACATTTTCTTTGAGACAAACTTTATCAATTTTATCCCTTTTCAGTTGAAGAAAGCCGTGGTAAGAAGAAGAAGGCCATCAAGAAGAAACTGAAGGTCCTCATCCCTCTCATCCTCCTCGCCAAAGCTAAAGCCGTTGCCATCGTAGTCCTCGCCATTGTTGTCATCGCTGCTTCTCTCTTCAAACTGGCTCTCCTCGCCAAGATCGCGTTCATCATCAAGATTATCGCCATCATCAAGGCTCTGCTTGCCAAGAAGCATCAGCAAGAAGAGTCCTGGGAATCTCACGGTTGGGAGCCCCATGTGGAGCACCACCCAGTTGAGCATGAGCACGGACACGGTTGGGAAGGTGGTTGGTCTCGCTCTAGGAAAGAAGCCAACAACTTGGCTTACTCTGCATACGCCAACTAAATCGTATAACCAAATATTACATATAATCTGACCCATTAACCTTGGAGTGAATGTATTTAAGTATGCTTGTCGCTTTTTTTCTCTTTTTTAGTTTTTGTTTAGTTTATTTTCCTTTTTTTATTCTTTTCAGTCATTTTATATTCGTACTACAACAAGAGGTTTTGTTAATCTGACTGAAAAGGATTCTTGCTTTTTTAGTGTATGTGATAGTATTATTAGTATTTTTTTAATAAATATTTAAGTATACGGGTATATTTTATACGTATTTGTATTTATGTAAGTATTTATTGTGACTTAAAACTTTTCTACCAAAAAGAGGCTAGTTTCTCTAAATTATTTAAGTATATATTTATTTGTTTATGTTTTATTGTTATTATATGAACTATAAGTTTATGAAGTACCTGTATAATGCTCATATAATTGATGTATATATTTTAAATACGATCTCTTATGTATTTATTTCAACGATGTATATTGTATCGTGTATCACGACTTGTTGAGTTACTTATTTTGTTTGTATGGATGAGTGTGAATTGTTAATTTATTTTTTATTTATAGCAACAATAAACCAAACAGCAATCATTTATATTATGGTTTCACTTTTTTTCTATCTCCCAAATGATAAAACCTAAAACATTTCAAAATTTGAATAATTTTGGATATAGTCATTATGAGAATAATAACAATGTTTACTTGAAAATATTTAAATTAGAATAGGTGAATGCTCTCAGCTCACTAATTAGTAGCATAGGTACACATTACACACGAATTATGCAACATAACATAGCTTTTATATATATTTTATACAACTCATATAATTAACTATCTAAAAGTATGGTTGAAAAGGAAAAATAGTTTTTAATTTTATGTTTAATTGTCAGTTAAATTGGGCATTTTATAAGAATATAAATTATAATAAATCTGATTATAAAAATAGACAACAAAAAAGAAATCATAGAAAAGTGAAATTTGAATTAATTCTGTTAAATAATAATTATTTAAACTTGAGTGAGTGTAAATAAATGAAAAGAATACCACACAATATTTATTTATGACTTGTGCTTTGATTCACCAATAAATTTAAAATACCTTCTAAATTGGATAATTATGTCATCACAAAAGTATTTTTCATAAAGTATTGTAGAAATGAAGCTTCGGTACAGGGTTGAAAGGAACTTACCCCCTATTTAGCTGCCCCAAGAAGTCCCTGAACTTATCGTTGCAAGTTTTGGACTAAATGAAATCGTGAGACCCACCCATCTATAGCCCAACCTCAGCAAACGCGGTTTAACCATTAAGATCAAACCCCATAGCTGTTACAATAGAGTAACGAGTATGTTAAGTTCCGTTTATGTTGTAACAAGGAAGAAGTCTTCTATTACAAATGAGTCTTCCTAAATAGGGCTTCGAAGTACTGTCGGCATATCAATAATTATTTTATTATAATTTTAATAAATTGGTAGTAGTACCACGTACATAAATAATATAAAATTATAACAGCGTTTTATGATAATGCATAACGTTGATTTGCATATTTATTTATTTATTTGTTGCAAATTAGTAAGAGTGCACAACCTAAGGCGACGTGACCTGAGGAAATTATGTTAGTGTCAAGATCATGGATCCGACCGTCTTATTCCCGTTGACCACACTTTTGGATCCCAATTCGCAGATATTCCCCTTGAATCCCATTTTATATTCCCGTTGAATCCTACTTTACGACAACATTGTGTACTTTGTAGAAGAAAGTATTAACTTTATTTTTAACCGACTTCTAAAAAGAAGGGGATGGAGAACGTTTTATTTTCAAACACACCGCTTTGAATCTATGGTAGCCTAGTACTTGAGTTCGTAAATAATGTAATAATGTAATATGTTCGTAAATTTTTTTTTATCGTGGTAAAAGCATCAAATGAGTTCTCCCACCCCGGGCAGGGCGGGAGGGACTGTCAGACTTGTACTGACTAAAATCCACGGTGTCCTTCAATAGCCCTTTATGTTCCGGGGTCACGGTAAAGAAATAAGTAACCAGTAATAATACCCTACTCAAAATTATGTAGAATCTACCACCTTGAACTTAAGTTTATTCATTCACTAAGTATATTCATACATGTTCCGGGGCGACGTCCTGTATCCACCCGTTATATAGGACAAGCGTCATATATTGTAACATCTACACAGTATTATCGAGATTGATTTTGTATTGTACCCATTTTAATTCTGAATTACCATCTTCACCTTATTGCTATACCACCAATTCGCACTAAGCGTTTCCAAACGTCTTTTATAATGCGGACTGCGAAGGAATGGAACTCTCTGCCTGTATTTCCGAACGCATGCAACCCTAATCTCTTCAAAGTTATAGTGAACAGGCTTCTTCTGGGTAAGCTCGCTCCATCGTCGACCTTGTCTTAGTAATTCCTGACCTAGACTAAGATCAAGAGCAAACAGATCTCTCATAAAAAAATATGTATTTCTTATTTACTGGAGACCCGACCCAGCTTAGCAAATCTTCCTCTTGAATATTTTTTTCTACTGATTAAAACTGCTGATTATTATAAATCCATTATGAAGTGAAATTAATAAAACAAAGTAATGCGCATGGAAGTAAATACAAAGTAATTTTAAAATAAGTACTTATTCTTATTTATTACTTTCATCAAGTGCCCTAACAACTACCGTGACCCTAGAAGGCTATTGAAGGACACCGTGGATTTGTGCGTGACAAGGCGGGAGGGACTGTCAGTACAAGTCTGACAGTCCATCCACCCTGCCCTGGGTGGAAGGACTCATTTGATGATTTTACCACAATAAAAAAAAACCCGAAGACGAGGCGCCTATAATATCATGGTTGCAAATGTTCTTACACTCGCAATAGTGAAAGTTTTCACCGCTTTCTTTTAAGAGCATCTGAGTATTTCCCAACTTTGCTATATGTAAATCAACAGGCTTCAAATGTGCCTGAAATTAAACTTTTATACTATCGAAAACTTTTGATTATATATAATTATACTAAGGGCTGATTTTTCTACACTCAAATAACTTTTATCTGAGGAATTACAACAACGGTTTGACATATTATTTTCTATAAATAAGCTGTCAAACCTCCATTTTTGTTCCTCAGATAAAAGTTATATGTACCCTAGGCACAAGTGTTCAGTTTTTGAGACGTAAAATAAACTGGAACTCTGACAATTTCAAATTGTCAATTTTCAAGGAAAAAATTAGTTCCTTCTTCGCACACCAAAGGCGTTGTTTCATTTTTTCATACAAGAAACGCTGTAAAAATACTGGAAAGACGCTGTAATTTAAGAGTAAAAACTCGTGCTAGGGGTACTGACTATTGAGATAAATCAGCCCTAAAAAACAAAAATTATATGTCCATGCAGTTGAAAATGTCGCTGTAGAAATTACATACATGAAATGCTTAGAAACTTCTGTTATGATCGTTATTGTCTCTTTGAATCGTCAATGAGCTTTGTATACCGATTAAATGTTATCATCATCTTAAAAATCTAACACGAAAAATTGAAATTGCAAAACCATAGTGAATTTCTTTTAATCAATTTTCTTCAAAAGTCTTTTAGCATTCTCTGGCAGATGGCAGCACTAACGATGAAAGATATTATGTAAAACTCTTTTGCGAAATAACTTCGACATTAAACTTGTAGATGGCCGCAGACTGGGTGAAGGTAGTACTCGTAGTAGCCTTGCACTTGGTCATGTAAACTTGGCTGGTTCTTGCAGTGATGTGAGCGTGTGAGCAATTGGGATTGTATTATGCAACAAATAGCTGGCTTAGTGATAAGTGATATCTGTAGATTTGTTTATATTATTTGTAATCATTACTGATTTTATATTTTACTAGCTGACCGAGCAAACTTCGTACCGCCTCAAAATCACCTTTTAAACCTTCCCTGGACTTTTAAAAATAGTTTAAAACCAAAATTAGCCAAAGCGGTTCAGCCGTTCCCGAGTTTTAGCGAGACTAACGAACAGCAATTGATTTTTATATTATAGAGATTGATTTCAATATTTGGACCCGGTATTTGATATCGGTCCTAGACATACCGGTATCCGTCACTGTTTTGAAAGTAGCGGATCTAAAATTAAATAAATCTGGATTTGGCAGTAATTTTTAAATGAATACTAAAGCTATCTAAAAAAAAATGTCAGAAAAAAAAACAAATGTCTGAAAATGACAAGAGTAAATAATCGATCTTCAACAAAACGCCATCTGTCTACACTATTTTGAATTGTTTGGAAGGAGATGAGAAGAAAGATGCAATTATCTTTCTCATTTTAGTTCCGCAAACTTTCACCGCCTCTCTCTGGCGATCTGGCGCTGGTGTCGCAATAGAAAGTGAGGTAAGCAGAGTTAAAGACTATATGGATCTAAGTTTAGCGATAGTATCAGAGGACTTACTTTGCATTGGATATGTTGTGTTAGTCTTATTTTTAAATTATATTTTGTACTAGAAGTCCCTTTCCTAAATTATGTCGATGTTTGAATTAATTCGGTACACGCCCTACTACATTTCATATAAACTTTGAAGTTCCAGGAATCTTTGTAGACATACCAAATAATAAGCATATCAAAACATAACTATGTTTACCAAAAAAAAGTTAATGTTTATATATTGTAATGTAAATATGTATATATAATGTAAACATGAAAAAGAAATAATGACACACACTTAGATATTAAACATTTTAAGTATTTAAGAAGTTGGTAGTTTAAATTTCTTTGCGGCAGTTAGGTATTCAGGTTAATCTGTCTTGTTACATTTTTGGAAAATCACTGTAATAATAAATAATTGTTGTTATGAAGTTTCCAGTATGTTGTGTTGTCTAGAAAATATATTACTGTGTTGAAGATATTATAACTCTTTCTTTTCTTGTCATCGAACACGTATATAATGATGATATATAATAATTATTAATTCCTTTATTTTCTGGTAAATTACCTACAACCATAGCCTTGACACAAACCAAATAGATAGAAATAAATAAAATTCGGTAAAAAAATCAAAGTAACAAATAAAATGAAATAAAATCAGAATAAATAGATAAAAACATAATTATTAAATAAAGTTAAAGCATCAACAGTATTTTATTGAATAGTTTACAATGGATACATAATTATTACATTTAAATTAAAATCAACAAACATAAAATCCAATTAATTAAAGACACACACATTAAAATACAAAATAAAATCATTAAAACAGAAAATTATAAAATGGATTATTAAAACATAAAATTTATTGAACCAACCATGAAAAAACTAAAAACATAATTATCATTGAAACAATAAATCATGGTTGGTCTAAAAATAAAGTTAAAGTTAAAGAAAATCATAATAAAATATGAGTGAAAGAAATCGAATTATTCATTAAAATATATACAGAAGAAATAAAAATAAATATTAATAAAGAAATCGAATAATTAAAATAATTAAATTGTGTTGCGCGCCGGAATAAAAGATTGAGTTTGAGCTACGTCCTGACTTTTTTCCGTACCGTTAACATTCCGAAAAGTTTTGCGCGCATAACACTTTTCAAAAAGTCACTGACGCCAGTGACTTCTGTCGACGCACTTCACTGACGCTGTCTAAGTAACTTAGTGTGGGCCTTCAATTCGGACAACTGTGGATTGGCATACCATCAGCATACCCTTTTTTTGAGTGCAAGACATGCACCGTGGACTCGGACTGGTCCTTGATCGGACGGCGAGCTATCCATTACTCACCGTCCACAAGCCCGATCTTACGGTGGCCTAAAATCGCCCCGCGATGTCCGATGCCCTGGACATCACCGTGAAACGCTAAATTACGGAGAAACTAACACCCAGCAATGAATGTAGGCTGGCTGTAAATGATAATTATTTAATTATAATGAAAGGGTAGTATAATTAAATTCACCAAAACAATAATTAAAATCATGACATAATAAGGCTATTATAGCAATAAAAATGTTATATAATAGCTGTAAAAAGCATCAAAATATAGTATCAAATAGATAAAAATCTATTGTTTCAGTTTTGTTGTATTACGAGTATTACGATAAAAAATAATGGACGCACTATTATAGTACGTCCATTATTTTAGTATCATCGTTATAGATATTGACGTGTGATTCTCTAGCGTTGTTTTTTATAACTGTGTAATGTTACTAATTACATTACGCACATTATATAACAAAGAGTAACCATTGTATAGTCATTTAGTGTTGTTCCTGGGAAAAATCAAAATTTTCCGTCATTACTCGACAAACAGCTAGATTGGGAGATGAATAGCTAGATTGGTTGATGACAATAATAGAAGATCATGGGACTTGATTGAGATTCGTCCAAGCCCTCTGGCTTAGACGGGCGAGAGATAGGAGGTTTACAATCACTAGCATAGTGGTTGAAAACAAGTCTCTCAACCATTACTGAGTAATAGGCATACACAGTTGTGGTTGAAAACATGCCAGAGGTGAAGGGCAAGAAAAAAGAGGAATGCAGCAACAACTGATTATGGGTATACTCTACCCAGTAGTAGTTGAAAACAAGGCAAGGGGGAAGGGCAAGAAAGGAGAGGTTTGCAACAGATTATTGGTACTCTCTTCTCAGTAGTGGTTGAAAACAAGGCAAGGGGTGAGGACGCAGGAAAGGAGAGGTTTGCAGCAAGTACTAATTGTGGGTATACTCTACTCAGTAATGGTTGAAAACAAGCCAGGGGAGAAGGGCACTAAAGGGAGTAGAGGTTTGCAACCACTATCAAGTATAGTGGTTGCAAACAAGGCTGCCTATCATAGTCGTCAGCATTAATGTCGTTGGTAGATCGATAAATAATCGTCATAAGATGAATAGAATTTAGAGTGTAGAATGCTACACATCGATAATACCACAAAAAGAGAAACATCTGTAAGTTGGACACAATTTTTTTTAAGTGGTAAAATCATCAAATGAGTCCTCCCACCCCGGGCAGGGCGGGAGGGACTATCAGACTCGTACTAACTTAAAACCATGGTGCCCTTCAATAGCCATTTTATAATCCGGGGTCACAGTAATGAAATGAGTCTCGCGACCCTAGCTGGCTGTTGCTCTTGCTTACCACAAGAAAGTTAAACATCTGTTAAACACCTAAAAAAAGTGATAAACGTCTAAAAAAAGTGTAACTGCAAAATGACCCTTAATCAACGTGGAATGTCTTTTTGACGTTGACAGTTTCTTTAGACAGGAGTTAAACATATGTTCATCTTTCTTCTGGTAAGACCGATTCTATCATCTCAAATTTACAAAACAGTTGTTTGTTCTCACGGGAAATTATGTTACTTTTTATTGCCAAATTTTTCAGATTAACAGACTATTAACAGCCATTATACTATTTTTAAACCAGTAAAAGTATCAGTAGCCCGCAACTCTTCTTATAAATAATTCAACCGCAGATAGATAGCCCTGATAAGCGCTTACTAGATTATTATCACTCCATGTAAGCAACGAGCATTGTGAAATTAAAAAGCGTAACAGACACGAGTTGATAGAACCATGTTTATTATTTAGGTTATGTAAGTTTGATTATGTAGGTCAGAAATCTATGCAGATGAATCTTTCTACTATTTATTTGCATGGCATTTCATTGGTCAATATGGAGGAGGTTGTCTTGAACCGGACAATCCTAGTATAATTTATTGCTAAAAATCTTGGCCTAAAGGACTATCAGAGAAGCAAGGTGGGTTTTATTCAGGACTAGCCTGGCAGTCAGTCTCACTCCACTCGAAGCCCACCTAGAAAAATACAATAGTAATGATGTGTGGCGGTAACTCACCGTTTTCAAACATTCAAATTCACAAATAACCCTGGAAGAACTATAACTCGTTCATAACAAAAAAAATTGGTCCGTGCGGGAATCAAACTGGCAGCAGTAGCAACCGCAGCTGCAGTCGATCGCTTAACCATTGTGTCAATCGTACCGTAAAAGGTACTCAAAAAAAGTTGTAGTTTCTTTCAATTTAAGATCTGTAGAGGAAACTTATTCACAGCCTTCTACGTATAAACTCTTTCAACAGTATTTTCTACACTACCACAGTCTTTGAAAACCCAAGAGAGCGTTAAAAGCACATAACAATAATATGTCAAACAATAAAAAAAGTTTTTCAAAGTTTTCGCTCCATGCGTGGGTTGGTAAGCAAAGAAAGTGTTGGTATTAGTGGCCTTGTAATCATACTCTTTAGGTACAGCAAAGAGAAAAGCGTTTGTTTACATTCTGTTTTACGGCTGTTGCCTTAGCCACGTTTACTCTTAATGAGTTAAGTACTTCTAAAACCGTTTAAAGTAGAGAAGTAAGCAAATTTTAATATTTATTTTACCTATTCTTCTCAGAAATTTCAGTCAACTCGCCGTCTGATCGAGGACCATGCCCGGGTCGACAGTGCTTCGTTTTCCACCCACACCTTAAAGAAACTTGACGCGTCCTCATAGAGGACCTGCAGGGATCACCGGACTGTCTTAACATGTAACTGTGACCTTGGAACATAAAGGGCTATTGAGGGAAAATAGCGGTTAACAGTCAGTACGAGACTGGCAGTCTCTTTCGCTCCACCCAGGACGAGAGGACTTATTTGATCATTTTACAACGTATAAGACCGCCACGGCAGCAGTGGTGACTGTTGTGTCGCCGTTGGACAGATAATTGGTCACCCATCCATGGTCTGACCTTGGCAAACATTGCGTAACCACGAAGATAAAAAAAATCATGTCTATGTCATCATCAAGGCACGAGCCCCTCTGAACATTATTATATTATCTTACTTCTTCTTAATATTATCAATGCAAAAAGTAAGGATTGATGGATGTTTATTACTCTTTCACGCAAAAACTACTAAACGAATTTGGATGAAATTTGGTACACAAATAGTTTAAAACCTGGATTAACACTAAGATAGTTTTTATCCCGATTGTATCTTGCATTGGGATAATTTCCGACTTGTAGTAATAGTAATCCATAAAGGTATAATATCAACTTTGATTGCAATAGAAGGTAACTACAAATCATCATTTTACATCAAATCATTATATCGGTCCAGTGTGATTATACCGCATTATATACAGAATTTCTATTTTATATCACTTTCTCGATACCGGCTGGACTATACACGTAATTATTGATACTTATACGTAATTAAGTGGTACTGGTAGTTCGATGGAGTGGCAGTTGATTTGGAACTGATATTTAGTAAATGAAATGCTTTCTTGTACAATGATATTACTTGGATATTTGATGGCCCTGTTGGATGGACTTACGAGTTGTAGGTCGTGGGTTCGAACCCCGCCAGGCGCATTAGGTACTTTGTTTAATTTATTTCATCACCACTTGACTGCTCTCAAAACGGTGAAGGAATACATCGTGAGGAAACTGGTATGTCCTAAAACCAAAAATTCGACGACATGTGACATCTACCAACCCGCACTGGGCCCGCGTGGTGGATTATGGCCCACTCCCTCTCACAGAGAGGAGGCCTGTGTCCCAGCAGTGGGAACGTTATAGGCTGATGATGATGATGATGGTTCTTGTGTAAATGGCAAGATAAAAAGACTTTTCTTAGTAATCTTTCTTTACTTTCATCTTCATCATCTGCTTAGTCTTTGCCCAAATAATTATGTTAGGGTGTGTTTCTGGTTGCGGGAGTTATTTCTATCACCGTGACCCCGGAACATAAAGGGCTGTTGAAAGACATCGTGGATTTAGTCAGTACAAGTCTGACAGTCCCTCCCGCTCTGCCCGGGGAGGGAGGACTCATTTGATGATTTTACTACTTTCTAGTCTACCTTCATTTAATTAAAAAGACATTTCGAAAATATTTTATACTTACTGTTTAAACCTGTTCCCTTTTCATGTGTGCGTAGTTTCGTTAAAATCGGTTCAGTCATTTCGACCAATAAGGAGTCTATGAAAAGTCTTCGGCGCACACGCTTTTATTTTTTTTATTTAGGGATAGCTCGCGTTTGTCCACTATGTTGCCTGATAATAAGCGATGATGTAGTAGTAAACCTTGCCTAGAAGTAACTTATTCACTCTTGACTTGAAGCTGACGTGTCAGGTAACTGTGGCTTCGGAATATAAAGTGCAAAGATTTTTGAAGAGAGAAAAATTTCAGATTGCAAGTGGGATTCGAACCCGCGTCTTCTGGATAGGTACTCCAGACGCCTTAACCAACTAGCCATTGCAAACCACACTTGCAAGCTGAAATTCTCTATTCCTCGTTTGAACGCTTTACAGTCGCGCATCGCATGCGTTTAAAAATAATTAATATAAAGTGCAATTGAAAGACATCGTGGATTTTAGTCAGTACAAGCCTGACAGTCTCTCCCGTCCTCTTCTGAGTGGGAGGACTTACATAAAATGGTAACTAACCAAAAAGTCGGTCACCATTGCAACTGGAACCCGCAGAATTTTAATTTTGACAGGTTATACGATTATCATAAGCCTCAAATTATGGAAAACACTCAGATATGTATAACTTAATCCGCATTCACGAATGGCGTCACTAGTAAAAGTGTTAGATACTTATTATAATAAATTTTATGTTAATTTTATGCGTCTACTTAATTTATGGACGTAGATTTATGCGTGTTACTTTGTATTACTCGAAAACTGCTCCACGATTTCTGAGGACAGTTAAGAAACTGTTGATAATTGCGTTGTTGTGTAGCGAAAACTACACCCTCGTTTTGGTTAGCCTATTGCCATCAACAAGGCACAGTTTTTGGCTCTAGAGCAATTACAAATAAATTCCTAATGCTAAGAGGTCCTATCGGTATGTCAGAGTTGAGAATGTATGTCAGGTCAGGACCCAGTAAGACTGCCTGTCCTCAGCAGTGGAGCAAAGCTGCAAAGTGGAGAAATATTAACCAAAGTGGATATTGGTGCAATCCTTTTGGTAAATATTTCTCCGTTTCTCCGCTAAACAGCCTCTTTCCAGCTGATTAGACAGACAATAATTTTAGACTGTTGTGAAGAAGAAATAGCAACGCCAGTAATATTATTTAGAACTCATGACTTAGGGAGCTTGAACACAGGCGAGAGGTAAAAGACATTGGAATGGCGCAGTGTCAGAGCAATTTGCATCGTAGAGTGTTACAGTTTCAAGTCCCATACACATAAATATTTGTATGGCCTATAGGTAGTTGTTCCGAGTAAGGCTGTTGATTGTTGTCATTTTTAATGGCCTATTGTGAGGCAAGGTTTTAAAAAAAAATGTGTGTAAAGAAAAATATTTTATAAATAAATCATTAATCATCATCAAAGAGAAAATGGAAGGAGTCCCAAAATTGGAAGGAGAAAAGGGAGGCCCTTGCCCAACAGTGGGACACAAGCTAGGCCATTAAAAAAAACATTAATTAGGCCAGTTTTAACACACTTTACCAAATCCATTCATTGATGAATATAATAATTATCCGTTTCCTTCTCTATAATGGCTCCTATCCTACACTAAGACATTAATTATACCCTGTGTAATTAACAACTTCCTATCACACAAAGAAAAAGCGAGAAGCTTCAATACTAATATTAAAAGTGAAATCCATTGACAAACAGGTCACCCGGCTTCGCTTACAACCGGATATGATGTTTGAGTTTCCTCTCTTAAGTAAATATGATAAATTATTTATGGTATTTTATGTAAATGAGAATCAATATAAGATAAAATGTCTTGAGTGTCCGCGTTTGGGAACTTACCCAATAATACAGCTACTATTTATTTATGAAACTGTGGTTTGTGGTTTTCGAACAAAATAAATTTAAATTATGGTCTCTATATTTGGTTGCGGGACTTATTCCATCACCGTGACCCTGGAAAATAAAAGGCTATTGAAGGACACCGTGGATTTTAGTCAGTACAACTCTGACAGTCCCTCCCGCCCTGCCAGAGGTGGGAGGACTCATTTGATGATTTTACAACGTAAAAAAAATGGTCTCTATATTTAGGTTTTTTTGTCATTAAAAATGATCGTAAAAATCTTTTGTTTGACCTGGTAGGACAAATTAGTCGTTGATGAAGCCCAATGAAATAAAAGCTTAAGGATTCGGCTAAGGTAATAAAAAACGTATGGTAAATTCGTAAACTCTATTGGCTTAGTAGCAAGTTCAACGTTAGAATTTTAGCACGAGCTACTAAAATGAATGATGATCTAACGTCAATACATTTGGACGTTGTAACCACGAAGCACAATAACGATTGGAACGAGGATCGGAACCTTTTCATCATTCATCAAGTTACTTATCAACGCCGGCAGAGAGGCAAGCTTCACCCGCTGTGCTGGGTGACAAATTGATATAAAAATTAAAACTGATTCTCTAAGGATTCGATTCATTCGTACGCCTTCGATTGTTACAACCAAAATTCCGCCAAAAGCCAAAATTTGGATGACAGGACTCTTTTGATGATTTTACCACGTTAAAAAAAGTCACTCGTATTAACAAGCCGCTCAAAAAAAGATACCCCAGATCCAAAACTGTAATGATTTCAGATAATCTTTGTTAAGCATTCAAATCAGACCCAAAAGCGGCTATCTTTAGGTAACGCATACGTTTTACCGAGCGAGAATCGAACATGCAGTGTAGCAGCCAAACACTCACACAATCATGACTACACCAACCGTTCCCCCGAGAGAGATTTGTGGTAAGTAATTGAATGAAGCCGAGCACTCGTCTAATGTAGTTCGTTCTGAACGTGAGAGGTCGCACTGCAAGTCTGTCATAGATCTTCTACAATTACAGGTAATAGAATTTTATGGGACATTAAAGCACTTATTAGTAGATTTTTTTCAGAGGGAGATCAGAGCGAAGAAAGCTCTCTTCAAAACGTGGCAAGCGTCCAAATCTCCCGAAGACCGCGACGCATACAGAGCTGCAAAACGTGCCACTAAAAGAGCCGTCGCCAGAGCCAGACGAGACCACTTACAGCCACTTTACGATAAGTTGGAATCGTCTGAGGGGCAAAAGCTCATATATAAGTTGGCACGTTCCAGGGTCAAAGCGGCACTGGATATCACAAAGTGCCGCTGTGTAAGAAACCCTGAAGGCAAACTGTTATGCGAGGACCTCGCGGTGAAGGAGAGATGGCGCTCATATTTCCACGAGCTGCTGAACAGGCAGAATAAAGAGGTGCTGTCGCCGGTTCTCCCTCCAAATCAGGGACTAGTGCCCCCGGTAACCCCCGAGGAAGTACATGTGGCTCTTCGCCGCATGAAGAACCGGAAAGCTGTCGGAGCCGATGGAGTTCCCATTGAAGCCTGGAAGGCGATGGGTCCTCGTGGTGTGGGCATCTTAACCCACCTGTTTAACGGCATGCTCCTCACCGGAAAGATCCCGAGCCAATGGAGACTGAGTATTATCACTCCAGTCTTCAAAGGCAAGGGAACGGTGCAGGAGTGTGGTGGTTATCGTGGTATTAAGGTTATGTCCCACACCATGAAGCTCTTCGAGCGGGTAATTGACTCTCGGATCCGACAGGAGTGTACGGTCTCGGGTTGTCAATATGGGTTTCGTCCGGGGCATGGCGCCATGGATCCCATTTTTGCCCTAAGGGTTGTCATGGAGAGGTACAGATCGAAGAACGCGCCCCTGCATCTTCTGTTCTTAGACATGCAGAAGGCCTTCGACTGTGTCCCTCGTCAGGTGATCTGGTGGGCGTTAAGATCCAAAAGTGTACCCGAGACCTATGTTGACATCATCCGGGATATGTACCGAGACTCCGGCTCTATAGTTCGGACCGCGGTTGGCGATACGAAACCCTTCCCCGTCACTGTCGGAGTTCACCAGGGCTCTGTCCTCAGTCCGTTTTTGTTCAGCGTGGTGTTAGATGTGCTGTCCACTCACATCAGGGACCTGCATGAGCAGCCGCCATGGCTGCTCATGTATGCCGATGACATCGCGCTGGCGGACTCAGACGGGGGGCGCCTGGTACAACGAGTGACAGCATGGAAGGAGTCGCTGGAAAACGGCGGAATGAAAATTAATGCGGCGAAGACCGAGTACCTGGCCTGCAATACCACAAATGCTGCTCCTGTTCGCATTGGCGAAGACACAGTCGAGCGCACGGAACAGGTCAGGTACTTGGGATCGGTGCTCCACGAGTCCGGGGACATCGATTGCGACGTCAAGTCACGTATCTCGGCGGCCTGGGCAAAATGGCGCGAGGTAGCGGGGGTTATTTGTGACCCAAAAATGCCGGTTAAGCTTAAAGGACAGGTCTATAAGACCGTCATTAGACCTGTCCTTTTATATGGCAGTGAAGCGTGGCCTATACTTGAGCGACATAAGCAGAACCTGCGTGTCACGGAAATGAAAATGCTGCGCTGGATGTGCGGAGTCTCGCGGAAGGACCGCATTAAAAACTCCCGCATCCGCGGCAGCCTTCATGTCCGAGACATAGCAGATAAACTGCAAGAAGGTCGCCTACGCTGGTATGGCCACGTTTTACGAAAACCGGCAGATTACGTGGGAAACAAATGCCTTGCCATGCCGCCCCCGCCGGGGCCAGGGAAACGAGGTAGGCCTAAGAAACGTTGGCTTGACGTCGTAAGGGACGATATGCGTGCTAACGGGCTCACGGCAGGAGATGCACAAGACCGTGCGAAGTGGAGGCGTTTAGGTAGGAAGGCGGACCCCGGGCACCGAGGTGGAAGCCGAGGAAGCAACCGGGATTAACGCCCTGAGGATGATGATGATTAGTAGATTTTTTTCACCTTCATTCCAGATTGTAATGATAGGCTCGCTCCAAAGGTAGATATAACATGGTATTTCATTACAACTCACGATAATTAAGAATGATTTAAATTATCAAAGATCGATATAAGATTCTATGGGTGATACAAACAATTCATTTTATTTAAGAGTGAGTGAGAAAGAGACAGGAACAGGCAAAAACGGATGAGAGTATTTATGAAAAACAGACTAACGGGCAAAATTATCTTAATATTAAGTTATATACATAAGTAAGCATGCAAACCAAATGTTACTTGCATTGGCACCTCTTAGAAGCGATTGGTGGTGGCAACCTCCTCACCATTCAGGCTGCGTTCATGCTATGGAAAGGAGCGAGAAGCAATGGGAAGCAATGAACTCCTACTGCTAAGCAGTGGGTTAGCGAAGGAAGAGGCGAAACGCAGGAGGGAGAGACGATCCTACTCCTCACGCCGACTTGAAGTAGTAAAAGCGCTTGTGACAGTTAAAACTAGTAAGTAGGGATTTGGTACATTCAACCTTATCTCATACTTTATTTAATCACCTTTGACTCAAAGGCCATCAATATACATACATCACATCTTTAACATAACGACCCATTTCCCTAATAGCATAGATTTAGGGGAAATGAACACTTTCCATCGTAAATACACAAATATGTACTCTAACGTCTACCGAACTGGTTGGACTGGACCCGTAGTGGGGCAGACGGGCGATTGATAGTTGCTTGTAGTGTCGCCTGAAGGTTGACGACTAGTAGACGCCGGAACCAAAGCGGAATCGACTGTCACCATAGACATCACAGTCGAAATTTTAATAACACGAAGCCACTTACACAAGGCGATGCAAGTCACCGATACCTTACGACTTTGGTATCCACTGACGTGTGCCTGTGTATGAACCTCTATGGATTTATATTTCGATAGCCACCTAGTTAAATAAGTCGTAAGGTATCGGAGACTTGCGTCGTCTAATGTATGAAGGGGCTTAAATGTACGCGTACAGTGTTTGATGGAGCAAAAGTGTTTTGGATTTTTTAATAATTGACTGTATTAAAATTAATCGATTACTTGCTTACTTAACTTTATTTATTGATTATAAAAAAATAAAAAAAGAGGGGAAAAGCAATAGATTTAGGTGAAATTACCAGAAATAGTAACACTTTGAAAGTACCCTCTAAAGTACACTCTCGGATCGTCACTGAATATTGACGCAAATTAGACACCCCAGGAACGTTATAAAATATTGTACGCATTAACGCAAGCGTCACTAATTTTAAACTTTTCCTTGGAAAGAAAACTTCGAACCGAGAGCAGCGCGAGCGAAACGTCACCTTGAGTTGTTAGCAATGGATTGAAGATTTCGACGCGGCAGGCGTGAACCTCGGTACCTTGGTTGGAAAGAGCGTTGGATATACTGAATACGGATGAATGTAGGTTCCAAGTAGAAGTTCCTGCTTACGGTTTGAATTTTTCTTTCCAAAGAAAAGCTTTAAAAAACCTTTGTAACTGTCATGGCCGAAGATGTATTATGTATTGTGACTTAATTTGGCCAATCTGCAGAAGTTTATTTAGACGCAAGTGGGTTATATCAAAGGCGAAAGCGGTTTTTTGGCCGAAGCCGAACCCAAAGGTTTTGGCTAATAATGGCCGAAGTCGACTGAAGGTAGCTGAAGCCAAATCTAATAATTAGCAATAAAATAGATGATTAATAGCAATATAGTTGTATTTTATGATAGGAATGCTGATGATGGATGACATAATTTGAAAATTTTATGAGCAATTCGATTTTTACGATTTGAGTTTGTTTAGGAGTTGGGTTAATTCTAGAGCAAATGTAAGATAAGGCTGAGCATCTTTAAAAGAGTAATAAAAAGTAAAACTTTAGTGGGAAAACATAATCTGTGCAAGAGCTTTCATTATGATTACATAACTTAAACGCTTTGAATAATTTTACAATTGAGATCTGAATGAATGACATTAAGTAGACCAACACACACAAAGAAAAAAAAATAAGATAATGAGTCTGAATGTACAACAATACAAATCATTTATAAAAGTATCTACCACAACAATAAAGAAACTTTTTTCCTCATCTATTAATAGCACCGAACAAATAGCCATTAGCCTCCCATATGATTAAAATACATTCAAATAAAACGAGAACGTTCCACGACGTAATATTTGAAAAAAAGACTTATCTCATTCGACACAGAGTTCAAATAAAAAATCATCATAACTATTATATACGGTACTAGATATACGCAAAAAAGCTAAGTCACACTTGATGCAATGCAAGTCATAATTCATAAGCCATTACATCGCAACTTTCGAATCTACACCGCATAAATCCTTCTAGTAAAAGTTGCCGAGATGTTACAGGTCATTTTGCAACGTCATAGAATACTTCAAACAAAAAATCGCAACGTCACAACAGTCGTGATCAAAAACAAGTAACGGTTACAAAATCGTGATTAAAAGCGACAAAAAAGTTGCATTCTCATGCAGATTTTGAATTTTAACGCGACAAAATACTTGCTGCGTCTGGGCGGTGAAGTCACGCAAACCGGGCGTATACACGATTAAGATGAAATTGGACTAAAACACGTGAAACCTCATCTATAGAAAGTCGAAGCTCCAATGTATATACTTTTAACCTGTTCTATCGTTTACCAGTTTCGAGAATCAACTTTAGCTATGTTTATTCGCTTATTATGTGGAACATATTAATATAAGCATCTGATTATAATTATTGGAGAGAGTCGAAATTCATTTTTTATGTAGATATGAATATATTAGCAAATGCTTCCGTAACCATGGGAAAACATGACGTTCTCTAGTATAATTTATGCAGCATATAAAAAAAATAGAGATGATTTTATGTCGAAATTTAGAAATTGGATAAACATCTTGTATGTTCCGGAACTACAACCACGCCTAAAAATTTAAGATGTAATCAAATATTGCGCATTTACATTCGAAGGAATTACTAAAATTCCGACCGAAATGGTCGTAACGTACTTTTGACTGTTAAAGCTTGGGGCTAACTGTCTGCTAATGAAAGTAAGACGTAACAAACTCGTTCGGCATGTTTTGAACTCATGCCATCGAGCAACTGACTTGACTTCCAGTAATTTCGATTTCCGTTTCGAATCAATCGAAAATCTGTAACACACCTCCGAAATCAACAATGAAACGAACGGATTGATTGATAATAAATAATTCTTTATTTTAATACAACAATAAATTAATGGCAATAAATTAAGATAATAAATAAATTCTTTGTACAACAGAGGTAACTACGACGACCGTCGATTTATGCTATAATTTGAATTACTTTTAGTGAGAGTATGCGCTGTAAGCTAGGTTCTGAGCCTCATCGAGGTTCTTGTTCCAGTCCTGGCCGTAGCTGGAGTATCCGTGGCCGCCACCGTGTCCAGAGTCGTGGGAGATGTGCTCAACGTGGACGGGGTGATGAGACTCGTGGTGATGAGCATGAGGGATGACCTCGTAGGTAGTCTTGGTCTCTCCGCCCTTCAAGCAGTAGGCGACGAGGAGGATGGCTGCAAGGACGAGGGCAATCTTGGCGGTAGCGAGGGCCTTGAGAGCGATGAGCTTGACGATGAAGAGTTTGCCGAGCAGCAGTTTGGCGCCGAGAAGACCGATGATACCACCCATACCGCCTCCCTTCTTCTTACCACGGCCTGGGAACAAGAATAATAGTATTAATTTATGAAGGAACACTGATATACTTAACTTTGACTACCAATATATTAATCTAATCTGATTTAAGATATATTACAACTTTAATGTCTTGTAAAACACTTTATACTCTTCGAAAAGAATCTATCAATCAGTTATCACGTCATCAGTAGTGTCCATTAAAGTAATCATCGCTATTTCAAGACTCCAACGAAGCGTTGTTGCATTATAAACTAATTAACCTTTTTTCTCGATACTGTAATTACTGCATTCATTTAGAGTCACTGACTTAATTGTATCACTTTTCTATTTATATGCTACTGTAGATTCTAATTTTAGATGTTCACTGGGTATAATTTTGAACTTACCTTCTTCAAGAGACCTCTGGAGTGTGTCTTTGTCAGCCTGGTTCATTTTGACCTCGAGGGCGTGAGTTTCGAACAAGCTCACGACTCCATCGACCAGTCTGTAGTTGACCTCAGCGTCCCTAGCCGTTGGGTCAACAGGTAGCGCGTCCATTTTCTTAGCGGACCTTGGTTCTGGTTCACCTTTGAAGACCACTCCATCTACGATGGTTATGCTTCTCGATGCTCTTAAGTTGTCGACAACTCTGAGCATTTTTTCCTGTGAAAGAAATTTTTGGATTAGGTTTTTGATTTAGAGCTTTTAGATTATTTGATTTTAACAGACAACTTTGAAAAAATTTGGGAATTCATTACAACTTGATTGTGATCAAAATAAACGCAGTTGAAAAGGTATTCCGAGATTCTTATTTTGTTAATTTTTTTTGTTAAGCTTCAACATTTTTGAGACGAAATTGGAAACGTTAATTGTTTTAGCCGGTCGTTGTAATTTAGATCGTAAGCACACTTGCTACAAGTGAAATGAGAAATCCTCGACATCAGCCACTGCGAAACCTGATTCCACAACACACACTTCACTTTCACTTTATTAATAAAATTATTATTAACCTTCACACATAAGATGTAGTCTCCTTTGCAGTCCTTAATGAAGTTAATCGCCGTTTCTAAGGTGTTATCACTGTCTTCTGCTGAGACAAAGGCCGTAGCCGCCAAGAATACTAAGAAAAGTTTCATTTTGTTTTGATTTTTTTTCACTTAATTTTTTTTTTTAGAAATATTCAGACATCTAGGGATGTCAAGCAATGTTTGGCGTTGCGATTGGACCGCTATACAGTTTTATCATATTCCCCCCCACCTGATTTCTGTACGAAGCACGTTGGACCATCTAGGTTAAGATGAGGATTTTGTGATTATGGACTCTAACGCGATCGTTGTTAGACTGGTTTTGAAGTGAAAGTTCCTTACTAGGGTTTGTTGTGCATTCTTAAGGTCAGGTTCTTGAATGGTCAGTTGTAAAATATTTGTATATTTTGATAGTCATTTACGTGAAATGAATAATTTATTTATGTGGGCTATTGGAGGCATTGTGTGCATACCATTAAGGAATAATTATTTTTGGTTATGAACTTTAGAAAGTAATATTGATTTTTGGTTAATGTATGGATCTTAACGGTGTTATGTGATTTTATGAATGAAATGAGTGGAAAGTGATTCTGGTCACACTTTTAGATTTAGTAATGTTGCCCTTATTTTAAAAGAGTTAACGGAACAGTAAGGATCAGATATAAAGTTACAAATCAATTTTCTAAAAAAACGTGTTGTAAATTCATCTACAATCAACCACAGACCTGATTCAGAAAGTTAAATTATGCATTTCCCTTTTAGCAACCGCATAGGTAGGTAAGTAGTAACGCTTGCGGCTTTTTTTGTTGTGGTCCATATTATTATGAAATGACTGAGCCCTCTCGCCCTAGGTGGGATGAAAAGGACTGTCAAACTCTCAATGACTAAAAATCTACCCTGTTCCAGCGGGTGTTCCAGGGCCATGTTATCCTACATAGACAATCTCGCGACATACACATCTATTTTGTTTAGTGCTATAATTTTCACAATATTATTACTAAGTGCTATTGAGTATTTCATTTTCTAAAATAATGTTTTTACTATACCAGCTATGTGCTACTCTTTAATATAAGTTACGTAAAACTACTAGTTAGATGTCTAAAGTAATTATGATTTTTTGCTATCATTGAAGCCCATCCAGTTTTCTTCATTTTACGGTCATTTTGACTTTATCTCAGGTAATTACTTGATTCTTATGTGTATGACTTGGTTCTTATGTAGGTACTCGATTTGCAGATTATTTGAATATTTATTATTCACCGAATAAAAAATAAATACATATGAATCATAATTTTCTTCACAACGGTAACAACTGTATGAAAGTAGCCGGTGATCAAATAAATGAAATGGTGCGTTGGAGAGGTCTACGTCCTATCGGCTGATGATGATGATAAACTATTCTAATATCACTTGAGTTCACCACAAAACATATTATTATTCCATTCTCCCCTGTCAGACGTCACAACATCCATTTTTTCTTTCATGTTATCAATCCTTATACAATCCATCCATCTCAAACCTAAAAATAGAAAACAGTCTCCAAACACAATATTTTAACCGAACATATCTGACATTTAGCAATTCTATTCAACATTTTTAAGTGATAATACTTTCCTAATTCTCTTTCAATAATTATTCAAGTCATTTTTAATCTTACACAACAACACATAAATAATCTTTACTTACACAGATTTATTTGAAAATGGTAAATGTAAAGATAATTTCTTGCCTAGCGGTAAACCGCGGTTTCGCTCGGCTAGTTCCCAATCTATCGTGTCTTCACTTACCGTGATAAGACGTATATCCTATATGTTTATTGGGGTATTGAGGATTACCGTGAAGATCCCGTTAAAATACGTCTTCTTGAATTTATGGCGGAAACTTTCGAGTTAACATCAAATTGCTTTGGTCTTAATAATCGTGATTTATCAGCGATTTACGATTAATTAGGCTTAGTAAGTTTATTTTTAGATGCAGTTAGAGTTGTTTGTAACATGACGAAGATACAACTTTGTTATACTTGTATTTTCTCGTAGGAGCTTGCGGGCAGAAAGTAATGGTTAGCTCGCCGTACGATCAGGAACCAGACTTCAGTCTTTCAGGCTTTCAAGAAGCTGGCGGGCCTCAAATCCTAGCGACAGCCAAGTTCGTGGTACTCTCTAAACATCGATATCGATATCGAGATATGAAGATTTCGCGTTTAAAGTGTCCATAGTGGCTTTGAACGCAAAAGCAACCGAAAGAAGAAAGTATTCTTTCAGCCTGTCAGTTACCTATACTTTGACACTTCCTTCCACTACACCTTTTTTTTTCGGTAGGGACTGTCAGAAATGAAAGAAAAAGGAGTAGATAAATGATACTATGACTTGTGATAGAGGAGAATGGAAGAAAAAAACGTGTTGCGCCGACCCCAAGTAAAATGGGATAAGGCCAAGAAGATGATGATGATGGGAGGGACTGTCAGACTTGTATTTACTGACTAAAATCTACGATGTCCTTTGGTAGCCCTTTGAGTACCGGAGTTGCGGTATATGTATGTCCCGCAACCCCGGCAAGGCTATGGCCCTGTATGTTCCGTCATTATGCTGACGCTCTTTGAGGCGCGCGTGGAACACAACCATGGTCCATGGTCGGACAGCGAGTTGCCCTTTACTCGCCGCCCGCATCCTTCCACTCCGCCTAGAGTGCAAGGACTCATTTGATGATTTTACCACCAGTATACAGGTGGCTGGGTAGGGGATGGCATCGTGTACCTATAATTTGATTCCACAGTTCTAAAATACGTAACTACAACTTTCGTAGCGTTACATAAGCACCGGAAGGGACTTCGACGCCCAAATATTATTACGAATAGACGTTTTCTATAAAAGTGCGATATCTGCATATGTTTGAATAAATAACCCATTAAAAATGCATAATTATATTGGGTAGCTTTCAGCTTCAACTTATGAGTTTTAAGGTTTTGTGTAGGCATTACTTTGTATATTTAATTTATTTATACTGCTTTTAAAAAGTTGTTGGTTTAAAACTTTAAGCCCGGGGAAGTACTAATGTATATGTTCAATGAAAAGGCACTTTAAAAGTTTAGCTTAGGATCTAGACAGAAGGATCGCATTTCAACTGCAAGCCAACCGCAAGTAGCAGTTCGGATGCAGTTTAAATACAGTTGACACTGTTGACTGCAATATAACTGCAGTCGGACTGCACGTTTAGCTTGCAGTCCTATTGCAGTCATGTCAACTGCACTCCTTAGTCATCAATTACATGGCCGAATTGTTCAAAGCCATGTTTAATGCCTCTGGGTATCCCATAGGCTACACCGTTACCCAAAAAAAAAACGAAATGAAAGATGAATGTTACTGTGTCTAGGTCATCTGTAGGTTTACTATCCCTTTTGCTAAGGCCAAGTTCTCCGGGCGCGCCGCAATCACGACTGTAAAGACCCCTCGTTACTAACAGGGCTTATCTCATTACCGTGACAACATATAGGTCTATTGAAGGACACCGTGGATTTTAGTCAGTACAAGTCTGACAGCCCTTCCCGCCCTGCCCTAGGCGGGAGGCCTTATTTGATGATTTTGACACGATAAAAAATAATACTGTAGTAGTGCAAAGCCTGTCGGGATTGCGGGACGAAACAGCTACCGTGACCCCGTAACGTGTTTTTAAGGGCTATTGGGGGATACTGTGAATTTTAGTCAGTACAAGTCTGACAGTCCCTCCCAGCCTACCCTGGGAGGGAGGCCTTATTTGATGATTTTGACACGATAAAAAAAATACTGTAGTAGTGCAAAGCGGAGTCGCAAGACTAAACAAGTACCGTGACCCCAGAATGTAAAGGGCTATTAAGGGACACTCTGGATTTAAGTCAGTACAAATCTGTCAGTCCCTCCTGTCCTTGGACTCATTTGATGAGTTTACCATGCAAAAAGAACTGTAGTAGTGCAAAGCCTGAACCCCTGCTATTATGACCCCAGAATGTAAAGGGCACTGTACTCGTAGATCATAGTCAGTACAAGTCAGACAGTCCCTCCTGCCTTGGGTGGAACGAACAAATTTTATGATTTTACCACGCTTAAAAGTGACAGTATTAGTGCAAAACTGGCTGTAGCTACACCGATTAAAAACTCTCTATTATAGTCAGGTTTTGTATTATGTAAATAAAAACTAGACATAAACATAAATCTAGACCGCTTTTAGTCCAATATTCGAAATTCAAAAACGTGTGCGTCACAATGTTATAACTTATGAACGGGTATTATTAATTTATTGTCATTAGTAATAATGTTAAGTCCATTAAAGGTTTTATATAATCTGCTGTTTCTTTTTTTTATATACGTTTGGTTCATTTCTTTATTTTATGGAGTCATGTATAAGCTAAGCAGAGCTTGTGTTATAGGTACTAGAAAACTGATAAACATAGTTATAATATTATTTCTAAATACATACATATTATAGATAAATGACACCCAGACACAGACATCACACAAATATTTGTCCTGGGTGGGAATCGAACCCACGACCCCCGGCATAGCAGTCAGGGTCACTAACCACTAGACCAACACCCAACAGGCCTGTCAATATATGTTGGTTACTTTTGTTTCCACTATGACATTTAAAGCCCGGCGCTGATTGTGACTTTTAGTCGTGGTCACTTTTTTCTACCCAGTCGAGTACTACGACGATATTACATAGTAGTAAACTTATGGTCATGTCAATGAAAAAGTTAAAAATGTCCTGAAAGTAATAATATTGAACACAAAGATAAACGAATCTGTCCAAGTCAAATAACATTCCATGTGTCATCGCCTTAAATATTTCGTCCATCTCTTAAAGAATTTTATATTATTATTTAATCTGCCGTCGCATAAAATTAGAAAATGGCCCCCAAACGGCTTCTTTACCAGCCAATACAACATTAAAACAAAAATAAGTACTTGTAGAATTAGAAACTGCACAAAACCTGTTTTCAGTCTGTTATGGGGGATATAATTCTAAAATGCCTACTTTGAAACGTGCTTGCTTTGAGGTAGTGCCACACGAACGCGATTTATCGGACTACTTTTACTAATTTAAAAAAAAAGTTAACTTTTAGTTGGGAGGACAGCACCGCCGAGGCCGGCCATGAAAAAGGTGGAGAATCAGGGTCGTCACCTAGACATTTACCGGAGGACTTTATCGAAGCGGCCAAGGAAAAGAGTTCCTGGAAGGAATTGGGGGAGGCCTTTGCTCAGCAGTGGGACATACAGGCTTTTAGTTCAAATTGCGTCTACATAATTTTATTTTATTTGCTGGTAAATTTTTGGCAATTCATGAATTTTTGATTTAAATATAAAAAATCGGATCAACTGCCCCGTTGTTCTAACTGCACTTAGCAATTTTGCATCGTACCTTTGAGTTTGGTATCATCATCATCAACCTAATGGTCCCACATCTACGACACAAGCCTCCTTTATAATGAGAGGGACAAGGCCATAATCTACTACGCAGGCCCAGTGCGGGCGGGTTGGTAGAAGTCACATGTCTTCGAGTTTTGGATTCTGGGAGGAACCTCACGGTGTTTTCCTTGACCATTCTAAGAGTACTGGTAAAAAAATTAAATTACACAAAGTATTGCGCCTGGCTAGTGTGAAACACACGACCTACAGCTCATTTTACAGAGCCAACACCATAGGGTTTTTGCTGGGTTCGGGATGCCTAGTTTTTAACACTAAAAAATGTCGTAGTAACATCTTGAAACTGGGGCGCAATTCTCGGTTTTAAAGATGGTGTCGAACTCGACAAAAATTTCTAATGACGTCATTTTTTCGACAAATTTTACTGAACTCTAACGTTGGCCTTCGACTAATGTCGAATTTGTCATAACAACTTTTAAGATTTGTCGAGTTCGACACCATCTCTAAAACCGAGAATTAGCTTCCTGTGTCTACTTAACCACGGGTAATCGTATACGACGCACCCTCTCTAACATAGCTCTCAACTAGTCAAATTATCAATTTTCCAATTTTATCTTTTTTTTTGGTCTAATTAACCCTTTGAAGATTAAAGTGTTCGGGTAATGTTGTACAAATTTATTCAAATTAGTCTGAAAATCATCATTTTGTGGACGTCAATTTTGAAAAAACAGTCTATCCTGTTAAAGCCCTACAAATGACCTACTAATCTTTCAAATAATTATTATTGTAATAACAAAAAACATTGTCTTGTAATCGCATCCAACGGATTAGTGTGGAGAGGTCTTTACCTTTAACCTACTGCAAGCAGGCACTAGTGCTATTATCTTCTACAAACATCGAAGAAACGGATAGCGATAAGTATTTGATGTACTATAAATAGAATGGACCTTATTTTCTTTAAATTATCACGATTATTGTTATCATTAATATCGCTATTTTTGCTGCCTTATCCACCATGCTCCTTAACAGTGTCCAACTCACGATCCAGCCGCCTCGGGAGACGCCAATGGCAATGAACGTCACGGGTCGATTTCTGGCCACCGTAGGCGCGGGCATGCGGACGGCGAGTAATGGGCGACTCACTGTCCGACTATGGACCATGCCCGGGTCGACGGCACGTTGTGTTCCACGCACGCCTCAAAGAGCTGTAAGCAAAATGATGGGGGCCAAAGCCTGCCAGGGCTTTAGAGGGCCAAAGCCTGCCGGGGTCACAGGAGTAACGAGCTACCATGACCCTGAACCGTAAAGGGCTATTGGAATTGAAGGACACCGTGAATTTTATTTAGGAGACTCAAGTCTGATAGTGCCTCTTGCCCTACTCTTGATAGAAGGGAAGGGAAGGGAAGGGAAATCACAAAAAAAGGGATGCTAATGTAACGTAACACATATTTTCTTTGATCTTCCTCTTCTTTTCCATCCATCCACATGATCGTGTTAATTTAGAAATCATACAGTAAATTACGACCCACACGCGCAGTTATTCTTTAGACGCTTAACAAGCATTATGCGGTTTGATCCACGTCATATTTTTTGCCGTGCATCTCATGAATGCATAATAAATGTTGGTCATTGACGCATCTGCTGGTGTTTTGTATTGCATAACCGAAATAGTTATTATGAGCAACTATGATTGTAATATTTGCGTATCTAATTTTTTGAGGAACTTCGTCATGCAACTTTTGACTTTTTTATCAGTTGGTAAAACTATGAAATAAGTTCTCTCGCCTAGATTGAGCGAAGTGCTCAATTTAGGGGACAATCCCACCCCACAATTCCCAAACCACTGCAAGTCCTGAAAGCCATAATCAACATTGATGTCCACCAGGCGAAAGGGAGGTGCATACGGGTCACGCGCCGTTTATCTAAATCTGGTCCTTGATCGGACGGCGAGCTACGTATTACTCACAGCCAGCCCAAAGTCTGTTACCTAAGGGAACGCATGATCAGGTCAAATTATATATGTGTGACTCGAAAAGCGTGTAAAACCGATCATTCTGTTTATCATTTACAGATTTTTTGATAGTCGATATGGGTATTCAGAATCCCAAAAGTCATGCTCCTTATTCTAATTGGTTTTTTGTTTTTGATTAGGGTTCGAAAGTCAGCTTTTTTTTTGATAAAATCATCAAATGGGTCCTCCCACTCCGGGCAGGGCGGGAGAGACTGTCAGACTTGTGCTGACTAAAATCCACGGTGTCCTTCAATAGCCCTTTATGTTCCCGGGTCTGGTGATGGATAAGCCCCGCGACCCCGGCAGGATTTGGCCCTGGCCCCGTCATTATGCTGACGCTCTTTGAGGCACGCGTAGAACACGACGCGCCGTCGTCGACTCGCGGTGGAAGTTAGCTAGGCAGTCTTTAAAAATACTAGTATTTCGCTTTTTCCAAAGCTGCCAAAGACTCTAGCAGAGTTGAAAAAAAAATAGGTAGGTAATAACTTAGAAGGAGCAGTCATCCGATGTTTGTAGTATAATCTGGGCTACGTGGCTTAATGATTTCAAAATTGAAATCAAATGAAAAAGAAAATGGGCAATTCAATTTCTTTTTCATTCGATATAGTTATAGTACATAGCGCACGTATGTTACGTTTTCTAATGATAACTGTTGGAACTAAATCAATCAGTGACGCTTTTATTTTCCTTCTATTGATGGTGAATTAATACTGCATGACATGCCTCTGTATGTTTGAAATATCTGTCTGTGCCCTACGTCGTAGCTTGTAAACTATAGAAAAGACTGATTTTCATGCATTTTTTTTAATAATAATTTTGATGACGGTCATGAATTACCTGAAAATTAATCGGTGCATTTAATGACCATTAGTTTGTAAAGAGTTTTTAATTTTATAACACTTGCTGCTTTCTTCAAAACCTGCATTGGGCCCGTGTGATGATTATTATCTTTCTCCATTCAATCTCACGGGGTCCAGTGCGCGTGGAACACAACGCGCCGTCGACACGGGCATAGTCCATGCCCGGATGGCGAGTCACCCATAACTCGCCGCAAGCATGTCCACGCCTACGGTGGCCGGAGATCGTCTCGCGACTACCGTTGCGGGTGTTAAGCTTGCCTTAAGTGTGTGATTCCCATCATACCTCGTGCCCTGTCTTATAAATTGTTCCCCTACTTGTTACTTCTATAAACTCATTTTCCCTAACAATAAAAACCCTTCATTACATCTTGGACCACTCAAAGAATCGAGTTGTGAATTAATTTACAAGCGTAAAACGAGTTACCTAATCGATAATACGACGGGTAATCGATTTTACGCTTATTGACTGCCGTCTGACCTCTGTACAACGCGGAACTAAAGGCGCAGACTTGTCTAGATGCGTGTTCATTGAACTGCAGGAGCAAGTCTGTTTATGAAAAGAAACTTCAAAGCTTTCTTACGATACGAGTAATAAGTTAGTTCGTTGGGTTAGTGTATTATTGGATGAATTATTAATTTATAACTAGCTTTTGCTAGCAGCTTCATCCACTCACCCCCCATCCCCCCCTTCTATTACCTATGTTACTCAGGACCGAAGCAGCTTTCAACTGGTATTAGAATTTTTGAAATCGGTCTTCGGTAGTTTCGGAGCCTATTCAATACAAACAAACAATCAAATCTTTCCTCTTTATAATGTCATCAGTGTAGGATACACAACAAAGTAAGGGCTATTTGATTCACCAAAAAACCCTTTACCTACGTCATGATACTTCAAAATTAACCTTGTCTGAGAAAAGTGTTATTTCTATTAACCAAAAGGTGATACATGATTTAAGACGGGATCATTTATGATTTCAGATGCGTGTGACCCCTGTCTTTTAAAAGCATTAACACGCTAAAACTAATAGTGAAATTAATAAGAAGTTTCTTTTTCTTCCGCGCCATGCCTTAATGTCGTCCGACTTTTGTAGACCGGACGCGGCGCGTGCTATTAAGAGTCGCACCGAGCCCCGCTCGGGTATCGTGCCATGTGAAGGCAATGGCTCGGAGCGACTACGCCCGTCCTTTTTAAAAGCGCCGCGTTTCCTGCCTAGATATAAAAATAACGGAAGTCATTGGAAATGTTTCAGTATTAATAATAATTAAAAACCCGATTAGTAAATATAAACTTCCAATCATTCAGATGACTTAAAACTAAATTAAACTATCACAAAACATCCAAATAATCTTCGTCAATGCTGGTAATGTATCCAAGAGATTGGCAGGCAGTTGCCTCGTTGTATGGCAATGCTTAGCTTCTAACCAAAAACCAGATTGAAAAAACCCAGCTTTTGGGTCACAGGAACCGTCAACAAGCCATTTAGATATCTCTTTAAAGACGCTGTAAGCACTTCTTCGAGATTAGATTCGATTCAATTGAGAATAAGGTTTTAAAATGCCTTCTTTCCTAGGGCATAAAGGCTATATTCCACCGGAATGGTTGCGGGACTTATTGGTCGCGGGACTTATTTCCATCACCGTGACCCCGGAACATAAATGGCTATTGAAGGACACCATGGATTTTAGACAGTACAAGTTTGACAGTCCCTTCCACCCTGCCCGGGGTGGGAGGACTCATTCGATGATTTTACCACGATAAAAAAAAATGCGAATAGCTTAAAACTGTCATACAATTCATTTTGAGGTAAACGATGTGGGAATTATGTCAGTATGATGCTCGCAGGCTATGATCGACCTGACTACAATGTATGATTATGCAAATTATATGGTTTACTTACTGCTAAACTAGCTTTAGAATATTGTATGCTAAGGTCTAGGCTTCGTGTGAAGATGGCTGTTTCAAAGTTGGTTACACAAGTGGCGTCGGGCTAAATTGGAATATTTCTGCGAACAGCGAGTAATGGGTGGGTCGCCGTCCGATCATGGACCATGCCACTTCGACGACACGACGTGTTTTACGACGACCCCCTTAGAAGACCAAAGTTTGCTGGGGTCGCGGGACTGTCTTGACCCTTGAACAGGGTAAAGGGTTATTAAAGGATAGTGTGCATATTAAGTAGTCAGTCTGACAGTCCCTCCAGTCCCAGTGGGAGCACTCATTTGAAAATTTTACCAAGATTTAAAAAAAAATATGAAGATAAATAAGCCAGCAGAGTTAATAAAGTCACCTCTGATAAATCTAAAATTCCACAGACCTGCGGCATGGCTATAGAATTATATTAACTTTGACTCAAATAGTATCGAAATAAAGGTATATAGCGGTAACGATTGGACTTCGTGTAGCATGGCTCCGTGCTGATATCGAACGAGTGACACTATTAATTATTTGTTTTATAAAACACATACAGCTATCACCACAGCCTTCACCTAGTACAGTAGTGTAGTTCTAGTAGCTAATAGACTTATTTGATTGAAAGCTCAACTACTGCACTGCACCAACCGTGCCTTCAAATTCAATTCTCAAAGAATCTTTCCACTATCCACTTTATACCGATTAGTATATCGTGTCGTTTAGCCGTGCCTATCTCTATTAATATATTTAATAACCAGTTACTCAATCCATCTCTCTTTCTCAAATCTCAAAACCTACTACCGGATCTCAGCTTAAATATGGCGGAGCAACCAACTGCCACTTTCCTTATTGATCGTCAATATTGCGTGGGCAATATAACCTAACCGTCGATATAATTCTAACAACTTTTACACATGTTAGAAAGCCATTATGTGAACAATTAGATGATCAGTGAAATACGGAATATGAGGGAAAGGGATAGAGGATCGTTGTTTTTTGTTAGAAAGGGATAAAAGACGTTAATCGATAGATATCGAAAGTTAAGATGTAGATGACAGGGGACCGTTAGAAGCTTTTTAGATGTTACGATTTGTCGTGTCGTGTGTTGAATGGACGACTCCGACTCCCTCGTTGTAAGTTTTAAAACTGAGTTGTAAGTATTGTTGGCTTGGTGGCCTACCATGTCATATTAAAGCGACACTTATTTCAGTGTGGGAAAGAGATAGAACTATTACAAGTCGTCTCTCGCCACCTTGTTCCCTCACTGGAATTACTCTCGCTGTATGACGTCATGTGTAGACCACTTGATGTTAACTACTGCTACTTATTGAGCTATATGTTCAAATTGAGACGCAGTGCTCTTTATTGGTTGAATCAATTATATGTCCTGTACCAACACACTTTTTTATCGTGGTAAAATCATAAAATTAGTCCTCCCACTCAGGGCAGGGCGGGATAGACTGCCAGACTCGTACTGACTAAAATCCAACACACACTGGCTGAACTGATTGGCTGCTTACAATAGTTAGACGGTGGTGACTTTAGATAAGTTATAGGCTAATAATAACAGCAATACAACAACAGTGTTATCGTAGATCATAATGAGGTATCCATAAAAGCAAGATAAACAAATTACACTCGAATTCACGCGATACTAACACGTAGTCTCTTAATTTAAATACATAATTTTGATATTCACACTACTTTTTATATCACGGATTTTCATTCAATATCTTGTTTTTATTTTAAAAATGGCATAATTAATTTGTCTTCAGAAGTAAGGAAGGATATTTTATGGGTAGGATGATGATGGAGTAGAAACTGTTATTCTTGATATGCAACATTTGATTTTAAATGCATGTATTTATAATTTGTGATTCCATTCCTTTTGAAATGTACAACTTAAAGTATTTAAAAAACCTACTGTTTTAATACTTATAAAATACTAGCTTTTGCCCGCGACTTTGTACGCGCAAAACGTTTTTTATCTATGTCCATTCTCGGCACTCAAACTAACTTTGTACCAAATTTCATCCAAATCGGTTCAGTGGTTTAAGCGTATAAAAGTAAAGACAGACAGTGTTACTTTCGCATTTATAATATTAGTAGGGATATAGTAGGAATTTTGATATCCGTGATATTAATATTTAGATAACTCAAAGCTAAGAAATGATATATCAAAGAAGTCACGATTTATAAATCCGGAAAAGGAAAATTGAACTGGAGAAACAGAATATGATTTCCAAACGATCGTCAAAATGATATAAGATCGTATAGTGTAAACATCTGCAATCAATATGGTTAATTTTTGAAACTCATCGCTGACGACACAGTGGAGCATCGTAACTTTCGATTTCGTACACACCTCACTTTCGTGGTCCAAATGAATTCTTTGCATAGTTCACTTTCTACTTCGAGGTCAAAGGTAGGGTTATATTTGAAGGTACAGCTTCAAAAGACCGAGAAAATTCTTTTATAAGATTTTGAACTGTTACAAGTAATTATCTTCCTTATAAATACCTCGTGAAGGTCGACTTTCAATCTAGACGATGCAATTGAGAACTAGTACCTAAGTTAAACGAAGCGACTATCTGGTCTAAACACTCTTCTCTGGTGTTTAAGCATGGTGTGTTTCTATGTTTGTAAACGCACCCACGAGACAGGACCAATTCCTAGATTGGGGCAAAACGTTTTGAAAAAAAAAACAGTTCATATCTGTAAGTATACTTTACACTTTTTTATCGTGATAAAATGATCAAATGAGACCTCCTAGTATCTTTCGGGCGATCCTCGCAGTGGTGACGCGCATGAGTTTCTTCCCTCCTTATCCGACACAGATACCTCCCGAAACTACCGTTTCCGGTAATGAACTGCGACATGCGGTAGGTCAGGACGCCGTAATGCCTATACAGCCACTCCTCATAGAGGGGTCTTACCGCTGCGATTGCGGCGTGCCCATTTATTTTACACTAGCGAGCCTTCGAACAGGTACATTTAGCACCGAATTCATCATCATTATCCGGAAAAAGTCCATTTTTAAACGAAGCCCTCCTCTTTAGACCACCCACCATGCCAAACGACAATCCGCTTGCACTTGCATCTATCGACTGCCTGTTATACTCAAAATTTCGTAGGTCCACCTAGTGACAAGTCTGCCCTCGCTGCATCTTATTTTGGCCGTATACGGAACCAAGGGTCGCGGGACTCATGGTCGCGAGAAGCGTCTTCAGGTAATTGTGACCCTAGAACATAAAGAGCTGTGGAAGGATCACCGTGAATTTTAGTCAGTACAAGTCTGACAGACTTTCCAGCCCTGCCCTGGGTAAGAAGAATCATTCTGAAAATATAAAACGTTAAAAAAGGTCCGGAAATAAACTCTATTGGTGAAATACATAACAGTATAATACAGTATAGTATGCCTAAGTGAACCAGAAGGCTTAGTAACTTAAAAATAGAAATCCCGTTATCCAGTTAGACTTTTACAAGAACTCTCAAATTCCTTAGATAATTTATGCAGATATATACATACAAATACACACCTTTTTGCTAAAGAGGTAGATCGAAATAAAGTACGGTTAATTTATGTAGATAGAAAATTCACTAAACATAACAATACGGTTGTAATCGCCAAATGGTAACGCAGAGGTATTTCACCCAGATTTCGGCAGTTTTTTTTTTAATATAAAGATGACGGTTTGTGCCGGAGACTACGACAGGAGACAGCGACAAGAAACCGCGACAGTACTTTACATTAGGCAATGTATGAGCGGCAGTTCGCGAGCGAGACACGGCAGGAGAAAGATACGGTAGCAATCTTCGATCGCGGTCTCTTGTCGCGGTCTCCTGTTACGGTCTCGTGTGCGAACCACCTTTAGGGTCTGAGAGATGATGTCGTCAAAAGACTAAGCGCTGCTTGGCGTTACAACTGCTGTTCTGGTCAACCTACACTCCTACAGGTTGAACCAAACAGCTGTTATTTTATTATGACGCGTTGGTGACAAAGCGAAAGGCAAACAACGTTTCTAAAATTGTCCCTTATCTTTTTTCTAAGGCGTGGATAAACAGTCGTTACTAAGCCAAAGCCAAGCCAAAGTCAATGCTTGGTTACTTCAAATGTCAGAAATTTCCATAATAATTATTGACATTTTACGTCCCTTAGACTTAGGCCTGGCTTTGGTTTAGTAACGACTATTTCTCCAAGTCTTGCTTGAGAAATAGAATAGAATTATGTAATTAATTTTACAGCAACCAAAATTAATATTAGTTTAACAACGTTGATAAACTGGCGATTAAATACTCGCAGATCTCATTTCAAATCCACAAAAGCATGCATCAGTTAGTTAGCTTTGTAGATCATAAGTGAGTGACAACTTACTACTTCAGTACACTTGAGTGGACTTATACACTCAGCCTAATTCTGTCAATCATTGCTACGGATTTACGTTTGATGATTAATCAGTCGTTGCTTTTATTTTTGTAGCATTTGAACGCGAGCTCGTCTGAATGCAGGAGGGAAATTGTCTCAGTGGAATAAATTGGGGTAAAAATATGCCATGTCCGTGCTCTAACACGATACAATTTACATATCGGAGCTGAAATTGTAACCCGGTTTTTTTAGGTGAAAAGCTGCTTTGTTTGGGCGGCACGATTAGCGCAGTGGCTGAGGGATCGAATGCTGCCCAGTGTATTGCGGGTTCGACCCCTGCACGGAACAAATTAATATTTGTATGATCTACAAGTAGTTGTCACGGGTCCGGGTGGTTTGTGTATGAGAGTTTAGAATTATGTGTGTAAACACACCCACGACATAGGGGTAATTAATAATATGAAGCAAAAATTTATAAAAAAATTAAGAATAAGATATTATAATGCAAAAGTAGTATTGTTTCGTACATCCATCAAATAATAAACCTGTACATGACACACAATGTTATCAAAATCATGTTATTATTCACAATACACTCACGTCGACTCGTACAACTAAATGATTACAATGTATATTATGATATAACAATACATACTGATTTAAATATTCATAACTTTATTTTAAATAAGTAAGAGTTGCACTTTCGGTTGTACGGTCAGCAACTAAAAGCACTCCCTCACCGCGAGCATTCACTTGTAATGTACCGTTACAGATTCGAACATTTCATCAGTGACGTAAGACAATCGAGCATCACAATTTACATTTTGATGTTACATTACAAACGAATGCTTTCGGTTAGAAGTCGCCTTAAGTTTGAACTAAACCTTGAATGGATTGGAAGGGACTGTCAGACTTTTGCTGATCAAAAACTTGCACGAAGACCATTTTCTGAAGGTGGGGATGATAGGTGGCGAGAGATGAACGGTAGAATAGAAAAGGCTTTTCCAATTTAGATAATTATGATTCTACTAATGTGGTTTTTTAAGACCCATAAAATGAGAAGACAGGGCAATAAGAAGGCTGCGTGCTGCACTGATTTTAGGAGGAATAGGGAAGTTCTTTTGGAAGAATTGCAGGTTTTTGATGCCCTCCCTACCTTGCCACGTTAAAAAGCGTATTTACACATTTGTGAACGAAGGCGGACTTCTTTGAAGAAAAGCTCCAATTATAAAGAGAGAATATGATGATCCAAAGTAAAATAGAAGGAAGCAAGTAAGATTGTTTTTTGCTGACCATACACAGGTACTTAATTAGTACATTTATTAATAATGCATGCGTTGTGTAAACGGATGCGATGGACTAATTAATATGTAGTGTGACACTTATGTCCTTTTGTGGTCGCCTTGATACAAATTGTCGTGAGTGAGAAGTGAAATTGTTTTGGTTTCATTTTCAATATTCATATTATTCTATTCTATTGAGAATCTATTAGATTTAATTGTTCGATAGTTGCATAACTGACGGGGCTAGATAGTCTTTCTGTGTGTCAGTGTCAGATACTGGAACACTAAGGGCTATTGCCTGGCATAAATGTCGTCTCCTCATATTCTTGTTTTTAGATGTCTCTCACATTGGATTATGAGAGTAAAGGAACAATGAGTTCACCTATTTTTGTGGCACACTTGTGCACTATAATCCAACCCGCATAGGACTCTTATCTCCACTGAGTTTAGCCACCGAAGCCGTTCCCACTGCTGGGACTCACATTAAGCCTCCTCTCTGTTAGAGGGACTGGCTACCTCCACGTGAACCCAGTGCGTGTTGGTAGATGTCCCAGTCATGTCTTCAAACTTTTGGTTCTAAGACATGTGGGTTTTTCAACGATGTTTATCTTCAGAATTAGAATCAGAATCATTTATTTGCCCGAAATATGGTATTTTACAGATTTTATAAAAACAAAATAAGCTTTTCATTTGCCCTTTCTTCACCGTTTTAAGTGCAGTGGTGATTGAATAAATAAAGCAAAATAAATCACCTGGCTGGGTTCAAACCTGCGACCTACAACTCGTAAATCAGGGCCGATACCACTGCTCTAAGTACTGTCGCTCTTACACAAATGGATCATGAGGATCTTTTTTTATACTCAACTTGATATCACAATAAATTCACAAATTCATGGCATCAAGGAAAGATGGCATTGACCTTGCGTTACAGCGCCATCTAGTAGAAAGTCTATGTGACATCTTATCAACGGTTAAACGTTTAAAGAAATGTTGGTAAAACCTCATTTTTTTTACTTTCTTCTAACGTTCTTGCGCAGGAAAAGTAAAATCACACAGACCTACAAGTTTGTCAAGTTCAAGATCGGGTGAAATGTGTACGGTAATAGTTTTGATAGATTCCGTTAGAGAGCGCTGTTCTCATAAGTGTGGAAGAAAGTAGGGGGGAAAATAAGTAACTTTATTTTTTTAACCTAAAACCTGTATTTGATTAAATTTGAAATCACTCAGAAAAATGTATCGTGAGGTCGAAAAACTTTCATAGTTAATTAATTAATTATGCATAATCTAAAAAAAAACACCGTGCAGTATTAAAAAGTAAATAAATCAGAATAAACGTTTTGTCACTTTTGTGTGAAAATTTGCTTATTTAACAATGGTTAGTAAAAAAATAGATAGCATAGCAAAGCCAAGATAAATTCTTTGAAATGTGAAAATTCATCAATTATTAATAATAATTATTGTTTGCATAGACACAACCTCGTTGCCAGGATTATCCACCAGCAACTTGCTTTGAAGTACAACCTTGTGGAATCGGAAGTGCCGTACTATAGGTATGCGCCCGACCCAGTTCTCGAAAATGGCAATATCTCGTTGTATTGGGATCGACCTATCATCACTGACAGGACTATTGTTGCTAATAAGCCTGACATTGTGGTGATAGATCGACCGGAGCGTCGCGCAATAATTGTTGATATAACCGTCCCACATGACGAAAACCTCGTGAAAGCGGAAAAAGATAAACAATTCAAGTATCTTGATCTGGCTCGCGAGGTTGTTGACATGTGGGATGTGAATACGGCAGTTATTGTGCCGATAGTCGTATCTGCCAATGGCTTAATTGCCAAGAGCCTCGACCAACACCTAAGGAGGCTCTCGCTGGATGGCTGGATCAAGCGCTTGATTCAGAAAGCAGTACTCATGGACACGGCGCGTATTGTTAGGAGGTTCCTCTCTCAGGAGCCCTGACCACCGGTGGCCCGGACCCTGTTCCCGGTACTGGTGGATTGCTATTTTTTATATTTTTAAATGTTTTTTATTTCTTTTTTGTAAAAATATTTAAAAATGTAATTTATAGGGTTTTAAGATGAATAAAGGTATAATAATATATTGTATAAATTATAAGCTTTCATCATTTAAAGAAAAGTTGTAATCGATTTATTTTATGAAATAGAATTAGTCTCCTTGAAGGAAAACAGTCTAACTCAATTCTCCCATACAAAAGATCTCAACGCGCGACAAATAAAAGGTGCAGTTAAAGCGACAGGACTTGGACTTGAATCGCCCTCACCACGAGCATTCACCTGTTATGTAACATTACAGATTCGAGCATTTCATCGGCGAGGGAGAACAATCGGGCATCACAATGCGCACCTTATATCAAATCTATACTAAATGTACGCAAATGCTCGTCAGTCAGTACTGTAATGTAATGCTCAAAATCATGGACCATGCCCGGGTCGACGGCGCGTCGTGTTCCACGCGCGCCTCAAAGAGCTGTCAGCAAATGACGGGGCCCCTCATAGAGGGCCAAAGCCTGCCGGGGACGCGGGATTTATTTCCTTACCGTGACCCCGGAACATAAAGGGTTAATGAAGAACACCGTGGATTTTAGTCAGCACAAGTCTGACAGTACCTCTCGCCCTGCCCGGGGTGGGAGGTCTCATTTGATGATTTTACCACGTAAAAAAATAAATAAAGGGTACTGATAGTGCTTGCGCTACGTTAGTGTTGTGTTAAGTATGTCTCAAGATTGTATGTCCTCATTATACTCTGTTGTCTTATACACTGTGCCCCATCATACAAATATATCGAATGTTTTCTCCAAAGGGTTGACTAAGGTCAAGCCAACAAACACTTAAACGCATTCAGTCATTATTCTTCCCTTTTTTAATTCGGTTCAAAAAACATTAAGATGACACAACACCATAAGTGACTATCGAAAGTAAATCTTATTTAAAAATCCGTTTATATTTCATCCGTTTAAAAAACCGTTCGATCATCGTATTATAACTTATGTAAAAGTGACATAAGATGTAAAGTTTAGTGTGACCTACTTAAGGCTTTGTAGTAGATGTGTGTTATACGAAACGAAAGTTGGTCAAGCGCGCTTGGATAGGTTGTTGGTCGAGCATGTTCGGGAAAACGGCTGGTCGAGCTTGTTGGTGCGATGTTGTAAATAATTGACCCAATAATTATTATGTTTAAGGGTGTGTCTTGAGGTCATGGTGAAGAAGTCATTAAGAGTATGTGCTCAAAACGACAATTCTTGTTAACTTTCATGTCCTTGTTTTTTGAAAAGACAACTGAATTTTTAAATTAAATTCACACAAATATACACATGTTATGCACGTATGCGCAAATACCTTCAATTAAAACTATTTAAAAAACGTAAGATGTAATTTTTTTTCTGTGGAGAGTTTAAAATCGGTAATTAAAAGCTGCAACACTATTGTTTTTAAATAATTAATTTCAGACCTATTTTTCTCCCTTACACTGAACTTCATTAAAATCTGTTCTGTTACTTCAAAAAGGAAGAACTGCTTTTGAAAAAATATCAAATAGTTTTCTCTATGTCAGGGTTTTTCAACCTTTTTCATGGCACGACCCCTTAAGTATGAAAAAATATTTCGCGACTCTCCCCCTACCCGTTGGATTTTTTTACATGTATTGTATATGTGTATGTATTTTATTTTTTACAAATAAAAATGCAATCCAACATAGTTACTCATTTTCATAATTAGAGTTCGGATAAATACATTTTAACGTGAATGCTCGCAGTGAGGGAGCGCCTTAATACCCCCCAGGGGGTCGAGACCCACAGGTTGAAAAACCTTACTGTATGCTCTTAAATCATTCAAAAAGCGAAGTCTACTAATTTCAAAATACCCATTGCAATGCCATTGCAAGTCAAAGTCTTTCCACTTGAACCGCATACCCAACAAAACATCCAACAAGTCCATCTCACAATGTTCTACACAATACCCTCCCGTATGTTTTCAACACAAAGCTTTACGCACGCGCAGAATCACGATCACTTTCACGAGACGCATAACTTACGAATTTTTAACATGGGTATTAGCATAGACGGCGCAAGATAAAATCTTATGATATATTCAAAATTAACAAGCAGACGTCTTAATTATGTCATATCATTTACTATGTAGCCTGAACCGGAACAACTACTGGTAGGCCATACAAAAATATAAAATAGATACTTTACTACTTAGATATTTATTCTTTTCTCTGCATCACCCTAAGGTAGACTGGTAATATCGAACGACACCGCGGATTTTAGTCAGTACAAGTCTGATAGTCCTCCGCCCTGCCCGTGGTTGGAGGACTCATTAATTTGATGATTTTATCATGCAAAAAAACGGTTAAAAAACCCCTTTACTGGTAGAGAATGTCTATGGTATTAAGTCCGCCTTTGTTAGAATTTCTGTATGTATACGGTTTTAATAAATAAAAATGTAATTGTTCCGCACAGAAATCAAAGACGAAACTCAAATTGCAGCTGACAATAGCACAATCAATGCGCAGTTTGTCCATAATACCAAGTATTGCCAACTTTAAAAGCGTACTATCTTCGTCAGTTTTGGTTTACGTAAAAAATAATATATCAGTCAAATACTTTTGATTATTATTTTAACTGTCGGAATAATAAGATTTCTTCAATCAAAATGTATATTCAGAGAAGTTGTAAACCCTCAAAGTTGCAGTAGGATGTATAACACGGCCAGGCAGACGGCAAATAATGGGCAACTCGCTTTCATAGACCGTGCCCTGGTCGACGGCGTGTCATGTTCCAAGCGCGTCTCAAAAAGCTGTCAGCAATATGATAGGGCTCCCCTTAGAAGCTTAAACCTTAACAGTATAAGTCTGATATTCTTGCTCTGGGCTGGACGACTAATTTGATGATTTTACCACGAAAAAAAAACGGAGGTGTAAAACCCCACGTGACCAAAAGGGTTAAGTACAAAACTTATCTTTCTATTTCACTTATTTAGTGAGAACGGCAATGAACATGGAGGTCAGTCAAGATGGACATAAGATAACATCGTTTACATTTAGTTAATTAGAAGTTACACTTTAAAAGGGTTTTGCGAAGTTCAGATAAAAACGGCAATTATTATTCTATAACAAAGTGGAAAGTATTGTTTTAACTATTTTATCTTTAGTTGATCAATTATCATCGTCTGCATAAGCTTTTTAACTAACACATCGTGAGGGAATTTGGTTTGAATTTGAATTTCGGGTCACTAAATCAGGGGGTCACTAAACAATATTCTTAATGATTAACTTCGTGATCGAAACGATAGAAGGTGGCCACATGCTGACGAAAAAATAAGCCCCAGAACACAAAAGCTGCTTCATCATCATCATCATTTCAACTCAAGATAACACTCACTTCTAGACAATAAGCTTCCCCTGTTTTTCTGCCATTTATCTCAGTTCTGTCCGTTCCTCATCATTTAAAATATAAAAGTTAAATCACGAACTTGGTGACTTCATTGGATTGACATAGTTATAGGAGGCTGTTAAATTGACTAGTACGAATACATAACCCAGTCAATTACATGCAAATCTGATTATAAAAAATGATGATGATTATAAAGTTGTACTAATGTTTTGGTTATTCAAAACGGTTATGTTTCTATTAAAATAAATCTAATCTTACCTAATATTATAAATGCGACAGTAATTTTGTGGGATAGATTTTTGTTACTTATTGGGTGCGTCCACACAGAGCGTGCAGCTTCGCGAGGCATTTGCCTGCGAAGAAACCACCTGGCGAGGCTGTTCGCCCTGTGTGGACGCGTCAATTGTTTCTCGACCGAGGCACGAAACAATATACGCGAGCAAAATAAAAGCCGAAGCTGGTTGGCTCGGGCACTCGGTCACTCGGCCGCGGGTACACGCTCGCTTGCCTCGTCCGAACCACGTCCACACTAACCGAGCTGCTTCGCACGAAAAATGCTTTGCGAGCTTTGGCTATGTGTGGACGCACCTATTAACATAAAAACTACTAAACGGATTTGGATGAGAATTTTCACAGAGATAGTCTATAAATTGGACTAACACATCATCATCATCATCTCAGCCATAGGACGTCCACTACTGAACATAGGCTTCCCCTTTAGATCGCCACATATACCGGTTGGAGGCAACCTACGTCCAGCGTCTTGCGGGGTTTATTTTTTTGTTAATCTAATCTAACCACTTTGTCGTGTCTGGAATTCACATTTTACTGGTAATAAAGAGAAAAAAACTTCCCCAATTACAAGCTGAGAATTATTATTGGTTCCACTCTAAACCACTGCAAAATTCATTCCTCGAGCCTATACTTTAAAAGCTTGAGGCAGACTGGTTTTCACTAATATTGTGGCGCCCCCTAGTGAGTTACAGCCATGAAACTAGTCTTAGAACATAAAGTCATCGAACACGAACCCGTTATTGAAAACAGCATCAAAATCGGATCATTAGTTTAGAAGATAGGTGGGGGAACATTACTTTGCACAAACGCACACACAAAAATCCCTCACCTTTTTTGTATAGGTGGTAAAATCATCAAATGAGTCCTCCCGCCCTGGGTGGGGCGGAAGGGACTGTCAGACTCTTACTGACTAAAATTCACCCGGTTCCTTTGGATGCCCGTTTCGGGGCCACGGTAACCTGGGTTAAGAAAAACCCGCGACCCCAGCAGGCATTTGGCGCGAAACACGACGCGCCACCGACCCGGGCTTGGTCCTTGGTCGGACGGCGAGCTACCCATTACTCACCGTCCGCAAGCCCGCTCCGCCGCTGTGCCCTTTTCTTATCAGAGGGACACGCGTTGGAGCGTCCACACGACAGGCGATTCGCATACGAGCAAAGAGACCTCTTAGGCACACAGTGTCTAAGGAAGAACTTTTGCCCGAATCCCAGGGTGCACCGGCCCGAAAAACTGGTCTTCACCCCGGACGTATTCGAGAGAGAACTCCAGTCCACGGACCCACGTGGAGGTTTCCTGTCTTAGCACCCCAAAATATCTCTCACCTTAAACGCATATACCTGCTCCGTTCCGTCGTGCGTAAAAAGCGAAAAGGAATAAAACAGACAGTCGTCTAGCCACGCTTTTATTCGATTGCAATTCAAATCGATTCATTAAAGGCTATATCGATGTCGTCGGTCGAAAGTCGATGATGCGAATAATCGAATGATATGTATTCGAGTTACGGCTTTTAAGACGTGAGAGAAAATTTGTTACCATGATGTAATTAGACATTTGTTTAGTTCCGGTATTACGGATACGAATTTTTAGTACTCTGTCAATATAAAATTTTGAGTTTCTTACAATCGACCTCTTTTCTTGTAAAACCCACACTAGGAAGGTAGGTTCTTCCTATGTCGGAGGAATTTAGGATATTTTCTTGTGATTACGTTGTTTATCCCTCCCTCTCACAAGAGAGGAGGCCTGTGTCCCAGCAGTGGGAACATTATAGGCTGATGATGATGATGATGATGACCTTGTTTATTATTCAGTTGAATTTTCACATTGCCTAATGGCCCTGACTTCTGAATTTTAAGTCATAGGCTTAAACCAGGTTAGCACAGTGGCCGAGTGGTCGAGTATTGCGTGCCGTGTCGCGGGTTTGCTCACCGCTGCACTACTGAAATTTTTTTTTCGTTTGATTTGCTAGTAGTTGTTCCAGATCTGGGTATTTATCAGGAAACCGGCTAGTGAGAACGAACAATTTGAAGATAATATATTATATGTATCAACTATGTCCCAACTCTACTAAAACAGTTAACTGTGATATATCACCATTCTTGGTAGTGACTCTGACTGTACGATTTCCAATCCCATTTTTATACACTCAATTCCTAATATATCATCATTATCTTTCACATCCAAAAAAACAACAAATCTTGTGTAACGTCAAAATAAAGAGCATTAAATTCAGTTAGCAACACTAACACTAAAAATAGCATCAAAACACCACTCAAGATGACCAAAAACATTCATTTCTATGCCAGTTATACTTTCCTTCGTCAAAATTACCGCTATTATATTACATCACTATCTATCGAATATCGATGTCGATGAAAGTTTTATTATAGTGCAGCGAATCTCCAATGTATCGATACTTTGCGTGAAGACGTTCATTTGAAGCACGCATGAGTGTGATTGGGATTGAGAAAAGGAGAGCTTTTTTGGATGTGGTAGTTTTGAAAATAATCCACTATAAAGAAACTGTATTTATGTCTGTTGGTATTTCAACTGGCCGGCTGAAGGATTTGATGAAAGCCACACAGGTAGGTTATGTTTTCTTTTTCCAGCACCTCATTTCTTAATTTTAATTTGATAGTGGCATCGCAGTTCTTAAAAAAATCCAGTAATCATTCACCACTAAAATACTCATCAATAAAACTAGTTGTTACATAGGGGTACGCCGAATGATCGAAATAACCGCATTTAGATCATTCGGCGTACCCCTATGTAACAACTAGTTTTATTGATGAGTATTTTAGTGGTGAATTTATTCAATTTTTAACTTTGTAAAATATAAGAGAGAGAGAGCTTTTTCATGCGAACTTTAACTGTAACCAAATTTCACATTTCTCACTCTATGAAATTGACGTAAAATGAGGTACAAGTGGTAAAACTACATTGCTTATTCTTCTGATGTTTAAATAATTGTGGATACCGCATCCATGGGCTTAGTTGCTCACTAGATATTGCCACATCTCATTCCAAATGAATGGAGTAATAATAATAAGTAATAACTTCGTGATTTTCCCGTAACCCCTTATTATTATTAAATATCATTCACTCTTCAATTTCATTCACTCTCTTTTCTTTTGTTGTTGTGTGTAAGTAGGCATTTTAATATCGTTAACTACAAGAACTATTTGTTGCTAATTCTTTGCATTTGGTTTTTAGGAGACAAGTATTTAAAAAAATGGGTATGGTCTTGACCTCAAACTATCCCAGGGTTACGCTAGGAAATGTTATGTGTATACATAAAATAAAAACAAATATACAAAATGTCGAGTTGAGAACCGCCTCCTCTATTTTTAACCGACTTCAAAAAAAAAAGTAGGTTCTCAGTTCGACCTGTATGTATGTATGTATGTATGTATGTATGTATGTATGTATGTATGTATGTATGTATGTATGTATGTATGTTTGTCCGCGATTATCTCGCGTTTGGCTGGACGGATTGGGATGCGGTTTTCAGGAAAGTGTTCATTATATTCCGGAGAAGGTTTTAGTATATAACACTAATAGATATCCCGTGACGTTGCCCACGTGGATCCGTTTTTGCTTACTTGGATTGTACATTTTCAGAGACAATTGCATGTTTGTCCGCTATTATCTCGCGTTTGGCTGAACCGATTTTGATGCGGTTTTAAGAAAAGTGTTTGTTACATTCTGGAGAAGGTTTGAGTATATAACAATAATAGATAACTCGTGAAGTTGCCCACATGGATTCGTTTTTGTTGCTTACTAGGATTGTAGATTTTCAAAGGCGCGGATTTTATGAAGATTTTTGTTGAATATTTAAACTAAAAAGGGAAAAATAAAAAACTTTTTAAAAATAAGGGAACCGACTTCAAAACCAAACACAAAAAAACTGTTAAAATAACTTTTCTTTCGGAAGTCGGTGGCCATAGTCAATGAAATAAAAAACAAAGCCACCGACTTCCGAAAGAAAAGTTATTTTAACAGTTTTTTTGTGTTTGGTTTTGAAGTCGGTTCCCTTTTTTTTAAAAAGTTTTTTATCAACGGTTAAAAAAATAATAGAAAATTGAACTCCTGCGTGTTCACCGATTCTTATATAAGTAGATGTAATATAGAATTTTAAACCATAGGGTAATGTAAGGTGGTTAGGTAAGGTGCGCAATTGTGTATGTGTAAGATACATATTATCTTGCAAATGCACAATTGAAATGAAGTTTCATTACAATTCGATCAGTCATCACAAAAAAAAGGACTTGAAAGTTTGTAAAGAATTTTGTTCGGCATTACAACCTCTTATGAATGCATCCATTGAATAGCCAGTACAAACTGACACACTGAACTTGAACCGTGTGATGCAACTAGAATACAAACGTTAGCTCAGATCTTTATTCAATAATCTTTATCTTACTTGCTAATCCTGGCGCCGACTGACCGCATAGTTTCCTGTATGTATATCTTTCCTGTACCCTCAGTACAAGTTTTCAGTATTTGAGACGTAAAGTAAACGGCAACTTTGACAATTTCAAATTGACAATTTTCAAGGAAAAAATTAGTTCCTTCTTCGCACACCAGAGGCGCTGTTCCATTTTTTCATACAATAAACGCTGTAAATACTGGAAAGACGCTGTAAAGTAAAAGAGTGAAAACTCGTGCTAGGGGTACTGTTCTTTCGAAGGCAAATTGTCCTGTTCTCTTTGGTATTGTTCGTGGTGACATTGAGCTCCTTGGGTTATAAGTCGAGTTACACAATAACTGACCAATGCTTGCATTACTGGACAGGTGCATTCAAATCTGTGTGGTTTTTTCAACAAAAGACCATCAGCCACACAAAACTGCAGGGTCCTCGCATGACTTGAACCAATTTAATGCCTGGACTTTAAAAGAGACGATGACCGCTGAGTTCCTTTGACTCAGCGAGATTACTTATAGATACAGACTAACTGTAAGCTACTATGATGGGCGACTCGCTGTCCGTTCATGAAGAACGCCCGGGTGGACGGCGCCCCATGTTCCACGAGCGTCTTAAAGAGCTATCAGTAAAATAACAGATTGACAAGGCTCTCCTTAAAGGGGCCAAGGTACTAACTGGTAACCATGGTCCCGAAACGTAAAGGACTAATGAAAGATGAACACACAATGGATTTTAGTCAGTATAAGTCTGAAAGGCCCTGCCGTCCTGTCCTGAATGGGAGGACTCTTTTGACGCGTTAAAAATAAGGTTACTAGAACTAGAAGGCAGATCGCCCATGAGATGGACAGACCAGATAAGAGCAGCTGTGCATCAGACAGGCATGGCGGCCATCAGACAGGAATGGCGGCGTATTGTTAGGCGAGCCACTTACAGCTGAAATGACGACCACGACCAATCTGCCAGGAGTGCAACGACGAAGAAGAAGAAGAACTATTGTATCTATTAGGTGAAGCATCTGATGATAACTGTGTGTATGTAAGCAAAAAGTAAATCAATATCTTTGCACAAAAGCTTCTTATCGGGGTCAATGAACTGTGTGTATCTCATATCATAATAAATTATATATAGCGCAATAAAACCACTTTTACTTTAAATTTTTTGCTATATAATTTGCTCGACTAGTTTAAAATGCACATAACGTAAGAAAGTTGAATAATTCCATGACAAAGTGGTAACACGTTTTATAGTTTTTTTGCAAAACTAGTTTTTTTTTTTAATATATACACATTCGTTTTCATTTTTTAAGATCTTTCCTGCATGGGGCTGACTTCTGACTTTGAGGGGCTAAATATAGTTTAAAAAAATATAAAAAGGTAAGGTTAAAGTAAGATTAAGAGGTAAATTTTTGAGATCCCTAAAAACAACAAATACTTAATTAACATTATTAACTTCGAATGTTTTAAAGCGTTGAACTAAATCAACAATCAAAACTGCGTAATGTTTTTTTTAATATGAAATTATCAAAAGCCAATTTACCGCCAACATTGCAAATATAGTTCAAAAGCAGTGTAAATAATATCGTTTCAGTGCTCTGTCTTATTCGATTTTAACATTCCGTAAGATCGATTAAATCGAGCATGCGGACAGCGAGTAAAGGGCAACTCGCTGTCCGACCATGGACCATGCCCGGGTCGACGGCGCATCGTGTTCCACGCGCGCCTCAAAGAGCGTCAGCAAAATGACGGGGCCCCCTCACAGAGGGCCAAAGCCTGCCGGGGACGCGGGACTTATTTCCATCACCGTGACCCCGGAACATAAAGGGCTATCGAAGGACACCGTGGATTTTAGTCAGTACAAGTCTGACAGTCCCTCCCGACCTGCCCGGGGTGGGAGGACTCATTTGATGATTTTACTACGATAAAAAAAAAGTTCGGATTCAATGCTCTCCAATTAGGCGCCATCTACTTCGCTCTTCGAAGCAGCACCCGTCCCCTACGTTTGTGTTTCGTGTGGCCCATTTCACCCTACGCGACGCTTAAAGCGTCACGTGTTCTTGAACGTGGCCTTACCCATACACAAAAACGACAAAAATATCATTCATCTTGAGAATTTTGACATGATAATGACCCCTAAATCTTTCTAGGTGTCTCTACAAAGATTTTCACACGATAAAACAAATGCACATCTTTTACATGCATGTTAAGCAATAGTTTTGCACACATTAACAACACTTTTTGCTACAATTGACTCTTACTATTAGCGCGTGCGATATAATTGCCGAACAAAGTCAGACACGTTTTTCAACAATCATTCATTCACTACAATGGCGTGACGTATTTATACAAAAAAAAAAAACTTTTGCCTTCACTTTCTGTGTGTACAATGTGTGTATTAAATATTTAATTAGTGTAGAAAGATGGTAGATGAATAGGGCGATAAAAAATTCCCATGTATGTGTGTTGCTAGGGGAATATATTTTGAAGAGTTTCGAAATGGGCGTGTGCTGTACTATATGACTGGGCCAACGACGGTATTACTAGACTCCTAATAACAGGTGACCGATGTCTGTCAACACATTAGACAAAAAAGTCTTATATCCGTCTCATTTCGACCAATCCTGTGAGCCGTAAAAATACCTTGAGACAGAACAGACCTTGAGTTAGCCAATCACAACGCAGTACCCTGTCCCCCTCACTTATGTAGTACCTCAGCGAGTTGACAGAATAGTTTTTGTTCCTTAGATCGTGCATGCGGAGTCTAGTAATATATCGTCGTTGGACTGGGCCCATCACAAAGCCTTCTAGGTATTCTTTAACAAGGTATCATAATAGCCCGTTACTAGGCCTACGTTTTTCTCACATATCTAAGTACCTATTTAAAATTATAACAATCAGTTTGTAAAACAATACCATATTTTAAAAGAGTAACCATGGAGTTTCTTGTCGGTTCTTGTCCATGGAATCGAGCATCCCGATCCGAGCACTTTTTATCGACGTTTTATAAGTGCCCTCATGGGCCTATGTGAAATAAAAATATTTGATTTTGATAGAATGACAAACCGAGTGTGGATCCTACGTACTTTCGGACTGTAGCACTAACTTCCGAACTCCGGGTTGATAAACTAGCTACTTAAATAACCCGGCAATCGAACCCGGGGCCAATCACGAGTCACTCAGCAGACGAAACTTGGCACCGAAAACAACGGATCATATCTAGAGTAAAATTTATCTTTTACTTTCAATTTCTCCAAATATCCAAGAAAATAATTATCTTAATAATTTCGAGCCTTGCTTTAAAAGCACATTGATCTGACTCATTTTATTTTTTATGAAAACTATCATGATAAGACTCTCAAGTCATTGATAAGTTAGAAGAACAAAATTACATAACTTAACAGACAACCAAAAGTATTCGGTTCTCTTTAGCAGAACGTTCTTGAAAGCTGTTTCATGAACCGGTTTTTGTGAGATGACGAAATTTCAACACTTGATTCAATCATTATCATATACTACTTGAAAACCAAATACAAACAAATAGTATGTAGTAGATCTTATGTTGTAAAATGAGAATTCTTTATTTATTTTTTTGGAAAAAGGAGGAGTAGGTGGAGTGACGACCTACGAAAGGCGGCCGGCAAAGACTGGATGAGGAGAGCTCAAGACAGGGCTAAGTGGCGCACATTGGGAGAGGCCTATGTCTAGCAGTGTACGAATACAGGCTGATAATGATGACAGCATTTCGGAACGCCCAAGATATTTCCGGGCGAATATATTAAGGGGTCGCGGGACCGTCACACTGTCCAAGAACAAAAGGGGCAAGTAAAGCAACTGGTTGGTTCTTTCTCCGTTTAATGTTACAATCCCATCCATTCCCATTTTTTGGATTCAAATCACCCTGCTCTGAGAATATGTTTTCTACATCACACACTGATTTAAATATTTTTAGTTCTATTTCTTTGTGATACTGTGTGCACTTGTCAATTTGGCGTGTGCCAGTAAACCTTTTTTTCTTTCTTTTCGTTCAAAATACTTAGTACTGCTTCACCTAAAGCTGGATTTGATGACTTCAACCATAATATAGCTGGCTGAGCGGAGTCCTGAACTTAGCTTTTTTGGGGCGGCGAAACCTTATATGATGAGATATACGACCGAGAAGCCCGATGATCAAAACGTCTCAACAACCCACTTTTTCAATAAAAACAACTAATAAAACTATTAAACAAATGACCTACATTTCTCTATACTCCACACCTCTGAAATATTCACAGCCAATAACAAGCTACATAGCAATCTTTAATTTAAAATTGGCACGTAATTGCAGTGTGTGCGGTTGTAATACCTACCTTGTTATTATCAATGGAGCTCGCGTTTTCGTTTGGAATTTTATTCGCCTACTTACTTGTAATGAGCTCCGGATGTTTTGTGTTTGTCTCTTCCCTTTCAGTTCCCTTTTGTTAACTTCCATTAGTGAAGACGAGTTGTGAGAAGAGGAAGGGTAATCTTTTGCTAATCACTAAAACCGATCTTTTTAAGACAACCTTAGATGGATTTGAGAAAGGAGAGACGATTCTGTAGAAAGTCTAGCCGATCAGAAGCAAAAATGAAGTCTGAATTATAGCGAGCTGACTCAGAAAGAACAGGAAATCCTGCGCAACAATGGAACTCAGTAAAGTCTTTTTCGTGCCGGATCCTAACAAAATGGTGGCCAAGGTGGCACTAACGATAGAATTACGGTCTCGAAGGGGTCGTTATCCCTTTGTTGCACCTAGGACTACGCCTGCAAAGAGAAAACATGGCGTCAATCTTCTCCGGTCATGACCCCTATGTGTAATGTTAGAAAAAAATACTGAAATCACTTCATCTATCTTCAATTAAAACGTCTAATACAATTTGTAAGGTAGCAGAAACACGACCCACTTAGATAAGCAATACAAATAATACAATCAAACCAAAACATTCTACAAACAAATATAACTAAAACAGTTTCAGACAAAAGAAACAAATAAAAATAGGAAATCATTCTCGCACCGTAGCGCACCGGATATTACATAAAAAAGCAGTGTTCACGTGCGAACATTGTACGAATTAAAATATACGTTACAAACACCTGCACGATTATGCAATTTTAGAAATCATAAAAAGTACGCATTTCTACAACTTGCTTGTATAGCCTAAAGGGGTAATCAGAGTAATTTGAGTATTGAGTAGGCATCCGCTTTCTGTGCTTAGGGTCAGATTTTTTCGTGACTCATATAGGCTTTCTTTTAGGAGGAAGGAAGAAAGTTAATAGGCATGTTACTGTACCAGACATAATACTTTATAATAGTTGGCAGTTTGGCACTGCTCGTCTGCGTGGTTGAACGGTGAATCAGATCTCAAGTCGCATTAGGCCAAGTTCAGATGACCGCGTGGAACTGCCAAACGCGCGGCAAAAAAAAAGAAATAAAGCCTAGCCACTCACGCGATTAAACCCGCGTGGCGATATAATATAAAAAAGCTCAAGAAGGACATAATATCATGCCAAATTACTGCCAAATCATTTGGACCGATCACGGGACTCCCTTCTAGAGGGCCAAAGCCTGCCGGGGTCGCGGGGAGTTATCTCATATATATATATCATAATATGTTTCTATTGTGACCCCGGAACATAAAGGGCTATTGAAGGACACCGTGGATTTTAGTCAGTTCGAGTCTGACAGTTCCTCCCGCCCTGTCCGGGGTAGAAGGTCTCATTTAATGATATTACCACGTAAAGAGACCGCGTTAAGGCGCAGCTGTTTTCCACTCCTGTGTCGGGCTTTGCGTCCTGTCAAAACACCACCACCGTATGTAATCGCGTGACTCCGTACTAGGCTTTATTTGTGTTGTATGATATTATGTTGATGTCCACATGGACACGGTCCAAATCGCGGCGTTCTAATAAATACTTTGAAATCTCCTCGCGACTGTGCGAACGACACTTGGTCGTGTAGTGTGACACTTGCCTTAAACTAAAAGACACTTTATCAGGAAATACTCTAATCTGACAACAAACTTGCGGGTCGAAAGTCAAAGCTCGGCCAGCAGCTCAGCATCGTTTAATTCGATTTTTCACTTCTACTCCACCCAGGGCGGGACGGGATGGACGGTCAGTCTAGTCCACGATCTCCTTCAATAGTCATTTAGGTCATTTAGGGCAGAGCCACAGTTACCTGATAAGACGGTCCTGTGACCACGGCAGGCTTTAGCCCTCTAAGGGGACCCCGTCATATTGCTGACAGCTCTTTGAGACCCGTCGTGTTCCACTCGCGCTCTCTTACTCGAAAGCATTGCCACTTAAAGAAAAACTCTTCAGTTAAAATAGGTTTTCCTAAACCAATATTCTATATTAACAAACACTGGACACGATATCGCGTCAAAATGAACCGCTTCATTCTACTGTCTACGGGCAAATCGCGTCCGCACTTTTTTTTTATTGTGGTAAAATCATCAGATGAGGCCTCCCACCCCGGGCAGGGCGGGAGGGACTGTCAAACTTGTACTGACTAAAATCCACGGTTTCCTTCAATAGCCCTTTATGTTCCGGGGTCACGGTGATGGTATAAGTCCAAACTGGCAACAAGTGTGGAAGCTATCCGGGGTCGCGCCCCGGATAGCGTCCGCACTTGTTGCCAGTTTGGTCGAGCACTGACGTTTGCTTTTGAATTACGTTGTGTAACCACTATCTTGCGATTAATCTAATCGTAAATAGTTATAAACATCAATGAATCTACTAAAGTTCTCGTTCAATTAGAATTCATTGAATAGATCCAATCGAGGCTGCTTTCAAAGACTGCCGTCAACTTTTCATTTTACGAGTACTAATAGAGTTTGCTGATATCAATTTATGCTCTCCTTAATTAATGACACGAAGAGAATTGTGACGAAAACATTGTAAACGAATATTAAAGATGCATCTTGACTCTTAATTACTAAACGACAAAAAAATTAAAAACATAATATAATATCTGAGATTTATGTAAAATAATTAAACAAAAATGAAACAAAAAGACGATGACGATGATGAAAATGTAAATAACGATCTAGGTAAACAAATTGTAGAAGCTGATATTACTGAACACTAATATCGAATGACTGAAGCTCTGCGAATGGCAGCCAGCACTGACTAAACGTGTAAAGCCTAGGACAAGGCTCGGTGCTGCAAAGTTTAGCAGTCAATAAAAAACAGGCTGATGAAAATGGTAATATACTAAATAAACAGTAGCTACAACGTGTGATGGTTCCTGTCCCGACCACAGCATGGAACGAAGATTTTGATATGGCACAAATTCGTTATTATAATTGTGCCTAATTGTGCCACTAGTCTCATGAATTTGTGCCTTTTACTTTTTGAGTAATAAGAGTTCGATTGTGGTCGGGCTGGGGATCATGGTTCCTGACCCGACCACAACCACATGGAATAAATATCAATAGTCTGAAGGATTTTACTATGGCACAAATTGGTTACTTTAATTGTGCCACTAGTCCCATTAATTTGTGCCTTGTAGTTTTTGAGTAATAAAAATACGTTTGTGGTCGGGCTGGGGATGACGGTTCCTGACCCGACCACAACCACATCTAATAAAATATCAATAGTCTGAAGGATTATACTATGGCACAAATTAGTTACTTTAATTGTGCCACTAGTCCCATTAATTTGTGCATTGTAGTTTTTGAGTAGTAAGAGTACGATTGTGGTTGGGCTGGGGATCACGGTTCCAGGTTTCTTCCCTCCTTATCGGACACAGGTATTTCCCGAAGCTTCCGTGTCCGGTGAGGGCCTGTGTCATGCGGTAGGTAGGTCAGGACGCCGTGACGTCTCTCAAGCCACTCCTCAAGGAAGGGTTTTACCGCCACGATTACGGCGTGCTCGGAACTCAGTTGCAACAGTTGTTCCCTCCATACCGCCCTGGACTGTTACCATCTTAGCCATGGGACTAAAACTTTGATCATAATCAATCCCTTTTTTCTGACTAAACCCCTTAATGACAAGTCTGGATTTGTATTAATCTACGGCACCGTCAGCATTACTCTGTAACCCTATATGACAGTTTTGTGACGACAACAGTTCAGCATTACTAACAGAATTGAAATGTTTAATTGCAGACTTCATTGTAGATAAAGTGTGACTACTTGAGTTAATGTGTGCCAAAATTTGGCACAAATTTCTGGCATAATCAGTAACTTCAGACTATTGATATTTTGTTAGATGTGGTTGTGGTCGGGGCAGGAACCGTGATCCCCAGCCCGACCACAAACGTATTCTTATTACTCAAAAACTACAAGGCACAAATTAATGGGACTAGTGGCACAATTATAGTAACTAATTTGTGCCATAGTAAAATCCTTCAGACTATTGATATTTATTCCATGTGGTTGTGGTCGGGTCAGGAACCATGATCCTCAGCCCGACCACAATCGAACTCTTATTACTCAAAAAGTAAAAGGCACAAATTCATGAGACTAGTGGCACAATTAGGCACAATTATAATAACGAATTTGTGCCATATCAAAATCTTCGTTCCATGCTGTGGTCGGGACAGGAACCATCACACGTTACAACTGCCTCATTACAAATCTGGAAGTCCTATGAAAATGGGATAAAAAATCGAATTAAATAGTTTTATCAATAGGTTTTATGTTAACCAGTAACTTGGTGGACACGGAGGTCGAATAAGTCCTTGCTGTTTCTATAAAACCATCCTTTCGCAGCCATAGTAGGTTGAAATGAGACTAGACAAAACAAAAAGTGATGATGCAAACCTTAAAGAGTTCATTGCCCTCGGAAAGTAAAGCACTTGTTATTTAAGAAGTAATACATAAAGACCAAATTCTATTGCATGACGCAATACATCAACGACTTCAATCATCATTTACACTGAGATAATATTCACCAACCATTACAAAAACCACAAGTGTACCTATACGTAATTTTACCGGTAACAAAATACATGCAACACTTATTTTTTATTTTAAATCATGTAAAGTTCATTTAGAAATAGGTCAGGGATTCTAAACAGGCCACTGTATCCGAATCATAATATGAATTGCAATAAAATCGTAACATAGTTTATTCTCGCTTTAATAAGAATTGAATAAACCATTTGATCAGGTTAGGCAACTGAAGGTATCATCATCATGATGAATCTGACAAATTGGTGATGAAAGGGGCGCCCTCTAGATGTGTGGATAATGTGGAAAAAAAGATAGAAAGAATAATTATACTTTATTTTAAAAACTTGCATGCAAGTTTTATGATATGGAGGTATTTGTTATATCAGCTAAGTTCATTGTTCAATGTTCATCATTAGTCCGCAGTGTAACAAAAGTTGCGTACAATTTCCTACATCGCGTATGGCTTGATTCTGTGGGTACAGCAGCGGAAGAAATCAGTATAAATGAGTATGAAATGTGTAATCAAGTAACGCTACTTGATTGATACTAAGGCCATCAAAGCAGGGGTGCTAAGGCAGGAAACCTCCACGTGCGCCCGTGGACTGGAGTTCCCTCTCGGATACGTCCGGGGGGAAGACCAGTTTTTCGGGCCGGTGCACCCTGGGATGCGGGCAAAAACTCTTCTTTAAGGAGTCTCTTTGCCCGTATGCGAATAGCCTGTTGTGTGGACGCTCCAACGCGTGTCCCTCCCTAGCAGAGGGCACAGCGGCGGAGCGGGCTTGCGGACGGTGAGTAATGGGTCGTCGTCGTCGTGGACGGTGAGTAATGGGTCGTCCTCGGTCGGACGGCGAGCCGCCGTCCGACCGAGGACCAAGCCCGGGTTGGTGGCGCGTCGTGTTTCGCGCTCAATGCCTGCTGGGGTCGCGGGTTTTTTCTTAACCCAGGTTACCGCGGCCCCGGAACGTACAGGGCATCCGAAGAAACACGGGTGGATTTTAGTCAGTAAGAGTCTGACAGTCCCTTCCGCCCCGCCCAGGGCGGGAGGACTCATTTGATGATTTTAGCACCTAACAAAAAAAAAAAAAAAAAAAAAAAATTGAATGAGGATGGATGGAAATATGAATAGTTCTGGATGATGATTTAAATTTCAATTCCCAATTTCTTAGATTCAATGGGACTTAATTTTTTCTGTGAACATGCTTAGAAGAATTACCATCTTGTACCATATTTAAGGATATGGTACAAGATATGGCCTTAGATACAGCTTACAGTTTTACATCATCATCGTTATCCTAGAGCCGTCCATTGCTGACATAGGCCTCTCTCATCACATAATATTCACTCGATTATCACGGCTATTGCCATCTAAATATTGGTGATCACTTTGCGTTGGCCGTGGCTCCATCCTACGTAACGAGAAAATATGTCTGAATTGAGCAGCCCTGTAATCTGTAATGCCCATTCATCATATATAAATACAACGATGGTCTTGATGACAATATAAATAAAGCTTTTGTTATGTAAATATACTTAGATAAGTTATACTAATAACTCATCGTTGTTGGAACAACCGCAAATCTCGTCTTGACCCTTCAAAGTTACTTGCATGACAATCGTGTTTGATTACATATAAACTCAAGACGAAAATAGACGTAATAATATTAAATTATACTTATTTTTGTTTCGGATGTGAGCCAAAAGAAAGTACACAATAAATACTTGTGCGTGTTTATAGTCGGTTCCAACCGGTCCTATTGGAAGTCTACAGGAGAGACCTATGTTTAACAGTGGACGTCTTAGGGCTGAACTGATGATGATGATAAAAGTCATGTCTTTTTTTTATTTTGAGGTATGGGTAAAATTTGTAGTAAGTATAAAATGTGTTGGCTTTTTGATTTCACTGTCTATTATTGAACACGGCAACGCATCATCGTAACCTAATCTGTCAATCTTCTTCAATCGATCCCCAACTTTATCTGAAACTTAAGGTTTATAGCTGACCCGGCAAACGTTGTTTTGCCATATAAATAATTTCCGGGGTGGACTACCCCTAACATTTAGGGGGATGAAAAATAGATGTTGGCCGATTCTCATAGAAACCGGATAAGCACAAAAAATTTCATCATAATCGGTCACGCCGTTTCGGAGGAGTATGGCAACGAAAACTGTGACACGAGAATTTTATATATTTTATATTATTTTATAATTCCACAGATTGGGTTAGGTTGACATGCAGGCGTCTGTACCATCCTAGAAGTTTCCTGACCTAGTGTGGGCCCGCTTTGCTTAAAGGAACTCGATGTGGCCTCGATACGAGGCATAGTACTTGTGGCTTCATTCATGATAGTTAGAGAATCAATCGATAATAAAACGATAGTAAAAGATAGATAAATAACTAAATTTACTCAACTAGAAGAAACAAACACGCGTACAAATTACAATAAGACCTGAAATTATTTAGAAAAAGATGTGTCGAAAGATAACAATTAGTCAGAGAAGGATTCTAACATTAGAAGAAAGATAATGAAAAAGAATAATAAAATCAATCTTGTATGTATTTCAAAGATAAATTTAAAATTTACCAGGGTTATAATAGTGACCCAATTTTTAAACGATGATATAATTGAAACAGACGACGAATCATAAGACACTTATAAATTCATAACTATACAAAAATATGAAATGATAATTTGAAATTCTAATAAGATCATAATATTATTTAACCGACGAATAATGCATCGTTATTATTACATTATAGTTAATGTATTATTTCCTCTAGTGCATCAAAAAAACTTGAATTTGTATTTGTAAGTGTGGCATTTATCGTTACGAAAATTTCACTCGAAATTATCATCAAATTTTGTCACACTTACCTTATCATCCCTATTTATTCTATTACAGCCGTTTGTAAGCAAAGTAGTATCATCATTGTATCTGTATTCCTATAATAAGCCCCAATTGATTATAATAATTAAGTACAAATGTTTTTATTTGTTATTTTATGTAATTTTTCAATGAGTGTATTTTGTTATAACTTTTATGTTCATTTTGTAATTGTGCTGTGCCCTCGCAGGGTTCATGTCAGGTTCTGGCAAAATTGTTTAACATCTTGTAACACCACATGATTGCAATAAATGTTTGAGATTGAGTTTGAGTAGAACTGATTAAAAGAAATCGTTGAACCAACATCCAAATCATAAAACAGGACCCATAAAATTTGAACCTTGCTGTAGGATACAGCATAATCATCATCACCATCATAAAAAAAGTATGTCCACCTGTAAGTTGTAGCTTCTATTTCATTCGTAACACGCATCGTGCCGCGCATTTCGGCTTGAATCCCGCAGTGGGGGGACGGAGAATAAAACCGCTTTCTGACAGTCCCCTCACCACATTTCACTAACCACCGTGAAGGAGTGTAGGACCAAAAAAAATGAAGACCTTCCTTATATTATTAGTGTGTGTGGCAGCAGTTAGCTGTAAGCCAGCCAGTTCCGATGATGACGTCATCGGTTCCGTCGTCGGGGTGGTCAAGAGTTGTGCCGAGGAGGATACCTGGATGTGCCTTAAGGTGTGTTGTGATCGTGTTTAAGTGGTGTCCTTTGGACTTCGATTTCTTCATCTTCATTGAAAAAAAATTGCGCTCCTTTGGTTTCTTTAGTCTTCTCTACATGTTTGCTTTTTTGCCAACCCCTTTAAGTCAAGAAAAATTAATCAACTTTTTAGGTCAAATCTCACTATAAATATTTTAACATCCTTCTATTTTAATTGTTCTACTTCCAAAAACCTAATTGAGTTTCTTTTCCATTAGCACTTACTTCATCTAAATGCTAAAAGACAAAAAAATTTGAAGTCCCTAAATTTAGTCAAACTAACAAGCTTTTCGATCTTAACTGCAAGTCCAAATCAAATTAATTTATCATTTTTAATTTCAATTAACACTTCATTAAAACATATAAATAATTAACAGCCCAATTTAATTATCAATTTCATTTGTCTAATTCATCTTCATGATTTTTTCTACTTCTACTTAGTTCAAATGAGCATTTTATCAATGTCTTGCAAATCATTCCACATTATGCTCTAACTGCATAACAAGTTAATGATTTTGCAGTTTGTGTTGACTAAACTAAACGGCAAATATTTATACAGCTATTTGCAGTAACACTACCTGAGTCAACACAAATACTTGCTTTCTTGTCTAACCAGCTTTCAAGTTCATTGCAATTAAAATATTTGGTTTAGAAACTTGAACCATAGAGAATGAAATTCAAGATATTTATCAACACAATATCTTTAACAATGCAACTCTTTCATAGTTTTTTATTTCCATTTTAGTAAAAGCTTCCCTTTTTTTTAATTCCAAGCAAATTTTTAAACAGAAATTTTCTTTGCCCACAGGAAAAATCTATGAGATTTCTAGAAAATGCGGCTTCAGCTCGGGAATTGAAACTTGCTGATGGCCTTGCTATCTACAACCTCGGCACCTCTCGTTCCGCCAGGTCCTATGAGCCTCTCCCTGAAGAACCTCAAGCTAGGGAGAACCAGGTGGAGTCCAGGCTAGTTGACGCTGCTGCTGACTTCATGGAGAACCATGTTATCCAGCTGCGCATGCCTAAGAGCACTGTTGAGGATATGAAGAGGTCCCTTGAGGAAGGTCAGTATCTTTTAAGTAATAGTTAACATTTAGTAATCTGCAAATTTCCTCAAATATTATTATTATAACTGTAGATAATGATGATAAACTTGCTAGGAAAGAAAACTTTGAGTAAAGAAATAGTAATATTTTACTTGTCCATTTGAAAAGCTTAGAAAATAACTTCAAGAGATCATTCTAACTTACGCAGAAAAAGTTTGTCAAAGCCCACGTAAATGCTAACATGAAACTAATAGAAAAGGTACTCTAAGCCTCTTAACATACTTTTCATAAAAAAACCATAATGTATAATTTTTTTCTCACATAATAAATATAATTACACGTGTCACGTCCAATAACGAAGCCTGCACAAAAAAGCAGCGATTTATCACCACGGAACCTGTATTTAACATCTACCATATCATTAACGCACAATTCTCGTAAGTGATCAAATTATTTCAACGAAACAAGTGAAAGTATTATGAGAAACGTAATCATGAACGGTTCCCAAAAAGATGGACAGTGGTATCTTGTTAAAAGGGCAAGGTATTCTCTCAGGAGTTCAATCAAAATATCATCAAAATCGTAAAACAATTGTTTCTTTATTAGCTTAGTAACAAAAGTACGACAAAATAAATTTAAGTCTCATTGACGCTTGTTTAAAATAGTTTGTTTTGTCCAATTCGTTACGACCGTTATGAAACTAACTATTATGTAAGGCAAAGATCCATTCTCGCACTCACTGAACAGGTTTTTCGTAAATTTTGTTGATATCGATATATAAATGACCGTCTCTCGAAACGCGAGTCACTATCGTAGAGAAAACTATGCGCAAAGCTTACAATTACATTTTATATTAAACAAGTCACGACCTAGACTCGCATGGTAACATCATAAAAGTAAAAAGTAGTTATATAAAACCTTGCAGTCATGTTCATATAATTCCCTGCATAACTCTCGCCAAATAAATTAAAACGTGCCAAAACCTGTTCGGTTTGCTTGAGAACTTAAAAATAGAAAGTGCGATCAAAAAAATTAATCTGATGTTACACATGACAAGACGATTAATGCCGAAACTAAAACAGGTAAATTACGAAATACAGAAAATTTGAAACGGACATCCGTAAGCTTGAGAAGCTAGAAAACGTCCGTACAAGACTCTAGAGGGTTTCTCTAACCTATTAACAAGGTTGATTATCGTGGAAAGCGGACGAACTGATTCTGGTTTTTGCTAGATGTCCATAGTACACGTTTACTATGTAGGCTCGACTTGTTCTGAAGTTCCGCTAAGACGGTTTGCGATCGAAATCTCTATCAAGAAACGAGTAAAAGTAACGCTCCAGGCATAATCTTGCTAACGAAATATGGATGTAGGCTTGAAGCTTTCGAATTGGTACCACCAGAACACTTTCTAGGTGAATGGGGTTATGCAAACTCGATGTAACATGGTGAATTTCAATTTCAGTTGGTAAGGACATTGAATCTCAATGAGGTTTCCATACTTGATTAACATTTGAACTTAAATAGTAAATTATCTAAACTGAGCACGAGGCTATTTTAAATTCTAATAGCAACATTGCCTACAAACACCTTTTCTTATTCGACCGAGTGCAAGTACATATCGTTTACAGTAACTTTGACTAGAAAGTGTATTAAGTTAATTGAAATTTATAAGCTTCTACTAGAGCTGTTTGCTGTTGCCGTTAAATGATTTTCTGATAATTTAATTTCATTACGTATCTTTTGATATTGAGTTGGAGTTATTTATTCAATATTGTATCTACAGTTTATTTACTTACATTCTAAAGTTAAACGGCTATTAATTTTAGCGATATTGATTAAATTGAATTCAACATTGTCTAAAATGAATCAATGGAATTAAATTATTTATTTGATATCTGTACCACCCCTAATCGTATTATGCAGTTATCAAAAAAATATTTCCTTTGGGACTTCTCGAAAATCATCAACATCAACATTTCAATCATCAACAGTGTTCCATAAAATTTCTTCTTTCTTACAGGCCGTGGCAAGAAGAAGAAGCTGAAGCAGCTCCTCCCCATCCTCGCCCTCCTCCAACTGAAGATCCAGTCCCTCATCCCTTTGTTCCTCGGAATCATCGCCTTCGCCGCTGTCAAGGGTCTGATGCTCGCCAAGGCTGCACTCCTCGCCTCTGCTCTGGTCCTCCTCAAGAAACTCCTGTCCAAGGGTGAACACCATGAAAGCTACGAGGTCGTAGCTCACCCACACCATGAGGAACACTACAGCCACGGTGGTGGTGGCGGCGGTCACGGCGGCTGGGGCCGATCTGCCGATGCCCAAAACCTGGCGTACAGCGCCTACTCCAACTAATACCTAAGATTCTAAGTCCATAGGGCCATGTTTATCTTCATGTAACTTAGTTTGGACCTCAAAGTAACGATTTTAATTTATTATTTAATAATTTATTTAAATTATTTTATTGTTAATTGTTGAACGAGTGAATCTTGTCTCGAAGTGTTTATCAGCATCGCCGATTTCTTTTTAAATCTTCTCGTTACCTTCCTTTACTTTATTATTACTACAATGTACCTGTTTTTTATTAGTATAATTTTCTTAAAGTACAAATGTATTTACGATATCAATAGCTTTAATTATTATTTTTTTGTTTACCTCTAACCGACTGGCAAAGCCAAGGAGGCTATTATTTTTATTTTAGTATCAATTTTTATGTGTTCATTTCTTACTAGTCGATCTTATTTTATCTATTCCTTAAATAATTATTCTTTTATATAACTTTTGTAAATATTTTTCATATCAAAGTATATAAGTATAATATTATTGTTTGCATCTTCGTTTGTAGTTATATCTATCATATATATTTTATAGTTGCGTGTATATATTTCTTAGGTGATGTTTTCGTGTGTACAAATCTTTACTCTTTCTATTAGCTGTTATAATTTATTATGAGCCACCCAAATATACTAAATATTTGTTGTTTTAATATTATTTTGTGTTATTTATCCCCTTCATCGACACCGCACAGCGAATTTATCAAAAAGAATTTACTAGACTTTATCAAAACTATCAATTTCCATTAGCTGTTGCACATTCAAGTCTAATAACATTTAATACTTTCCCAACATACTTGAATAGCGTATTGTTCAGTTACATCGAATCTTTATATTTTATTACACTGAGTTTTCTAATATCGACAATTAGATTTTTATCCGGTTTATAACGTTAGTCATTGAGTAAATTAATTCTACTTAGCTCCATAGAATGTTATTTTTTAAAACATCAGACATCTGTTCGTTTTGCCATATCAACACTTTTGTAATGTTGTCTTTCTGTCCATTTTTCATGCTTCTTCGGATCTCCAAAACGTGTTATTAATATCTGGAGAGAAGTGAAGCATGTCATTTTCTTGGATACTTCAATATTCGTCATTTCATGACTAATCCCCTTTTTAGCCATAATAATCATCATCAGTACCTACTTTTCCAACCGGTCAAATTTTTAAATCAAGCCTGCCACAATCGTGGAATTTTGCCGGAGTCGCGGAAACTTGCCAGGTTCGTGGTACTGTCGGAGTTGCTGTCAAAACCGGCAGCTATGATCCTGAAACCTAAAACACTGGATTATAGTCTGTACGATACGGTTATATTCTAAGTCTAGGCAGAATTCATAGAAGACATTACTTAAAAAGAAATCTAAATATTCTTACACAATTTTGTTTAGAAATGCTCAATGGGGCACAGACATTCTTTGGCGATGACCTAGCAGGCGTGCCAGCAGACGATGCAACTAGAGACACTGGTAGTACTATTATACGTAGTAGTAGCCATATTGTTGACCTAAATGGTAAGTCCGTGTGAGAAAATCGTGAGTTTGATGCCAAAAAAGATAATGCGTTGTTAGTTATTGTTTTAGATTTGTTCTTGATTAGATTGTTTTATTTGTTGTAGTTAAGACAGAAGGAAACATAATCGTAGAAGATTGAAATGAAATCTTTTCAGGACTTGTGGGATTTGATCCCGTACAACATGGCTCTCCACCCAAAAACTGGCCTGTGGGCCAAATGACCAATTTTTCATCTGGCCCACGGGCCAGTTTTTGGGTGGGCGAGATGTCCCTTAACCTACATGGTCTACACTAACAGTGGCCATCCTCGCGTGTGTTTCCGATTTGTAAGTTTGATTTTAGAATGATGGGGCGGTCTATGGCATAAAACATAATTTTAGCGGTTTATTAACTAGGGTATATTACCTAATTTTACCCTACATAAAACCATATTGTTGTACTCGTACATACAATAAAAAATTTGGCTTCCTTGTTTGTTTTTTATGAGAGAAAGCGTAATTAAACGACTTAATTAATTAGGAGAAAATTAATTTACAATCTAATTCAGAGTTCAACATGCAATTTAAAAAGCGTAGCGTTGAGTCTGGTACAAGCTCATAAACGAAATCTACACATGACTGTGTTGGCGCACTTCAGCAGTTTGCGTACTGGTATCACGTTAACCGTCTGTGTCCACTGACAGTGCAGCGCATTAATTATCAGCGAACTTTTCAAAATTAAAAGATTTAAAAAATCTAAAAAAAAAACATGTTTTAAATTTCCTAAAAATAAGAATATAACACTACGGGACTGAGAGAGGGGGGCCACTCAAAACGTGGAGGCGTATTTTATTTAAGGGATTATTTATAGGATACATTCACATGACGTGTATAAATCGTGGGTGTAACTTAAACACGTGGATTTTTATCTTTGTTTATCTGACAGCAAACCCTTTCATTTGATACCTATATCATGGGGGTGGATTTCAAACAGCCCGTCCGCGTCCGTATCTTGGGGAGGCCGCCATATCAAATTTGTTATGACGTTTCTTAGCTGGTCATGTATAGTCATCAGAACTCAGAGCGTATGAAAAATTTCAGCCACCTAGCTTATCGGGAAGTGCCTCAAAATTGCGTTGCAAAAGTCCAACCGGAACGACAAACAAACTAACATACAAACAAGAAAAGTGAGTGTATAAAAAGGTTCATCATGCACAACTTTGTTTGTGTTTGCTAGAGTGAGTTCACCAGAGCGAACATTATTGTGCCGCTCACTGTGCCGAACATCGCTTCAGCAAAATAGCATCTTTCCGTTTTTAGGAAAAATATGCTGACATATTATAAGAGTATGTTTTGGTACAAGTAAAGTTATTACACTAGAGAGTTATTTTGATTTTTGCAATAGAGCTATTAAGTTTGTCATTTGCAGGCTACTACGTGGGCCGGCATTTGATTTGTGTATGAAATGAGAGGTGCGAGCGCACGTGTGAAGCGCTGAATGTTTTGTAGCCTTAAGAGGCCATACTTCCTCAAATGGCTTAGCAGAATCCTCTGATACGCCGAAAATTCTGCAGCATTAATTTTGAATTAAATATATGCTAAAGTTGAGGATTCATATTAGATCTTATGTTTGGCGAAAACACGATTCCATAAAATTTTCTCGATAGAAAAAAATCCCAAAGTTACCTCTAAATTAAACAATAATTTACTGGCAATGAGATTATGAAACTTTTTATACTAACTGAACTATCTATATAAAGCAGCTCTTATGTTGTTTAGTTTTTCGAATATCCTTTTTTTTCGCCTTAAAATAAATAGATTTTCGCGTAGACAACTATAAGAAAGAGCAAGCAATAGTGCGTGGTATGTGCAAGTACGAGCGAGTAAGATTATATTGAAATATTGTGCCACCTTAAACCAAAAATTTCACGGTTAACTCCAGTGTACACAGTTTATGTTTCGTAACTGTTTAGGTACAATATTTTAGTTAACACTTCAGTTTAAAAGCTAACTAAACTACCACATTTGTGGTTTCTGAATGATATTTGGCAAATACTATTATTTTGATTGTCCATTAAACTAAGCCAAATAGTATTATTTAAATTAGTGCTCGCTCTTTCATGGTGATGAAGAAACAAGCCAATCTAAAATTATAGACGCCAGCTGCACTTCCTAAATCTGACAATTTTTTTAAATAGATTTTCAACCGTCTTACTAACAGTGGAAGGTTCGATTGGTAAAATTTTACAGTTTTGAATAAGTGGACCTGCTGGCGTCTTATCTTCTTCCAGAAGAAGCGGATGCATTTTAATATCTGTATTTTACATGGAGCAAGAACGATACGTGGTGGTCAAAATAACGATTGTAAGTATTTTTAGCGGTACCAAAGCAACTTGATTTCGCAGATGATCTTCCATTCAAAAACCATCCTTGGAAAGTGCGGCTTAACCTTGGAGATCGTCCTATGCGGCTATTATTGTTTGCCACGAGCTCTTCTACTGAGGCTTCTTCTGCCAACCGAGATGAAAATTACTCTTTTATCTTTTTCAATTCAAAATCTATCTCTTAAACAGATTTCTAAACGACAAGTTCAATAGTTCAGGTGTCAATACTAAACAGACTGATAGACAGGTATGATTGAATCAACATGACCTATCCCAATCAATTATCCATTATTTCCAAATGTAACTCCACATCACCAATTACCTATAAAATTCCCACACCATACACCATAGCAACCACATAATTTAATAGATTTAACAACAGAAGCTAAACAGAAAGTGCACAGCAAAACAATGGTTCGTAAAACAATAGCTTTCAATTTCTAAAAGCATGCGCTCTTTGACAAGACAAGACACAAATACTCAATGTTGTCACGCATTTGATAGTACACAAGTATTCCAATTTACACATGCCTTAGTATGTTGGTCTAGATTTTAAAGTTGTTAAGGAAGTAATGTCTCTTTGAGACATAACTTTTACTTTTTCTGATGATTATGGTGAAAATTTTTTGGTAAACGTTGTAAATTTTCGGCTGGTTACTGTCTAGAATTGAATTTATGAGTTACTTTTTGTAAATGATTATACTATTAATGTACAGGAACTCATTTCTCAGGAAGTTAGTGATAAATTTTAGATCCTGAGGGTGATAAAAATGGAGGATAGAAGTTAATAAGACGTAAACATAATACATTCCCTAACGCGGTGGTCTTCATTTTTTAGTTGTGAAGAAAATAAAAACAATATAACTGAAAACAGTCAACCTAAAGTTGTAAGTGTTTATATAGTTGTCGTCGATGTGACAAACGCTTTTAAAGGATTCAAAAGCTCAAACCGCAATAGTTTAGATTTTGTAGTTGTAAAGGCAAAGATTTTAAAATTAAAGCTTTCTGCAATATTGATACAAAGAAACGAATACTTGACTGGTCTCAAATAAGAACGATTAAGTAGATCTTAAAACTGATAAGAATAAATTCTTCTGAACCTTTGACACGTTTTACAAGGAAAAAAAATACTCAAGTAATTTTATCACGTCTGATACTACATCGGTATTCTAATTTACACATTCCGTATGACGATAGCCTAGATTTTGGAATTGTAGAGGAAGTTAACGCACAAGGAGAAATCACTTTTACTGTTTCCGGAGATTTTTGTGGAGAATTATCCAAGAAAGTGAATGTTTGTTTAGATCCTGAAAATGATAAAGACAAAATTTTATAAAGAACGGATGTTAACCATACATTATCAAAGCTAATAGATGATAGTTATCGAGAAAGGACACTAATAGATTTAAACAACTATGTAGATAAATATTTTAAAGAAATACACGTAAATGAAGACGTTACTTTTTAACGAAATTCTTTTGGAAATAAAAACTAAAACGTGATCAGCCTAAGACGTGGCTGTGGTTTACTAAATTGATTAAAATGATACAAAACTTGGTATGAAAGCACGTAACATTGAAAAATAAATTGTAATTAAGTAGTTGAAAGACTAAGTCACGCTTGTGTATTTTTTATTTCAATTACAGGCTTTGGAGTTCTGCTGCTTTCATTATTATGCTTGTTTCAGTTTACTTCACACTTCAACTGATTGTTACAATGATTTTTAAATACAACTTTTTACATTTACCTAATTGACTCATTACAACCGGTCAGTTCCAATACATTTCATGCTGATTTCATGGAAGTAATTAGTTACAAGCAAAATTAAACAAATTAACCTACCTACTAATCCGTGACTCAGTAATCATTCTGATAGCTACCAGCTAATCATGACCTGCATCCACAACTTCCTGAAGATGAACAGAATCGCGTGCATAAATTGTATGTAAGTCATCATTCGTTACAATTTCTTTTGCGTTTCCTCTACGGTAACGAAGAGGAAATCACGCACGTTGTGCATTTTGTTACATGCGAGCAGGGTCACGACTGGACGTAGGTCTTTTCTCACAGAAAACAGTGCACCAATAGTAGTTGTTATCACTTTTACGGTTACTATAATTAGTTCCTTCTTCGCACACCAGAGGCGCTGTTCCAATTTTTCCTTGAAAATTGTCAATTTGAAAGTGTCGAAGTTCCAGTTTACTTTACGTCTTATTTACTGAAAACTCCATCGACCTCCGACGAGTCGGCAAAATCCTAGTAGTACGATTCAATTTACCTATCAGGTTTCGATATGGCTATTTTCAATCTGGTGTCAATGTATTTTAATCCGCTCTAGGAACTTTACCATATCCACAGGCCTATAACTTGGCTTTGTTTTAGGTGTTAAAATCATCAAATGAGTCCGGCACCTTTTCTTTCGCTAGCATGACTGCTTCGCAGAAGTAGGTGACCGCTTCCCACTCCATCCCGGCCATTTTGCATGGCCTCGACCACTACAGAGCGCGAGAGGTCGCCGCTTATCGCCGTCGTGAGGACACGGCAGTGATCCCAAGCAGGGCAGCCTTGCACGATATGCTCCACTTTGACCACCGCGATCCTGTCAGTGGTGACACCCAGGAGTTTCTTGCTGCCTCATCCGACACAGGTATCTCATGAAACTTGTCCAGTGAGGACCTCCGTCAGGCGTTATGTCAGGACACCTATCCAGTCACTCCTCAAAAGGTGGTCTTACCGCCACAATTGACGACGTGCCCGATCTCTAATATGCCTTTAGATTTATTTATACTAAAATATGTTTAGTCATTTTTGTGTAGAGTAGGAGGAGAAACATCCTCACAAACTTTCGCAATTATAGTAAGAGCATTCATTTCTCTTCGAGTTCCATCTGCATTTACAGGTATTATCACCTTATACGGCACTTTTATCTAATTGTCTGGTACGTGGCTACGGTAAGTTTCTAGTTCGACTCGAAGCGCTAACGTCTGACCTCTACAACCCTTTGGGAAATCGAGGTTTCTCAATGTGATGTAATTGATTTAGAGACGCTGCATCCATACATTTTATATGGCTGTAGGGATACAGCCAGTTTATGGGAATGAACTAGGTGCTTTGTTTTGAGTTGTTCAAATTCTTTGGAATAAGTTACTTTTCATCGTTTTAGGCGCTATAATAATCATTGGATGTTTTAAAAAAAGAATTACAGCCTTAATACAAAAATTTAAACACCTGTCTCTATTACCTTGTCTGTATTGTCCTATTTTAACACTGGACCCTTTTTCAACGTCATAATCTGACATTTTTTTTAGACAAGTGTACAACGGACGTTTCGTTTTCTTGTCGTAATGAAATGAAATGAAATGAAATGATATTTATTTTTGCAAGTAGGTTAATATGAACACTTTTACACGTCGTCTTTTTACAAACTAGATGAAGCCGGTGTTTCGTACCTGACTACTCTGAGAAGAAACAGCCGAAACAAACTCAGAGGTCACTGTCTCTTTTAAAGTCCAGACATTAAATTGGTAGGCATACGAGGGCTATGTAGGTTAACGTCTGAGATGGTCTTTTTAAGAAAGAACCACACACAGATTTGAGTGGACCTGTCCAGTCAGTGCAAGCATTCGTTATCGTATCGTTATTCAAGGAGCTCAACGTACCGACGAACAATACCAAAGAAAACGTACCACGGTACATCCTTATTTAATTAGGACGTGATTCAAGTACTTACTTATTTCTATTATTATTCAAACACACACTCTTTGACTTGAATTATTTTAGCTAGTTTCCAGTGGTTCCTGTTGTTTTTAGTAATCTTCAGCACTTATTATATCAGTCATAAGTAGGACTATTCAAAAAGTTGTTGCTTTTTTATTAAACAAGTCTCTGATCAATATTTTCATAAAACAATTCTTAACGAAGACCCGAATAAAATAACACTTTAAGACAATTAGCCAGGGTTGAAATCGCTATGCTGCAATTTATTTTAGTTGTCTCTTAGTGACAGTGAAAACGGACATAAGACTTCATCATAAATGTGAAACCATTAATTTTCGAATCATCGAACACGATTTATGAGCGATAAGTCTAACGGTTCTTTCACATTAAAAATGATTCTCGTTTGTAATATCAAATTTCTTAGGGCCTGTCAAACGACAGTTTAAAACATAGTGACCTACTGAAAGATGATTGGTAACCAACTTAAGATTTTAAGTCGAAAATTGACAGCGACTGCATTTATGAATGTTTACGTATTTTAATTCTTATAATAATAACGCCCTAGCTCAGTTTTGCATGGATGAAAGTTATTAATGAAGAAAGTAAAAACTAAGCTAATTTAAAATTTTGTAAAAATCATAATTATATAATTATAATGATATAGCTCCTTAAGCAGATAAGATAACTGAATGAGTTCTGCGCTTATTTTAGCCATTATTTTTCAATAAATAAGTACTACAAGTACTACAAGGCAGGAGAAATAGGTAGAGTGCCTGCCTCAAACAGGATAAGAACCTAACCAGCTGTTAGTGGTATAATAGTGTCATCTTTGCACCTTAGAAGGGTTGGGCTGATGACCAGTAATTAGGTACTCTAACGACTCAAGAAAATACAGCAGTGATGGCAGTTACTTTGAATCTAATACAACCGGATCAATGATTAACTCTTTTCATAATTAGATGGAACATAAATTTTAATGCGCAACTTTAATATTAAATATTCATGAATCTATGGAGAAATTATGAAAATAAAACTTGACACAATAAATTAATTTAATCATATTATTATTCAAACTGGAAAACGTAACAAAATAATAAATAATGCCATCTAACAAAAGCAACTGATATTTTTAAATGAAATACTTTCTTTGTGAATGTCTTGTCGCTTGAGGCGGAGAACTTCAAATCAGGCGGCTGTAAAATTGGATGGATACAATGATGTCATAAACAAAATATAAATAATTTTGGGTACGATTTACATGAAAGTGATAAACTGAAATAAAATGTAGCTGAAATTAAGGTTACCATAGGCTGAAACCAATAAAAGATAAAGTTGCAAAATATCTTTAAAACAGCGCCATCTATTATCGTTCCTCAGAACTATTTTCACGGCCACGTTTGTTTACATCGCCAAGATTGCAAAGAGAACAAAAGTTCAAGGTTCTACCGCAACGCGGGCGCAATCATGAGTCGACGAACTGTCTGCGCTTTTATTTTTATTTGTACATTTTGTAACTAGATTGCTGCACTTTTGTTTAGTTTTTGTGCTAGTGATTGCAGTGAATGAATTTGCGTTGTAATACTTGTAATTTAGTGTTTGGATTTTTATTACCTAGTGACCTAGTCTTTGCTTTTATGAATGAGTGAATCTGCTCTTTGATTATTTTTAGTCAGTGTTCAGATTGTAATAAATAGTTTCTGATATAATTAAGATAACCTGTGGTTTGTTCAGTTATGATTGAGTTTATCGCAGTTACAGCCCTTTACATGCTAAAGGGCTATAAATTATCTATTTTTAATTCTAACAAAACAGCTTCAATTAGTGGATTACAAATTTAAATCTCCAAATAACAGAACATGGAAAAAAAATCATTCAGCATCACTGATTTTTTCCAACGTTGTGTACTATCTTGTTTTAACAGTAAAGCTACGTATTCATTCATAAAACGAGCTTTACCAAGGTTACGCGCTCGCGCAACAATGAATGAATCAGCCGTGTTTGCGATCGTCTTTTTGTTGTTGCAACCATCGTAGACTAGATGGCGTTGTTTTTTGTTTTTTTCTCTACAAAACTCGGTTACTGTGGCAGTGCATTTACTTGTTGTCGTTTTATTTTGCTGTGTGGTAAGCAGTTATTCTGTTATTTAATAGAGATTCTTGTTTTGTTTTGTAGTTTTTGCTTTTGTTTGGTTTAGTCTCTTATTTTTGTTTGTTTTTCGAAGATATTTTTGTAGTTATGCTTATATTGTATTTAATGAGAAATTAAACATGACTATGAGTTTGGAATGCACAGAGTATCTGAAGGAATAGGATGTGTGTGGAGGTTTTTAGAGGGCTCATTTGATGATTTTAGTACACTCAAAAACACACGTAAAAATACTTGTTACCACTACTTTCAAATAAGAAAGTTCATTTTTTATTAGGAAACCATCAATTTCTTTAAAGAGGAAGGAAAACTTTTCAAGCGTTATTTATTATTTTAGGTTGTAAAATTATCAAATGAGTCCTCTCTCCTTGATTGGATATGAAGGGACTGTTAGACTTTCCCTGACGAAAAATCCACTTTGTCCTTTCTGCAGAAGTTTACGTTCCGGGGTCATGGTAATACCTACAGATGCTTTTCATATGTTCACCTTTTTTTACGTGGTAAAATCATCAAATGGGTCCTCCCACCAAGGCACGGCGGGAGGGACTGTCAGAATCGTACTGACTAAAACGGTGTCCTCCACTTGCCCTCTACGTTCCAGGGTCACGATAATTTGATAAGCCGAGACCCTGATATGTTCACCTTAACAAAATAAACATAGCATGAATATAATTTCTCCGTACGTAGCGTCCGTTTTTCTTACACGCAGAGAACTTGTTCACAACCGGCCAGTTCCTGCTTTTCCAACCTAGTTTACAAATATCAGGTATTTTCTCTCTATAATAGTCGTATCCTATAGATTGGAAAGATTGTGTGTTGGTTATAAATATCTGTACTTGTATTTGGTATTGGTCGATGACTACAGAAGTAATGACCGTTTCAAATTGAGGACTGTCTCACCAGGTAACCGTGGCCCTGGTACGTGAAGGGCTATTGAAGGACCACCGTGGATTTTAGTCAGTACGAGTCTGACAGTCCCTCCACCCTGAGCGGGAGGACTCATTTAATGATTTTACCACAACAAAAAAAAGGTCCTGTCATAAAATTTCTATATCGTCATTGTTACCCTATAGAAGGACTTTTCCCATTATTGAGACGTAGTAAATTAGAACTTTGTTCCTCGTTCGTACACTTGAGGCGCTCTTTCATTTTTCCACACAGTTAAGCAGTAAATACTTCAAGTACGTAAATAAAATACTGAAATATTGTGATTAGCTCTCATTGCAGGTCTTGAAACTAAATAAGTTTTTTTATAAATCAATATATTATCGCCTCCTTCACATTTGGTCAAGCTGCAAGACAATATTAATCGACTAAGAATTTCATTACAAGTTTAAAAATCCCCATGTTAACGGAGATGGTCGCGTGACTAACGAATTACCGTGACCCCGTAACGTAAAGGGCTATTGAAGGACATCGTAGATTTAAGTCAGTATGAGACTGACAGTCCCTCCCACTCTGCCCTGGGTAGGAGGACTCATTTGATTTGCTCGTTAGTCCCGCGAACATCTTTGAATTTCTCTTTTTTTTATAATTAAATGCTCAGTTTTCCTCTTAAATTAACATTGAAATAATTACAGCAGTATACGGCTTAATATAATTACTGAGAGAGAGTTGTAAAACGTCATCATAAAGGTACTAAAACTTTTTTTGTGTTTTAGTAATTAGTGCATCTTAATTACTTATATTACGACGCTAATGTTTACGCATTTCTCTTAGAGATGCCCGCTTTTTATGAGCGTGTGATCTGAGTAAGACAGAGAGCAGACTAAATGGTTGGGTTAGATTATATATTACAAAGGGTAATTGAAGCGGCAGATGATCTCCGGCCACCGTAGGCGCGGGCATTCGGACAGCGAGCAAAGGCAACTCGTTGTCCGACCATGGACCATGCCCGGGTCGACGGCGCGTCGTATTCCACGCGCGCCTCAAAGAGCGTCAACTAAATGATGGGGCTCCCTCACAGAGGGCCGTAACCTGCCGGGGTCCCGGGACTTATTTCCATCACCGTAACACCGGAACATAAAGGGCTATTGAAGGATACCGTGGATTTTAGTCAGTACAAGTCTGACAGTCCCTCGCGCCGTGCCCGGGGTGGGAGGACTAATTTGATGATTTTACCAAAGAAAAAAGGTTGATCTTGCTCAGTTTAGAACGAATCCTTCTGCTCCAGCCAGAGCGGAGAAAACATCAATTGATTCCTCATCAGCAAAAAAATACACACTAAAAACAAAAAACAAGTTGGCCACCTGGATAAACCTTAAAAATATTTCTGGTAATACCTTCAAGCCAGAAAAGTGATAGTTTCCTTCAAGGTCCGCTTTTCTAGCGGGAATATACAAAGTTTCAGATAGTCCATTTTTTTTAAAAACGCAAGTAAAAATACCCGGAATAACTACCTACAAGTAGATCATGCAAATATTAAAATATTAAGTTATTGTTTATCTTCTAAGTAATATATACAAACTAAAGCTAGAAATTAAAAATAAATAAAACTATACATTTCCAACTAAATTACACTAAAATAAAATAAAAAAAGCCTATTTTAACAAAAACCAAAAACATAAAAAGGAAGAGACACTTAAAATAAAAAATAAAAATCAAATAATAATAATCACTTAATTAAAATATTTCGTTCGGAAACCGCGACACGCAGGGCAGTATTCAATCGCTCAAGCATTTGCGCCAACCGTACGCGAAGCACCAGAATGAAATGGCAGAACAATTCACCATCGTAATACCGTCTGTTTGATAAATTTTTCAAAGGTAGGCCTCTCACAAGTATAAACACTATGGCCCTAGTAAAGCACCTACTCAAACATACTTCAAATTATGTGATACAAGTAAAATTTTACTTTTATCACAGTAGGAACGTGCGCGATGAGTGATTTCACCGTAGTCTGTACACCTTTCTCTGTTAGGGGCAAATGTCCGACCTGGTTATAAGGAAAGCTGTGTGGCGTATGTTATAAATGGTAGCGGGGATGATTTAAGACGCAGCGGGTTCTTTTCTGGATTGGCAATCGAATGCCAAGGCTTTATTATACCAAAAATCCAGACAAGGAAATACATTTCTTTGTTTGGTTTTATTTTTGTGCTATAATTAGTAATGCTTCCAAACTATTTCTTTGGAGACACGGGCAGATGATGCTGTTGATAATGTTCCATTGGAAGTCTATAGAGAAGGCCTATGTGCAGCATTGGATGTCTCATTGCTGATATGATGATCATGATGAAGATACATTTAGTAATGTATTGATTGGTGTTTTCCCACATTTTATTTCATTTCTAGAATGCAGTTTTTATTTTAGGTAGCGCTATTTTTTTTTTGCATGACCAGTGCAAATCAAGCTGTCGTATCAGTTAGACACGAGGTGCAGATATACAAAGAGTGTAAACAATAGATCACCTAAAGTAGCGCGCAATAGAGCTTAACTAGTACAGAAGAAGATAGAAAGAGAAGATATTTCAATCAGTATGTAAATAAAAAACGCTCTCATTCATAAAAGTTAAGTTATTGTCAGATGTCATTTTTGACAGTCGTCACTTTTAGTCAAAAGCTCCAAAGTCAGGCAACGAGTCTTACAGAGGGGTTATCGTATCATTCCTTTGCTGGGTTATGGAGGTGCAATACACAGTCACGCCATGTAAAATACTAATATTCTTTAAGTCTTTTTAGACTGGATGCCGATCCCAATATAATTCAAGAGATGGTGATATAAAGCCAAGTCACTTTAAAAAAAACTAAATTCTCTTATCAACCTTTAATTTTCTAAGTCAGCACCTTAGATTAAATACCTACTTATAACACCTCTACCCATAATAAATAGGTCTAAAGTACTAACCACAAATACCACCTTAGTGTTATGAATTCATTCCTTCACCGCGACCATTACACTAAATCACCTCGTTCAAGTGGCTTGTTATATTTATAAAACGTGCCTGTTGCCTGACTGCTGTGGGACATTAAGTTTCTAGGATCATTTGCTGAGGTGTTATGGGCTTTCTTTTTTAAAAGAAAGGGCAATACGCATTGCTTGTTTGATGTCTCTTTTCGTCATCATTTTCCTGCCCTCGTCCCATTTTACTTAGGGTCGCTGGAATACGTTTTCTTCTTTCATTCCCTCCAGTTTGATTTCACGGCAATATTTATACCCTTTTTCTTTCATATCATTCCTTAAATCTCCATACAATACATCCATGTTTTTTTGGTCTTCCCCATCTTGTCTATTTTTCAACAATCATAATGTTATGTCTTACACTCTTAGTCACATGCGTATCATAATCTCCATGTCCATTGTCCATACCTAGATAGATGATTCCTTTATTTTTTTTTCTGTAACCAATTGTTGCTTATAATAGTTATATATAATTATTATCCATCTAAATTGTCCAACTGCTACCTGTTTTTTTTATGTGAGTTTAGATGATCGTAAAAACAAAATGTAGGACGGCAACATTTAACAAATATACATAATTTAAAAACTGTAACCACGTAATAAGCAATTTATAAATTTGAATATAATTGCTAAAATCGTGTCACTTGGACCATGCCAATTAAAGTTAATACATAATATTTGTACACGGAGATTATAATAGCGTACCTATGTGGGAACATAAAACAAATACTTATCAATAAGTAAAGATAAATTTTGGCCACGCAAAATGATGTATTCATCATTTTGCGTGGCCACGATGACACGATGTGATCAGAAATGTGTTGCAATTTCTAAACAAAAATTTAGTGATAATATTTAATATTATTACTCATTATTATTATTATATAGGTACATACAAAAACTTAAAAATCCTTCAAACATTATTATAGGTGGGTCGCGGGACATAAAAGGCTATTGAAGGACACCGTGGATTTACAAGTCTGACAGTCCTGCCCGGGGTGGGAGGACTCTTTGATGATTTTATCACGTAAAAAAAAAATTGTGGCTGGTGGCGTGGAAAGTAATCCTTACTTACTCGTTTCTCCTCGTCGACGTTTATACATCTTGTCAATACATTTCTAAGACTCAGTTTCTGGGAAGTATCTAAGAAAGCTCACTCATTGCCAGTAAGCAACATTATCAGTGTGGGAAGTAAGACAAAAGCCTAGTCAGAATCCCTTTCGCTGATCATTTAACTTTGAATTTAATTTCAAAATAATTGTGGGAAAAGGCAGCCAGTTTTTAGAGGGAATAACAATATTGTAGAGAAATTCCAACAAAGATGGAGACTTGATAAAAGTGATTACTGTGTAATTAGAATAGAATCTCCGAATTCACATGAATTTGGTGTGAATGAAATAAGCCATTTGTAAAAATTTCACTTTAACTCCGTAGTTAAAGTGAAATTTTTACAAATGGCTTATCGTAATTCAAATAAGATAAGAATAAATTTTATATCAGTGAGTTCAAGGTGGCCCAATGATGAAAGGGATCTTGGTATGGACATGTGATAAGGAGGGATGACACTCGTGTGACTAAAAGAGTGATAATAATAATAATAATAATAATATATTTATTCTCTTACCACAAAATACAGAGAGAGTATTCATAAGTCTACAGACACAATTTGGTAGTAATTTTGTGGAAGACTGGTGCCTAAACTAAGTTTTTTACAAAACCTGTATAGCAGGTCACCAGACCCCCTTACAAAGTTCTTATATAAATAATAATTGTTGTACTGGAGACGATTACATTCATAATATTATATTAAAATGAAAATTATTAGTTAAATTGTTATAAAATTGTAACATTGCTCACATAATAATAGATTTATAAAGATTAAATAATAAAAAGAATAACATTAATAAATTGTTGTAGTTATTATTTAAAATGCATGCAGGGGTGAATGTTTGTGAATGTGTGTATGGGGTGAGAGGGTGTGATGTGATGTGATGTGTGAGTGCGTGGTGTTTTGTTAGGATACGGGTTTGAAAAGAGTTTCAATTTGAGTATAATCTAAAGTGATAAGCCAGTCAGTTATCTTTGTTTTAAAGGCTGTTTTGTTTAGTGTATGTACAGAGAGGAGATGATTTAGTTTGTTATATAGAAAGGGGCCAAGAAAAGAGAAGAAATTTCGAGCAAATTTGGTTTTTACTAGATGAGGTTGGCATACGTCCCTTCTTCTGTTTCTCATTTCAGAATCTGGGTGGTTTTTTATAGGAGGAATAAGAGTGCGTTGCTTCAAGGCTGTATGGAGAATAAAAAGCTGCCGAATTGAGAGGACTTTAGAGGACTTATACACTTCTATAGTGGGATGACGGAAAGGGAGGAATAGTGCGATTTTAAGGACTGCCCTTTGAGCCCTTTCAAGTGGTAAAAGGCTTGTTTTAAACGTTCCACCCCATGAAGTGACACAATATGTCAGTAGCGATTGGCACAAAGCACAATACACAGAAAGTAGTTGCTTGGAGTCAAGTACCGAACGAAGATTTTTAACCACGAAGATAAATTTCCTTATTCTGTTGGTGAGACAATTAATGTGTGCAGAAAAGTTTAATTTAGTGTCTAAAGTGACTCCCAGGTACTTGATATTTTCAACTTTTTGCAATTCGGAACAAGAGCAGTCACTGTTGTAAGGGAATGAACAGTTGTGAGCGATAATAGAGAAAGGTTGGAGAGTTGACTGAGGTCCGTTCCTTAAAGTAAAGGCCATATACTTAGTTTTACTGGAGTTTAAAGTCAGTATATTACTTTTCAGCCAAGAATTCACGGTATTAAACCCGGCCTGGGCATGGTTATAAGCTTCCTCCCATGTGTCTGCACTAAAAAGAAGCACAGTGTCATCAGCGAATGTAATAATACGTCCATTTTGAAGAGAGAGGTTGCAGAGGTCATTAATATACACCAAGAATAAGGTAGGCCCAAGGATGCTTCCCTGGGGAACTCCAAAATATACGGGGAGAGTGTCACTTGAGTTGTTATCAATTTTGACAAATTGCGTGCGGTTAGTTAGGTAATCTTTGAAGAGTGCCAATTGATTTCCACGAATACCGATATTTTCAAGTTTACGTAGCAAGATAGGGACCGACACCGTATCGAAGGCCTTGGCCAGGTCTAAAAAGATGACCAAGGATTTCTTCTTATCATCCAGTTTAGAGACGATGAAGTTTGTTAGTTCATGAACTGCCATGCCCGTCGATTTTTGTGCACGAAAACCAAATTGACACTGGGACAGCAGGTTGTTTGACTCTAGGTATTTTACCAATCTGTTGTTCAGTAGCCGTTCCAAGATTTTTGACAAGGCAGGGAGAATTGCTATTGGTCTATAATTATTAATACAGTGGCGGTCCCCCGTCTTGTGAATGGGATGGATAAGAGCTTTCTTAAACGCAAGTGGAAAGGTGCCAGATTCGATCGCCAAGTTGCAGACATGAGTAATAGGTGGTACTAAAATATTCTTGTGCGCAATGAGAAGGTTTGAGGAAATATTGTCGCAGCCCACGGCACAGTCGCGCTTTAAGGTGGAAATAATGGCAGCTACCTCGTCTTCATCTGTAGGAAGAATAACCATGGAGTGGGAAGAGGTAGTTTGATTGTTACTCATAGGGGGGTAAATATGGCCCTGCCGATGGTCAGTTAATCTACTAGCTAAGGTTGAGCCAATGTTGGCAAAAAAATGGTTAATTTTATTTAAGGAATGAGCTGGTGGATCTGTGTTGCTTATCAACTCAGTAGGTGATGTCTTGGGTTTAGATCTATTGGCCACTTTATTTATAACTTTCCAGACACGACGATTGTCTTTCCCTGCCTTTTTAACTTCTTCCCTTTCAAATTCCCTTTTAATCTTTTTTAAAATTTTGTTGCAATAGTTCCTATATCTTGTGTATGTTGTCTTTAGTATTAAATTTTCAGGATGTTTTTTTGTTTTTTTATTTAAGTTGTCTCTATTTTTTATACATTTCAGGAGACCTGGTGTAATCCAGGGTTTAATAATTGTTTTTCTCTTTGAGACTCTAATAATTTTAGTGTTTGACTCTACTATAGTTTTAAGAATGCGAACCAGTTCATCAGCAGCAACATCGGCATCAGTTGTCTCGAGAACTGGTAGAAAGTTGGCTTTGTTTAAGTCGGAAAGTAATCCATCTGGATCTATCCGTGAGAACATGTGTTTCGGGTATCTAGGAAGACATTGATTTAACGACAGGATGACAGTAAAATGATCTGTTAGGGTTGTTTGAGCTATAAGAACGTTCGCAGGCAATTTAGTTTTAAGAATTACGTGATCTAGACATGTTTTCCCATGTGTTGGAATAACGTGTGCAGGTAGCAAGCCATGAAACGAGGTCAAATCGAGATAAGGTGAAGCATTACGGTCATGATTTGAGGTACTAATATCTATATTTATGTCACCGGTAAGAATAATGTTTGTGCAAGAAGAGTAGTTGGTTAATAATTCATTTAATGAATTTAGAAAGTTTGATATATTGTTATACGATGGCGGGCGATAGATAGCTAAAACCACGGTGTTATTATTAATTTGTATTGTTAAACAATTTGCGTCAAGAAAGTCGGGTTCAACAACCTTAGCACATATACCATTTTTTATGTAGACAACTACACCCTCATTTTGCGTTTTGTTTTTGTTAGTCGAATAAAAGTTATAGTCAGTTAACACCGGAAGATTTGAGGAATGCGATAACCAGCATTCCGTGAGAATTATTAGATCCCAAGAAGTTTTCGATTGTGCCAACAAGAGATTAAAACCTGACATGTTGCAGTTTATGCTTCTTATGTTTTGGTTTATAATCTTAAGACATTTTCCGTTATTTGGAATGAGTTTTAAGCAATCGTCTAGTTCACAGGTAGTAGATTCAGCTATAGAAAAATTGTCAATATCGTTGTTTATTGAATTAGAGTTATCGAAGAGTACGATCTGGATGATAGACGCACAGATTAGTGGGCATAAAAGTCAGATAAATCAGATATGGCCGATGCCTTTCCATCGAATCCACCTTGTTTTGACGAGTGGAAAACAGTAGTAAAAAGATAATAGATACCTTAATATACTTTCCATTTCTATCTCCTGTACAATGAAAAACCCTAAAAATATATGATGAAAGTGTATGATTGTGTGTGGCATTGTTAATGTGAAGTTTATTGTTCGCGTATATAGGTGATACATAGTAAGAAAAATATAATTGGAAAACATTTATCAACATTAAAGATACTTTTTTTAAAAGCATGCAGTGTTTAAGTAATATTGAATATTGTCCATGTAGTCATTTTTCGATAATTTTAGCAAGATCCATTTCCGAGTTCACAGTGATGCGTTGAGCGCCTTCTTCCTTGCGTAAGTATACCTTGCCATAGGCCGACCAACAATGTTTATATTTATGTTGGGAGGCAAAATCTCTCGCTAGGAAGAACAACTTTCGTGTTTTTGCGGAGAGATTGTCAGAAATGTAAACAGGTATCTTTGGGCCAGGGACTCGTAGATGAGTTGTGTTTAGCTTACAGTTTTTATTATTCTTATTAAAATTTCTGACTGATTGAAGTAGTTTAGATTTAAGTAAGACTGTGGTAAAGTCTACTATGATGGTGTTATTCATAGAATTGTTTGAGACAATCCTATATACATCTTTAATATCCGATTCTGAGACTGTGATATCCAGAACGGTACCAACATTTGTGACCACATTTATTAGATCCAATTTCGATTCACTATCAATCTTTGGGATGTTTTTTATTTCTACAGTTGTAATTTTCGAATGTTTTTCCAGTTGATCAACTCTTTCTTCCAGTTTCTTGATGTAGATTCGGTTTTCTCTCTTTTCTGCTTCGTATTGTTGCATTTTGTTAAGCATTTCGTCGTACTTTTTAGCAGTAAAGTTTACAGAGTCTTGTAGTTTGCTGTATTGATAGTGATGAGTATGAATAATGATGGAAGAGGAAGGCCAAAGAAAAGATGGATGGATTGTATAAGTAAGGATATGAGAGAAAAAGGAGTAAATGATACTACGACTTGTGATAGGGGAGAATAGAAGAAAAAACGTGATGCGCCAACCCCAAGTAAAATGGGATTAGGGCAGGATGATTATGACGACAAGAGCTCTCGGAAATACTTAAAGGATTTTTTTTTTCCCTGCAACAATAAGGGCCTAACAAAAAAAAAAGATAATCGATAACCAAGTTGATCGTTTTGATTAATTGGATCAAGAATTCAACATCTGGAAAAGGTTACAACTAAGTAAAGGCGTAAGTAAAGACTTAACGTCGTTTCCTGGTGATTCCAGTCGGTTACGACTGGAATCACCAGGAAACGACGTTAAGTCTACAAAAATGTATAGCTGTATTAGTAATCTAAAGTTTTGTAGACTTCAAAAATTTAAATAATTAGAGTATAAAACAGAGTCATCATCTGCATAGAATAGAATTTAGAAAGAGTTTATTTTCTATAAGAAGACGTTTAAGAGAGAGGAAGAACGGGGTTGACAAAACGCATGACGTTTTTGAGTTCAGTTTGTGTGATTTTTGAGTTCATTGCAATTATATAAGTGAATTAAGTGTTTATATTTTGAAGACAGTAGACGTGTAAATAAAAGACGTGCAAAGCTGTAAATTAAAACCAGTTTCTAAGTAGTGTTTCAAAAGATTTACACCTGAGCTTAAGACAGTGGTGTCACATTGAACGGCAATTAATTTTTATTGTTTATTTTCAATATTATCTCTGAGCTGAACGTAGTGTTAAGTAGGTATACCTATTCAAATCCTGTTTCTGCACATCATAAAAGTAACACTTAGTTTTTTTTTCTATGTAAGGGGTGCTACTCACTGATAATTTTAAATGAAAGAGCCGACCTGAAGCAAAATAAAATTAAAGCCAAATATTTTATTTGGCTTTAATTTTATTTGGCATTTGTGATGTACTTTGACAATTCTTTTCAAGGAAAAAAATAGTTCCTTCTTCATACACCAGAGGCGCTGTTCTATCTTTACATACAATAAACGCAGTAAGTAAATACTTCAAGTACGCTGTAAGTAATATACTGAAATCTTGTTATAAGGGCTCATTTCTATGAGTGCGTACGATGACGATTCTATTGGTATTTATTATGGTGCAACTGCTGGAGGACCTGCATTCGACAGGCAGTTACTCCATGTAAAATACTGATATTCAACTGCATCTGGTTCGACTGGAAACCGACCCCAATATAGTTGAAAACAGGCTTGACAGATGATGATCATGGTGTGACCGCCTATGTGACATACGCAACCCAGTAACTGGGATTTCTTCAAACTTCGAAACAAGTTTGTATTGGTGTTGAAATGTGGTACTCGTTGGGAATAGAAACAAAAGTCGGTAATAAAATAACACCAAAATAAATATGTTATTAGCTGTTGGTATTGGATGGGAATAGATCGGTAATACGAAACGATTTGGTAATACTGGTTGTCAGACTTTAAAGGTTCTGACTGACAGTAGCAGTAGTGATGACTATTACTTACAAAAAATAACAATGTTTTGGAATGGCTGATCAACAGCCAGATGATGATATTCAGAAGATCGTGTGTAGAACCTGGTTGAATCGACTTGTGGAGCTTAAAGAAATATGGCACATAAGAGAGCAGGACTATACTTAGTAATGGATGGAACAGAGTTGATAATTTGTGATGATGACGATGACATAAAACTAACTCCTAATATTAGTAGCATTATTTTGAGAGAAAGAGGAAGGCCAAAGAACACATCAAACAAATTACAGGTATAGGATTGTTATTTTTTTACTCATATAGGTGTTATTCGTGGAGGCTTTTCTAGTATACATTTAAGAATTTCAAAAGCAGATGAACAGTGTAAAGTATAGTAAAGTGCACCCGAAACGTAAAGGGCATTTTAAGGAACAGGTGGTTTGTAGTCAGTAAGAGTCTGACATTTATACTAAAAGATTATGATAATCATAATCTTTTGTTCATTTGCGAATATGGGTACATAAGATCTTAAAGGTAAAGAAAATAGTGTCCATTATTTACTTCCACTTCTTTTTTTTTAGGGCGGTGAAATCTTCAAATGAGTCCTCCCATCCAGGGCAGAACGGGAAGGACTGTCAGACTCGTACTGACTGAAATGCACGGTGTCCTTCAATAGCCTTTTACATTCCGGGATCACGTTAATTCGTTAGTCCCGCGACCTCCTATCCACTCATAGCGGAAGGAATCGTAACTATGATGATTAAAAAATATCGTACTCTTGCTACCCCGTTTTAAGCCCGGTCTCCAAAATTCTGATACAAGCTCTAATGAAGAGTCTGCCGAAAACATATTATGTAATCTGTGTTATGCTGAAAGTTACATTATTGTTAGATTTGATAACAAGGACAATGAAGCTCATGTAAACGTTTTGTAAGTACTCTTTCGCAGAAACCACGATAAAAGCTCGACTAAATAATTATGATGAAAATAAATATAACTTTATTTATGTTATAAACTTTAAGGAATGCTGATGTAGGTAATTGTCGCTTTACATAATTTTATACCGCAAAAATTTGCGGAGAGTGCTGAAGGTTACGGAGGAGACTTTAGCACAGTTGTAGGGCAATATAAAACAGACAATGTTATTTTAGCTAATATAACAATACCTATGATTAAATGAAAAATAATAGGAACAATTTTCATAACCCTACTAGACGAATTTAAATGGGTTAGCCTATGTTTACGTAATTATATGGAAGATATGACATTTGTAAAAGAAATATGTTAGGAGTTTTAGTCGTTTCCATTTTGCAAATGAATTTAATGAGGAATCATTGTAGGTTTGTACTTTATAATCTCTTATCCTATAAATCACATTCTAAATGAATGTATTATTGACAAAATAAATAGGATTTTTAGTATTTTTATACTTCACAGGGCTATCCTTGTTTATTGGAAATAGTTACATATTATTTGTGCATCAATAAAACACAGAACAAAATTGCATATTTTTATTTGTAATAATTATAACAATTAAACATCTTTGTATCGTTAATTACATTATTACAACGATTATTTAAATTATGAGTATTTAGGAAGAATTCGCTACATAATAATATACATAAAAATAAATAATACCTAACGTACTCGTGGGGAACATATACATAAATAACGAATACATACACAGTCTTACATAATTATTACTTAAAAATATTAAAGCCAGGTACTGAGTTTTAAATAAAAATATACATTACCAACTAAAATACTAACATAAACAAGTATATACAAATAAATATATAGAAAAAAAAACATTTAAAAAAATAATAAAATATGACTTGAAGTGACTAAGAAATAAAACGGCAAAAACGTCATCTAATAACATTTCACGAGTCATGGCATGACGTTGATAAATTAAAAAATAATTCACTCAATAAATAGCAGGCACACACACATCCGTACAAGATAAATAAAACTTAAATACATTGAAGATCGGAGAAATCAGAGGAAAAGGGGCCACGGAACCGGGTCGCTAAGGTTTCTGCGCGGAGTATGCCAAGTTTTGAGCTTCGAGCGAGCGCCCCCAGCCGCCACCGCCGTGGCCACCGCCGCCCCCGCTTCCGCTGCTACTGTACGAAGATCCTCCAGAATCACCTCCGTATCCACTCGTTCCTCCACTACTGTAATCATGACTTGAAGTATGATGAGGATGAGCTATCACTTCGTAAGTCACATGCTTCTGCTGAGACAGCAACTTCTTCAACCCTATAATCGCTGACAAAACTAGTGCAAGCTTTCCGATCAGCAACGCCTTTCCAGCAATCAATGCTATCGCTCCGATCATCAATGGCATCAACGCCATCATCTTCAAAGCCACAGCCGCAATCAATGGTCCCAGGATTTTCTGCGCCTTCTTCTTCTTCCCACGTCCTTCACTGATTTCATTATCTTCGGTAAACGATGACACTGTATCTTCAAGCGCTCGCCCTGCACTCGACACTGCGTCAATAACATCGGAACCTTTCACTTCTACTCTCAAGGAATGCGTTTCGAAGTAATTCTTCAACCGTGAAACAGGATCTAGGGCTCTCGGTGCTCCGGTGTCTTTCGGTACATCACCGGATTTGACGACGGTGACTCCATCGGTTAGTGAGAAGGATTCCTTCTGCCCAATCATCTTGTCGACGAACGAGAAGAATTTGTATTTGAGGCATGTCGTTGATTCCTTTTTGAGGCAGTCTGTTAGTCCGTCTATGTCGTTGTCTGTGTGACCGTTGTCTTGGGCGGGAAGCGCGTGCGCGACCGCGATTAAGAGCAAGACTGTCGACCGTCTCATCGTGAGTTTTAGCTACGTCTGCGCGCCGGCTGTCGCGTCGGTCCTATATAGCCTCCCTCAAGTATGGCAACCACCGAATTGGACTTTCTCAGGCTTGGGAGTAAAAGTAACGTCCAGGTTTCGTAACGAAAGGTTTGTGCGGTCATTGCTGGGGTCATGAACTTGAGATGGATGTGCGAATGTTTCGGCGTAACTTAAACCTTGCCGTCTTCGTGTGGTTTTGGTTTGGACTAGATTTGAGTGGGTTAGTGTAGTGCGAAAGTTCGTTGCGTTTTTTAATTGTTATTGTTTTAGTTGGGAATTAGTTTATGGTTAACTGTTAGTGAGTTACTTGGATGGTGAATATGCTTTGATACGAAATAAAACTTTGTGAGCTTTAGTTATATTGGTATTAATACACATGTTACGAGAATTCTCTTCAAGATTTATTCTTCACATCTTTTACTGTTAACTTTAATTGTCTCTTTAACTATCATAAGCTTTTTTCATATCTCTCTCTTGGAAGTGTGTTATGTCAACATTTATAGCAGTTGATTTCTAATTCGATCCAGACTTATTTTGATAGGTCTGATCTAGATGACCAGCAATGTTTTTTGGCTGATATGGTGATGATAATCCTTTATTTAGGTATTTCTTCATAATGTTTCAGTATCGACTTACAAATCTCTCCCTCTACTTTATCATTTGGCTACTCTCTCAAATAAATAAATCTCACTTCTTATTGACAGAAGGGTGTTTGTCGAGCCATATAAATATAAACTCTAAATAAGTACCTACATAGATAATTATCTAATATATAAATTTCTCGTGTCACAGTTTTCGCTTCCATACTCCTCTGAAACGGCTTGACCGATTTTGATGAAATTGGTTGTGCTTATCCGGTATCTATGAGAATCGGCCAACATCTATTTTTCATCCCCCTAAATGTAATTATTTATATGGCAAAACAACGTTTGCCGGGTCAGCTAGTTAACTAATAAACATTTTGATAGTTCATGCCGACTTACGACTTTTAAAAATTACATAACCATTTTCAATTTAAATGTTGCTAATTTATTTTTCAATTACATTAAAAGTTTAATAATCTTTCAGTTGAAATTAGTTACAAACTTTCTGTCTATGTATGATTGGTATTTCAATAAATTATCTTAATAATCCTGTCTTTACACTTTTATATATTTTCTATGTTTAGTATACACATATACCTTAATAGCACTCACCTACCTAACGGTGGCTTACAATTTATGATAATTAAAACTGAATGTTTATGATATTATTCAAAATGCAGTTCTTGATAAACGTTGTAAAAAAATAAGCACATTATCTATTGTTGTTGTTTGCTACGCTTTCTCGTTTCAATCTCTAGGACGATTTTAACGAATTTTAGTACAATGACAAACCCCAGAGACAGTCTTTATGTATGTGTCATTATCGGAAAAACAAACCGCAGAGCAAAAATAAAAAGGTGAATATGCATTTTTTTTGTTATTTGTGCCCTAAATCTGGTAATCTTCTGGGCCCGCCTAGAGGGCCAAAGCATGTCGGGGTCGCAAGACTAACCAATAACATGACCCCGGAACGCAAAGGGCTATTGAAAGTCAACAAGGATTTTGGACAGTACAAGTCTGACAGTCCCTCCTGCCCTGCCCTAGGTAGGAGGATGCATTTGATGATTTTACTTCGCTATAAAAAAACAATATACCACTTCTAACAAAAACTTCTAACGTTCACCTTTTATTACCATAATACACAAATTATGTATATTAGGTAAAAACCTGCTTTTCCAGTCTCAAGGTCGAACGGCCGGCCGAGAAACTGGCCTACAAAGAATCTATGAACTGTCTCGAAAAACGGGTTTTTTCTTTGCGTGTCGATAGACTCATATTGTTGACACCTGCATTATGTGACATTATAAACCAGGAGAATTCAGTACACCAAAGTTGTCCACTCTACAGATAAACATCCGTTGAACATTTTTTTTAAAGGAACCTTTATTTGCAAAAGGACCCTTAAGTGCTCAACACATGTTTAACTTTTTTGTAGTAAGGCCGTGTATATTTACCTATAATTTAAATGATTCTTAGATCTCTACTAGATTAATGACTCACACATAGTTGAGAGGTCATTACTAAGGAAAGTGGCGAACATTCTCAAGTATTCACACCACAGATTTAAATAGCGAGATTCGCCGGATCTACTGAAACAAACAATAATTACGTTTCTATTTTGTTGGCATTTAAACAGCATTGTCTCGTTTACTTTACTATAAGTGATGGTTTATGCGGTATATTCATGCGTATGTGCAAATTATATTTTTCATGGCCTAAGGCAAATTTCAACGTTTTCAACAGGTTTAAACCCACTCATAAGTCGGGGCCAATTCCACTGGGTCACCATTTCTCTCTGGCCAAAACGGTGAATGAAATACCGCCATGAAAAAGCCTATTCTAAAACCAAAATTCGAAGACATGTGATATCTACCTCATATCTACCGCATCTAGGCCCAAGTGGTAGATTATGGCCCATTCTCTCTCACAGATAAGAGGCCAGTGTCTCAGCAATAGGTTGGAAAACACAAGATTATGCTGAAGGCTAAATTCACTTCTAGGATGACTGATAGATGAAAGTCCATTGGGTACCGGTAAAATATTTGATATGCCAGGAATCTTATAAAACGTGTTTCTGTAAGGTATTGGCTCGTCTTGAAAGTTAGAAAGCTATGATTTAACAATATACTTAAATTACACGGCACCTAAACGTGTTGATAAACTTTTAATGAGCATTTTTGCGAATGTACAAACGTAAGTCTTTTAGCGAGCATTCTGGAGGTATTCCACGAAGGCCATCCGCTGACATTAGCACCTGAGCTACTTGCACATCTAGTCGACTTTAGAGGGCCCAAGCCTGCCGGGGTCGCGGGACTAACAAATACCGTAACCCCGGAATGTAATGGACTATTGAAGGACAACTCCGATTTTAAGGTTCCTGTCCTAAATTTTCGCAGATGCCAGGTGTCCTTCGTGGAATACCTCGTACCCTTCATACATTCTGGCGAGCTTTTTTCCGACTGTGAAATCTGAAATTTACATACGACAAGTTTTTTGGCGAACGTCGACCTGAAAGTTCATAGCAAAGTTTGGTTCTATGTTTGACTCTATTCGTTGTTTGGATCAACAAATTTAAAAGCGGCGAATGCTCGAATTTCTGTTACAAGTGAATCCTCAAACTCTATTAGCATCAAAGCAATATTTACTGAATTGATTACACTAATTCATCATTACATCCATTGGAAATCGCAGTCCATTTGTGTAAAGACTAAGCGATTGACCACGCACCTGCGCCCTGCAAAAAATTTTTACAGGAACCTTATGTCAATAGACAAGGTGCAAGTAGCAGGTGTCATTGTTAGTGGGTGTCCTTCGTGGATACCAATTTTTGTCTTCGCCGTAAACACCAAAACCCAAATATCATTTTCTAAATGTCAATCACACATAAAAACAAAGTTCTTTGACCTTCTCAAGTCATCTACTTTCATGAATATGTAATGTTGGACATCAGGATATAACTTTCTTTGAGCTTAGTCACAAATAACTGCACGAACAGAAACGGATGAAAATATACCGATATCTAAGACACCAATACTGAGAGCAATATCTGAGTTATAAGTCCTAAGTTTTATTTGTATTTCTTTGCAATGGGTTTTCTCTGACTTGGCGTCAATCTAGCCCAGAAACAAAGATTAGGTCTCACATGGAGCGACCTCACCCAGTAGGGACTTAAACTCCTGCGCAACAATGGAACATAGAAAAAACATGATTTTGCTAGCCAGGTGGTGGGGCTGCTTAATAATTATAATTATTGAAAAATAATGGCCCCGTATATTTTTTTTTATGAATTAATATTGACAAAGTTAAAACGCTTCCAAATTCGGGGGTAGGAGCTTACGATGTCATTACGCTTGTAAGATTGTAACACCGAGTAACGTTTTGTGATTTTGAGAAGCGTTGTATCTTAGTCAGGTTTGGTTTACGTAACAAAAGAAAAAATACGGGTCAAATATTTTTTAATAATCAATAAGGTTTTTTTTGAGTAAATTACCCTATTGTTCAACCATTTGTGAATAGTTTTATGTCAGTCACTGTTTGCAAACCACCTGAAACAAAAAAAAAACATTTTAACATAAATTTACCATTTTTTCCTTTCCAAACTCATATAGCGCGTAATATAACTTTTAACAAGTCACAAATTCCAGTACACCAGTCTTTCACCTGCATCACATCACGCAATAGCCTCCAATTAAAGTATTATTATTATATCCGGAACCCGAAATACATCTCGACGAACAGAGAAACCCTTTCACTTTTTTTTAAAAAGAAGTTCGTCGACTTCACTAGTTGCAAGTGTGTGTTTAATGTATTTCGACTTTTGTATTTTTAAAGCAAGAGTGCTTTTTCTAATGAACATTGATTATGATTATGGTTTGCGTATGCGATTGTGCGTTTTGATACAGGGTGTTTGATTTGGGCGTTGTTCTTCTTGGTTATTTATGTTAAAATCCAAAATCAGTAGGTACTTGGAGTCCATCTGTCGATCTAGGTAAATGTTAATTATTTACAGATTTGTTTTTATTGACATTTGTTTTTTTTTTTTTGTTAAATATTTAGGTTTATTAATTAATTATTGTAGTTTTTAATTGTGTTTATTTATAGTATTAATAAGTTAGTATTTAGTTCATTTTATTATTATTTTAACAGAATAAAATGTTTTTTACAGATTACAAACCGGATTTATGTTATGAGACAGCGGTTTCAGAAGCTTAAAGGACTGGAGATACAAGGATTTTTTTCTTTATGTTTGATTGGATAAATTGTAATGACAACAGAATCTAAGGTTCTTCTTTTCAGTGAAAAACTGTACAATAACGTTGTTGTTTGTTAACCATACTAATATTTTATCTCAATCCTAATTCCCGATACGTTTTTTTATGGCTACTTCTGTTTTGATATCTTTCAGACTCGGAAATACAAATTCGGTTGTTGATCGGCTACAGGTAAAGTTTGTATCAAAATAGTAACCAAGATAGATTAATTAATATCAAGTGCTAAACAGGCACGTGCTTTTTATCCACTTACTATTCAATTCTAGAACCTGCCAATAAAACGGAACAACAAATTCAAATTGGCAAGGAAACTCACCCACTTGATTAAAACGCAAACATCATTTACTTATTCTGGCTTAATTCCAAATTGATCAGCCTGTATAATGTGTGTTTATTCTATGAATAAGTGTGTGTATGTGTGTGTGTGTGAATGTGTGATGTATGAATTGCTTGTCATAGCGATGTTAAGGGTCATACAAGTGAAATGCTTTAATAATATGCTTGACATGCTCAGCTGCTTACGTTTTATAGTACTGGTTTGAGAAATTAGTACTTGGCGTGGTAGCCACTGTAAAGTATTAATTTGTGTGCAAATATACTAATTAGTGATGTACCCACAAATCAATCAGACTGTCAAGTCGGCCATTGGGATTGTATATCTGGAGAAGTATATTTTTTGGAATCTATATTTTCCTCCAGAGTGTTACTCAAAAATAATCTCATAGTAACGCTTAACTGGTATCTCATTATATTATGGTATTCAAGACTAAAATCTATATTTGAGAAAAATTTCATCAAATTCCATTCAGCCATTTGGAAGCTATTGAGTAACGAACATCCAAACTTTACTAATATTATGAAGCTGAGTAGTTTGTTTGGTTGAACGCACTTATTTCAGGAACTACTGATCCAAATTGAAAAGTTATTTTTGGTTTGGAAAGTCCTTTTATCGAGAAAGGCTTATAGGCTATAAAACATCACGCTGACACTTGTACCAATAGGAGCAGAGCAATATGGGTGAAACCACGGGGCCCACTTAGTTATTATTGAAAACAAATTTTATATAAAACCTAATAGCAAAAGAAATTCGGTAACTGATAACTCAGTGACTGTGAGTCTAGCATTTCACATTCACACAAAAAAAATTAAACGGTGCGTTACTCTACAATAAAACGCCATGAATGCTTTTTTAATTGAATTGTATGGGAGAAAGCGCAGTCTTTTGTATGATAAACAACCATACTCGAAATGTTATTGTGCAGAATGAGGTAGGGTCATACTGATAGCGGATAACGTTTTATTTACAACGAAAGAGTATTTATTTATATATTACGATTATAGTTAACGCAGTGGCTGAGTGATTAGACTGCGACGCTGTGTGTCGCGGGTTCGATTCCCGCACGGAACAAACATTTTGTATGATCTACAAGTAGCTTTTTCGGGTCTGAGTGTTTGTGTATGTGAGTTTCTATGTTTGTAAACGCACCCACGACACAGAAGAAATTCCTAATGCGGGGCAAAGTAAAAATAAATACAATATTCATATAATTCATCTGAAGCCTTTCTTCGAATTATAAAACGTGTACTTTGCAAAATTGGCAAAGATTTCTGCTTGAAGAAGCGAAGCTTAAGTTTAGAAAGGGCGAAGATAATCCATTTCATGAGATAATTAAATCTGTAGAATTTAATACTTCAGTACCCATACAGAAAATCATTAAATGCATCTTCCCGCCCAAGGTGGAGCGACAGGGTCTGTCAGACTCACATTGACTAAAATCAATGGTATTATGTCAACAGCACTTTAAAAAAAAAAGTACCGGGATCAAGAACTATTTAACCCTGAATTTAATGGTCTCGCTACGTAAATCGCCTATCGCTTATACTGACGCCTGACCCTTAAAATCATAAACGGTGTAAAATTGGATAAATCTTCTTGTCATAATTGCGTCAATAACAATTAAAACTGACTGCGTTCATTATAATGTTTTTTTATGTTCTCATTTTGATTTTTGTTTCGTGACGAAGTACTTAACTTTCGTTTTATTCAGTTGTTAGGGCCTTATCACACTAGCGGTTTGGAAGCGGTTGCGGAGCGGAGCGGCCGCACAGCGAATGCGTTGCGAACACGCCGCGGTTGCGCAGCGAATTCGTTGCGGACGCGCAACGGAATCGCCGCGAAAGGGAAAGTGGACGCCATTTTGTACTGCCTCGAACAAACGCCAAAACGTCCGCCCCACCTCAGATCAACGAGGAATTTTTTGTATGAAAAATTCCTCCAGCAGCGCTGAAATTTGGCATAATATGATAAGAGTAGGTGATACAGATTATAGATGCATAATTATCCAATTGTTTTTTTAGCTGAAAAGTTTTTTTTTACCAAAACATGAATATTGCTTATAACTCTCTGCGAAAACTTCCTCAGCCTAATCTAATAATGGATCTTCCCAAATTCGTCGATGATTTCGTTTTCGTTTCCGGCGTTTTCGAAGTAATAACGTCAACAACAATGTTTCCTCGTCGGAATTAATTTTGTTACTGAGTGTACAAACACGCGACGAAAACGTAACACATTTGCCACGCGTCCGCGACGTGTTCGCGACGGATGCGCGGCGTGTTCGCGACGGATGCGCTGCGCGTCCGCTCCGCCCCGCAACCGCTTCCAAACCGCTAGTATGATAACGGCCTTAGTGTTGATTTACGAGTATATTTCAGACTCAAAAGCTGAAAGACAGATCAACTTTAAGTTTACTGCTGGCATAAATACAGTTACTGACAATAAATAATACCTCCTTGCCTCTGAAAGCACGTTAAACCCTTGGCCCTGCGCCTAATCTCTGTTTATTTTATTTATTTGGGACAACAAACAGTTACATGCTACAAAATACAGAAAAATACTTAAGCTAAGATTTGTCAAACATGCAACCCATACCATTGTCCACGTACTTACTAAAAATTAAGTGAAGATAAAGAATTAAGAAAAAAAAAATACAAAACAAAAGAAATGTTCGGACATGGGTTGCCGTCCCATATCGGACGGGACGGAGTAAAGAAACAGAGATCGCACACACTAAAATCAGATCAACGACCTCGAACTTGTCTTTTTTGCAAACAAAATTATCACCTATTCCGTACAAAATTAGCATCACTACGCTAAACACAATAGCTTAGTAAGTGATTAACATAGACGTTGACCTTCACGGTTACGTTTCACTACGTAATATTTAACGGTAAACTTTGACAGGTTATACCGCTTTGACTACGTAGTGATGACGTCAGTTATGTTTGGGCTTAGTTCAAGATGTGTAGAGTAGCAATTTTCAAGGGAAAAGAACGCTGGGTCTGAAAGGGTTAAAAAAACAACTGGTTAGGCGTGTTATGACATGCAAATCGATACAAATGACGAATAATAGTTATGTGTGTATTTAGTTACATTCCACTCTTTTACCGTGGGAGTTATGAAGGGGAATACACTTTAGCGCAGTGTAAATCAATTTTTGCAAAAAATTCATATACATTATATTGAATCATCCAGCATTTGTGTCTTCCAGCCAAACACGGCGGGCCAAGGTCTCAGATTACATACCACTCCTTCTCAAAGAGAGGTGCTCTGTGTTCCAACTAGAAACTGTGTCTCGTATCAATAACAGGTGTTTTAAGGTGCTGCTGCGTCAAAACTCACAATAAGGGCTACTTTGTAGCCGTGACTCTACTAATTACAAATTATAATAAAAACCAGCCTACCATTCCCCATAGTCTGCTCTACTGTAGAGTTCACACGACAACAATATAGCGCCATCATAATTACGTGCTCTATGTTAGTGGAGCGCTTACGGTAGAGTCTCTGCTTACCTACTTCTGTGCAATGAGGTATGTGATACAGTAGGGTTAGTGGTTTATGTGAAAATGATGATGGTAGTATTTTAAAATGTGATCGATGATGCCTGTATAATATGTCAAATGAAGTCCTTTAAAATGCAGTATCGGTAAATCGCAAATCTAATTGGTCAGTCAGCTAGTTTAAAAATAAATGTACATGTTTTTTTTTCTTTTGTTAAATCAATGCATATTTACAAAAATGCGTATAACGCATCAAGAGACGGGGGTTTGTGACGCCAGAAGCTATTGAACACTGTACTTGCTTGTGACGTATTGGCATTAATAAAAGTGGATTATCAATTATAGTTTACGTAACGAAAGGAAAAAAAAACGTGTCTGCGTAATATTTCTTAATAAACTAACGGGCGGACTGATCCGATTTTTTGTAAAATAACCATAACCAATACCATTTTGTGTGTTGGCTTTTGCCGATAAGAAAATGTTGAAAAAATTTGTAATTATGGTAATAAAAACAAAATACTTGAAGTTAGAATAGAATAGAATCATTTATTCGCTAGAGATGGTTTTACAAAGCTGTTATAATTTATGGATGGTACAAAAACATCTCACCTGCAGTAGGCATGGAATTTTTTAGGAATTTGGCTTCTATTACCATATTTTTAATAACTTGATAACTTTGGATATCCAAGACCACCTCTTCTATTTTATATATATTATTATTTCATCACCCCCCATGGAAATGTATTTTTTTCTCTTACAAGTTGAGAAAAATTTAGTGATAAACTAATTAACATCATAGGGATAAGCTTTGTGACATGATAAACTCCAATCTATATTAAATATATTTTAAAAACCGAATCCGATATTTTTTCTTCAATTTCGAATGGACCAATTCTTATTTCATCCATTTTCTTTTTATTCAATTTGTTTCCATAGTCAGCATATACTTTATGCCCTTTTTTAAATTCGCATTATAATCTGTTCTTGTCAAATAAAATTTTATTATATTTGTGGGATTTTATTGACCTTTGCAATGCTATTTTCCTGTCTTCTTCCAAACTTCTTGTAAATAACTGCTTTTCTTTTACTTCATCTGGTAACATCTCTGGCGACTCCCCCGATAGTAAATATTTAGGAGAAAATCCTGTTACAGAATGATTTGTTTAATTGTATCTATTTCTGCATTCTTCTTCTATTTTTGTCTGGTTAAGCCTTTCATTTACTAATGGTTATATCAACAAGTAACAATATCATCATCACTACAAGTCATCACATTAACTTAACCCTCACCTCATTTCCACACATTATTGTAAGTGGCGGTCAGCCGAGCAGAGAAGCGAGAGTGGGTGAAAGCATGCACAGGTTAAATAATTTAATACGAAGCGTAGGGACTGGATTGTGTGAATGTGGCAGTTTTATAATATTTTTCTGACTTACTCGGGACATTCTGCGCTACGAGAATGGCGGTAACAAGCGTCGAAGTTCCGAAATTGGTGTTGATCAGATGGAGCAAGTTTTGACCGAATGGTGGCCAAGATTCGTCCAAAGAAACCAAGACCCGAAAGCCCGGGTGGGTTGACGGTATCGTCAAGATCCCGAGGAATAAATAGATGAGAGACGCACAGAACCAAGAAATATATCAAAAAGGAGGCGGCTTATAATAATATATTATGAGTTAGAGGTTTAAAATTTTGCATGGGGTTTCTTTTAAGCCATAAAAAAATTCAACCTTTAAGAAGTCGTTTCAGGCGTATATAGTTTGCATAAAACTGTTGTGTTACTGAAAGTGTCTAAAATCATTATTGGATTTTTATTTAGAATTGCCAAAGATGGCCGGTAGTATAAAATTCAGATAGGCAAAGTAAGTCGCGGGTGAATTGCAAGTTACTAATATTTCGGCACTGCTATTTAGCATGCTAGATCAAGTAGGCAGTCGCTCTATGTAAAATACAGATATTCATCATAATCCGGTTTGACGGGAAAGCAACCTCAACATACAAACCAGACTAGGCAGATGATAACTAATAGCCTTTTTTTTGTTATCGTGATAAAAACCATCAAATAAGTCCTCCTAGCCAGGGTGAGACGGGAGAGTCTGTCAGACTTGTACTGACTAAAATCCACGGTGATCCTTCAATAGCCCTTTACATTCCAGGGACCTGATGAGAAAGTCCTGCGACCCCGACAAGTTTTGGCCCTCTAAAGAGGAGCCCATCAATGACTAATAGCCTGCTCTTGACCTTTCTTTTGAAACTAAAGTCGCCTAACTCTATATTTCTATAAGCCCCTTCGAACACTAGGCGACGCAAGTCTCCGATGCCTTACAATTTTGGTATCCATTGACGCGTGCCTGTGTACGAACCTCTATGGATTTGCAATAACTACCTGGATATCAAAGTCGCAAGGTATCGGATACTGGAGTCGCCTTGTGTACGAAGGGCCTTAGCCCTTTCGTACACTAGGCGACGCAAGTTTCGGTATCCTCCGGTAGACTTCGGTATCCAAGTGACTATCGGAATACAAATCCATAGAGGTTTGTACACAGGCACGCGTCAATGGATACCAAAATTGTAAGGTATCGGAAACTTGCGTCGCCTAGTGTACGAAGGGGCTAAATTGCTCCGCCATGAACTTCTATCTCAGTTGAACTCCGCTCCCCGCTCTCTCAACCTCACGCCCCGTCGATCAAGCAGATTACGTGACATTACGAACTAGAAAGTTATATTTTACAAACAAATTCACACGCAACATGTTGAAACTCATCTCTCTTTGTTACTCACCGATGAAATTTCGTGATATTGTTGCAATTCGACGTGGAAGCGTTTTTTTAGGACATTTATGAAATGACAATGCATTGTTTTGTTTTTGAGATGTAAATGAATAGAGGAAGTTTACTTTTTGTATTATGTAAGAATAATAATTTTGCATATATAGTTTTTTTGGCTTATAAGCAATGATAAATATTTTTGGGAAGCCTACCGCAATAATTCAGCTACATATTTAGATTGCCATTGCTCAAAGATATGCCGATTTCATTTTACAGGTTTTAATTGCACCGTCTAGAACAGACTAGCAGATCTGTCTGTACTAATAACCTGCTTCTGTAAAAGTGCATCCAAAGGTTATAGAAGAAAATTATATTATACAAAATGTATTGAGCATCAAAATGTAACGCAAACTCATAATTTCTGATTCTAGATTCCGTTTTGGAATACGGACTTAACACATAGAATATTAAAACTATACGTATGAATATCTGATTACACTTTGGCTTCTGCAATGAAGCGGGAGGTTTAAACTTGACACACATCAGTCTGAACCGACTAGACCAAACATGAAGACAAGTTAACTTTGTAAAATAAAACTAGTCGCACACATTTTATATAGGCGTTTAACTTTTAATCAGTAGGCATTCATCAGCAGGTTTTTGTAGAATATTTTAATCACTCGGTGTGTAAAAAAATATATTTTCGAAAATAATTTTATTTGGGCTGAGTGATCCATTTTCTACCGATAAGACCCGGGCAATCGCACCGCAGGCAACATGTTACTTGCAGTGAGACCCATCTTGCCACCTGGTCACCTTGTAAGCAATCCCTATCCAGATGAAGTCCTGTGTCAAATGGTATTTTACCGTGTGCACTTCCAGTTCCTTCTGGCTAAGCTCACTCCATCTTAAGGACTCATTTGATGAATTTATCACACAAAAAAGGCTTCATCTCTTCTGGGATAATTATATTGGAGCCAAGATTAAGCAACTTGGGAATGCGGATTGTGTGTAATAGGCGACTCGCTGTCCGATCATGGATCATACTCGGGTCGACGCGAGGACGGCGCGTCGTTTTCCACGCGCGCCTCAAAGAGCTGTCAGCAACATGACGACAGGGCCCCCTTAGAGGACCGGGTTGCGGGATTATCAGGTAACTGTTGCCGCGGAATATAAAGGGCTACTGAAGGACACCGTGGATTTTAGTCAGTACAAGTCTGACAGTCCCTCCCCTCTTGCTCTTTTATCCCGTAAAAAATAAAAATGAACCAACTTTATTATAACAGATTATCTATTATAGCCACAGGTATAGCATAGTAAGTCGCATATCGGTTTATTCGTTTTACACCCACAAAAACAGACTACGACAATAAGCCGAGAAAACGACATGGCAAATAACAAATGGATGACTATTAACTTTTCATCCATACATCATTGGAGCTGTATCTACAAATGAAAGTGTTACCTATTGTAGTGTCATCTTCTTGCTCATTAGAGTATTTCACTTTTTAATTAATAAGGTTTTTTGTAAGCGATCGCTAGAAATGGAAACTTGAAAAGTGTTTTATGAAAGTATTGGGTTGTTTATGTGAATTAAGATTACGATTCCTTTGGAAAATAATGGAAACCCTTATTATACACAATTGTGGATGTGTATAACAAGTGTGGGTTGCAATGGCCTAGTTGGTTAAGGCGTCTGGAGTACCTATCCAGAAGACGCGGGTTCGAATCCCACTTGCAATCTGAAATTTTTCTTTCCTCAAAAATCATCTTTTATTTCCTACTAGGTCATAATTTGGAATAACACGGAGGATACCTGTTATCGCATTATAATGATCCCGCGTTTATTTTATTTGTGTTATATCCTCATTCACCACTGCCGCATATCCTAAAAAAACGGGTGTGTAATCAGGGTGTCTTTCCAGTTTTAACTTACGGAGCTGGGAAATCGCAGGCTGGTCCACCAAAGGCATAATATCACGTATCAAGATCTACGCTTTGGGAGATCCCAAATTAAATTAAATGAAATATCCAAATACAAATTCGATGAATAAGGTCTAACGGTTTAAGGATAACGGTCTAGTGATAGATATTGTCCAAAACTGTAGCAAGCTGAAGTGGTAGTGGGCCGGTCAAATCTGTCGCAGAAACGACGAAAGGTGGAGTAAGAAAGTTCTGGAAAGGAGACCACGCGTAAATATAGAGTCGCACCTAGCAAGATGGACCGGCGGCCTGATAAGGTAGCTGGCAGTGGTTGGATGAAAAAAGCAGGAGATCGTGCGCTGTGGTGCCTCTAGGGGGAGTTCAAGTTTGACAGTACCTCCTACCCTGCCCTAGGAGGGAGGACTCATTTAATTTTAACATCTTAAAAAGGGGAGGTCAATGTCCAGCAGTGACTTCAATAGGTTGAAATAATTGATCACTGCTGGTAAATAATTATGATCCGATGCCTTAAATTTTTTTTAACTTCATAGAAAGTCAATTATACTCGAGTGTTATTTCCTATGATAACACGATCGAAGCCGCTTCTAGTTGATCAATGAGTCATGCAAGAAATCCAGAAGAGTCACATGCACACGGAATTTCTCACACTCAATTACTTTTAACCTAGACCATGTCACGGGAACTCGGCAGTCAATAATTAAGTATTCCACACTATATCGTGCCTAGGTCACCTACGAGCTTGTCAGGTCAGATAAAAAGTAAAACAATAGACACTCTGTTATAGTTCATTTGAATGAGAACCATGGCATCGGGCTGTGTTGAACACAAGTTCAATGTGATATGATTAAAAATGTGTCAATAGTAATTGCTTCTGAAACGTTTTTAAGAAGGTAAGCTGTTTGGTGTTTAATGTAAAAAATACTGCCAATCGGTACAAAAACATGCAGCATATAAATTAATAAAGTTAGTTGCACATTTTTGTACCGTTGACAAAAACAGAAATAGATACCAACACATCAACTAGCCGTCTTTTTCTAATCTATTTTCAACTGTATCACTACTGGAGAATAAGGTTCATATAATTCGATTTAGAGAATTATTCCCGTTGGATCCCACAAACCACTATTATGTATTCCCGTTGGATCTCAAGGCTCTAAATAAGAAGAAAACACTGAAAAATGGGATTAAAAACTGGGATTCAACAGGATTAATTCAATTTCGAGAGAGGTTGTAGTTTTGTCTAATAAATAACTGTTCGATAACAGTTCATTTAGAGAAACAATTTTATTATAATAATAGCAGATGATTTTGTAAGCGTAAAGTGACTAACGTTTATATATACTGTGAACTATCTCCTCTCGTTGAGACTATTTTAAAACATACTATTGCACGCAGTGAAAGCAAAATGCACAAAATGGGCCAGAACACTTCAACCTGCCGTAAAGTGAACATTCCTTGCTTTTGCTTCGAACTTGACCCTCATTCTTCCATACGCAGCACGTCACCATGTTACTATACTGCTCGGCCATGACCTACGCGATCAAACGGCGAGGAGAACCAAAAAAAATAAAAGAAATTGCTTAGAGCTTGTCACGTATACCCAAGCCACTTTCGGTAAAATATCTTATCAGGAACTGGACATTAGAAAAAAAACTGGCCATTAATATTAATCTTTCTCTCGCGAGAAATTCCTCAAGTTGAAACATCCGCACAATGCACAAGCCTGGAAAATATATGGTCGGAGACCAAAATGCTGAATATACCATGGATAACTATGTATACTGCTACTCAACTAATTTTTAAAAGTACTTAGTAAAGAGTTGGAAGCTCTTGTTATCCCAAATAAAAAACAATAAATAAATGATATCTGAACAAATCTTAACGGATGATAATGATACGATAGTTATATCGAAAAAGAAGAATCTGAACGCTAACAGTATGCGAACCAGTAAAGTACTCGAAAATATCATAGCGTATACCGTATACGCGTCGTAAATCGGATATCTAGAGGTCGTGGTCACAACATGCATCGTAAGGAATAAAATGTATGTCAAATTACCGGGCATCTATTTGATATGGTCGTCACGTGCGTCTCCAAATTACAATGTGTTTACACTACATTCACTTGTTTTTTTAATGTTAAAAATATCTGTTCAATGCACTTTCGTTTATTTATTTTTATTTAACGAACATAAAAGAAGAAGTTCTACATTAGAATGGTAATTTGACTGATTTAAATCACGGGGTTTGAGGTGGTAAGTTCGATTGTCTGATATATAATTACTTACCAAAAAAAATATTGTCAGAATTGAGTATCTCCTCCTATTTTCGAAATCGGTTAAAAAAAAGATCTATGTTGAATAAACATTGCATAGTCAGCCACTTATAGGACACAAGTAAGTATTATATATATAAATTCTCTTTATGAGTGGGAATCATAAAAAATTACGCCAATTCTGTTTAAAGGAGCAGTGGTGATTTACGAGTTGTAGGTTCGAACCCAGCCAGGTACATTACTTTGTGTAATTTATTTTATCGCCATTACTCGTGAGGAAACCGTCAGGAAACCGGCAAGTCCTTAAACCAAAAATTTTAAGATATATAACATCTACCAACCCGCACTGGGCCGTCTCCCTCTTACAGAGGGGAGGCCTGCGCCCCAGCAGTGGGAACATTATAGGCTGATGATGATTGTGCGATACGAAAATGCTTCTAAAGCAAATATTTTCTTTGGAAAGAAAAATTCGAACTGCGGACAGGATTCGAACCAGCGACCTTCGGATTCAGTACATCCGACGCTTATTTTCAACCGAGCCACCGAGGAACGTAACCGCCACGGTGAATTCTTCATTCCAACGGAATGTCAGACTTGATTAACTAAAACTACCCTGTCCTGAAAGTAATAAGTAACCCTAAGACATCTCTGTTTGACACAACCTACATTCTATTCATATTTCTAAAGTTTAACCCTACAAATGCTATCATAATAAACTCGTATAAATATCCGCAAGACCGCTGTGTCCGGTTTGTATGTTTCGAGGTAAATCGCTCTGCGACGCACTTTCCAAGTAAATTGCCTCCACATTTATATCACGGCAGTGATGGGGCATCAAATGGGGTAGACTGTTGGATGTTGATTTGATTTCTTTTTATATTAGTTTGAGTAACAAACTGATCTGGTTCTGTTAGGTAGTCCTGTCTTTATTAGAGCCCCAGAGTTACGCAATTTAAAAAAAAATGTATAATGGGTTTTCTCTTGACCTTAGTCTAGGTCAGGAATGACTAAGACAAGGTTAAGATGGAGCGAGCTTACCCAGAAGAAGCCTGTTTATTCTAACTTTGAAGAGATTAGAGTTGTATGCGTTCAGAAACACAGACGCAATGTTTCGTTTTAAATCAGTTTATTTTTTAATTAATGTCTAAACAAAATACAGTAAGTCATTATCCAGAGATTACCCAAGAATGAAGTTAAAACACAGTTGTTACATTTTATAAGTTAATAAATTAGATAGCAATTGGGCCTGGTTCTTATCTTCCGACCCCCAAATCACAATCAGAATTGCCTACCTGCCGAAAAGAGCATTTTATTCCTTTCTTTGTATTCAATTTTCAATTTACAGCATGTGATACTATGCCGTCCTAGGTTAAACTACTTTACATTCAATAGATCGATCTAAACGGCACCTATTTCGGATTGAAAACGATCGTAGAATATTTTCGTACTTACTCACTCTCATTATTCTACTTTTCGGATTTGTGGAAAGTGTTATCCGAAATTAGAATACCTTTTAATATGCAGTGAAAGGGTTATATTGAGGACTCTTTTCTGTTAGACACAAAAATTAAACAGTCACAGTAATACAATACTACTGTACTTACACTATATTGTACTGTACTATATAGTAGTACTATACTACTACTATAAAGATAAGAGTTTGTTCGGTTGAACACGGTAATCTCAGAAACTACTTTTCAAATTTGAGTCGAGCTGTAGGGGAGTGAAACCACGGGACACGGCTACTCCATAATGTGGGTCATAGGCCATTGGCAGGGTTTAGTGACAAAATATTTAAAGCATCATCTGCCTTTGCCTTTTCTCAACTGTTTTGAGATCCGCTTCTATTCGAACAGGGTGCTCTGAGTGTCAATATTTTACGTAACGATTATCAAAAAGACCTACATATAAAATAATATCCAGAACCAATAGCTTACGTCCTTTCCGAGGCATGACACAAACAGGCTATGAAAAATGGTCACACATCGACGGGCTAATTGTGGTAGACACGGCTTAACCTTGTGACTGATACAACAAGTGTCGGTAAAACTCAAGAATTCATATTGCCAATTCTCTCCCTCCGAAGAGACAATAAACAAATAGATATACAATCAAAATAAATCATTAACACGAGATAAACAGACACCTAACTAGTAATAAAATAGTAAATAAATCCTAAAGCCAGAGGCTAGAAAATCAGCATTCCAACGAAGTTTATGTGTACTATGTAGTTGGTAGATATGGCCAACACAAGTAGTGTAGTACTAGAGGCTATGTATTATAGAGCTAGGTTTCTAACGCAACAAGGCCAGTGACGATACTGGCTTGGTACAGTCGTGTTGAATGCGCAATAGTTTGAAAAAGATTTTATTGAAAGTGTTAAAGCTTGTGTTATCATGTTTCGGAAAAGCTCAATTTTTAAGATCGAAACGTGATTTTTTTGTTGAACTTCAATTGATTTTCAAAGAACGGTGAAGGAAAGCATTGTTAAGAAACCAGAATGCGAGAGAAAAACAATGAAAAACATGTGACGTTTACCAACAAGCAAGAGAGCCCGTGTGGTAGATAACAGCCCAGCACTTACTAAAAGAGGTGAAAATAATGTAGTAAAGGCAAAGTGTGTGACGGTAGACTCATACAAACTCCGACGTGAGCGCAAAATTGAGTGGGTCCAATATTTTTTTAACATTTTCTCAGGGAAGTCCACTTCATCTAATCCTGTCGCGTCCATATTAAGCGAGACTTCAAATCAGGTAAAATTGAAGTATAAATATAATTAAACAATGCTACAATGTTTCTACTGCTGACAAAATAAATGGTCCTGCTCTTTATCCTCACAAACAGGATAACGGCAAGACGATTCTTCAAAATATTTTCCTTGGAAAATTTTAGTCTTGGAATCTAATCATCATCATCATCTTTATCAAGCTGAACAACCACGGCTTACGTTTGTTTGTAATTATTGTTACTTCAATTTTCCTGGTACGTGAAGTTTTTCTCGCCGTCAGTACCCACCAAGCCTGATCGCCTACAGCCGCTTGAACCGCTTCTCACATAATGACCACTTCCTCTGTCTCCTCAGGATGTCCGCTCGTCGGGAAATCTTAGCTCACCTTCTATGGGTGATATCGTGACCTAGTTTGTTTGGGAAAAGCAAGACTTTTTCCGGAAAAAGTTTGATGATTTGGGACATTGTAAGACATTCATTTTCAAAATGGACTTAAAAGAATTAACTATTCAGCTTACATGGATCAGAGTTAGGTACAAGGTCGTCTTAGGTAGCGCAATTTGTATTTTAAAATTAAATGAGACACCGAATAATTATAACATTTTAATAGTTTCGCCACAGGCAGGTGTTCAGAATGACCCTGCAATGTCAATAGCCTACCCAATGAGAGTGAATATAATCAACAGGATACATGGTTCCTGTTTTTGGAACCATTTAGTTAGAACATCCTCTATAGCCTTCATTATAGAAGAGCGGGGGTGCCCATATAAAATGCTAAATCTAAAGTAAAAAGAGACTATTCCGTTAAAAACTATGTAAAGAACGACACGCCATTCACAAGTGAAACTCATATCAATATGCACGAGTATCATTGATGTACATTTTTTGTTGAGAACATCACCAGATCTCTGCTGTCACTCTGTGACATAGTTTTACATACTGTAGCCATGCCTACTTCCTGTTTTATCTAGTGATGTACTGTAAGAAATTCTAGGAGTATCGATATCGACTAAGCACAGCATTTATCTTGTAGTCTTGGAAGCCAATTAGTTTTATAAACATTTAGGGCCGTGTTCACGGATTTTAACCGACGTTTAACCATCTATTTGACATATTTTGATGTGAGTTGTTATACAACAATTTACGATTTTTAAGATACGATGTTTAAAAATTCATCGGCCGATTACTCAAACATTGGTTAAACGAGAGTTGGTGAACTCGGGTCTTAAAGTCTTACAATAAAAACTTAAACATCTGTTGAAAATTTGTCTAAAAAAAGTGTGACTGCAAAACGGACCTTATTTCAACGTCATAATCTGACATTTTTTCAGGCAAGTGTTCAACAGACGTTTAAAAGTGTTTGTGGTACGACTGTTAATGAATACCAAATTGAACTGTCAAACATTACCTAAAGCTGATCAGTAGAGATAGATGCTGGGATCCAGCTGAAAATCAGCGTGATGCTGAGCTGAGGCCCTTTGGCATTAAATTGTTAAGTTTATTTGTTTTTATAATGTACTCTCTCCTTATAACCCTTTTTTTGTATTATTTAGTTTTAAGTTTGTGCCAATAAACACAATTTTCTTTCTTTCTTTCAATCCACACTGACACATGCACCACCTGTAACCTGAGGTGAAAGCTGGCAACGTAATCTGCAGTGGTTGGTTTTGCCAAAGTCATCTGCTTATCAACCACTATATTTTGTCGAATTTCGGCCAAACAGTTTGTATACTATGCTAGGGCTACTCGCTGTCCGATCATGGACCATGACCGGGTCGACGGCGCGTTTTTATCCACCCGCACCTCATAGAGCGTCAGCATAATGACGGGTCGCGGGACTTATCCCATTACCGTGATCCCGGAACATAAAGGGCTACACCGTGAATTTTAGTCAGTACAAGTCTGACAGTCCCTGCCAGGGGTGGGAGGACTCATTTGAAAAGAAAAAGGTAAGCTCGCTCTCTTAGACCTCGACATTAGTTGAAACCATTATAAATCAAATAAAATATAATTTAAAGCATGTTTTTGCAACACCTATATTCTCAAGCGTATCGAAAGATCCAATCATGCGCATCACTACATGTTAGTAACCTGCTTTACACCATTCGCAGTATGTGGGATGAATGTAAACTTCACTTTTGATGTCGCGTGGGGCTGTGCGCGTGCGCTACGTGTTCTCATGTACGAATTCTTACTCTTTACTATTTTAGAATAAACTTACTTAAGCTATAGTTATACTGTCGCGGGACTTCTTTCCATCACCATGACCCGGAACATAAAGGGCTTGGTGTGTGGTGGTACCGTGTATTTTAGGCAGTACAAGTCTGACAGTCCCTCACGCCCTGCCCGGGGTGGGAGGACTCATTTGATGATTTTACCAGGCAAAAAAAAAATGCTATAGCTATACCTGTGTGGAGTGTGGTGAGATGCTCTATTATACCTACTTCATAGTTGGGTAAATAGAGATATTTTTTTGGTTTGTGTATCCTCCCGAGCTGAATGGTGAATTATCAGACGCTTACTGACCAAAAGTACTTTATCTGGCCTTTGTCGACGTATTTTTATTTTCACGTATTTTTACTGATTAATTAATCAATGTTATGTCAAAAGCAGTAGTGGCCGAAAAGTGGACCGTCTCCACCTAGGTGCAGGCCGTGGGTTCAAATTCAGTGAGCCATTTTTATTTCATCACCTCTTGAAGGAAAACATTGTAAGGAAATAGACCCGCGTGTTTAATTACAGTCCACGCTCTCACAACGGGCACTCCTGTGTCCTAGCACTGAGAACATTTATTATAGGCTGCTAATTTTATACCATCTGCCATATGCCGAAGTCCATTATCGCGATAATTAACGATATTTCCCGTTACCCGTGTCGCCCAAACGTAACGCTGTATTGAGATTAGCAGTTTTGTCTGAGAGGCATTTCTGTTTTTTTGACGCTTCTATGCATTGAAGCATGGGAATTTCGACGACTAAAAAAATTCGACCGCCAGCATGTCTCGGAGTGCAGTGTCGAATGTACCAAAAATCCGGAATATCGCAGGTTCATTGCGATTCTTCGGGTTTCATACAACCGACGCTCTTACAGATCAAAGAAATTCGTAAGAGTTTCCCTTGGTATGATGGTAACCGGCCTAGATGACAATGGCGTCTTTTCATGTGCCAACGAGGTCTTATCTAAAAACAGGATAATAATTATTTCTTTTTGTAGAAAGAAAAAAATCTCTGAAGACATTGTGAAAGTTTCCAACTAAGAATATTGCAGAGACCTCTATGAAATCATTTCGAAACCACTCGAAGAGATAGGAGAAAGGTACACAGTGAAAGATAATAGTTCTCTCAACCAGTGTGTAGATGACAGCGTACGCAATAAGAAAGTGAAGTAGAAAGTTAACGTAGCGACATCTATCTAATATAAATTGTAACTTATTTGCGATGAAATTTCAAAGAGAAAGTAGCGATGTATGAGGAGAAACGTTTGTCATTTCAATACGTCATAACTCTACTAGATGGCGTTGATTTTTTTAAAGACTGTTTACTTTGTTTTGTGACTTCACATGCTACAACACGAAAATTATCCCACAGGAACATATAATCGGAATAAACTATTTATAAATCCAGATTATAAACTATCTGTGTACCTAATTTCATCCAAATCCTTTAAGTAGTTTTTGCGTGAAAGAGTGACAAACATCCATCCATCCAAACAAAGTTTCACGTTTATAATATTAGTAGGAGTATTTTTAAAAGGTAGATAGTTTTATTTTTTTCTTTACTTCATTATGGTTTTTGTATTACCTAAAAAAACATAATACAAAAACCGGGGAACGGGGACAAACAGTGGACTTTTTAATGGTATTTCATGAATGGGTTAAAAATAATTTTTAATTGAACATATTTTATTTCCAACTGTTGATCTTGGTGTCCCGCAAGTGTTCATTTGTGTACGATAATAGGCGGAGAGAAATGACCCTCATTAATTTACTAGCAGGCAAATTCCTTTAATTAGGGTACCTGAATAACTCTTGGCAGTTATTGAGCGGAAGATTTTAATAGCCAGTCTTTTAAATTAGTACTAGACTGGCTTGTGGTTAGACTTTCAATTATTACGGTATCTAAATACAGGCTAGCGCAGAACAGCGCTAACTAGGCACCCACTTACTTACTACGTCACTTTTTTTTTTCTTTTCGTGTGTGTTTCTGCACAGTTCGATTACTAAGCGAGATACTATTCGAACGGCAACATAGACAGGAGTTTGTCTGCGTGGAGTACGACATTAACTATCCTACTGTAAATTAATGCCGAAATATTTTTTCTGTCATACTTCGGGGTTTTCAGCTAGCATGTCATTCGACGTCATTTTGAAAATATAACCCACCACAGAAATAAATATTTATTTATGTCGCAAAAAACGCGCCTATAAACGGCTTACAAAGCACAAACATTTCTGTATTAAAACCGTCAGTTTTCCGGAAAATAAATCTTAAATCAGTGGTAAGCAAATCCGTTGTACACACGGCTAAACATCAAGCTATACTAAACCAGTTTGTCTTGGTCTTGGTTCGTACGATTTTACACATAATGAACGGGCAGCTAATACTGGTTTTGCATAGCTTGATCTGAAGCCGTGTGTACATTTCAGAAGGAATTTGTCACTATGAGGAATATCAAAAATGCTGAAAGAAGTATCTAGGCACGAAAACTAAAACTGAATCATCGGATTTTAGAAAAATAAAAAATGCTGGCCAGGAATCAAACCCGCTGATTTTAGAAATAAAATCTCACTTAAATTATAACGCTATTTGATAGTGTTACTAATAAGGATCAAATTATCTAAAGTAATGAAAAATACACCCTGTATATTTTCAATTTCGGAATAAACCAAGCGACTAGAAAGTTTAGTCACCAGGCAACCGTAAAATACATAATCATGACAATAATGCAGCATTGCATCAATTATTCCTTTCAAAAATGTCGCAACTACATTGACATAATACTGTCTTGTTTATTTTGCACCAATTTTCTGGTGAAAGCTTTTTAAAAATAAAACTAAAATTGCTTAAAAACAAGTGAAAGTATATCGGTACGCTGCTGTAGAGAAAAGTGGTTTAAATTCTTTATTTTTTGGTTTATTTTTTATTCTAGTTTAAGTTCTTTTGGTGTGGCTTGTTATAAAATTCTTTAAGAGAGAAACGAGGTGGTTTTTTATTATTTTTTCTTTCGTAACTGGTAATTTGTAAATCTTTCCTATTACGAGCTGCGAGTGTCAGTTATTTGCTTAGCTGAGACTTATTTATTATTGGCTTTTTCCCGCGAAGTTGCCCGCGTGTAGTTTGGTTATATTCCTACGGGAACTTCATAGGGGTATAAAGTATCCTATACGTTAATCCAGGTCATAAACTATGCAACAGATTTCATACAAATCCGCTTACTCGTTTTTGAGTTAAAAGAGTAACAAATCTCCATCCATCCTCACAATATTTCAGCAAGTTTTTCAGCGCCTCCCTATTCAATGAAAAGTTTCTTCTAGCACTCAATATTTCAACAGCACAATCCTGAAAAACGTATAAAGCTAAAATTGTAAACACCTCTTTACCGGCCTTCATCTAAGTACTTTTTGTCATTTTCCAGACAGCTTAATAGAAATTCATCTCCGGTTCATCAAGATTTTCACTTAAGATTTCAGTTTATAAGTGACTGGTACCGATGTTACAACTTTTGTGCCCAGAAAAAAAAAGAAAACACGAACCAGTTTCCAGAAAAACGTTAGTACGAGGATGAGATCCTAAATATTGCAAAATGTGTTTTATTTATGAAACTTTAAAGCTCATTAAACATTTTATTTGAAACGAAATTTATATTTGCATCTAAAGGCGCCCCCTCACTGCGAGCATTGACCTGTAATGTATCATAAAAGTGCGCAATTTGATGCTCTATTGTCTTCGAATGTTCGAATCTGTAACGTTACATTACAGGTGAATGCTCATGGTGAAGGAGCGCCCTAATGCAAGTCATACACGATCCTGTTTACCGTCAAAGAGCGATGTTTACTTCTTACAGTAAACATGACTGTGTATTCTATCAGCAATAGACTTTGTCATGTACACTGAGCCGTACATACGACACGCGGTTTCCAGTGCACTGTACACTTTGACGCTAAACTGGATTGTGTATGGCTGGCATTATATACAGGGTGCAATTTAAGTCGTGAGCAATATTTTAATCTCAGGTTCTACTCACGATACTGTTTGCATTTTGGCTAACCATTCGCAAATCAAAAATATTATTAATGCAAATACGAACAACTTTAAAAAATGTAGTAAGTCATATTGCAAAGGCATAATGTTGCAAATAAACACTAAAAGTAATTAAAAAATAATTCATAAACCCCTATAAGTCATGAAGTATCAAAATTATAAAACGCAGTACACCGTGCGCGGAACGAAAAGTAAACGCCGAACACTTATCAAATTTTTTCAGGTTTTAAATACTTGCATCAATATTTTTTTTGAGTTGCGTATTACAACCAGTATCGCGAGTAGACCTTTTTTTTTAGCGTGGTAAAGTAGACATTTAGAATAAAATATTGCATATGACTTAAATTGCACCCTGTATATTGCATTGGTCCATCAATGCAATATATACAGGCCAGACCAGCTCTGTACTGGTTTAAATCTACCCACTCGGTAGATTTTTTGTAAACTTTCTTACATAAAATTCTTCTCCTTACATCAACGAATATAGCAAAAACAGAATAGGTAATCCAATTTGATACAGTCGTTTAGAATTTATGCGCGTACAGACAAACTGAATGGTGATTGATGGAGATTTCCGTATTTAAGGAGATCCGACTATGTTTTACACTGTGTACAAAGACAAACAAACTTATTCCTCACGTCGGTATTTTTATTTACACAGACTCTATACAACTATTTTACTACCTTATCTTCAATTTTATTACCCTTTCACACAAACCCGTCGTAATGAATAAAAACATCCCTTCACTTGTAAATACTAAATTCCTAACACATCCATCTCATCATACCACTTCACCCATAATAGGCGCGCAATCGTGAAAACATTCCATGCCAAAGGTGTGTGGATCGTGACCTGAATAAAGACAACGGTGTGACAAATTGTGGATATGTGAGTAATTTTTGTAAATTCTGGTAGATCCCAACTTAACATAGTATAAAACAAAGTCGTTTCTGTCTAAACGAGAATAAATTGTAACTGCAATATTTAAAAAAGAAACTTGACCTACACTAGGAATTTCTCCTGTGTCGTAGGTGCGTTTACAAACATAATTATAAACTCATTAAAACACACGCCAAGACCCGGAACAACTACTTGTAGATCATCCAAATATTTGCGCCGTGTGCGAATCGAACCCGCGACACGCAGCGTAGCAGTCCGATCGCTAAGCCACTGCTATAACCGAAATTAATTAAAATTTAATTTAATAGGTTATTGTTTTTGGGTTGTCTTCATAATTGTCAGTTAAAAGATTTATCTGATAGATTTTTTTTTTTGAATCTACCCGGTAAGAAGAATATTTGAATCCATGAAAAGACGGAGCGAGACGCTAGTTAACGACAGTATTAAATTTCTCTTTCTGGATTCTTTGTTGAGATCTGTGTTGAGTAAATAAAAATATTATATCACGCCTGATATTTCCCAAAATATTTTTTATATTAAGCCTTATGAATATCTCTATGACACTTTAGTCTGTAATGAAGGAACTAATGTGTTGTTCTAGTATTCGAATACCTTTTAATGTAAGACTATTTTATTAGCCAATAAACTTAGACTAACTTTTCCGAAATTATTTTCTTACTGGGCAACGATTTTCCCCAGTATCTCCTCTGTGCAACTAAAAAATAAAACACTATGCCATAAAAAAAACAATAATTTAATAAATTAATCAATAAATTATACACACCCAACAAATAAATAACTTATCTAGGTTACAAGCTACCCTCGTACTGCTTCCACCCCCTGTAGGGGAGGGGTGTAACATCGTGAACATCCCTCCTTCTTCTATGATGGCCGTGGTGCCCTGCGTAGATGACCTGGTGGTCGTCTCCACCGTCGTGGGAGGCTAGCTTCTTAACTCCGACGATGGCAGCGAGCATGAGGGCGAGAGCTGATGCGGCTAAGGCCTGGGGAGAAAGAAAAATGTTATAGAGATTGTAGAGTATTTTAGAGAAAGGAAACTTTCCCATTACACTATAACTTTAATACGACCCTGGCACATCGTCCTCTCTCGCTTATTTTCCTATGAAATTTAAGAGCTCTTTTGCCCCTAGAATATCGTGGAATTTAGTTACTAACGAGTTTGACAGCCCAGTCAACAAATGAGCTATCCAGCTCAACCCTGGGTGGAAGGACTCTTCCGATTCCCTCTCCTCCACCTCCCATCCCATAATCCAAAAATCCTCCCTCAATGATCATTCCATAATCCAAAATAGTGGCTTTTATCAGAGACTAGCTGTCCCGGAAAACTTCATGCCGCCTCATAATAACCTTTTTAACCTTTCCTGGACTTCCCGAAATAATTCAAAACCAAAATCAGCCAAACCGGTCCAGCCGTTCTCGAGTTTTAGCGAGACCAAAGAACAGCAATTGATTTTTATATATAAGAAGAAGAAATACAATGATGCTAAAGTCAACAATGTATTTCATGGGATTTGAGCTTTTCAGTAAATGTATATCGGGACATCACCAGCTGGAAGACGTCCACTGCTGAACATAGGCCTACCCCTTAGAACGACAATTCGTCACTTGCATCCATCGGTTGCCCGCGATTCTCACGATGTTGTCGGTCCACCTAGTGGGAGGCCTGTCTACGCTGCGTCTTCCGGCCCGAGGTCGCCACTCGAGAACCTTTCTTCTCCATCGGTTGTCAGTTCTACGAACGACTATCGGGATATAGTCGTTCTTAATTACGGAGCAAACTTAATTAAGCCATAAAGAAGCTCATAATCATTATTATAATCATAGTTACTATCTCATGTCCCTTTTATAGCACACTTATAACTTGTAATTACAATCGTAAGGAACTTAGCCTAATTAAAATTTGCGTCATAACATTATTATTATAGCTCTTTGACTTATAATGCAGTATTAAGTCATACGTGTTTATTTTTTATCTCTGTAGAACTTAGAACTGGACCCACTTAATATTTTTTTATTGAATGAAGATGAAAAATCCGGATATTATTTTTATTCAGAAAATAAAATCCATTAATTTTCAGGACTTGTTTTATCAAAGGTTACGGACGTCAAAAGTTTTTCAAGAAATTGAAAGATATTATCGGATCTAGAAAGAAACTTTACTAAAGGGAGACTTACGCTCGCGGGACTTATTTCCATCACCGTGACCCCGGAACATAAAGGGCTACTGAAGGACACCGTGGATTTTAGTCAGTACCTACAAGTCTGACAGTCCCTCCCGCCCTGTCCGGGGTGGGAGGACTCATTTGATGATTTTACCACGTAAAAAAAGGGAGAGTTATATATAGTAAGGTTTGTTGGGTAGTTAGGGCAACTATGATAACTTTCTTACACACGACGAGATAGTGTGAAAAAGCAATCTTCGCAAAGTTAATTGAACCATATGACAAGTTAATTATAAGATCACGTGGCAGCCATATTGGAGTTCTTGATTAAAACAAATCATAAGGTGCAGTGTTCTTTGAAATCATTTTCATTATTATCATTAGCCTTTAATTTTCGTACTAATGGGACTCAGACCTCCTCTCTGTGAGAGGGAGTGGGTCATATATCTACTACACGAGTCCAATGTGGGTTGGTAGATGTCTTCGAATATTTGGTTCTAGAACAGGTCCGGGTTTTCCAAAACGTTTTGAGAGTAGTGGTAATGAAATGATGGCTGGGTTAGATCCTACAACTCGGTAGTTAAACCCGATACCACTCTGAACCAACGCTGTTCTATTCAAAATCAGTTATTGAATCGAAATGTCACTAATACGTTACATAATTCAATTTCCTTGATTCAAATGGCTTATACGTACATTTTAGGGAAACGAAACGAAATTATAATTAACTTATAAAGTAATTGGGTACTGCCGGAACAAGTTCAACGTGTGAAGTTTGGTCGCAGGTATTTCATTTATAATATAAAATATGGCAAAAGTAACGGATGGATTGTATAAAGAATGCTGATGATACCTAGAAAAGAAGCAACTGCTAAAATGGTTGGTAATAGCGAAGTACAGCAGACAAAAGATATGCTTTTAAAACAAAACCTACACGTAAGCACCAATCAATATTGTCTTCTACAGATTGTACTTCGGTGAGTGCGCCCAAGAACTCCACGACCTCAGCCCAGCCCCATTCTATCATCGCACATATATACGCACGGTAAATTACCATCCTTACCTCATTGCTATACCACCAATTCGCACAAAGCGTTTCCAAACGTGTTTTATAATGCGGACAGCGAAGGAACTCTCTGCCTGCGTCTGTGTTTCCGAACTCTAACTTTGAAGAGATTAGGATTGTATGCGACAAACCTAATCTCTTCAAAATTAAAGTGAACTGGCTTCTTCTGAATAAGCTCGCTTCATCGTCGACCTTGTATTTGTCAACCCTGACCTAGACTAAGGTCAAGATTAAACCCCATTACACGTTTTAAAGAAATATATCTGCGGGACTATCTTAGCAAGTAACCGTTACGGTAAATTGAAGGAACAGGGTGGATTTTTAATGAGTAGCAGTCTGACAGTCCCTTTCACTCTACCCAGAGTATTTGATGACATTGCCAATCCCCAAAACCTACCTATAAGTGATAGTCAAAATCAATATTTAGTAGCCCAAAACCTTTCCTTACAGATCTACTCAAATACGTTCACAGGAACGTCGTGTGTTCAGACCGAATAAAATACAATAATTTCACAGTGATTTTAATTGGGAAAAGTGTGTAATTAGTACGGATAAGCGGGCCAGTCCGCGCGGCGTGACGAAGAAAACGGACTACTGTCTGTGTGCTAGATACTTACGTGTTAGTGCTTGGAGAGGCAGGAGGATATAAAAGACAGAGACCCAAGTTTGGACAATTATAAAGTGAGGCAAACAAGGAAGTCAACGAAAACAGTCCGCTTATCTTAACTAATAGGTGAAAGTGATTTCGTTTATATTCTTCTTTAAATGATTTCGTTCTACTTATTTGTTTCTTTGTTGTAATACCGCAAAGCCGTGAGCAAACGCTCGTTGTAGATATAAAAAGTAGAGAGTCATACAATCAGTAACACATCAACGAGAGTGCACCAGGACTTTTTTTTGCAAAAAAATGGACACTCAATTACATTATATTATTCTTTCAAATATGGGAGGAATTATTAACACGAATGCTTTGCGTGACACAGAGGATGAAATTCACAGTCGTTACGCATAAATATACCGCTTAAGATAGCATGAGGCTTGGTCTCTGTCAAATATCTATTCTTTGGTATTTATCTCGTGATGTATTAGTAGTGTGAGCTCATTAGTAAGTTGGAACAGTTTCTATATGTATAACTAATATTTCTGGCTTAAAAAAAAAAAAAGTATTATTTGTATCTTAAATACACAAAATAAAAAACTATTATTTGTATCTGAAAGATAGTATTTGTATCTACAAGATAGAAATAAGTTTAGTGTTTTTTTTTGACGTTAGCATTAATAACTTTTTTTTGGTAAGTACCAAACTCTACCTCCTGTGATAAAGTATTTGCATACAAGTTCACAACTTGGTCCCTTCAACTTTGTGGAAATCAAGTTTTTGTGTAAAGTGCAGAAAGAAAAGTGTTTTAATTGATTTTCCAAAAAAAATGGTGTGATCAGTGTAACTTTTCTGACAATAAAATGCTGACAGTTTTTTGCATCAATGACTGCAGTCTAATTGCGTGATATGCGTGATTGACAGTAGATTTTTCACAAAGCGAAAAATGAAAAAAGGCCATTGCGTTAAAATACTTTAAAACATTGAATTGTCAAATCGGTCAACTCTATATGTGCATTTTGTTGAATTTTATATAGCAGTCAACTAAATATGTGCATAATGTTGAATATTATATAAAGTAATACTGAAAACTACTTACACTCTGAAAATCTGACACAGACGAATTAAATTTTTTACATAAAAGAGAGTGGAGTATTTTGTTTTACAGTACAGAAATTTGAAAAAATATCAAAACTGTATCAGAACTGTGGTTTTGTTCCGTGATAACTCTATTTTACACTATCCAATGATGAATGTCAAACAGCAGGAAATAAACTCGATTGCAGTCTAATAATAAACGTATCCTCGAGTGGACCCGCGATGACTTCCGCGCTTAGAATCTCCCCTATATTGCGGGAGCATAACGTGTGTAATAGTTTATAAGTTTAGTTTGTAAGTGATTATAATATGTATTCGTTTATTTATAATTATTAATATAGTAATGGTATGTATTCTATGTTATGGGCCATAGTTGCCTGAAATAAAGGTATAAATAAATAACATTGGAATTCATAATGTCATAAACACCCAGACCCGGAACAACTACTTATAATTCATAAAACTATTTGTTCCGTGCGTGAATCGAAACGGCGACACACAACACGTCAACCGTGCCATCAAAAAAGTCCAGCACTACTTTTTTCTATAAGAAGTACTATCAATATCTTACCTTCATCGTAATTAGGCCCACACCACCGATGCCCATCGCTCCAAGGGCCTTAGCGAACATGAGACCAAGCAGGGCTACTCCGCCGCCCCCACCGCCCTTGCCTCTTCCGGTTACTGCGAAAAAAAAGCACCAATTAGTTCCTATAGATATTTAAAAATAACAGAGTGTAACTGGAAGCATGTATTATGTGTCCAACTACGAAAAGGACGATATTGACGCCATTGTGGTGATGATAGTTAAATAAATTTAGCAAAAAATACTTGCGCAAATTAATTTTCTATATAACAGTTGTTGTCTGTCGGAGTTACGTGACTGTCCAGAATGACTATAGCGATCTGTACCCTTAGCACGAGTTTTCACTCTTTTACTTTACAGCGTCTTTCCAGTGTTTACAGCGTTTTTGTATGAAAAAATGAAACAGCCTCTGGTTGCAAAGAAGGAACAACTTTTTCCTTGAAAATTGTCAATTTGAAATTGTCAAAGTTCCAGTTTACTTTACGTCTCAAATACTGAAAACTCGTGCTGAGGGTAGTGACCATGTAAGTCACATGTACTGTAACGTTACAGAGATATTTGTTAAAAAGTGCGCAATCTGATGCGATCATCAGAATGCGCACCTTTTAACAAATGTTACATGTAATTGTACACTAATGTTCGTCAGTCAGGGAGTCTTTAGAGTTTATTAGAGTATTGTGATGTAATGCTCAAGTCGAATATATATTGTTACATCACACGTGAATGCTCCGTACTCCCGGTGAGGCAGTGAAGGAACACCGTGGTTTGCAGCAGTCTGTACGAGTCTGACAGTCCCTTCAGCTTGCTCTGCCTAATCATAGCCCTTGCTAATGTTATTTTCCTATGATTATTGTTTCTCTAAGAGCGTACATCAAGTTACAATGTGACTGATGCCAAGGCTGACCTATTTTTAGTTGAAACGTACGTTCCTCCAGGCAAAGAAATAAAGAAAATACATTTATTGGTAGATGTGAAAAACACGTTCCGACACACAAACAGTCGCACACAATTTCAATTTCGCAAATTGAATGTGAGTTGCTACGAATACGACCGTTTGAGATACAGGAATAATAATATGGGCGAAACGAAAGGTGTACAAATAGATCGTAGATTCCTTTTTTTTTTTTTTTAGCGTGGTAATATCATCGAATGAGACCTCCCACCCCGGGCAGGGCGGGAGGGACTGTCAGACTTGTACTGACTAAAATCCACGGTGTCCTTCAGTAGCCCTTTATGTTCCGGGGTCACGGAAATAGAAATAAGTCCCGCGACCCAGGCAGGCTTTGGCCCTCTGAGAGGGGCCCCGTCATTTTTGCTGACAGCGAGTTGCCCTTTACTCGCTGTCCGCATGCCCGCGCCTACGGTGGCCGGAGATCGTCTTGCGACGTACGGCGCCGTGGGCGTACACTACTGCGGTTTGGGCGGAGGGAGGACGCTGTCCTCTCTCTCTCGCGGCCCGCCGCCTCCTTCACGAGCATTACTGCCTCATCGTAGATTCCTAGCACTGGTTTTCTGCTAGTAGCTAAAGAGAAAGGTGTGTTTTTATATATTAACTAGCTGGCCTGGCAAACTTCGTACCGCCTCAGGAACAATAAAAAAAAAACCTTTTAAACCTTCCCTGGACTTCCCAAAATAATTCAAAACCAAAATCAGCCAAATCGGTCCAGCCTTTCTCAAATTTCAGCGAGACTAACGAACAGCAATTGATTTTTATATAATAGAGAATAGATTAGAGATTAGAGAATAGATTAGATGAGAATAGATTATTGTGCCATAAAATGCTTTATGGCTTGCATGACAAAAAATTCTATATCACATGTTTTTGTTTTATATCATGTTTTAATATATCGCATTCTATATGTAATAATATGTATATATGATTAAGCATATAAATTTATCGTTATACCTGGTTGATGCAATTACTTGTATACTGTACTGTGCAAAATACTTAAGATGTCGGTTTTCTTTTTTTCTTTTAAATTTATTGTTTATCTTGGTATGTGTCAGACTTAACTGTTTATGAATCAGAATATAGTTATTAAGGTACGTCTCTCTAGTCTATTTAAGTAATCTGTGGAAAACGTAGTGGGTAGCATATTTATCATAGTTTATCTGTAAGCCTTATATTGTATCTCTGTAATATGTTACTGTTTGTTTTTCCTTAATAAATAAATAAATAGAGAAGATTTATTGTACTACTAGCTGACCCGAGCCTACGTCGTTTGGCGGTAAACTAAGCATGATATTTTTATAATTTATAGCCTATGGCACTCACGAATAATGTAGCTTTTTGCCAGTGAAACAATTTTTAAAATTGGTTCATTACATCCGGAGTTTACCCCCCCTACATACAAACATTTTACCTCTTTATAATGTTTGTATAGATAAGTATAGATTTACATACACACAATATACAACGCAGGATAACTAGAACAAAGAACAGAGTACAAAGGGATTGCTTATTTCTAAAATTTCTACCCACGACTCGGCAAACGTAGTGTGGGACGCCCGCCGTCCAGGTGGAGTGACGACCTATAAAAGGCGGCCGGCAGAGACTGGATGAGGAAAGCTCACGACAGGGCTCAGTGGCGCACATTGGAAGAGGCCTATGTCCAGCAGTGGACGAATGAGGCTGATGATGAAAGTTTCTACCAGCAGAACCGCGAAAGCAGAAATTAATGTGTATGTTTTTAGATCCCCTTATATCGTATAGATTTTACTACTTTTTGTTATTTTTTTAGAACTAACCTAATACCATGAACAGGGCATAGATGTGTCATTTATTAACGGAAATAAAGAAAAACTTTACCTAACGAGCTAATTGCAACAGAAAGTCTGCCTGAATTTCAGCACAGAACCAAGACAGATTTACATAATCTAAAGTTAAGTTTACAGTATCCTTATAATACCTTCCAAAGTGGAAACCTCACAGTTTATCTTGCGAAGTTTCGGTAACCCAGAAGCATATAGTTATTTCCATCAAAACATTACACAAGGAGGAAATTAAATAAAATTCATTTTGGAATTGATGATCACAAAAAATGATTTCCCTACATTTTCGCTACTGTTTCACTTAAAGGTGCTTTTCCATTACGCAAGTTTTGCATAAAACAATTATGACGACAATATGACAATTAAATTATAATAATAATAGTCCACAACTATCACACAACGCCATCTAGTCCCAAGCTAAGCAGAGCTTGTGTTATGGGTACTAGACAACTGATAAACATACTTATATATTTCTAAATACATACATATAATAGATAAATTACACCCAGACACAGAACAAATGATCATGCTCATCACACAAACATTTGTCCTGGGTGGGAATCGAACCCACGACCCGCGGCATAGCAGTCAGGGTCACTAACCACTAGACCAACAGGCCAGTCAATTATGCAGATACAAATTATGACGTCACATTTGTAAGCAAGTACAAGGTGTATGCAGGTTGGTCGCGGGACTTATTTCATTAACATGACCCCGGAACATAAAGGGCTATTGAAGGACACCGTGGATTTTAGTCAGTACAAGTCTGACAGTCCCTCCCGCCCTGCCCGTGATGGGAGGACTCATTTGATGATTTAACTACGTAAATAAAATAAAAAGGCGTGTGCAGGAGAATTTGAAGCACGTTTTTGAAAGTGTGCACATTGCATGTCAATTTCTTTTGTTTTTATTAACGTTGCTCCACACTAAGAGTGTCTCCTGTATCGTAGGTTATCTAATAATTGTTTTGTGCGGGGAACAAACCTGCGACTTGCTACGCAGTACAACACCTCTATGGATTTTTATTGCGATAGTCGCTTGGATACCAAAGTCGTAAAGCATCGGAGACTTGTATCGCGATGTGTACGAATGGGCTAAGCGCAAGGCGTTGAGAGGAAGATCTTTAAATCAGAAATGTTTGAAACACGCCACGATACGCCGCCAATGGCGAATTCAAGGAATTCAAGGCGGAGGAGCAGTGGTGGCCCAGTGGTCGTGGGTTCGAACCCAGTTTGGCGCATTACTTTGTGTAATTTATTTCATCACCACTTATCTCAAAACGGTGAAGGAAAACATCGTGAGGACACCGGCATGTCCTAGAACCATCAAATTCGAAGACATGTGACATCTGCCAATCCGCACTGGGCCCGCGTGGTAGATTATGGCCCACTCCCTCTCACAAGAGAGGAGGCCTGTGTCCCAGCAGTGAAAACGTTATAGGCTGATGATGAAGGCGGAGAAGACAAGTCTCCAATACCTTATGTCTTTGGTATCTAGATGACTATCGCAATACAAATCCATAGACGTTCGTACATACGCACACGTCAATGAATATCAAAGTCGTAAGGTATCGAAGACTTGCGTCGCCTGTCGCTCCGCTCATCGCTTAGACTAAAGTCGTGTCCCGGCCGTAATAATAAAATAAAAACTGACACGTGCCCTGTACTCTCCCTCATAAACAACCAAAAAAGAAACAATATTGCCCCACCGCAATCTATCCATTATAAAAGTACAATCACTTCAGTGTCAGCCTGCCTGAGTGAACGTTGATGGAAAGCGGAAATTGCGCGCCACAGGAAATTGGATCAGCCATACTTTTCTGACATTTTAAGTGACAGTTCGTTGTTTGAAAGTTTGTGTTTTCAGGCAAAAATATGATTAGGTGGGATGGACGAGGGTTTCTTTTTGGTCGCAGATTTTTCTTTTATGTGAAGTCATAAAAAAATACTATTATACTGTGAACATTTTTGCACAAAACGTAGATCACGATTATCCCGAAAGGCTAAGCAGAAGAAATAAAAATATTCTATAGAACACTTTAATTTTATCAGGGCTTAAATGCCTTTGGTCGCGGGACTTATCTTATAACCGTGACCCTGGAATGTAAAGAGCTATTGAAAGACATCGTGGATTTTAGTCAGTACGAGTCTGATAGTCCCTCTCGCCTTGCCCTGGGTGGGAGGATTCATTTGATGACTTTACTACGTAAAAAAAATAAAGGACTTAAATGCCTTGGAATATTTATTGTATGAAATTGTACATGATAAAGTCCACCATTTTTATTTTTGGCCATATAAATATACGTCACTAATTAAGACAGTCAATTAGTAAAAGAAAAAATTGGCAGATTTATAAATTAGCCACCACTTTGTTTACCTACAAACCCATACCACACCCACGTTTATAAGTCCATGTGCTTCTAGAAATTTAAATATAAATTCTCAATAGAATATTCACGACCTGACAAACAAAATCTAGCGATTCTTCAACAACTTTTAACACAAGCTTTGACCATACAGTGGCTGTCTTTTATGAATTGACGGTAATTGATTGTAGTTACTAAACGTACTTAATTTTACTCAAGATATTTCCACTTATGAAGGCTACATTATTTATCAGTCAGATAATTATTTTTAATCACACAAAAACTAAAACACTTTTGGACCAAGCTACTCACTACCTATTTAAAGAACTAAAATGATTCCTCAATCATTCACAATAATGTTCACTTTCAAACAAAACACGGAACTCACCAGAATTTTCCTTATAGCTTTCATCAACAACCTTCAGCGTATCAGCCATGAACTGAGTCACACGATCCTTTTCGATCAAATTAGGCAACTTCACATGGAGCTCATGTCCTTGCAAGAACTTCGCCATCCGGTACAAAGCAGAATCCTTCCCGAAGGACCGTCCTTCATCTTCTAAAGAGTTTGTCACAGGTATTTTTGCTAACCGCACTCCATCGGCTAAGTCGATATCACCGTCCAGTAACGAAGCCAAAGTCACTCCGTAAAGGGCGACAAAAACCGTCACTACTCTTAACATTTTCTCGCTGATGGTGTTTCGCGCAATAAGCAAGAAAGGGAGAAGCCAGTTCTTATATAGTTGGTTAAAAAAAATAAGAAGTAAGAACGAACGATTTCTTTGAAGCTATCACTGTGAGTGGTAAAAAAGTGTGGCGATTCTGCAATTTGTTCGTAAGAAAGTCTGAGTTTTGTTTGTTTGTTTGTGTTTGTTGTTTTTTTTTAACTGGTTGCTAAGATAATTATGTAGTAGTAATTCGTATGAAGAAATTTTTTTTTTTTTGTATAAGATTGTAAATACAAGGTGTAATAGTCATCATTTTTAGTCTTGTGCAATTATTTCCTAGTCTTTGATTTTGTTTTTTAGAAGAATATGAAACATAACTTTTAGTGTTATCATTGCTATCACTTTTCTCTTTTTCAATTTGACATAACAATCATTTATATGATGAGAAACAACTAAGCAGATAAACAAATCTTCCTCCAAGTCCATTAAGACTGTATTTTGGTTTGTTTAAAAATAATAGGGTGTTATATTTGCATGGTACTAAAGTATTTCCTAACCATTCAAAGAAAAAAAGCGAGATTTTATAAACACCTTACTGAAAAAAAGAACAAATATAAAGTCAGGGATTCTCACTAGTTTACAAAAAGTTACACACTCTGTTTGCTTATAAAATTATAGTTATTACCATGTCTCCCGTTGTGTAAAATTGCGTGGCACTTGACACTTTTCAACTACTAAGATGATTCTATTTCAGATCAAATTTAAAACTTTTATATTGTGACTCTCATTTTAAAGATACTATATCCGGATACAAGGTTATTATCGTTACATGAAACTATTAAGCTTTTAGTGTATTAAAATCATTGTTGTTTTTGTTAAAACAAGATCAGAACTGTTACAACGCAGCAGACTATGACTAAAATAAAAAGATAAATTAAATTATTTTTTAGCTGAACCAGATTTTGTATGATCATCTGAGTGTACGGATGTATTTTTAAATCTTAAACTTGATTTATTTTAAAAGAGTAACCATGGAGTTTTTTGCCGGTTCTTCTCCATGGAAAAGACCAACCCGAACCGTGAGAAATTATTTTTTCCGGACGATTTTTTTAAAAGTGCCCATTGAGGCCCATGTAAAATAAAATACTTTGCTTTTGATTTTGATTAAAAAAGACTTATTTTTAGATAACTTCGCGAAGTTAATTGAATCTCAAAAAACTTGGCAAATAATTTGAGAATAACCCTGATAATAAGACCGAGACATTGAATGCTGCCGAATAAAAATAAAACAATAGTTTATTGATGAAAGGAATCTAGTGTTGCTAGATAAGTTAGATGATCATTTTTTTTTTGAATGATATAATCAAAAGTAGAGGAAAGATTCGCAAAATAAATATTACGATGGGCTCATTGGTGATTAAAGATTTTGCTATCTATAATCACCAATCAAAGGAATTTTGGTATCTCTTAATAGAAATTAATATAATCTTTTTCTATTGAATGTTTTTAATGTATAAATAAAATTAATATTTGACGGGTAAAACCATCAAAATGAGTCCTCCGTTCGCTCTAGGTGGAACGGAATAGACTGTTAGATTCGTACAAACTAAAATCCATGGTCGCCTTCAGTATCCTGTTTAGATAGTCCCGCAACCACTAAGCATTTTTATTTTCAGAGTAGTAAAATCATCAAATTAATGAATCCTACCTCCAAGGGAAAAGCGGAAAGGACTTTCAGACTCTTACTGACTAAAATCCACGATATCCTGCAATAGCCCTTTAAGTTCCGGGGTCACGGTAATTTGTTAGTCTCGCGACCCCTGCAGGCTTCAGTCCTCTATACAAGGGCCCTGTAATAGCGACGATTAAGCATAGGCGATCTATGCCATATTATGATAGTTATCTTGTGCCACATCTAGTCTCCATACATCTGTGTTTATAGATAGTGAAATAACATTACATTTTCTTCGGTGGCTTCTATTTTCTTCTATTTTTGGAGCTGGTGAGAGCATCGGTTGTAAATAAAGGGCTACAAAGTCATGGTACCTTGGTAGTGCTGGTACCAAGGATTTAAAAAAAATGCAGAATCTAGATGTGAAAGAATCTGGGTGTTTGTGTAATATGAGTGTTTGTAAAAGCACCCAGTTACAGGAAAAAAATGAAAGTGTGGGATAATATTTCCCGGAAAAAAGAGAAGAAAGAATGTGTGAGTGGCTTTCAAAACAGGCCTAAATATCTTTTTCCTTAATGAAGGGAGGTGGCCTATATTCAGTTAAGAGCTCTTTTGTGTCATGTTTTTCTGGTACTGCCCAGGGTGGAGCAAAGGGAACTGACACACTCATCATACCAGCCTGTTCCCAACTATTTAGGGGTCTGCTGACAGTCGAACAAGATGCAGCTGGATATCAGTATTTCAAACGGAGCAACTGCTTATCGGACCTCCACAACCCACTAACTGGGTAATACGATACCATATGGTAAGACTGGTTGTCAGACCTATAAGCTTCTAACTAACAGTAACGGCTGTCAAGAGCAGAAATGTAATCAGTCTCAAAATCAATACAGAATATATATTATTATTTATTTATTTGTTTGAATATTGATAAGAGTGTAGCAATTTCTTGAGGAAAAAGTACTGAAACAATTACTGCCTTCAGTTCGCAAATATTATTTTTCCGAAGTATTTATACAGGTACCTATGGGACTACTCAATAAATACAAATGTAAATATTATTCGTGACCTGTCCCGAAATTCTCGTAGATATTATATTGTTGTTTATAGTCAAACAGAAACCTTTGTCAATATTTGTTTAAGCTCTTAGTATTTGTAAACCTTTAATATTTGCTGGAAATATTATTTTGGGACTATTCAATTTGTTTCATCTTTAAGGATGGTTGACGAATGCCGTCACCCTTATAAGCTGTGGTCACACTTACTGAATACCTATAAGTAACTGCCTCTGTTCTATCTTGTGTTCTCACGGTTTTTTTATGTGAGATGGGTTTGCTCTTGACCTTAGTCTAGGTCAGGAATGACTAAGAAAAGGTCGACGATGGAGCGAGCTTACCCAGAAGAGGCCTGTTCACTCTAACTTTGAAGAGATTAAGGTTGTATGTGTTCGGAAACATAGACACAGGTCCACATGACCGTGTTGTCTTTGCTGCGCCTCATGATTTAGCCAACCTTTTTTTAAGTCCTACTTTAGAACAAATCTTGCCGGTTCCGGAATTGTCAAGGGTTACGAGACTATTCGTATTATGGAACTTTCGGTGTCGCTAAAAATCAAGTAGTAAAATGTATACTGTTTATATTTCTAGAAAAATCTAGCAACAAACTTTGTTATTGAATAATTTCTGGAAAATAATTTAAACAAATTGTGTTATAAAATAAACAAACTAATAAAATACTCATCAATTTCTTGTAGAGTTGTTCAGTAAATTACGAATAACGCTCCTTTAGTTGTTTTAGGCCCTACCTTAATTATTACTACGGCTGAAACATAACAAAATTATTTACGCAGACTGCTTTTCATTTCGACCATTATTCAGGCTTATATTGTTGAGTATTTTATGTAACCACTATTTCTCCCGTTTGTGAAAATACAGGCTTGTTTAGCTAATATATTGTTAAGTAAAATCAAGTAATTCTAACTTATCAATGACTCGTCACATCGGTCGTAGAACTGACAACCGATGGGGAAGAAATGTTCTCAAGTGGTGACCACGGACCGGAAGATGCAGCGTAGGTAGGCCTCCCACTAGATGGACTGACGACATCGTGAGAGTCGCGGGCAACCGATGGATGTAAGTGGCGAATTGTCGTTCGGCGTGGCGGTCTAAAGGGGAGGCCTATGTTCAGCAGTGGACGGCTTCCAGCTGATGATGATGATGAATATCTCGTCATCTTTAGATTTTCCTTCAAACCTGAGGCTTCAAAGCCGGGTTCAGGGACCGGGACTGTCTAAACAGGTAACCATGGAACGTCAAGAGCAATAGAAGGAATACGGTGGATTTTAGTCACTAGGAGTGTGAATGTCCTTTCCACTTTAATTAGGACGAAGGACTCATTTGATGCTTTTATCACCTAAAAAAATGGCTTCACTGATACTTTTTTACGTTTACGTAGTCAAATCATCAAATGAGTCCTCCCACCTAGGGCAGCACGGGACTGCCAGACTTGTACTGATTAAAATCCACAATGTCCTTCAATAGCTCTTAACGTTCTGGAGCCACGATAACCTGATAGTCCCGTGACCCCGGCAGGCTATATCCCTCTGAGGGCTCCGTCATATTGATGACCGGTCTTTCGTAACAGCTACTTCGTGAGCAGGACGCTGTCCTCTCCCTGGCGTCCCGCTTCCTCTTTCGCACCTCCACTCACCCCAGCGTAATTATTTGATGACGTTGGAGTATTTCATTGTCTACGTTATGTACAACCGACTGAATTCTTAAATGCAATTCAGAATTCAAGTAAAGTAATTCTTTAAATAACGTGTGAGTCACGCCATAGTATTATTCAAAACCGTCTCAGCTCACGTAACAGATCAATAATACGAGTAACTTTCATTTTCGATAAATAAACTAAAAAATCCAATGATTGTAACTTTTGTGCTGCCAAAAAAAGAAAAAAGAAGAAAATTAAACTAGTTTAGGCTTTCTACATGCGCCTGAGTTGATTATACTTTCACTGTTATACGTTGCACTGAGAGAAATATAGCTGTCTCTGTCTGGCACTTGATATTTGTGTTGCTATTTCTTTTTGCTCGGATAGGTTTTCTATTGTATCACGCTGACGTTTTTCTTTTGTTGTAATATTGTAATATAGTGCTAATTATACGAGTATCCGTTCATAATAGCACTAGGTTTTGATGTTTGTAGGACAGATTTTTTTAAGATCTTATTTTATGCTTAATAGGGATGTGAATTGTGAAAGGAATCTTTCATGGATCATTTATCTTGGATAAACACATAATCGAGATTTTTACCTAGAGTTTATTATTGTGTGCTACACATTATTAAAATAGAGAATAGAAAAAAGGAACTCCTCTAACAATGATACTACCTATAAACCTAAATTTAAATCGGTGGGAGAAAGGGATGGAGCTGTACTAGTTGTCTATCCCCCTCTCTAAAAAAACAGTTTATAGGGTGAATGGAAAAATAAACCGTATTGTGTCGACCCCAAGTTACACTAGGAAATCAGGTATAAGAATATGATCTTTTAACTGTTGGAATAAAGTTTAAATTATGAAGCTTGAAAATATTTGGCAAAATTGCATTAATGAGGTCTGTCTGTGTATTTTTATAGATTCTAGAGTAGACGTTGATACTTACAGTTTATAACTTTATGTAGGTACTAGCTTCTGCCCGCGACTTCGTACGCGGATCTTGTTGCTTATGCCAGCGACAATGGGGTCGGCAAAATCGAAGATCTGTAAAGTCTGATGAAGATTGATCAGTTTTTTTTCAATTATACGTTTTTCTTAAGTTTGCCGTATATGATTACTTCCCAGAATTGTTGAAAGGAGTCTTCAACATTTTTCGATATTCCTCATAGTTCCGGTCGATAGGCATCCACGCCTAGTTGAAAAAAATCATGTTATAGTGTAGCTGGGCTCTTTTTTTTCGTGGTAAATCATCAAATGAGTCCTCCCACCCCTTACTATCAGACTTGTACTGACTAAAATCCACGGTGTCCTTCAATAGCCCTTTATGTTCCGGGGAAACGGTGATGGTATAAGTCCCGCGACCCCGGCAGGCTTTAGCCCTCTGAGAGGGGCCCCGTCATTATGCTGACACTCTTTAAGGCGCGCGTGAAACACGACGCGCCGTCCATGGTCGGACGGCGAGTTGCCCTTTACTCGCCGCCCGCATGGTCGCGCCTACGGTGGCCGGAGATCGTCTTGTGACGTCCGACGCCGTGGGCGTCCACCACCGCGGGGTAGCTGGGCTCTTGGAGTTCCACATTAGGTGTTCTAGATCTTCAATTTTTATACGTCAACAGAGAGTGCTCATCACGCTGAACAACTCTTGCTAAGACGTCATTCCTGTATATGTTATAGTGTAGCTGGGCTCTTGGAGTTCCACATCAGGTGTTCCAGATCTTCAATTTTTATACGTCAACAGAGAGTGCACATCAGGCTGAACAACTTTGCTGAGACGTTATTCCTGTATATGTTATAGTGTAGCTGGGCTCTTGTAGTTCCACATCAGGTGTTCCAGATCTTCAAACTAATTCTCTCAGCAGAAAATGCTCATCACGTGGAACAATTTTTGCTATCGCACAATTTTTGTATCTCTTATAGTTTAGCTGGTCTGTTGCGGTTCTGCGCCAGTTCTTCAAGTATTCAAAATAAATTATAGCCTATGTTTTGACCAGACTTAATACCTATACAACAAAAAAAGAATCATTCAAATCCGTCCAGTACTTTTTGAGTTTATCCCGGACATACATACAGACAAACAGACAAACAGACAAAAATTCTAAAAACTATATTTTTGGCTTCGGTATCGATTGTAGATCACACCCCAAGAATTCTTTTAAAAAAATATTCAATGTACAGTTTTGACTTTCCTACTATTTTATTATATGTATAGATTATTTGGAACTTACAATTAAGTAGTTCAAGTGAAAGCAACGCCATTTTTCATTGGTAACATTAGATAACTGTCAATAAACTCTTGTAAGTGAAGACTAACAGCGCAAAAAATATCACTTGAAGTGACTTTTGGGTTGTTTAACTTTTTATTGCTAATTTTTATGTTATGTTAGTTTCGCAACATCAAGAAGGTAAAATAAGCATTCGGATTCCAACCTTTGCTTTAGGCTGAAGCTACACTAGGCCGCGACGCGATCAGCGACACATGAGCGATTGAAAACAAATAAATTAATGCTCACGTAAATGGCTACATTGTCCATCAGCGATACCACGAGTAACCTGTTTCGCTCTTCCAGTCGCATCGCAAATCGCTGTCTAGTGTAGCCTCAGCCTTAGTCTTAACAGTCCTAATGCAAAAACATCAGCCTTGCTTTGTTGGCCATTTCTTACGCTCTAAAATTGTGGGTACGCTACATTCACTTCGGTTAATCAAGTTCCTTAATTGAGGAGTGGGTAGCACTGCAGCGGCTTCCTCACCCTCGCTCCATACGGTTTTTTGGGAGATTCCGTTTATGAATTCCTAAAAAACGACTTGCAAGGAATGAAGTGAATTTTAATCAATAATCAATTAATTTAATTTTGTAAAAATCATATCTTACCGCGCACTGACATTACCTGTCAACGAAATCTTGTATTTTGATAATTTATAACCTGTCATCACACCATTTTATTTACTAACAGATTTTTCCACAGCCAAACAATATTAATTTCTTTACAACAGTACAAACTGTAGGTACAAAGATAAATGCATCAATAAATTATGTAGATAGTTCAGAAACACAATGCAAAGAAGGAAGGAAGGAGGTTGATCACGACATCGCGTTTCTGAACGATTCGATACACCTGCCTGTTTCATGCTAGGTAGTAGTTTACAATTTTATCTTTTCGATGTTTCGGTTTGATTTCCTTTGTGAAGTATGTGAGATTGTTGGAGGTAATGAGAGGTGTTGGAAATTATAAAAGACACACCGTGGGCGGTTTTGTAAGCAGTTGCCGCGTTCAAAGTATTACAATATTTTCTAAGCGTAAGCCTTTTCTATGAAAAAGGAAAGTGGGCTGCAGACAACCGCATGAGCTAAGAGAATAGTCTATAATATATTTTAGGGTTACAAGTATCTAGTCCCAAATCAAAGGATTTGTTATTGCTGCTCTTGAACGCTAACACATTTGAAAGAATATTGTGATTTATTGTCAGTACGAGTCTGACAGTTCAATACGGTCTACCCAAAGTATCTGGACTTGTTTGATGATTTTCTAATCCAAAAAAAGAAGTCCTGAATCTTCATCCCATTTTTGTCTAATTTTGGCAGTTCGAGATCAAATCTTCTATACATGAAACTAAGCTTGCTGCAGCATTAAGTTTCTACTAAGATAAAATATTATCATAATTATAATATGCACGAAATAGTTCTGTTTCCAACAGCCTAATTATTATTATAACAATTTTGAACAATAAATACACAAATTCGAACTCCGATAAAACTAAGAATGCTTCCAGTGTATAATTTCCTGGTGATAACGGAAATATTCGGACAGTCGGCGCAATTACATGCGCTCGTGCCACATGTTGACCGTTACCGACGTGGAGTAGTGTCAACGCAGAGGGGACACGTAGGTATCATACGGTTGAATAGCATTTCTTGGCGTCAAAAATATCACTACCAGTCACCACTGTCTCTCTAACACTTTACGCTAGGACCACAGTGACGGGAACTGCAAATTATCGCGTCTAAACGAACATTGTGCTGCATTTCTCATTACAGGGATATTATTAATTTCATTTATTTATTTATTTTCAGGCTACTTTGACCATAGACATACCTTACAAACTAATATACATAATTCTATAAAAACAACTTGTTTAAGTATATAGAAACTTAAGGCTATGTTAGTAAAATTATAGGCCCCGATGCATTGATGAATATAATTATGGCATTCATATTATACGCTTTGCCGCCTGCCGCTTCGGTTACTAGCAGCCGCCGACGCTTTTCATTAAAGTGTATTTGTTGTCTGTAGAATGTTTGTTTTGGCTGTCAAATTTTTTCAGTTAACGTTATTCAAATATTTACCAATTATGACTTAGAATTCAATCTTGGGTGCGTTATAATGCTGTTGTCAATACCTACAACTGTGTCTGTTAGAGTTGTGTAATGGCTTCAAGTTACTATTTCTTTAAAGAATACTGTCTAATTAAAGATTTTTCTTGTATTTTAAGTACTTTTACAAACATTAATTAAAGTGATATGCAAAATCACCGGGATCCAGAAATACAAACAAAGTCAATGTCACAAGTTGTTCGATGTCTGGGTTTTAGTGTTTTTTTCTTCACAGTAGGCACAAATCTTTTCACCCATCTGCTCGCACTTCATAATCTTTGTGAATAGGAAATTAATCATTATGCACCGACGCTGTCCATGCGTGTGTTGATGCTATTCCTACTCTTTGTACATTGAGCACTTCCTAATTATTAGCAAATTCACACCTTAAATCATATTATGCCAATAATACGACTGAAACTAATTGGACGAAATAGGTAATGATGTTAGAATTTTTTCCGAGATTGTTGTTTGACTGCTTTGTTAGTTGAGTAGCTATAATATAATATTCCACTACTATCACACAACGCCATCTAGTCCCAAGCTAAACAGAGCTTGTGTTATGGGTACTAGACAACTGATAAACATACTTATACTGGGTGTTTCTTTTAAATTGGCCAAAAGGGAGATATCTGCATCCATAAGAGATACGGGAAAACTGTCTTAGGAACCCTTAGCTCTTTTTTGATACTGATAATTTTGGCGTTTTTAATTTTTTGGTCAAGTGTGAGCTGTCCACAGAAATGAGTGAAATTGACCAAATTTTTTTTTAATGCTGTTCGACTCTATTTCGTGTAAGGATCATTTCATTGTATCGGAAGAAAAAAATCGGGACGGCGGAAGTTGGTCAAATTTAGCAAAATATTTTTTTACTAGCTTCTGCCCGCGACTTCGTACGCGCATCCTTATGCTTATGCCAGCGACAACGGGGTCGTCAAAATCGAAAATCTGAAACGTCTGATGTCCAATTCCAAAAGCCCGAGTTAACGTGTAGGTACATCCAGCTTATGTTATTATATACTTAATTCTGCCCGCGGTTTCACCCGCGTCATGTTAGGAGTTTGGTCCTATAGTCCCGTCTCCATCAGTTCCCTTGAAGAGCGCTATTTCCGACGTCGTGGGTATCTTCAGTGGTGGCTGGGGCGAGAGGTAGAGGATGTCTTTTCCCTCACGCATTCCGACTGCTAACCATTCCCCTTAATTGCCACTGAATCTTGAGGTACATACCTCCCGAAACGAAAATAACGAAAACTGGTAGGACTGCGTCAGACTGAAGGTGAGGACGCAGCCCGTAGCCTTTCCAAACGATCCTTAAAGTAGGCCGGTCAATATCGACATAAAAACCAAACATTGAAAACGCGCATGTAAATACGATTCTTTTATGTGTTGTTAGGTCCCTTTAGAGTATTTAACACCCAAGTTTGCAACCCTGATCGAAAATCGCACTTAACCAGTTTTTAGTATTTGTTGTTATAGCGGCAATAGACACACATGATCTGTGAAAATTTAACCTATCTAACTATCACGGTTCGTGAGAAACAGCCTCCGAAACATTACATTACTTTAAAATATCTACAAAAACCTGCAACAAAATCACGTTTTTTGTATGGGAGCCCCCCTTTTTTTACGTGGTAAAATCATCAAATGAGTCCTCCCACCCCGGGCTGGGAGGGACTGTCAGACTTGTACTGACTAAAATCCATGGTATCCTTCAGTAGCCCTTTATGTTCCGGGTTCACGGTAATGAAATAAGTCCCGCGACCAATGAGAGCCCCCCTTAATATTTATTGTATCCTCCTGGTTTTTAGTATGTTTTGTTATAGCAGCAACAGATGTACATCACCTGTGAAAATTTCAAATCTCTAGCTATCACGGTTCATGAGATACACACGCAAAAACTACTGAATTGACAGCACAGGGTTTTCAGGGTTGCAAATTATAACAAAATGGAAGTAACATGCGCGTTTGCAATGTTTGATGTCGATATTAACCGGCCTAAAGAGGGATTTTATAGACGCAATTGTGACACATTACCCAGCCCGTCATTATTTTGTCGCGGTATTATTTTGAAACTGTGATATCTCCTAAGATATTCATTGAAATCAAATGATGTAAAGGGCGATTTCGTTCAAAATTAAATGCTTGTGATGATTAACGTATTTATTTTGATAAGGATTAATATCATGTTAATGAAAACACCTTCGCAAATAATGCATTACTTTAAAATAAATTTGGTTCCCATAAAAAAGGTTATAGTGACTTAACCTTTAAAGATAGATATATGCTCTTGCGGACTTTATTTTAGAAAATTTTATGAGGAATAATTCCGTAGTACATATTTTTTGCGAAACTCTAACCGTTTACGCAGCGCACGCAACGGAAGCTCTAAAAAAGGAATACATTTTCCCGATTTTGAAACATTTCTCATTACTGCTCCGCTTCTATATGTGATAGCGTGATGTTATATAGCCTATAGCCTTCCTCGATAAATGGACTATCCAACACAAAAATAATTTTTCAATTCCAATCAGTAGATCCTGAGATTAGCGCGTTCAAACAAACAAACAAACAAACTCTTCAGCTTTATAATATTACTAGCTTCTGCCCGCGGTTTCACCCGCGTCATGTTAGGAGTTTGGTCCTATAGTCCCGTCTCCATCAGTTCCCTTGAAGAGCGCTATTTCCGTCGTGGGTATCTTCAGTGGTGGCTGGGGCGAGAGGTAGAGGATGTCTTTTCCCTCGCGCATTCCGACTGCTAACCATTTCTCTTAATTGCCACTGAATCTTGAGGTACCTACCTCCCGAAACGAAAACAACGAAAACCGGTAGGACTGCGTCAGACTGAAGGTGAGGACGCAGCCCGTAGCCTTTCCAAACGATCCTTAAAGTAGGCCGGTCAATATCGACATAAAAAAACCAAACATTGCACACGCGCATGTAACTACGATTCTTTTATATGTTGTTAGGTCCCTTTAGAGTTTAGAGTATTTAACACCCAAGTTTGCAACCCTGATAACCCTGTTCTGTCAATGTCAATGTCGAATCAAAATCGCACTTAACCAGGGGCCTAAGTCTACTAATTTATATACGTCACAATGGTCTCTCAATGGTAAGTTTTTGACAGATTTGCCATACAAAAACTGTCAAAAACACACCATTGAGAGACCATTGTAACGTTTATAAATTAGTAGACTTAGGCCCCTGTTTTTAGTATTTTTTGTTACAGCGGCAATAGACACACATCATCTGTGAAAATGTAACCTATCTAACTATCACGGTTCGTGAGAAGCAGCCTCCGAAACATTACATTACTTTATAACATCTACAAAAACCAGCAACAAAACCACGTTTTTTTTATGGGAGCTATTCTTTTTTTACATGGTAAAATCATCAAATGAGCCCTCCCACCCCGGGCTGGGAGGGACTGTCAGACTTGTACTGACTAAAATCCATGGTGTCCTTCAATAGCTCTTTATGTTCCGGGGTCACGGTAATGAAATAAGTCCCGCGACCAATGAGAGCCCCCCTTAATATTTATTGTATTCTAGTTTTTAGTATGTTTTGTTATAGCAGCAACAGATGTACATCACCTGTGAAAATTTCAAATCTCTAGCTATCACGGTTCATGAGATACACACGCAAAAACTACTGAATTGACAGCACAGGGTATTCAAGGTTGCAAATTATAACAAAATGGTAGTTACATGCGCGTTTGCAATGTTTGATGTCGATATTGACCGGCCTAAAGAGGGATTTTATCGACGCAATTGTGCCAGGCCGTCATTATTTTGTCGCGGTATTATTTTGAAACTGTGATATCTCCTAAGATATTCATTGAAATAAAATGACGTAAAGGGCAATTTCGTTCAAAATGAAATGCTTGTGATGATTAACGTATTTATTTGGATAAGGATTAACATAATGTTAATGAAAACACCTTCGCAAATAACGCATCACTCTAAAACAAATTTGGTTCCCATAAAAAAGGTTATAGTGACTTAACCTTTAAAGATAGATATATGCTCTCGCGGACTTTATTTTAGAAAATTTTATGAGGAATAATTCCGTAGTACATATTTTTTGCGAAACTCTAACCGTTTACGCAGCGCACGCAACGGAAGCTCTAAAAAAGGAATACATTTTCCCGATTTTGAAACATTTCTCATTACTGCTCCGCTCCTATATGTTATAGCGTGATGTTATATAGCCTATAGCCTTCCTCGATAAATGGACTATCCAACACAAAAAGAATTTTTCAATTCCAACCAGTAGATCCTGAGATTAGCGCGTTCAAACAAACAAACAAACAAACAAACAAACAAACAAACTCTTCAGCTTTATAATATTAGTATAGATATACAGGGTGAATTTTTCAACTGGGCGTGGATGGCTACTTTCGAAACTATGAGGAATATCGAAAAACGTTGAAAGGAGTCTCGAGGCCGATTTTGACGAAAACTAAAACTGCATCATTAGATTTTAGAAAAATCAAAAATCCTGGTCAGGAATCGAACCCGCTGATTTTGGAAAAAAAATCACAGCCTGTATTATAATACCGTTCGATAGTGTTGCTAATAAGGACCAAATTCTGGGAAGTAATCATATACGGCAAACTTAAGGAAAACGTATAATTACAAAAAAACAGATTAATTATCAAGGCAAAGACTCTATTTCAAACATAAGTTACCGTTTCTTCTTTAAAATAATGCTATTTTTAGTTCAACTCAATAATGTCGTATTACTAAGTACAGTGGGATTGTTGAAACGTCAAATCCAGTGAGACATTGAAAACAATGAAATTTTATAATTTCGAATAAATTATGGCTCAGTAGATGTAAAGTGACATGGAAAAATAGCAATTTCATAAAAATCTGCCATTTCCTTAAGTTTGCCGTTTATGATTACTTCTCAGAATTTGATCCTTATTAGCAACATTATCGAACGCTGTAATAATACAGGGTGTGATTTTTTTTCCAAAATCAGCGGGTTCGGTTCCTAGCCAGGATTTTTGATTTTTCTAAAATCCAATGATCCAGTTTTAGTTTTCGTCAAAATCGGTCTCGAGACTCCTTTCAACGTTTTTCGATATTCCTCATAGTTTCGAAAGTAGCCATCCACGCCCAGTTGAAAAATTCACCCTGTATAATATAGATACAAAATGTATGAACGAAAAAAAATACTATTTTTTTTATTATGCTGTTTGACTTACTTTCATGTAAGGATGAGACAATTGTATGGACAGAAAAATATCTGAACACTAGAAGTTGGTCAAAAGTAGAGTAATGTTTCTTCTAACAGCATAAAGTCGTATTAATAGTGTCAGTATATCATAAGATTTGACCCACTTCTGTTGCCCGGGCATTTTCTTTCCCATACAATGAATTGGTCTTTACAAGACACTAAATCACATGGCATCATTTAAAAAATGGGAATTTTTTCGTTCATACAATTTGTAGAAAAAATATTTTGCTAAATTTGACCAACTTCCGCCGTCCCGATTTTTTTCTTCCGATACATTGAAATGATCCTTACACGAAATAGAGTCGAACAGCATTAAAAAAAAATTTGGTCAGTTTCACTCATTTCTGTGGACAGCTCACACTTGACCAAAAAAATAAAAACGCCAAAATTTTCAGTATCAAAAAAGAGCTAAGGGTTCCTAAAACACTTTTCCCGTATCTCTTATGGATACAGAGTTCCCCCTTTTGGCCCATTTAAAAGAAACACTCTGTATATTTCTAAATATGTCCATACATTATTATAGATAAATTACACCCAGACACAGAACAAATGATCATGTTCATCACACAAACATTTTTCCAGGGTGGGAATCGAACCCACGACCCCCCCGGCATAGCAGTCAGGGTCACTAACGACTAGACCAACAGGCAAGTCAAGTAGTTGCAACAGTAATTATAATTGTAGAGTATGAAAACCTGTGCTTGATTTCTTTGTCAGGCATTTGTTTATCTACAGCTTATTTGAAGTATTTATTCTTCTCGTCGTTGGTTTGGAAGGAGGAATTTTGAAGTACTTGCTGCTTTTATTGTATGGAATACTGAAAAGCTTCTTTATTGCTACAGGCGATTTTCCAATGTCTTTTCCGACCCGAGGTTGTCAAGACAAGAAAAACTTAAAATTGTACTGAACTTCAGGTTTACTCAATCTTTATTACTTAGTCATTAATGGTTTTATCTTCATTTATTTAAACCTTTGTAGAGCAACGTTTCCATATTTTAATGTGCAACATCGCCGTTAGTTAGTAAAAGTTAGATACTGGTTCTTATAAATAATAATAATAAATTTTATTCATCAAAAATATTACAATGTGACATTATGTTGCTGAGCCACAAACTAAGCGTCGCTTGTATCTTCTGGCTCTGGAGTGTTTAGTCGCAAAAGTTAAGTAATGTTACTTAATGTGCGGAGATGGAACCTTTCATAGGATAACCTTAGTAAATACACATAATACTTTAACAAACATACTACTAGCAACATTACCACTTTTTATTCATTTTTAGATTGGTCATGCTACGAGAGCTCGCAGAAAATAAATGAAAGTAGTTAGAGATTAAATGATTAATAAATTGATCTTTGTCTGTTGTTTGTATCTGAACTTGAATGAAATAAAATTATTACGTTTCTAAAGAGATATGAATTTGACTGAAATATAATCATTTGTCCTGGTATGGATTGTAATGAAGAAAGATAACAATCAAGTGCCTAAGAGAGTGATGGGTATGAATGATGATAGATGGAGAGGAAGAGGAAGGCCAAAGAAAAGATAGATGGATCGGGTGAGAAATGATATAACTAATGAATGTAAAAGGAGTATATATTTAACGATTTAACGGTGAGAATGAAAAAAGAAAACATGTTGCGCCGACCACAAGTAAAATGGGATAAGGACAGGAAGATGATGATGATGTTTTTAAAGATAAGTATTGATTTGTATATAAAAATCCTTCTCAACTTATTAACAAGAATACGCTGAATCACAGTTTTGTTTTTAATTTATTCCTTGGATACACCAACAGCAGTACATACACAGTATTAATTTAGAAAACAGAGTCTATAAACACACCTTATATTACATTAATTTTGTTTTAATGATTGGGTATACCGTTAAGTTTACACCCCGTATTCGTGCAAGGTTCTCACAGTACGAAGTTTTTATTCCTCTATTCAAAAAAATAATCCGTTATTTACATAAATTATTGAAATTTTCATGACAGTAAACATATATTTTTAACGGTCTATATTGATGTTGATGTGTAGATAGCGTGGTGAGTGAGTGACAAGTTGCAGGTTATAACTACATAAATTAAAATGTTGAATTAATAATAAAATATACTATGAAGGCGTGTTACTTTGTAAAGTTAATGAAGATGATATTGTTACAGGCTGTTACACCATGTGAAAGCAGGTCGAAGCAGTTGTGGATCTAGTAGTATCTCCAATATTCAAGCTGTCGTAGGTCGCAGGCTTAAGTCCAGCTAGGCGCATTACTTTGAATACTCTATTTCATCACCGCTGCTCTCGAAACGGTGAAGGAAAATATCAAGGGAAAATTGTGGCATGACCTGGAACTGAAATATTTGAAGACATGATGTGTCATTTAAATTCCCGTACTGCAGGGCCCGAGTGATGCTAGTGGTGCTAATCAGCCCACTACCTCATAAAGAGTAGTCTGTGTCCCAGCAGTGACATTATAAGATGATTATGACACGCATATATTAATTACAAAAACATGATGAAACTCTAAATTATCTCTACATTATACATAGTGTCCTTGGCTCTAAGTTTAGTTTTGCAAACCTCTTTTGGAAAACAAGCCTTGTTACGTTTATTTACAAATCAAAAGCCCGGAACAATGCTTCAGTAAGTTGATTATATCTACAATCATAATTATAATCCAACATAGGTAATAAAACACTTGATTAAAAGGCTAAAAGCGTAATCATTCACTTTTATTTCCCAGCAATATTTTATACTATTTTATGTGAAAGGTTTCGGAAATCTGAAAAAGTTACATAAATGCATGCGTAGTTCGTTTAAATAATAATTATACGATGATAATCGAGCTTTATATAGTATAATATGAAATGAAATAATGTTGAAATGAAATGATGTTTATTTATGCAAGTAGGTTGTATAAACACTTTTACACGTCTTTTTATAAAACTAGAAGGGGCCGGTGTTTCGTACCTGACTACTCTGAGAAGAAACAGCCGAAACAAACTCAGAGGTCACAGTCTCTTTTAAAGTCCAGACAATAAAAATGTAGAAAAGATTAAACGAGGACCATGAAGGTCGATGTCTGAAATGGTCTTTTGAAGAAAGAACCACACAAATTTGAGTGGACCTGTCCAGTCAGTGCAAGCATTTGTCAGTTACCGTGGAGCTCAACTCATAACTCAAGGAGCTCAACGACACGACGAACAGTACCAAAAAAGGGACTTGTGTAGGCCGTTGATGTTGCTCAAACTGTCAGACAACAATATAGTTATAAAAAAAAAACAACAGGTTGACCCACATGGATCCTCGAACTCAAAAAAAAAAAAAATGTGTATAAAATAAAAATATCAGTACTTTGTATAAAAAAAAAAAAAATCATACATGTCAGATATATTGACGTTTAACGTCCTTTGAGAACAACCACGAAGCAAATGCCGCCGAACATCAAAGGAAGCCGTCTGTGCAAGTAAACAATGCCGCCATTCCACCAGCAACGTGTCGATCAACGACTGAATGGACTTTACTGATATGAATTGGCTTGGTAAATATCAAAAATAATGTTAAAATTATAAACTATTAATTATATAAACATATAATTATAATGTTTTAATGATATAGTTATGCTCTCATTAAAAAAGCGCACTTGCTGCCACAATTAACAGGCTGTAATTTATTTTCCGGAAAGTGTAATTTAGGAAGTAACAGTAATCAGTAACATAAAAATAACAATTAATTATACGTTATGCAATAGTTGCAAGTAATAAGCGATCTTTGAACGTCAAGTGCGACGGCTGTGGATAATTTAAAAATAAGTTTGCATGCTTCCCATGTTGCTGATGAACGAATGCAACTTATCAGAATTATTCCGAATTTAAATTCTAAAAAAATCCCTGTCTATCATGTAAACTAGGCATCGTGGTATATTTTAACAGTTTTTATTCAAGTTATGTCTGTTGTTTTAAAAGCAGAACTCTCTAAATTGGCATATTTTTACCATTACATTTCATGTTGCTGATGAACGAATGCAACTTACCAGATTCCGAATTAAATTCTAAAAAAACATCCTTGTCTTCTTTCATATAAACTGGGAACCATTATTTTTTGTTTAAGTTTCCTCTGTAATTTTGACTCAGCTCTCAGTCAAGTGCGTATCAACAGATCCATACAGGTTCAGACAGTCAAAACATCTTCCCATCTTCAGACGCATACTATCAATAGCGCATTTGATGAACTTATCCATTATTGAGATCTGACCCATTGAGGGCCAAAGCCTGCCCGGATAGAGGAACGGTCTTATCAGATAACTGTGATCGCGGAAAGAGCTATTGAAGGAACACCGTGGATTTTAGTCAGTACTAGTCTGACAGTCCAACCCGTTTCGCTCTGGGTTGTGAGGACTCATTTAATGATTTTATTACGATAAAAAAGTGGACCATATTTTCAATAATTTTTAATGAAACGTTTTTGAGACGAAACAAAAGAATATTGGCATATTCGATGAAGCTCTACCATGACTCATCGAAAAACTCAAACAATCTAAAAGCTAGCAGTTGATTGATGGATCTGATACTTTCAAAATATTATTAATAACATTTCAAAAGGTGTCATTTTTCCAATCAAACAGTTTATTAAATAATTTATAAGCATGAAAGTGTTAATTAATAACAGTTGAACATTAATAATTTAATCTACGTTGATCAATAAAAAGTGACACGATGTATAATCTACTTGACGTTTTTAAACGTTCGATAAATCTAGCTGTCATTTTTATTTTCTTGTGATTGAAAGTAGACAGAGCAAGCTATTGACGTAGTCGCGGGCATACGGCCAGCGAGTAATGGGTGACTCGCTGTCCGATCAAGGACCATGACCGGGTCGACGGACAGCGCGTCGTTTTCTTCGCGCAAAATGTTGGTTTTCCCCTTAGAGGGCCAAAGCTGCCAAGGTCGGGAGACTTACGGGAAACCGAGGCCCCGAAACGTAGAGGGCTATTGAAGGACACCGTGGATTTTAGTCAGTACAAGTCTGATAGTCTTTCTTGCCCTGACCTGGATGGGAGGCCTTATTCCATGATTGTACCACTTAAAAAAGGCTGTTGACGTTGTAAAGAAAATTATGCAGTAAAGGTAATAGTAGCATAATATTTTGTCGTTGCGTGAAAATTGCTGATTTAATGTATGGAAAATATAAAGTTAGTAAACTCAAGTCTAGATAAAACTGCAAGTAATGCCTTTGGAAGCGTAGACGTTAATTATTATGGTGTCAAGAACAAGTATCTCAAACTTTAAAGAAGCAAGCTAAAGGATAATAGAAACTAGTCTTGAATACTACAGATATTTTAAATTAACAATAATGACTATGTCAAAGGCAAAAAGGGCACTTTGTGCACGCGGACTTTATACAGGGCTATCTGCAAACTGTGAACTGAAAGTATTTATGGTTATAAACAACTTTTACTATGAAACCAAACCTAAAAGAAAATAAAAATAGGTACTTCAAACGTTGTCAACGGGATTGTTTTTTCGTTCATAATTATGATAACATCTAAATTTTCAGCCGATGAAATGGTGTTAATGTTTTACAAACAAGATGCATAGATGGAATCGTAGATTATGCACCGAAGGCCTACCGCATTCCACAGGATAAATCCCTGGTAAAAGTTAAATACTGCTGCGTGATTAAGGCTGCTTTTCCACCAGAGATGCGCTATGTAGCTGTGCTGCGAGGATGTAAAAGCTGAGCTACGAAACTGTGTGACCGTTTTCACCGATGTTACGCTATGTTGCTGTGCGGTAAGATGTACTATAGACATGGGTAGCTGCTCTACGAAGATGCGCTGTCACAGGGTAGTTGCGCTACGAAGATGCGCTGTCACAAGGTAGCTGCTCTACAAAGATGCGCAGCTCAAACTATACCATGTATCTGTTGCAGGGACATGATAAAACCAGGGATTCAGCCATAGCACAAAGCCACAGCACGCAACCACAGCACGCATCCTTATAAATAAAAAACACATCTTAGTTGAATCCGTTTCCACCAGTGCTATGCTATGTAAACCAATATTTATGATTGGTGGATATTAAACGCATCCGCAGCAACGCAGCATACCGCATCTCTAGTGGAAAAGCAGCCTTAAAGGACCGATCGAGGTATACTTTTGGAGCGACCCGTAACACACGTTTTCCAGTTATGATGAGATCATAAATAAAAAGCTTTCCTCCTTATTAATTAAGTCATAACTTACTAGGGCTACCGAAAATAGCAATGCGTGGTTCCGGACACAAAATGTGATATATCGTTTTTTGTTAGTGGAGCAGTGATTGCGTGCGATACGCTAACGATTAAACAAAATAAGTTTCATTTGTAAGTAGCGTTGGCAAGTTAAGTTATAATAGTCTCATTTATAATTATGCCAATGGAACTGTTAGCGCTCAAACACACTGCGAGCCTAGTGCGGTAGCGCTGAGCGAGATTACGAGCCCAGCGTGTTCCCGCCTTAGTCCAAAGAGACAGCTACACCAAAGGGTGTGGCCACAAGCGGATATTTCATACGTTTGATATTTCCGTGCTCGCTGCTGCCACTGTGGACACACACATAGAGAGGAGCAAGCACTTGGAGCAGTGCATCTTGACACAAGTGACAGAGTAGACGGTACTATCTTGAGTGGATTTCCAACAGTACATTCTAAGCATACAGTTAAATAGCAGATGTGGTCATCACAATACCTTCACAGTCAACCTTGTTGGTTTTTTCCTTCTTCAGATGTCCAGCCTGCCTATCCATTTCCCAACTATATTGGAGTTGTCTTGCAGTTGAATCGTATTCAGCTGAGTATCAATATTTTACATAGAGTGTCAGCCTATCTAACTTCCACAACCCAGTAACTGGGTAACACGAAACCCTTTGGTAAGACTGTTGTCAGTGTTTCGAGCTTCTGACTTTCTGCGACTAACCTTCCTTCTTTAGATGTTCAATGACAATAATAAGACTAAACACTTTTTTAAACTATCACGGTTTGCTTCATAACTTAAAATGTCACTTACGGGATATCTTCCGTGATTATTTATTTGTTTGAGTTCCCGATATTTCGACGCTGTTGCAAGCGTCATGATCGCGGGTTGACAACCCGCTAGTTAGTTATAATAATAAGACTATTAATATTTTTTATGAATTCATTCGAACTGCCAAAGCATCTTCAATGGCTTCATTATTCTATATTCCAGCCAGTTACAAGGGAAAATGAACTCAAACTACTTTCTTGAAAAATAGTTCTATCGCCTTTTCTGCAGCTGCTTTACATTCTAAATTGTTCGTCGTCTCTTCAAGAAGTTTTCTTCGTTCGTGGTCAGAAAACTCATTTGTTAGGTTATATTTTTATTCTGGTCACTAACGTTTAGTCCGGAGAGCCATATTTTTTGTTTCAGAGTACTTTTGTTTCTAGTTGTGCACGTATTTAATTTCTTACTTCATTTCAGGGCTTAGTTTTTCATTTTCGGTATTTAATTTGGCTCTGATGTTTTTCTCCTAATAACTTAGCTTTCAAAATTCGAGATAGCATAAAATGATAAAAAAGAAAATTTTAAACAACATTTTTACCTACAACTTATTTCGACCAATTTTTATTTATCCCTAGAAACAGAAACCAATTATCTTTTTTAAATATAACTTTTATTTTATCTTGCTTATGCGTATCTGTTTTTCAAAAAATAAATTCTCGGTGTAATTGGTTTTGATATCTCATATTGTACTACGGACACACTCATGAGACCTATTTGACATTCCAACCATCACTACTTCACATAAACAGTTATTCAGTTATCTGCCACGACAAAATCAATTAAAACAGAACTTTAACTGTCATCAATTAACCAACTACGTCACGCCTCTGTAATGATATGCGTAATTACCGAAACTTTTAGGACTCTGTTTTCGAGTTTCAAACTAGTGGCAGATGTCGGTACACTAACCATGTTGGAATTTTTATTTTAAAATTAATTTTGTGATATTCAGTTTTTTTTTGTGTCATGGCTTGCAGTTGGTCTCAATTTTGCCCTAGAGCAAATATAAAGCCTACAGCTGCTGATAGACTTGGGCATTAACTGGTAATAGAACATCGAGGATTCGCTGTTTTCAATTTTGTCAAACTGCCAAACAACGCTACGAACGTTTCACCATCTTTCTCTCGAAAGCTCTCGTTATGCCATTTCAGGTTTTGCGATATGGAAAACTTAAGAGACTCAACATTACTTAGAATATAAGTCTTTAATTAGTTTAACGCAATAAATATTACAACATAAAGCAAGTATAGCATCTAAGTATGAGGCGTACAAATGAGATTGTATAAGACTTAAACCCAAATTAATTTGCCGACCGTACATATGAAAGTAAAATATTGATTCACTATACCTATTAGCGACGTATACCAAAGCGAAACGAAAACATTTTTTATGTCACACATCAATAATTCGCGATAAAGCACCTTAAATGTGCGGATCACGGAAAATTCTTGAATAAAAACGTATACGGTGGAAAGAAAAGTGGTGTAGCGTATACATGCAAGTGAAGAACTCAATGAAAAAAATAATGCACACGCCGCCCGCGGTGGTCAGTGCAGCGTGACGCCAGATAAAAATGATCAGGCAGGCATAGAGGGACTCATTAACCAAGTAGCCATCGATGTAGATGGTTCGGAAAGGCGTGACCCACAAATGGATTGGTGAAGACCTGTGACACAGTGTTTGTGAAAAAGACATTGGTGAAAATGAATCCCCTTGCCCTTTTGGTCGCTTTTATGCTGATGGGGGACGTTAGGGCGATTGTAGAACTAAATTGTAGTGATAATGCTACGTGCATCGATCATATGGCGAAGGAGATCCTGAGGAGTTTAAAGCAGCAGAAATCTGTGAAGGTGTTCAATGTGCTAACGATAGAACCATTGAAGACGAGGCAGGCGAGGTCGAAGGACTGGTGGCTGACGAACTTCTTGGACAGTCACGCGTTCAGTTTCGATTGGAATGACTACACCTTCAGAGTCTCGCAGGCTGATGGAAACGACGCCTTGGATTTGGAGATATATGATGGAAGAACTGCTAAAGGTAAGCTTTAGATTAATTAAACATTAAAACAGAATAACACCGTAAAAAAGAATATTGATGAGTTAGGTAAGAATGTAATAAAAATATTTGCGATGAAAATTTTACTTATAATGATTAAGATTTTGTATTTTAATCTCAGTTAGATAAAGAAAAGCTTTTTAATTTAATGTTATTACAAGAAAAAGTACTTTTGATAACGTAATTAACCTCAGTCTTATAATTACCATTTTATTGTAAGCATGACTAATAACTAGATGGGCAGAAATTTTCATTAAAATTAATGAAAAACGCCCGCAGTTGTTAAAATATTAATACAGTATTTCGTTTCTTAAAATTTTCTTTTCCAAAAATATGTTTTGAATCCTACACCACATTCTTTTTTATGATTTGATGAGAGATGAATTTATATCTCTTACGTTCAAGTATTATATTATTCTCTCTACTCTTTTAAGTATTATATTCAGAATCTCTAACAGTTTCAAAATCTTTTTATGTATCCATATTATTACCAATAACGTCCCATCCGCTAAAGACTTCAGTTGTCATCATTGCCAGCATTATCCTGTTCAGATCGCAATTTATTTTCGTTAATACACTGTTAGTTGATATCTCTTGTCTAGTCAGGTTATCTGTCAAACAGTCCATCCATTGTTTTTTTGTTCTTAGCATCACTAACTTCAGTAACTCCATTATAATCGTTCTTTATATCAAAAAGAAAGTTAGAAACAGCCAATGAATTATCAAGTGCAATCAGATTAACGTTTACAAAGTGCTAATTCGCATCTGCAGGCACGCTTCGATGCACCAGAGCGTTACCATTTAAGGCAATGTGTAGACGATTAACTGATAGAATTGTTGTTGCTACCGTTACTTTGACTTTTACATTATGATTAGGTTTTATGATTCCTACGTCATTTACTGTTATTCTTAAATTGGTAGTTGCGTTAATTAGTGTAAAAAGAGAAAGTAATAGAGAAGTGGTGATATTAGCATTGCCAATGTTTTCTGTGTTTTTTTTTTTTTTGCAAATTTGTCTTCTATGGATTAAGTTTTTGCAGTTTATTGTTATCCATATAAGTGTTTTTATCAAATTATGGTATTATTTTTTTCTTTTTAAATTCTCATCAAAGAAACGAGTTGTTTGGTTAGTCAAATAAGACAATTTTGAATAATGTAACATTAAGGTATCGCAATCATTTAATTGTTTCCTCTTACCCAAAGTTATAGATAATTTTTGTAGTGCGATGTTAACTTGGAATTATTAAATCCAGAGCTTCATTTATCACAATAAAATCATCATGATTCATATCTTTATCTATCCCTTACAAAAGATGTTGCTGTCAGCTTTTGGTGTAACTAAATTCTACATGTTTGTTACCAGTATTTTTTATGGAACCTCTGTATTCCTTTGTAAACTAGATGTGGTTCACAAAGGTCCAGTATTCCTTCGACGCTGTTAATCAGCACTGAGTTTGTTGTTACATTATTAAAATTATGTAGAGATTCTATAAAAACTTGTTTAGATTTATCAACAGCTGTGTGACTAAAGCCTTAGTCCGCCTCATTTTCATGATGCACAGCAATTATCTTGTTAGTAGATACAAAAGCATGTTCCGGCTTTTCCTAACAAGAATTCAGTTGGATTATTTCATTTCACGATACCGAACTCGTTAGATGTTCAATGAATAATGTAATTTTAAAAAGTCGTTCAATTTATCTTTGTCTAGTAACTAACTTTAAAATTGTTTCGTATTTTGGATTGTTTAAAAGTTGTGTTGGCCTGAAGGTTTAGCACCTCGCTTCCCTTGCATGAGGTTGTTAGTTCAAACCCAAGCAAGTATCTATGTGCCTACCGGGGTCGCGGGACACACGTATACCGCGACTCCGCTGTATAAAGGGCTACCGAAGGACACCGTGGATTTTAGTCGGTACGAGGCTGACAGTCCCTCCCGCCCTGCCCGGGGTGGGAGTACTCATTTTATGATTTAACGACGCAAAAAAAAGGCAAGTACCAATGTGCCGTTTTCAATAAACATGTAATGTTTCTACGTTTTTAGACATCTTTGAGATCGGTGAGGGAAACCAGGACTTATTTGATAAATTAATCCAAACAAGTCCAAACTCATGTCAAAGGCCTGTGGTGCTACCAGAAGTGGTTTCTAATTAACTCTGAAACTAGAGGATGGCGATATCCTCATACGAAAAAGAAAGATAGTCTTTAAAATCATTCTCAATATTCCTAATTCTAAATAGAAATGTAGATTTTTAGTCTTCCCACGCTTTGACCGTAGATAACAAGTGTTTCCATTAGCATATTCATAGCAAGTTTACTTTGATTTAAATGATAATAATGCACTTGTAGAAGTTTGCGTGAAACGTTTATTCTATGAATGAAAGTTATTTTCAAAGATTTTATACTGAAATGCTTGAATAAAGAAGCCGATTTGTTATATTCAAGTGAGTTAGGTATAGTGATTTTAATGCCACTTTAATTGTATCTGTTGCAATCAAATCTGTTTATTGGTTATAATTTTGGCTGATATCGGACAAAAATGTTTATATGTATATCGATTGGTTTAATCATCAAATGAGACCTCCCTGAGCCCTGGGTACAGTGGCAGCAAGATTTTTACTGACTTAATAAAAAATTCATCATGTTCCGTCAGAGTTGCCCTTTTGCTTTTCAGGGTGGCGGTTACTTTTACAGGCGGTCTTGTAATATCCGAAAATACACAGCCCTTTATGCCAATCGTCGCTGTTCGTCTCGAAAACTTAGATCTGCTACTGAAAGTAGTACCAAAACTACTAACTGATTTCAATAAAAGTTAAGACCTTAAATTAACACTGGAATACGGTTGTAATAATTATGATCCATTTTTTTTATTTTTTAGCATGGTAAAATCATCAAATGAATCCTGACTGACATACTTGTACTGACTAAAATCCACTGTGTCCTTTAATAGCCCTTTATGTACCGGGGTTACGGTGATAGAATAAGTCCCGCGACCCCGGCATGCTTTGGCCCTCTGAGAGGGAGCCCCGTCATTAACTATGATCCCTTCGGTTAATTTTCGAGGTAATCATTCGAGCAAAGCTACCGGCAACAGCAAGTTTGCTGCTAACTGCAAAATCATTTAATCTCAAATAGGCTGCTTTTAATAATCCACACGGCTCGTGCAGACAAACCATTTAATCTGGAATATCGCTTCAATCTCACGCTTATGAATTCATTATCATGTTATAGAACAGACTAATATACCCACTTAAATCTGACGTTTAATGAATAATACATAATACACAGTTTCGTGTGTTACTGTGCTGTGTATAAGTCATATCAGGAGCCTTACCACAAGCTCTTAACGCGATCCAGTTTAGGCTGTGAGAAAGAGACAAGTCGTCTAGTGCCATCTTTTTCCCACAGCCTAAAGACTTACGCTTTAAGAGTTCATGGTCCGCCACCAGTCCATAATATTACTACGGTTGGGATACGGCTATGCTATTCCGTTTTTTATCTTGGTAAAATGATTAAATGAATCCTCCCACTCAGGAGAGGGAAGGACTGTCAAACTTACTTGCCCAGCTTTACATTCCAGGGTCACGGTAATCTGAAGACGTGAAAGTATGAAGGAAAGAAAAAAAAATGTATTTATTGGCACTAAGACCTATGCAATTCTCAAAGGATCAATTCACATGTGCGTCAAAGATACGGCGACAACGCGACGTGGGCGGGCCCACATTCTGTATCGAAAATAAATGCTTCAAAAATGCTTCAATAATTTCCACGGCCCGCATTTCATCGTAATTTTGGACTGACCGCATCTTAAACCACATCGTACCGATTTTGCAACGATGTGACAAGGTGTGTGAAAAGGCAACTGGAAAAAGTTGCAGCAGCTCTATTTAAAAGTAACCACTGTTTGACGCATTTTGTTGTAACGATGTCGTTACGTTGTCGTATGTCAGAATGAATGCTAAGCCTGAAGCACAGTTTGTTTTTAGATTTTCAACTGTATGCTCAAGGGCATAAATTTAAAAATCGATTAGAAACAAACAGTCATTTTAACGCTGAGGTTGTGTTGACACAAAGTTGTATCCCTGGAGAATGGCATCACTGGCCTATTTTCTGTGTATAAGAGTAGGCTGTGACTGTAATTAACATCCAATGGCCCAGTGCGGTTCATGTCACATTTTTTCGTCGTGATTTATACGATATATATGTGATAATCTTAGTACCTAACCATATTATTGGGGGCCATAAGATTTGTAAATTCTTGCTAGCTAGATAATCTGGTTCAAGCTTATTTATGAAAATTAAATTTTTCTTCATACCTACTTACTTTTATATCATTCTTCACATATTCAATACATCCATTCATTGGCTTTTATCCTTGTATGTGGTAACGCCGCGTTTGAAGCACAAGCAGTTTTACTGAGATTATAAAGTCAAATATTGCGGTTTTTTCTGCTTATTTAAGTCGTTTTTACAAAAAAAAAAATCATAAGTGACCCTTTGTTCCCAAAAGTGCGATTCTTTCAATCTCAAACGATCATTCATATTATGAACTACACAAAGTTTAATAAGAGCAGAATCATCGAATGTTTACTAATTCTAGCTCAGATTATACAACATCATAACATAAATAACTACTCCATAGATCTGATCAAACGGCACCTCGTTAGTTTCACATTATTCCTAAGAGCATCGTAAAGCACTTAGCAACGGGTGGTACATTAAATCTATTCCAATATGGCTACCACTCCCTGATGTAATTTGAAATGTCATTAGCTGAAACCGATGTTTAGAAACTTGCCATGATAAACAATATTGCGAAAGGGAGATTTAGATAAGTCATTTTGAATGTTTTAGCGTTTATCTCGTGTAGGCGTAGACGCTGCGTAGTAGCTATGTCGTTGTTGCGTAGTTATTGCGTAGTCATTGCGTAGACTGCAAGCGAACGCTTATAAAAATATGTAAAATCAAATTATAATTATGCCGACGTATTCCAGCGAAAATTTTGATATTACTGTAAGTAGCTCCAATGTTGTTGTCGTTTGTGTGCTCGCATGTGGCTTATTTAACCAATCTTCTTTGTATAAAAATCCTCGCACATTATGAACATTTCAGTAAATGAGAATTGTGATAAAATAACACTGAATATTTCTCGTTTAGTTAAAGAAATCCTTCGTGAATACTTTTTCAAACTTTTTTGTAACTTTGATTAATTAGGTACCATTTTAACATAATCTTCGTACAATTATCCGATATCCAATTATCTTGTAATAAAAAACAAGTAAATATAAAAAACAAAAATATTTAGTTGTTTTTTTTACTATTTCACTTTTTTTTTAAATTCCCCCACTGTGTCGTGGACGAAGAACGTGAATGTTAACGGAGGCCTCTTCCAATAAACTCGATTTAGTCAAGTTTCTAAACAGTTATTTCCAAGATTACAGTTCAAGAAACTGTTCAAAGGACAAACTAACCTTTCCCTATTATAGCGGCAGTAATTGGGTTGTAGAGATCAGATGGCACTCTTTAATCTAACTTATTGATATTTGATCGCATCTGGTTCCACCGGAAATCGACCCTTAGCGTTCATTCACACGAATGATATCATACAAAGACGGTATATTACACTGATACGGGGAAAAATATTGATAGGCTGTGACGTAATATTCAACATTACGTTTCCCTTTACACCAGGAATTTCACTTTTTTTGTGTTTTTAGCTGACAGCATTGAGTCATCATTGTAAAATTATATAGTTTCAATAGCTAAAAATTGAAGCCTATTGCATATCATATAATAATTCTATTATAGCAGTATTTTTAGACCACTGGGTATAAACGGTAATTTCCTGAATTGTGCTAACATTAATTCCCGTAGGTACATTATCACTTAAGCTTGATTATGCTCTATCTGTTAGTCTACATCGCAATTAGATTATCTCAATTCGGCGTCAGACCTTTAGAGGAAATTGAAACAGTTAGTGAATTAATGGTTAACTTTCTCTTGTCAAAAGTAAATACAAATTACTTTTGGTCTTTGGACACGAGATTTGAGACAGAAAACTTTAAAGGAACAAAAAAATAGAAAAAAAATGTGATAGGACTTTTCTCGGAAGTCGGCTTTGTTTTTTTATTTCATTGACTTTTTTTGCCACTGACTTACAAAAAAACGTTTTTTTCATACTTTTTTGTTTGTTTCTGATGCAGGTTCCTTTTTTGAAACATTTTATTTTGATCTTGTATTAAAAAAAAATAACCCTTTAAATAATCGGGATTTTAAAAATCTGGCATCCAAGAAATCCTAATTGTTGCATACAAAAACCTTTTCCAGAATGTACAAACGGTTTTCCAAAAACCGCATCATACTCGGTTTGGCCAAACTCGAAATAATATCGAACAAACATACATACATGCCTATACATATACATACAACTTCGCATTTTGCACATACCAAAAATTAAAGGATAACACAAAATAGTTTTAAGATAGAGAGAGAGCAGTGGTGGCGCAGTGGTATCGGTCCCGACTTACGAGTTGTAGGTCGTGGGTTCGAACCCAGCTTGGCGCATTACTTTATGTAATTTATTTCATCACCACTACTCTCAAAACGGTGAAGGAAATCATCGTGAGGAAACCAGCATGTCCTAGAACCATCAAATTCGAAGACATGTGACATCTGCCAATCCGCACTGGGCCCGCGTGGTGGATTATGGCCCACTCCCTCTCACAAGAGAGGAGGCCTGTGTCCCAGCCGTGGGAACGTTATAGGCTGATGATGATGAGTTTTAAGATACGAGTATTACACTGTTTGACTTTAAATCTTCAACCATTGAAAAAATAACACAATGTCATGTAAAAATTAGTTACCAAATTACTCAAACGACAGTTTTTTACTGAAAGCTTCGGTAAATGTATGTACAAAAACTTTGTAACATGTCAACATTGTAAATGACACATGAATGAGCAATGACGTTTTCTCATACACGCTGTTTTTTGATATATTATCACTGTTTTATTAAAAGTTTTTTTATGTCTGTTGTCACCAGCCTTTGCATTTCAACGGTTTTTAAAATAATGTAGCTCGGAAACAAGAAACGAATGATTTGTCAAGTGAATGAATTAAAAAAAACTAGGTCCAAGCGAAGTAGTTATAAACGGCTTTTTTATCGTGGAAAAAAAAACAAAATAAATGTGTCCTAACACCCAGGACAGGGCGGGAGGGACTGTCAGACTCCTACTGGCTAAAATCCACGGTGTCCTTCAATAGCCCTTTACGTTCACGGGTCACGGTAATTCAACGGTATAAACGCCCTTATAGCGGCTATAGCAAGCTGTAGGACATTCGTTTCCAAAGTGCCATTTTACGAATGGGAAATTCTGTGTCAGATATGTTACGGCGTCAGAGCGAATGTGACAAGAAAATGCGATCTCTCAAATCGCCGAGTGGTGACGCCACTGACACGATTCCATCATAACATGAAGTAGCGTGCGCGTTTTGTCCAACGTCGCATTTCAAGAGGTCGAGGCCTAGGGTTTATCCCACAAGAGATTTCTAGTCCACCGTACATTTTCTGAATATTTAAACATCGGTTGCTTAAAGACTGTTATTTAGTGTTGTTACAAGTTAATGGATGGTAGACATCTTTTAGGTTTATCCTTAGGGTATTGTGGATAAATATCTTAAGCTGCCCCACTCACCGGCTGGTTGTTTTTGCTAGCAATACGAATATTTAAGAATGATTCATGCTGTTTATAAGGATCTAGGCTGTTAATAAAAATTCTTGAACAAAGACTCTGTACCTTTGATCGCTCGTCAAGTCGTGTTGTTTGTATAAAACATACTGAAGAATAACATTTGAGATTTAAAAGTCATATTAGTCAAAGAAATCAGTGTCTTTACGAGATTATCTGATGACTATAGCTTCTGCCCGTAACTTCGTACGCGAAAATTTGTCCCAGATCCATCACGTTGCATATCATGACCCGCCCTCGCTATTACTTTTTCTAACTTTCTACAAGAAAATTGTAATAGCTCAGCTTAAAATAGACATGTTATTTGTGTTATTTATAGCCTACTAGTGACCTAGTAGGCTAAACCTACTAGGGACTGCTCCGGCTCCACACGGGTGCAAACTCCACTATATTATGCATGTTATATAAAGAAAAACCTTCCTCTTGAATCACTCTATCTATTAAAAAACCGTGTCAAAATCTGTTGCGTTGTTTTAAAAAAATATAAACATACAAGGGGACAGGAATCGGGAGGCAACTTTGTTTTATACTATGTCTGATCATGATTGCTAATGTATGATGATGATGATATAACTATGTAGTGATGATAAAACTCAGGAATAATGTAGCTGGATACCAACTAGAAATATTCTGTTTAGAATTTAATTTTGAATTTTAAGAAATTCCACATTACTTCGTATTTATTTTTTATGACTAGCCTGTATTTACCCACTGCTAGGTAAAAGACTTCTATCCTTCTAACGAGCACGATTGTGTGCTAGTTCCTTTCAATTCCCAAGGGTAATTCCCAAGATATTCAGTTCGTTCCGCTATTCTCCTTCGTAGTCTACTGCGGCCCCGTGCCGCTGTTTAAGAGCACCAATCGTCAGCTTTGTAAGCCCACAGCTCGGTAGTCATGCGACATTTTTACATAGTATGAATAATAATAAGAAGTACTTTCCTACATAATACCTTCCTTACCACTAATGAATACGTTAAAAAAAATTAAAGGAAAGACACTACTGTCTATCCACAGTAGTGTCTGTGTTGAGACGCTCACGGCAACGGACGTCGCGAGGCGATTTCCAGCCACCGCCCGTAGGCGCAGTCATACAGATGGCGAGTAATGGGTGACTCGCCGTCCGACATGGACTGTTCCATGTTCGACGGCGCGTCGTGTTCCACGCGTACCTCAAAGAGCTGTCGCAAACTGATTGTTTACATTACATTTTTACAAAGTATGAATAATTGATTTTATCTGTCTTTGACATTTATGGTCATCATCATCAGCCGTAAAACTTCCAACATAGTCCTCTCGCTTAGACCGCCACGCCTTACGAAAATTCGCCACCTCGCATTTACCGTCCTGGCTCCGCACGAGTGTAATGTCTACTACAATATGCATGTTAGTAACATATAAACCTTCCTCTTTTATCACTCTATCTATTAAAAAACCGCACTAAAATCCGTTGCGTACTTTTAGAGATCTAAACTCACATAGGGATACGATAAACAGACAACCGGAAGCGACTTTGCTTTATGCTATGTAGTGATAGTTAAATAAAAGCCAGTGACCCTCTCTTTTGAAGGATAAAAGTATAGTACCTAGCTTTCCTTTACAACTTACAATAAACACCATCTCAACACCTAATTGGGTAAAAAAAAAGAAAAAGCAAGACATTTTCTAAATAACATTTCAAGGTCACTGTCTCAGTAAAGTAACAGTATTATGACTGAGTGCGAACGTGCGAGATTTTACGGCAGTATCCCCGAATTACGTGAGTAACATAGCAATTGTCTTTACGCTGACTTAGCTCCCGAAAATTTGACCTTGACCTCAGCGAGTTCAAGGTTGAAAGTTGAATTGACTTCTGTTATATTGATACTCAGTGAAATCAAATGTAGATGATCGAATTTGATATAAACAAAGGAAGAATAATTTTGTTGGATATTTATTAAGTGGCAAGTAGAGTAGTGTAAATTGATCCCTAATTCTATTCAAATTACTTGAAATCCTAGGTCAGGTCAAGAATCTTGACTCAAGATTAATAATTTGAAATTCAATCTTTATTGGGTAAATTATAACAAATGCACTAGTTGATTTTTGAAGTTGATCAGTGATGGGTAACCATCTTTACATACCACATGCCACGGAAAGGTCAACCGCATGGGACCTGTCATGTCACTGATAACATCATAACTGATGGACTTTCACGATAACTCTTTTGTCATGACTGCTATGGAGATATTTCTGATCAATAATCTTAAAAGACATTGCCCAATTTGGAAATGGAATCCAAGAGGCTCTGAATTGACAGTCGCACTTACGACTACCCGACACCTTAGGTCTGCCATTTTATAATAATTAAAATAATCGAATTATAATTATCATTTAATTCGGATATAATTAAAATTCGTAATGAGTTAGTAAAAGAACAACTTACAAGTATGATAGTAACCTTAAGCAAAATAAATTAATCAACAAAATTAAATTAATGAAATCAAAATTAGAATCACAGTTAAATAATTTGTTAACAATAAATCATCTTCAATTTTCATCTTCAATAAAATAAACTGAATAGTAACTTAGTAAAACTATAAATAAAGACAATTAAAAACTACAATAATAAATTAATTACACCTAAATATGAAACAAACAAAAAAAACTGTACATAAACCAAAAACTAAATTAAAATATTACATGGCACTGAAATTAGTTCTATGTATATACAAACCATTTATGGTCCATTCATACGTACAATTTCCTATTGTATTGCCAATAATGTAATACTGGCACGTTTATTGGAAATATAGTTCTTTTCTATAAATATATATTATTTTCATTGTTCGGAAATTGATCTTAAATAAGAAGAATATTTTTTATTTATTTGCTTTTTCCTGTAGTGCCTTTGTAATCTTGTACTTTGATCTAGTTCCTTTATTTCTTTTAATAATACACACGTGGACAAAAATGAAAAATATGACCCTTCCGATATCAGGAACATTAAAAAATCCCATTAGTTTTATCATAAAAGTGTTTCGTAGAACAACTGGGAACAAAACTTTTGATCAACGGAAAATGCCCCTGAAAATAATAGTTATCATCTGCCTAGCCTTTTCCCAACTATATTGGGGTCGACTTCCAGTCAAACCAGATGCAGCTGGATATCAGTATTTTACATGGAGCGACTGCCTGTCGGACCTCCACAACCCGGTAACTGGGTAAGACTAAGGTAAGACTGGTAATATAGAAAATATAATAATATCCAAAAACATGAGGTCATTTTATGGAATAAATTATTGTTGAGCTAGTTCTCTATGTGGAAGTAACACTTTTAATTAAGTGTTTTAAAATTATGTACAAACTATAAATAAAAACTTACTAGTAATATGTACAGGAATAATAATCTATTTAAATAAAAATGAAACCCGTTTTACGTTGTCACGACATAACATGAAAACGGCTTGACCGATTCGGATAATTATTTTTTTGTTGTGTTTGTAACCATCGGGACCGGGTTTTAGACCGGGTCCTCCACCCGTGCGAAGCCGGGACGGGCCGCTAGTAATAAATAAATATAAAAGAAAACATTCAAAAATATTGACAATTTCAATTAATTTTAAGCTAGAATATTTTTTCAAGTTGGTATTGATTTAAGACCTTTCATGCCCAACTATCAAGGATTATATTTGTATTGTTCTCTTGTATATATTTCGTAACATACATTGTATTCAAAGATATTTGAAAACATAATAAACACCATCAGGTATTTTGTATGGCTTACAAATATTTAGTTGTTGTTAATTTTATTTGTTTGCTTGACTTAATAATTGTTGTTAAACGAAACCATAATCAACCACAGAAGAAACTTCAAGTTTGAGAAAACATCTTTATTAAGTGGTCGTGCAGTGGTCAAAATCAGACCAAAATTAATTTTAATATTTTTTGTAATTATACCAAGACTGCTTTTCAATCAGACCATGCCATGCTACGTTGCTATAGATTTGTTTCATATGCAGCAATCATAATATTCATAAAATCAAATACAAATAATTTTATTTCACATGGCATTTATAAAACGTCGACAAAAGGTGCTAAGGTGCATAGGTGCACATAGCAAAGCACTGGTGGAAACAGATTCAATTAAGATATGCTTTTTATATGGAAGGATGCGTGCTCTGCATGCGAGCTGTGGATCCGTGCTATAGATGCTTGCTTTCGTCTGGTCGTCTTCACTACTATCGATACATCGCATAGCTCGACCTGCGCATCTTCCTCGCGCAGCTACTTTTCGGAAAAAGTCACATAGTTTCGTAGATCAGCTTTTATATTCTCGCAGCGTAGCATAGCACATATCTGTTGGAAAAGCACCCACAATTGACCGATCTGGGAATGAAACTCATGTGAATGATCTGGCTACTATTAGTCTAATATGACAATGTAAAACCTAAAAGAGCTTAATGTGTGAAAATACAGGGTGTAAGGGACAGTCCTCCACAATGTTCCACAATTTTATTTTTCAAGAAATGAAAAAGAAATCGAGATGAAAAACCTCTCCATACAAACTGTCCAATCAAGTTTATAATTTTATATGAAGAAGCCGATTTTTTTTTCATTTCCTGTTAGAAATTTTGGTCGAAGATTGTTTAGTTTCGTTTAGTGAGCAAGCCCTGAAATTTTGCGGAGGGCTGTCCCTTACACTCTGTTTAATGGTTTGAAGATTAAAGCAGGGTGTGGTTTAAAAAAAACTGCAGCGATTTTAATTGTTATATAAATAACTAATTACATGAAATTCTATTTAAGTAGCGGTCCGTTTCCATACAAAAATGGCGGCCCACCGTTACTTGATTTAACCACATTGCGGCCTTTGATTACCAAAAGGTTGTCAACCGCTGATTTAAACAGCACCTACGAAATTTCCTTGAAAAAAATAAATTACTATCTATTTAATTTGGAACAAATTATTCGAATATACTTGTAGGTATTTATTTTAATTTTGACATGATTTATGCCTCGAGACTCATCCATTAAAATATATTTACGTGAAGCTTGAATTTCTCTGAATTGTAGACATACTCGTATAATTATACAGTTGTAATTTATTAATTCATTAACGTGTAGTTAATTTTTAAAAATGTGTTAAAATTCGAAAAAAAAAAATTTTTGTTTCTTGTTGTTGTTTTTTTGGTGGGTGCGTTTACAAACATAGAAACTCACATACACAAACACCCAGACACAGAGAATTTAATTTTTATAAAAGTACTAATTTTGGCCCATGGTTTCGCCCAGGATAAACGTTTCTGTTACAAAATATTCATTAAAATTCTTATTTCCGCTTGTCTTATCCAGACCTGTGTTCCTTTAATCAAAATTTGTTCAAAAGTCAAGTAAATTATTAATTTTATTGAGGTTTTTTTTTACGTTAAACCTAACTGCTAATATCTCCCAGTATTTATTAGTTTCAGTTATTCGATTTAAATTGAATAAACAATACTTTTCATTCTGTTATTTATAACAGTATTTTTTAACTTCTCCTGAACGCTGTCAGCTGAGGTCGCAGAATACGCCTACGGCATCGGACGTCGCAAAGTGATTTCCAGCCACCCGTAGGCGTGGGCATATGGACGGCATTAATGGGTGACTTGTCGTCGTGTTCCCCGCGAGCTGTCGGCAATTTAGCAATAGGTCCTCTATGTTTCCGTCAGATTGTTCAAAGCCTACCGGAGTCCCGAGACTGTCTTAACAGGTGAAAGCAAAGGTCTCCTGAAGGAAAATTGTGGATTTTAGTTTGTTCAAGTCTGACAGTCATTTTCGCTCCAACGAGGATGGGAGGACTCATTCTATAACTTTACCAGGGTATGGGACATCTCGTCCATGAAAAAAACTGGCCTGCGGGCCAAATGTCCACTTCTTAAAATGTGCATGGGTAGATTCGCCCGGAGTTTAGGAGACTGGTGTTGTATTACATAAATAAACAAACATTATAAAAGCTTACTTTTTTTTTCTGAGGCCTGGTAAAATCATCAAATGAGTCCTCCCACCCCGGGCAGGGCGGGAGGGACTGTCAGACTTGTACTGACTAAAATCCACGGTGTCCTGCAATAGCCCCTTATGTTCCGTGGTCACGGTGATGGAATAAGTCCCGCGACCCCAGCAGGCTTTGGCCCTCTGAGAGGGGGTCCCGTCATAAAAGCTTACTTTATGAATGTCTTATGATCGTAGATATCTAATTATCATACCTATTAATATGTCCTTCCAAAAGCACATATTTATAAATCATTACCACAGTTCACTATGTAAATGCTTTTTATGAACAATTGTGATTTTTGTAGATGGAACAATTTATCATTGTTCTGTGGCGTTCCTTGGAGAGAGATAAACGTATTGCCTTATGATAAAAATAAATATTTAAGATTACTTGTACCGTTTTCTTGGAAAACTTTTTCGTTTGCGTCATTCTCTTTTTAGGGTTTGGCACTCGAAAAGAATAAGGTTATCACTACATAGTATAAAACAAAGTCGCTTCCCGCGTCCTTTTCCCTTGTCTATCTATCTTTAAAACTCGGCAATGGATTTTGATCGGTTTTTTTTAATAGATAGATGATTCGAGAGAAAGGTTTGTATGTATACAGGGTTACTTTTTTACCACCGTCCAAATTTTTTCTAGGCATTAGGTATTAATCACTAAACCCAATTTTGAAAAAAAATCGATACGTCTCATATTAAATCATTTTCTCATAAGAATTATTTGCTCTGCGGTTCACTAAGCTAATCGTTAATAATACTACACTTGCCGGCTCATGAAACGGGCAGAACGCTTAGACCTCGCCCCGCCCCACAACACCTGAGCGACACATCTCAGTGTCCAGATTCATTAACTTATTATAGATAACGCATCTCAAGATGCGATATCTATAACAAGATCTCAAGATCGATATTTTTGTATTGAGTGATACAAAAAGAAAAAACACGTATTCAATGATTTTCGCCAAAGATTAATATATTAAAATTTGTATGGTGACATAAAAATCAACCTGTATAACATGCATAATATAGTAGAGATTGCACCCGTGCGGACCCGGATCTTGTTGTTAGTACCTAACTGTTGAGTGAGTACAACTTCTAAGAGTGAGAGAGATTTTTGTGACCAGAAATCAGGCTAAAATTAATAAAAAAAATATTTAAGCTCAAAAAATATGATTGTTTCCTTTTATTACAAATATTCCATAGCAGAAAATAAAACATTTCATTTAAGTTTGTATGACACACAAACTAATAACAATTAATAATTTATATTTTGTTTTATAATTTTATACGTATTTACATTTCGACATTAAACTATTATTACTACTATAGAGACGACACCACGTATCACCACTGTGTCCCATCTAGGATGAGACAACGCGCACATGTTTATTCAGTTATTTGACAGCTCTGTGGCGTGCTCTAGGCGCGCGCACTCATCCTGGATGTGACACAGTGGTGATGCGTGGTGTCGTCTCTATACGTAATATTAATAGCTCAATGCATTTTGTCTAGTTAGTATTTGATATGGAGCCTTCAGTAGGTGATTCCGACTCACACTTGAACTAGTGTTTCACTTTTTTCTTAAAAAAAATACAATTTTCCTGTCCAAAGAAAGATTTAGAGTGAGATTAGTTTTTTTACTGTTCGACTCACGTAAAATATTGTCTCTTGATAAGCCAAACTTTATTCATAAAAACTTCACTGAATTATAGAATGATAATCTTATTTTATTTTTATATAACACAAGAAAGAATTTCGTGTTCCAAAGCTAGTTTTAACAAAAAAAACTTTAACTATTATTTCTTTCATTCCTTATTTTTATTAACGACAAGTTTTTTTCTGTGTCTTTTACTTTTGTTAACATTTACGATACCTCTTCAGCTAGTACGGTAGATAAACCAAATTAAACAAAAGTTTTTTTTTTATTATCTGAGTTATTATTTTTTTTCAACTCTTTAAACATTCAATTATATTATGAAGGTAGTTAAAAAAAATTCCAACTTCTTCAAGGATTTTTTTTAGACCAAAAAATTCCCATCGTCAATATTTTCTGGCTTAGTTCGACCACGCTACTTTTCAGCCAGGTCTGCATTTCAGCGTTTAGGAATAATTCAAAAAGCATTGGACAAGTTTTCAGTACTTTTCAATTTTTTTTTCCAAAAATTACACGTAGCTCTTCAGGTTGTAGATAAACCAAATAAATTCGTTCAAATCGATTACTAAGTATCCTAACTAAAGCGATCACCTGCGTGATTCCACGATCATTGGTGTAATCCATCACTCATTTGTTTAGAAAATCGAAAGGTGCCTTTTGATCAGAGCGATCGAGTTAGCCAAACATAATGAACATGACGCATTAGGGCACAGCTTAAGAATTTATGTTGAACAATATATTTTATGGTGCAAATCAAACGAAAAAAGACAATGGGCAAAAATGTATGAAACTTGGGACCATCCTCCAATAGCAATAAGATGTATGTCGTTGGATAGGGCTTTTCATTTGGAACATTAGTTGTTAAGAATGCTTTGCTGTTACAATTGTCCGTTTGGAGATAAAAGACTTTTAAGTCACAATTAAACCAATTGTTTAAGGCTGTCTACAGATCTACGTGTTTTAACCATAGGGGTATTATTAGGGGATATAGAACCGGCTCTTCTTGGATCAAACGGGAAATTCGTTACAGACCTCCAAGGAACCGGGAAATCCCGGAATTTTCGGGACTTTCAGGACAAAAACGTTTTTTTTCCATAGCATCAGAAAACAATTAAAGAACTAACTTGTAGACTAGCGTCCGTATCCTGGCTGCGTTTTAGTGATCTGTTTGGAAAACCGAACCGTGTATGTAGTCTGTGCAATAATGGACGAATTTATTAATATATGAATATGTTGGGTAAGTATACCACCTTCCGGGAGAATCGATCCGACGCATTATTTCTGGGTGTTCTCGTCTGGCTAATGGCGAATATTTGCATGTATTTCATTTCTTTTTTTGGAAAATGTCTAAAAATGCAAATGCTAAGATGAATAGAGGAAAGAACTAGATAACTGTAAAGCATAGTATTTATTCTGATAAAAATCAAACAGCCAACTTTTTTATTTAACTTGTGTTTGCTACTGTCTCTGTTCGGTATCAGAGGTGGCTTAGGTAAAGTCTACTAGTTTACCCAGAAAAAGTCTATTCACTCTTATTTTGAAGAAATTCGAGTTGTATTGTATGCCTCGGGAACACAGACGCAGGTATTTAGTTTTTAAGATACAATAGTTTCTTGTATGCTAACTGGGAGACTTTTTTTGTCGTGGTTAAAGCATCAAGTGAGTCCTACCTACCCCCTACTCGGACGAGCCAACAGTGACTAAAAATCGGTTCGTGAAGTCCGATGCCGTGGGCGTTTCTCGCGGCGGCTGGATCGTGAGGTGGACGTTGTCCTCTCCCTTACGCATCCCGCCTCCTCCTTTGCTAGCATGACTGCTTCGTATAAGGAGGTATCCGCTTCCCATTCCAGCTCACCCCGCAGCATGGCCTCGATCAATGCCGGGCGCGAGAGGTCGCCTATCGCCTCCGTGAGGAGACGGCGATGCTCTGCCCAAGCAGGGCAATCCTGCACAGTATGCTCCACCGTATCTTACGGGCGATATTCGCAGTGGTGATACCCAAGCCTTTCTTGCTTCCCAATCAATAATAGGAACCTCCCGAAACTTCCGTGTCCGGTGAAGACTTGTAACAAGCGGAAGGTGTGGACACCGTGACGCCTCTCCAGCCACTACTCGAAGAGGTGTCTAACCGCCGCGATTGTGGCGTGCCCGCTTCGTGGGAAGCTTGAGGTCAAATCTGTTCGCTCCATCATGGCCTCTCTGTACATTCATTTACTTCCTTCCCACCGGTTTAAAGAGTATGCAAGTATGTCTATCTTCTTGTCCAAAAATGCCAGGCTTAAGTGTCTTAGAAATGTGCAGCAGAATAAGATTTGGAGAGAAAATAGACTCTTGTTGAACTCCGGAATCAATAAACATAAGCTCTGAGAATCAGCGGTCGTCATCAATAACTACACTACCCTGATTGATCATTCACTAAGACTAACACTAAGTCTGAGATTCGTGAATAGCCTGTACATTAGCAAGTTTTCTTCTCAGTACTTTTTGTCTCTACACGTGTATCCGGACATGTTATCCCGTTTACTAACAACTCGTGCCTTGATCTTTAGTCCGTACTAGTCTGACAGTCCCTACCGCTTCACCCAGTGTGTGAGCACTCATTGGATAATTATAAAAAGTTACAAAAAAAAAGCCGGTGCTCATGACATGTCTCCTCCAGACGCGTTCCGAAGATACAGTGTGTGCGAGACTAAAGCATTAAATACTAAACATATATAAAAAAGGTTTTGAAATATATTTTTTTCTCTGAGCTAATAAGTCTCATAACTCCGAACGGACAGCCCTACGAAAAAAAATGTCTGAACAATAGTTGTTCCAAATTAAAAGACCTATCCAACGACATACATTTTATTGCTATTGGAAGGTGGTCCCAATCTGCCCATTGTCTTTTCCTCCTTCCATTAAATTTTAACTAAGAATTAATTCGACATGAAGGGCAAATGATAAAAATGGAAATAAGCATCACAAATTTTGGATAATCGTGGAATCATTATGATTCATTATTCAATAAGACTAGGCATTAGGTGCGTCCACAGAGAGCGAGCAGCCTCGAAAGGCAACTACTTCGCGAGGCAGCTCTCTCAATGTGGACGCGCCTATTGTTTTTCGACCGAGGCGTAAACAACGCGATCAAAACAAAGCGGACACTGGATGGCTCGGACGTTTGGTTTTCCGCCCGTGGCAGCGCGCGCTTGCCTCGGCCGCAAATGCCTCGCGAGGCTGCTCGCTCCCTGTGGACGCACCTATTTACTATATCGCCTTGCTTTATCCTTAAGGAATCACAGTACATGAAATACTTTAGTCTTTTCTAAATAGTTTTTTAGCGTGTTTAAAACTTCAAATGAGTTCTCCCGCCCTGTGTGAGGGCCAGGCCATACGGTGCGGTAAAATACCGCACCGCATCACTTCGCACCGCACTGGCGGCCACACGAGCAGGATGGCGTCGTAATGTTCTCACGGCACGACTTGGCTTGGCTTGCCCACTTGACGACAGTCTACAATAAACAGCCGTATAAACAACTGAGCACCGGAGCCGCACCGCACCGTGTGGCCTGGCCCTTAAGCGGAAGGAACTGTCAGACTCGCACTGATATTACTCATACGATGTTGTCCGTGAAAGCAAAACACAATCTCCTCTAGGTAGACCTACGAAAGGGGGACGGCACTTAAAAAAAAAACAAATTATAACTATAAACTATGTTTTTCCAGATGTTTCGGACCCGAATGCGAAAACATCAAGCAGCAAGAATGAAGAAGAAAAAGTAGATGACAAGAAAGCACACAACAAGTTGGGTCTACGTAAGTGTACATTTTTATTATAAACTGTAGACTAGCGTCTATAAAGGTCAATTTAGAACGGCTATTGTCTATTACGTCTATTATGTCAATTTGGCTCAGGCACAAAAAGCTCCTTTCTCAAAATGTACCTTTTGCAAAATGTTCCTTTCGCAAAATGGCCCTATGCTCAAACGGGAACTGAAAGGTGTTGGGCACAGAAGTTTAATGTAATTATGTTAAGTTAGTTAAATGGGAGGACGCATAGTGTGCAATTGTGTATACACATAAATTAAATTTAAAAAAAAGAATTGGTGAGACTTACTGTCTCAAAAAAAAAGTTTACTTATTTGCACTTGTTTATGACGTACGGCCAATTTTAATCGTGTTTTTTATTCGTCAATGTTAGTTTACGTAATAAAAAAAACCGTTTAAATATTTTATGATTATGTAACACACGAACTAATTAGTTTTCAGCTATTGAACCCTATTGAATAAGCAATTGCTAATCGTTTGAATTCCATACCTAAATAAATTTGGTCGATATTCTACTGACTCTTTAACAAAATATGTTATTATACCATGATTGTATCAATAATGCCGGTCTCATCTACCAGCATTCCTTAACGTAACAGTTCATTATGCTTTATGAACCGTTTCCTTGCAATGAAAGTGATCCATTAGCAACAATAAAATTGAGTCTCTCAGCCAATCAAATCAATTAAATTAAAATAATTAGCCAATCAAAGTGTAATAGCACTTTAATAAATCCCATTTACACACAACACCACTTACTTACACATCAACGTCAAAATAACGACCAATTTTCAAAGATAGAATGACACACAACTGTCATTAATCGACCAATCAAAGAGAAGGAATGTTTAAAAAAAAATCGAGCAAAGGAATCTTCATTTGCAGCCAAGTTTTCATTGAATAAGTTTCTAATATAGCGTGTAAGAAGAAGGCGTGCAGTAATTTTAATTAGAGCATTTTACTTTTCTCTCAAACGATTTGATGTACTTTTATGGTTTGTCACACGACATTTCAATATATTTCTTTGTCTATACATCTCGGATGACTAGTAACGACTTTCTTCCATTTTTTTTCTAATTTCCATTCAGTATTAACAAATGCTACTGTTCCATATTCATTCGTCCGTTTATGCGATCATTTGAGCGAGAAGGTTGCATGACTACATACGCTGATTTTGTCGCGCATCTACATAAAATTAATTGCTGATCGAAGAAAGAAAGTCGGATGTTTACCTAGTCCATTTTTAGTCACGCGAGGAAATTGGTTAAATTCCGTACACGATTTAACCAAACAGGAACTTTGGTTAAAATTTAATGATGGATGGAGCAAGCCGTCAGGTTAAACAATAAATAATTTTATCAAGTTTCAATTATGTCAACAAGTTTGTCAGTTTAATCATGTTGTATTATTGTCCGACAGAATACATCAACACGGTTAACTCAGGAAATGTAAAGCTGATAATTAATTTCTGTAATGATTTTGTAATTCAATTAATTTTATTATCGAGCACAGAAATGTTAATATTGAGTTTTAAATAATTGAATTTGTTAATTTAATTGGCCTAGAGATCTTCTCATTCCCGTAATGCGGAGTTCATGCCTGAAGTATCTACCCAATGTGTGTTTTCAATGCATCACATCATCACATCGATGAAGGAAAACTCCTAGAGGAAATCTAATCAATGATTACATTACAAAAAGTCATTCCAAATAAAAAAATTGTCAGTAAAAATCCAATATTAGGATATCCTATCCTGATATCCTAATATTGGATTTTTACTAATCTACCGATGTGTGTTTTCAACATCATATCATCACATCGGTGAAGGAAAACTCCTAGAGGAAATCTAATCAATGATTACAGTAGAAAAAGTCATTCCAAATATAAAAATTGTCAGTAAAATCCAATATTAGGATATCCTATCCTGATATCCTAATATTGGATTTTTACTAATCTACCGATGTGTGTTTTCAATGCATCACATCATCACATCGGTGAAGGAAAACTCCTAGAGGAAAGCTAATCAATGATTACATTACAAAAAGTCATTCCAAATATAAAAATTGTCAGTAAAAATCCAATATTATGATATCCGGCCTTAACAAGCAGAAAACTGTCGGTTTTTTGTTCAACAAACAAGCAAAAAGAGTTGAAAATTAAAAGAAACTTTTGTACAGTATTGTACATGGTACAACGGAAGACATAAATAACTCAGCACAGTCTGTAGCCGTGTAAGGTTCATATTTTCACTCGGAAATTTTCAAATTAACCTAAACTTGATAGTGATTTATGACTCAGCTGTTAATTTATTAGTCTTTTCTGGTACTTTTTTGTGCAAGTTCCTTTTTTTTCTGGGTTGTATTATTTTTATATAAAACATACTGTTACGAATATTAATATGTATTTACCTTAGAAGTTTTTTTTTTTTTTTTTTCAAGGAATATTGGAATATATTTTTGAGAATAATATTTATGAGTTCAAGCAAATATATACAAACTAAAGCTAGAAATTAAAAATAAATAAAACTATACATTTACAACTAAACTTACACTAAAATAAAAATAAATTAAAAAAAAAACCTATTTTAACAAAAACAAAAACATAAAAAGGCAGAGTCACTTAGGCGTCAAAGTACTCCTCCGCATCGCTGTCATCCGGAAACGTGCCCAGAAGACTGGCAGCATTGCCACGTTGGATGGCAATGCTTATTCTTTGACCAAAAAAGGAACCAGCCCTCTGGTCACATGAACTGTCGATCAGTCGGCGAGAAATTTCCTTAAAAAGGAGACGCGCACTCGGACCCCATGACCCGAGCGTTTCGACCCCAAACGGCTCAAAACTGTAGCAACCATTAAGGTTACAGTATTTGCGCCGTTTGAGGTCCTCAGCAGCCGCAGCAGCAGCGCCAGCACAGCCCGCCGTGCTCGCAACGTGGGATGGCGCAAGGGTATCGACACAAGTAGCGTCCCATACGAGAGGCCTACCCACCTTCCAAGGCACCAACGTCATACCGTCTGGTCTTTTCCCATCGTCACGTACCAAGCCATTTGGTTCTAAAACCGCTGGTACGCCGGCGGAGGCAAAAGCTCGACGAATAATGTCGTTGATGCTAGCGTGACGAGCTATGCGACCTGCGCTTCTGCTGCAAGACAAGCCATGATGCCCGAGGTTGTCGACAGCTTCACCACAGTGGCAACGATGCGGAGCAACACAAGGTGCGCCCAAGCGAAGGCCGGTAGCGAGCCGAAATGAAGCATCATCCATCATGGTGCCAATGGTGGATGATGGGAGTGCTTGAAGCCATAATCCCGACTCCCACTCCCCCACAGCCAGCAGATGGGCGCGCTCCGCAGCATTAGTTGACGTATTTAACAGGTTATTCCGTACAATACTGCAGAGCGGCACGTCCCACCGTCTTTGGGAGGACAGGTAGTCGGGCAAATCCGTATTGGGACAAGCCATTTTCCAAGCGTTCAACGCATCGGTCATAAACGGTACCTCAAAATCGAGCAGTGAACTTGATAAAATGTTCCTGGTTAATTTCTCGGTACCGTAGACCGAGGAGAGGAAAGCCGGTAAACTAATACTTGAAATTTTGCGGACGCCGAGACCACCCAAGCGGATAGGAAGAGTGGCTTGCTGCCACGCTCGGTCGTCCAGGGCCACATTTAGGATGGAGGTTAATGTATTTCTAATGATTTTATCTACTTTTTCTAATAGTTGTGGGTGTTTCCAAAGGTGTGAGGAACGAAGGCTATAGGTAAATTTTGGTCCAAAACAGCAGTATCGAATAATTGTGAAGGCCGAATGTACGTTGATCTTAAAAAGCCTTTCCGAGACATCATTGAAATTTTGAATTTTATTATCAATGAAGGTGGGAAATGATTCATCAAAGATTGGGGACCCCAGGAGGTGAAGAGAGTCTTTTTCGGTAATTTTGATGTTGGGTGCGATCGAATTAAATTTAGAAATGGTTGTCTGTCTGTCGGTAGTCCGGGGAAGATAAATTTCACATTTGGATAGGTTGATCTGTAGGCCAATGGAATTGAATTTTTCTTTTAACAAAATTAAATCTTCCAGAACTGTATCTACATCACCACCCAGAGTCCCGTCATCAAGATACCATACGTTAAATTTTGAATTTAGCTGCCGAATTATTGGATTTATTGCTAAACTAAAAATGACTGGCCCAAGAGGGTCACCTTGTTGACAGCCAACGGCAGATTCTAAAAGGTTTTCCTTATAAAGTAATTTTGAAGGGTTCCTGTAGCATTGGTAGAGAAAACTGTAAATTTTGGGTATTTCTTTTTGTACTTCTGCCAACAAGGTGTCCCTATTTACGGAATTGAAGGCATTCTTGATGTCAACCTTAAGGATGACCTCACCTTTATCACTATCAAGATAGGTGGACAGAGCGTGTACCGCAGCCTCACAGCCCCCTTTGGACCCGAAGCCCAGCTGTAGGGGCTGGAATTTACTGCCCAGTGTCTCACTGTAAAAGGCACAGCAAATTTTGGCTGCGATACGACGAAAGGTTGACCCTACGGCAATGGGACGAATGCCGCCATCCTTTTTGAGAAGGGCACAAAGGTTTGCCCCGTACAAAATATCAATGACGGCTTCGTTCACATTGCCGGAAAGCATAAGGTTGATGAGGGCCGTCAGCTCCCTCAAAAGAGACTCACCGGCTTCCCCGGCGATATCACCCTCCTTTCCTCATTTCCTTAGAAGTTATTTTTTTTTTGCTCTCTACAAAAAAGAGAGGTATTCAAATTGTAATTTTGACGTTTGGTTTTGTTTGTTGGTTACTCTCAGCTCCTAAGCGAATAGACCAATTTGGATGCGATTTTCTAAAGTTCTCTTAATTTTTCTATAACTTATTATTTGTTTTAGTAACTTGTAGCTTCGGTTTGCACCCGATTGCCTATATTATGCTCTCACTAGTATAAAATACATATTTCAACAACTAAAACACACAACTTGTAAAATGTTGGTGTATATTCTATACTACCGGCCCCGGCTTTGCACTTGTTCAAATATTCCACCTGCCTTGTAGATTTTCTGAAATCTTTCTTACATACAAACCTTGTTCGTACAACAGCTATCACACAAATTAAAGATAATAATATCCAATTGAGTGAAGTCTTTTGGAAAAAACTGCGTTCAGACAGACTTAAGCTCCTTACCATAATGATAAATATAAAATTATTATTTTAATAGTCGAAGAAAATGTAACTGACTAAAAGAATTGATGATGAGATGTTTTTACATCGAATCCCAAGGGACTTATAAATAACTCAAGGGCCACTTTCTTCAATAAAGTTCTTAAGCAATAAAAATAGAGACCTTTTTATGTCTTTTCTTTGAATTCTCCATTATTTTTCACGTCAAATCCGATACGAAAATCTGACTTGTTTTTCAGGACCAAAATGTTGAATATACAACATCGTAAATAACATGTTATGTAGTACTGATTCCTTTATATTCTTTGATGATTGTGTAAAACGATAAATCGTTGGTTTTAGAGTTATCATGCTAAAGGTTCTAACTATTAAAGTATATGAGAATTATTGTGGGGATGAGTGACTGTTCGTCTTTGCGGAAAAAGCTATTCTTTTTCAAACTTGTTTCACGCTAAGAGTTTCTTCTGCATCGTGGGTGCATTTACAAACATATAAACTGACATTCCAAAACGCTCAGTCCCAGAACATCAACTTGTAGATCAATAAATAATTGCTCCGTGCGGGAATCAAACGCCCGACACGCAGCGCAGCAGTCCAATAGCTCAGCCAACGCACCAAACTCAATTGAAAGGATCATGTTTCAATCACCATACTGAAATAGGGACCGTTTGGCCTCGTACAGGACTAATCTCATTTTCAATGATCAATGATCTTTAAATAACAGCCGGGATGTGTTAGGCCCTTCGTACACAATGCGACTCCAGTATCCGATACCTTGCAACTTCGGTATCCAAGCGACTATCGGAATACAAAACCATAGAGGTTCGTACACAGGCACACGTCAATGGATACCAAAATCGTAAAGTATCGGAGACTTGCGTCGCCTAGTGAACGAAGGGGCTTATTCGAAACACGGGGAAAACTTGTTAAATAAAAAGGTCACACAACCTTGTACATCGATCAGGGTTGCTGTTATTCCTTAGTCACGATCTCATTTATCGTCAGCCTTTATTAGTCCACTGCTGGACAATCTGAACATAGGCCTCGACCATTTATTTATTTAATTTCTTTTGTAACACAATTAATGTTAAATACATAGGCAGACTTAATGCTCGAGCTTCTCTACCAGTCAATCAGGGGTAATGGAGTGGAGATGGCAGATGCACGAATTGAAAAGTTTTTGCTGGCCATTTCACTCGATCACCGACTACTCTCATCCAGCTGTTCGCCACCACCAGCTACTCTCATTCAGCTGTTTGTAAACTTCTTCGGGCGTCTGATTTCAAAAGCACCTTCTCTCAAATACCTAGTATAAATCATACCCAAGATTGGTATTGTTAAATATGTATATTATAGTTCAAAAGAATAATAAATCAATGGTGGCTTCCTATAATAAAGACAAGACAACGAGGCACTTAGTAAACGAACACAATAATAATTCCGTATTTACGAGGGCAACAAATATTTATACGTTTACGATCAGCTATCGAATCGAATCGTAAAACAATGAAATATCGGCTTTTGTTTACTCCAAACTGAATATTTATTAGCTGTCAGTTTTATTGGTACACTCGAATACACCCTGTAAATTATTTGATGATAAGTGTTCTCACTTTGTTTATTATTTTATGGTTTTTATTGTCTATAATGCTCCAAAACTGGGTTCGCTGATGTGGGCAACATAATGTGTGTGTCGCGTGTCTACAGAATGCAATCCTGATGCATTCTGTCTGATGGGCTAGGGTCGTAACACAGTGGGAGGGAGACCTAAGAAACGCTGGCGTGACGACTTGGACACCTTCATGACAGACTGGCCGGAGAAAACCGCACACAAGAAAGATTAGAAGGTTATGGATGAGACATGAGAGCTCAGCAATGGGACAACAAAGGTTAAAAAATGTCTACTAAGGAGGAGCTTAGATGTGGCTAAATAATTACAGCCGCACAGGCTGATCTTCTCTGTTAAGACGCGCTTGCCGAGGTTGGTCTGTCGATGAATATGTGACCACCTGTCGTAGTGAGTTTCCTCCTTGTCTCGGAAAGCAGGCATAGGCGTTGGTCCCGGCTGTCATTCGTAGATCTTTTACAATCGTTACTATTAGTGAGAAGCTCTAAAAGTCTGTCAACCAGTCTTACCAATAGGGTATCGTATGAACCAGTAACAACAGTAGGGTTGTGATCTGATAGGCAGTCAGTCCATGTAAAATACTGATATTGAGCTGCATCTGGTTCGACTGAAAGCCGACCCCAATATATGTAGTTGGGAAAAGGCTCGGCAGATGATCCTATTGTCTGCTAGCTTCTACCCGTGACTAAGTTTGCGTCAAGTTCTGCCGCCCACAGCGTCGTATCTTATCGCCCGCACTCACTTTTTCTTTTCCCGTCTTCAGAGACAAAAGTGGTAAAAGCTCTGCTGCTATTATGCACGATATATTATTATGTAAATATAATTTATAACGTATAGCACTTAGGGATAATGTAAGAGATTACCCCCTACGTACGTAAAGTTACGTAATTGTTACCTCTTGTATATTTCAATTTTATTTGGTTACCGCTTACCGGTACTTTAAGGGAATATTAATTACTGAATATTATCATCAGTACTAGTTAAAAAACAAAATCCTGAACCTTCAATTAACAGGCCGAATTAGATATATGTAGGCAGGTAGAGCCCCTTAAAGACTGACAATCGGTTTTACCCATTGCCATCTGCGTTGTTGAGGTCAAATCACCCTTTCGCATGTCGCGGGACTATCGGGTAACCGTGGCCCCGGAAAGAAAGGGCAATTAAAGTACACCAGACAAGATTAATTTTAGTCAGTAACAGTCGGTCAGTCCCTCCTGTTCTGCTCTGGGTGGAGGGAGGACCCATTTGATGGTTTAACCATGTAAAAAAAGCATAATCTTATGGTCACTTCCTTTTGTAAAGTAATACTGAGTTATAAACGTATGAAATAAGTCTTGAACTAATGAAGATATGAAAATCAGTCATAACTGGATGCTTAATTACAATTACCATATTTATTAAATGGACCCCATCACTCTTGCGTTTACATCCCACATCACGTTTTAATCGAGATATTAGAAAATCGCTCGATTGTTCTCCGAATCGATGCGGACTCAGCTTTCTTTATAACCGGACATGAATCGATTTGACACTGATCGCAATTCGAGCAGCACTAACTACTCTACAAATCAACGCTGGGGAGAATCATGTGGTTTTATTAATCAGCTTTAACTGTATAGCAATAAAGTGTAGTTTTGTTTGTAGATTTGTATGTTGTAGTTTTTTGCGATTTTTTTGGGGCTCTGGAATGTGTGTTAGGGAAAATTTGAGAAAAACTTTGTCTTTGGCAATAATGTGTATAAATATTTTATGATTTTTGTGTTGTTTCTCGAAAAGTTACCACAAAACTACGGATGATAAAGTAAACTGATCGAAAGAAAGGAAACTTCGATATTATAATGTGTAAAACTGCATTTTTTTTTTACCTCTGGCTGAACTAGATTTTGATTAAAAAATCATCAAGGTATCTTAGTTTCTTTAAAGAATAGTGACTCTTTAGCTGATACTACTCAAGTGGAACCCGCGGGTTAACGTAAAGGGTATTATTGAAGGACACCGTGGATTTTAGTCGTACAAATCTGACAGTCCCTCCTGCCCTGCCCTAAAACTATAGGAAAAGTCCCAGAACGGAGGTCGGGGCACGGGGCGTTGCAGTATCGCACTGCATTCATTTAGCTGCAGCGTCTGTCTCATCATCAGCCTTTAACGTTCCCACTGCTGAGACACAGGCCTCCTCTCTCTGAGACAGGGTCATAATCCACCACGCGGGCCTAGTGCGGATTGGTAGATGTCACATAATTATCTTCGAATCTTGGTTCTAGGAAATGCCGGTTTCCTCACGATGTTCTCCTTCACCGTTTTTAGAGCAGTGGTGATGAAATAAATTACACAAAGTAAAGCGCCTGGCGGGCTACAAACCCACGACCTACAACTCGTAAGACGGGAGCGATACCCCTGGGCCACCACCGCTCTAACATTATGTCTCACCATACACTCAATCCGTATACTCAATTCCTCTTCTTCTCAAATTTCAGGCAGAAGACAAAAGAAGAAGGTGATGCAAGTGATAATCCCGCTGCTTTTCGGCATGAAGTCAGCAGGAATGGCAATGTTCGCAATGGCAATAGTGACTGCGCTCACGCTGAAGGCATTCTTTGCGAGCAAAGTGGCACTTTTAGTGACTGTCGGCATGGCTGTCAAGAAGCTGTATGAGACTTATGGAAGTGGGTGAGTACACAGACATTTTGGTACTTTTTGTGAATTTTTATATTTTTTTGGTGTTGAGGTTTTGTATGCCAAGTGTGTTGATAAATATACAACGTGTAACGTTAATAGTGCAAAACCTCTTGTGGGGTAACTCAGCCCATGTTACAGAACAATGTTTGATCTAAGAATTTTGGAAATTCGCAACGAAAAAAAAATGTTGATGAGCCCGATCAATTTCTCATTTTGTATGAAAAACCAATTTTTGTGTGTGTATAAAATTGAAATCAAGATAAAAATTGAAGAGTAAAAAGAATTATCTAGAAATACTTTTTAAATTGAAAGTAAAGTTAATACTATCTTATTCTAGTGTACTTGTGAGATATTGATATTGATGGCATAAGTAAAATCAGTAATAATCTGTTCAAGCCTCTCTATGAGAAAGAGTGGGCTGCAATGCATCAAGTTGGTCCAGTTGCCAATACTAATAATATAATTACAATAGCGACAAGTATGTGTCACATAAGTATGAGCTATAAATTGCAAAACGATTCAGAAATTAAAATCAAGTAAAACCCCTCTGAAGATTAACTTCAAAGTAGAGTTGCCGCTCATTGGAGACTTTTTGTTTCTCTGACAAATGTATCTAGCTACTCATATAAAAAGAAAAAATACTTGTTGTCACCATAATGAGCGCACTCTAGTTATATTTTTATAGCACTCGACAAATATACAAAAAGTCTAAGCAATGAAAAGTTCCCAGTGAGCGGTTGGCTTTAGTAAAATCTAATCGTTAGAAATGTTGCTATAAAAACTTCTTAATTTTGCATTCTTCGATAAATGGACTATCCGACACGTTTTTTTAATAAGAACCAGTATTTCCAGAGATTATCCCGTTCAATCACAAAAACAAACACAACAAACTCTTCATTAAAATTAAGTTATTTATTCAGATTTAGCTATGGAAGGTTCTATTTATGCTATAATAGCAAAAATATTTATTCAATTTGAACCAGTAGTTCCTGAGTTTCCTTACTGTTCTAGAACCAAAGATATGATTAGTACTACCTTACAAATTGAAATCTCAGGGATACGGCAAGACTAGTTCGTACGTGCCATTTCCGAGTGTTAGCTCGGTGGTTTGTTCTAGATAATTCTATAATAGAGAGGATGAGAGGGTCCACGTGTAAAGAGGATTCTCATAATATCTGTAGGTAGCTAACAGAGAAATACCTTGGCATATGAAACCTTTCAGTGTTTAACTTTGAAATCAATTCTGTTTGTTGTACGCATTAACGGGAGTTGTTAGTTTTGTGATAAATTGTGAATATAATGCTTCTTATTTTCTGTTAGATTTTACGACTATATTCAAAATCATGGCAAAATAGCTGTCTTCAGAAAGAGGTCCCAAAACAAAAGCATAGATTTTTCGAAGAATTAGGAAGTTAGGGGAAAAAATTCTTTGAAAAAACTTTCTTATTATAAAAGTTGTTCAAATCCCGGAGTAGGAATTTCTTGCCGGGACTGCGTAACTCTTGACGGGGTTTCGGGATTGTTTCTAAAGAGCACCGCGGTGCTGAAACGCAAGGGGTATGTGAAGAATCGGTGTAGTTAGTAAGAGTCTGAACGTTTCTTCTCCTACGAGAGGCCTGATTTGATGATTTTTATACGTAATAAGAAGGAGTAATTACTTTAAAATAATAATCGTCATTTAATATCAATCAAAACCAGTAACAGTCGACAGTAATCCATTGCTCAAAAAAAAAAGCTTTATTTACTCAATTTTTTTTTCTCTAATTGCAATGTGCCACTTCTTGGGTCGACGGCGCGCCGTGTTCCACGCGCGCCTCAAAGAGCTGTCAGCAAAATGACGGAGCCCCCCTTCTGTGAGGGCTTAAGCCTGCCGGGGTCGCGGGACTTATACCATCACCGCGACCTCGGAAATTAAAGGGCTATTGAAGGACACCGTGGATTTTAGTCAGTACAAGTCTGACAGTCCCTTCCGCTCTGCCCGGGGCGGGAGGACTAATTCGATGATTTTACCACGATAAAAAAAAAAAAAAAATGTGCCACTTCTTAACAGAGTGATAGCTGAAGTCACTTAACTTTTTTTAATTCTTTTAAAAGTAAAATATTTCGGAAGAACATTTTCTTCTAAATGATTAACCAAAAACTAAACTTTCAAAGCAAATACGTTGAACAGACTCTTTTAGAAAATGACGCAATTCCCAATTTTCTCACTCAGTCCAATTTAGGGACTTTGATTAGAATTACTCCACACACCCATGGGTTTAATGGAAACTGTCAATGAGTACCTTTTTTTCCGGTCCGACAAGTAATCTCCAACAAAGGCGAGGATAGGGACAACCAATAAAGTAAAGGTTTTAAGGAACAAATTTATTGATGCCCTTAAAATTTTGATTGAAGAATGGAATACGCTATACAAGAAATTATTTCGTACCACATTGTGGTACCAGAAATGTGTAGTACCAACACCGCCTTTCATTTGGGCTTTTATGTCATCGTAAGTTCGCCACAAAAATAATTCCCCCGAAAAAAAGTTTTGATCCTGTTCTCTTAGTACTTTCTATTCACATTATGTCCTCTTTTCTGTGGTTTTGTGCTGGATTTTAATATTTGATTGTACTGCTATCTGTGCGGAAAAAAAGAAATGGGGTGAATTTACAATAATCAAAAATAAAAAATCAAAAACCTTTGGCCTATTAATACATACGTTTTTTCGCGGGGAAATAATGTTTGTGGCGAAATTACAACAACACGGGTTGTGTAGCCCTTCGTCCTGTGTTGAAATAAAAAGTCAATCAGGCTTACGAACTTAACTCCGCCTGTTTTCTTTGGTTGACAAAATCATCAAATAAGTCCTCCCGTCCTGTGGAGTACAAAGGACTGTCAGATTTTATTTACTTAAAAAGCACCCCTTTCCTTTGGTTGCCCTTTTGAAACAGTCCTGTGACAAATATCATTTATTTTTGATGACAGAATGATTTTTTGACAACACGTTTGGCGCAGTAGCTGAGCAATTGGACTGCTGCGCTGTGTGTCGCGGGTTCGATCCCCGCACGGAACAAATATGTATGAACTGCAAGTAGTTGTTCTGGGTCTGGGTGTTTATGTATGCGAGTTTCTATGTCTGTAAAAGCAGCCACGATACAGGAGAAAAAAAATATGACTGTACCTAAACTGGACTCTATCTCTAGACAGGACTAGGACAGTTAAAGTGTTAGGAATTTGTGCAAGTATCTTCCCACATACGTTACAGTATACTTGCGAAAGTCTCGATTTACGCAAGTATACACTATATATATACTACACGTGTATGGCCGGCATTAAACAGTCTCATTGTCAAAACAAGAATTGATTTCAAGGTTTTCATTTCAAAGCTTTCTTAGGAATTATGGAAATATTTTCATGGAATATGGAATTCATTCCTCGTGGATTCAATATCTGGAATATTTCGAAGTAAAATATTGTGTTTTGTAAAATCCATTTCTTGGAAAATATTTTCCTTGTAATGCATATTGAATTTAAATAACGTATACTTTCCGGTAGTCTTTTTGTTAGCACGAAAATCGCGACACAGATTAGACCCTCACAGAGGCATAGCTTGCCACAATTTTAATAATTATACGTAAATCTAAGTAAACGAACTAAGACATAGATTTCCGAAACGTATACCTACTATTCCTTGGAGAGCTGTAGTGTTATTTTGTAGCATTCAAGAGTTTTCTTAACTCAAGCGAGAGCAGTCTCGAACTTATTTTATTTTCAAAGTAAATCATCGCGGATTCTAAATAAGACACCTTATGGATTACGAACATGATTCAAGAAATAAATAATTAGAGATTCTATATCAATAATAAAATATATTCTCTAAATATCTACAACCTTACTGCAAAAATTTAAACATCTGTTGAACACTTGTCTAAAAAAAGTGTGACTGCAAAATGGACCTTATTTCAACGTCATAATCAGACATTTTTTTAGTCAAGTGTTCAACAGACGTTTAAAAGTTTTTGTGGTATGACGTGTAAAGTTCGAAATTTGAATGATGACGTCTTAGAATTCCAATGATATAAATACATTTTTTTTTAATGGGTTTTGGTAGTACTTGATAGCAGTGAGTTCAGAAACGTTATAGAATACCACTACAGTTCGACATTATTATTGTATTATGTACTAGTGTTAAATTATGTTAATACGATCTACGAAGCATGACTGCAATGACTGCTGACTGACTTGCACGAGATATATTGCTTGAAGAAAGTTCCGTTACAACTAGCATCGTTGCTTATGATTCACGAGATGAAATAGTTGTTCTTGTTCCAATGTGCAATGTTACGTCTAGCGTGACTACTGAAATGTAGGAGATTGTGGATTATTTGGCTGGTTTAGAAAGAAGATCGGTCATAAAAAAAACATTATCTTTTTAAAGACTCTAAGGGCGTTTGTGCATTACAAGGAATTTTACTGTCGGGCAGTCCAATTTCTAACAATTGTCAATGAATTCTCAATGAAAGTTGATGTAAATTTTACTGCCGGACAGTAAAATTCCGTGAAGTGCACCGTTTTACCTCCACTGCTTGGCTCCTATTGATTGTAGCGATATGTTTTATAACCCATAGACTTTCTAGACTAATGGACTATATAATAAAAAATCAATTTTCGATTTGGACTATTAGTACTTGTGATTGGCGCGTTCAACAATAGGCTGGTTTCAGCTTGGTCAAGAGTTAGATTTCTTTGTCGCATGAAGCCCTCACAAATAATAATAGTAATTAGTACCTAAATATTGCCACTTCCAACAAGAAAATTGAATCTTTTGACTACTAAATCCTAAATTATAAGAATTATTAACATATTTACAAAATCAAACTTCAAATTATTTTTCTTACAATAGCATGAGTTCCAAGAGCTCATTAAAGACGTCAAATGATTTCAATAATAATTTCACGATAAGTAACTTTTGAACTTTATTAAATTATTATAAAGCTCAAAATAGTACTCGAACAAAACGTCAGCTCCAAAAATTAAGATGAAATACATTATCAGATTGTTAATATCCGAAATTCTATTTTCATCTCGAAAATGTGTCGCACCTACGCCTTACACATTTTTCCTATTAATCCATTACAGTATTTTATGAAACGCTACATATTGCGTACAAAGGCAGTCATTCGATATATTTGACAAGACTCCGATAAGCCTTTATAACGTTTCTAGTATCAAATATTGGCTGGAATAAAAATAGAAGGCACACGAGTTTTCTATTCTGTGTTTATGACTGGGGTTTGAGCAGACGAGCGATTTTGTATTTCGTTCGTAGTATATTTTGGAAAATAAAAACCACTGCAATTTTGATAAACACAATGAAATGACCAAAAATATCAAAAGGCACGGTAAGAAAGTTGTGAGCAGTGCAGCCTAAATCTGTTTCAAAATCCAATGTGTTGTATCTTTTATCGGCCAAACCCGATTTTAGGACAAATTATTTTGGCCTTAGCTAAACTAGTTCTTCACAGCAGCAAGTCAACGGAACCGGCTCCGCGGGGCTCCTTCTTCTGGTGGGGTTTGTCTTCTTCTAACTTAAATTGTCCCTGTCAGGGTGCCAGCAAGTCCCGAGTTCGCAAGAACTAGTTTAGACTAGGCCAAACTAGTTTGCCCTGAAATCGGGTTTGGACTGTAACATACCTATACATCATTTACCGTCGAACATTTAGTTACATTCATTACTTAAGGGGCTTTTTAAAGACGTAAGATTGTCTTAAAACACATACTAAATTTTGTAAATATAATGATTCTTGGTAAACTTGGTTCTTAATTTTATTTGTAACTTTTTTTTCCAACATGAACTGCCCAGCAGTAGAAACATCAATTTAAATAGAAACTGTTGCCGTGTTTAGCAACAAAATGTGGTACGTCTGTTAGTTAATCTTATAAAACGATTCACACTGGATATATACTAAATCTGACAGTTTTTTTTGTTTCTGTCTCCATGGAACATGTAACAGCTGATGTATTTATTATATTGGACTAAATTGTGATGGGACAAAATTTTACTGAGACTCACTGGCCCCATGGGGAAAATACTTGTTTATTTGCACGTACAAAGATGATGCCTGTGTCCCAGTAAAGGGAACATTTTAAATTAATGGTTGTAACGGAACTATAGCTTCTAGTAAAATATAGGTATTAGATTATGGTACATTTACATAAAAATAAAACTTTAAATTTCGGAAATGCATAGTATAAAAGGAAACGATTATGCAAGGTTTTAAACAAACATCCGGATGCAGTAGCCACTGCTGCAGAAAGCTAAGCTAATATAATGTAAATGAACCATTTCTATGCAAATTGAGCACTGTAGAGAAAATGCACATGACATGACGAAATGACACCAAAATTTATATTCTTCCTGAAAATTTTAAAGGTTTAACCTTTGAAAGACAATTTTATGACAGAAAGATATTAAAAAATCTACAAAGAGACTGAGTGACTGACTATGAGACAACCTGGATAAAATTTACGACTTCGAAATACTTTATGAACTTTATGAGTTCTGATATTGACTGAAAGACATAAATAGAATCTGAAGGTATAAAGTAAGGATTAATACGAACGAGTTAAATAAAAGACAGATTTAGAGATTATAAGGATTTAAAGACTTAGTATGAAATGCACTCAACTGTAGCTGGAATATGACAGATTACTGACTTAAAAGAACTTATGAATCTATTGTTTGACTGAGAATAATATAAAATAAGTGATATTAGTGAAACATTTTTATAGATTTAACTTTATTAAAACTCTTAGAAATAGATTTTATTTTGCACTCAACAAAGAAATTTGAAATTAGACGATCGGTGTTATGGACTTAAAAAGTAAAATTGCTAATGATATTACGGATAAAACCTAGAATATTTTTAGCAATTTAAATGAGAAACCAAAAGTCCTGATCTCGCTTTATAACATTTTAATATTACAAAAAGTAATTTGACTTCAAAAAACTTTAAGCTGAAGAACTTTTTAGGAATAATTTGTTTTGAAAACTTCTAAATAGTTGAGCCTGATATAAATTTACCTACTCATATTTAATGTAACAAAATTAAACTTGAGATCTCTTGATATAATTGTAGAAAAAAAAATGTGTAGATGTGAACTCTTGTTAGTCACTGTAACATTAAATGTCAGATATAAAATACAAAAACAAATAAAATTCAACAAAAAGATAAAAACAGAATGAAAAACATGACGTGACATAGACAATATAACATCAAAAGTAATGAATGTTGAATACAGAAAACTAAATGAGACTCACAATGACGCAGACAATGCTTCTGACGATGGTAAAAATATGAAAATCGAAGGTGAGTCAACTATAGATAACAATATGAAATTGTTTATTCCAGTGTCGGTTTACAAAACCACCCGTATCTATACTCGCAATATCCGATCGATTTTCCGAGCGCCTCCTCGCACGCATACTCCGTTAGCGGAGTGAGCCCACAATTCGCGTCCCCGGAGATGTATAGCCCCACCGCGTTGGGAGCACACGGGCAGAACAATGAAATCATACACCAAAGCGACGCGACAGCTCAGCAGTCGCAACAGGCGCCCACGTTACTCGTGAACTCAACGAGAGCGGCGGAAAGATGGGACGGTAAGTCAAAACTGCTCAAATTTCTCGAACCGATCATTGATGGCGTCAAGTCTGTTCTAGACCCAATAGCAAACGTTTTCTATGGAGCCATGCCTGCTACCTTCCGAGGTCTAAACTCTGATGTTCCCAAAACGAACAGCGTTGAAAATGCCGACGATGATCTGGATGAACTAGAAATTGTGAAGAAACCTAGACAGATACTGGTACCACAACCTAGGAATATAGCTCAGAGAAAAATGACTCATAGGAAGAATAGAAACAGGCCAAAGAAATACACAGATTTGAAAGTTAGTTTAGATAGGCTTAAACAAAATAAGGATTTGTACGATTATGTCAAGACTAAAAAGTATAAATATAACTATCCAAACACTTATTTTTATCCTAGAGTCAAATATTTTGTAAATCCTAACACTTTTTATAAACCTAATAATAGTAGACTTATGCCCTACAGAAAAGAAGCTTCTGAAGTTGTAACTGCCACAGTTCTAAAAGATTCTGACTGGAAACCCATAGTTGTCTTAAATAATACTATTGTCATGCCAGAAAATGTTACTAATACTCCACACAGGAGAAGATTTCGCAGAAAACATACTAAGAAACGACGCGTTAGGTCAAAAAGAAGCTTAGATTTCAGTTCTGACTATCGTAATGCTAGTGCAAGATCTTATTATGAAAGCGATTCATACAATACAGGTAGAGGATTTTTTGATTTCCTTGAATTATTTTTCGCAACGGATCCAATAGGGCACTTAATTCAACAGTCAAATGAGTATGCCAAATCAGTACTTAAACAATCACTGAAATCTAGGGAACCAGGTTACTACACAGCAGCTTATAATATGGTCATGATGACCCTCGATGTATTTGAAGGTCTTTTAAATGTAAATGAAGCTATAGAAAATCATTTTTTTAAAGACGGTACTACAATGAGAAGACGTAAAAGAAGAAAGTATAAAAAGAAAATGGATAAAGCTAATGTTGTATCAAATTGTACACGTACTGTTGAAATTGCTACTGAAAACATAATAGAAAAAACAACTGATGCATCAACTCCTTTGAGTACTGAGGACATAAAACCTGTAATTTGAAGTGGTACAGAATTTCCAATAGTCATGTTATTTGCATTTATAGAAGCATTTATTGTAATAAAAATATATTTTGGTGGTGGTATTTATTTCAGGATATGTACTATAGTAATGTCCCACTGATGTTTAGTATGTAAGAAGATTTTTTTTGTAAATATCAATAAGAATTATAAACATTTTGACTGAAATTTAACTCGATAGATTTTCATCATGTTCCTTTTACAAATAAAAATCTATGCTGTGGAGGTAAATAAGATGTTTATCGTTTATCAAATATCGAGTAAATTTCTGCTCTCTCAAGCTCAGTTACTGAAACTTTTATAAAGTTATTAATACTGTTTTATTTACCTTCAATTTTACACAGTTTGTCTTTTACCATAATTTCAGAAACTGAGTAAAAAAATTCAACGACAAAACTAAAATTTGAATTGATATTTGCAATGTACCGTAATATATAATCATGATCATTATGTTATAGGCTTCCGGAGACGTCCAATGTTTTATGGACAGTCGCGCGCTACTTCAGAATCCTATTCGGCCTTCCGGCACCGCCATTGAATCCAGCCCAGACCATGACTATGCCCATGTACGTAATGCCACAGATGTATGGTCCCCCCATCACAATGCCGCCGTCCCAGTAAACAAAATTGGACACCTATGGATCAAGTGGCGATAATTTAATGCCAAGCATAATGCCAAGCTAAATGCCATTCTGTCACGTGGCTTGATCCGATTTTTGTGATAAACGTGGCAGTCTGGCATTTAGCTTGAAAATAACAGCAGTGTCTTATTCTCCTGGACCTCTAAATTCTCTTTTTGCTTCCATTTGGTCATAATCTTGTCCAGATTTTAAGACATTGCAACTCCCACCCTTAAGACTGAATACTTATTTTTTGAAATGCGCGAGCCCGTCGACTTTATTTTTAATTATTTGTATTGTAATTTATTTTAATTTAAGTTGTTAAGACTTATTTATTCAGCACTTAGTTAAATAAAATAATGTTGACAAAGTCTATTTTTGTTTGATTTTGTTTTACCTCCAAGATTTAGAAGAATATCGAACATGATGCTGAATACAAACCCAAAGATGGAAGGATTTGGTAAATACTGTTGTTATTGTTACTGGCATTTGGGTTGGATTGACAGACAGGCAGACAGACAACCGACTCAAACCTAATTGGGCTAAAACGCTACTAAATTCTTTTGAAACAAATGAAAAAGCACTCAGAGCTGATAAACAAAATAATTACGTACATTACTAAATGGAAATTGTAGTACAACAGGTAATAAAGGTTAAATTCCTTCACAAGTCACTTTATTAAGAAAACTATTAGCAGAACTTTCAAAGTGAGTTCACCCTCATCAGCAGCAAAAATTCACGATAAAAAAATTCTCACAGAAGTTACTTGAAAACTTTTATTTGACGAAAGTGGAGCTACATCACCAGGGGATGAGAAGTTTTGAAACCTATTATCTGCGTCCGTTGAGACATGAAACTACTCAAAGAACACTTTGTTGAAACTGATGTTGGAATAAAAGGAAGTTCGTTTGTCAGTTGTTGGGCAATCAAGATTAGATTGGAAGTTGTTGACGAGCTTCCGACTAACGTTTAACGATTCAACTTGGTGCTCACTGTTGTCATTGCTATTACTATCTGTAAGGGGCCGTCTATTGAATATTTCAACTGCAAGTTTCTTTGGAGAAAAATGGATTTTAATATTAAAGACGGAATACACTTCTGCCATACAATTTTTATTAGTCTTGTCCAAACTACTACTTAGGCAGACACAAATACGTTTTTCATACCGTAGCTGCTCAAATAGGTATACAATCATTGCTCTAAACATTGGTGCCCTTAAACTCGTTGCTCAAACGGTATTACCAGCCTTTCGTTGCTCCATCCAGAGCGACAGGAGTCATTAACTATTATTATACTAATTTAAAATCCAACAAAGGAGTAATCACGCTCTGAATTAAAAATACACTATTGTAACTAATGTTATTCAAGTTGCCTTAAATGTAGCATACCTAATAAATAATGAAAACTTAATATCTAATGTTTCTCTGAGTATTCATTGTTTCTGTATTATTAAATCCTGTAGATCTAGCATGAACATGCAGGGTTGGTAATACTTTTAGCATCGTAATGTGATTTTATGTTTTGCATCTGAAATAAAAATACTAGGGGAGTTTCATTTTGGAGGCATTTGAACTGTGTTTGAAGAAAAAATTTAGGAAATTTAATGACAGAGCAATGCAGGTTACTTCTTCTTCGTCGATTCACTCTTGACAGAGTGGTCGTGGTCAGCATGTTGCAGCGAGACATCGTGCTGCCATAATTCGCCTCACAATGCGGCGCCATCCTAATGCAGGTTACATCTAACGATAAAAATATCCAGAACTAGCAAAAATCTATGCCCATTCCCGCCCCAGTGGTGCCCAGATTGGACATTCGTATCTTTTAATAGCTCTATAAAATATCTAGGTACTATACACTTTTGTGCATTCCCATCGCTGGAACATAAGCCTGATCTACACTTCAAACTAACCAGCATAAGCAGAATAAGTAGTGACTGCAGTAAGTTGATATAATATTTAATACAAACAAGGATGTTGTGCCTCATAACTATATTATCTCTAAGGCCACGTTTTCACTAACCAAGTACCTAAATACGAAATACAAATTGTATACAGCTTGTACGGGTATCCGTATTCGAGATAAAAGTAGGTAATTTGAACTGTATATTGTGTTGTTTTTTAATTCAAGCAAATTGTTTAACAATTTGACTTCAGGAGTAAAGGAAATATGGAAACGGATAGGAGTTTATGTAGGAATCATTCCACACAAGTGATCTGTCATAAAATATATATTTGGAAGGATTGAAAGAAAATGAACAATATTCTTTGGCAATTCATATTTATTTGGTATTTACGAAATTCTATTCATTATGCAAGATTATTTCCAAAATGTAATGTAATGTTTATTTTGTAATAAAAGTCAGTTCTGTTACTTAGGCGCCTATTGGACGGTCAATAATTTCCATCAATCATAAATGATGGTTGAATGATGGCATTTTTATCGCCTACAGTTTTTGTCATGCAAACGTCGATAATCGCATTAAACGATAGGTTTTCCATCAGTCAAAATGTCTGCCATGGTTTTGCCACCATCAATCATCATGAACGATGGAATTTTTACTGCCTACAATTTTCGTCATTCAAAACGTCAAACGTCAATCAACGCATTAGACGATAGGTTTTCCGTCAGTCAAAATCTATGCCAGGGTTTTGCTATGGCAAAACCTACCGTGTGATGGGCGCCTTAAATGTATAAAAGTAAAAGTTATTTCCGTCATCTCTTTATTTTTTATTATTACTACTGATTCTTCAATATTTCGATTTGTTGGCACTATATAAAATGTTTTGAACAGGGGTGTCAAGTAAAAAAAAAACTAAGACATTTGGTCTTGTGTTGTTTAAGCTCCTTTCAAACTATCTGGCAATCTCAGGTGTTTCACGATGTTTCTTTTCCAGTTTCTCCAGTCGTAATATAAACTTGGATCCGTGAAAACCTCGTAAGTCACATCCTTTTTCTGTAAATCATAGAAAAAAATAATAACCTCAGATTAATTTACAACCTTTACCTGAGCCTCTACCATGAGTTGACATTAAGATACTCGATCACCAAATCGACCGCGTTTGGCGCTCTCATTGGTTAAAAGTTCATACAACCTTGGAGCGGGCCAATGAGAGCGCCAAGCGCGGTCGATATCGATGATCGAGTATCGTAATGACAACACATGATATTTTTTTTTTGGGACAAACCCACCACACTATTCCCAAACCACTGCAACTCCTGAGAGCCAGAATCAACAGTGGCAATCACCAGAAAAGCGCCGAGGCAATGAAGCTCGACATGTCCCGGAGAATGTATTTACCTGTCTTGGATCCTGCAACGAAATTAATCAGAAAAGAATAGCGGAAGAGACGCTGTACCCATACCATGAGTTGTCCTTAACTCATGGTATGGGTACAGCGTGTTGTGACTTGTAAAAGTTGTAGGTAAGATGGTAAGGTGTTAGATTATAACTGATAGAGACAGTGATGAGATTAAACTCTTTTCTCGAAGCACCGTAAGTCCTGAAAGCCAGAATTAGCTGTGGCTTTCACTAGAAAAATTCCGACGTAATGAAGTTCCAATGAATGAATTTAACCGTCTTGAAACCCGCAACAAAGTTAATCGAAAATAAAGTAGTGAAGGAGAAATAAAAATGTATCACTTACAGAAAAGCGTTGGTGTTAATAAATTCTTCTAATTAGAAAGGTTATTGTAAAAAGGTTACCAAGATGCCAAATTCTTCTCGCCTTTGTTCCTTTACCTTAAATTAGTACGTTTGTTAAAGTTGTGAATATTTTATACAAAATTCACAGTTAATAACCGTCTGTTTGAAATTTACAGAGGTGATTAAAATAGTAGGCGCTCGATGTAAAATAGACCTTAGCTAACGGAGTCCTCCGCATAAAAGATAGTTTGAGGATCTCCATAATATAATCATATCAGCCGTAAGACGTCCACTGCTGGATATAGGCCTCCCTGGATTTCCAATAATACCGATTGAAAGCGGCTTGCATCCAGCAGATCTGTGGTGTTCATTAGATCGTCTGTCCACCTTGTGGGTAGACGTCCTACGCTGCGCTTGCCTGTACGTGGTTGCGTTCCGAGAAACTTACGCCCATCCGCATCAGTAGAACTTCCCAGTGCCACTTCAACTTACTAATTCGCCGAGCTATGTCGGCAGGTTTAATTCGTTTGGAGATCTGCTTTGATTGTTTTGTCGATTTTCATTTTCTATTTAGATTATTGAGCTATAAAGAGCCTCCTAGCATACAAATTACACATTTTTCAGCAAAATAATGTAGATAGATGTTTGACTTTGCAACTCGGCCTTTGCCAAGCCAGCTACGCAACAACATTTATGCAGTTCTTAAACTTTAAGAATTCGTATTATTCTGGAACAGTTATTAATAAAATAGGCTTCCTGGCCAATTTCGGCGGTGAATCTCAACGGAGATGAGACATCTGCGCAGGAGATATTATAGAGCATAAGACAGCGTGTGCGCAGTTACAGTTGCTCTCTCTGTTCGTTTACTCTCATAGTCCGTTTGGACAGCAATCCAACACGACTGATTGAAAGAAGATTTGGCACATGTCGGCTTTACGTGCTTTCCAAGGTTAGGGGCCATCATACCGCCAACTTTCAAATTCTGGTCTGCTATAATATAGTTTCTGATAAATAATAGAATAACTCAAAACCACTTGTTCCCAACCCGAGTATAAAAATAAACAATGCAAATCAGTACCAAAATCCCACGATTCAAATAAAGGACTTATTCGTCGCCTGTCAATCAAAAAAACCTCATAGAACATCAATACTCGAATGTGTTACGTATCAAAGTCGTCTACAAACTGGGCCTTTTCCACCACATCGCTCTCACATTTCACCAAGAATCCAATAAATCGTTTTGACACATTGAACCGTTTTGAACCGTTTCGAAACGAAATTCAATTTATTTTCAATCAAACCTTTACGCTATTGTCTCTGTTATCGTCTATTGGAAGAAACATAAATATAGGTTCTTGACAAAGTAGTTTGGGGCCTTGCTGATTTTGTTAAAGAGTTTCAATTTTTTAAACGCACCAGTCAGTGGTATGGTGGGTCTGCAGCGCGGGAAATGGACGTGTGGAGGAGGGTCTTAAAAACAATCACAGCGCGTACCACCAGAGTAAAATTGGCAAGAAAATACACCCCATCAAAAGATAATCGTGCGATATTTTTCTCAAGAATGCGACAAAACTATGGATTTTCTCCTTTATTGCAATGTGGCAATATATTTTGTAATTCTTTTTGGATGGTATAGGGGATGCTCAGCAGTTATAACAACATTAAAGGTATCAAAAAATAGATCAAGCCGCAAAATAAAATGCCAAGATATTTTCATAGGTAAAACTAAATTATACCTACAAAATGAGTTGCAGAAAATCTGTACGAAGCATACCTATAGAGGTTTCTTTCTCAGAGATTCGAAGAAAATTCGTTTGAGTTCAAAACGATGTACTCACTTGAATATTTAAGGGCACCGTTTGCGACTGCTCTCTGTATTTTCATGAAACTTTAACTTAGGAGGTTTGTTTTCCTGAAAAAGCATCTATCTGGGTCACATGATGGATTACACCCAAGTTCTTCATACAGAAGATGCAAATGTCCCAGTAGTGGGAATATGCTATGAGAGCAGCTGTATGATGATAAAAATCGTTGGTAATTCGGATCTCCGAAATCGGAAATTGGTTGATGGCATCAAATTCTGTAAAGCCCTAGGTCATCACCGTGGCCCCGGAACATAAAGGGCTATTGAAGGACACCGTCGATTTTAGTCGGTACAAGTCTGAGAGTGGGGGATGGGAAGACTCATTTGATGATTTTACCACGATAAAAAAGCCCTAAGTCTAATTCTTTGTATTTGACCGTACCTTATGCTTAAAATAAGTACGACCTAAATTGTATGGAAAACGAAAGTAGCCTTTAGTGTCCGAACGAGAAGCTAATTCATCTTACTTTACGTCACAAAAACGTGAAAACTCGTGCTTATTCAAGCGGTCTTCTGACAAAAAAGTTAAACATCTGTTGAAAACTTGTTTAAAATACTGTCAACTGCAAAACACTATTTGACGTTGACATCAAGGTAATTTTCCATTACACTTTTTTAGACATTGTCAGCCTTACTACAAAAACTTAAACAACTGTAATTGAATACTTTTGTCTAAAAAAAGTGTGACTGCAAAACGGACCTTATTTCAAAGTCATAATCAGACATTCTTTTTTGACGAGTGTTCAACAGACGTTTAAAACTTTGTGGTAAAACAGATAGTGTCCAACAGATGTTTAACTTTTTTGTGTTGTGATGGAATGTATTTAATCTAACATGATTTAATTTTGACTGTTAAAGTGCTGCCAAAACACAGTGAACAACTGTATTGTTTATCTGAATAACTCTGACCTATTAAAATTAAATGAAAATCTACATTTATTTATTACCTTTGTTAAATATTAATACACACCCCAAATAAAACCCTTCGAAAATGTAGCTAATACCACGTACTTAAACGTATATTCTATTTTAATTAAGTGCTGCCATATTATCTTCTTTATAAATGACCTTTCGTAGAACAATGGGTAACCCTTTTAGAGACAATAGGGTTCGAACTTATAAGATCTCTGGTAAGTATGTGTTTGACTTCTGTGTTATTAACCTTTTGATCTGGGTTATTCGTGGAATGAGGTTGCCCAATTAAATCACGTGATACTGATAAATAGATGAGAATATGTAGAAATAGACAGGGCATTCATTATTGTGCAGATATTTTAGTACGTTAATAAACACGTGTTTGTTATTATAAAAAAAAAACTTAAATTATTATTGTTAATTTATTCAAAGTGTTTATTTTGAAACAGTTCTTAGTTGTTCTCACAAGTGACACTTGTTTCACAAATGCACATACAACGTACGTACTGATGCTGGTCGAAGTTTCTTGACTATCTTAACAACATTGGCCCTAGATTACAAAGTATAGGTAACTGATAACTGGTGGTTTTTGAGTAAATTAAGTATTTTCCGCACCACCCAGTGAACATACATCGGGCTATTTTGCAAAAAATAGTTTTCATAGCATAGCGAAGCTATTAATATGTTCGACCTATATATCAGCACAAGCCTCAACTCAGTAAAAAGGAACAGTATGTCATCCATCAATCGATCGAGCCCAGTTAAGTAGATCGCCCTTTTGTCAAAAATTTAGGTTCCACAACATTTTTCAGGTTCACTCTCGGTGATTTTCTTAAGTATTTTGAGAAATATATTTTTTACTGCTTAGGGAGAAACGCGCCTCTGGTCCGACCCATTGAAATTATATTGCATTAAAAAAAATGAAGGCGTAAAATATGTCTATTCCCATTTTTTCACCTTGTCCGTGTGTCCAGGGAAGAATGACAGACTCGACTGACTAAAAACACACGGTGTCCTCAATCTGAATAATCAGCCTATCAAAAATTACAATTATGTGGGTAGACACAGTGTTGACACATATATTTTGGTTACTCCTAAGTTAAAATAAATTTAAAATAATTCTAATTTAATTTTTAATGAAATAATTGTATTTAATTGTTTATAACCACCCAATACTCACTATATAGTATTTTCAAGTCTATACAACTCTTCATTCTTCAATTGCGATCAACTTTTCAAAATCAACTAGTACTGCACACTACACTTTACTATGGACACTAAGATGGCATCAAGTTTGGAGGATCTGGAGCAGTTGTTCAACTCGAGAATGGCTGAGTATGAGAACAGGCTCAAGAATGTATCCTCAGGACCAGAGATCACTTCGGACATCACAGCACTAACACGTGAGTTTGTTGATTTTAAAAGTTTTGTGTGGAAGGCACTTTCTCAGTTCAGATCACAAATTGAGATGCTGTCACTTGGCTATGACAGACATGAAACTATGATGAGAAGAAAGGTTTTGCTATTTCATGGGATTACCGAACAGCCAAATGAAAAATTGAGTGACGTGGTTCACAAAGTTTTAACCAGCCAAATGAGTTTGTGCGAGGTAAAGAAGGAGAGTATTCATGTCTGTCATAGATTGGGATCATCGCAAGGCAAAGCTAGACCAATCCTAGTGAGACTCTACACCTCCGAGCACCGTCACTTAATCTGGGACAACAAGAAGTCATTAAAAGGTACTGGCATCACTATCTCTGAGTTCCTTACGCTCACTAGACATCGTACTTTCATGGATGCACGCAAGCATTTTGGAGTGCCGAGCTGCTGGTCCGTGGAGGGAAAGATAGCCATCATCACATGTGACGGTAAGCGCCACAAGATTGAAACTTCTCGTGAACTTCGTGAGCTGGTTTCGCGGTATCCCAAGGCCCCTGGGGACTCCGGTGATGATGCACGGGTAGAGATAGTTTCTTCACCTAAAAGCCCAACCGAAATCTCCGCTACACCATCAAGAGGCCAAAGGAGGGCGCGCCGGCGTAATTAGTGTTTGTGTTAGATTATCTGTTTGCTTCAGTTTATTGTTTTGCATGTTAGTTTTTATAATTTGTCTACTTATAATCACTGTCGGTATTTGGAACGGTTTATGCCCTTTAGTTCACCTTCACAGTAATTTTAGTCCAGTAGTTTAATTAATTTTTCTCTTTTTTAAAAATAATTCGTGTCGGTATGTTTATTTTATTTTTTGTAGTACAAAAAGTCAATGTCACTGTCATGTCAATTGTCAACTGTCAAGTCCTATCATCTCGAGGATTTCCGTTCCATTACACTGGTGGTAATTGTTTTTTGTGTGCGTACCAGTTGATTTTTGTTTTGTGAATTTGTTATTATTTTTGTGTGTTATAGTAATAATGCAACTTTTGTTTTTATTTGTTTTCTATTGTGTTACCTACTTGTTGTTTATTTTATTGTAGCACACTAGTGAGTTAGGGTGGTTGTATTTTGCAACAATCAACCGTATATTAATTGTAGTTTTTTTTTTTTTTTTTTTGTATTTTGTTTTGGTTATATTTATATATATATATATATATATTTTTATGGATATCCCATTTGACTTAGACGATAGTTTTTTCTCTTGCTCATCTTCAACTTGCAGTTTTCTTAGTGCGGATAGTGAGCCTCCCATTCATACTTTGCATGACAACATTTCCTCTCTTTTTTTCCAATAGTCCTAAAAATCTCCATATAGCCCACATTAATGCTCAGAGTGTTCCTGGCCATTATTCTGATCTTCTGGCATCCTTTAGTAGTGCACATCTCGATGCTCTGCTAATTTCAGAGACATTTCTTAAGCCCTCCCTCCTTTCTACGCACTACGCTCTTCCTGGCTTTGTTCTGGTCAGAAATGACAGAATTGGCAAGGGTGGTGGTGGTGTTGGCATTTATTTACGCGCCGATATACCCTACAAAATTGTACATACATCTCCATCGCTGTATTCTGGATCGGCTGAATCATTGTTTCTTGAGATCACCTTAAACCATTCCAAAGTATTGCTTGCTGTTTTCTACTCTCCAAACCTACACATAAACTATTTTGATTCATTAGAGTCTTCACTTAATAATCTCTGCCCATCGTACGAGCATGTTATTATAATGGGCGATTTTAATACATGTTTAATTAAAAACGATTCCCGTTCCCTTAAACTCCGTTCACTTCTATCCTCCTTTAATCTTGAAATTTTACCTCTTTCTGCGACCCATAACTTTCCAAATTGCACGCCTTCTCTTCTTGACCTAATGATTGTTTCTTCGCCTCAGAATGTTGCTGAGTTTGGGCAGCTCACTGCAACCTTTTCGTATCACGATCTCGTCTATATGTCCTATCGTATCCGACCTCCTAAACGTAAACCTCGTTTCTGCGTTCTGCGAAGCTTTAACAGAATGGATCTGGAGGCGTTAAAACGCGATGCTAGTGATATCGATTGGTTGCCTGTTTTCAAAAGTGATACTGTTGATGATAAGGTGAATTGCTTCAATGCCAAGGTATTGAATCTATACGATGTACATGCTCCTCGCCGGAGAATTAAAATCAAGCATAATCCTGCGCCTTGGATGACAACTGATATCAAAGATGCAATTGCTCATAAGCATAAGGCGAAGAGTAGGTACAGACGTAGACCTACGGAACATAACCTCACTCATTTCAAAGCTTTACGAAATCGCTGCAATCGTCTGTGTCGTGATGCAAGGAGACGCTATTTCCATGAATCTCTCATTGACCGTAATTCCTCAGATGTCTGGAAATTCCTGAAATCTGTCGGTATTGGCAAATCCCCCACGTATGCCTGTCAAGATGTGGACTTGTCCGCTCTCAACAGGCATTTTTCTCTTCCACCTGTGATATTGGATCCTAATGTGAAAGCTTCTACCTTGCTTGAGCTCTCTAACTTGCCTCTACCAACTTGTCCTCTTTTTAATTTCAGCCCGGTCTCTGAAGAAACTGTCAAAAAATCTCTTCTCTCTATTTCATCTTCTGCTGTGGGTCATGACAATTTGTGTTCAAGAATGATAAAACCCATTATTTATCAAGTGCTGCCCATTCTTACCCACATTTTTAATTTTTCCTTATATTCTAACATATTTCCAACAGCCTGGAAACAGGCTCATATAATACCGCTCCCTAAAATTAACAATCCTTCTTCCTTATCCCATTTCAGACCTATCTCCATTCTTCCTTTCCTCTCTAAAGTTCTTGAACACATTGTTCATGGCCAAATTTCCGCATTTCTATCATCTAACGCTCTTATTTCCCCTTTCCAATCCGGTTTCCGTGCTGGACATAGCACGGTCACTGCACTCCTGAAGGTCACTGATGATATCCGCTGGGCTATGGACAACAAATCTCTCACTTTGTTAGTTTTACTCGACTTTAGTTGTGCGTTCAACTCAGTGGATTTCGACATACTTCTTGGGATCCTTCAGTCTTTCAACTTTTCTTCCCCTGTGTTAGCCTGGTTGGACTCATATCTTCGAGGTCGCTCTCAGTGTATCCGCCAAGAAGAGATCTTTTCTGATTGGTGTGATCTCACTGCTGGTGTCCCTCAGGGTGGCGTTCTCTCTCCTCTCCTTTTCTCTATCTTCATTAACACTGTTACCAGGGTTATTGAATCTAACTTCCATCTCTACGCAGACGATTTGCAGCTTTATCGTCATTTTCTACTGGCTGATGCGGATTTAGCTGTTAATGCCATGAATCGTGACCTGGAAAGTATCAATGAATGGGCTAAGTCTTTCGGCTTACTGATCAATCCTACTAAGTCCCAGGCTATGATCATAGGTAGTAGATACTTTCGTACAGCACTTGATATTTCTTCATTAACACCGCTATCCCTTGGTGGCACGGCCATTACATATTCTGATGCCGCTCGGAACCTTGGAGTTATCATTGACAGCAATCTTTCTTGGCAGGCTCAGGTGAGTGAGGTTAGTCGTAAGGTGCATTTTTCTTTTCACTCTCTAAAATCTCTACAGACTTTTTTACCTTTAAAAACTAAAATATACCTAGCTCAGACTCTGATTCAGCCAATCATTGATTACGCTGATGCCTGCTGCCTGGATGCCACTGAGGAGCTCTTGAACAAGCTCGAGCGCTTGCAAAACCTATGCATTCGATTCGTTTTTGGGCTAAGAAAGTACGACCATGTGTCTCAATTCCGAAAAGAACTCAAATGGCTTCCTATTCGTCTTCGCAGGAACACTCGAATATTATGTCTCCTTTTCAATATCCTTCATAACCCTGCTTATCCTTCCTACCTACGCGAGCGTTTTTCTTTTACCCGTCCTCCTGATGCTCTGTGCAGATCCCACCTTAAGCATCACCTCAATTTCCCATCCCATAAAACTGACTATTTTTCCTACTCCTTCTCCGTTCATGCAGTACGATTGTGGAACTCACTTCCACCTAAAATACTTGACGCTAAAACTGTCTCTGTTTTTAAAAAACAGGTCAAAGATTATTACCTCTCCTCTATAATTTAGTAAATTATAATTGTATATATTAGGTTTATTTTAAAGCATATATATTATATATACAGTTTATATGTTTATTTTAATAGTATGTATGTTTATATTTTACTTTATTCTTTGTACACTGTGTCTACGTTTTGATTTTATCTCTTTTCTGTCGTTGGTCTGCTGGAAGAAATTTCTTGTTGAAATAAGCAGTGCCTATGTGCTCTTTTGTCTGAACGTCATTTCTTGTATTTACGTGTTTTTGTGTACATAAATAAATAAATAAATAAATAAATAAAATTGTAAAAACGTACCACTATGAACCTATGCTAGCCTAGTACTTTTGCTGGTTATTCATGAAAAACATTTTCAGGTAAGTTGAAGCACCAAAGATATGTTTGGAAGTATAGTTTCATCGTAGCACTAAATGGTGGCCACAACAAAGCCAGTGGTGACAAACGAGAAGACGGTATTATATTTTAACATTTAGGTTTTTTTTTTCAACTTTTTGATGATGAAGGTTATAAGTTTAAAAGAGTTTAAAGAGTTATAGGTTAACCGTCATGTCGGCAAAACGTCCGTTGTTGAAAGAGTCTATTGATGAAACAAATTGTCCTGTCAGCGAATAGTCCTTGAGGGAAAGGTTCTATCGATGAACTGGGCATAAATGAATCGTCGTATCGGCGGAAAGTCCATCGGTGAAACGGCCATAAGTAAATCGTCCTATCGACGAAACGTCCAATGTTATGATGAACCGGTCGTCGGTGACTCGTTGCTAAATCAATGAAATGTTATCCCGATGGGTCGATTTTATTACTATACATTTTTATCATGATATTCTCGCCCACACATTCGGCCCAGTTTACCACTACTGTTCCTACTCCGTGTGAACTGGGCTACGGATTAGAGCCGAGTTTCTCCTAAGCCTTTTTACGCACAATGAAGAGCTTACTATATGGTTCAGGACGTTTTTGTCATAGGGCCTGAAGGCCTATTTACTATAAATAGGTTAAAGGTAAAAAAGGGGTTATTAGGTCAATGAAAATTTCAGTGAAAATGACCATCGTTTTACTGAATTGAAATTCTGAATGCAATACCTATTTCAGTAACACGTACTTGAAGGCTGTACGTGATCTAAGATACAAACTGGTTTTCTCAATGCAACCTTATTTCTAGTTAGAAAATATAAGCTTGTATTTATTAACCATGAAGGACATTTCAAAAACCTACATCTGGTATAATACTGAACAGTCCTAGAATTTTCTAACCATATTTATTGCAACGAAGGACAGGGCCTTCGAGCTGGATACCGTATAAAACTGTGTGGCATATTATGTAGCATTAAAGACAGCTTTCTAGGATACAACTCGCGATGAAAGTATATTTTTAATAAAATAAGGAAGATAATTTTCTATGCCATGTGCTAGAGAACTGTGTAAGAAACTAATTTTAAATTGCCACAGTGAATGCAAGAAAGTGTGGGTTGAAGCAAAAAAATAACTTAATGATTTTTTTTTATGGCATGGTAAAATAATCAAATGAGTCCTCCCAGGGCAGAGCAGGATAGACTGTCAGACTTGTACTGAATAAAATCCAAGGTATCCTTCGATTGCTCTTTGCATTCCGGAGTCTCGGTCGCTCGTTAAACTCACGACCCCGGCAGGAATTTAAATAAACTTTTTTTAATCTGGACACATTTACTTATTCCTTGTATTACAAGAAAATTACTGTCATTATGTAGTTTGAATTAATCGATCTCTATTTTAAAAGGATGCCTTGTTTTCTTTATAATGTAATTTTCTTGTGTAATGAACCAGTACAACCACGATGACTTTTTTTTTCTAAATCTTTGCCCTCCACAAACTTTTTCCTGTATCGTGGGTGCGTTAAGTCTTTTATTTTGTTTTATTTTTATTTAAATTCTCTTTAGAGGAATTGAACTGCAAAGGCTGGATTACAATTTGTGAAGGCCGGTAGAGTTAGGCCGTGTAGATTCAGAAGCTAGACTTTTAGTCTAGACATCGTAAAGTTCATTGTAAAAAACCTTGTGTCTTCTATAAAGTGGCCATTTTACATTGAATCTAAAAACTTGTCCTAACCACCGGTCAAAAATACATTTAGGTCAGTCTTTCTGGGTGTAATGTATCTATAATATGTATGTATTTAGATATATACTACTCAAAAGAAAATAAGGGCCAACTGATTTTTGTCGATTTATTAAATAATATTTAAATATTACTGGTTAAAATGACTGAATCTGATTAATATTAACGATTTTACTTGGAAATACACAAAAATTAAGTTTGTATTCCAATCAATCATTAAATTAAACGAAATTGAATGAAAAGTAGGGAATTTCAGGAATGTATCAACTTACACAAAACATCAAAAAATCGAAAAAATTACGTCTTTAATGTTCGAAAGTGTTCTTTAAAGCTTCTCTTTTAACTCTGTTTTCTCTGTGCTACTCATTTTAATGGATGTGGAATGTTCAGGATTAAATACCAAACATTTTCTTTGGGATTCTCTACCAGAGGGTTTTCAGACAATTAATGAGATCCAGCTGGGTGTTGATGGGAATTTTACTTTCTTTTGCACTCCTCTTTAACTCATCTTTTAACTGCTGAATAAAACTTAGGTAAAAATCCTGAGTCGCCCCTGTTACATCGTAATTCGAACGTCAGCGAATGTGTGCACTGTTAGTCGCGTCGTGTCCGCTCGAACATTATCCTGCTAGAAAATGAACTCAAGTACTCGTTGCTGTACGAATGGGATAATGTGGAGTTGCACCACATTCGCTACGCAATTTTGAGCAGTTACAGCAACGTTATTACGAAGTGCGAGCTCAGTTTTGCGTGATAGAGACAACCGCCCCAGAACATTATTCAGATCTCATCGGAACAGTCTGTTTCAAGAGTGCAAGGATCTGAAACCTGTTGTTTAGATCTTCTCTACACTCTAATGAATCAGTCTTTATTAAAAAAAAATAGGCCTGCAGTCATAAATAAAAAGCAATGAAGCCCATTCAAAACAGTTAAGTAATTTTTCTCTTTGCAAATGTTTTACGATCTGCACCATACGCTCCAGTTAACTGGAGGAGAACCAAGCATCTTTTTGAGTATTGTTAGTCTTCATGGAGTCGATTCGGAACAGTCTAGTCAATTATAGGGGTGCCTGTAGCTCAACGCAATGGAGTTTGTACGGTCCGCGCGGTAGATTTTTGCTCTTTTTGCGCGGTTAATCAAACTTATTGGTCTTCTTAGGCTTTACTTACTTCCTTTCTTCCTGGATCACGGCGTCTGGTGATATTACCCGTCTTTTGAGACCAGTTTCAAACTTTTTGAACCACTGGTTGCGAATATTCCACCATAAGATCTATCTGTTCCGGCTATGTCCCCCTGGATTAAGGTAACACCCCAAGTGGTTGTTTTTGTATCCATATGTCTCCGAATAAATGGCATTATGAGATTAAACAATAGTTATAGCCTACTTGCTGTATAAGTCGAAGAAAACTCCGTTAGAAGTTTGAAAAATAAAAAACGCCAAACCGTAAATTCTAAGAAATCTCAAATATCTTATTAAAAAAAAGTTATGAATTTCCAATTATGCAGTAGAAACAATATTAATACTTGAAAGAAGCTATAACAAGGTACTTACCGTCTATTATGTACACAGAATAAGAGTGATACTTGATTAAAGTGAAAATTAATAAGTGGCCCCTATTTTGTTTTGACGAGTATATATATAAGCACGTTTATCAGTTGTCTAGTACCCATAACACAAGCTCTGCTTATCTTGGGACTAGATGGTGTAGTGTGATAGTTGTGGAATATTATATTATATATTATTTCTAATAAAATGTTTTCTAGAAATTGTTTTCAATTAAGGGATTTCTTTCGTTATAGTATCTTGGAACCGAAGTCGTAAGGAATCGGAGACTTGTGTCGCGTTGTGTAATAAGGAGCTAAACACCAACTGGTGGTGTTTAGCTCCTTTTTACACAATGCTGATTCAGTTTCCGATAAAAAAAAATGGTTTCCCGACCGATGCTGGTACTGGGCAAAGCAGCAGAGTCCAGTTCTCTCCATGGCATTCTCATGCCATGCGTGATGTTGGGCCCTTATTACTTATTGTTATTTTCACCCATGTTAATTTAAAGAGCACCAAGATGTAAGTAGGGTTAGGTACATATAAAAACAAAAGTGTTAGTATTCATTTCGTTTATTCCATAATAAATAAATTAGTACAATTAATGCAATTTTAATAAATTATTATATTAATTAAGGCAAATGCTCAGTTATTTAAATGCGAAATTAGCATCATTGTACAAGTTAGTAAGTAAAACTAAAGTTAACATGTTATAAATAAATAAATAGTGTTATTTACATTAATAATACGTGTATTTCTTAATTAAATGAAAAATAATATAATAATAAAAGTTGACAAAAAACGAGCTTCATTAGATCTGTATAAAAAAAAATAAGCAGATTGAAATGTTTCAGCTCATTGTGGTTTGACTCATTTTGCGATTTGTTTTTTTTTTTACTTTTTTCACAAGTCATATTTTTTTTTTAAATTTCTTTGGTACTTTTTGTCAACTTTTACATAAATAAAACCTATTACACTTTTCGTATGCTTATCTTTCTTTTTTGGTGGGTTAGAATCATTCCCATAGTTTTAGACACATTTAGGTTTTTTTTGCTTTTTGTGTACCAAAAACCTAATTACAACTACATTTGCCAAAACATTGCGTATTACTGTAGATTTTGCTAAAAAAAAACTTATTTTTTTTTTATGTATCTTTGGTATATACCCGACTGCAGCGGAACCAAAGCGGGTTATATTTTTCAAGCCCATTTTATCTCGTACAGTCACACACACAAGTGTTTAGACGTATATTTTTTGTTGTACTTTCCTTTATTATCCCGTATTCACGAAGTCATCTTTTATCTTTCCCTAGCAAATAGATTGTGTAATAAGCCTCATTCTATGGTTATTTGTTGAGGTAAGTATCGCCGTTAACTCCATTCAGTGTCATTGATCCAATTGACTTAGTCCTTTTTGACAATAGCCTGAAAAGTATTCGTACTTTAATTTCTTTTAATTTAAGTTGAATGTACTTTCATTAAAAGATTGGTTTACTCAGTTCCAAACGATTGTCTTGAATCGATTGACTGAAAAGAAAGGGTACATTGAAATTATTAGTTATGAAATATTTACAAAAGTAGTTATTTTTGGGGGTGTTTAGGAGTCGTTAATCACACAATATATTAGAAAGTATAGGTACTTAAAAACATCAAATATCAATTTATATTCCCGTCCAGTAATACCCTTTACTGTCACACTCTTACTGGTTCGGAAAAATATTCGTCATCGAGGAAAAGTGTTACTGGTTGGTATAAATCTGTTACTGGTTGGTATAAATTTATTCACATCAGGTAACGAGTGGTAGTAGCAGGTAGTGTTTCTGGCTGGAATCAAAATGTTTACCAACCAGTAGCACTGTTACTCGATGACGAAAATTTTAGTTTTGTGACAGTAATGGGTATTACCTACTGGACAAACCCATGCCAGGCTGTTTCCCAAATAAGTGAAATAATAATTGTGAGACTGAGTTTTAATACATTACGACTAAAATAAACGCATTTATTTAGAAACAGCCTGTTAATTAACCTGTAAAATAATTGAAAAGATTAATAATTATAAATATTACTTTTAATTAAATCAATAGCCAAAAGAATAGTAGAATTTTTAATAAAAACTCTGTGACAAAAGCAAAGACTAAACTGTGATAAAAACCACATTAAATAATATAAAATAAATGAATGATAATAGTTCCAAAAAGCTTCAGATTTATGAACACATGCATACCAAAATACTAAATCTTGGAAACTAATATTCTAGAATACTAAAGAAAAGCGAAAAAAGCCAGGTGTTTGTAATATACATAAATATTGTGTTTCATACAAATTGAAACACTTTGTTAAAATAATACATGCAATTTGTAAGGTACAGTGATTTACAAAAGTGTTAATAAAAAAGTGAACGTTATTTTGATAAACAGCTGCATATTTATTAAAAAACCTGAGTTTAAAAAATTCGCTGTCTTAGAGAATTCAGTTTGTTTTTGTTTATTTTTTACTTGATAAGACCTTATAAAATAGAGTCTTAAATACCTTTTGTTGTTTTACCTCAATGTTGTTTTAACTAGACTATTGGGAATTTTGGGAACTTAATTTTTTTGATAATTTATATTCGGCTCGATTATTTTGGTCCAACATATTAGTATAAAATTCATCCTGCAATGTTCTCACCGCTGGACCAAGGATGCAGGTTTCCTTTCTACTACAGGGAGTTCCTTGCCTTGCCCTCGCCCTACCCTCAGATGCTACATTTTTTTCCGTCATCGTTTTTTTGTAGATAGGAATGATTTAATTCATAAAAAAATCCAATTACGTCAGTAAATATAATGTATGGGACTTAGTAACACATTTCATACACGATTTTATCAAAACAATGCATCAACTGTTCATAATCAGGCGGAACAAGATGGATGGTATGGTTGAAAGGTTATGTTAGTTTATGCTATACAGCATAACATGAAAATGTACAGAGCGTTCTAAATTATTAAAAACATACACTAATGGTAACTAACGCCTTTAAAGGGCATATTTTAATTTATTCCTTAAATAATAAAAATTGTCGTAAAACACTCAAAATGTAACTGGTCATATCTTTTTCTTAGAAGTTAATTTTGAGTTTCTTTTTCTTTATAATATATTTTTTGTGGCTTAGGCCTTTTAGGTACATAATGATTTAGCCTAGTTCTTAGTAATGGGGAAAGTTGTGGTACTTATGCCAAAACTAATTGTGCAATTGAGACTTAAGCGGGTACTTATCTACTACCCTTTTAAAAATACCTCGATCAAAGCCAAAAGAAATTGCCATAGGCGTCTCGGGATTAGCTGTTAAGTCAAGAATGTCAATTGAAATGGGTTAGAGTCGTATAAAATAATTAAAATAGACACATCAAACCAAATCCATAGTAATAACTTGGTGGGTAGTAATGTGGGTAATACTACATAGTTCCTGAGACTTGAATATCTGTCTGTAGTATTGGCGTGAATGAGTAAAAATCATTCATACACCCATCTTACAAATCACGTTTATAATATAAGGATAGATTATTTGGTACCATGTTACAAAGAGCCATACTCAAATAAAATTGAGCAAAGTTCAGAATATCCACAATCAAAATCGTCCTAGAAACTTTTGGTACTAGTAATTAGTCTTGTTTTGTTAAGCCTTTCTTTTTATTGGTACTGTTGTTCTAGTTTAGAAAATCAATATTCTGATTCTGAATAGTTTCAATGGACTACCCCACTACTTTTTTTTTTGCGTGTTAAAATCATCAAATGAGTCTTCCCACTCCGGGCAGGGCGGGAGGGACTGTCAGACTTGTACTGACTAAAATCCACGGTGTCCTTCAATAGCCCTTTATGTTCCGGGGTCATGGTGATGGAAATAAGTCCCGCGACCAATAAATCCCGCGACCACTACCCCACTACTTACTGTAATAATGTTTTTTTTAAGAATTATGGGATGCCTCTTTTAAGATCCCGTGAGACAACAACCAAACTCCACAATGCCGAAGACGAAGGCATATCCTAGCCTATCCTATAAACCTTTTAAGTATTATTATTTAATTAAATGTAAAATTTTAGATGAAAACAGTACGGTGTACGTGTTTTAATCGCCAGGAAAATAGGCATATCCATGTACCAATTTAATTTATTAAAAGGCTGGGTGCCCGTGAGACCTCCTTGCCACACCCTTCAGATTTATGCCTACCCTTATAACTTGTATGTTCAGGTTAAAATATTACTCAGATGAATAGGGTTTCTAGCTTTACGGCCTTTTTACTTATGGTAATGAAACGCCAAAAAGGTCGACATGGGTGCTAAGTAATTTCGTATCTTTTTGCTAAGTATTAAGCACCTTTTTACCCGACTGTACGTTGAAGGAAGTAGTCTATATATTTTTGGTAAAAAGTAATGATACGAATTAAAAAAGGGTAATTATTTTACCCTTTTTAGTTGTAAATATTTAAAAAAATGTAATCGATTTAAAAAACAATCACGAAAAAACGTTACGACGACTACTTTGATGTTCATGAGGTTTTTTGTAAGTATAATATTGTGTTTGTGTACAGTTTAAATTTAAGTGACATTGGGTATTTCCGTTCGGTGGTCCTCAAAAGCAGTCAGGGTTTGATTGAACACAACACTCTCTCCGTAACATGGTGTAGAATACTAACTTCTCTAACTATGCGAGGATTACACGCATGATCATTTATGATTTTTTTTTTTCTTTATAAACTTCTTTATCAAAAGTTTATGCAATATCAACAGGCTATTTCATTTTTTCGAAATGAAAATCCGTATTTTTTTACCCTGTCCTGAAAACTATTTTAAAAGTTTTAGCTTAATTTTCAGTCTTCGTTCATACCTACTAAATACTTCGGTCACGTCTATGTTTTAAAACGTAGTTTAACACCATTTTAATATCGCGAAGTCTGGAACCTCTGTGAATTTAATTTAAATTCCTATTTTATTTATACGGGTAATTTCTCCGGCGAAGAATGTAGACCTTTTGTATATTCGAATAAAGTTAAAAATATAAGGTAGATGCCCTATTCTGAATTATTGTAGTGTCTTTAAAAAGGACAGTTGTTTGATCAGTATAGTTAACTAAACTGTAAGTAAAATATTTCAATGCATTTTAACTTATGGTTAACATAAGCATCCGATCAAACATAAATGGTGATTCAGTAGTATCTTCTGTCTTGTTTTTTTTTCTAATTATATTGGAAACATTTCAACGTCTAACTAAACGAATATTTGGAATCAAATATTTCACATGGAGTACTGCCTTTTTTACTACCCAGTTACGTAAAACAAAATAATAACATAATCTTCTAAATTCCAAACTCTCGGGTCACACGTGTTCCTAGTTGCAGTCCACTGAAACGGCTAAATCTATTTTCCATATTTAGCAGCTGGTGTCAGAATAGGTCGTATTTTTCATTCGCAAAAATTCTAGTATTTAATTTTTAACAAGATTGGCGCCCGTGTGGAGCGAACACGTGTAAGCTAAACTAAAAAATAAAATAAAGCCACCCTGTCATTAAAATGAAAGCTGTTTAAACCCACCTACACGTCTACTGCCTTTTAAAAGTCACGTCTCCCTAATTTTAAGCAAAAAATGAAATCCGATTTTTTAATTTCAATTTTTTTACGCTTCCTGAATCGCGTTAAATTACGCTTACACGGCTTAGTATAATCTGTCTAATATTTAAAAATACATCATCAGCTAACCTGTTTTTATGAGATATTAAAAATTGCAATATTTTTTGTCTGTGGGGTCACGTTATAGCCGTAACCTTTATGGTTCCCGGGTCGACGGCGCGTCGTGTTCCACGCGCGCCTCAAAGAGCTGTCAGCAAAATGACGGGGCCCCCTCTCAGAGGGCCAAAGCCTGCCGGGGTCGCGGGACTTATTTCTATTACCGCGACCCCGGAACATAAAGGGCTACTGAAGGACACCGTGGATTTTAGTCAGTACAAGTCTGACAGTACCTCCCGCCCTGCCCGGGGTTGGAGGTCTCATTTGATGATTTTACCACGATAAAAAAAAAAAAAAAACCTTTATGGTTTCAGGCGATAATGGCGGACGGACAGCTCCTAATATTTGTGATATATATTGTATAAGCCTGTTTTCTTTATGTTTTTTTTAAAATCTGTTAACTTCATGTTTTCTCAATACATCGTGTTGCCCTTGTCATTTCCACAATTAAAAGTTTCGTTGCTGGGTAAAGCAGACATTACGAATAGTGAAAAAAAAAATTCAGAATAATTCAGAAAATTTTAAAAAATAGTTTGCTTAGCTATTCCAGTCTTTTTTCTTTTGCGATAGGTAAAAGAAAACAAAGCAAAATAAATATTAACAGCTTCAGTGACACGAAATTCAGATTTTACTTTCCACACGCTTTTCACTAAAAATACTTCCCAGAATACAGACTTTCAATTCACCAGCAGAAATCACTTCGGAAATATTCAGTTCGCAAAGACAATACATGCAAAATGTGTGTAAATTCCTTTTACCGGTACTGAGAAAGGTGTACAATGCCAAATTCATGGCAGTGAAAAATTTTGCGCATATAGAGTAGAAACCGCTGAAATTTCTCGTGAAATTTGTTATTTGGACGCATCCCATTATAATTTTTCAATAACTTTTTCCAAGAGGAATTGTGTTTATTTATTTTTTTAAGTTGGGAACGCAATTTCACAGGGTCGGGGTTGCGTGCACAAAAAAATTAACACAGATCCACAAAGAGCCAGACTCGAAAGAACTAACTTTAGGCGATCCTCATCATCAGGTGGAAGACGTCCACTGCTGAACATAGGCGATACATTGTCAATGTTGTTCCTTACGGGGATCGATGCCGCGACATGTCGCAGCAGCTAAACAACTGCGTTAATCTTGCCTTAAACGTTATTTACTTTGAAGAAAATAGCGCAACTTGTTCATAGTTTGGATCGTTTATTAATTTGAAAGGAATGACCAATTTAGAGAGATAGCATAACCGTAATAAATTCGAAATAGTTACTATTTCGAATTTATTACTTCTAGTCTAAACTGATGTCTCGACTGTCTATTTTCATGACTTATTAAAGCTTAATAAAGTCAAAAAGGTGATTGTTAATAAAATTCATGCAATCAAAAAACATGCAACAATGCACATGCAACAATACACATGCAACAATGCACTTGCTATGAACACAACAACATTCCGGAATAAAAACAAATGAAAATCACCAAAAACACACCCCAGTCAAAGTCAGAAAATTCAAGAAAAACAAAAGAAACACGTTTTAATTTTTTTAATGATATCATGCAACATGCTTAATGATCAGTCTGTCACCTGAGAAGAGAAAAGCTTCTTCAGTCCAATGATGGTTGACAATAACAGGGCTATCTTGGAGATCAGGAGGGCCTTCCCGACCATAAGGGCCAGGACTTTGAATGTGAGGGCCCCGAAGAGGCCGAATTTCAACGCAGCTAGGGCCAGGACGGGCCCGAACGGCTTCTGACGGCCTCTGCCGCTTTCGTATACTTTTGGTGGCTTCATTGATACACCTAAAACGTGAATGACACAGATGAGTAATGTGCTGATGATAAAATACATGAAAATGTCTCTAAAAATGATTGAACAGAAAGTATTCTATGTTTCAATACAAACTGTCACAAAGTTAAATTTCATTCAAAACGGTTCAGCAGAGTTTGAGTTTATTGCGTAAAAACAGACAGATAATTACAGAAATTACGAAAATCACGCTTACCAACACCAAGGCTACCATCCTTCTCTTGCTTTCCCGAGATGACGAGGTCTGCATCATTGAGCAGCCTGTACCTCAGGGATCTGGAGCTGACGAAGTGCCACAGCTTGTCCATGATGAGCTGTTGCGCCTGGTCTTCGAGAGATGTACCGGCTCTCGCCAGGGTATCTGGTTTCACTGGGATATCTGCTGCGGCGCCTTGGCTGGAAAATTCGATTCGAGTTTTTAGAATTTTAGTTTTATTTTTTAAGTTGCACGTTTTCATCCACATTATTAAAATTTTGTTGCATGATTTAATTCATGCATGCAAGGGAAGGCAATTTAAATAAAAAGCTTGTAAATACATGACATTTGAGTAGTTATAAAATCATTTCATCAATCCACTGGAGAAGAATGAGCAGGAGATACAGGAGAAAATTCTAGAAGAAATACCTACGTATTATATTTAAATTTTATTAATAAGGTTTAATAATAATCATGAAAACTATACTAATATTATTCTTGTGTATTTTGTATGTTAATTACTCCATTATGCTTTACTACGCATAAGTGAGTAAATTACCATACAAACTATGTAAACTAGGTTACAACCTATGTACCTTACTTAGTACATGGATAGTTTATTAGCTTTGTTTATAAAAGAAAGTGAAGCCACAGCCGAAAGGTAGTCACTAAAAAAATAAAAAAGGGTTATAAGTACCAAGTCTTGTACAACAAGAAAATTCAAATAAAAGAAAATCCTTTTTTTTTCTCCGAAAAAACTTTTAGAAGAATTCCGTGAATCTTGAAACAGTTCGTCGGACTTTCAGATAAAAAGTTTTTCATTAATGATGGGAAAATTTAGGGTTGTTTACTTTAGAAGCCTTTTTAAGGAAGTATCATAAGGCTGGCATTACACGGATAGACGAGAGACCAGTTATATTATCGACTGCTTTAAGCAGCGACAGCATAGCAAACTAGTCTTTAACGTACTCAATTACATATACGCGAAACCGCTCGAGTAGTCGAACTGCTTCAGAAGCAGTTGATACCGACTGCAAGAACAGTTGAGGTATGTTTATCGCTGGTTAACTGATCAAGCAGTCTGTTTTTGTTGATCACTGGCTAAATGCTCGAACAGTGTGCAAATTGATCACTGGATAACTCAACGAACACGTATTTGTCGATCACTGGGTGACTGCTCGAGCAGTCTTGTGTATGCTGATCAATGGCTAACTGCAAGAGCATTCCATGTATGTTGTTCACTGGCTAACTGCACGAACAGAGTGCAAATTCATCACTTATTGACTATACGAGCAGTCTGTGATTGTTGAATATTGGCTAACTGCGGGAGCATTCCATGTATGTTGATCACTGGCTAACTATACTAGCAGTCTGTGTTTATTGATCACTGGCTAACTGCACGACCAGGCTGTGTTTGTTGGTCACTGGCTAACTGCTCGAGCAGTCTGTGTTTGTTAATCAATGGCTAACTGCTCGAGCAGTCCATGTATGCTGATAACTGCAAGAGCATTCCATGTATGTTAATCAATGGCTAACTGCACGAGAAGTCTGTATATGGGCACCCTAAAAGTTCGGAAGAGGCTGTAGAGTTTTTATAGATACCTTTTCTATTGTTTGACTACCCTTTTAATTTATGAGATTTTGAACACATTTTTCCTTGTTTATTCAACCATTGAGTTTCTTTCGCTTTGTACTTAATATTTGTTTGGATAATACACTGGTTCTACTATATAAGATTGATTCGGGGAGATAAAATCACAAGATAATGAAATTTAAACTGCATAATATAAATTGAGTTATTTTAATTCAATCATAGATTTTCGTCAGTAACTGTATTCACTAATTAGGTATTATTTCATTTAAGTAAACTATTGAAAATGTTCACTATCCCATATGAAAATAGGTTGTAATGAAATCTAGACACACGGGAGCGTGTCAAGCCAAGTCCTGGCGTTAGACTCATGAAATCTTTTGTTACTATAATTAATATCCGTTACACCACCTCCTCTGCTCATAGCTCACCTCTTATTGCACCCTTTTATTGGAATCAAATAGAGCAGCTCACAATTTAGGACCCATTAATATTAGTAGTAATTTTTACCCGTGGTGCTAGGTAATATCCCTTTGTGGCTATTGGCCTTGTTTTTGTTCTGTCTCCTGCTTGTACGGAGGGAAGTGGAAACATATTTTTCCTACTCCTCCACTATTATTTTCTGATTAATTTCGTTGCAGGATCCAAGACAGGTAAATTCATTCTCCGGGACACGTCGAGCTTCATTGCCTCGGAGCTTTTCTTGTGGCTACCACTGTTGATTCTGGCTCTCAGGAGTTGCAGTGGTTTGGGTATAGTGTGATGGGTTTGTCCCAATAAAAAAAAAGCTCACCTCTCATCAACAATCATGACATCCTCTCCCAGTTGGAAGGACGCTGTCCGCAGCATGCGGTCCACGTAGCCCACCAGCTCGATGGCTATGCACGACGAAGTCTCCCGTTGCACGCATTTGTTTGTCAGCCCTCGCTTTAGTATTTCTTCTGGGGATTTCGTCTGGAAAGAAGGAGGTAGGAATGTTAGATAATATTTTTTTTTTATTATGGTTAGTTAGAATAGCAAAATTTTACGAGTATGGATGGATTTATGCTTCAAGGTCTTTATTTTTATCGTGGTATAATCATCAAATGAGTCCTCCCAACACGGACAGGGCTAGAGGGACTGTCAGACTTGTACTGACTAAAATCCACGGTGTCCTTCAATAGCCCTTTATGTTCCGGGGTCACGGTGATGGTATAAGTCCCGCGACCCCGGCAAGCTTTAGCCCTCTGAGAGGGGGCCTCTTCATTATGCTGACGCTCTTTGAGGCGCGCGTGGAACACGACGCGCCGTCGACCCTGGCATGGTCCATGGTTGGACAGCGAGTTGCCCTTTACTCGCCGCCCGCAATGCTTCAAGGTCTAAAAGATATTTTGATATTTGAATCTCTAAAAATTATAACATGGAGTCGCTCGTTCGGCATGTGAGCGAAACGTGTCGGGGATCTAAATAAGCGACTTTAACTATGTTTTAGATTTCAAGATGTTGTTTCGATGACGGAATCACTGAAGCACCAGCACGCGTAGCATGGCGATTCTATCTCTATTCTACCAACAAAATACAAAGTTATTTCATCGTTATTTCTATACAAATCGACTTTTTTTTTGCACAAATATGACACGATTCTTACACCATTAAATAATAGAATCATATCTTTTCTATATTTTAAACATAGCTATGCTTAAATCGATAAAAATCTTTTACGTTCTGTCATTTTGCCTATTCTCCCGTCGACAAAACCCGTTTATACAGCGCCATGCTACGCGTGCTGCTCGAACCATGCTTCTAGCTTCACACGGCGGCGCGGGGTTCAGCGCGACTCGTAATACTACACGCCGTTTGAAACGAGCATAAGAAAATCTTCTATGCATTTTCCAAATGGCCCATGGGAAGCCATGCCAGGTTGCTAGTGATATATAGTTTTCATTTAAAAAGGGACGAATGGACCAATAAACGGACTCAAACTTAACCTTACTACGCTACCATAAAGTAAATTATTATGTACAGTAAAATAGCCTATCATTGCAATGATCATTTATTTCTATGTGGGCTTGGATTTGTCTTTTCATTGGCTGCATTTAGCCAATACAAAATCTGGACAGAAATCGAAAATGCGTGAAGCATTTTGACAGCCGTCTTAGCCTATGCTACTCAGTAAACGCCATTTTTCTTTTAGTGCTGAGAAGATTTTGTAGCGGCTAAACGCAACCATTTTGTTATTTTGAGAGCGTGCAGTTTTTCGCGGCTTTTTCCTTCGTAGCTTTCATTTACAGTAAAAAAGAAATGAGAAGGTGAATATAGATGTTCAGGACATTATCATCATGGTGTGTGATATTTTACAATTTTATTTATAACCACCATAGGCTTACGGCGGACGGCGACTAATGGGTTATTTGTGGTCCGACTATGGACCATACCCGGCTAGACAGGGCGTCGTATTCTACGGGCACCTCAAACAGCTGTCAAAAATCTGACGGGGCGCGCCTTAGAGGTCCAAAGCCTACCGGGGTCGCGGTACTGTCTCATCAGGTACCCATGACCTTAGAAAGTAAGGCTGTATTGAAAGATCAACATTGATTTTAGTCAACACAAGGCTAACAATCTCTCCCGTCCCGATTCGATTCCGATCGTGATTTTACGACAGTAAAAAAAGGTCATGGTTCCACGTCCATGGAATCAGATTTAGACCTTTATACTTCTTTTTCTTACCAAATTAAAATAATAAAATGGGTTATTATAAATCCAGCATGTAAAGTTAGACTTCTGTAACTTCTTTTGTAAGTTGGCGTCAGTCCACGGTGATAAATTATATGTAACAAACGTAGGGGATATTTGATAAACACATTCGTCCAATGAACTTCTCTGTCAAAAATATATATTGTGCTACTTCCTGTCTTTGTTTTTGTGTCATTCGGAAAACAGTAAAAAAATCCATGAAAAACAGTTCTGGTTATTTTCTTTGCGAGAGTTATCCGTATAGCTGCTGCACACCTTACGATTAGACGGTACAGTTCAAACTGCAACAATAAATCTACTGGGGTGAATGAGAAAAACAGTACAGTTTGTTATAGACTTGTAGATGTATCGTTGCAGTTTTAACTGTACCGTCTAATCGTAACGATTTTTCGTAAAATGTGTAGCAGCCATTACGTGTGTGGGTACTACGAAACTATGCAGATTAAACTGTACCTTCCAATCGTAATGATTTTTCGTATAGGTACTGTGTGGCAGACATAAGGCAAAAAACGTACATTTTTAAGTTTACGTTTAAATTAGATATTTTGAAGTATATTTTCGTGAAGGGTCTGCTTACACATTGTATTTACCGTTTAAAGCCTTTTCAAACGGGAGCGGTATCCGATACCGGAGGCGGTAGCGGTCTGACAACGCTCGAGTTGTAGAGTTGTTGTCAACGTCTAGTTATCTGCACGTAGATTTTGAAAGAAAAGACTACGACTAGCAGAGAAGAGTAAGGGAGAGTACCAAGTCGTTCCACCGAGGAATACGGTTCTAGTACCCAGAGACCTGGAGATCCATAAAAATACCCGACGAATTATCACTCCGATATTACCACTACCCACGGCGGTACTAAATACCGCTCCCATTTAAACAGGCCTTTATTTTGGAAACCGATTTTCCCCAGCAGAATTACCTTTGATTATAATGAACACAAATACCTTACAAACCGAACATTGTTAAAACCATTAACTAGACAAATAGTTAGCGTTAAAGTTTCGAATCAAACAATAACACTGGCATCTCGAAAGGAGATTATTCATAAATGACAAAAGTTCTCAAAACTGAGTGTACCACTAAAAGCTGATCCAGATTAAACCATTAAAAGCTTAAGAACACAAGGTAGATTGTTAAATTAGTTTGACGGTTCTGAAAACAAGCAGGTAGTTTGGCAAAATGGAATAAGTTCTAGGTTGAATCATACTACTTACCTATTCTAAATGCGAAAGTTCATAAGAATTAGTACTACTAATCGGAGTTCCATGAAAGTAATTTGAAGATTTTGTAAGGAATGGTAACGACATAATTACAAAATGTACCAAAAATTATTTGGTGTAACGTCGTATTAAAAAAATACGTGTGGCACTCGAAGACTGTCGCGGTAAAGCTATTGAGCATAACATTTTTAAAAGAACAAGAAACAGGTTTCACTTTCGAACCTGGTCAAAAGTTTCAACAGTATAACCTGTTGAAAATTTGGTCCCAGTTTTGTTTTGAGTCCTTGCTTGGAAGCGTGCTGGGCCGTTATGAGCTACTCTACTTTGTTGCTGGGAAAATTTTATAAAGAAGGTAGGTTTCATTGTGAAAACCTCCCTTTGTAGCTGGCCGTTTAGAATCAGTAAGAAAAAGTAAACAGATGTTTTTATGATTGCCGAAGTGTTCCGAACTGAAACGATGTTAACCGAGTGTAAGGTTTTTTTCCTTAGGTATTTCCGTTACGGAATTTCTTGATTCAGATCCCGCGGTAAAAGCGATACGATTAAAAGCAAATCAATAAATTACACTTTCAAATTGCTTTTCCCCTGTACACAATGTCCACTCTTCCTTCCTTGGAAATATATCACAAATTCCAACAAAAAATGATGACAATACGTTGTCAGATGATCAATGTTACGTTTTTATGAGATGATCTTTACTACTGTTTGATTGTTGATTGTTATACAATGGTCGTGAGATTACTTTTATTTATTGACAAGAAATGTGGCGTTAAGGTGAAGCTTGGGATTATAATGCGAACATTATTATTCTAAGGTAAAACCAATGTGTGATAAAATGAAATAAATAATTTGTCCATTTTATTTATTTATCTACTAACTGCCACTGCCAGCGGCTTCGCCCGCATGTAAGTAAATCGAAAATTATCCCACATACGGAACGTAATAATTATTATTGCTAGAATATGTTGTGCGTTAATCCAGATAATAAACTATCTGTGTACCAAATTTCATCCAAATTTGTTCAGGAGTTTTTGTAATAAAACATACTTCCGTCCATCCATCTATTCTCACCGTTTTCATAATATTTTAGTATGATTGTAATAATTTACTTAAATCTGCAATGTAACCTTTTTTAAAATCTAAGTTTACCTTTTAATGTGACTGTATAATCATCAAATAGAAGAAGTAAGAAAAGAGATAAAAAAGTCAAGTTTCTTGTCTTACTAAATGACTCTACCCGCCCTGAATAATAAAGTTAACAGTATTATGACTAAAACATTACAATAAATGTATACAGTCTTGTTTACAAGAATTTCAAAAATAGCTACAAAGTTTTCAGAGCTAAAATTCTAAAGAAACGAGAAATAGGCGTGTCGAGCGAGTCCAATGGAAAATTGTGCCAAGAAAATTACGGTCGAGGGGCGAAATTATATACTTTGCCTGTTTTTTATGGACCCCTTGTAATTCTAGTTAAACAAATTAAACGGCCCAAGCTGAGTGCAACGCTTTGCATAATTCCTCGTTTCGTTATTACGGGATATTCTAGCAGCATTACGTATACTACTAGAATATACCGTGATAACGAAACGGCTAAATGAAGATTAGGTACATAAATTATTATGGTCGTAACTTTAATTTAATTTATTTAAAAATGTTTTTGAAATTCAAATTACAAAAGAAAATCAACATCTATTTCTATTTATGTATTCATTGTGGATTAACGTATCACTACAACTACTACAACACTTACTTTTTTCGTTTTAGTAGTTGTTATTAACCGAATCAATTTAAACAACATGGTTGTATAAGAAAAGTAATTGTTGGCGCAGTAGCTGAACAATCGACTGCTGCGAGGTTTGATTCCCGAACAGAACAAATTAATATTTGTATGATCTAAAAGGCTCTTCGTAGACAAGGCGATGCAAGTCTCCGATATCTAACGACTTAAGCATCCATTGACTCGTTTCAGTGTACGAACCTCTAAGGATTTCTATTGCGATGGTCGCTAGGATACCGAAGTCGAGAGGTATCGGGGACTTTTGCGTCGCCTTGTGTACGGAGGGGCTGAGTACCTAGTTGTTCCGAGTCTGGGTGTTTGTATATGTTTGTAGACGCAGTCATGACAGAGGAGAAATTCACAGTGGGGCAACGATAAAAAAAAACAAAGTTCAAATTTATGTGAGAACCCGGTAAGGTTGCAAGAGGCAATTTTATAAACTGAATTCATAGGAAGATTGTAATAGTTGCGCATGGATGCCCTAAACGGTAAACAACGTGTAAGACCAAATGCGCAAAACCTCTCGTGGGGTAACTCAGCCCATGTTACTGAACAATTTTTGTTCCAAGAGTAGGGTAGTAAGTTTTTTGACAATTTCCAAAAGTTTTAGAACAAAAATTTTAGTTACCACACGAGAGGTTTTGCGCATTTGGTATTACACCTTGTATATCCCTAATCAATACATCGACACATACGCACCTTAACACTAGCGCTAAAATTCACACGCTACACATCCCACTGGCCCACTTTCCTGACAATTGATACCTCATATTGAGTGACAACGCCCAAGGCATAGGAGAAAGCGGACACTTTCTCATAGAGAGTGATTTTTGTACTAATTGCAGGGGAGACTGATTAATAGAGCGGCATGCAAAACATGGTGTGTTTTTTCTGTTGTTATTGTTTGTAATGTGATAATTTGTGTGAGTAGATTATTAATAGAACTTAATTAAATTAATGCAAAAAATACACGTCAATTATGTAACATAAATATTGTGCTTTTACTTTTAAAATGATAATTCTATGGCAGTTTTCTGCATGGTTAATGATACAAATGTTAGTGTACCTAATTCGTTGTTTTTTCAAGGACTCTACCAGTTTTTTCTTCTCTCACAGATTTCTATAATAATGCAATATGTGACATTTTGTGTTTAAAGAGTAAGGACGTCTTATACTAGCCTAACACCATACTGACTATCGTCCGATCGACATGGCGCTGCCGATCAGTTAGAATTGATCGTGTGTGGGCGTGGAATCCACGCAATTGGCATGACAGTTAAATTTGGTTGGCTTGATCAAGCCGATTTGATCCTGCCGATTGGAACGTGTAACAGGTCGGTTTATTTGATTTCATTAGGACAAGGCTTCAACTGAACGTCATGCTGAAACTATCGTCATGCCGATTGGACGATAGGCAGTATGGTGTATGGCTAGCATTAAATAGGACACTTGCTTGCCTGTGTTTTGAAGCACGTAATTTTCGAATAAAACTTACAATTTTAAAATCGCTCACCGCTCCTCACTTGTAACCCGCTCAACAATGTTAATGAAACTCTAGTATCGACTAGCGTCGTTGATAATTATAGCGACAAGTGAAAACCTAATTATAAAGTTCCGATGTTTAGCCACGAGCTACGACGAGTTACCACGAACACTTGTAAAGAACAGTTAGTGAAGTTTCAACTAATGAGCAGTGTGGATGAAACTGTTTCAATTTACTGGGTTTATAGGCACAAAGAAGTTAGTGTTCGATTTTTAAACTCTAAGTTTTTTATTCTTATTTATGTTACTGGCAGTTGCTATTCAACGTAGTAATGCTACCAGTATCGTGGGGTCGCGCCAGAAACGTTCAGAAGTGCTTTGTTACAATTTTTTTTTACGTGGTAAAATCATCAAATGAGTCCTCCCACCCCGGGCAAGGCGGGAGGGACTGTCAGACTTGTACTGACTAAAATCCACGGTGTCCTGCAATAGCCCTTTATGTTCCGGGGTCACGGTGATGGAAATAAGTCCCGCGACCCCTGCAGGCTTTGGCCCTCTGACGGGGGGGCCCGTCATTTTGGTGACGCTCTTTGAGGCGCGCGTGGAACACGACGCGCCGCCAACCCGGGCGTGGTCCATGGTCGGAGAGAGAGTTGTCCTTTACTGGCTGTCCGCATGCCCACGCCTACGGTGGCCGGAGATTGTCTGTCGATGCAGTTAGTATTAGATTTTTACACTCAAAGCTTTTATTCTTATTTGTGTTAGTGACAATTGCTATTCAGCGTGTGAATGCTATCAGTATTCTTTGTTCACGCCAGAAACGTTCAGGAGTGGTTTGTTCGAATATAGCACTGTTTTTTTTTTTAAATATTAAGTAATTTTATAAAAATACAGTTATTGTAAAGTTATTGACGGTACGTTTGGTGCAGTGGCTGAGCAATTGGACTGCTGCGCTGTGTGTCGTGAGTTCGATCCCTACACGGAACAAATATTTTAGTCAGTATGGTCAGCAAATAATTGTTTCGGGTGCGCAAATATTATAGTCAGTATGATCTGCAAAATAGTTGTTTCGGGACTGGGTGTTTGTGTATATGAGCTTCTATGTTTTAAATGCACCCGCGATATAGGATAAATTCCTAGTTAAGGCAACGTTCTTTAAAAAAAAAGTGGTGGTCATATAAGCAGTCGATTAAGACTCTGGTATTCATCTACAACTTTTAACATTTTTCGGGCTCTTTTTTGTGTCTGATGAAAGTATGAAGAAGCGTTGTTCTGACAGTTGAAAGGACAATAGTTACAACGAGTTCACATTTTGTTTTTATTGTAGTTTTTGATGAGTTAAGTTTTTGGACGAACTGATGGATTCACGTCTCGGATTGGGCCTGGAGGAAGGCCTTTATTCAGCAATGGACATCATCCGGCTGATGTTTATGGAGTTTTAGTTACGTTTTTAATGTTTAATATTTCATTTTATTTTATCACGAACCGGATAGGATGACTTAGAGACCTAAGTAATAGTATGTACAATGGAATTTATGCTACCGGGCAGTACCTATATTCAGCTTTTGAAAATGCAAACATGAAAACAACGAAAAACGTCAATCATTTTTATACAAATTAAAATAAGTATGATCTATTTAAAACCATGATTGTGTTTGTTGTACCATTCTCAAAACAAGTCTTCTGTCTCGGCCTATAGGTTCTAATTTTCGATCTACCCTGTGAATAGTGCGAAATAAAATTATATAACCCTTTTTTTTAGCGACAATGCAATAAAAAAAGAATCACCAATTATAATTTGGTGCAGTCGTTCGAAACTTATACGTGCACTGACAGAGTTAAGCCGTATTAAACAAGTAACTTTTATACAACTTGCAATTCATATGCAACTTGGACAGATCTGCTACAAGTCATAGGTTGCAAGCAGGTAGTTTGAACTGTAGATTATGTTTTTTTTTTCAATTCATGTATAGGTACCAATGTGACGTCATACTTGTAATGCAAATGCAAGACTTCCCTAACGGAATATTGCCATAAGCGACTTTGCTTTATATTATATAAAGATAGTTTTGGCTTGCCTCACTCAATCGCACCAAACAAACAAAACTTTAGCAATATCCCCTTTCTCACGTACAAAACAGGTTATAAAGAAGACGTAGTGAAAAATAAGGTGCCATAAAACGAGGTTGAACTGGAAGTTTCAGACATGTTCAGGCGAGACTACAGTTGCAGGAGAAAGTTTTTACATCCACACATACGTCTGGGTTATACAGCTATATACAGCTAGCGACTATGTAAGTTAGTTGACAGACTTTAACAGCTGCTAACATGTTTTTCGCTTTGTCTTGTCTTTACGTCATACAAAGTTGCTTAAGTCTGTCTTTAGGTCGGGCATGCAGCGAGTAAAGGGCAACTCGCTGTCCGACCATGCACCATGTCCGGGACGACGTCGCGTCGTGGTCAAGCGCGCCTCAAAGAGCGTCAGCATGATGACGGGGCCGCCCTCTAGTGGGTCAAAGCCTGCCGGGGTCGTGGGACTTATCTCATTACCGTGGCCCCGGAATATAAAGGTCTATTGAAGAACACCGTGGATTTTAGTCAGTATAAGTTTGACAGTCCCTCGCGCCCTGCCCGGGGGGGAGGAATTATTTGATGATTCTAACACGCGAAAAAAAATGTCTTTACTTGCGTTAGTACTAAAAAGCTGCACCAGATTGAATACTTCCTTTTCATTGAGTTTTTATTAACAGGGCAAGGATCCAGTGTCTTCCGGCGATCTTTATAAGGTCGTCTGTCCCCCTTGTTGGTGGACGTCCTACACTGCGCTTGCTAGTCCGTGGTCTCCACTCTTGCACTTTCGACCCCATCCCCATCTGCTCTGCGAGCAATATGGCCTGCCCATTGAATAGGGAGATATACGACAGACAGCCACGGTGTAACGCTGATTTTTATTTTAACTTGTTCGAGAATAAAGTACTAAAATTAAATAGTAAATTGTGCTCGTTTATTTTGCTATACAAGCCCACATAACTGTGAGTGAATACGCCGTCAATAGCTAGTAGATAATAATATATATATCCAGTACAAATATCGCAACTTAGTAATGAATAGGTGCTATTAAGAGCCTCCATAAACTGTTGTATGTAACTTAATTAAACTAAGTTAGGTTTATCTCTTCATTAAACTTATGAGACTTCAGTACAAACTTCGGCCAAACTTACGGCCTAAGGTGCTAGGATTTAAACACTACTAACTAGATTTAGTTGGCATATATTTGTGCTCATATTGACCTACTTTGACAACCGACGTTAGACTTGGTAAGTTGAAGTTACAAAAGCTAAATTAGTGTATTATGATTACGAATTTGGTTCCTTATCCTATCTTTCAAATTTTATAAAATACTACGTTTATGTTTCAGGGCCGCTATGCGTTTTTAGTAGAGTCCAAAAACTGTATAAATTGATTGCAATTTATACAGTTTTTTGGACTCATTGGAAGGCATTGGTCTTAACAGGCAACTTAGTTCTAAGAACACACCTATAATAACACCTTTGTATACCTACACTTAGTTCGCAATAAAGAATTTTGACTTTGAATTTGACATTATTTTGACTCCTAAGCTTTGACGATTTTTTTGCGTTACAGAACCGCGATGCCTTTTAAGACAGTCCCACGGCCACCCCAGAAGGCTACTTGACATTACTTCTGAAATACAGTTGGAGAATCAAGGGCAAAAACCGGCTCGTAATTCATGTAAATATTGTATCTGGTGAATTTATAATACGAGTATATTTAGCTACGTGTGGTTGGTAATAAATTCCGAGTTATTGCTCAGGGTAGTAACCACTTCCAAACCCAATTAAATAATAGAACATAGGCAAACCTCTTCTCATCAAACAAATAATAATATATCACGACTATTCCGCTTTTTTGGGCGAAAAAAACTAAACCGTTTTTTTTTTTTAATTAATGTAAAATAACATTTAATCCGAAAGTCGGTGATTTTGCCATCGAATTCGAAAAGAAAAGTCATTTAAAAGTCTTGTACCTATGTAACGTTTCTTTCCAAAAAATATACTGTTTCAAGAATTTCATAGTTAATGGTCAATATGACCTCATAATAGCTTAGCTATTTCCCAAGGGCACAAATGGTTTTACCGCCTGTTTGACTTCAACAACCCAGTTAATTCTTGGTCATTTAAATCACCTTGATAAAATAATTGTCAGACTTAACCTAACGCCACTGAGTACCTGAAATAATTGTTCTATCTATGAATGACATCCAGGATCAACGACTTAACGTTACATTCGGAGAAAGCTATGGTATGTAAATGGGTGGTCACGTATCCAAGAATTTGGTTACAGCGGCTTAACCTTGAACAAATACCCTTGTGGAATTTACTCTGAAGCTAGCTTCTCACAGCGCATCATATCACGAGTAGCCCACACGGTTGACGCAGTAGTTTAGTAATTGCAGTTGGTATACTTCTCTGGGTAGTTCTGCATGTGAGGTTAAATGTGCGTAGGACGTGCACCCACAAGGTGGGCAGACGATCTTATGAAGAGCACAGGATCACGCTGGATGCAAGCCGCTTCCAACCGGTTCTATTGGAAGTCTAAGCGGGAGGCCTATGTTCAGCAGTGGACATCTTACGGTTGATATGATAATGATGATGAATGCACCAACGATAACAAAGGAAATTACAACCGGTAAAGGTTTAAAAAAAGGCGCCCGTTTCCCCACGACCACACACGTCTTACAGATTGGACGTGCTAGAACGCGAGGCGACGAGCCATTGCCTTCACACGGAACATTGAGCCAGCGGACGTGCTTTACCGTGATATAATGCTTCGTGTGCAGTCAGCTTTACATACACGAGCTCCTCGGTCAATAGATAGCGCCTACGCCTGAACTAAATTTCATTTCCCTTACACGTGGAAACTTAATTGCTTAACATTTGATTTCCAAACTTAATAATCGATCTAATCTATAATTAAATTATTAATAACAAACACTCAATTAATCTTCTTGGTAAGGTTATTGACACGTAAAGGATAATTGTCTATTTATGAAAATTATATCCTTTCTTGAAACTAACAAAGCTGATCTTTGTTTGTTTCAAGAATGGATTAATAATTCCATTGAAATAGTAATTTGAATCTGTAAATTAACAGTTAGGAATACTAGCTTTTGCTCAGGACTTCTCTTCGTTTATGATTGCAAATTACTCTTCAAGAACGATACAATAGCCTATGATAAGATATAATTTTAAACCCATCGTATTGTAGTGGTGTACTAAGAGAGTGATGAGTATGAATGTTGATGTATGGAAAGGAAGAGGAAGACCAAAGAAAATATGGATGAATTGACTAAGGAATGAAATGAACGAAAAAGTAGTAAATGATATCTACTGTGACGTCTGATGATGAGATGAAGGAGATGATGTACTGTAGTCGTCTAAGATATTTTTGGAATTTAATCACCTGTTTCGGAAATATAACAAGATTTGACTTTCGGCTTCAAGTGCAAAAAAAATATGTTTATTTCCTTTCTAATAAACAAAACATAGATTCCAGAAGCACATTGCTTTCTACTAACCAACAGCCTTACATATAAGGCATTTATCCACGAAATTGACGGAGATTAGAGGAGGGCTGGGGTCTCTTATCCCTCCCTATTTACTCTGTGTGTAATGGGGTTTCGAGAGTATGTAATTAGTAAGGTATTTAGCGAGTCAGCAGATTATTATAATGGAATACGTTTGTGTGAGGTTACATTGTTTGGTTAAGGCGAAGGTGATTTTCATAACAGAAAGGGAAATAGTTTGATATTTATGCGTTTATAAATCGACGAAGTCACAGATTAGGAAACTTTTTTTTAATTATAGATTTGTGTATTACGCATTAAATAACGGCTACGTACAAAGCCAGCTCGCAGTCGTATTTTTCTATTCACAATTTTTTTTAAGTATACATTTTTTTTGAACTTTGGTATACAACAATAATGAATATCCCGTGACATCGTCCTCATGGAGTCGTGATTTTTTATTAGGATTAAGCGTTTTCAAAGACGCTGATAATTTTTGTCTAATAATTGACCGCATTTAATTAAAAAAGACGATTATTCTTAATTAGGTAATTAAATGCGACCTCTAAAATTTCCTATTAAATATACAAGTAAATCTATTGAATTTTAGTTTCGCACTAGAAATAGTGTATTGGTTTAGAAATAAAAATAATAAGATAAAAGTCAATGATTATTTATAGTGACTGTCATATAAAATCAAGGAGCACTTTCTCAGCAAATTCGCCCGCGCGTATTTTCATCTTTTTTTATCATGTGGACATCCTCATGGAATTTTTCCACCTAGGTATGGTAGAGTGGTATGCCAGCCTTGCAAAATATATACGTGGGCGACGCTTTCCGTCCCTGCGCGTGTGTTGGATCACGCTCGTGGAGGCGGAAGCGCGATTTGGTTCGTGATAACACGCGTCGTGAGAAGCCAGCATAAGTCACAAACGCTAGATATACCTTATTTGTGGTAGCGTGTCAAGGATTCGATTCCCACACAGAACCAATATTTGTATGACCTACAAGTACTTGTTCCTGGTTCGGGTGTTTGTGAGTACGCAACGATTTTATTAAAAAAAAACTAGCTAACCCGGCAGGGCACGCCGCAATCGCGGCGGTAAGACCCCTCTTTGAGGAGTGGCTGGAGAGACGTCACGGCGTCCTGACCTATCGCATGACGCAGGTCCTCACCGGACACGGAAGTTTCGGGAGGTACCTGTGGCTGTTGGGAAAGGAGGAAACGCCGGGGTGTCACCACTGCGAAGATCGCCCGGAGGACACAGTAGAGCATACGGTGCAAGACTGCCCAGCTTGGGCAGAGCACCGACGTGTCCTCACGGCGGCGATAGGCGGAGACCTCTCGCGCCCGGCATTGGTTTCGGCCATGCTGCGGAGCGAGACGGAGTGGGAAGCGGTCGCCGCCTTCTGCGAGGCAGTAATGCTCGTGAAGGAGGCGGCGGGCCGCGAGAGAGAGAGGACAGCGTCCTCCCTCCGCCCCAACCGCAGTGGTGTACGCCCACGGCGCCGTACGTCGCAAGACGATCTCCGGCCACCGTAGGCGCGGGCATGCGGACAGCGAGTAAAGGGCAACTCGCTGTCCGACCATGGACCATGCCCGGGCCGACGGCGCGTCGTGTTCCACGCGCGCCTCAAAGAGCTGTCAGCAAAATGACGGGGCCCCCTCTCAGAGGGCCAAAGCCTGCCGGGGTCGCGGGACTTATTTCTATTACCGCGACCCCGGAACATAAAGGGCTACTGAAGGACACCGTGGATTTTAGTCAGTACAAGTCTGACAGTACCTCCCGCCCTGCCCGGGGTTGGAGGTCTCATTTGATGATTTTAACACGATAAAAAAAAAAAAAAAAAACCTAACCCGGCAAAAGTTGTTTTGCCATATAAATTATTTCTAGTGCCGCATTATAAAAAAAATAAAAACGTTTATTTAAAAAAAAAGGAGTTGGATAACCCTCATCACTTAGGGGAATAGAAAATAGATAGGTACCCGATTCTCAGATCTACTGAATACGCATATAAAATTTCATAAAAATCGGTCAAGCCGTTTCAGAGGAGTAAGGTAACTAACAGTATTACACGAGAATGTTATATATTAGATATAATAACCATAAATTTATCAATATTGTAAAACAATCTTGGTATTGTATTATTATTGTAATCTTGCTGTATGTGTTAGTCTATAAATATCTTGGTATACAATAAAGTTTATTATTCTATCCATCTAATTCTGATACAAACATAAATAGCATACTATATTACCTAATAAAAATAGAGTAAGCAATATGTCGTAAACAAAAAAGTGACTATTTGTTTGTATTCATTTTTATTATTATAAGTTATTACAGTGACTGCTAATGGCAATCGGATGATAATATCACTAAAATAATAACACTAAGTACTTTTAGTGGCAATCATAAAGTACCGCCATTGCCAAGTCATTACATTAAGAGCAATTTCTCATCAACATTAATTTGTGTTATCTTCAGCTGAAATTGACGTGTAATACAATTTATGTCCTGTAATTCAGTCATTACGGCTGACTTATGGAATGTAATAATTTGTCTTTTCTATATTTTGTAGGTTTCAATAAGCAAAAGATTGTGATATGACAATATTACTGAAATTAATTTCAGTCCGTTCATTTAGAAGCCTTATCATATGATTGTCTTGTTTTGAAATTTATTTACAGTCTACTTGAAGTATTTACTGCGTTTATTATACGGAAAAAAGGAACAGTGCCTCTAGTATACGAAAGAGGAACTAATTTTTGAAACGACTGCCTATCTGACCTCCAGTACTAATAACTGAGTAATACCTACCCGTTGGTGATTCTGGTTGTCAGACTTTCGTGCTTCTGACTAAAAGTAACGACTGTCATTAGCTAGATGATCACCTATCTTCAGACTAACCTCGGAAAGAAACTTATAATAATGAACTCATCCCACCGCCCCTTTCAACCAGTTAATCGTACTGCTTATGGTAAAAGTGCCATCTATACTTTTTTTTTGCGTGGTAAAATCATCCCCAACCCCGGGCAGGGCGGGGAGACTGTCAGACTTGTACTGACTAAAATCCACGGTGTCCTGCAATAGACCTTTATGTTCCGAGGTCACGGTGATGGAATAAGTCCCGCGACCCCGGCAGGCTTTGGCCCTCTGAGAGGGGGCTCCGTCATTTACCATGTATACTTCGTCACTATTCATCACTTCGCACTAAGCCCTTCAAAACGTCATTCATAACGAATAGAAATCACTATCCGCGTCTGATTTCCCCAACGCATACTATGGGAATCTCTAGAGTCACCAGGAGCCAAGATGGAGTAAGCTTGCACATAGAGCTTTCTGGAAAAAGCTCTCTCCATCATTGTCATTCTCTTTGTCACCTCTGACCGAGACTAAAGTCATGACAAACACAATCATGTCAAAAAAAAAACCGGGTGGGAGTGACGGTAACGCTCAAATGGATGCCTGCCGGGGTCGCGGGACTTATACCATCACCGTGACCCCGGAACATAAAGGGCTATTGAAGGACACCGTGGATTTTAGTCAGTACAAATCTAACAGTCCCTCCCGCCGTGCCCGGGGTGGGAGGACTCATCTGATGATTTTACCAAGCAAAAAAAAAACGCTCAAATGGATACCATTGGTCCAGAACATGATTTCTTATGATGGCTTTTTCTTGATTTTTGCATTTCTTTAGGAGTTTTTTCTTTAACCTAAAATCGTTTACCCTTGCCCAATAAGATTTTTAATTGAACAACACACTAGTTTCCCTCTATAATTGTCTTATTATTGTCTATAACTCAACTGTTAAGAAGAAACTCAGTATGTTTACGCTTCGTCGCAACAGAAATAGTAAATTGAATGTAGGTGTTGCTAGCCCGAACGAGTTTTCTAACAAACATCTCACGTTCTGAAACGTTGTATTATAGTGAATCAAGATTCCAGGAATACACCTACGTTCTTATTAACAAGACCCGAGTCGTTTGTCGTCACATAAGTAGTTCCCAATTTGTTATTTCTCGTAGTATACTCAATACCTATATACAACAAATATCTGGGGACTTTGTTATGTTATGCTAGCCATACACCATACTGCCTATCGTCCAATCGGCGTGACGATGCAGGCTTGATCAAATTGGCAGTTAATACATATACACCATACACTATACTGCTTATCGTTCAATCGGCATGACGAAAGTTGCAGTATGACGTTCAGTTGAAGCCTTGTCCTAATGAAATCAAATAAACCGACCCCCCATACATGTTCCAGCAGCAGCAGGGAGCAGTGGTGGCCCAGTGGTATCGGTCCCGACTTACGAGTTGGGTCGTGGGTTCGAACCCAGCTTGGCGCATTACTTTGTGTAATTTATTTCATCACCACTGCTCTCAAAACGGTGAAGGAAAACATCGTGAGGAAACCGGCATGTCCTAGAACCACCAAATTCGAAGACATGTGACATCTGCCAATCCGCACTGGGCCCGCGTGGTGGATTATGGCCCACTCCCTCTCATAAGAGAGGAGGCCTGTGTCCCAGCAGTGGGAACGTTATAGGCTGATGATGATGATGATACATGTTCCAATCGGCAGGATCAAATTGGCTTGATCAAGGCAACCAAATTTAACTGTCATGCCAATTGCCTGCGATTCTAACTGATCCAATCGGCAGCGTCATGCCGATTGGACAATAGGCGGTATGGGGTATGGTTAGCATTAGCAATTTTATAGCGGATTGAATCCCACTCAGAACAAAAATAATCGTAGGATCTACAAGTAGTTAGGATATTAGTGAGTTTAAATGTTTGTAAAACCACCCAAGACACAAGACAAATTCCTAATGAGCCAAGGCATTCAAAAATAAACTTAGTACTGGGGAATACAATGACTGTAAATGAGGTCTCTGCCAATACAGCAAAGGGACACTGACAGGGCAGGAGTGGGTTTTAGCAGGTTTGAATCCCGCACTACCTAGACTGTCTCACGGTCTCCGTGAGATAGTGAGATAGTCGAGGTGTTCCGTGGGGATTTCCCACTAATGCGTCAATAAAAAAATAGAATGAAATGACTGTCAGGCGCGTATCTTCCGCTACCCGAAACAACTGCCAAAAATCTTCAAGCCACTGCTGCAGAGGACCACCTTTGGACCACCTTTTTAATTTGCTTTTACATACTCAAACCACGCCTTCACCTGACCATGAGTTTTCACGATCTTGTAACAGAAACCAGGCCTTTTTTTAAGTTGCCCCACGCTACGAATTTCTTCTTGTATCGTGTGTGTGTTTCACAAACACACAAACACCCAGACCCGAAACAACTACTTGTAGATCATACAAATATTTATTTTGTTCCGTGCGGGGATCGAATCCGCGACACGCTGCATAGCAGTCAATCGGTCAGCCACTTCGCCAACATGTCTTCGATGTCGACCTTGATTTTGATGTTAGTTTATCCATAAAATTAGTTTCTCGAGATGAACCAATATTATGGATTAACTAGAGGAATATTTTCATTTTCCATACAATTAACTTCGTAATACTCCAAGTACGCTGAATGACCAAATACGTAGTATTAATGGTAGAGTCTATTAGATCGTGATATTTTAATGATGATCACACATTAACTTGAATATCGACCAGTACAGCTGTAACTATTTCGCCAGAAGATTCTAGAATGCAAAACTATAGACGTGTTACATTTTAATTGCAAATAACTGTAATTAATAAATAAGATACGCATAGTTTGAGTTAGCTTGAATAAGTCCGTTATGATACACACTGCTGTCAAGAAAGGCTAGCTTTACAGAATAGCGAAAAATAGTTCAAGGAGTCTTGAGTCTCCAGTCATTACTTACTAGAATTTGATTATTGTATGCGACACTATCAAATCGTTTAATAATACAAAATGTGTCTTTTTTTTTAAAAATCAACGAGATTGGATCCTAGGCATTACAAATATTGATATTTCAAAAATTCAATACTACAGTTTTATTTTTTGTCAAAATCGGAAACTATTTTCAGTATTTTATGATATTCGTCATACCTAGTTTCGGGTTCCGGGTTACCCACGCGTACTTGCAAATTTCACCCTATAGGTCCTACTGTCCGAGGTCGCGGGACTAACGAATTACCATGACCCCGGAACGTAAAAGGCTAGTGAAAGACACGGCTAGTGGTTTTTAGTCAGTACTAGTCGGACAGTCCCTCCCGCCCTGCCCGGGGTGGTAGGACTGTTTCGATGACTTTACCACGATAAAAAAAAGTCAACGGCGTAATGGCGACTGCCCTTAATTAATTAATTTAGTATTTTTTTATACATACACAACAAAATAGTGTTCGAAAATACACACTTCAGTTTAAGCATTAGTAAATTATAAAGAAAAACCATTTTCAATATAAAATCATACTTATATTCACACTTTCCTCAATCTATCAAACTTAAATAGATTTTCAATCTTTTGAATCTCGCATCGCTACAAACGCGCGTCGACGGCGCGTTTAAAAAACGTGGTGTGTATAGGCCCTTATGGGTTTCAGCATCATTTGAAGTTGCATTGGCTGAGATCAAAAGATTTTTTTTTAAAACATGATGGGGCAATTTTTTTTTTAATTCTTGCTTATAACTTGGATTTCTTCTGAGTCGTGGGTGCGTTAACATACGTAGAACTCACATACACAAACACACAGATTCGGAGCAACTACTAGGCAACTACTACGTAGGTCATACAAGTATTTGTTCTGCTTGAAAATCGAATCCGCGACACGCTGCACCGCAATACAATCGCTCGGCTACTACGCTAAACGTGCGCAAACGTGCATTTTCAGCAGAATAATTTATTATTATTCACTGTGATTTTGACCTACATCTGTATATAAAGTGGTTTATTTAATTAAGCAGATAGTCTTATCTATTGTCTGGGATACCACTCAGAAAATAGATGTTCTGTCTAATAAAATGGAATTATTAATTTAAACTTCATTAAGTATTTGTTTGACGCCCGAATTTGACCTACCCTTGCCTTACCTTTAACTGGCCTGTTGGTCTAGTGGTTAGTGATCTTGACTGCTATGCCGGGGGTCGTGGGTTCGATTCCCACCCAGGACAAATGTTTGTGTCATGGATATGTTAGAAATATATAAGTATGTTTATCTGTTGTCTAGTACCCATAACACAAGCTCTGCTTAGCTTGGGACTAAATGGCGTTGTCTGATAGTTGTGCAATATTATTACATTATTATTATTGGGTCAATACTATTTCTATCTATGTCTTTCTTAACTTCGTAGGTGAATTTTTCTTTTCGATATGCGGCCCAGGCAATAATGCGTTTAAATATGTTATGTAAAAACAAAAATAAATAAATAATTGTAGATATTATAGATACGTATAGATGATTTTTCTTTCCCGGAGGATTCGAACCCTCATCATCTGGATAACTACTCCTGACGCTTAACCGATTAGGCCATTGCTACCCACAAGACAAGACGTAACTGAATTTTTCTTTCCTCAGAAATCTTCTTAACTATTGTAAACGTTTATCAACTTATCGACTCGTATGTCCCAACACAATGCACCATAATAATTCAAAGAAAATTCATTAGCTCGCGTTGCGTGAACGCGCTCAAGTGTAGCAGAGCACCGCTTTCAGTGAAATACCGATAATCGTGATCAGTGGCATGCGTTCTAACGCGATAATTAGCTACCTGATAGCTTTCCACGCTTTGTCTTAATGAGATCGTTGAAGATCTTATTGTGATTTATTGCTTTTAGATGCCTTTATTGCTTTTTAGCATTAATTTGTACGGATGGTACTTGTACCCACTCGCAGCTTAGGAGTCCCATCGTACCTTAGTACGGTGGGACTCACAAATCGGTATCCTGAGGAGCGTACTCTACTTTTCACACCTACTGCGAGGAAATAAATTCGATTTTTGAAATTTGATGTGGTACGACAACCTTCGATCGTAAAGTTGGCACCACTGCAAGCGATCAGCTGTTGCAGCCAGCGGCCGCCATTACTAATACAACTCCTTGGTGAAAAAACGTAATTATTTATTAAAGAGAAAAAGGAGATGGCTAAATTGAAGTATGCACGAGAATTCGGCTATCTATAGACATGGGACCTAGCACTGTATAACGATGAATAGCTCAATATTAATATTTCACATGAAAAAAGTTTATAGAACTTGTCATTTCTTCGCAATCATGAAAAAAAAAGTGAACGCCTATCAAAAAAGTACTGCAAATAATTACATTGCTATACCTTTTTTCACAGGCGTTTAGTTTTTACGCATCTGCGATGGTGTTGATTTTTGATTAGCGAACCACCCAAATGAAGTAAATATCTTTAAAATACCAAATAATCTAACGTATTTCAATATAAGTAGTTGCAATGGTCTGAAAGAACTAATCTAACTTTGATAACCCCATCGAAATCTGTTTGTTATATCGATAAAGACAGGCTGACAAATAAAACGAGCCAGGGGGACTACATATTGCAAAGCATTTCGTGATTGATAAATCTTTTCTGAACTATTATTGAAGATTTTAATTACCTCAAGATACATTTATTTTAATGATTTCGAAATGAAACAAGAAAAATAGTACTATATTTATTCGATAATCTGGGATTCTTATAAAACATAGTCTTAAAGCGTACGAAGCGACGGACCATGATTAAACGTCATTTTATTCACGTGGAAATCTGGCTATAATGATGCAAAATTCTTCAATTGGTTCTGTTCACTGCATAGCGTTATAAACTTCTCACAGAACGGCCAGAAGTTATGCACACCATTGCATGACCCAATCATACGAACTTCACAAGTTGCTCTTGAATTCAGCAGTTCCTGTCAAGGATAACAAGACAAATGTTGGCATTCCTTGGAACCTAGAATAAACGTAATTACTTTAGTATCTACATGAATTAACCTGCACTAAGGCAACCAATCTGTTAGGCACACAATCGCGGCCGCGGCGTCCTCATATTCCATCTGACGTAGGTTCTCACGAGAAACGGATGTTTTAGGAGGTTCTTGTGTCGGATTGGGCCAAAAGAAAAGCGTGTCGCCACTGGGAGGACAAGGTGTGGAGATTAATTTTGGGCCGAGCATCGCCGTGACCATCTGTAAATGTCTTACCTCTATTGTTAATCAATGTGATACCTAGGACGGAGAGTAGAACAGTTAGCAATGACGTCTTCGTTGCTTGCTTGCTTAAAATGCCGCCGCAATCTTTGCATGGTTATACCACAGTTTATTTATTTCATGATGTATTGAATGCAAGTCAAGCTCGTGTCGAGCGAGAAGTCGGTAGGTAAGGAAGCAGAAAGTCCAATGAACAAGCTGGGGTGAAGAAAAAGCTAAAATAAAGAATGACAACGAACAATTATACGACAATGTGATTAAATGACATCTGACGTTTGTATTTTTTTCTTAAAGAAGGGACCGTACTCAAATTGAAGTTTACAGAATCGATAAAAGAATCGATTGGTTAGAAAGTAGTTTAGATGGATTCGATGCAAAATATGAACTAAAACTAAACGAAGAAGCACATTCAGAAGAACAAACCATACTGGTCATACCGGACATACAGGTCCAAATCATTACCCTTCTTTTGGCTTTGCCGTAGTCGGGTAAAAACTAAAGTTGAGTTTAGTGGACGAATCACTTTTTTTACGTTGTAAAATCGTCAAATGAGTCCTCCGCCCCAGGGTAGGGCAGGAGAAACTGTCGGTCTTTTACTGACTAAAATCTGGTGTCTTTGAATAGCCTTTTATGTTCCGGGGTCACTGTAATTCGTTTTCCGAATCAAAACGTGTAAAAACATAGTAACAAACAACTAAAAAGGACACTGAATTGAATTCAACGCCATTTCTTAATTTCAGAAAAGAAATCGTATTAAATCCCGTTAGTAAAAATCGATTAAGTATAGTTTCATTTTGACAATCTGGAAAACCTGACCCTTCCCTAGTTTACATTATTTCATCGTGACCTTGTCATGTCAAAAAAATGCACAAAAAGCAATTCAGATACTTTTTTATGTTAAATAGTTTATATAAGTGTTAGGAAATTATTAAATACTAAACAATTCATTAATTAATTTTCATATACTACTAGTTAATGTGAAATTCATATAGATGACTGGGGCAGTCATTTAGCCAACTCCTTTTGACGGATTTTGCATAGTTTTTTACAAGAAGATAAACATCAATGTTGAATGCTTTTTGAAAAAAGTGTAACTGCAAAACGTCCCTTATATCAACATGAAATGTAGTTTTGACGTTGATAGGTTTTAGACAAGTGATTAACAGGTGCTTATCTTTCATGTGGTAAGACGGTTAGATCTAAATTAATAATGTTAGCTCTCGCAAAATCCTCACATCGCAAATTACGTTTTAAAACTACATGAAAAGTGAAAACCAAAGCATTTTTTTACTAGCTTTGTCATCGAGATGCGTAGACCTCAATCAATATGGGATAAGGGGATGAAAATGAGAATTAATCACCATGCAGGTATCATTGAATTTTACACCGGCCACACAATTTAGGCTTGCTTCAGAGTATCCGAAGCCGTCAATTTCATTCAAAAGATCCGTGCATGGAATACGCACGATTCTGTCCGCACTGCTTTAAAACAAAGTCCGATTTGATTGCACCGAATGAAAACAACCATGCGTCCGTCGTATGCGAGGCTCATCCGATCGGGGAACCGGATCAAATACCGTCCGTGTGCGGCCAGCCATTAATTAGTTCAGCTTGTTGCTATTTTAAGAATATATTGTATGAATGTAGATATGAAAGCTAACAGCAGCTGCAATGGCTGAGTTTAAATGACAAACAAATAACTAGAAATTGAATGAAATTAAGCTTGTTTTCCTTTCCTATTTTGAAGAGAGAGGCGCGATGGACTGTCAACTGTTTTGCAATAGCTCTTTACGTTCCAGGGTCAGGGTAATGAGGTAAGTCCCGCGACCCCGGCAGGCTTTGGCCCTCTAGAGGAGGGCCCTACACCGTATGCTCAGCCGTGTCCTCAGGGTGATCCTCTCAGTGGTGACACCCAGGCGTTTCTTCCTTTCCCATCAGAAACCCTCCTGAAACTTCCGTGTCCGGTGAGGACCTGCGTCATGCGATAGGTCAGGACGCCGTGACGCCTATCTAGCCAATATTAAAATATAAATTCCGTTAATTGAGGTTTATACGAAAATTTAAAGAGTGTTAACGTAATTTACGGGAAATGCCGTTAGTGTGTCTCAAACGTAAAGGACATGTATTTTTGGATAAAAATCAGCGGATCTACTTTACATTTACATAACTCACTCGTGCCTCTCACCGAAATTCGATCTTGATGATTAATGTTTTAATTCCAAACGAATTCTAAAAAAACAAGTTACCAAATTTTACAGGAAGAAAAAATAATTGAAAACATTCTCAAGTCTTCGCACGTACTCAATATAAAAACGATAAAATCTTTTATTAAATATTACAATTATTCTCCGAACGTTTACGGATAAAAAACTCTTCAATACGATCGAAAATCATTTTATGAAGACTTGATTAAACGGTCTTAAACTTGAACAAAGCACATATTTCCCGATAATCTTCCTATAATCGAATATTATCGAGAAGCTTAAGAAAAAACCTTTTTATCAGTTGTCGAAGGGATTAAGCGTGTGAGCGATGTAAAAAGTAAGATAAAAGATTGAAGGACGTACTATCTCTACAACCTTATTAATAAACGTGAAATAAGTTCCAATCAGGATAATCTTCAGATTAACTATACACTTTATACGAAATAACTTTGGCGTAACTTCAGTTTGCGTTTATTAAGGGTGCTAGGGTAGGGTAGTCCAGTATTATTAAAAAATTTTGGTGCTTTTAATGATGATCTAAATCACAATCTAAGATTTAATTTAAATATATCGTGAACAATTAAAAGATAGGTCATAATTTTCGAAGTCTCACTTCTATTTCCATTTGCAGCTAAACTGGTGCAACGTGTAAAGCGTTAAAAAAACAAGGGAATGAGAAATTCAGCTTCGAGATTATCGGCTGCTATAACCTGATTGGTAAGGCGTCTGGAGCCTTAGTCAAACAGCATACAACAGTAAACGACAATCGTTATCGTTCATCAGTCACCAATACATTTTCAACTTTATACCCCAGCGCGTTGAAAGTTGAAAATCTATTGAAGTTCACAGATCTTTTTAGTTTGTTTCGTTCGTTATCGATTAGCAGTTTTTAATAGATTTTCAACTTTACGCGCTGGGGTATATAGTTGAAAATGTATTGGTGACTGATGAACGATAACGATTGCCGACTCTCACAACATTGTCCTGTGACGATTGTCGATACAAAACTCCTAATAGGTACCTATCGATACGTCGCTGGGTATTAAAAAATACGACGTTTCGAAGTAAAAATAACATACAGAATTAGTATTAATGTACAAGCGACTTCGGTTCATTGTAACCCAAAAAATATCACAACGGAATATAATACCGAGATAAAAAGTATCACTTATGTTATTTCAGACTATAATATTATGTAATTTTGGGTCAAATTTCATCAAGATCCGTTCAGAAGTTCTGACATTATAGAACATCAAACATCCATCCATGCAAACGTCCGAACATTCCCGTGAGTTAAATGCAAAATTCTTTCTAAAGCTGATATTGTCTAATATCACATTAAACTCCGAAAAGAATACCTGAGACTTCAGGATGTAGAAACCAAACTTAGCTGCACATTTCTAAACTCTATTGCCAAAGTTATAAATACTATTTTCATTTAGACTCTTTTCTAAAGCAGTGCCGGTACTAATATTTTCACTGATACAAAAACCTTGAGCATCTATTTCGATTTTTCCCAAATGCTCAACTAAACTGCCTAACCGCTCAACTAAACTTCCCAACTGCTCGAAACTGCTCAACTAACCGCCCAACTGAGTTGTGCCGTTAAAAACCAAAAGCAAAATTATGAATATTAATAAAAATAGCAGAAAGCATTTATAGAAACAGCTATCTTGTTTAACTTTAATGCGTTAATTTGTTTTGTTTGTAGTCTGAATCAGCTTTTTATTAACATTTTAATAAATAAGTTTTCAATTGCGACTGCTTTAAAGAATTCGGAAAATGTAGTTCAAAGAAAATTACTTTCATTTGTAGAAATGTAGATATTTAATTTAATTTAATTAATCAGATTTCATGTTAAATAAACGTATAATAAAGATCAATGAGATTCTATCTTGAAAGGATCGCTTTTAGCGATAAAACCACTCATTGTGTCACTCTATTTATAAGATCTATCTTGTAAATACCTGTAATTTGTATTGTGTGTTAATTAAAGTGCTTTCTTTCTATCAATGAACATTGAAAACAATTTATATTGTAGTTTTGTTCTTCGTACTATCCTAATTAAATTAATGACTGACAAAAGACTTCAATCAATTCTATTTCTCCATTAAGATTGCCGTACTTGAGTAGTCTGTTTTCACGGCTTAACTTAAGTATTTTGATTTAAACATTAGGTATATAAACTTCTGCCATTAATAAAATATAATAAAATTCCTTTTCAATTTACTTACATACCAAAAATCTTATGACTAAAATCATAATCTAAATCAACAATTAAAAAAAAAACAAAATTTATCGATAACTAAATCGCATCACTACACACAACGAAAGAAAAAACCAACAAATATCTCACCTCCTTATCGATTTCACTCGCTTTCACGATACCGAAAATCAGGACCGCTAATAAGTACGCGCTCTTCATTTTTATCGATATGTAAATGTCTTTTCACTTCACTAACACAAGTTCAGTCGATGATACAAGTGGCTGACGCGTATAAGCCAAATGCTTGGAAGTGCTATAGTATAGTTTTATATATGAAGACGCTCCACTGATTCGATGCAGTGGGGCTTGAGTGCAATAGGAAGAAATTGTGCACTTTTGTTTGTGTGTTTGTCAGTCTGAATCAATAAAAGGTTACTACCTCCATGAAGACCTAAAGTGACTTGAAATAGTGCGGAGTGGTTGAAATCAAATTCACTTGACGGACAATGAAATGAACTAAAATTATAGGTAAACTAGCTGTTACCAGCGGCTTCGCCCGTTACAACTCAAAAATTATCGCACAGGAAGATAAAATGGGATAAAAACAATCCTATAGGGGCTACCACACCTTCTTAAATTCAGAATCCGATATTTAGGGCACGATTTAGGATAAGAAATACAGTCACCGAAGCTCGTGATTACACGTAATAAATCGGGTTCTAATTAGGATGTTACTTCCTCCTATCCTTAATGCGATTAGACTCCTACTCCTGAATTTAGAAAGGTGCGATAGCCCCTTATGTCATAAATTATAATCTGTGTACACATATAATTTTCGATAATTTTAATCATATTTTATCAAAATCCTTTCAGTAGTTCTTGCGTGAAAGAATAATAAACATCCGTCTATTCAAACAAACCTTCACATTTATAATATTAAGTAGGAAGTAGGATTAATCAAAAGCTAAAGAATTACAGTACTAAAAAAACAGTTTAAACGAGTAATATGGAATAGAGTTCACTCAAAAATGTGGAGTAAAAAGAAGTTACTCCACATTTTTGAGTTGAAAGAGGCTAAGACAATTAGTTGTTTTGTTTGTTGTTTGGGCATGTGGGCAGCGAGTAAAGGGCAACTCGCTGTCCGACCATGAACCATGCCCGGGTCGACGGCGCGTCGTGTTCCACGTGCGCCTCAAAGACCGTCAGCATGATGACGGGGCTCCCCTCTAGAGTGCCAAAACCTGCCGGGGTCGCGGGACTTATTCCATTACCGTGACCCCGGAACATAAAGGGCTATTGAGGGACACCGTGGATTTTAGTCAGTACAAGTCTAACAGTCCCTCCCGCCCCGCCCGGGGTAGGAGGACTCATTTGATGATTTTACCACGATAAAAAAAACGGCGGAGTCCACATTTTATGTTAAAAAAAAACTTTAAAAATGATCATTATTTTAGGACGATGTGGCACCAATATAGATACGACAAGCACAAATGCATTTATAAAAGTTCACGACCTAATTCAATTTCTATTAGTGCAACATTCTCAGTCCCACGTGTTCCATTAAAAGAACTTCCCGCTCCATGGGGGAATAAAATTAAAAAGCTACCCACTTTCTCAATCAACGTTGTTATTAATAGGTACATAGGGAAGGAAGTAATTAGCGATCAATAAAGGTTGCTATGTTACAATATTGTGTGGGGTGAATGTAACGGTATACTCACGAGCACGCGGACCCACCGTGCGATCATGAACCAGTCCCAAGTTGACGGGCATGTCGTTTTCCACCTCAAAAGTGTTAACAATCCAATGGGGCCCGCATAGAGGGCCACTCAAAAATTTTTTGCAAATGACCAGTTTAGAAGTTTAGTGCAATGGGGCTATTCCGAAGGTATATTCAGAACATGCAAAAAATCTACCAAACGCAGCATATTTCCTGCTCGGAACATTAATCGCGACAAGTTACTCAAAGATGGAATGGAAAACTGGTTGGCATTTTCGGAATATATACCCTCGAAATAGCCTCAATTCACCCTAATGAAATACTTCCAGCAGGTACCTAACCTACCCAATTTAGGAGGCAGGCTGCGTGATGGAGAGGACAGCATCCTCCCTCCGCCCGGACGGACGTCGCAATACGATCTCCGGTCACCGCCAGGCATTTCAGTGTTGAGGGACAATTCAAGAAGTAATGGACAAGTTTTTAGCGTACCTTAAGCAATTTCGCAAAAATTCAAGAAGCTCTCCAGCCAATGCGTAACTTCTTGGAGTAAAGGTTGATGCAAACAATTTTATTACTACATATTACAGTTTTATTTAGTTCTACCCAGTTTCAGATCAAGCTCACAAGCTCATCCAGAGCTTGTGAGCTTGATCTTAGGCCTCATGTTTGCCTCGACATGGACCATGCCGGGGTCGGCGGTGCGTTGTGTTCCACGTGGTCCTGAAAGAGTGTCAGATAATGACGGGTCCCACCTTTAGAGGGCCAAAGCCTGACAGGGTCGCGGGACTTTTCTCATTACCGTGACCCCGGAACGTAAAGGGCTACTGAAGGTCACGGTGGATTTTAGTCAGTACGAGTTTGAGCCTCCCGCTCTGCCCCGGGTGGGAGGACTTATTTGATGATTTGACCACGCTACCTACTTACCTACCCAATTTGACAAGTAATCTAGAAGACTGATCTATTAGAAGCCCTGCCAATGAAAATGGCTCTCGGTAATTGAGTTTCGATTATAGGACGTCTGAAACTAGCTTTACTCAAACGAGGTATTAAATGATATTGAGTGAACGATAATTTGATGTTAAATATAGAACTGCCTTCTCCAGTAAAGTTTTTCCTGACACAAATTTCGTTGCATTTTTTTTTAGAAAAACTTTGCCCTTCACTATATTTTGCTTGTATTATTTTGTAGGTATGTATATTATTAGCTACCTCTTATAAAATAAAATAAAAAATAAAAATTAGAATAATTATGTCTCAGATCTTTTTTTGTCTGAAATAAAAGGATGTTACTTGACTGTGTATATAATAATTATATTGGTATGAAATTGACTGAATTACTTATTATATAAGTGACTGAACTAGTTCAACGGAACACGGTTATAACTTGAAGTTTTTTTTTAATTATTTAAAAGCTATCTAAAGGAAAGTATAAAAAGGATATCACGCAAAATCTGTAATAAAATAAAAGAAATAATATTATATGATTCTATTAACAAGAATTCATATCAATCGAATTATTGCTACTAGCAATAATACCAACAACCTCGTCTGTCGTGGCAATACTGGCAGCATTCTATAATATATTTATCCTAATTTTTGACCCCAAAACGTAGTAAATAAAGTATATGCGTACTTTGATTACTATGTTAAGTATTTTTATTACTTTGAAAATAATATACAAAGATAGGTACATAAATAAAAAATGAACCTTCATTAATCAAGCACGGTGTTCATAAAATATTAAACTGCGACAAAACCGCAGGGCAGAATTAACGCATGCGTAGCTAAAAGTATGTAATTATTCATTCCACTTATTGGCGTAACAGAATGCATCAGCTGGTTCTTTTCCGACGCCATTTTCTATTTGTCAGCTGATTTATACAGATAAAGTGATCAGTGCAAGAGGATTTGAGGCGAGTTGCGTAATATTAAAATATTGTTAGTAGGTATTGCCCATTCTTCTTTATACGAAGCTGTGTTGTTTTTTTTTTTAATGTATAGTCTTTAAAATTCCTATGCTTTAATGATTTAATTTGACGTCTCATAAAGAAGCTCGTGTCGAGTCTTAAAGGTATTCGGTAGGTTAGGACAAAACTTTTAAAAGTAAATACGGCTTAACTATACGTATTTTCATGAAATGAACATTATATTTCACGGAATGACAATCTGCCTCAACTCTATAACCCAGTTACTGAGTAATTCAATACTTACGTATAATCCAAGAAAACCCTGGAACAAAACTTTTGAAAACCAATTCTGCATTTTCCAACGGATCAAGAAATACAACTAAGAAAAATAAAAGGCATTAACTTGTACAGTTTTCAGAACTTTACAAAACTAGCGTGTACCCGCGGTTCCAAACGCTTTGTGGTCGGATTTTATCCCTCGGCAACATACACTCTGTGACGTAATCTTTAAAAAAATGTAATGACCCAAGAAATGGCTTCTCCCGCTCTGAATGGAGCCAAGCGGAGTATCAGACCCATCTTGTTCCATCAATTGCCCTGTGCGTTTTAGAGTGACGGTAACTTGTTACCCCTTTATAATATTATCACTGGCAGTGGTTTCCCTACCCTTGCTCGTTTCCTATTGGTCGTAGTCTGATTTTATATCGCCTTCCTCGATAAATAAATTATCCAACACAAGAATATTTTTTTCAGTTCAAATCGTAAGTTCCTGAGATTATCTCGTTCAAACAAATTCTTCAGTTTTGTATTTCTAGTATAGACTAATTTTATTATAATTTATAGATAATAAATTTTATTAGAGATTTTTTTTACTACTTCTCACCATGTTTCAAAAATTCTGTTAACACTAAACTCTAACCTTCATGTTCAATTACGAGTATAAACTGAAAAAATTGGTCAAATGGTTTAATTTTTATTGAAATGTTGGATTTGTTGAAAAAGTAGAAGAAAATCGCATTGGTGTGTGCTTGACAAACTTTTCGGCGAATGTGACTTTTAGTTGTAAAATTTTATCGGCTTTCCCACATACCGAGTTACCGAAAACTTTTTAGTTTTCTGGAAAACCGCCAACAATGTCGTGATGGGCGGCATTTGTAGGATTTCTAAGCTAGATTGGAAATATTTTTAGTTCAAGTATGATAGAACATTTTAGATAAAAATTGTTGACATGAAAACTTAAGTTTTGTTGTGAGTTTGTGACATTTTACTTTTTTGGTATTCAGGGATTTTTCCGTAGTTGCCCGTAGAAAGGATTTATGTCCGGTCGACGGTTATACTTTTTTACTCTAGTATAATCTAGTAATTTTATATACTCTTTATCGTATACAGAAATTGTGTTCGGTTTTTACCTCACTGTCTACCAATAGTTATTCGATTTTTATCATGAGTATGATTACAAATATTGAAACTCTCAAACATAAAAAAAAAAACCGTTACTACTATTTATATTTGGGGCAGAAAGCCTAATTCACGAAATGGCAACCAAGTCGCAACAAGGATAATTTTCAAAATGACAAATGATCTAAATGGTTTGTTTTTTACATTAATAGGAGTCATGACTACGATATACTTACTGACTTTATGTGCGGTTATTTTCTTAATATATAAAAGATTTCTACGCTTCGATCTAGGTAACTAAATTGTTTCAGGGCATGCGAAAACAACGTAGATTTACAAGAAAAAAACTCCCTGCTATAGAAAAAAAAACTAATTTGATCATTTGCCATTTCAATCTTTTGATCTTCGGCTTTTCAAGAATTTACCATTTTAATAATTAGGATTTTAGAGAATTTGCCAATTTGAGAAATTGTCCTTTTGTTACTTGTCGCCATTTGTGAATTAGACTCCACGGCTAAACCAAACATTTGTGATATCATGTAATAAATATCACTTTAATTGTTTTCTAATGAACAACCACCAACTGAAGTCAATTAAGCATTTTTTTCAAACCAACGCTCCGAATGAAATATTACTTAACCACTAACAAAGTGAAGATCATTTTAAGCGTGACAATTCACGGTAAATTGCATTTTAACTGCAAAAGTCATAAGACGTCGGTTTTTTGTAAAGGTTGCGTGATAATGTTATTAATGTATTAAATTATTTGTTTTCGTTAAAGAAGGCTGGTCACCTCTGGCGTGTAGACTGTAGACAATCGTTTATACTGTCTAGTTTTTTGACGATATTTTTATTATCTTTGGTACACTTTAAGGCTGCGATTCAACTAAGCCGGATCGGGTTTTTCGATATTTTAAACAATTCCAATCCTGTTTCCTTTGAAGTGAAGTGGAGAAGAGATGTTGATTTCAAGCCATGTGATTGGTGAATCGTGGCACAGCTCGTCTCCGCTCCGTTCCACGCCGGCTCAGTCAAACCGCAGCCTTATGCTATCTAGTTTTTGGTAAATATTTTTCATCTGCAATAGCCTGCCATTAGTTGCCATTTAATATCCTATGTTCAGCAGTGGACGTCTTACGGCTGATATGAGTTGCCATTAGGCGACTAAACTAAATCAAAATATTCGCTGCAGCTGAATATTAGTAATTAACATGAAGCAACTGCGTCTCTGATTACTAATTGGTAACACGATGCCCCTTAGTAAAACTGGCAGTTAATATTTTATTGAGACTCTATCAATATTAAAAAAAAAATGAAATTTGATTACCTACTTTTTATCAGTCTTTAATATTTAACACACAGTAGGACAATTTCTCGACCTTGTGACAAGGAGTGGGCTGTAATCTACTACGCGTGCTGAGTAGAGTAGATTTGGTTGGTAAATTAATGTCAAATATTAATAACATTTATAGATTTTTTGTTTCTAGAACATTCTTGTTTCCTCACAATTTTGTCTGCAATATTTTGAGAGCAGTGACGGTTAAATCATCATCATCAGCCTATAACGTTCCCACTGCTGGGACACTGGTCTCCTCTCTGTGAGAGGGAGTGGGCCATAATCCACCACGCGGGCCCAGTGCGGGTTGGTAGATGTCACATGTCCTCGAATTTTTGGTTCTAGGACATGCCGGTTTCCTCACGATGTTTTCCTTCACCGTTTTGAGAGCAGTGTTAATGAAATAAATTACACAAAGTCGCATTACTTTTGACCTGACGGGGTTCGAACCCACGACCTACAATTTGTAAGTCAGGACCGATACCAATGGGCCACCACTGCTCAAGGTGACGGTTAAATAAATTATCCAAATAATACAAGCCGGTCACTTATATGGTGTGAGGGACAATGGCTGATCTTTGCGTTATACTCGTGAACGTGTACTGCTTGTGGTTATGGGTCGACTTGCTGACCTTTGGTTTTGTTGTTTGGCAGGAACTGTTGAAGGGAGGGGGTCGCGCTTTTGGGGACTGTCTTATGTAAAAATTGATCTTCAAAAAGTGCTGATAAATCAGCTTTTTTTTTAATAAATGACTTTTGATTTTGATTGTGTTCTTATAGTCAAACTATGCCTGTCTGAGGTTGAACTCACGACTTAATAACTCGTGATCTGTCTACCTATTGGGCCATTACTGTTCAAATTAAAATTATTATTCGATATCGGAATCGATTCAAGAGGATAAAAGCTTCCCTCTCTTTTATTAAAATATTCTAAGATTCTCAGACCATTGACCCATTAAGCAAAAGCTCTTCCACACTCGGAATTAATTTAAAATGTTCATTAATTCTGATGGATGGTTAAATAATGTGTTACGTCGTACTTCTAATTAATGATACATTATCGCTCATTTTGATACCATCAGTCATGTCTTTGTGAATTTTGTGTGAAAAGACAAAATGTGTGTGCCATTATTGTCACGTGCATCAGACCGCTCTTATTATAAACTGTAAATTTTAATGTAAAATGTATGTGATGTGGCTGTACTTTATAATAAATAAATAAAAGACCTTATTTTGAAAGCACTTTGCAAGTGACTTCTTACGCGAGGATTTTGCACTTTCCACTCAGGTTTTCTATTTCCTTTGGCTAAATTCAAAGTTCTTGTTAGTTTTAGAAAATATGTTTCAGCAATTTTTATAGCATAATTATTTACACTAAAATAAAGTTTCGATGATTACATACAGATAATAATATTATACAGTATGTTTTATCGAATTAAATAATGTTCGTCGTGATTCTTCAAATTTCCATATTTCTTCTTATTTATGTACTGAATGAAATACAACAAACATAATTCTAAGTAAGCCAGGACAATATACGTGCGAAACGTTCCAATATTTTACATTAAAACATTTTAATGTACAAAAAAGCTAATTTAAAAAATCCAATTTGCAATTCCAACATTATTTCCCAGAAATGTAACAAACTTTTAAAATGTGACAATAACAATAAAATTGTCTGCTCTAGTATTATGGATTATCGATTGTTTGCTTATGACATCACTACACGGGAAGCGGGCGCGAGAGTGCCGTCCTGTGTTGCCATTTTAGATGTGTCATTTTGTCAAATAATATGTCATTTTATTGGCTTTTTTTACTTTCGTGCCTATTCTACCCAACGACAAATGACAGCTGTGCCGGTAGCCACGTATTGGTCAGATATAATTTGGGTACATCGATACGCAAAGAAGAAGATTGCATGACACCGAGAGATGTTTTTAAAATATATTGTATATCTTAATATATAGTTACGTAAATATTTATTAATATTTTACCTATAGTTTACAGGTTATTTAAAGATATCTTAGGTACACAAGAAATGACGGGGCCCCCTCTCAGAGGGCCAAAGCCTGCCGGGGTCGCGGGACTTATTTCTATTACCGTGACCCCGGAACATAAAGGGCTACTGAAGGACACCGTGGATTTTAGTCAGTACAAGTCTGACAGTACCTCCCGCCCTGCCTGGGGTTGGAGGTCTCATTTGACGATTTTACCACGCTAAAAAAAAAAAGGTACACAAGAAAATGTAAATTAACAATATGAGTACTATAGGATGTAGTAATAAGGGGGGCAAACTCAAGTCTACGGTGTTAGCACTTTTCTTATTTGAATAAATTGAATAGCTTATCAGTGCATGAAAGTTTATTACAAAATAAATAAATCTACATAATGATTAGTAGTTTTTTTAATAACCCATAAAGTGTATCAACTGTGAAGATCAAAGATTGTATGTTTATTAGTATATTTATGCAGAAAAAAGTCTTAAAAAATATGAGCAAAGTAGATTATTGAAAGAGCCAAGAAATTGCCATTTTCTTGTAGGTATTTTCGTTCGTTTATCTTTTTCTCTATTTTAATTTTTAATGGAAAACCTTATTTATAAAGCTGTTATACATATAATATAAAGCAAAGTGTTAGACGTCCACCTAGTTAAAGGTGAAAAGACGATCTGTTGAACACCATAGGATAGCGCTGGATGCAAGCCTTTTTCAAACCGGTCCTATTGGAAATTTATTTGAATGGGCCTTTTTTAGTGGACGTTATCAGGCCGAGGCTTGAGATGATGATACATTAATAATATCACACCTATTCCTACAAAGAGTACGACAGTGCTGAAATATTGAGAACTCAAAATTAACAATAAATGTTATGAAAAAATCTAGTTTTAATTCCTTCGTGCTTATGGGTGGGAGCGCACCCTGCATCCAAGACTGGATTTTTGTCGACGAATTAAAACTACATATTTTTCATAACATTAAAATCAGGAAAATTGATAAAAGAACGTGAAAAGTGACCAAACAAGTTTAAAAACTTACAAAAATAGCGTCTCCTAACAATATTTTCCATCGCTCATGTATATTCTGTATACATAATAGATAGATAATCACGATACTGGTATTCGGTTGCGTGTGCGCCTGTCGTGACGTACTTTCCACGCGAGACATTTACGAGATCATTGCAGCTCGAAAGTATTTTTTTTAGAGTTCCCTATCGATTTTTGTGGAGTTATCTTACTGGTTGAAGGTTAGCTTATCATTTGATTAGCCTTTTCCCAAGGGTCCATTGTCTCAGTAGGAAACAGTAGCAATTGGACGGAAAGGGAAATAAGAGCCGGGTGGATTTCTAGTCATAAGAGTTTGAACAGTGGTCCACATTGGCCCTGTATCGTGAAAACTGGAAGTCATGAAGACAGGCCTTTGTCCAACAGTGTGGATAATGTAGGCTAAATGTGCGTTCAGTAAGAGATTGACAGTTCTTTCCACTTCACCCAAGGCGGGAATTATTTTTGATGAATTTACCTATACCCCAAGAAAAATAGTAAAGGGTCAACGGACGGAAAGGGTCTAACTGACTGTCTTTCTATCCTCCACTGGTATGGTTATGATATTGAATTAAAACCTTCGTTGGGACTGTGGCCATAGGCGACCTGAGTCGTGCACAATCACGGGATAAAAGTAAAACACTGGGATGGAAAGGGAGGTACTCACGGCTTCGCAGACGACGATTGTTCGTGGCGCCACTCCAATACAGTCCAGGGACGTCCCTTGTTATACACTTCACAGATTTATAGTCTTTATAATTATGTAGGTAGGTTTTGTTAGTATATATGATTAATTTAGCCGGCAGATAATCGCACGCGCCATTTGTTAACCGAGTTCTTGATTGAGTGAGTGATTTTAGGGATTGAATGAATGCGGAAGGAAGGAAATGAATGAAAGGAGAATGAGGAATAGGAGAAAGGATTGGAATGCGGAAGTTGTGACTGTGCACTAGTCAATTGAATGTTTTTTATTGTTTTTGATACTTTAACATTCTTCCCCCCTGCTGGCGAAATTATGGAGCCTGAACTCTACAATAAAGCTACGTCCATATAAACCAAAAACTGATATTATATATAAATGATGTGGTTGATTGATGGATACGCAAATAATATGATGTATGATGTGTGTTAATAGAATATTAAAATATGATATAAAGTAAGTGAAAATTTAATTATGCCCATCAGGGAGAGGACATAATTTTACTAAAGGTCTGTCTAGAGTACCATGAGCAGTTTTGACCGTGGCCGAACGAGGAATTCCATCACGACCAGGATATAATTTTATTATCTTACCAAGCCGCCATCGTAACGGATGATAACATTCATCTTTAATAATGACTAATTGGTTGATGTGAACGTTACGTGAGGATTCATTCCATTTTAAACGTTGCGTCAAGTGGGTTAAGTATTCCGAGTGCCATCGTGACCAAAAGTCCTGATGCATCTGTTGCAAAAGTTGCCAACGTGTCAGACGGTTACTTGGTATATTTGTATAATTTGGTGTTGGTAGTGTTGTTAGTGGTGCTAACGTCAAAAAATGGCCTGGTGTGAGTGCCGTGATATCACTGGGATCCGAACTAATAGAGCATAAAGGTCTTGAATTTAAAACGGATTCCACCTGTACAAGTAGAGTATTGAGCTCTTCATATGTAAGTATCTGTGTACCTATCACACGATAAAGATGGGTCTTAACAGACTTAACCCCTGCTTCCCAAAGTCCTCCGAAATGGGGGGCCCCAGGAGGGTTGAAATGAAATGATATATGTTCGGTCTCACACGCCGACTTCATGATATTGGCCAACTCCGATTGAGCGCCTTTAAAATTTGTTCCGCAATCTGAGTGAATAACATTACATCTACCACGCCGGGCGATGAATCTGCGTAATGCCGCTAGGAATGATGCGGATGACATATCAGAAGCTAGCTCCAAGTGGAGCGCTTTTGTGGCAAAGCACACAAAAAGACAAAGGTACGCCTTCGTAACACGTGATCCACGCCTTCTGACGGGGGTTACATTAAAGGGACCTGCATAATCGCAACCAACTGCTTGAAATGCTTTTAATTGAGTGACACGGAGTTTAGGTAAATCTGCCATTTTAGGCTCAAATGCTGTGGGCTTGACACGCAAACATTTATAACAATTTGATAAAACTTGTTGAATTGCCCGCCTTGGAGACAAAATCCAAAAATTTTGAAGAATTAAATAGTGAAGTGTTTGTAATCCTGGATGCATGTTTTCATTATGCACTGATTCAATGATGCGCTGAGTTAAAAGATGTTTACGAGGAAGCAAAGATGGATGTTTTGTTTCATATTCTAAATCAGAACGAGAAAGCCTTCCCCCCACCCGCACAATACCAGAATTATCTATAAATGGGTTAAGTTTCCTAAAAGGTTTCGGTAAAACTTTTCCTGCTGATAATTGTTTGATTTCGTGTTTAAATTCAATATGTTGTACGTGTTTCACAAGCACCATGAGGGCGTTGTGTAGCTCATCTTCTGTTAAATGGTTAACTACTTTGTTTTTGCGTAAAGCTTTAATGAATCTAAAACAATATGCTAGAATACGTTGAATTTTACGTAATGACGAAAATTTGTTAATGAGATTTTCTAAAGGATTGCTATCGTTTAAGCTGTTTGTGAGCACTGTAACACGTTGTTCACAGGCTACATCATTTTCTGTGATGCAACATGAGTCTGTATTTAATGGCTCGTTAGGCCATTGATTGTGATTCAACGATAACCACTCCGGTCCGGTCCACCAGAGGGTGTGGCTGATGAGCTCGTCTGGTAACAGACCACGACTTGCGCAATCAGCTGGATTCTGCTTGCCTGGCACATGTTTCCAGGTGGCATTTGGTAATTTTCTTTGAATGTTTGCTATGCGATTACCGACATAAGCTTTAAAATTGGTGGAGTTTGATTTGATCCATGCTAGCGCTATCATGGAATCAGACCATGCGAACACGCCGTCAATGTTGATAATGTTAGAATATATGTTTATGATGTAACTCATGAGATCTGCTAATAATGATGCAGCGCAGAGCTCGAGTCTCGGCAGCGTTCGACGCTTGGTGGGAGCAACACGTGATCTTGCGCTCACCAGACGGACTTGATATTGATCTTGAGAAATACTACAACGAAGAAAGACTACGGCCGCATAACCAGCTTCACTAGCATCACAAAAGCCATGAATTTGATAAGACGCTGCTTGATCATGTGTAATACGTCTGGGAATATATAATTGAGAGAGATTTGATAATTGATGCGTATACTTCGTCCAAATTTGATGCATTTCATCGGGTACAGGTTCATCCCAAGAAGACCCTAGTAACCAGAGACGCTGAATAAGAAATTTTGCCAAAAACGTTAATGGTGTCAATAGACCGATAGGGTCATAGATACGAGCAAGCTCAGAGAGCATTGTTCGCTTTGTACAGCCGCGTGGGATTTGATTAACTTGATAATTAAAAACATCTTGATGAGCATTCCAAGCAAGGCCAAGAACTTTGATGAAGTTAGTGTCACTGTCAAACGTCAAATCTGGTACCATTTTATGTTCTTCAGGAATGTTTTGCAGTACAGCCGCATGGTTGCTGGACCACTTCCTAAGCTCAAAACCACCGGCAGCCATGATTTTGACTAACTCTTGCTGCAAACGAGTTGCTTGTTGGATGTTATCGCAGCCGGTGACCACATCATCAACGTAAAGATCTGTTCGCAGCACCTTTGCAGCAACAGGATAGATGTGCTCTTCGTCTTGAGCCAGCTGATGCATGGTACGTATGGCCAGAAATGGCGCGGACGACACTCCAAATGTTACGCGGTTGATTCTATATTCTTGAATTGATTCGTCAGGTGAACTTCTAAATAATATACGCTGATAATCCTGATGACCTTGAGTAATGATGATTTGACGATACATTTGACGTACGTCGGCTGATAATACGACTGCATGGAGGCGAAATCGTAAAATGATGTTATTGATATCTGCTTGCAATTTAGCGCCGGTCAATAATGTATCATTAAGAGATCGACCCTGTCTATCCTTAGCTGAGGCGTCATAGACAACTCTCAAACGTGTAGAGATGCTATTAGGTTTTAACACTGCATGGTGGGGTATATAATATGCTGAAGATGATTGATAATCATTAGGTGAGACAGGTTCCATCTGCCCACTTGACAGATACTCCAGGATATGAGATTTGTACTCTTTTCCGAAATCTGGATTCTGATGAAGACGTTTTTCAAGTTGAATAAATCGCCGAAGCGCAACAGTATACGAATCGTTGAATGATGGTAATGATGAATCTCTAAATGGTAAATGAACGATGTAACGACCGTCAGCGTCACGCTTACATGTTGATTGGTAAATGTCCTCGCAACGAATATCGTCAGCAGAGGCTGCTTGTTTTGGTTCCGATGGTATGTTGTCGGTATCCCAAAACTTTTGGACTGCAATATCTAAATTGGCATCCATTGATACATGATTAATTGATACTGGAATAGACTCAATGGGATTGGCTGCTTGTGTCCTACCCATGAGAACATACCCAAATACAGTATTAATTGCTGTTGCTGTATGATTATTGCTATCAATTTTTCCTGGTAACAAAATCTGAGGGAAAATCTCTCCACCAATTAAGATGTCAATAGGGCGAGATTTATGAAAATCAGGATCAGCTAACTTGAGATTTGATATATGTTTGAAATCATTGATATCTACTGTATGTGTTGGCATATCACTGCAAATTTTATCCAAAATCACTGCTTCCGCTGTAAATGATATATTGGAATTATCCAAAGGACGAATATTAAGAAAGACCTTACTACATGATAAAGCAGGAGCATCCCCTATTCCTGACATTGGAGTGTTACATTTGACTCTACTCAAACCAAGTCTCCGTGCACAAGAATTTGTAATTATATGACTTTGGCTTCCGGGATCCAACAAGGCTCTTACCCTGTGATAAGAGTTATGCCCATCCTTGATTTCCACTTGTACTGTGGCAAGCAAAACAAAAGAAGCAGCAGATGCTCTGGTAATATTTGATAATGTTGTAACCGGGGTAACAGTATTAGAAGAGCTAGCCTGATTTACAGCACCTTGTGATGTATTTTGTTCATTGGAATTATTATTACTTTGGTTTGATTGGGTACCCTTTGTAAAATGTAATAGGCTGTTATGACGCTGTTTACAAGTTTTACAAGTATGAGTTGATACACATTTAGAAGTGTTATGATTTGAACGCAGACAATTTAGACAAAGTTTATGTTGTTTTGCAATTTGAAAGCGCTCTTGAGGTGTCTTAGCAACAAACTTGTCACATGAAAACAAAGAATGATTTTCTTTGCAAATGATGCAATTAGATGATTGAGGCGTTTGAGCCAAAAGCATTGTGGATGTTTGATTTGTTGAATTATTTTTATTTTTGTTAGAGTTATTATTTAAGTTTGTGTTATTTTTGTTATTATTAGTATTATTAGGCAACGCCACTGCTGAAATATTTGTTAAGGATGAACGCTCTAACGCATTACACCTTTCTACTAAAAATGTTTCCAACTGGTCAAACCGTGGAAACTCACACCCACTGCATGAAAGTTCAAAAGCTTCACGAGACTGTTTATCTATTTTGACTATAAGGGAATGAAATAAAACAAAATCCCAGTTAGATGTGGGCAACCCCAATGAGTTTAACATTGAAAGGTTTTCAGAAAATGTGTCCAGAAGATTTCTTAAGCTTTGGGCAGACGGTGTGGTTATTGGTTTAACGTTGCATATTTGTTCCCAACATAAAAATGATAAATATCGCTTGTTATTATATCTATTAACAAGTGCTTCATAAGCGCTATTATAATTAGCTTCAGAAATTGGAAAAGCTCTAAGAAGATTAAGTGGTTCCCCTGAAAGGGAACTTATAAGATATTGGAATTTTTCTACTTTTGATATATCTGTCCTGTCATGGACTAATGTGTTAAACAAATCAATAAAACCAGGAAAATCTTTAAACTGACCTGAAAAAGTAGGTAGCTTTATCGCAGGCAACTTTGTAGGTTTCCTGTTTTCTATTGAGGATGTGGGACATATTGACACATCTGCTTTCTGATCAGGTAAGACTTTACGAATGATTTCTAATACCTCAAAATACATGTCATCTGCTTGTTCTTGATACAATGTTTGTTTTATCATTTGTTCATCACTGATATCAAGCTGTTTATATTCACACAAAAGTTTTATGTGAGCATCATTAAATGATTCCATAAGAGAATCTACCCGCGATCGCCATGTTTCTAAACGTGGTAGAAGGCTTGCATCATTGATGCATTTGCGAGCGCAGACAACAGCATCTGTTAAACGCTTGTGCGCAATGTTGCGCTTAGATTCATGATGAGCTGCCATAGCTTCACTCATGATGAATAAATTTTAATCTAAAATCTTCAGTTAAATATGTTAATGTTATGATAAAATATTATTATTATGTTTTGTGTTGACAAATATAAATTTTTGTTATATTATGACGGTAATGCTAGCAAACATTCACCGAAAATTATGTTAAAACTACCAAATAGTAGTAATTCTATAAATATGGTAATAATTCAGAGCTGACAACACTGACGAATGAGTAGAAATGGTGACTGAAAGATCGAGATTGATTATGTTTTGTTACGCTATTGAATACTAGATGGCGCTATTAGCTGTTTGCTAAATAACTATGTCTAAATTCCTATTTAAAATCAAATTAATGTTTCGAAGGACCTTTATAATGAAGAAAAACAATGCTGTAATTTATAAATTATATGATATTTATAAATTCCACAAATAAAGAACTCAGAATGTTATTATGTTAAAGAGTATTTGTTGCAACGTTACATGTTACGTATGCAAATAAAATTACGTGAAAAATACGCGAAATGAATGATATTGTTATAAAATGATGTTTTAGTGTTATATGTTACACTTTAAAACAACGTTCGAAATGTTCAAAATTCCTGTTGGCGTTGGAACTGACGAACTAAGTACCTACCTACGCGGACCGGTCAAAACTGGTTCAAGATTTCAAACTTCGTATCGAAGTTGAGAAAACTTTACAAAACTGTTTGTTATGATGATATGATGCTTGTTTAATGAGTTATTACGTGTTATAACTCAAAATATTATGATACATACATAAATATCGTGTTTTCTGTGAAAAGTGTAAATGGCAAATATGGACGCCGCACGTGTGATGTTACGACTAAAGTTATAGGTACATTTATATAAATCGGGCTCGAAAGGCCAAAATGGTATGGTTATGATATTGAATTAAAACCTTCGTTGGGACTGTGGCCATAGGCGACCTGAGTCGTGCACAATCACGGGATAAAAGTAAAACACTGGGATGGAAAGGGAGGTACTCACGGCTTCGCAGACGACGATTGTTCGTGGCGCCACTCCAATACAGTCCAGGGACGTCCCTTGTTATACACTTCACAGATTTATAGTCTTTATAATTATGTAGGTAGGTTTTGTTAGTATATATGATTAATTTAGCCGGCAGATAATCGCACGCGCCATTTGTTAACCGAGTTCTTGATTGAGTGAGTGATTTTAGGGATTGAATGAATGCGGAAGGAAGGAAATGAATGAAAGGAGAATGAGGAATAGGAGAAAGGATTGGAATGCGGAAGTTGTGACTGTGCACTAGTCAATTGAATGTTTTTTATTGTTTTTGATACTTTAACATCCACTAACCCTGTTGTTACCGTTATGTGCCTTGGTAGGACTGGTTATTAAACTTTCAAACCACTGGTTAAATGCGAATAGGGTAGAAAATAAGGGATGATTTATTTGGGGTGAAGGAATGTTCGAAAGAGTTTCAGCGAATCTCGTAGCATTGCAATTTAATTATAAAGTAGGTCAAAAGTCAGTGAGCCTGGGAAAGTTTTCTAACAAAAAATAAGAATTAATAAAATTTTAACCCACAAAAAATAATCAAGAGTAATTTTGAGAAAGGCAGGTAAAATAAGTTTCTCGAAACAAATAAAAAAAACAAAGACAAATTAAGGTCTCTCAACGACTTTATAATCTGGAAAAAATCTAATTAGTATTCTAGGCAAAGATTATATAAAACTTGATAGCGACACTACAATTTCTTTGAACGTCTCCTGAAACCTGATATAAAGTCAACGAACTTCGAAAAATCTGTTTAATAACTTTTTATGGAACGAGACTCCAGCTGTTACAATTGGTACTTTCTTTTTAATATTCTGCCTTATCTCTGGGACGCATTTTTTGCCATGGAAAATGATCTATATTTGAGTAGCCATAGTAATACCTTTTTTGAACTTTTAGGGAGGGTTCATGTCTGACAGAACAACCGTCGCAAATTATCGGTTGCGGAACGCCAGAGCAGACAAATGTATAGAAAAACATTAACCGTTCACACTCAACCGATGATCCGTTCGTCCCTTCGTACACTAGGCGACGATGCAAACTGATACCTTACGACTTTGGTGTCTATTGACGCGTGCCTATGTACGATCCTCTATGGATTGTATTGCGTAAGTCGCCTCGACATCAAAGTTGTAAAGTATCGGAGACTTGCGTCGCCTAGTGTACGAAGGGCCTTAGTGCGTTAAAGAACATTCGAAGATAATCTCGACGGATGTCTCGTCAGATATGAACCCTCCCTTAGGTTTTATGAAAAGATGTATTCGAAAGTTTAATAATTTAATACCTGTAGGATCAATAAACTTTAATTAGTTTTATGTAGTCTTTACGTTCAGTGTGCTAAAAAGATTTTTTTTGAATTTAATAAGCTTAGAGCGTCGAGTTATTTGATCAGTAGATAAGACTATACATTGTTTTAACCATTCTTTTCAAAAAACTGTACTGACAAATACAATATATTTAGTTTTTTTTTGTTGTTTTCATTATAATATTGTTAGGACAAAGTTTGGGAAACAAATTATTCTTTCTTGTCTGAAAAATGTGCTTTTTAGTATCGCCATTGCGCTCATTCAAAATCAGGACATCGTTAGGCATTTTGAAACGTCGCATGATCAACATCTTCCAACAGTCAAAGGAAAAAACGAAATCATTATAGCAATAGTAAATAACTATTAATTATTCCTAATTAATTGTTATAACTGTTATTTTTTCTCTGCACATGAATTGGGAAACTATGATGATAATATGTGTGTTAATAAAATAAATTGAAAAATTATAAAAAAAAATCAGCAAAAAAATAAAGAGAAACTCGACGGAACCCGTCCACGTTCAAGTCGGTCTTGGTCAGTTTTTCACACAATTTTCCCCGATGTAATGTCGAGTTAATTATTCATGCTGTCGGTAGAGGACTCTCATTCTTTTTCAACAATCCTATGTTTATTTATGGATATCATAATTGGATTCCAATGTATTTACCATTTGTATAGGTTGAAAAGAAAGGGGTATTTAAACATAACCTACCAGTGTTATCCTCAGGGGAGAACCTTCGCAGTCTGTAGAAGAATTTGATGTCTACTTCTCATGAAAAGGCCTATATTTAACTCACAGGTCTTCTGAACTGGTATCCAGCTGTATCTGGTTCGAGTGGAAGCCGACCCAATAGTTGGGAAAAAGGCTAGGCAGATGATGACTTGAATTGATCATATTTTCTACAATTCAAATCTGCTTAGTTTCTGTTAGTTCCTAATTATCTCGCGGGCATGCATGCGGCCAGCGAGTATAGGGCAATTTGCTGTCCGAACATGAACCACGCCCTGGTCGACGGTGCGTCGTGTTCCACACGCGCCTCAAAGAGCGCCAGCAAAATGACGGGCCCCCTCACAGAATTCCAAAGCCTGCCGGGGTGGGAGGACTTATTTGATGATTTTACCAAGATAAAAAAATGTTCCTTGTCTAACTTAAATGTTTTGAATTTGAATTTGACTGCTCTAAAAACGGCGAACAAAAGTACCTATTTTAAAGAAATGCGCTGAAATTAAAACTCTGAATACATAATAATGGTACTTATACATCAACTATTCCTGCGTCCATGTAGTTTCACAGAACTTGTTTATAAAAACCACAAGTGTTATTATTATAATCTGTACTGCATTGGTATTACAGGCTGAAAATACTTTGATTTGCTTCTGATTGTATTACTTGTTCTAAACATAGATCCTTAAGCCAAATAAATAAAGATTTTATATACCGTATAGGTGCCTATATGACATTTCGATGGACGCGAAGATACGGGATTGGATCTCGTCCAAAACGTTGATAAGATTGAGAAAATAAAGACAACAGTTTGACAAACTGCAGACGTTTTGAACTGAAGTGACCCCTCGAAAGTGACGATAGTTTATTATATAAAGAGGTCCCGGGTTAGTGGCAACACTAAAAGTGACCTAAAGTTATCTAAGTTCAAAAGTGTTTCGTCCTCGTAAAATAAAATTACAAGTGTGACTGTTTATTTTTAATCACCGTAATTTTGACTTTAGGTCCATGAAATTAGTATCCAAGGTTGAGCATTGTGCAACTATATCCATCTAGATTAATTCCGTTTGGATTTGTGGCTAAAGGTATTAATTAGGCTCGATGGCATGACATCTTGTACCTTAATTTAGTATCTACCTAAATGTATGTTTACTGTCTGAGGCAAATAGGTGAACCCAAGCCTTCATCATCATCATCTCAGCCATAGGAAGTCCACTGCTGAACATAGGCCTCCCCTTTAGATCTCCACATATACCGGTTGGAATCGACCTGCATCCAGCGTATTCCGGCGACCTTTAAAAGGTCGTCTGTCCATCTTGTTGGTGGACGTCCTACGCTGCGCTTGCTAGTCTGTGGTCTCCACTCTATTACCTTTCGACCCCATTGGTCATCTGCTGGCCTGCATGTATGATCTGCTCTTTGCCACTTCAGTTTGCTAATCCATTAAGCTGCATCGGTTACTTTAGTTCGTCTACGGATCTTCTCATTTCGGATTTGATCACGCAGAGAAACACCGAGCATAGCCACGATAGCTCGTTGAGTGACTTTGAGCTTTGAAATGAGGCCTATGGTGAAAGACCGAGTCAAGCCTTAAAGACGCCTAATCAGCAGCAGTCATCAAAAATAAAGAAACAGAATTTAGAATGATGTAGAATATTTATTTCAGGCGTAAGAAATTAATTTTTTATTATTAGTGGTAAACATTTACCTACAACCTAACTTTTATAATAATTCCACAACAGAAAAATGTTCAACGATGCTATTACGTAAAATACAGTCATTAATGAAGTTTCTTTGACATAATTGGCTTCAAACGTGTGATTATTTTAATAAGGTGTGAGTCGTTAATGGTAATTGATCGAAAACGATCAATAAACGCCTACTTAGCAGGTTTTTGTACGGTTGATGTGAATAAAATCCAATTATTATCAATTTGAGTGCGTGATTGTATTCACGTGAGGCTCATTTACAGAAAGTCGTAAACACTTTCAGTAGCCAATCTCGAATTGTTTCTCAATCAAGTATTTATCAACATTGATTTTACGTACTCCGACATTCATTCTTGTCAATATGTAAGACTGGTTGTCCATTATTTTGTACTAACTGAGTTGTGGAGATCAGATAGAGTTATTCCGACTGATCCCCAAAACTGATACCCTAGGGGATCAGTTTTATTCAAAAATAATTTTCTGTTCTACTCTGATCCCCCGTAAAATCAATTTAATATTTTTTTCTAATCGGATACCCTGACACATTTTCACGACAGTCAGCTACAAAATATTTGTACAGGTTCTATTGTTATTTACATTAAGAACTGTTTTTAAATTGTCTGTACTAATGTCCATTAAAAAAAAGGGTAAAAGAAAAAACGGAATGATAAATAACAGTCGATCAGAAAGGAATTAAAAAAATAAAAATAATTGACACAGGATCGGTTTGGGGGATCTTAGTGAAATAACTCGTCAGTTGGACAGTCGCTCCATTAAGGCTAAGCGTATGCTGAGACGCAGGCAATGCAGCACAGCACAGTATAGCACAGTGCAGGGCAGGGCAGTTGAGGCAGAAATATGCCCCTCCGCATGCTGCGACGCAACTGACATTCGCATCATAAACAAAGTTACCTAGCAACGAATGTATCCAGCATACACAATACACGCGTCGCGCAGGATTCTGTGCCGGCACTGCAACGAGACGCAGAGCAGGACAGACACATGTTTGCGTGACATGTCCTGCGCCGCAGTGTACGTAGTTCAATGACGTTCCATGCTTTACAAAATCAACTCTGCTCTGCGCTGTGTGGACCTGCGTAACCTGCGTCTCAGCATACGCCTAGCCTTAAATTTGGAAGCAGAACCCGACATATTATTTTGGAAATGCTCCGTTTTTATATAAGACTGCCAGGTTGATTAGGGCTGGGAAGGCCATGTGTATAGAATGTATAGGGATCGATGGGCTAGAGTCATTACGCAGTAGGTTCCGAATGGGCACCGTTGCCGAAGGAGGCCTAGAAAACGCTAGCGTGATGATTTAGATGCATTTATGTGAGATTGGCCAGAGAAGGCTAATTAAAAGAAGGAGTGGAAGGTTATGGGGAGACCTTTGCCAGGAGTGGACAATAATATAGGTATATTAATAAAAATAAAAGTGTTTTGTGGCAAGAAAGTTTTCAGCCACTGTGCTATCTTGGTATTGCTTTTTCCGTCAGTGAATTAGTTAGTGTATCTATTGGTGTCTGCACGGCAAAAGTTACTTTCATTACCAATCCATTTACTAGCCTACTGGAACGGTAGGTCGACAAATAAAACCTCCTACTTCGTCTACCTTTCAATCACAATTATCGACCTCCCGCAGTCTTCAGAAACCGGATTAGGAATAAACGAGAGTAGACAAAATGCCTGTCTAGAGTACGGATTTGGAATTGCTAGAACTGCTCACCTTTTATATTCAATGAAAATTAGCAGTCTCATCAGAATTTCGATTCCGAACTGAAAAGCTCTTGTGTTTTCAAAGACAGAAGGCGTCTTAGCTGAGATTGAGTAGATTCCATAGCTGTCTAAACAATATAAATGTCTAGTATTGTTGTTACTTACTAATTGCTCTCATCCAAGGTTTTTGTAATGAGCTTCTACAAAGTCTTCAAAAAAGTGCTTTAAAAAGTTTCTGCAGGTTCCGCAACGTGCAGGCGATATCCCCGGTGTTCCAAACGTCTATAGGCTAACGGTGACCACTATTATGTTTAGATTTTTCTGTATATTGTTTGAACCCCACTATGGTATAAAAAAAATACATTGCCTGTAAGTAAACTAGCTGTGACCCGCAACCTGCGTGTGACTCGAGAAAAGTATTCGACGGAAACGTATACCATTTTTGAGACTTTGATCGAGATCCGTTCCGACGTTATAGAATTACAAACATGCAAAAACCTAACTTATACTACTCGTATTTATGCTTCTACCCGTTTCATCATCATCTCAGTCACAGGATCAGGACATCCACTGCTGAACATAGGCCTCCCCTTTAGATCTCCACATATACCGGTTGGAAGCGACCTGCATCCAGCGTTTTCCAGAGGCCTTTTGTTGTTCTTTTTTTTCCAACTACATGAACTGACTACATTAAAAAAAATGTCTCTGCTCAGCAAAATTCCCGCAATATCTTCAAATAATATTCAAATATTCAGTGATGAACGCTTTTGAAATTAAGAGGTACACTAAATGCTGAACTTTTTTCAATTTAGTTACGATTAGATAATCTCTTTGCTTGAAGATTGATGTCCACATTGAATTAGAACTTGAAAGTAAGGGACGCGTCTAGTTTCTCGATCAAGATACGGATAGACAACTCAGAATCACTGACCGCGCATCTCATAGTTAAAAAGGTCATCACTTGATAAATTACAGTTGGAAACTCTTTATTAAAAAGGTAATAGCTCTCAGTAAATCCTGATAGTCACAAAACTGCGAAAGTGCTTGAAGCTCGCAAAACATTTTTCCAATACTTCTGAATAATAATGGCGACCTGGCTGAAAAAAAAATGAAATTGAAACTACGACAGATGTTTTAAAATAATATGCGATTTATTTTGCTTACAAAAAAGATTTCTTTGGAGGCATTTCAAACTTTTAGACTTTTAAATTATTTTTGCCCGGTCACTTATCGGTCTATTTTTAACCTTTTTTTTTTTTTTAACTTGGTAAAATCATCAAATGAGACCTCCCACCCCGGGCAGGGCGAGAGGTACTGTCAGACTTGTACTGACTAAAATCCACGGTGTTCTTCATTAGCCCTTTATGTTCCGGTGAGGAAATAAATCCCGCGACCCCGGCAGGCTTTGGCCCTCTGTGAGGGCGCCCCGTCATTTGCTGATTTGCTGACAGCTCTTTGAGGCGCGCGTGGAACACGACGCGCCGTCGACCCGGGCATGGTCCATGGTCGGACAGCGAGTTGCCCTTTACTCGCTGTCCGCATGCCCGCGCCTACGGTGGCCGGAGATCGTCTCGCTCTTGCGACGTCCGACGCCGTGGGCGTACACCACTGCGGGCGGAGGGAGGACGCTGCCCTCTCTCTCTCGCGGCCCGCCATCTCCTTCGCGAGCATTACTGCCTCGCAGAAGGTGGCGACCGCTTCCCACTCCGTCTCGCCCCGCAGCATGGCCGAAACCAATGCCGGGCGCGAGGTCATCGGTCAACCTAGTGAGAGATCTGTTCGTGGTCACTACTCGAGAACCTTTCGTCCCCACCGGTTACCTAGTAAGAGATCTGTTCATGGTCACTACTCGAGAACCTTTCGTCCCCACCGGTTACCTAGTGAGAAATCTGTTCATGGTCACTACTCGAGAACCTTTCGTCCCCACCGGTTACCTAGTGAGAGATCTGTTCATGGTCACTACTCGAGAACCTTTCATCCCCACCGGTTACCTAGTGAGAGATCTGTTCGTAGTCACTACTCGAGAACCTTTCTTACCCACCGGTTACCTAGTGAGAGATCTGTTCGTGGTCACTACTCGAGAACCTTTCGTCCCCACCGGTTACCAAGTAAGAGATCTGTTCATGGTCACTACTCGAGAACCTTTCATCCCCACCGGTTACCTAGTGAGAGATCTGTTCGTAGTCACTACTCGAGAACCTTTCTTACCCACCGGTTACCTAGTGAGAGATCTGTTCGTGGTCACTACTCGAGAACCTTTCGTCCCCACCGGTTACCAAGTAAGAGATCTGTTCATGGTCACTACTCGAGAACCTTTCGTCCCCATCGGTCAACCTAGTGAGAGATCTGTTCGTGGTCACTACTCGAGAACCTTACGTCCCCACCGGTTACCAAGTAAGAGACCTGTTCATGGTCACTACTCGAAAACCTTTCGTCCCCACCGGTTATCTAGTGAGAGATCTGTTCGTGGTCACTACTCGAGAACCTTTCTGCGCCATCGGTCAACCTAGTGAGAGATCTGTTCGTGGTCACTACTCGAGAACCTTACGTCCCCACCGGTTACCAAGTAAGAGACCTGTTCATGGTCACTACTCGAAAACCTTTCGTCCCCACCGGTTATCTAGTGAGAGATCTGTTCGTGGTCACTACTCGAGAACCTTTCTGCGCCATCGGTCAACCTAGTGAGAGATCTGTTCGTGGTCACTACTCGAGAACCTTACGTCCCCACCGGTTACCAAGTAAGAGATCTGTTCATGGTCACTACTCGAAAACCTTTCGTCCCCACCGGTTATCTAGTGAGAGATCTGTTCGTGGTCACTACTCGAGAATCTTTCTGCGCCACCGATTATCAGTTTTTTTCTGTAACAAATAGCAATAATTCGGAATCACAAAACATTGCCAGAATTACAAACTCGTATCATCTCGCTACAATGAAAACAAGAAGCCTCATCAGAAATCCGAGTATACGTGTGTAATGGCCGCTAAAACAAGAGAACATGCAATAGAAGGCTATTACTGTAGTGAGCTTTACTGTCACTGAGACAATAGGAGTCGAACAATGTACGCATTGAAAGCTTTTATACTCGCTGTACCTGGATGACATACGGATAAAATGGATGGGAAACTTTTTTTTAATAATGGCAGTTACTTTTCTTTGTCTCATGTTAATTCTATGTAACTTATTGTAGGAAAAAAGTGCTAGCCTAAAGACGCCGCTTTCTGCGAAGCAGCCATGCTTGCTAATGAGGAGGCGGGCCGCTTGAGGGAGAGGACAGTGTCCTCCCACAAAGTCTCAGCATAAAAACCTGCCGGGGTCGCGGGACTTATCAAATTATCGTGACCCTGGAACATAAAGGCTGGGCTATTGAAAGACACCGTGGATTTTAGTCAGTACGAGTCTGAAAGAAGGGTCATTTTGATGATTTTACCACGATAAAAAAAGCCTAAAGATGTTGTGTTATTGCAGCTACTGCTGGTCAATAGGTCATTAATATCCAAGTTTCGCACTATTAAAATAAATGGTGTTATGTATTTCGCAACCAGCACCCCTTTCTTATTTTGTATTATTTCTTAACCCATATTGCCTACTGGAGGGCAAAGAGTTATCTTACCTACCCCAATTCCTTTCATCAACTGTTTTTTCTCTATATCTGGTGCCGTATAGACACTTTCTGCTATACTATACATTTAACTAAGTTTTGCAATTCGTTTGTGGAAAGAAAAACCGCCTGTGAGCAGAATTTGTACCTTCCGTTTCAGTATATCTGCTTGCCAACCTAGCTGTAGCGGTTTTTTTTTATAGGAAACGCTACAATTTGCGACGCAAGCATAATGCGTATAATTCTGTTCGACAAACAAACGGACTGTGTGTAAGAAGCAATATCTATTCAAACAAGAAACAAAATTTTAAGGAATTCGCAATCACACTTTCAAAGTCCTATCGTCATATCTCTAGGAAACGGCGGATGTAAACGGTTTCAACTGAATTCTAGAATTCAAGATGAAACTCAGGCATATTGTGTCTTTGTAATTATAGAAACGGTGTGGAAGCAGTACTACGTTCACGGGATATAAAGCGTGTTATACACGTGTTAGGAAGTCATATTAGTGTCCTTCCTTTTCTTCTGGGAAAGCCGTTTATTTATTTGACAGGCCTGTTGGTCTAGTGGTTAGTGCTGTTATTCCGGAGGTCTTGGGTGCGATTCCCATCCAGTACAAATGTTTGTGTGATGAGCACGATCATTAATGTTCTGTGTCTGGGTGTAATTTATCTATAATATTTATGTATTGACTGGCCTGTTGGTCTAGTGGTTAGTGACCCTGACTGCTATGCCGGGGGTCGTGGGTTCGATTCCCATCCAGGACAAATGTTTGTGTGATGAGCACGATCATTTGTTCTGTGTCTGAGTGTAATTTATCTATAATATTTATGTATTTAGCAATATATAATTATGTTTATCAGTTGTCTAGTACCCATAACACAAGCTCTGCTTAGCTTGGGACTAGATGGCGTTGTGTGATTAGTTGTGGAATATTATTATTTATTATTTTATTCATTTAAATATATTTGTCGTTCGTTCAGATTGTTCTCGTGATCTAAACCATACCGTCATCCCAACAAGGTTTTGAATGGTTTCTTTGGCGACAAAGCCGATGGTACAAGCTTTGATCGGTGGTGACCTAACAAAGCTTTGTTCCATCGACCAATGTAGTTTGCACGTTACATTGTGAAGTTCCAATTTGGTGGTTATCAGAGAAAACGCAATCGACAAAGGAAAATTCTGAAAGCGTGGCTTAAGTTAACCAACGCCTGACAAAATAATACATGCAAAATGTTGTTTTAAAATTAATTGCTATTTCAAAACCACAGGCGCCAGCACTTGGAAGGTTCTTCACTCACTTTAGTTTAAAAAGTATACTGTTTTTAATTTACATCATAATTTTGTTTGACTTGCTACAAAAACATTCATACAACCAAAAATTATAAAAATATTTTGAGGCCAAGTTATCTAAAGTGATCATTGGGGCCGCGCAGGCCACTTGTACTGGTATTTTGCGTTACACGCATGGCCGTCAGCGAGCAAAAGGTGTTCAAGTTTACCTTAGTTGTGCCGGTCATTTAAGCCTCCCATGGCCCCAACGCTTCTACCAAGTGCCGGTCATTTTGACCCCTCATGGCAGCCAACGTGTTAAGAACATAATTTTAATGTATCTGAAACCGTAACGCCGCCGCCGTTTCTTTTAATATTTTATTACAAAACCTTAGTGTGAAAGGCTCCAAAATATAAAATGGAGTTTCTTCAAAGCACAATCACGTTGTAGATCGTATAAAAGTTGCGGGTCGCTTGAGTAAAGTCGTAAAGTAAGAACATTACTGAAATAGTGATGTGCTTTTAAACATTTCCCGGTTTTTAACACTGTTAAAGAGAGTAGTGTTGTTACTAGTTATGAATAGGTGTATCTTTCCAGACATAGTCCGTCTTATTACAAAACGAGGTTTAACTAAAAAAAAAGAAAAGAAAAGAAAGAAAAGAAAAAACGTTTATTGGCACACAGTATTATGACATGAAACAATCAAGTAGAACTTAAAACTAAACAAACTTAAAACCAAATAAAAAACATGTAGGTAGCAAATTTAAAACTGTGTGACTCACGGCTGCGCCAAATAGGCCCATTTCAGCATAATGTCGGACAAATATCTAATAACTATAAACCCAGGTTTAAATCACGTCAAACTATGGTTTACCTAAAAACGTTATTACAAAACGTGGTTTTGCGTTAAACCATGGACTAAACCTTGGTCTAACTTTAATCCACGCCGCCCCCTAGTTTAGCGGTGGTCTAAGTCGTAGCTGTCAAAGTTGTGTCAGTTTTTCATTGAATATTTTTCATTGTATTGTTGTTTTTGTGGTATTTTTACCTAAAACATGGTCGACTTAATGGATAATAATCCTAGATTAACACTTAGGCTACTTTTAATTTCGTTATCATGATTCCGTGGGATAATTGCCTGTCATACTTATCCCAAACATACTTTACTTAGACATACACTAGTAATATTCACATTAACCCGGCGCCAATGACGCTGGGTTATATTGACCCGAGGCAATTTTAAAGGCACATATTATTTTTTTGCTTCGGTCGCTTGTTTTGAACGTTCGTGTAGCTGAAGATATAACCCCCCTCTATCCTCCTCGTTGATATGATCGGTGCGATGCTGTTCGTGGAGTCAGACACATTTGCGTCAAGTTGAAACGGGTACGTATGACCCAGCGTCATCGCTGGCGTCGTAATTTTGTGACTTACTTTTATTCATTACTTTAGTGTTCAATGTTAATTTTCTTTGTTATTATTTAGGTTCTTATAAAAAATCTGCAATTAATGATCCGGAGAGGATAATGTCGTTGTTAGAAGACTCGGATTCTGAAAATGAAGATTCTTCCCCGAATCCTGTAGATTCCCAGGCTGCTTCGGACATTGATGATGATAACTACTTATCTCAGCGTAGTAATAACAGCGGAAGTGAAGAAGATGCAATTTCCAGGATCTCGCAAAAGATGTCTAATATGTCCATCAAAGAAGGACAAGAAAACATCGCAAACTTGTCAGGCATGCTGCATCTTTGTATGCCCAGAACATTTCGTATCATACTGCAATAATTGCAGCAGTTCGATGGCTGTCATCGAGGAAGAAGAAGACTGATCACTCTATTTTTTTTTATGATAAGTTTTATTGATCTCTTTTTTAGTCAATAAGACTATAAATTTCTATTGTTTCTAATAATTAATAACTACAAATTAAAAAATATCAACATGTTACGTTTTTGTAGTTGATTTTGCATGTGTTATTGAGAATGTTAATAAATGTTGAAATATTTGATTCATAAGTATTATTTTCATTTGAGTACCTAACCAAAATACTCTTTTTTGATACACAGTAGTAAAAGTAAAGGCAACTGTTAAAAAGCTATTATAAAATTCAAATTAAAACCGGGTCACCATGACCCGGTGTCATCGTCGCCGTTATTATTTTCACGTCATTGGCGCCGGGTTAATAAATTTGGTGAAATTATTAAAAAGAGGCAACTGTTCTAAAAAATGAAAACAAAACTTCATAATAATTCCGAAAAATAATTAGTAAACATGTCATAGTTTATTATGACGCGCGAGAATGTTACGTTCCATTACGCGCTTTAAATATTATGTAAGTAAAGAATCCAACATTAAATAATATGCTTAACCCTAGATTACTAACCTTATTTTTCGACGCTTATTACGAACCTTCGTCGTTTCGACTACGGTATTTAATGAAGGGGATAATGGGTTTTATATAAATCAAACTTGGTAATTTTTTATTTTTATTATTAATAAATTATATTTGTCTTATAATTTACTATGTTTACATAAACTAAAATAGCATATTTATTATCCAATCAGCCTTATGAATGTGATCATACGTTTTGTGCTAAATTGAAAATAGTGACATTTTCGAAGTTGCTTTGTTAGTATTACAAAAAGTAAATTGTTAAAATTATCTTTAAACATTAACCCATTAGAGGTCACTGTACTTGATTGAGTACAGCCATATCCCTAAGCGCAAATCACAAATCTCGTATAGTTAATGATGGTATTTTTGTTATTTTACTTCATCATAACACTGTTCAAGTAAATTGATAAATAATAAGCTTGTAGTGTAACTTTTTTTGATAAAAAGTATCAGTTAAAGTTTTGTTACCGAAACACTGTGCAGGTAAGTGAATGATTTTTGATTTTATGAAATAATTATTGCTTAGAAATTGTTCCTTTCATTTTGCTTGTATAAAATACATGTCAGAGTAAGTTATAAAGAACAATATAATTGATAATTTATTACTAGAATAAAACTAAGGTAATTCAAATGTTACTGTACTCAGTTGAGTACAGTGACAACATACGTAAGTAAAACAAATGTTTTTTTTTCTTTCAGATTCGTTGCAATAAAGAAGTAGCATACGTGAAACACACGCGCCGTTGACCCGGGCGTGGTCCATGATCGGACAGCGAGTCGCCTACTACTCGCCGCCCGCATGCACGCGCTTACGGTGACCGGCGATGGTCTTGCAACGTCTGCCGTAGGCGTCTACCACTGCGGTACCACCTACCACTGTGGTCTTCCACTGTGGATGCTGTCCTCTTCCTCACGCATCCCGCCTCCTCCTTAGCTATCATGACTGCTTCGCAGGAGTCGGCCGCCTCTCACTCCATCTCGCCTCGCAGCATGGCGTTGACTAATGCCGGGTACGAGATGTCGTCACCTATCGCCTATAAGGACACTGCGGTGCTCTACCCAAGCGGGGCGGCCCTGTACCGTATGTACTCTCTGTGAGGACCTGTCTTCACAGAGTGTAAGGTGCAGCCCTCCGGTGCTAGATCAAGACGCCGTGACGTCTATCCAACCTCCTCACCTTCATCTTGTAGACAAGCGAACCCGGCAGGTTTTGGCATTTTGCTGACAGCTCTTTGAGGCACGCGTGGTACACGACCCGGGCATGGTCAATGATGGAGCAGCGAGTCGCCCATTACTCGCCGTCCGTATGCGTACGGCATACGGACGTAGCGCCTACAATGGCCGGAATTGCCCTGCGACATCCGTTGCCGTGGGCATCTCCCACTGCGGATGGGTCGTGAGGTGGAATAAAATACAAAAGACAGTCGCGATGTGCCCTTTGTCATTCAAAAGTGCGCTGGCAATGTAAAAAATGCCTAAAAACTTTTTTTTTCCGAAAAAGCATGTACGGAATTTTTCATACTCAGGCGGTCAGTGTACTCAATCAAGTACACCCCTGTAACTTCATGAAAACTGTAATTTTGTTTATTTTTCTTGTATTGTGTGTTTTTTTATTTTTATTTCAATACGAAAATAAAGAAAATTTAAAAAATATTTTGGTACTTTTTGTTTGACCTCTAATGGGTTAAAAACAAAGAATGAAATAAACCAATGAAATAAAAAAAATGCTAAAAATCCATCAACTAATGTATTTGTGACATACGTCAAGTTTGTGTTCCCCGCTCATAGATTTATTGCACTTGGTGCAACTAGTTTTAGTCAGGCTTCGTTTTGTAAAGAGACACAAGGCATATATTTTCATATTTTTATCGAAGGTAGGTACCTACCATAATCATTAGTCGCATTACTTGACCTTGTTTTTTTTTACTAGGTAAAATAATCGAATGAGTCCTCCCATCCAGGCTGATCCAGGGCAGGACAGAAGGGGCTGTCAGACTTGTACTGACTAAAATCCACAGTATCCTTCAATAATAGCCTTTATCGCTCCGGGGCCACGGTTACTTGATAGTTCCGCGACCCTGGCATTATTTGGTCCTCAAAAGGGGGCAGTGGGCCCCGTAATATGGCTGACAACTCTTTCAGACGCGCGTGGAACACGACGCGCCGTCGACTTAGGGAATCTTCCATGATCGGACAGCGAGTCGCACGTTACTCACCGTCCGCATGGGCCCACGCCTTAGGTGGCCAGAATTCGCCGCATTACTTTGCCTGAAAAGTGCTGTTGGGTCAAAGTAGAAACTTCATCTTCAGCATTTGTTTCATAAGCAAAATCAATCTCTAGGTAGTCTTCTTTGCGCTCTCAGATATCGCTGTCATCTTGTAATAACAACTGACGAACTATCATACATAGCAAATAATAAATAACATTGAATATAAACAAAATAAACCAATTAACCAAAAAAAATTAACGCGAAAGTACTCCACTAAGTAACACAAAAAGTTACGTTATTACTAACCTTCGTCGATGCGACGAGTCATGGTTGCTGGAACGGAGCTCACGGGCCACTTGGACTCAAAACAACACCGTCTGTAGCAGGGGCAATGGGTCGACAGAGATTACATAAAGTGTTGAAAAAGTTCGATCACGCGCGCAAAAGTTAACGCGAATTAATCAAACCCGCGTCGTCGGATCGACGAAGGTTCGTAATCTAGGGTTAAAAAATCAAACTACAGTATAGGAAATGACTTATATCTAAATTCTAAAAAATAAATCAATATTTTTAATATCTCTGAACCTCAATTAATCATAAACGAATTATCAATACATTCTATTTTCTGGTAATATGGAACGTTGCAATCGAATGATATCATGGTGAACGAATGAAATTTGTATTAATCTGTGGTTGGATTTAGACCTCGGTTCAAATGACGGTACTAAGAAGTCTGAGGTTTATTTATGTTTTGTAATACGAATAATTTTAAACCATGGTTTAGCACTTAAGCCTAGACTTGATAGTTCTGGTCTAAACCAGGGTTTTGCGTTGTTTTTGTAATAAGACGGAGTATATCTTATATTATCTTAATCAATGTAAGTACTCAGGTGAACTTATTGTATAGTGTTGTGCCACAACTTTACTTTGAGAAAATGGCTTTATAGATACAAAATTATGTTCGTAACTAACATCGATTATCGAAAATAATTACAGGACAAACGTCTTTACGGAACTAGTCTCGTAAAGATGTTTATTAGAAAGCTGATCTTTTTTTTGCCAAAGAATAATAAAAAACTTGCATTGGATCCAATGTGACAACCTTGGCACTCCAATCTTGACGTCGCGTCATCAAATCTTTGAAATACAAAACACGGAAATATTTACATTTCTACCAGTGCCCCTTTGACAATCAGAAAATCTTTATAGTTTAAAAATGTTTGACTACCCATATTTTCATTCAATGTAAAAGTCCCTCTTTAACTATGGAACACTCTAAGTGTGCTCTATTTTTCTTTTCGCTAGATTGAATAGGTACTACCAAAAATATGAATATGCTTCGATATTATTTCATATATTATAAGCTGGCTTTTCCTAGATTGACAGATTTCCCCACCTGTAACATTTTTTATGGTGCTTAAGATCACAAAACATTATAATGTCACAATTTATAAATAGCCTCGTCGCGCGTCGGTCTAATGGTTTGAAGCCCTTCCGAGCATGTTCTAGGTTCCAGCTTCGACTCACCTTTGAGCTAAGTGTTTTAAGACCTTTAATGACAGCAAGAACCAATAGCTTTAAGGCTGAGGCTACATTAAGCAGCGATTTGCGATGCGACTAGAAGAGCGAGACGAGATACACGTAGGATCGCTGATGTACGGTGTAGCCAGATACGTGAGTATTTATTTACTTGTTTTAATCGCTGCTGTATCTCAGTTCGCGTCGCGGCCTAGTGTAGCCTCAGCCTAAGTGCTCACCGAGGCACGGAGGAAACTCACTATGATAGATGGTCACAATTCCACAGACGAACTGAAGATCAACCTGTGCGTCTGTATTTATTTAGCCACTATCTCTTCAATTACTTGCGAAATACCGTTACATCTATATCTATTCTATACATATAATAAAACTGTAGAAAAGTTATTTTTGTACATTAAAAAAAAACTAAAAAAATATAGCCAGGGTATTAAAGGACAACCAATAGAACCCATTTCTTGCATTTTTAGAATTTTCGTCTGTTTGTCTGTTTATCTGTTTGTCTGTTTGTCTGTGTATTTGTCCAGGTATCACATAAAATGTACGAAATTATTGTAGATAACTTTTATACACAACGATTAAGCGTTACTTGGAGAGGAATTTAGTTTTTGTTTCATTGGAATCGGTTCAGTCTATCAAAATATATTTGAATTTAAAGTGTTTCAGAAGTAAAATTACGGGTGCACTTTGGTCTCACGCATTGATTTCGTACGTCAGTCGGTGGATGGACTGGAATGGACTGGAATGGACTGGAATGGACTGGAATGGACTGGAATGGACTGGAATGGACTGGAATGGACTGGAATGGACTGGAATGGACTGGAATGGACTGGAATGGACTGGAATGGACTGGAATGGACTGGAATGGACTGGAATGGACTGGAATGGACTGGAATGGACTGGAATGGACTGGAATGGACTGGAATGGACTGGAATGGACTGGAATGGACTGGAATGGACTGGAATGGACTGGAATGGACTGGAATGGACTGGAATGGACTGGAATGGACTGGAATGGACTGGAATGGACTGGAATGGACTGGAATGGACTGGAATGGACTGGAATGGACTGGAATGGACTGGAATGGACTGGAATGGACTGGAATGGACTGGAATGGACTGGAATGGACTGGAATGGACTGGAATGGACTGGAATGGACTGGAATGGACTGGAATGGACTGGAATGGACTGGAATGGACTGGAATGGACTGGATTGGACTGGAATGGACTGGAATGGACAGGAATGGACTGGAATGGACTGGAATGGACTGGAATGGAGCGGAGTGGAGTGGAGCGGAGCGGAGGGGAGTGGGGCGGAGGGGAGTGGAGTGCATAGAGCGGGCATTAGGCAAAATAGTTCTACATAAACCTGGAATAGAAGTGTCAAATATTCTTGATAAATCTTAGAAAATTTTAAATACAGGGTTTATATGAAAAACGTGGCCAGAATTAAGCGCTTCGAACTAAAAAAATACATTATTCGATTCCGACATTCACGCGAACGAAGTCGCGGGCACAGCTAGTTATTAAATACGTTTCATAATTTAATTCGATTGTTAATCATATCATAATTATGTATCCTCGTGCATATCATTACCGACTGACCCAAACAACAAACTGGATTATCACGGCTGGTTTAATCTCATAATAATTAGCGAGGGTTGCCAATTTCAGTACGTTTTATATTGTGCTCAAATTTTCACATAGCAACTTCAATTTGGTGCATTTAAGCGACTGTGAAATTACGTTCTACAATTTTTACATCAATATAGCTTTTATATTCTGGACTGAACATTTGCCGATTTTTGAAGTTTGGTAAGTCAGACTCAAAAGTGACAACCAGCCTAACCAAGGGTGAGGATAGGCTATCGCTACATCATCATCATCCTGTATTCGTCCACTGCTGGACATAGGCCTCTCCCAATGTGCTCCACTGAGCCCTGTCTTGAGCTTTCCCCATCCAGTCCCTGCCGGGCGCTTTTCGTAGATCGTCACTCCACCTGGCCGGCGGGCGTCCCACACTACGTTTGCCGGCTCTTTAGTCGATTGACCCCGCTCAGATGGGACCCGCGGGATAAATGAGTCAAGGTTTCCACTCATCTATCTCTATCCCTCCATGTCAATGCTAAATTCAGCTGCATCCAGTTTGAATCAGACAATCCCAAAATAGTTTAAAAGGCTGGTAGTAAGCCTTTTTACCTCTTTAATCACATTCAGACTAAGTATAACAGCTTACCACTGCTGGAACACATGCCTCCTCTTTGTTAGAGAGAGTGCCCCATGATCCGTCACAGTAATCGAGTGACTCAGGATGTCGTTACAAAATAAACACTTTTAGATCAAACTGGCCCTAACACACAATCTAGAACGATCCATTTTTACCTCAAAAATAGTTGTAACATTCTCGACTTAGTATCTATTCATTCTCCCTAACTACTCTGTCATCTTGTCTACCAGTAAATAACCATTTCTCTTCTGTCCAGCAATTCGCTACATGAGATCGTCTGCATTCATGCGAGCGGTACGTTGACTAATGAATTCCCGGGTTCCTAGAAATCCCGCATCCCGGGAAATTGTGTCACATCACTATTAATAGGTACTCCGGAGTGGTCACTCGAGACATATTTTGATGGTCTTATAGGGTGATAAACATCACTATTTTTTTATTACATGAAAACTTTTATTTTCTTCAGTACTTTGGCTGTAAAATGGTAAGATTCTGTTTCAGGATGTTTAAAAGTTGCCGCAGCTGTGATGATACTGTAAAGTTTTGTCACAAAATTAATAAAGTTTTTTTTTAATGTTTTTTCTTTATTTTTGGATCCTTAAGGTTTTCTAATGAGTTATGTGCACAAGAATTTTATATTGTAGCATAATATTTTAAAGAATTTTCGGTTATTGTAACGTAAAGTAAACTGAAACTTTGACATTAATTTCAAGGAAAAAATAGTTCCTTCGTCGCAAACTACAGGCGCTGTTTCATATTTTCATACAATAAACGCGGTAAGTACTTCAAGTACCCTGTAAATAAAATACTGAAATCTTGTGATAAGGGCTCTGTAGTTTCATCACCGTGACCCCGGCACATAAAGGGCTATTGAATGACACCGTGGATTTTAGTCAGTACAAGTCTGATAGTCCAGACCCTCCTGCCCTGCCCGGGGTGGGAGGACTCATCTGATGATTTTACCACGTAAAAAAAAGAGGCGCTGTTTCATATTTCCATGCAGTAAAAACTTCAAGTACGCTGTAAATAAAATACTGAAATCTTGTGATAAAGGGCTCTATAGTACTATTCCATGGGACAATTACCGAATTCTAAGTCGCCAAACAAATATTGTTTGACCAAACTTTCCCACAGTGAGTTATTTTCATAAATTAACTTTAACATCCCGCATTCTGTTTTTCTTTAATTTCAACAAAAGTAAAGTCGTAGAAAGCCAAAGGGCCCGAAAAAGGTCGGGGAAATGAGTTATTGCTCTTTTTACTGCTGCAAATTGAAGCGGAAGTGACTGTTGAAATAAACCCTTCAGTATTTCATTTGAGACTTTTATTGAAGAGGAAAGAGTTAGAATATTAATATTTAATTATTTTACAATCTTTTTTTTACGAAAATAAAAGCTTAAGTTACTTAATTATATTCTGACGCTGTTTTCTTTAAGATTCAGGAGGGGAGAGATTTACCATGATATTGATTTTATATATTTAATAATTATTTGCTGAATTCGAAATAATATAAGATTTTGTTTTTAAAACAGGCCTCCTCAGATCAGAACCTTAATCCTCAGATAAATTGAAATGACCCAAAAAAATCTGGACTTGAATAGGGACAGTGACCTCTAAATTTGTTTCGGGGTTTTCTTTTGTAGTAGACATAGTACGAAAGATCGTCTTCATCTAGTTTGTAAAAAATACGTGTAAAATTTAAAAAAAATAAAATTGAAATACAAACATACTCTCATAATCTTTCCTCTATATTAGTGTATTTACTTCTTCAAATATCATTTTTCATCGTATTCATTTTTACTCGCCACGTTTTCTTATGAAGTCATGAACATAATATCCGGATATCCGTTTACCCAAGCGTGATCCTTGACTAATATTTATTTTGAGCCTTCCTGACAGGTTCTAAGTACTTGTACAACTCCAACACTGTGAGGCATCACGCTTGTCATCCCCAAAAAGGGTTGGGTAGAAGTGCACATTTTATCACTTCAGTTTTGTCCCATCGAACTGGGAGTGTAACTATTGCCATTAGCAAGGCACCAATCTACCGACAAAAAGGGATAGGGGAAATTCTTGATAGAAAAAATCTCAAAACTATTTTGGAGTATCGTAATTAATAGGTACATGTATCGGAATATATCGAGATATAACGATTATAATATAATATATTCCACAACTATCACACAACGCCATCTAGTCCCAAGCTAAGCAGAGCTTGTGTTATGGGTACTTTTTTTTATTTTTTTACTTGGTAAAATCATCAAATGAGACCTCCCACCCCGGGCAGGGCGGGAGGTACTGTCAGACTTGTACTGACTAAAATCCACTGTGACCTTCAGTAGCCCTTTATGTTCCGGGGTCACGGTAATAGAAATAAGTCCCGCGACCAAGCCCCGCGACCAATAAGTCCCGCTACCATATATCCTTACTTACGTGTCAGTATCAACAATCTATTTCAGAAAAAAGTACTATACAAGAACAGGGATTAGCACAGAAGTGACTTCGCGAGAGTAAGTTGCTCCCACACTCTTGTTAAAAATGTGGACATTTTTTATAAAACATTTGCCATAATATTATATATTTTTGCAAAAAAAAATACACCAGTATAGAAGCCTTCCATTCCTAACGTAATGTTATAATTCACATTATTTTTAATAAATGTATTGTTGTTATAATATATGTTTGTAAACATTTTTAAAGGGTGTGACACATAATGAAGTTATAATTCAAGGAAACGCGGCGCGTTCATCGGATCGGTCTGCGTGAAACACAAAAATAGGGCCATAGAGCGTTCAAGGAGAAGCGAGTTCACAAGAATTTGTTTGATTTCTGTAGTAGGACGCCTTTTGTTGGTGCGTTCACCATACACTCATCGTACACCAATCCCAGTTCTTGTACGCCTCTTCTCCTGCGAATGTCTTATGTGTGTCCGGCCTAAGAAACAAATTGTTTGTTCCGTCTCCCCAAGCGCAATCCTTGACTAATGTTTGTTGTGAACCTTCCCGAAAGGTTCTTAGGACCTATGTTACTCCGACACTCGAAGTGAAATGTTTATTTATTTGTTTAGTAGGTGCTGTGTGTTTATAACTTTAGTTGGGATGGATTGTTTGTTTACTTTCTGACAGAGTCCATATACGATTAGATATAGGGTGGGTGGAATAATGGATCTTATCAACCGAACAACGGCTCCACATGCTACCTTTTACCTGCAGAGACGGTTGAGCCATCACACTGGCGGTGGTCGGCCTTACCAAGGCCTCCTAGCGAGGTATTCCACGAAGGGCACCCGCTCACAATGGCACCTAAGCTACTTGCACCTTATCTATTCGACATAAGGCTTCTGTCTTAATTTTTCGCAGGTGCCAGTTGCCCTTCATGGAATACCTTCGCTAGCTAGCAACCACCTTCCTGTCGATACCCGGTGCCAAATAGTTTCTACTATGTTTTATCGATGCGCAAGAGTAAGTCAGTCCAGTTTCTCCGGGTTAGGCTCGCTTCATCTTAGGCTTCATCCCTGTTTTTTCTGGGATGGATTGTGACCATGAGAAAATCCATTTAAAAACTAGAGTAACTAGTTATCATCTGAATTAGTGGCTGTAAAAGAAAAATTCTTAAAAAAACATTTCTGTTCCAACTAATTAGTACGAAGCCGCGTGCAAAAACAAGATCAAAATTTAAAAAAATAAGAAAGTATCTAACTTGATCCAACTAACACAACATTTCCACAGACTTTAATAAAATAAACAATACATAGGAAACGTATTAAACTAGTTTTGAAAGATCAAAAGGGTCTTCGGAATCCGATAAAACTTTTTACCGTCCTGGTAAACACTTTGGATCTTTCCCTTATGGTTTCCCGGTGTACTTGAGTAGTTGGGAAACTGGAAAAGTTTCCGTATTGTTTGTTTTCAAAACTATCAGGAACTTTCCTATTTGATATACTAGCTTACTATTATATTTTTATACGCAATAACGCCTGCGTTGCGTCTTCGCAAAGATATTTTTCAAGGAACGAAAAATTGAGCTGCGAGCACGATTCGAACCTGCGTCTTCTGGATAGGTACTCCAGACGCCTTAACCAATTAGGTCATCGTAACCACTTACACTCGTAATCGTAATCCTGCTCGCAGCTCAATTTTTCGTTCCTTGAAAAATATCTTTGTGATATACTAGCGGCCTGGAACGTACTTAGCGAAGTTTCCGTGTGTGTTGTTTGAAATAACTAAAAGAAAATTACAATTAACCTTTCCGTGTGTGTTGTTTGAAATAACTAAAAGACCAAAAGGTGTAAACCATTAGTTGTCTTTTAGTTATTTCAAACAACACACACGGAAAGGTTAATTGTAATTTTCAATGTAACAGTAGAAGACTGACTCCTAAGTCACAGGTTTCCCCTAGTTTAGGAGGCAGGGTTTCCTTAATTTAAGCCACCTTTATTTACCAGAACTTGTAACCTACTAGTACTTAACTCTGTCAGAAAGGTTATCTGTGTCAATACATTCATTTTTAATTTAATTATTTATTTTACCATCTACTAAATAGTCCAAACAAAGCCTAAGTATTTGGTTTGGATAGGTGAGCCCGTTATAAAATTTTAAGTTGTAATTTTTTATAAAATTACAACGAAAAGTGGCATTGATTACATGGCTAGCAACCCGCCTCGACTTTGCATGAGTGCAATCTCCACTATATATTTTTATTATGCATTTTACTACATTTATAAACTTTCCTCTTAAATCACTCTATCTATTTAAAAAAAACGCATCAAAATCCGTTGCATGGTTTTAAATCAAAAATACTACAACACAGACAGACAGAGGGAAGTGACTTTGTTTTATACTTAGTGCTTAATGATAGGAACCAACTATAATTTTCATCTTAGGAGACACCTGCCTTCCAGCCGTATCATCACATCCTTCACACAATCCTTTCATTGTTTTTACGATCTTTCCCTATATCCATACTAAAAAAACCCTTATGTAATTTTACGATATTTCGTAGAGGTTTGAAAAAATAATGTCTTATTTTCAAAATCTTTAATAATAAACATCTTTGTACATTATTATGTATTAAGTAAATTAAGCAATAAATCGTTTTCGTTAATCTTATCTTACAATAAATTATTATTTAATTAAACTAAAATGAGCAGTCATAAAATCTATAATAAATAAATGCAATATAAGACAGTGTTTACATTATTATACTTAAAATAATATTAAAAGTCATACATTCTAGCCATTTATCTTTTCAGACAAAATAATATTCATAACCATTCATTTTTCATTTCTGTTCATTAATCAGGACTTATTTGAATAATTCTATAGTTTTAAACATAACTTTAACATCGTTTGTGCATAAATTATTGTTCTTTGAACTCTTTCAATTGTACCGGAGACTCTAGCACGAATTCTACGTACCTACTTGACCTTACTTCGTACTTGAAATATATTTTACGTAAATTGTATGGAAAATAAAAAAGCGCCTCTAGTGCACAAATACGAAATTAAATCAATCAATCAAATTAACGTCAAAGATCACGTTTACTTTACATCACAGGGGGTCTAATCTCTAAGCGTGAAACCCGTGGTTTCGGCCTAAGTTACGAACTTTGTCACCCCGTGACATCGAGCCCGAACTTTGGAATGATATTATGATTTGATAGAACAGCTTCTTAGAGTCCGCGCTAATACTAATTACTCAAAATTCGATATACAGTATCGCCAAGTAACAATGACTTCAGTCGTGGCTTTATTATCCGTTCGCACATTTTGATTTTAATTAAATTCGTCCATCCGTATCCATACCCGTGTTTTCATGGACTTAGAAAGTAGACCCCCAGAAACGTAATAACTCGTACAAGAATTTCAGACTGTGCACTAACTGCGGACAACTGAATATCTGTCAATTGTTCATTAGGTGCGTTCACACAGTGCGAGCAAGCTCGCGAGGAATTAGCCGCGCGAGGAAACTGCTTCGCGAGGCTGCTTGCTCTTTGTGGACGCACCTATTCAGCACATTATCTGTCAGTTGAAGTTCATCGAAAAGGGCAGATGCTCAATACAAGCAATCGATCCACGTTGGATCAATACCAAACGAAATTGGGGACAAGCTTGCAGATTGCAGCCTGACGCAATATAAATGGCTGTTTTGACGCAGTGGATGAGCGATTGGATTTTGCACTATGTTGCTTTACTGCGGGACACAAATATTTAAAGAGATTTTAAAGACAGCCCTGAGGGTTAGAGGGTGACACATGAGTGAATGACGTAAACTTCAAGTTAATATGGCCAACTTTGGAAAAAAAATGTTTAGTATTTTGGCGAAAAGTACAATTAATAATCCTTGATAGATTTTAATACAATAATATTAAGCAAAATTTGTAATTATTTAAAACGAGTATTTTTTCAAATTTTAAGTCGGCTTTTCGTTTGCCTCTTATAACTAGCGCATCATATTTAAGACAATCCTATTATAAAAGTCTACGTATATTTTTATAATAAATAAATTATTAAAACTAGTGACACATAAGGCCTCTACGCCACAGCACCAGGAGCAGTAATATAACTCGTTGCAGGAGTAGGCCTATGCTTCATCAGATTGTAGGCCCGGTTTGATGCCCAGTCCTTGCCGTATCCACCGCTGGCTGAGTACGCATAGTTGTTGTTGTAGTCCGCCGAATAGTCACTCGTGTCACTGGCGCCGAAATACGAGTAGGACATTGGGTGATGGTGTTGCTGGAACAAATTTAAAAGAAGTCAATAAAAAGTTTATCTATGGGCAGGCCATATTGCTCGCAGAGCGGATGGCCGATGGGGTCGAAAAGTGCTAGAGTGGAGACCACGGACTAGCAAGCGCAGCGTAGGACGTCCACCAACAAGGTTGGCAGACGACCTTATGAAGGTCGCCGGAAGACGCTGGATGCAGGTCGCTTCCAACCGGTGCATGTGGAGATCAAAAGGGGAGGCCTATGTTCAGCAGTGGACGTCCTATGGCTGAGATGATGAAATAGTTTATCGGGTGAACTATGGTCTAAATTTTTAAATGGAATCTTAAATGCTAGGTGACATCGCGGAGTACGAGGAAAAAGACGAAGGTAAGTCCAAATCACATTACTCCGTTCCAAAGTTACTCCCTTAAAAAAACTCCTTATTTTTGTTTTGATATACCAAGTGAGTGAGGCTTAAACAAATGAGTTCAAAGTCCATCAAACGGAAAGCGGAATTGCGTGGAAGCAATGAAGTGGCCGCGCTGCGACTGTGTTCAGATCATCAGGTTGCCTACCATGACGTCTTAAAGCCAGATTATTTCCAGAGTGGGAAACAGACAGAGATATACAATTCGTCTAGCGCCACCTCGTCCCCTCACTGGAACTACTCCAGTAGGCCATCAGTTAATTTAATTGGCTTAACAAAGCCGCGCAGTAGCAGCACTACACCTGTGCTACCTCCATGCGGTACTTTGTGGTTAATTTGGAACCGCCCTTAACTTTGATGGTTGAAAAGTACGACTACCCACTTTCTCACTTCATCATTGATACTGACATTGCCAGTTTTCTTTCAAACTGGCGATACTGCCAATCTTCTAGGAAAATTCCCAGATGACACGGAGACAGATGATACGGAGCACTTTGACGTCTTGCTCAATAATATCGTTGATAAAAATCCTAGTGATTTTGAAACCAAAAAATCTAAATACCTGCCACAATGGATAACGCTCACTAAATTCTGTATCATAACGTATGTCAGAAATTTAATTTTTTTGGGTAATAAACCGTATTTGCCATTTTGCTATACAAAAAGTTTATGAGCATTTAAACTGTAGCCCTTTAAAAATAAGCACCTAATTTTGGTACGTATTATTTAAATTATTAAACAACCTACTAATAAAAACATACAATGTAGGTTACCGCGCTTAAAAATAAAATTAATATCACAAGCTTTGACCTAAAAACAGAGGCGTCCATTACGTGAAAACGCGGTAATTTGTAACTCTTTGTTCGAAAAACGGAAGGTTTTGACGTCGTAGTGACGTGGCAAAACTGCAGGTGACGATCAAATATCGCTTTTATTAAAAATGGAGTAAAATATAGATTTCATAAATAAAGCAATTAATTTTGTTACTGCTGAGGGATTTTAATAAAAGAGAAGTTTTTTCGATGATTTAAAATTCCAACCGCAGGCTGCGAGTCCCTGTTCGCGATTTTAATTTTTTGAAACATGTATTCAGTACCACCCGACGTCCTTTCCAACCGACCGTCTAATGATGAAGTTTTATTTACCCGATGTCAAATGACAGCTATTTATAAAGCCGCGTACAGACATCGCGAGGCGTGCGACACGAATGGTTCGTCTCGCATGCCTCAACCTGAGGCATACGATGGCACATTTATACGTGCGTCCCGAACGAAACATGCTCAAGCTGAGCAAGCAAACCACTACGCACGGTGTTCGTCAGTCGTCGTTGACTTGCTGTGATATTTGACGCCACGCGTCTTCCCTTTTACATTCATTGTAATAATCAGAATGTTTAGAGTCCCACAACACTCTATTAATTTCATAAAGTTGAACGAGCTCAAGTAGTGACTCGGTATTGGCCTCCATGATGCATGCGCGCAACGCAAACAACACCTGTCCGTCCACACGGAGCGCACGGCTCGAACTGAGGCGGCGTTCGCAACGATCGTATGGCGCGAATGCTCACTATGAGCACACACGTCCACACAGCCCGAGGCATGCGAGACGAACCATTCGTGTCGCACGCCTCGCGATGTCTGTACGCGGCTTTAGTCTACTAAGCTACTGAGAATTTCCACTTTGACCGATCAGGGAAACCCCACTAGAGACTAGGAGCTGCTAAGTGAGTTAAGTGGGCTGCAGCTGAAAATCAGCGTCAGGTGGCAAACTTCGTGTTGCCACCTGACATTATGCTGAGCTGAGGCCCTTTGGCATTAATTTTTATTAAATTTGTATTGTTTAAGTTTTAGCACAAGTGCCAATAAACGCAATTTTCTTTCTTTCTTTCTTTCTTTCTAGGAAACTGACGCAGAGCAGCCTTAATCAGATAATATTATATTTTAATCAGATACTTAATTTAGTATTAAATAACCTATTTATTCAAACCGAATTAATACTTCAAATACGTATACTACTTGAAATGTAACGTACAACGGGTGAATAACATAAACGTAATAATAAATACGCTGTTAAATGTTTGTAAGTAGTTTTTTTTTTTCAAAAAGTACATTTTTCCTGGGCGGCAATTTTCGGTGTTAGAGATGGTGTCGAACTCGACAAAAATTTCCAATGACGTCATTTTTTCGACAAATTTTACTGAACTCTAACGTTAGCCTTCGACAAATGACCAATTTGACATTAGTAGCAACTTTTAAAAATTGACGAAAAAATGACGTCATCAGAAATTTTTGTCGGTTTCGACACCATCTCTAAAACCGAGAATTGGCCCCCTACGTAGACATAACATACATTGAAAACAATATGGTAAATATTATATGGGAAACGAGTACTTTCAATAAAAGTATTTGGTTGACGTTTACATCACGATCTTGTGTTGCAGTTTCTGATTTGTCCGATAGAAAAGTTTCGATTCATGAAAATTAATTTCAATAGTTAAGCTTTCACATACTGCTGATTCATAACTTACAAATCATAGTTGCACAATGCATACAAACTACTTGTAAATATGTAAAACATTAAATAAGTTGCTTATCATAGTACTGTTCAGTGCTGAGCTCAATAAATAAAGTTTTATGTGAAACTAGTGATGTTATGTTGGTTTACTTGAAACGGTGCGCGATTCTTGAAAATGATGACTGAACGATGACGTGCATAGACAATGTACAATGCAATATGTGTCCGGTTTCGGTCTATATAACCATAATTATACATTCTAAATAATAATATATAATAATAATATTCCACAACTATCATACAACGCCACTACACGAACAGGCCAGTCAAGTAATCTAAGGTATACATAGCAGTAATCCTGGCAACAGTCACTCTTTAGTTGTTTAGCTTATAGATTTGATCCTGGCTGGTTATGGTCTGGTATTTATAGAGTTCATACATAATACTCCACATTTTCGACTGGCCCGTTGGTCTAGTGGCTAGTGACCCTGACTGCTACGCCGCGGGTCGTGGGTTCGATTCCCACCCAGGACAAATGTTGTGTGATGAGCATGATCATTTGCTGTGTCTGGGTGTAATTTATCTATAAAAATGTATGTATTTAGACATATACAAGTTCAGTCAAGTTCAGTTGTCTAGTACCCATAACACAAGCTCTGCTTAGCTTGGGACTAGATAGCGTTGTGTGATGGTTGTGGAATATTATTATTATTAAAAATGTCCAGATTGATAGCTGTAGGCCACTGTGAATTGAAGCCAAAAACACGGGGTACAAAATATTCTGCGTCGCGCGTCGTTCCATTCCTACGTAAAACAAGTGAACATCTCCAAGTTAAACTTTTAAATGTGTGCGTTGTCCTCACTCAGACACTTATAAAAAATGGGTTCACTTAAAACATTTCGTTTTGTTTTGAACATGGAATCTGGACATTTTTTAATGTAAGGTTTTAACATAGATAGAACATAGTCAGCTTTACAAATCAGTCGAAATCTGCCAGACGCTTCTGCTTCACAAAGAGGGAGGAGTCATTTAATAATATCCAATTCCAAATAAAAAAGAACAACAGACTACCACGAGCTCATAATGCAAGCCTAACAAACGCGTGGTCATGGGACTGTTTCGGGATCCCTGGATTGTCTCATCAACTAAGACCCTGGAACGTAAAGAGCAAGGATCGTCGTGTATTTAAGGCAGTACAAGAATGACAGTTCCAAACCCGCCATTGAAGAGAGAAGAGAGCGAAAGGGACAAAGCTATACGAGTTGTCTAGCGCCATCTCGTACATTCACTGCAACAAGCTAATTTGAAGACGTTGTATTACCCCCCTGGATGGGAGGACCCATTTGATGATTTTAGAACGATAAAAAAAAAACAACAAACAAACATACTCCGTCACCTGGCTATGATACTTCATAAACAATTTCTCACCAAGGACATTGGTATCTGTAAAAGCTCTTATCAAGTGGATACAGATAAATTTATTTATTTTGATGCGTTTGAGCTGCGAGTGGCTGATAAAGTGTTAGGATTGCGTTTAGATCCTCTATGAGTAACGTGGGTTCATGGAAAATAATGAGGTAAGGTAAGGTATGCCTTATCATCACCGTTTCAGTCTATTGCAGTCCACTGTTGGACATTAGCCTCTATCAAGGAGAGCCAAAACGCGCAGTCTCTCCCTATTTTCATCCAACCATTGCCAGAAACCTTAATAAGGTGCATCTTGCCGGGAGACGTTTCATACTTCGTTTACCTACACGAATGTTTAAGAGTAGAATTCCCTGCTGTAGCTTATCTTTCCTGATAGCTACAACCATGGGATCTGTAAGTCAAAGTCAATAGATGACTTATACGCAAGCGTGCTTTAACGTCGACCAAATCTTCGCTTACCATCAAGCGAGATTGGTAGTCAAACGCAAGCCTATTACTGAAAAAAAAAACTTTCGCTCGGTCCTTTCGAGAATCTCTCTAAGTTTTAACTCATCTATCACTTTGGTCTTGTGCTACAAGACTTAGTTCCGGATTTTATCCCTTAACGAGATCTCAAGCACGTTGCATGACATGCAGTCGGTAGGCCAGTTTGACTGTCAAGTTCCACGTATTCCAATATGTTAAACCTCATAGCTTGCTGACTGATTAAACTGTACCAAAAAAAAATGTAACGGTCTACCCTCCTTCAGAACGATGTTATGCAATTTTCACCGTTTTTTCTGAGGTTATAAAGTCGATTATCGCGGTTTTTTCTGCATATTTAAGTCGTTTTTACAAAAACTTGCATAAGTGACCCTTTGTTTCTAAAGGTGCGATATGACGACACGGTTGGTGCAGTGGCTGAGCGATCGACTGATGTGTAGCGAGTCGCGGGTTCGATCGGCACGGAACAAATATTTATATGATCTGCAAGTAGTTGTTCCGGGGCTGTGAGTTTATGTCTGTGTGTTTCTATGTTTGTAAACACACCCACGATACATGAAGAAGTTCTTAGTGTGGAGCAACGTATATTTTTTTACAAAATATATTCATGGAACGGACTGAGCCTTCTTCTTTTCTTTCATCCCTTTTATTTAGATATTTTATATAGCCCCAGGCACGTTAGCACAGTACCTAAATGATTTATTTATTTTTAGATCATACAGAAGTAATTTTATTACTGCTACCATTTACACAGAACAAAGGAGGAAACTCAAACGGCTTAACAAAGCAAATATAATAATATCACAATAATCACTTTGAACTTCAGTTGATCGAAGTTCAGAAGATTACATTTATTATTAGTTTAGCTGATTCAATATTCATAATCTCCTTTGTTAGAAAATCGGTTATTGTAGTTATCATTGAAGATTAATCAGTTAGGGATGTTCTTTGCCTAACTTAAAGATCCTTTTTTTTATCGTGTTTTTTATTAAATCATGAAATGAGGCCTCCCACCCCGGGCAGGGCGGGAGGGACTGTCAGACTTGTACTGACTAAAATCCACGGTGTCCGTCAATAGCCCTTTATGTTCCGGGGTCACGGTGATGGTATAATTCCCGCGACCCCGGCAGGCTTTAGCCCTCTGAGAGGGGGCCTCGTCATTATGCTAACGCTCTTTGAGACGCGCGTGGAACACGACGCACCGTCGACCCGGGCCTTCCTTGGTCGGACGGCGAGTTGCCCTTTACTCGCCGCCCGCATGCCCGCGCCTACGGTAGCCGGAGATCGACTTGCGACGTCCACCACCGCGGGAACATATAGATACTTAGGATTGATATGCAATTATTTTTTATCGATCTTCATTCCGATACTAGACGCTTTTACATCGAGCCACGTAAGATGATTATGATCTTCTGCCAAGTTCAATTTTGTTGAGGATGCAAAACCATAGAGCCTAGACAAGTGGCAGATGTTAAGCGAAAACGCTGTATAATCTTAGAAGATTTTCAACTTTATTCTTTAGAACTTGAAAAGTTTAAAACGTTCTGTACTCTTTAAACGATTTCAACTATTATGCTCTGGGGTTTATAGCATAAATCCTTAACAATTTCTCTAGTTTATCTGGAGCAACTTTTCTATCTTATAAAGCCCTCAAACCCAGTAAGATCGGCCGGTATTACTGTTTATATTTTAAACATTAGCTCTTCTCAATGTCTAGAGTGTCTGCTTATTACAGTCACTCAGTTTAAAATATCTGTCCTCGACCCAGGAGAAATTCCTATTGTTGGGCAACGTTTTCTGATGTATCAAAAAAATATGTTGTAACGATACAACAAAGTATCGTATCAGACCGCGCACGACTAATTAAAACTGCAATTCTCTCTCATGTACGTTGTCACGATACTAATTGCTTTGGACCCGACAATACAACCCAAAATGAAACAACATTTTTGGCCGACGAACCAATAAAACCAATCAATTTCGTAAACCAAACACATTTCGTTTAAATTGATTTTTGATTAAACGAATTTTTGGTCGGCGGCCTGTAAGAAAATTATTATTTTCATATTTTTTGACTGTCGTGATTATTACTTCAGAATTTTCGAGTTTAATCAGACTTTATTTTATTTATACTATTTCGTTCATTTGATTGACGGTAATGTGGGCGCTAATTTGATACCTGCACTAAACAAATATTTTTTGATCTAAGTACAAGTCGTTATTCTGGATCTGGCTGTTAAAATGTTGGAAAACACGCCTACAAAACAGGAGAAAAACCTAGTGTGGGACGAAACTTCTCAGAGTAGTCAAGGTACGTAACACCGGCCATGTCTAGTTTGTAAAAAGACGATGAAGTGTGAAAGTGTTAACTTAGTTGCAAAAATAATATCATTTTATTAATTCCATCAAAGATCTAACAGAAAAACCCAGTGAACGAAAGGCTTACTATCTTGGCGTAAGTTGTATACCTTATCATGTTAGACTGCTGTCCGAACAGATCATAATCCCATAATAAATATCCACCCAGTCAAAATATTATTTGACCATATTATTCTGTTATAAACCCATATTTTCCAGTAACTTTGACACAACGATAATTGCCCACAAATCCCCTAAAATGACCACAAATTGCCTATGCACGTGACGTAATAACGCCATTTTGTGGTTAGGAACCATTTTGTGGTCACGGTGTGTCATAAAATTTGGCGATAAGCTTCAATTTTACTGAAAACCCGCTACAATATGCAATTAATTTCTGTGGCATTGTTTGATTTTGGCTCTCAGATTCTAATTATAGGATATTTATTGTCGATACGATTTTTAAATTAGTCAGTCTAAAGAGGAAGAATACTTCTAAATAATATCTGACAGATTTTATGAGATATGAGATCTTTGTTTTATTTTTAATTAAGTTTTGAGAGGAAACTCAAAATGTTCATTAAATTATTGCTTAGATGGCTCTACGTCAAATGTATAAAACGTGAATCTTCAAAGTAACCTGAACTTTAATCTTTCGGGTGCTAAGACAGGAAACCTCCACGTTCGCCCGTGGACTGGACTTCCCTCTCGGATACGTCCGGGGGGAAGACCAGTTTTTCGGGCCGGTACACCCTAGGAGGCGGGCAAAAACTCTTCCTTATATAGGCACTGTGTGCCTAAAGGGTCTCTTTGCCCGTATGAGAATAGCCTGTCGTGTGGACGCTCCAATGCGTATCCCTCTGATTAGCAGAGGGCACAGCGGCGGAACGGGCTTGCGAACGGCGGACCAGGACCAAGCCCGGGTCGGTGGCGCGTCGTGTCGTGTTTCGCTCGTGCCTTCGGGGAGTTGTCAGCAAACTGATGGGGCCCTTTATGGGGCCAAATGCCTGCTGGGGTTGCGGGTTTTTCTTCATACAGGATACCGTGGCCCCGGAACGTAAAGGGCATCCAAAGGAACACGGGTGGATTTTAGTCAGTAAGAGTCTGACAGTCCCTTCCGCTCCACCCAGGGCGGCAGGGGTCATTTGATGATTTTACCACCTAAAACTTACATTTACTTTACTTTAACCTTTGCAAAGTAATAAAAAAAAACTTTAAATCGGAAAAAGTGGCAGTTATTTCAGTTCCTTTCTATTCTAACAAAGTTCGTTCCAATTACTAAAAGTGATAAATATGGTTTTCTTTTCATGTGAATAAAAAGTTTCCACGAAAATAAAAGCTTGATTAATATTTTTACGGAACCTGACTAATGAATGAGACTTTTACACTGGTATTCATGAACGTTACTATGAGGTCTCACAGGGCGCGCGGACGCACAGGGTCACAAAAACCTATTCATAAACGACACTTGAGGGACGAACGACACTATGCGCTTACTATAATGAACGCACAGCTGAAGTAGCTCGCTAGCTACTTTACGCAACGCATAGTGCGACAGTTAACACAAATGTCAAACTGGCATCGGTTATCTATATTAATAATTTCGTGCAGGGCTACGGTAGAGTCGATTGAAAGCTAACCTGAATAATAAAACATTAAAAAATAATGATTTCGAATCGACAACATATACCCGCAAAATTCAGATTGTCGAGTATTTTGTAAATTTCTAATGATTTTCTGACCAGACAGATCGCAGCCGCCATTTTTGACATCGGATGACATGTTGAGAAGTTTTTATTTTTTCTCTTTATTTTCGGCCAGTGTCATGTGGGTATTATGTAGTTACTAAACCTCCTTAGCAAAACCTATTAACTGTAACCCCCTTGCCTGGACAAGTTCAGTGCGGCGGAAAGAGTTCCGGCGCGATCACAGGGCGATAATATGGAGGGAGTGACTGCCGTAACAGATGTCCGGGCACGCCGCGATGGCGGCGGTAAGGGCCCCGGTAAGATTTGAGGAGTGGCTAGATAGGCATCGCGTCTTGACCTACCGCCTGACGCAGATCCTCACCGGACATGGAAGTTCCGGGTGTGGAGGTACCAGAGGAAACGCCTGTGTCACAACTGTATGGATCGCCCGGAGGAGCACACGATGCAGGATTGCACCTCACGACCCAGCCGCAGTGGTAGACGCCCAGGAAGTCGCAGGACGATCTCCGGCCAACAGGCGCGGGCACGCGGATGGCGAGTAATGGGCAACTCGCTCTCTGATCATGAAACATGCCCGGGTCGACGGCCCGTCCGTGTGTTCCACGCGCACCTCAAAGACTGTCAGCACAATGACGGGGCCCACCTTTGAGGGCCAAAGCCCGTGGTCGTAGGACTTCTGAGTTACCGTGACACCTACATTTAGTACCTAGATGTGTATTATGTATGACACACGTTTCAGCCGAGCGAAGCCGGGTTTTCATCTAGTTATGTTATATTTGTAGTGATTTGAGAATTGTGATACGTTGTTTAATTGCGATAAATTACAGCAGCGAAGATGATTTTGATAATTATATTCTTGACAGGATAAATACATAAAGAACAATCAGCACAAGAAAAGTGATACGTGTCTTTCAAAATCCTTTCGATTATTACAGTGCTGATGAATTTAAAAGGCTAGTATTCATATTGAAAAGTTTTTTTTTTTATTACAAAACTTGTAAATATAGCAGTGGTCTTGATTGACGTATATCTGTCAGCCAGTCAACCCGAGTGAAGTCGCATCACATCGTTAACCAATCACAGCGCCCCATTCAATGCTAAGTGTCCGCATAGCAAAGAGTTCACTAAGTATTGTTTATGAAATGAATGGCCTGCCATGACGAACGCAGTGAGAAATGCCTTACTTAGCAAAGTGTTGCTGCCATACTTATCAAAGTAGCGTTCTTGAATACCACTGTTAGACGCCTCGGTTTAAATCGAAGAGGAATTCGAAAAGGGTTTCTTGCATTTGTTATATTGGAATAAGGATTTAGTTTAAGTTCGATTAGTATTTCTTTACAGAATCATGGTTTTAATTGTTTCAAGTGATCAATATTATATCAATAAGAATGCTGATTACACAGGAAACAGTAATTTGCAATTTTAATAATAAAAGTTCATCTCGAGAGATATAAGTAGAGGAGCTCGTGGCTAAATAATTACAGCTGCACAGGCCGATCTTCCGGGTCAAGCCGCGCTTGCCTAGGTTGGTCTGTGGATGGGTGATCATCTTTCATAGCGAGTTTTCTCCGTGCCTCGGAAAGCACGCAAAGCCGTTGGTCCCGGCTGTCAATTGTAGATCTTTGACAGTCGTTACTGTTAGTCAGAAGCTCTAAAAGTCTGACAACCAGTCTTACCATGGGGTATGGTATTACCCAGTTACTGGGTTGTGGAGGTCCGACAGGCAGTCGCTCCATGTAAAATACTGATATCCAGCTGAATCTGGTTCGACTGGAAGCCGACCCCAATATAGTTGGGAAAAGGCTAGGCAGATGAATAATAAAAGTTCAAGATTCTGATAATAGTTCCGTTGTTTCAGATGAAACAACTGAAACAATTCTGATTTACCCTGAATCTTGTACACGCTTATCACTTATCAAAATGCAAAGACTTTACAATGTTTTTGCACTGATAGCTGGGCAGTAAGACTCTCCCGAATGTAATCTCCCTCAATGTGATTGACAGGTTGACCCTGTGTTGCACAAGAATTAACTGTGGTGGTATCAAATCGTTTTTTTTTTTAATTTGTTGACACCTTCATAGACTTCTTCCGTACGGAGAAGGCGTAAGTCGTTGGTTTATAGTGCCGTATGTCGTGGGGATTCACTCGCGCTTTTACCACGACGACGATTTATGTGTTTATATTATGATTTTACGAGAATTCGATCTTTAACTTACTTCTCACAACAAACTGGTAAGAAACAGAAATGAAGCACCTTACTCTTAAGGCTTTATGAAACGCTGGTAGTGTAGAACTCTTCATACCTTGCAAGCCTTTAAGGTGCTCAGCACGCTTGGCAGCAGCAAGGCAGCGATCAGCAGTAACTTCTTGATCAGCAGTACTGACAGTAAGATGGGAATCAGCAGTAGTTTCAACTTGAGGACTGCAAACAGTGTCAGCAGTGGGATGATTACTGCCAACTTCTTTTTCTTGCCTCGGGCTGGAAAAAAAATAAAAATAAGGTGAATTTATTTTATAACACGCGATTTATTAACGTCGTTTCATCCCTGCTGCTCAGGTCTTATTGGTCATGTTTTTCCTTATTTTACGTGGTAATATCATCAAATATTTCCTCCCACCCTTTGCGGAATGGGAGAGACTGTGAGACTTGTACTGATTAACATCGGCGATGCCCTATAATTTACGTACCGGGATCACGGTTACTTGATTAGACAGCCCCTTTAGCACGGCAGGTTTTGGCCCTCGACTAAGGGCGTTTAATGGCTGAAAGAACTTTGCTGACTGAAATGATTATAAGAAGTTGCCGTTCCTGATTTTAATTTATGTCAAACATGAGATAAATTTGAAAAACGCTCTTTTATTATTTTCGTTACCAATAACAATCCCACTGTTTACAAAGTTATTAAGACAACGTCTCAATTAATCTATAAAAATACTACATAATTCATTACGCACGCAATAATTAGAGTCGTGCGACGCAAATCACATAATTATGGAAACCAAACATTTAACTGCTGACCACTCAATATCTAAATATTTGTACTTCACGCCCCAAATTCGATCAAATCCATCCAAATTCCATTTCATGGTTATTAAGTTCGGTCAAAACATCTGTCGGAACGGGTCAGCTATACTATTCTACAAGCTTGTTTTTCAACTTAAAACTCTACAACATAAAGTTGAAAATCTTTTGAAAGACAAACTGCTTCAACGACAAGGATCGGTACAGTTTATCTGTAATAGATTTTCAACGTCATGTTCTAAAAAATTAAGTCTAAAATCCACTAAAGACAAACCATAGCTTCAGCGCTGCCGTGACGCTGAGTCGTATAGAGAATACCACTACAGGTCGCACGTTTTGACCCGAATACTTATGACCCGGACGATCTAAGTTAATGAATATGACATGGTCGTAATTTACGATTGTTAATTGCTTTTTTTATGGTCCAGTTTTGATGGACAGGTCAATTTGGTTTTCATGGAAATGGGTTCTTTGATGTTACGGGAGTGACAACTGTTACTATTAGAGTTGTGGGCCGATGAGATGATTAATTTATTCGAGAAAACGTTCATCAGTTGACATTTTGACAGCGACACGAATGTTTGTAACTTCGATCAATCTGTTTATGATAGACGGTTTGAAAAGTATAATCTACATCATCAACGTTAGCCTATAATGTTCTCACTGTTAATCTACCATGTGGGGCCATTACAGGTTGGTGGATTTCACATGTCCACACATTTTTGGCTCAAAGATACGCTAAAACCCCAGGAAATGGTCAGTTCTTCTAAGGTCAGGCGCGAAATTGACGCATTGGAGAAAGAGGAACAAAATCAGTTCAAGTAAAAACGTTATGTATGTAGTTGCACAGCACGTTTGTAGCTTTCAGGAGACACATAGGACGCAATTGGAAAAGAAGCGCATCGACCTAAAAGCTAGACCACCTCCAAATGTAGTCTCGAACGTCCTTATGTTCCACCGGTAGATCAGGACGTTTGAGGGGTTGGCGTCAATGGTGTTCTATAGTATATAGTTGGATATACGAGTCACTAGAGAGTACATGATAAAGCAGCATACCAAAGCTCTTAACCACTTTAACAAGCTATCTATTTTAGTCGTTATGGCTGAAATAGGCTGGAAAGCATATCGTCATCTTACACAGGTTGACACTTGGAAGTTTTGCTTATTATTTTATATTTTTTTTACCTGCACTGAAAAATTACATCATTATATTATTAAATTATTATTATTATAACACCATTACATTTACTGACCACAAACCCTATTTATTAAGTAATAATTGTAGAACTATAAAACTAAATTACAATACTTTAACAACAAAATTTTACATTATGCAACACAAATGAAAGCAAATATTCCTTGCCAACAGTTTTGCGGTATCTATAAACATGAATAGTGTAGTATTCGACCAAGAAATAAACTTAAGATATTGCTGACACCTACTTGGCTGCGGCACAAACGCACGACGTGCCAAATGTTAAGAAAATTTATCTTGAAGTCTGTTCTTTGTTTTTACAAAAAACGAAACGAAATCAATGTAAAAACTTAAATTTTATCTTCTCTTCCTCTCCGTCCATCAATATTCATACTCATCACTCTCTTAGTCACGTGAGTGTCATCCCTCCTCATCACATGTCCATACCAAGATAGACGATTCCCTTTCACTTTTTCTATACCGGTGGCGCGACTTTCAAACTGCCCCTTATAAACTCGTTCCTTACTTTATCCATTCTTGTCACTCCACACATCCACCTTTTCAAACTTATTACACTACAACTAAATAATGAATCTGCCTTCAATAACATTTTTTTAGTGTGCAATGGGTGTCCTCTTGACCTTAGTCTGTGTCAAGGGTGACCAAGACAAGGTCGACGATGGAGCGAGCTTACCCAGAAGTAGCCTGTTCACTCTAACTTTGAAGAGATTAGGGTTGTATGTGATCGGAAACACAGACGCAAGCAGAGAGTTCCACTCCTTCGATGTCCGCATTATTAAAAATTCGGTACTTGAGTATTATGATACTCATAGCCTGAGAGTTTCAGGATTCTGACTACCCTTGACATTAGAGACTGTCAAAGTTCTTCGACGGCTTCCAGGGTTGGTTCCAGGGATATCAGGATATCCTGCAACCCTGGAAGCCACCGAAGAAACCCACCAGTACTGAAACTAGGGTGTGTACTCCAAACTCTGGAGTGAATCTCACTACCTATCAATTACTTCTGAATTCATAAGTTCTTACAACACATCCGGAGTCGGGACAACTGCTAAATCCCGTTGTCACTTAAAAAAAGAGCGTAGGTATCTTCCTTTCAAAAACCATTTTGAACTTTATAAATCTGTTCAAATGTATAAAATACGTACATACTATTATAGCTACATACAGAGCTCATTATACGAAAACGATTTTTACTTCAAGCGTACAATCGCGCATCAATAAAAGCAGCAAGTGCAGTTGAGACAAATGTAGTGATGAATGGCTTCAACTTACAGTTGGTGCATTCCTATATACTAACAAACGAAACGTCAGAAGCTACAATTAATGTGTTGCTAGATTTTCGACTCTGGGCTATGAGCCCAACGTTTAAAATTTAATAACGTAACTTTTCTACGAATGGTTAGTACACACCTGATTTTGAACTGACTTCCCGTTTCTGGATGCTTTTAGCTTTACGATTATCACCCTCATTGCTTTCAATATCTGGGAATCAAAGAAAAAGGAAGATTTTACAATTTGTTTTAATTATATTTCAGTAAAAACGGGTTTAATTCTTTTTTTAATCGACTTAAAAAAGAAACAGGTTCTCAATTTGACTGTTTTTCATTTATAAGAATTTCTTGGTGATCGGGCCCGAATATAAACTGAGATTTTTTCTAAGGTTTATGATACAAGAAAATATGTACAAATGTGAGTTATAGTACTTAGTAGACGTAGGGTTTTTGAAAAGTAGGTCTAGGATTTTTTTTTCAAAATAGAAAGAAGTTGTCAATATAAAGAACAAACTCTAACATAGCTAAATCATCTACCAGACCACAGATAAACAAAAATACCAAACAAATTACGTACCCAACCCACTATGTAAACAGCATTACCCTCCTTAACAACCGCAATCGGTTAAACATAAACAATACATCTACGCCAAGACTAAACACTGCCAAGTAGGGTGAGCGACATCATTATCGGCGTGTTGCTTTTAGCCCTTTCGTACAGAAGGTGACGCAAGTCTCCGATGCCTTACGACTTATGTATCCAGCACGCGTAGCATGGCGATTCTATCTTTTTTCTACCAAGAAAAGACAGGTCGCGGGACTTATTTCCATCACCGTGACCCCAGAACATAAAATGCTATTGAAGGACACCGTGTATTTTAGTCAGTACTAGTCTGACAGTCCCTTCCACCCTGCCCGGGGTGGGAGGACTCATTTGATGATTTTACCACGATAAAAAAAAAAACCAAGAAAAGACAAAGCTATTTCATGGTTATTTCTATACAAATCGACTGTTTTTTTGCACAAATGTGACACCATTCGTACACCATTGAAGAAAAGAACATTTTGTTTCTATATTTTTTTAATTACCATGCTTTAAACGCAAAAAAGATTCTACGTTCTGTCATTTTGTCTTTTCTTCCGTAGACAAAACCCCTTCCTACGGTGCCATGCTACGCCTGCAGGTGATTATCGCAATACCAAACCAAAGAAGTTCGTGCACAGACACGCGTCAATGGATACCAAAGTCGTAAGGTATTGGAGACTTGCGTCGCCTTGTGCACGAAGGGGCTACAAAATAAATAAACTAGCAAACAAACTCTACAGCTGGATATTATAAATAGATTTAATTGTGTAACAATTATAGTGTATGTATAATTATATTTAATAAAGTAAGTCATAATTACATGTATACTTATGTTTATAATTATAACTGTACAGCGGCCCGTCCCGGCTTCGCACGGGTGGAGGACCCGGTCTAAAACCCGGTCCCGATGATTACAAACACAACAAAAAGATAATAATCCGAATCGGTCAAGCCGTTTTCATGTTATGTCATGACAACGGAAAACGGGTTACATTTTTATATATATACTAGCGGCCCGTCCCGGCTTCGCACGGGTGGAGGACCCGGTCTAAAACTCGGTCCCGATGGTTACAAACACAACAAAAAAATAATTATCCGAATCGGTCAAGCCGTTTTCATGTTATGTCGTGACAACGGAAAACGGGTTTCATTTTTATATATATAGATATAGATTACATTTTGTAATTATAGTTTAAGTTTTATTATATTTAAAGAACATAATTATGTTCTTTCAGTATTTATGTGAACGGAATAAAGACGTTGATCTTTTTGAATCATCCAATTTCATTCGACGCGTGGGCTTGAATACGACAGTTTAATAAAAAAAAACCTTAGAAAGTTAATTACTTCTAAAGTAGCTATTTCTGTCAGGTATTTTATGTATAAAGGAAGTAAAAAAGCACTGATAAAGAAACTAGCTATTCGAGTTTCGTGCTTTACACTCGGGTGCAAAAATTAGGAATCATTTACTTGGAATGGGAAGTTTTCGTTTTTGAGTACCTATAAAAAAAAAAAGTAGTTTCCAAGAACTCTGTAGATGGCGTTGAACTGACTACGTTACTAGATTTATGCCTTCATTTTTGTACAGATCAACGAGGCACAGACTTCTCTTCTTTTTCTCTTGGGACATTTTATTCATGGCGTGGAAAACTCATAAATTAAAGACTGGTCAATGATTTTTTTTTCTTTATCCTTGTTGTTATTTATTTCCAAATGCCAATGACGTGATGTGATGTGACTGACAATGACATGACATGTACGTTACGTTTTAAGATCTCAATATAACAATCAAGTGAAAAATGACGACGTTCCGTTCATTGCAGTAACATACCAAGTTCAGCGCCATCTATCCATCGACTAGGAAAAAAATAAAAATAAAATCCCTCATTGATCCGGGATATCTACTTAACTAATGAAGTGATTTTAATGACTTTAAACTCAACTTTTAAAATAGTACTATTTTTATCATTCTTAAATAGTTATTAAATAATCAAGATCAAGCTTAATTGAAGTAAGTGATTCAATACTATTGCTCGCGAGTGTAGTCTTCGATTGTACACTGTTGTAGGCATTTATAGGTAATGAAGGCAGGCCTGTTGGTTTAGTGGTTAGTGACGTGGGTTCTATTTATCAATTGTTCTGTGTCTGGGTGTAATTTATCTATAATAGGTATGTATTTAGAAATATATAAGTATGTTTATAAGATGTCTAGTACCCATAACACAAGCTCTGCTTAGCTTGGGACTAGATGGCGCTGTGTGATAGTTGTGGAATATTATTATATTACTATTATTATTATTGAAGACAACTCTTTCACTAAGGATTCCAAAATTTCTCATAACTATGAAAATAAAATTAAATCTTACAAAGCACTTAACTTAATCTCTAGGAATGCACTTCAAACAAAACCGAACTGAAAATATTCTAACTTTCTAAAGCCACTTCAATCTCAAATCAATTTCTGAACGCAACTTAATTTAATGGTTAAGATTGAACAATACTTTGCAAGTTAGCATAACATTACTTAGCTTTTAGTTGCCAGAATGGTTAAAGTAAGTAATTATGTTTAATCAAGTGCTAGAGAAAATCCATAAGAAAGAATCGTACTCTTTGTCTGCTTGTACCTCGCTCGTGGTTTCAAACCCAGTCAGGTGTATAACTTTGTCAATAACTGCTTAGCCTTTTCTCAATTACATTGGGATCGGCTTCCAGTCAAAACAGATGCAGCTGAATATCAGTATTTTATATAAGGGGACTGCCTTTCGATCCTCCACAACCCAATACCTGGGTATGACTGCTTGTCAGTAATTTGGAGCTTCTGACTAATAGTAATGACTGTCAAAGATCAAAATGTAACAAGTGGGACCAACAGCTCTACGGAGGAAACTCGCAATGACAGATGGTCATTCATCCACAGACCAACCTTTTCAAGGCTTAACCCGGAAGATTAGCCAGTGGGACTGTAATTATTTAGCCACGAGCTTCTCTGGTGCATTGTTATTAACCGACTTCAAAAAAAGGAGGAGGTTCTCAATTCGGTCGGTATGTTTTTTTTTTTTTTTTTTTATGTATGTACATCGATTACTCCGAGGTTTCTAGTCCGATTAGTGTGATTCTTTTTTTGTTCGATGCTGGATACTTGCAGTTTAGTCCCATAAAAATTTCATCAAATTTGGTTCAATACTTTTTATTTTGTGAGCATTTTTATTAATTTTGCCTACTTGGATGACATGATGATCTTTACTTTTTGCGTGTTTGTTTCGCGATTACTTCGCCAATTGTGGACCGATTTTCAAAATTGTTGTTTTTGTTGTACTAGGGATCGTTTACCTTAGGAAATACTGCAAGTTTCATCGAACTCTGCTTAGCATTTTTTGAGATAGGGAATTTTATTGGAACTTTCTTTTATGTACACAACATGGCGATGTTAATACCGGTGGTACGGATTACAAAATTCTAGTGCACATGTAAGAAAATGATGTATTTGCCAATGGGTTGAATATTTAAACTAAAAAGAGTAAAATAAAAAACTTTTTTCAAAAAAAATTTAACCGCCTTCAAAAACAACCACAAAAAAGGGTAAAATAACCTACAAAATAACTTTTCTTTCGGAAGTCGGTGGCAAAAAGACATCGAAATAATAAAATAAAGCCACCGACTTCCGAAAGAAAAGTCATTTTGTAGGTTATTTTACCCTTTTTTTTTCATATTATTTATTTAATAACCACTACTTTAACGGTCCGTTCACAACCTTAATGAATGTGAGCGGTGACTTATAACGGGGCAAGGAGCGGTAAGATGAAATGTATAGGCGACATGCTTTGAAAAACGATATTTGCAAACCATAAAACAAAAATTGTGCCTCGTCTACAATGACTCCTAGCCCATTCGTACACTAGGCGACGCAAGTCTCCGATACTTTACGACTTTGTTATCCAGGCGACTACCACAATATAAATCAAAAGATGTCCGTACTCAGGCACGCGTCAATGGATATCAAAGTCGTAAGGTATCAGATACTTGCGTTGCCTAGTGTACGAAGGGGTTTTGGTTCCCACGCGCGCCTCAAAGAGCGTCAGCATAATGACGGGGCCCCCTCTCAGAGGGCCAAAGCCTGCCGGGGTGCGGGACTTATCCCATCACCGTGACCTCGGAACATAAAGGGCTATTGAAGGACACCGTGGATTTTAGTCAGTACAAGTCTGACAGTTAGGGGTCGGAGGACTCATATGATGATGTTACCACATTAAAAAAAAATGACTCTGAAGTCTTTGGCTTCATAACTATTGAATTAAATTCAAGCATTATTTTGCCAGAAATGGATACGTCAAAAAGACAACCTTACTCTTCTTTATAATAGGTTAAAACCTTTCAAGCGACGACTTATTAACTAACAATCGCTCAGAGAAGGGATTACATCTCGTAACTTTGTTTAAAGGGGATTAAGTTTTAGATATCTTACAACTCCGCTGTCTTAACAAAAGACAAGATAGAATAATGTTTTGCAAAGATGAACGATTTCAACTGAATTTGTGTTATAGCTTTTCATAATTCAGCATAATTAGCCAATGTTCCCACTGCTGGGACACAGGCTATCTATAAATGAATAAATGGCTTCTAAAGAAAATAATAAGGCTAGAAGTGAATAGCAGTTAAGGTTTTCTTTTTCATTATTAGTATAACAGTTTCACCATAGATAGATGATAAAGGCTGTAATAAATTGACGTGTTTTTAAAGGACGAGCCAACGCATAGACTTAACGCGATACCACTTTAGTACGGGCACTGCTCTACTTCGCGAGCAAAAATGCCGCACACTATTTTGGATGAATCATACCATAACGACTGCCTCTTAACACATACACTATGCAATCAAAATATTCATAATGAAACTAATAATAGACAAACAATTTCAAAATCAGTCAATTAAAGTCACGCTAAGACTGAATACAAATTAAATTTGATTAAAGTCAACTGAATCAAACTTCAAAGAGCTCCAAATACTGTAACGGCCCATAACCTTGACGAAAAACCTACTTAATTCAGCAAATAATAAGATATAATTTTCTTGGCAGTTACCCATTCTGATAAGGTCATTAGGTATGAATTTGGACAGGACAAAGAACGTTATTTAGCTTGTCTATCAAATCTCTTATGACAGTAATAAATGTTTGCTTTGTAAAATGTATGTCATTTTGGTATTTATCATTAGTGTCTTCAACGAATATTATTCTTTCATTATACTCTTTGTTTTCATGTAGATTATTGATAGCTTTTTAGATATCATTAAGTATGTAGAACATAATCTTTTCATTGTTATATTTAGTCAAAATAAAGCCTCAGTAATGACCTCCAGTAATTTGTTCTGAGATAAAATTGATAAATTTTTCATTATCATGTTGCTTCTGCATTTAAATTCGAATAAAAACTTGCATAAATTAATATAAACTAACTTTTGAAAACCATTGTTTCTAACTAATCTTTTGAGAGACAACTAAAACTGTTTATCATCTACATCAACTTCCTGACGTTATCTCAAATTACTTTCTGTAATTTTTTTCATTTATATTTTTGAATTTTTTCATAGCTACCAGTTTTCACTGTAAAGCATCATCATCCACTACGGTTTCTTTCATATAATTTCTCAAGCAGATAAATGTTTTAATAAAACTGGGTAAAGCTTAAACAACAGCCGTAGTTTTATAAACATCAGTACCGCTTTTTACGTTAAGTGACAAAACTTCTGACTTACCACTATCATCTTCTTCCTCAACTGTCCTTGCTCCTTCAGGTAGATTCACCTTCAGCCCTTTGACTCTGAAGAACTCTTGCACCAACTTCATGAAGTACTTCGCTAGCTCCGCCCACTCTGACAAGAATCCCCTCGCTTCATTTGTTTTAATTTCATTCACCTCTTTATTCTCCTTAATTCCTAGTCTTTCTATCGTCTCATCATCTAGAGGTACTAAGCTTACTATGTTATTAGCTTTGATAGTCTCATTTTTGTTTAAACTGTCCCCGAATATTGCTTTTTTGGCTATTTTGACTGCTTTATATTTGACACAGGATAGGGCTTCGCCTCTTAGGAAGCAGCCATCTTTGACGAAGCGGAGGTACCCGTCTTCTAATGTGTGAATGTTTTGTAGTGTGGCTAGTATGAGGAAGGTTTGGAGAAGAAGTCCTGGCTTGGAGATCATGGCGATATCTGGAAAGAAACCGATAAATAAATATTATAAAGAAATTGATTATTATGATTCTGGAGTCTCTTGGCTGAGATGTAATTTCTAAAGAGGAATATTAAAACTCTTTAACTGAGAGAAAAGTTCTTAAAATATTGCGATGTCTGGAAAGAAGAAACAGATAAATAAATATTGTAAAGAAATTCATTAATATATTTTGGAGTCTCTGGTTGAGATGTAATTTCCAAAGTGAAATATTGATACTCTTGTAACGGATAAAAAAGATTTTAAAATATTGTTCTTATCTTTTCGAGTTATTACACAGATTTTGGATTTCACACTTATTTCGGACTCTTTTATTTTGTTTCACAGATTAATATATGAGATCTCCAGCTTCGGGTCACGTGGAAGAGATCGTCAATGTTTAGTTCCTAAAAATCACCCAATTGCTATTTGCAAAGAATTGAGACATTCCCATAAAACCACAAAATCCAAGCTGTACTTAGTTTGTGACTCACCGAATATCAGATTTATTTGTTTTTTTTTTTTTTAATCAACTTACTTTGCGATTGTATTTCGTACGGAACTAAGTTTGTTAAGATAACACATATTACGATTACAGAAGTTTATATCATACCAAGTTATCATGTCTATTTAAGTATTCGTTTACCTCAGTTTATCATGGAATAAGTCCTTATCAACAAGTTTATGTTTCTCTTTATTCATACGCCATTTAACAGGCATAAAGTTTTGGTCATTGTTAAGTTAGTGATAAGCGGGATTTAATGTGTGTTTACTGTTCTTTGATACTAAGTTCAGTTTGTTGTTATCTTTTCATTTGGGAAGATAGATGTAAATAGATAGTTTAGACAAAGGTTTTCGCAGTGTTCTCACATTCCACAGATTATGCTTTGGTTTTAAGTGATTTAATCATTGCAAGGATCGCCCGGCGGACACGGTGGAGTATACGGTATACAGGACTGCCTGCCGTATACTGCCTGCCTGGGCCTTTAGAGGGTCAAAGTTTACGGTCGCGGGACTTATGATATACCGTGACCCCGGAACGTAAAGGGCTTTTAGCCAGTACGGGTCTGACAGTCCCTCCCTCATTTGATGATTTTATCATGAAAAAAAAAGTGTTTCAATCATCAAATAAGTCCTCTTAGGCAAGAGGACTTATTTGATGATTTCATGATATTTTTGATAAAAACTGTAGGAGTAATGGTTTTATGTAAACAGATTTAGGGCCGGACTAAATTAGGTATTTCATCCTGTTTTCAGATTTAATTTATGTATAAAATATATAGGTAAATACTATTTATTAAGACTTCAGAATTTACAAATCTGCAAATGCCAATGAAAACTTACTCCATATACCCACCTCTTTACCATCACCGTGACCCCGGAACATAAAGGGCTATTGAAGGACACCGTAGATTTTAGTCAGTACCTACAAGTCTGACAGTCCCTATCGCCCTGCCCGGGGTTGGAGGACTCATTTGATGATTATACCACGATAAAAAAAACTACCCACCTCTTTCCTTATTTCTTTCTTTAGTACTATTCTGATAGGAGCCTTAAGTCTGACTAATAATACAGAGAAAAGCATGTTTTATAATAAGAGAAAAATACTAGAGTTCTAATTAGTGACTGTTGAATGTTTATTTTCGTCTTAATTAACAAGTTTCTAGGCAGCTTTGTTTTTCTAAGACCTAAGAAAAACTTGAAAAGATTTACCTTCATGTCTTCATTAAAATCTAGATTTACAAGGTAAAATAAATACGTAATTTATAATATTAATATTTCACAACTATCACACAACGCCATCTAGTCCCAAGCTAAGCAGAGCTTGTGTTATGGGTACTAAACAACTGATAAACATACTTATATATTTCTAAATACATACATATTATAGATAAATTACACCCAGACACAGAACAAATGATCATGCTCGTCACACAAACATTTGTTCTGGGTGGGAATCGAACCCACGACCCCCGGCATAGCAGTCAGGGTCACTAACCACTAGACCAACAGGCCAGTCAAATATTTATGTTATATTTTATTAGAGTGCCAATTAAGCTGATTTCAATTTAATAGAATTATTCTTCTCTAAAACTCTGCATTTTAAATTACTAAGACAGCAGATTTAAAAGTCCTTCATTAGCAATTAAGTATCTTCGATGAGAGTTTCTGTTAATATAACTCACACTGGCAATTACTTTAATCGTCTACTTTTGAAAAAAATATGCAGTCAACTTACTTATATAATTTTACCAAATAAAAGCTTTTTCAAAAAAAAATGTAACCGCCTTCAAAACCAACCACTAAAAAAGGGTAAAATAACCTACAAAATAACTTTTCTTTCGGAAGTCGGTGTTTTTTTTTTAATTGTCTTTTTTGCCACCGACTTCCGAAAGAAAAGTTATTTTGTAGGTTATTTTACCCTTTTTTAGTGGTTGGTTTTGAAGGCGGTTACATTTTTTTTTGAAAAAGCTTTTATTTTACTCTTTTTAGTTTAAATATTCAACCCAAATTCTTGTCAAATAGGTACATCATTTTCTTACATGTGCACTAGAATTTTGTAATCCGTGGCACCGGTAATAACATCGCTCATGTACAAAATTAGCTAATAAAATTCCCTATCTCAAAAACGACTGAACCGATTTTGATGAAACTTGCAGTGTTCCCTCGGTTGAACGATACCTAGTATAACAAAAAAAGAATGACCTAAATCGGACTTGTACTTCCGGAGATAAGCGAACACAAACTAAATCAGTCGATGCCTACTCATTACTGTTAAGGAGTTGTACCTTCCATCATCAGCTCAGCTACATGAGATTATGATTACCACACGCAAATACTTAAATTACTTCATAATATTTGCGAAAAACTATATGTGGGCCTATAAAATTTGAAGGTTGCCTTCGATTTCTCCAGGATCCAATCATCAGATCTTGACTTGGTGAATATGGGACCACTCCGAAAGCATCTCCTTTCGAACAAAAAAAGAATTTTGAAAATCGGTCCACAATCGCCGGAGAAATCGCGTAACAAACACACAAAAAAAAAAAAAAAAAAAAAAAAAAAAAAACATACAGTCGAATTGATAACCTCCTTCTTTTTGAAGTCGGTTAAAAAGTATTTTAATTGAGTTTCATAATTATGTAATATTCTAATTTACATTTTACTTTAATAAATAAATAAATAATAAATAAATATTCCACAACTATCACACAACGCCATCTAGTCCCAAGCTAAGCAGAGCTGTGTTATGGGTACTAAACAACTGATAAACATACTTATATATTTCTAAATACATACATATTATAGATAAATTACACCCAGACACAGAACAAATGATCATGCTCGTCACACAAACATTTGTTCTGGGTGGGAATCGAACCCACGACCCCCGGCATAGCAGTCAGGGTCACTAACCACTAGACCAACAGGCCAGTCAAATATTTATGTTATATTTTATTAGAGTGCCAATTAAGCTGATTTCAATTTAATAGAATTATTCTTCTCTAAAACTCTGCATTTTAAATTACTAAGACAGCAGATTTAAAAGTCCTTCATTAGCAATTAAGTATCTTCGATGAGAGTTTCTGTTAATATAACTCACACTGGCAATTACTTTAATCGTCTACTTTTGAAAAAAATATGCAGTCAACTTACTTATATAATTTTACCAAAAAAGTATTTTTATTGAATTGATTATTATATTATTCTAGTTAACATTTAAAATAAAGTGAATCTTGAGTGATTTCAACTCGTCTTAAGTTTTTTCATCATCAAAAATAAAATTGTTAATGTAAATTTTATAATATGTTGTAACAAAGTCTAGTCATCGGCGCCCTGCACAGCGGGGCTTCTATTTTGTACTGTTTAAAGTAACGTTACACAAACGAAAATTCCAAAAAGAGCGCCAATGAGCGCTCTTTTTGGAATTTTTATAATATGCTATTCGGGAAACTTATACAATTTTCTAAATTAATGAATATTTGAATGCCATTTACAAGTTTCCACAGATAATAAATAATGTGGGAAATTTTTATTTTAATATTTTTTTAATAAGACCATGTGGCAACAGAAAAAAACACAGTAATCTCTTTTCCAATTCCAAAATAAGTACTCAAATCCCTATAAATAAATGTTTAGGATTTTAATTGACAAAAATATTTTTGTGATCCTTCAAAAGTTTTTCCTTGAAAAATAATTTTACGTAATGAATTTCAGACTTCAGAACAGCGACAGTTAATTTGTCCACTGAAAGTTTCGTGATTTTATTTTAATTTTCTTAGCTTATGATGAAATTAAAAAATAGCCTTGAGCAGTAACAAAGTTGTAATTGGGTCTTTTTACTAACTACAACAAAATACCTATAGACTACCTCATTGTCATAGTTATATTTACTGTGTTATGATTTTATACGCTGAACGGCATGAAGTGGTATAAACTTCTAAGTGCTCATATTTTGAAATGAATGAATCGTTTTTAAAGAAAGGTCAAACCCATTTTCGAGGTGTTCCAAGAAGGGCACCTGACCCCTGCGAAAAATGTTGACAGGAGCGTTAATTCAGACCGCGACGCGAAGCGACGCGACGATGCGCGCACTCTTTTAAGAGCTCTGGGTGCTCTAAATGCAAAACGTACCATTTGCAGGATGTACTCATAATTAAATATTTTTAATTAACTTCATAAAATAAATATCAACTAAAAAGTTGTAAGTAAAGTAAGTGTGTTAAAGTTCATTGTTATCGTTTCAGTAGCTTTGAGTAATAAGGACTTGATAACTTGTATGAAATGTCATAATCCCTTGCATTATCACTATAGGTCGGAATTGCAAGAGTTATTCATGTACTTACGCTGCGACAGAATAAAGTGGGTATGCCCGAAATCCCAGAATTACTTTTAAAGAGTAGAAGAATCCCATGTTATATTGTGTAAAAAGTTATTTACTTTCAATCAATTTATTTGTCTAATTTATCTTTAATGTTTTTATTCATCATCATCATCAGCCTATAACGTTCCCACTGCTGGGACACAGGTCCTCTCTTGTGAGAGGGAGTGGGCCATAATCCACCACGCGGGCCCAGTGCGGGTTGGCAGATGTCACATGTTTTCGAATTTGATGGTTCTAGGACATGCCGGTTTCCTCACGATGTTTTCCTTCACCGTTTTGAGAGCAGTGGTGATGAAATAAATTACACAAAGTAATGCGCCAGGCTGGGTTCGAACCCGCGACCTACAACTCGTAAGTCGGGGCCGATACCACCGGGCCACCACTGCCCACAACAATATTTTTATTATTATTGTTTATTTGTAATACTGTTTTCTACACAAGACTATCTGTTAGAAATCTCAGGAATATCCATATTAATATCAATATTTCGATACAAGTACCAAAATAAATGCCTGCCGGGGTCGCGGGTCTTATACCATCACCGTGACCCCGGAACATAAAGGGCTATTGAAGGACACCGTGGATTTTAGTCAGTACAAGTCTGACAGTCCCTCCCGCCCTGCCCGGGGTGGGAGGCCTCATTTGATGATTATACCAAGATAAAAAAAAAGGACCAAAATAACTCTACCTAATTCTAACCTATGATTATCACTGATTTTTTCTTATCAAGGAAAACATTGTTAAAATCTACGTTAGTTTCAACGTCAAAAAAAAAGTTTGAAGCGAGCTTAACTTCTCCTATAACAAACTCACTTCATCAGTTAGCTATAAAACCTAATTGCATTCATCAAACTCAACTATAGCAAATTGCTCATCAGAAACTGATTAAAACTAGCTCCATATTGGGTTGGCTACTAATTTAGCAAAACTCTCGTTATGCGAGGTCAACCGGCGATCAACTGGGAACTTTTAGTTGGAACATATGTTTTATAATGATATAAATAAACTTGTTGGGTAGTTTAGGGTTTGTAACTCATTTAATACAAGGGAAGCTGATATTTTAAACAAAATAGAATAATATTGTGTAGTTCTGTGTATCAAAAAGGGGAGAAAGGTTAGGTTAGGTAAGGCAAGTGACTGTTGGATTATTTAAAAGCAGAAAGAAAATATGATAAACTTCTATAATTGTCCGCCTTATTGCAAAATGGGGTTTAACTAAAAACCAAGGTTTATATCACCAAAAACTACGGTTTACACAAACGTTATTCCAAATCTTGGTTCTGCGATAAACCATGGTCTAACAGTCGTAGCTGTCAAAGGTGTAAAGTTTCTCAAAGCTACTTTTTTCATTGTATTGTTGTTTTTGTGTTATTTTCGCCCAAAATGGTTTAAAACGTGCTAGATTGAATTGTTAGTACACATGGCGTATTTAAATGTTAAGACAATGGTTCAAATGACGGTACTAAAGTCTACGATTTTTCTAAGTTTTGTAATACGGAGAAATTTAAACCAATGGTTCTGAAGATAAGCCTGGATTTCTTAGTACAGGTTTAAACCAAGGTTTATTTAGTTTTTGTAATAAGGCCGTGTGATGAATCGGAAAGGCATTTAAGGGGCATAATGTTAATCAAACGTATATATTGTCTCCCATAAAACCTGCTCCAAATATTTCATTTACTTTCGTTTGGAGAGCTTGAAAGTTACATAAATTAAGGCCTACTACGATCAGAACCGTGCAGGCGTTAATTTTAGCTGTTTCAAATCTGCCAATCAACGTCGCATATTTGACCTATTCCTGAGTATTTTGTGATGAACCTGCTGACCATTGATTAACTAACTATTGATATTGACAATGTTAACGTATCCAATCTATTTATAGCGATCCTACAGATGTGATTTTAAAGTTGGAGTCAAATTAGAAACATCGATTTATTGCAAATAGTTACCGTTTTTCTGGTAGTGGCCTATTTCTCCCACGTTTTTATATACTCAGTTTTCTTGTTTGTTCGTATGTTATTACTCGTTACAGATAAAAACGATTAGGTACTTACTGTTTACTTTGCTCTTTGACTACACAGTTGTGGGACTAGAAAGTGTTTGAGTACTTTGGAGTTAATTAGTGACTGAGAAACGATTTTATTTAGTAAATAGCCTTAACACACCCTGTTGTAAAGTATTTTCTCCTGTGCATGCCATAGATTGATTATTGATTGTTAATCAAAGTAATAATAACCCAGTTTTGACGGTAAAATCATCTTTATTACTTTCCTTTAAAATTTCAATTTCATTGTAAAATCAAATTAATTTTATCAGGAACAAAATGAAAATATTTATTTTATTTTAATGAGATAGTAGAAGTTCAAACAGGACGAGACAAGGTGTGAAAGACGTTTAAGGAACAATCTTAATTACAACGTAATTTGATTAATATTTTGTGAACCTGGAGACTAAAAACTTGATTTATAAAAATAATATTACGCGTCGCGTCGTGTGAAGGGAACAGTAAATCGCACTCATAGAGGTGCGTTTTCCACTTATGTAAACGGAATATACTATTTAGCATAAAATATTGGCGCATAATTCTTTTTGCCATAGTAATTTTGCATAATTTTGGGTTGCATTATAATATTGTGGCGTTATAGTATTAATTTAGCATAAAACAAAGGACCAAGAGAAATGTATTATGCTAAATTAAGGATACGGTTTAAAATTGGTCTAATTTAGCTGTTTACACACTATTTGTCGAAAGTACTTTTAGACCTAATACTAATTTTGAAGACTTTATATACTGTGTACTATTTGACACTACGCAACAAAAGAGTTAAAGATATGCAAATCCACATTATGCCAAAATATATTTGAACAATGATTTGGTCTAATATATTTTGGCATAATTTGGAGTTGCATAACTTTTTAAAGCAAAACATTTTTATTCTAGTCTATTTATGGAAACGATAACGCGACAGGCCCAGAAGGAGATGGCGGGTTGAGCTAGACTTACTTTTAAAAGATTGACCTATAATCGCATTACATTGCAAAAGGTGAAAAGAGGGAAGGGAGGACTTTGACCTAAATTGGGACAACACAATAATGATAATTGGCTCGAGTCTGATGAACTCTGCATTGAGGGTCACCCCGACTGAGTAAGGATAAGTTCGAAGGGGCGAGGTCTGTTGAACCGTGTCCGAAAACCGTAAGGAAGACTTCTTGCCAACCATGACGTCTTAAAGCGAAAATAATTCCAATTTTGGAAACGAGATGGCGTAGAGGACCCGTATACACTAAATAGCTCTTTCTATTTTCTACACTGAAATTACTCTCGCTCGAAGACGTCGTGGTATGCTATCCGTTCTCATCATCTGCCTACCCTTTTCCCAACTATTAGGGTCGGCTACCAGTCAATCCAGAGGCAGCTGGATATCAGTATTTTACATGGAGCAACCTGCCTATCGGATCTCCACAACCCAATAACTGGGTAATACGATAAGACCCCATGGTAAGACAAACTTTTAGAGCTTCTGACTAAAGTAACGACTGCCAAAGATTTATAAAATGACAGCCGGGACTCACGGCTTTACGTGCTTTCCGAGGCACGGAGGAAACTCGCTATGACAGATGGTAACCCATCCACAGACCAATTTAGGCAAGCGATGCTAAACCCGGAAGGTCGGGCCCGTGTGGCTGTAATTATTTAGCCACGAGCTCCTCCGTTCCAATTGATATATTTTAATCAAACTAATTTACACAAAACAGGTTCATATTATCAACTATTGGTCACCAAGTAACTATATAACCACTCACTTTAAACACACCACAATTTTCTTGAAAGTACTCAAAGTGCTCCCATACTTTCAACCGTAGTGTGGAAATTATAGAAATTATTTTTTACAAACACGCAAACACTACACCATGCAATTTTAAAAGAAAACTGTTGCTTTGAAAGAAGTGAAATTATAATTACCTTGTGCGTTTTGCTAGTGGTCTAGAAAATTAACATTTACTGCTATGATGACAAGAACTAGATTCAAATTATATTTTGTCATAGGTAATCATTTTCTGCGAACGTGTAGCTTATTTTTTTATTTGAAATTAGACGGATTGAAAAATATATGAATAATATACCTATTTCTTTTTTTGCGAATTTCCAAAAGTCTTAGAACAAACATTGTTCAGTAACATGGGCTGAGTTACCCCACGAGAGGTTGTGCGCTATTAACGTTACACGTTGTATATAAATATATTTTGATGCTTGCGATGGAGCAGTTTTATACCAATGGTAACCGTTCCGATTTATGAGTAGCGGTCGCGGTTTTGAGCCCAGCCAAGCCCGTTACATTTTGAAGAAAAGCACTTTTTTACATTTACCTACCCAAAATTGAATAGGGCCTATTCAGTGCCACTCTCTGAGTGTTACCAAAAATGAAACATTTAAAAACCTTATTCAATCTTATTCAATCCTATCGAAAGTAGTAATGAAAAGAATATTCAGACAAACATAAGTACGTTCCATTTTGAAGCACAGAAACGCTTTAGAATCTTTTTTTTTTCTCTCTATCCCGAAGTCTGTCAAGTTTTCATTTCTCGTGAGGTACATAAGTGCGTTTACAAAAATTATAACTCGAATGAAAAAACACCCGGAACCGCCACAACTACTTGTAGATACACAAATAATTGTTACAAAGTTAAGAAGGCAATCACTCCGCCATTGCGACTGTATCATCAGAAATTCGCAAGACGATCTCCGGCCACCGTAGGCGCGGGCATGCGAGCGGCGAGTAATGGGCAACTCGCTGTCCGACCATGGAAAATGCCCATGTCGTCGTGTTCCACGCGCGCCGTCGACATGGGCACGAGCTTCAGCATAGTGACGAGGCCCCCTCTCAGAGGGCTAAAGCCTGCCGGGGTCGCGGGACTTATACCATCACCGTGACCCCGGAACATAAAGGGCTATTGAAGTACACCGTGGATTTTAGTCAGTACAAGTCTGACAGTCCCTCTTGCCCTGCCCGGGGTGGGAGGACTCATTTGATTGTTTTACCACGATAAAAAAAAAAACATCAGAATTTACTCCATAATATCATTTCACATCTAAATCTGTTTGAAGCGACAAATAAAATTGTACATGTCTTATAAAAATCATAATTACTATACTTAAACATAATCATAATCTAGTTTCCCCATCAGTCTAATATGCTAGTTTTCTTAATAACAAGGAGATTGCGATTTCGCCGCAAACACCGTGAAACTAAGCGGAGTTTAACTTGTGGCACGGCGAAACGAGGCATTTAGTAATTATGTGGTGGTAGATGGTAATCAGCACTTTACACAGTGGTGATGAGTCTTTACACGATGGCTTTAACCTTGCTGTTTGAATTTGGCTTTTAACTTTATTAGATTAGAGTTTAGCTTTATTAGATAAGTGCCATTAAAATAGGGATGAGACCATGACGAGACTAATAAATAAATATGTAGTACGAAAATTGCAACAACACATATCAACAACCTGATTTTGATATAAATTGAGAAGCGCTAGCATGACTTTTGCTGTTTTTGTGGCTTCAAGTAAACTGGAACTTTTCAAGTACGTTGTAAATGTAATGCGGAAATCTTGTGATTAGACCTCAGATTATAATAAAAATACCAAAAAAAAACAATCATACTTTACTGACCTGAATTTTCATTTATTCTAAACGTAGCTGATGTTGATTCAGTAATAAGCCGGATCTGTTCAAGTTTAAATGTGGTGTATTTCGGAATCGGGCGCATATAAATTGTATGATCATATTCCTATGCAACGTGTTTAGGGGTGGCGCTTATGGGAAATGAGGTTTTTATTCCACCTGCTTTAACAAGAGCTTTAAACCATGATTTTTATAATTTCATAATTAGGGATTTGACTTTACTGACCAATAAACTCCAAAAAACTCAATTTCTCTAAAACGCACTTTATGTTAGAACTGATTAACTGTCAAAAACTATGAAAAAAACGTTTTCTAGCTCTGAGCCTCTACCACGAGTTGTCATTACGATACTCGATCACACGCATCGACCGCGTTTGGCGCTCTCATTGGTTGAGAGTTCATACAACCTTGTAGCGGGCCAATGAGAGCGCCAAACGCAGTCGATATCGATGGTCGAGTATCGTAATGACAACTCATGGTATGGGTACTGATATCAATAAAATAGTAATATCAATGAGTTCAGTTTGCTTTTGCCATACAAAATCTATAGTAGAATCACGTTTTGACAACAGCTCATAAAAATTATGTCAATTGATTGGTCATTCATACGGCTAAAAGAGAATTTTTCAACTCTGTTGAGTGATGATGGCGGGGTCATTAATTCCCTCGCTTTGCTAGCTCAGGCTAGAGTATGAGGCAACTCGCAATATGAGCCCCGAAAGGGATGGTGGACCATCCCTTTCGAAGTTAATCTGTCCGAGTCGGGATACCTCAAGTTTCAAGACTGTTTTAACTATTCCCATTTGCGCCAAATAGATCATGCAGTCAATATTTACAACACTTTTGCTTCTGAATGTACAATATACTGAGTTTGATAGTTACGTGGGTAAGAGTTGAACATGAATATAATTTTGAAAACATGGACCACAAGCTGCATGAATGCACATTCTAGCCTCGTACTTTTTGTTAGTTACCTCACTATCTACAAACGGAAATATTTTTCAGTGGGAACAGCGGAATTATTTTCCCATTCTCCACCATTTTTGTTGCAATTGGGAATTATTTTCCCATTCGTTACCAGAGCGGTGATAAATGGGAATAGACGTAATTATTTTTAGAGGATAAATAAAATATATTCCGCGAATATGTCAGCCCTGATACAATAACAGAACGAAGCGTCTCAAGCTATACTCAGATTGAAATTCAATTTCTGGTTACACCGCAATGCTGCGAGTGTTAAGATGAAGCATACAGTTTGAAACATGAAAGCTTTAATGATTTCAATCTCAGTAATAATATCTACTCTAAGGGGAGTTACATATGAAATTCAGCCCTATTTGTGAAACAAGAAAGCAGATCACTACACTTTTCTTTGTCGGCGCAATTGACCCAGTTTGATACATTAACTGCTAAGGTGCGTATTGGGTGTTTGAAGCCTAAAAGGAACACATAATTATTTTTATGATAAACTAGCGGCCCGTCCCGGCTTTGCACGGGTGGAAGACCCGGTACCGATGGTCACAAACACTACAAAAAAAGAATTATCCGAATCGGTCCACCCGTTTTCGAGTTATGAGCTTAGCAAAACATTTAGCAATCCATTTTTATATTATAGAAGATAGATGTTGGTGGTCTAGTGTGGGTTTTTATGACCCTCTGAATTACAACGGGTTAGTTGAACACAACTGTAAGGGACTTAATAGCATCTTATTAAAAAAAAATACACATCACTTTCGATCTTGATGGCCATTCTTAGTGGAGTTTACCTATTGCTGTGGGAGACATTATAACCACTGATCAATTGTGTGCATATGCACAGGCTCACTGTCTTTTTGTTACCAACGTAACTGATCAGGGTCCGATTGACGACCACCAATCGTGAACTTTTATCACATCTTAAGATATGCATTATATTTTGTTCTCATCTAGGATTGGGGGCAACTCTAACCCTTCGAAACTAGGCTCAGGGACCAGTTGCACCTTATCATTTCAATAGCTTAAAATTCGCATTTGTTTCCATCGGAGATTAAGGGGCAACTCGAACCCTTCGAAGCTAGGCCCAGGGACCACCTGCACTTTAATCTATCTATACTAATATTATAAAGCTGAAGAGTTTGTTTGTTTGTTTGTTTGTTTGAACGCGCTAATCTCAGGATCTACTGGTTGGAATTGAAAAATTCTTTTTGTGTTGGATAGTCCATTTATCGAGGAAGGCTATAGGCTATATAACATCACGCTATCACATATAGGAGCGGAGCAGTAATGAGAAATGTTTCAAAATCGGGAAAATGTATTCCTTTTTTAGAGCTTCCGTTGCGTGCGCTGCGTAAACGGTTAGAGTTTCGCAAAAAATATGTACTACGGAATTATTCCTCATAAAATTTTCTAAAATAAAGTCCGCGAGAGCATATATCTATCTTTAAAGGTTAAGTCACTATAACCTTTTTTATGGGAACCAAATTAGTTTTAGAGTAATGCGTTATTTGCGAAGGTGTTTTCATTAACATTATATTAATCCTTATCCAAATAAATACGTTAATCATCACAAGCATTTAATTTTGAACGAAATTGCCCTGTACATCATTTGATTTCAATGAATATCTTAGGAGATATCACAGTTTCAAAATAATACCGCGACAAAATAATGACGGGCTGGCACAATTGCGTCGATAAAATCCCTCTTTAGGCCGGTCAATATCGACATCAAACATTGCAAACGCGCATGTAACTACCATTTTGTTATAATTTGCAACCTTGAATACCCTGTGCTGTCAATTCAGTACTTTTTGCGTGTGTATCTCATGAACCGTGATAGCTAGAGATTTGAAATTTTCACAGGTGATGTACATCTGTTGCTGCTATAACAAAACATACTAAAAACCAGAATACAATAAATATTAAGGGGGGCTCTCATTGGTCGCGGGACTTATTTCATTACCGTGACCCCGTAACATAAAGAGCTATTGAAGGACACCATGGATTTTAGTCAGTACAAGTCTGACAGTCCCCTCCCAGCCCGGGGTGGGGGCTCCCATAAAAAAAAACTTGGTTTTGTTGCTGGTTTTTGTAGATGTTATAAAGTAATGTAATGTTTCGGAGGCTGTTTCTCACGAACCGTGATAGTTAGATAGGTTACATTTTCACAGATGATGTGTTGATTGCCGCTGTAACAACTAATACTAAAAACTGGTTAAGTGCGATTTTGATTCGACATTGACAGAACAGGGTTATCAGGGTTGCAAACTTGGGTGTTAAATACTCTAAACTCTAAAGGGACCTAACAACATATAAAAGAATCGTAGTTACATGCGCGTGTGCAATGTTTGGTTATATAAGTCGATATTGACCGGCCTACTTTAAGGATCGTTTGGAAAGGCTACGGGCTGCGTCCTCACCTTCAGTCTGACGGAGTCCTACCGGTTTTCGTTTTTTTTTCGTTTCGGGAGGTACCTCAAGATTCAGTGGCAATTAAGGGGAATGGTTAGCAGTCGGAATGCGTGAGGGAAAAGACATCCTCTACCTCTCTCTCTCTCTAGGGAACTGATGGAGACGGGACTATAGGACCAAACTCCTAACATGACGCGGGTGAAACCGCGGGCAGAAGCTAGTATTTTAATAACGGTAAACTCGTCCACTTCGAAACTTTGCATGGGTAACAGTTCCATGTTTTATTATTTGATAATAGGCAACTGAGTGAGTAATGGGTAGCTCAACGTCCACACAGAATTCCAGCTACAAGCTTAGAAATTGGAAGATAGTTCCAGCAAAAGTACCAGGCTATCATAAGTTCTAGGTGGTATGTTTTTAAATGGTCCTAGCACCAATATTCGATATGTGGTTATGTGGTGAGACTGTCCAACCCAAACATACTATGTAAAGTAGATCTGCTTAGATTTCTCAAATTCAATAGAAGTGTGATAAATTGGATTACTTTGAAATCCTCTCTCAAAGGATTATTGATTACGAATTCAGCGTAAAGGAATTATTTATTATTGGCACATGCCGCAAGTATTGTGTTGGAATGCTCATAATGTTTTCATTCAATTTTGCAAATATCCTTTGAAAAAATGTTTTTCGAAAGGAGCTTGTAAAATAGATCATTCCAAATATCTTTGTTATTTGTATCTTATAAAAAGCATAAAAAAATCTCCAAAAATGCCAAAATTTCTAAACAAAAAACTGATATATTTACTGAACTCAATAAAAAGACTTTTATAGTCATACAAATTACGACAGATTAAGATAGTTAAAATAATATTTAAAAAAAAAAAATAAGAAAACAAAAACTTACTTTTAATTTATAAACAACACGTAAACACCACTTACAACACAACACTGCACTTTCCAAAAAAGAAAGAAATAAATGTAAAAATATAATAAATAAATAAATAATGGTGTCAAATGAGTTGCGCGTGCGCCGGTAGCCACAAGATCAATGTCAACCGAACGCTCCTGATTCGCTATTTAAGTGATCTAGAATCCAAGTTATAATACGATCCGGATGAATTGAAATGGAGTCTCAGGGATTGTAAACCTTTGAGATATTTAAGAAAATTCTTTGTGCCCGAATAACCATAGATGCACATAAATATTATAAAAAAAAACACACAGGTAAGGCATTAGCTGTGTTTAATATACGAATAATAATATAATTTATAATATTATTCCATTGCTCTTTGGCACACTCCAAGGCGGAACTTCTTCTACTCGGTGAGCGACCAGGTCTGAGCACCGTAGGTTAGGATGGGCAGGATACACATATCGATGAGGAAGGACATGGGGGAGGCCTTTGCCCAGCAGTGGGACATAAACGGCAAAAAAAAATATTCGTAACTCATTTTATCGCGTAGTATTTACAATACTATCACTGTATGCGAATTACGGTTCGTCAATAAAAGATAATAAATTGTCCGAATTACAAACAATTAGTCCAAAATCTCAGGGCACAGGTATTTTGGTGTAGGGTCCACTCGCCCCTTGGATCTTGCCCCTTATGATTAAAATGACCGACTCGCCCCGTATTTATTTATTTTGTGTACCCATTCGCCCCTTATGAAGGGGCGAGTTGAAAATTGAAATTAAAATAATTATTTTGGTGTACCCACTCGCCCCTTGCGGCATTTCCTTTGAAATTTAACCAAGAAAGGTACAGTCAGACAGAAAAATGCTTACAGTAAGAATAACACTACGTTTGATTACTTTAGTCAACTATATTTGAAATCTCACAAACTTTTCGTGATACTTGTGATTGTTTGATGGTTTGTGCTACCTGTTGAGAGAGTTGCATTGTGTCCTTATTTTCGCAAAGAAACTTAAGATATCGCGAAAATAAGGACAATTAGACAATGGCTGTAATCAGCTACAGTACTGAGCAAGCATAAGTTCAAATTTGAAAAATTACCTGAAATTGTCTTGTTCATTGACTTACTACCAGAAGTACTAGGCTATCATGTGTTCAAAGTGTTATTTATTTAAATATTTCTGGGTCGATTACCTGAAATTATTTTGTTCATTCACTTACCAGCAAAAGTACTAGGCTAGCATAAGTTCAAAATGGTATTTTTTTTAATATTTCTGGGTCGATTCCGAACCTAACCTAACATAACCTTAGCCAACCCGGACCCAGTTCATGACTAAAAAAAAAACATTCAACTAATGAACTACGTACCCAGAAATATATAAATACATACCGGTTTGGGCCTATGCTAGCCTAGGACTTTTGCTGGTTAATGTTGCACAAGACAATTTCAGGTAATCTTTATATCTATCCAAAAATATGACTACCACTTTGTACTTATGTTAGCCTAGTACTTTTGTTGGATAGTCAAAGAACAAGGCAGTTTCAGGTAAACTTTAGAATTATTTAAATACAGATTACCTTGAACTCATGCTAGCCTAATACTTTTTGTTAGCTAATAGCCTCGCCTCACTAGTGTTAAAGCCAGTAGGGAGAAATGGGAATAGACGCTCGAAGTTGTAAGCAAACAATATTTATTTAAAAACTTGTGTTGCTTACAGTACTTTTAACTTATTAACAATCGGGGGCGAGTCAGCGTATCTAAAAGTGAAGGGGGCGAGTCGGTCATTTTAATCATAAGGGGCAAGATCCAAGGGGCGAGCGGACCCTACACCGGTATTTTTACTGAGAACAAATCTTACCACTAAAAAATTTCGAGCAACGCATTAATTAGAGTAAGGTTTTCACTTAACGTTTAGAGTGCTTTGCATATTTAATTTTACAAAATGAAATAAGAGTCTCTGGTTGCTCGCAACGGTTTTATTAATTAACTAATTATTATTTTCACTATCAAAAGCTTGAAAGATATGTAAAATGAATTCTATACCTAATTTGGTACAGAAAACATTTTTTTTTTATTTAGCCTACACTGTCCCACTGCTGGGCAAAGGCCTCCCCCAAGCCTTTCCAAGAGTTCTTGTCCAGTGCCACTTCGAACCAGTCCTCACGGTACGAGTCCAACTCGTCTCTCCACCTCTTTCTGGGCCGGCCTCGGCGGCGCCGTCCATCTCCAGGCACCCACTGTGTGGCGGCCTTCGCCCAGCGGTCAGCATTCATGCGGCTGACGTGACCCGCCCAGTCCCACTTCAGCTTGGCAGCCTTCTTGCCGACGTCCAGGATGCCAGTTTTGGAACGCAGTGTGGTGTTGCGAACAGAAAACATTATTTTATTGAATTATATTTTCATTTTAATTAGTTATATGGAGCATAAGTAATTTTACATTCTTTCTAATATTTTTCTACTGTATGTTTTCAATTTATGTCCAGCTGACAGGCTAACAAAACCATGAAGACTAACCTCATTTTTTATTCCACTTTAAAACTATTTTTAGAACTGAAAGAGATAACTAGTCATTTATCTTTTTATTTCTAATTTGTCACAATATATTTTTCTCCAAGCCCTAAGCTATTTAGTTTATCTAGTAAAATATGGGACAAGCCTGAAAAAAACTACAAAAGTATCCGAGAAACCAAGCCTTTTATGTATAAGCAAGTTTTTTATTTTGCGAAAATATTTTTTTTTTTTCTAAAATCCGTTAAAAGGTTTACTATCCCTGCCGTATAAATTACAGAACTACGGCCCGTGGTTTCCCTCACTTTTCTTTTGATTTTATTAATATTGTGTAATGTTTGAAATTGATAGTTTCCCTTCAAATCGATAGTAAAAGTAAGTTTATAGGGTGTGAAATAAAGTATTTTAGTCCTACTGTTTGTTATTCTGTGGTTAACCATAATAATAAAGATTAGGGTAGGTAAGCCCTTAATATATTTTAGAGAAAAAAATGCGGTACCCATTTATTTCAATGTCAACATAGCTTCTTATTTATTGGAGTAGTCAATTAATCAAATGAGTCGTCCCGGCCTAAGTGGAGAGGAAACGACTGTCAGACTTTTGCTGACTAAAAATCCACCCTTACCCTTCGGTTGACCGTTGTGTTTCTGGACAACTTGTAGTACCTTTTCTGCTTAGATCCAATACAGAAAAGATTAAAATTAAGAAGTAATTTTTATTATTAAGTAGTTTTTAACCGACTTCAAAAAGAAGGAGGTTATCAATTCGACTGTATGTTTTTTTTTTTTTTTTTTTTTTTTTTTTTGTGTGTTTGTTACGCGATTGCTCCGGCGATTGTGGACCGATTTTCAAAATTCTTTTTTTGTTCGAAAGGAGATGCTTCCGGAGTGGTCCCATATTCACCAAATCAAGATCTGATGATTGGATCCTGGAGAAATCGAGGGCAACCCTCAAATTTTATAGGCCCACATATAGTTTTTCGTAAATATTATGAAGTAATTTAAGTATTTGCGTATGGTAATCATAATTTCATGTGGCTGAGCTGATGATGGAAGGTACAACTCCTCAACAGTAAGGAGTAGGCATCAACTGATTTAGTTTGTGTTCGCTTATCTCTGGAACTACAAATCCGATTTAAGTCATTCTTTTTTTGTTATACTAGGTATTGTTCAACTGAGGGAACACTGCAAGTTTCATCAAAATCGGTTCAGTAATTTTTGAGATAGGGAATTTTATTAGCTAATTTTGTACATGAGCGATGTTATTACCGGTGCTACGGATTACAAAATTCTAGTGCACATGTAAAAAAATGATGTACCTATTTGACAAGAATTTGGGTTGAATATTTAAACTAAAAAGAGTAAAATAAAAGCTTTTTCAAAAAAAAATGTAACCGCCTTCAAAACCAACCACTAAAAAAGGGTAAAATAACCTACAAAATAACTTTTCTTTCGGAAGTCGGTGGCAAAAAAGACAATGAAAAATAAAACCACCGACTTCCGAAAGAAAAGTTATTTTGTAGGTTATTTTACCCTTTTTTAGTGGTTGGTTTTGAAGGCGGTTACATTTTTTTTTGAAAAAGCTTTTATCAGAAACACATTTGTACAGTACTTATTTTTTCACAAACTTGATGAGGTTGATGTATCAGTGTCCATGATCGGACAGCGAGTCGCCCATTTCGCGTAAAAATCCAAGAGGTTACTTGTCTTTTATGGATACGTGGTTATAAGGTTCATTTTCTTAAAAGAAAATTAGCTGCATACTGCAAAGTCAGCTCTATATACAAGACGTGTCACTCCTATTAATTAAATAGACGGAACAGTCAATTACGTTGACGACCTAACGGATTCTGTTATGACTGATTGGATTTGACGGACGGGCCAATTTTCTACGGACAAAGGGATCTATTTCCGGAATGGGAGAGATCTTGTGAGCTGGATTATTATTTTTTCCTGAATTCTTCAGTCGAATTTATACCAGATTAAATCTTTTGAACTTTTAACCGGAAGGGCAAAGACAAGGTTATGTTTTTTATACCAATCTCAGATTTCATATATTTTATTCTTAAAACCTTTGGATCTTTGCATCATGCATACCTGAATTATGTCGGGGTCGAATTCCAGTCAAACTGGATGCAGCTGAATACTAGTATTTTATATGGAACTACTGCCGATTTTACCTCAAAAACCCAGTTACTGAAGAATACGATGATAACCCTTGGTAAGACTGGTCGTCAGACTTTCAAGAGCTGCTAACAAACAGAAACCCCTGTTGAAGATCTACAAATGACAGCCACTACCAGCTTTCCGAGGCACGGAGGAAAAAAAATGCTATGATACATGGTCACCCATCCACAGACCACCCACGACAAGCGCGATGAGCCTGGAACATTGACTTGGGCAGCTGTAATTATTCAGCCACGAGTTCTTAAAAAAAAAGTTTTTAGATTAACATTATTAAAAATAATATAAATTAAATTCAAAAGCATGCAACAGTATTCAAACTTAATATTTATTTAAAGTTTACTACGAATAACCTTAAACCCCAACTAAACTAGAAATTATACTTTTACTTGCTCATAATCTCAGTAGTAAGATAATCCGTAGATTTTCCCCGTATCGCCTTACACTTGCATTTTCTTGGTAGCACGCACTGAAAGGTCAATGTACGGAGGTCATTGACTGCCGACTTGGTTAGGAGAGTTCGAGTAGGTTCGGTTGGTTACAGAACCTTTTTGGTAGAAACCAGTGTAAATAAATAATCAATAGAAATCAGTCGGGAAAATATCGCTTTTAGCGATAAGACCGCAAGTTGTGTCACCCTATTTAAAAGATGTTGTAAATTTAGTGTAGGGTGTGCATTATGCCGGGGTCGCGGGTCTTATACCATCACCGTGACCCCGGAACATAAAGGGCTATTGAAGGACACCGTGGATTTTAGTCAGTATAAGTCTGACAGTACCTCTCGCCCTGCCCGGGGTGGGAGGTCTCATTTGATGATTTTACCACGTAAAAAAAAAAGGGTGTGCATTATAAAGAGCATTTTATCTATCTACGATGAAGTAAACACTTTTAAAACGTTCATCGACAAATGTGTACTGAGACCTGTACTGACTAAAATCCATAGTCTTCCTTCAATTACCCTTTACACTCGAAGGTCACAGAAACGGTTCACTGGTATTTTCAGCCTGTGTAATTTTCTAAGGAAAGGCCTCTCTTATAAGATCCAACTTTGTTACTGATGTCAACTACAGTGGCTGGATGAAAAAAGTGGTACATCATACGCTGTTACACGTTTTTTACGAGGCTTATACCCGCACTGGCCTGCTCCCTCTCACAGAGAGGAAGCCTGTGTCCCATTAGTGGGAACATTTATAGGCTGATGATGACTTAGATGTTAATATAATGTTTTTTTTTTGTATTAAGTATTGTATTTAGAGGATAGGCGGATTTAAGATGAAATACACAAATAGTTTATAGCCTGAATTAACAAAAAGTATCCTTTTTATCATCAGTCATTTTCATTAATTTCGAGGAAAAAATTAGTTCCTTTCTCGCACACTAGAGGCGCTGTTCTATTTTGTTTGTTTTTTCCATAAAACAAACGCAGTAGGGCCTCTGTATTACGAGTAGTACTTTCCCGATGGATACATTTCGAGTTTTGGGCAAAAGGGTGGCAACTGTTTGCTACATAAAGTGGAATAGATAAAAGTTGTAGACACGACTATTTTACATAGGTACTGGTCTGAAATAGAATTGGGTCTAGATGTGTCTAGATAAAATTGGAATATGTATGAGTATGTTCACAACCCAAGTCGTAAAAATTCAGCTAAACATAAACAAGGTGACACAGAAATGGGATGAAAAATATTTTAGCATGAACTTAGACAAAACAATTACCTTTTCAGAATGCCGCCATACTTATCCGTTTCTGTACATCTAACAATGAAAATGATGATTGGTTCAATTATTGTTTAGGCGTGAATGGATAACAAATAAACTCTTTCAATAATTAAGTAAGACAAAATTATGTCAATAATTATGTACGATGATGGTGTCTATTTGTTTTATTATTTTACTATAGTTTCACTTAATGTTAGTTTAATTTTATTTCGTTAAATTTTTGGATGTCTGTATGCTGTATACCTATGTATTTCAGTACTATTGTTTTGTTTGTTTCTTGGTTTAGTTATACGAGTACGTGTCTTTGTTTCTATTAGTATGAGTTTCTTAAAATGTTTTTTCTTTTCTCTATAACTTGTTATTACATATTTGTGTTTTTAACGACTTATGTAGGTCATAATCCTCGTTATAAATTTGCATGCCATTGCTATGGCGGAATGTGTCCTGCCCTAAAATAAGATATAACACCTTTTGTAAACCACATATTATGCAAATAAAGAATACTTACTTACTTACAAAATGGAATACATAGGCACCGCCAATGCCAATAGCGGCCCACCCGCACCAACCCGCACTGAGACCGCGTGGTTGATTATGGCAAGCGTGGTTTATTATGGCCGGCGTGGTGGGTTAATATGGCCTACTCATTCTCACAGAGAGGAGGCCTGTGTCCCAGCAGTGGGAACTTTAAAGGCAAGATCATGATGATAAATAGCGGCCATTTTTTTTTTGGTAAAGAAGAAATACCTATTACTCTGCTGGCATTACTCAGGATGAAAATATTATAACACATTTTTATGAAAAAATAGACCTAGTGTCTCTTCTAAATGTTAGATTTTGAAGTGTAGGCAATATACAGGTACCTTTTGCCACACTCGTTTTTCGTACGAGCGTTTACGCGAATCGCGTTTATTCGAGTGAACATAAAACAATAAGTGCGAATACGCACGTTTCATTTTTTATGCTCGTGTGTGTCGCACGTTTGTGTAAGTGCGTATTCCACATTTTTCTCGATATTTTCCTTCTCAGATTTTGAATATTGCTAAACCAAGTAAATAAAGTCATACTCGTGCCTTGCTGTTATTTTTATTTCCATGATTCTTCAACTCTTAACCGTTTTTCTTCTTAGAATTCAATCAATTCTGCTGGCATAAAAATCCGACATTTCAAAAGCATCTGCATTTCGTCAAAATCCAAACTATATTAATAGAAAGTTATATTAATAGAAAAGTATGTTTGTTTGTTCCTTTTTCACGCTCGCGCTAAAACGACAGATCCGATCATCCTGAATTTTTTTATGAACAGTTTCAAGTGGTATCTCTAAAGATAGACACAGAGTACCTTTCATCCTAAAAAAGAGTACTGTTCATGATAAAAACAACAATAACGTCGTATCGGGAAAAATATCGATCGTCACAAATCTTTACTAATACTCGTATTATAAAGCAGAAGAGTTTGTTTGTCTATTTTGTTATTGTATTTTGTTTGTGCGCTAATCTCAGGAACTACTGGTTGGCATTAAAAAAAAAACTTTGTGTGTTCGAAAGTCCATTTATTGGGGAAGGCTTTAGGCTAAAACATCACGCTACAAACAATAGGAGCCGAGCAGCGGGGATGAAATCACGGGGAACAACAATTTCTTAATAAAATGCCAGCGAAGCCGCGAACAAAAGCTAGTACAAAATAAATTTATCGAATCTTCAATTTACACGTTCTAAGAAGTCATTATTTAGTTAAAACAACAATGAATAAATCTTTCAGTCTCGAATCACTATTATACAGTGCCCGCATTTACCAAGCTTCTTTCAAATCAGTTGTACGCTCACCTTGAATTTAAAGGTAAATGGTAAACAAAATCTAAATATAAAAACGATTTTAAGCCCGGTTTCACTAAAGCGGAGACGACAAGATATGATTTTTGAATAACCAATCAATTTATTTCGATATCGAGTCTCCGATACCGAAACAGGTGTTTCATTTTTCTATTTTATTTTGTACCGTAATCTTCATCACCTATAATGTTTCCACTGCTGGGACACAGGCCTCCTCTTTGAGAGAGGGAATGGGCCATAATCCACCACGCGGGCCCAGTGCGGATTGGTAGATGTCTTCGAATTTTTGGTTCTAGGAGATGCCGGTTTCCTCACGATGTTTTCCTTCACCGTTTTGAGAGCAGTGGTGATGAAATAAATTACAAAAAGTAATGCGCCTGGCGGTGTTCGAACCCACGACCTACAACTCGTAAGTCGGGACCAATACCACTGGGCCACCACTGCTCCTATCGCAAGCTGACAGGTAACTCGGCAGAACGGAGATGTGTTAAAACGGGCAGCCGTGGGGCGCTAGCGCTCGCGTGCCTTATTCTCCTGGGCCTTCTCCCTCCATCTCACCTTTTTGGGTGTTGATGGTGCCTTACGCTTTTTCGTTAATCAATTCACTTAATGACCTCACATATAACGCGAATCGTGCGATTTGCAATTTCTACAAACTGAAAATGAAAATCGACCTTGCTACTACGATGTAATGATGCAATTCGATTTTTCAACTAACCGTAGACAACCGCGCATTTTATGACATATGTCGTAATGATAAGGTTGATTTTCACTTGTAGTTGGAATCAGTTGAATTGCGTCGCATCGCTCCATGGGTAAGCTCCCTTACTCTCACAGTTCACAACTCCTTTCAGCTGAAAAATATCTCCTCTCTGCTTTTGTAGAAAAACTTGGCAGCTTCGCAGCACGTCTCCTTCTCCTATCTTCCCCGCTTTGGTGGGAACCGGGCCTTAGGCAACCTACTTTAAAATACATTTGATAAATGCAAGTATGCCTTCGATGAAATTAAAAGTATGTGAAGAATAGAATGAGAAAAAAAAATGAGTGTCTACACGTAAATAGTAATTATACGATTTTTGGTTCAAAACCATTGAGGTATTAAGCAAGTTCATTCAATTGTTTGACAGCTCTGTGGCGTGCTCTAGGCGCGCGCACTCATCCTTGATGGGACACAGTGGTGGTGCGTGGTGTCGTCTCTATACGTAGTAATAATTGCTCAATGTCCAAAACAAACCTATTTATAATATTGATGATTCCGTAGTTGAATCGTGAAAAATTGTAAACATGCTGAGTTTGTTAGAACTTTTTATTATGTGCGTCATCAGACAGAGCGAGCAGCCTCGCGAGGCAATTGCCGCGAGAGGAAACTACCTCGCAAGGCTGCTCACTCTGTGTGCACGCGGCTATGTTTCTCGACAGGCACGAAACAATATACGCGAGCAAAACAAAAGCCGACACTGGATGGCTCGGGCGCTCGGTCGCTTACCTCGGCCGAGACACTTCCACACTAACCGAGCTGCTTCGAGCAGCAAATGCCTCGCGAGGCTGCTCGCTCTGTGTGGACGCACCTATTAACATTTTAACCAAAGTAGCATATCAAAATATTATTACATAATATCATAAAATAACGCCTATAATAATAATAATAATCCTTAAAGGGTAAGGCGGAGGAACTGACGAGGCCTGATAGGGCCAAATGCCTATGATTCTTAAGAGTTTATCGCGGCTATAAATGCAAAGGGCGATTGAAGGGTTTAAAAGGATGGTTTTTAGTCAGTACGAGTTTAACTGTCCCTTACGATACCTACAGCCATAACGGGGAAACTCATATAAATGATTTTTCACTTCCAAAATAAAAAAGGGCTAGGTGGAAGTGTACTATTTGCGATTTAGATGTCAAGTCATATGACGGGCCCTCTAAAGGGGAAGTTATTCGGTAACTGAGACCCTAGAACGTAATGGGCTATTGAAAGACACCGTGGATATTAGATAGTCTGACAGTCCCTCCCGCTCTGCCCTGGGTTACCAACCAGGGCAGAGCTTCATCAAATTAGTCCTACCGGACTAATTTACCACGATAAATGAAAAGATGTCAACTCATCCGAAAAATAGGTATTTGTTCCGAGGATGAAACGACACCCTTCAAAAAATGAAGGCGTCGACTCATCCGCAAGTTCGGATGAGTCGTCGCATAGCTAATTGCGCACTTACACTCGTCCAACCTTATTTAGATCAACCGAGCTCGGAAGCTGACATAGAGAGAAAAAATCCAATATCACTTGGATCGATCTGGAAATTGAATATGCGAACAATACTTGAAATATTGTTATGTTAAATTGAATTGCTCGTAACTTACTATTAAAAAATCTGATAATTTAAATTAATTGATTTAAACATAAGAATCCTACTAATATTGTAAACGTGAAAGTTTGGTTGGTTTGATGTTTGTTAATGTTTAACACAAAAACTAAGGACCGAATTTACATGAAAGGCACACAAATACTTTTTAATTTAAATTAACACATTGGATAGTTTTTATCTCGATTTTATGTACCTACCCGTGTGTTAATTTAAAAATTTTAGCGAGAAACCAAGTGAGCTATTGCGAGCACAACTAATAGGTAAAAAATAAATACATATTATTATATCTTTTCCAATATCCTCTATCTTATACAATAATCATTACTAAGGTATATAAACAGTATTCAAATATCATATTCAATTTGTTTCTTCAATTTTCCTTATCATCCCAGAAAAACATACGACTTTCGGATATTAAACATTTTTCCATGCGTCATTTTCGGATATTTTATTGCATAGTTTTCGGATATTAAACTGAGCACATCACAATCACATTGTCTTGTCAATATTTGAAGTTATTCGAGCATTTTCTTGTGTTTTATTTAAGGGTATTTTTCCATGTGAGAAAACTAGGTAATGTTTTATAGGATCTCATAACAATAAATTGTGTAGATATGGCGTTCGGGTATGATTTATATTTTCCTTGTTCAAGCTGGCCTTGTTATACTTTTAAAATAGTAAATGTTGTAAGGTTACTTGTAGAATTAAGCTAGTTAAGTTTTATAACAATAATTGTTATAAGTTTTATAACAGTAACTGTCGTAAAACTTAATTATAACTAGCTTCTTCTAAGCTATTATTCAGGACTTAGTTTAAACGAGAGACGTAAGACCTCTGATAGTTTATAAAATCTAATCTGTACCACCAGCACGAGTTTTCAGTATTTGAGACGTAAAGTAAACTGGAACTTTGACAATTTCAAATTGACAATTTTCAAGGAAAAAATTAGTTCTTTCTGCGCACACCAGAGGCGCTGCTCCATTTCTTCATACAAAAACGCTGTAAATACTGGAAAGACACTGTAAAGTAAAAGAGTAAAACTCGTGCTAGGGGTACTGTTCGTCTAAAATGTAAACATCTATTTTTTTAAATCTTTAAATAAGTCCTCCCGCCTAGGGACAGGAGGGACTGTCAGGCTCGTACTGACTAAAATTTATGTTGTTTCTTTTATAATCCTTTACGTTTTGGGGTCACGGTTACTTAAGGAGGCAATCTCAAGACCCTAGAAGGCTTTGGACATACACTTTCACTGATATAAAGCTTTGAAGAATGAAAAGAAGTAAATTCCTATAGATACTATATAAAAAACATAGACGTTAAATTTTCAAAAAAATAAGTTGAAATAAACTTGAATATCAAATTATGTTCAAGATTAAGACGTTTTCAAGCTTTCTAAAGTTAGAAATCGTACACAAAGGCATAATTGATAATGTGCGTCTCAAAATAATTAATACTTAGTACATAGTCTCATTAAAAGAAAATTATGAAGATGAAATTTAATGTTATTATCTAGGTATACAAGACGTGTAATATCAAGTTTTTCCATTGTTCTTCAACAGTATTGTGTTTCATATAAACACTATATTAACCCTGGAGTGGTCGCGTGGACTACATATGTAATCCACCTATACAAAATCGATAATTTCCAACAATCGATTTGCTTTAACTTGTTGAGCCTCCAGGTACTTTCAAATGAATGATTGAGCGATGCACTCCGTGAAGCACAAGCATAGGACTTGCATAGTTGTGTCACAGGAGGTCAGTAAAGTCCGTGGACTACAATTGTAATCCGCGCGACCAAATACGTAAGTATTTTTTTTACATTGAACTATCATGTTTTCGTTTATTTTAGACGAATAATACCTGTTTTGTTATAATGATGATATTATATGAGCTATATGATGTTTGATTTTAGAAAAAAAAATAGACAATGCACGTGATGCACTAATTGTGTCGTGGCTGGCTGAAGTTGATGTCGGAAATTATGTTTATGAAGCTGAATCAAGCTCCGACGAAGAAGTTGATAATTTACAAGAGGAAGACCATCAATCAAATCCCAGCAAGAGCAAGACATTCCAGGTGATGGATCTAACGAAAGTCCTGAAGAAAATATCCACCTCAGCAACGTCGCCGATGCCATTGTCGTGACTGTGGAAGAGCGTGCATTATAAGCACTAGACAGATGTGCACCAAGTGCAGTAATTTTGTAAGTGGGGATCATTTCAAGATTATGTGCCCGACCCGTGCTAAAATTATCATTTACATAGAAGTTTTTACTATATTTGTAAATTGTGATCTCAATAAGAGCAATCCATGTGATTTTGATGCCATTTTAGACAACATTTTTGATAATTTTGATTATTTGTAAAACAGGGGGTTGTAATTAAATTGTGATAATTATATTTTATCAATAAAACTGTACTGATTATATTTGTATTTAAGTAATAAAGAGTTTATAAATAAATCTTTTGTTTTTTCAATTTGTATTATGGATTACGCATGTAGTCCACGCGACCACTCATGAAACTTTTAGAGGCGCGACCACTGCAGGGTTAAAGTGTTTATCTTTTAATTCTAATTATGTCGAGAATACGTACACTCAACGAAACTGTCAAGTATGCAGCCCTCAATTTTCATATGGTTCTCCTGTAGCTATATGTAGGTTTTATGCTGTATGTGTGCAATTTTTGTCTGTACGCTTCATACAGCCAAATAGTTTGGTAAGTAGTTACATTGAAAGATACAGCTCAATATTGGAAAACCATTTGAAAATAATTACCTGCAAACTTAACCATTTTGCCGACTGTATTTGTGTCATACGAGAGCTATATAAAAGGCAGATGTGAGTGACAGTAGCGGGACTGCTCTAAAAGCACATAATATTCTGTTCTTATTGGTAGAGATCTTCAGAAAGATCAAAATATGAGTAGATCGCGCTGTGTAAGAAAGTGGAGAACAACGGCTTACTTTTATGAAGTAGACGAGACGAAAAGAATATGTGAGCAACGTCAGGCTCATTGGATACAAACTTAAGTCTAATAATATTGTTCTCCTAGTACTTTTTGTTCAAGTTCCACATTAAATTCTCTCACTGTGAGGGAGAAGAGAAAAAAATAGCTCCAACGAGAGAAAAACTTCCGTAACGTGTTAAAGTAACGTTCGAGTACAACTTACGTCTTAGCACTAGACAGTACAATCCGTAGGTTGCCACATGTGGAATAAAAATAACAAACTATTCCACTTATGGCAAATTAAAAATAGTAGGTGCTATTTGGAATACTTACCTCAGATGCCATCAACTCAGGTGCCGTTTCAGCGGGTGCCGAATGTGCTAATCTTTCTTTTTATATACCTTTCAAGATTAACAGTAGTGATGTGATGTTACCTAATTATACATTTACCGTAATGGCTATAAATAATGAAAATTCTTCCATCAGCACCTGATCTGTCCATACAAACATTCATCAACATTGAAGCCATTAATTAAAGCTTGATTACTTGAACCTGAGCAAAGTTTTTAAAACATGGCAGTGTTGTTTGTAAATATAACTAGTTTGACGTCAGTTTGAGCAAAAGATTATGCAGGAATAGTTTGGGATATGGTAAATAATGTCTAGACGACTAGGTTTAATCAGACTTATGCAGGCCACTCACGTTCCAGTATACTTGCGCAAGTCTGGACTTGCACGAACACAGGAGGGTAAAAATGTTAGGAGTTTGTGCAAGTATCTTCCTACACACGTTACAGTATACTTGCACAAACACAGGAGAGTGAAAATGTTAGGAGTTTGTGCAAGTATCTTCCTACACACGTTACAGTATACTTGCACAAACACAGGAGAGTGAAAATGTTAGGAGTTTGTGCAAGTATCTTCCTACACACGTTACAGTATACTTGCACAAACACAGGAGAGTGAAAATGTTAGGAGTTTGTGCAAGTATCTTCCTACACACGTTACAGTATACTTGCACAAACACAGGAGAGTGAAAATGTTAGGAGTTTGTGCAAGTATCTTTCCTACACACGTTACAGTATACTTGCACAAACACAGGAGAGTGAAAATGTTAGGAGTTTGTGCAAGTATCTTTCTACACACGTTACAATATACTTGCACAAACACAGGAGAGTGAAAATGTTAGGAGTTTGTGCAAGTATCTTCCTACACACGTTACAGTATACTTGCACAAACACAGGAGAGTGAAAATGTTAGGAGTTTGTGCAAGTATCTTCCTACACACGTTACAGTATACTTGCACAAAACAGGAGAGTGAAAATGTTAGGAGTTTGTGCAAGTATCTTCCTACACACGTTACAATACTTGCACAACACAGGAGAGTGAAATGTTAGGAGTTTGTGCAAGTATCTTCCTACACACGTTACAGTATACTTGCACAAACACAGGAGAGTGAAAATGTTAGGAGTTTGTGCAAGTATCTTCCTACACACGTTACAGTATACTTGCACAAACACAGGAGAGTGAAAATGTTAGGAGTTTGTGCAAGTATCTTCCTACACACGTTACAGTATACTTGCACAAACACAGGAGAGTGAAAATGTTAGGAGTTTGTGCAAGTATCTTCCTACACACGTTACAGTATACTTGCACAAACACAGGAGAGTGAAAATGTTAGGAGTTTGTGCAAGTATGCTCTCACCCACGTTACAGTGTTTTTGTGCAAGTCTGGATTTGCGCAAGTATACTTGTACCGTGTATAAATTTCTTTAAATTTCTGGCACCCGATAGTAGTATTAGATCTCAATATACATCCTGATCTTCAACGGCTAGACTTGATTAATTAAATGTTTAATTAGAAGTTATTGTTGCAGTTTAAGCTAACGGTTCTCGTGTGCGATTTGCTGTTGCAATGACATTGTTCCTTATGGCGTTGAGCCCATTTCGTTATGAGTCGAGCTACACGATAACTGACAAATGCTTGCACTGACTGAACAGGTCCAATCAAATCTGTGTGGTTCTTTCTTTAAAAGACCACTTCAGACACCTGCATGGTCTTCATTAACAGTATACTCTTAATGTCTGGACTTTAAAGGAGACAGTGACCTCTGAGTTTGTTTCGGATGTTTTTTCTCAGAGTAGTCAGGTACGAAACACTGGCCTCCTCTAGCTTTAAAAATATATGACGTGTAAAAGTGTTCATTGGTAGTTAACTCGTTCGGTCTACAGCATACGGAGAGTCCTCGCCGACGATATAACAACGAATGCAAATTACAAGTCTATACGTATTCGTTACACCGTCTGCAATGTTTCCCCGCTTGCTTTATACCAACTGTGATATCGACCAATGAAATTCATCGGTCGATAAACAGCTTGCGGGACTGCCACTCTTGTGAATGTCTGACGACGAACATGAAAGTTCTCCTACAACCCGCACGCGGGCTATCGACTAATGAAAACGGTTCCCCGAATGCGGGCCCTGTAGCAAGCGTTCTAGAAATCTCTCCCACCTGGCATGCGGGCTATCGACTAATGAAAACGGTTACCCAAATGTGGGCCCTGTAGCACGAGTACCAGAAATCTCTCGCACCCCGCATGCGGCCTTATCATGTAGGTATATAAAATTGCACTATTAATGAGTCGCGGGAATCTCTCAGGTAGCGGCACTGTCTCAGTTCGCGAGACTGTCTTAGTTCGCGGGACTGTCCCAGTTCGCAGGACTGTCTCAGGTCGTGAGACTGTCTAAGGTCGCGGAACTATCTTATCAGATAACTGTGACCCTGATCCTGATCCCTGTCCTTATTGGAAGATCAACGTGGATTTTAGTCAGCAAAAGTGGGACATGGATTGGAGGACTCATTTGATGATTCATCATCTTCATCATCATCTTCCTGTCCTTATCCCATTTTACTTGTGGTCGGCGCAACACGTTTCTTTCTTCCATTCTCCCTTATCACAAGTCATAGTATCATTTACTCCTTTTTCTTTCATATCCTTAGATACTTATACATAATAATAATAATTAATTAATCCATCCATCTTATGATTATACCACAAAAATAAAATAAACTGCGCTAACCGTGTCATCAAATCAAATTAATGTTCTACTTTTGAAGTTCAAAAGAGCATACTAATAATCAAGGCATGGCATGCAAAACGCCATTATAACATTAACCGTTTAACCATTTAAAACTAACAGTTAAATTTAACAACTGTGCGTGAAAAATGACCGACTTTGTCTCGTGACTGGAAATGGTTTTATGTCAAGTCGAAAGATATTTCTGTGGAAAGGAAAATCGGGGTCGAATTTTCCTTTCCACAGAATTTTTACTGTATTCCCCACAAAACCCATACTTTGTATCTTCGATTCGATAACCCACAAAAAGACCTTAGGAAATGTGAAATGTTTACACCTGAGGGCCTTATCACAATATTGCTGTATTTTATTTACAACGTACTTGAAGTATTTACTGCGTTATTGTCCGGAAAAATGAAACAGCATCTGTAGTGTACGAAGACCAAACTGCTTTTTCTAATAATTTCCCGCCAATGTTCCAGTTTACTTTGATTTCACCACGATAACGGGAAAAGCCATGATCGGGTCTCTATTCTTTATTTTTAGTAACTCTAGCTAAATTAAAACCAGATAAGAAGCCTTAGGCCCTAACAAAAACATATAGCTCCACTACAAATAGAGCGCCTTGGCCTGGTTCAATCCCACTTTTTAAAAAACCCTAAACTTTTTATAAAACGTTGCCCCATACTAGGAATTTCTCCTATATCGTAGGTGCGTTTACAAACATAAAAACTCACATACACAAATACCCAGACCCGGAACAACTAAGAGTAGGTACTCTTAGTTGTTCCGGGTCTGGGTGTTTGTGTCAAAAATATTTGTATGATCTGCAAGTAGGTACTTGCAGATCATACAAATATTTTTGACTCTCAGAGTAGCAGTCCAATCGCTCAGCCACTGCGCCAAACGTGCCGTTAAATTATTTAAGAAGTATTAAGCAATATTCCAATATGCCACAAGCAGCAAAATGTTGGTAGCCTTTCAGTTAACAGTGACACAGTTGCAAAAGACAAATAAATAGGTAATTTTATGGGATTCACGCAATTACCAATATGGCTGTCGACCTAAAAAATGAGATAAAAAATAACAACGTAAATCATACATATTTATATCTCGTTTATACTGATTTAGCACTCGTATGTTATTCCGGAAGCAGTGAGCACATTTATATGAGAAATGTTCTATTTACACGATAACTGAAATAGAACGTATTTTTCTAACAAATGGGTGGGATTTGCATTTTATTGTGACGAATGGTGAAGCTGTGATTCATTTAGAGATGGCTCTCGTTGTGGAAGTAAACCCACTGAAACGCCAAAGCGGGTTAAAAAATATTCTATCCATAATATGGGATCAAAGGGCTAGTTCTGTACCTATGGACGCTTTTACCTGTGGACACCGTTTATTTATGGGAAGACGGGCAACCTTAAAATTCTCATTTGAACGCAACCACAAGCATTTGTCTATGATTGACAGATTTGCCGTATCGCCATCTTTTTTCCGTATTGTTTTCCCCAGAATTAACGATGTCTAGAGGTAAAAGCGTCCATAGGTACCTACAGCACTTGCCTATACACTTCTCGAATTTTCAGTGGATTTACGCTGAATATCTGTCTAAATTAAATACTACAAATTTATTTTTTATGGTGCTAGCATCCTATTCACAAGACACAATAACTTAAAGTACCGTAGATGCGCCCTATCGAAGGCGTTGATCACTGTGTAAAAAGCGGTCAAGAAACTCCATGGTCATTCCTTCTGTAATATACGAAGTCATTGCAGAACCTTTGTTACATTATTCGTCTTTGAGATAGGCAGCTAAAGTTTGAAATAGGTGATGATGAAGCGGCTGGATCAATTTTTGAAACGACGCGACGTGCATTGTTAGAAGATTCCTTTTTTCTGCAGATCTGACTGCCAGTAGTTGTTAGGTATATGGAACGTATAAGGTATATGGAAAAAATTTTTTATATTGTTCTTTTTTGTAAATGTAAGAATACCAATGAAAGAAAGAGGTCTTCTCTGTGGCATAATATTGTAAACAGGAATTATTAAAATATATTTTTTTTATTCATTTACAATCATATCATAAAATGAGTTCTTCCACCCGCAGGGCAGAGCGGGAGGTACTGTCAGACTCTTACTGACGTTCCGGGGTCACGGAAATTCGTAACTCCCGCGACCAACTTTCATAGTCACAAGTAAAATTAATGTTTGTATATCTTTTTTTTTAAAACCACAGACAATTTCATAATCCAATGCGATAACTTCGGTAGATTTTCCACAAAAACCAAATCCGGAATCAATTTCCAAAACCGCAGGGCATTCATAAAAACAAACAACAGCGACCCACTTTAGGTACCAACCTAAGAAAGATCAATAAAGAAAAGCAATTCATCATAATCTATAATGTAAAAATTTCTCCCACTTTGCCCCATAGCTTTCTATCGCTTCTAGTAAAGAATACAACTCGAAATAGTCGTTACACAGAAGGTTTGGTCCTTTCAACGTCTGAAAGCAGTGTAACTCAGGCGCATATGTATAGCCACCAACAAAGTTAGGTATGCAGATAGAAATTTATTTACCCGCTTTCTAATTTTGTGTCATTTTAACTAACACACAAACAGCCAGGACTTGAAAGAACTACCTGTTGGCCGTACAAAAAATTAAAAAAATATTGTTTTAAATTTAACATTTTCTTATTATTTTTTATTTGGTTTTGTATGCATTTCGTGATTTTATGTGCGAAATAAATGTCATTTAAAAAATTAAATTAATTTATTCATTAAATGTCCATAAAACAATGAAAAAATAATAAAAATACATAAATTTTCATTCAACCCGCGGGTCCCAAATGAGCGGGATCAATCTACCAAAGAGCCTTTATACCGAACGGCAATCGAAACGGGTCAGGCTCGGGTCGACGGCGCGTTGTGTTCCACGCGCGCCTCAAAGACTGTCAGCATAGAGGGCCAAAGCCTGCCAGGGTCTTGGGACTTATCAAATTACCGTGACCTTGGAACGTCAAGGGCTATTGAAGGAGACCGTGGATTTAAGTCAGTACGAGTGTCATAGTCCCTCCTGCCCTGGGTAGGAGGACTCATTTGATGATTTTACCATATAAAAAAAAGTGTTGAATGCACTTGCATTTCCTGTGCGTAATCCGTATCTTTTTTCTAATAGATCTTCTATATAATATCTGTCGTATCTGTCAAGTTTCTTCAAATCGCTACAGACCACGTATCGCCTGAGATACGTAAACACAGCAATTTTGTTGATAATCACTAATCTACGTGAGTAATGGGGAGTTTAGAAAACTATGAGTTTCGTTTTCTATGAATGTGCGGTTATCATGGCTGATTTAAATATCAATCATCATAATTTTCTTTATAAAATGAATCCCAATCCATAATCAAATGTAACTAATATTTTAATGCAACTGTTTGTGAGGGTGGATAGAGATAGGCCTGGAATTGTTATTCCAGGCCAGATATTTGATTTAATGGTGGTGAAGTTCAAATAAAAATAGTAACAGTATATAATAATTTATATATAAATAGCTACAGTATATAATAATTTTACTCAAAAAATATTAGTCAGAAATATAGTTTGTTTTTTTATTATTACGTAAACTAAAATTGACGAAGATACAACGCTTCTAAAAATCACTAATCGTCGCTCGGTTGGTATAATTTTGCAAGCGTTGTGACGTTACAAGCCCTCACACTCGAATTTTGAAGCGTTTTACCGTTGTCAATATTTACCTATTGATTAAAAAAAAATACGTTTTTACTATTTTTATATACTGTAGCTGATGGACTCAATGGATATTTTTCACTTTATTTATACAGTAAGCTACCGTATTGTCTTTTGTGAAATAAAAGAACAAAAATGAATAATACAAGTATTCACTGACTTCGCATTTGTGACATCAAATTCTGAATTGAGTGGCATTGTCGATTGCAGATCGAAGATATCACATATCGTAAACCTGCCTATATTTTGCATACCATATTTTATTTTAGCATTTTGAGAGTAATTGCGCAAAGTAATGATTCTATCTGGGTTCGAGGTTTTAAATAAAATTCGTACTTATTTCAATACTGATAACGCTGGAGCACTTCATTCTTCCCCAAATTTTCTCTAAATTTTTTTTCTAGAAAATGCACATTCTATTAAAGATTGTATAGGTATGTAAGTAAAACAATTTCATAAAACTAAAATAGGCATTACCAATAGAATTTTATTTGCCTAAAGTATAATGTTCTTGTTTGTTATTTCTCGTTTGACTATGAATTATATCGTTTCGATAAGCTGGTGAATTTGATTTAGTATTGGGTAGGTTTATTTTATTAAAATAGTAAAATTTATAGCCGAGGGGTTAAGGTCGGTGACACACTGTGGTGCATGGCCATAGATAAAATATGTAAGCGTAACTTCGAATTTTATTTGTACTACTTTTTCTCAAAAGCTTCCATTCTCCGACAAAAATGTATTATTTCTTAAAATAACTTAATTCTCATAAAAAATCTATGATAGAGCCTGCTGTACATGTGCAATATTCTTATATCAAGTGCTCATTGTAAATATCCTCGACTTTTATCTATATAAACTGATGATGATGTCGCAAAAAGTAAAAAAAACCCATTTTTATAATACACTCAGCTTTCATAAAAAAACCTGTTATGATCGTTTTCAAACTACCAAAAGCTACGTCAAATCTATCGCCTAGCCAGCCAGTACAATCCAAACCTAAAATAACCGCACTGATTTAAAAAGCAGTTCAGTAAAATTTATGTTTCCCTTCAAACAGTGCACAGTACTATGAACATACACAATGTTTGGCTGGGTGGTGGGTAATGTATTAACTAAATTTTAATTTTTAAATAATTTAAAGAAAATATATACTATAAAACAGTGTTGCGAAAACAAAATGGTATTATTTCTAATAAATCGCAAATGCATAGGCTTATGACTAACGAATAAGTATATAAAGTGTAAACACCTACATCATTACACAATACTCCGCAAATAAAAATTGATCGGATCTGCCTTTTTTGTGTGTAAAGTCTTGTTCTATGGTTGATCACCGTCGTAACGAACGAGAGGAAAAGAACAGTAGTGCTTGCATTACTGCTCCTCAGAAGGAGCTGTCCTCCTCCGAAGCAAGAATGCAAGCGAAGGAGGCGGCCGAAAACGTGAGAGATGCAATCCTTCTCCTTGCTCACCACACGCTGATTGAGACTTTGAATACTGCAGAAAAACTAGACTTTCTAGTAAAGAAAAGGTACACCTTTGTATAAAATTGAAGGAAAGAGCCAGCCTTTTGCCTTCATTAAGGGTATTCTAACACCCTCATAATAGGGTAGGTAGTGTACGCTTAGCAACAGTCAAATCAATACCTTTTCATGAGAAAATAACCGTGTACATTTTTATGGATATTTTCCTAGTTTCAAATGCTTTTTACAAGAAATCCATTTCGATTTCGCGGCTCAGTATAAAACTATCAAATTTTCGTACCAATCTCGATATTTTTATAGTTTCCAATAAAATTTGTAAGTGAAAAGTCTCGAAAGCAAATTGCGTCACAACTCACACGTATTCTGTGAAAATACCTCGTTAGAGACTGGTTTTTATTATACCTATTTTGTCCTGAAAATTGGCAAAGGTCGTCCCCATACTTTTCAGGTGCCTTTATATTTTGAATCCAATCGGTTAGATCGAGTCCTAACCTAGCCCAAAACGGTGTAAAAGAAATCCTAATGAAGGTCAAAGGTACTTTTTATTTGTAATAACTTTTTTGTTTTTGTTTGGGTTATACCTGAGGATATTTTATGACTTATATATGGATTTTGAAGGTCAAAGTTCCTAATTGTTTCATTTTTTTTTTATCTAAATGTTTGTTTTTGTTTCTAGTCAGTTAAATGTGATAGAGACAAAACCTACGATGGAGCGAGCTTACCCAGAAGAAGCCAGTTTACGCTAGCTATAAAGAGATTCCGTTTATATAATTATTTATCTTTATTTGCACTGACTACATTCTACATCTATACTTCTATATTGGTAGTAAAAAAACTGCTTAACCTATGTTAGTACTTAATACATAAAACGGAACGTGTCCAGTTCACGAGCGCCCACACTAGCGGACTATCTGCCCGGGCAGCTATCGACTGCAGGATAGTGTTGTGACTGCCCCGTATTATGCATTACTACTACACATAAAAATGTCAAAATTTTCTTTCTTATAAAAAGCTCTCCGAAAAACTCTAAGACAATATTATGAGTGCATCCTTCATCTCTCTTTCGGAAAAGTAGTGGAATTCACTCCCTACCTGTTCCCAAACGCATACAACCCAAATCTCTTCAAAGTTACAGTGATCACGTTTCGTCTGGTCAAGCTCACTCCATTGTAGACTTTGTCTCTGTTACCTTTGACCTACCACTAAAAACAAGAGCAAACACATCTATCAAGAAATATTGGGCGCTACCGTAAACAATGATTTTTCAAACCAGAAAAGGAAAGTCAGCTCTATGGCTATAATTTTAGCGTAGTTTTATTTATTTAATTTTATATAAGGAATGCTTGGTTGATAGCTCCATGAAGTGTCTATATACGTTCCAAAGCTGTTTGAAATTGAAACCCTATGGACTGACGTACAGACTAAATCATTTACTAATACTTACTGACCGAAATGCCACATGTCAGTATTAAAGTTGAGTCCAATATTCGCCATTTTGGATGCTTCAATGTTTCGTTCCTGGTTCACTGAGTATGCCGCCGGGCGATAAGGTCAAATATTATGCAGATGAATGTTCAGCAATGACGTACCAACCCAAATGAACTACACAACCGACACAAGCCCATCGTAGTCAAACAAGTGCAGTAATTGCTTTGGGTAGGCTTTGTTGTTCGACAAATGCCGCCGATGAACCACGGCGGCATTTCCAAAAACCACGTTTCGACAAGGCAACATTTGACCACACGTGACGCTCAATCTACGGCAATGCTGCACCACAACAGTGCGCGACGTTGTCAGCTGGCGCGCATAATGACGCGTGGCTTGTTGTTTGTTAAAGGGCATCGTTAGTTGAGCATCACATTATTGTGACTTGTTATGGACGACTCACGTAAAGTAGTAGATGCGTAGACAGACAACTTTGTTCAACAAAAGATCCACGCTGACTTTTAATATGTTGGGCAACTTGTAGTGCAACTTATGGCGCGTCAATTGTTGCCTAGTGGCCCGGTTGTCAATGCCGAGCTGTTGTGTGTAGCAACCCTAACATATTATTATTTTTGCTTCAGGTTTCATCTTCGGTATGTTCGTCCTATTACCCAACATTGAAGCAAAGTACAGGAAGAAGATCATCCATTACCCTCAAGACACACAGTTTTGGGCAACAGATTTCTTTGTCAAAGGATGTAAGAATTTCTTAGACCAATGTCCTAAGGTTTACAAGTACGTTGGTTTGATATTTTCCCTACGTAATAACTCTAACGGTCTACTTCCCGCTGCTGTCGCTACGCCCACCGTTGACAACAAATCACACTGAACCTACATGGTGAAAACGATTCAAAGTCCTTCTCTGGGGGTATTACAACGTCTTAAAACCAGGCCTGTTCCAGCGAGTAAAAGTGACAGCGCTATACAAATCGTTTAGCGTCATCTCGTTCACTCGAACAAGCCTGGTTTAGGCGGGTAGTCAACGCTCCACTGCCTGCCGACGGCGTCGCAAACAGTTCTTATTTGATTTTTGCTGCCCTGTAACGGAAAGGACAGGAAACAAAAATGTGGTTTTTAATAAGAACAAGTATAACAGTCATTTCTGCTCTACCCGAGTTTGTATAGTAAATCCAAATTGTAAAACTATAATGAAACGAGTTATTGGATTTTTTATAAAATGTAGATTACTAGTAGCCAAATTTTAAGTCACTAGAAAGGTTACGTCTGTTCGTTTCATATGACAAACTAGCTGTGCCCGCGACTTCGTTCGCGTGGATGTCGGAAATTACCAATGTATTTTTTTGTGCGAAGCGTCGGGTAAAAAGGTCTCCCTCCAAAATCCCACCGTATCCCATCGTATCCCATCTTATCCCATCTTATCCCATCTTATCCCATCTTATCCCATCTTATCCCATCTTATCCCATCTTATCCCATCTTATCCCATCTTATCCCATCTTATCCCATCTTATCCCATCTTATCCCATCTTATCCCATCTTATCCCATCTTATCCCATCTTATCCCATCTTATCCCATCTTATCCCATCTTATCCATCCCATCTTATCCCGTCCTGTTCCGTCCTGTCTCGTCCTGTCCCGTACTGTCCCGTCCTGTCCCGTCCAGTCCCGTCCTGTCCCGAGCTGTCCCGTCCTGTCCGTCCTGTCCCGTCCTGTCCCGCCCTGTCCCGTCCTCTCCCATCCTGTCCCGTCCTGTCCCGTCCTATCCTGTCCTGTCCCGTTCTGTCCCGTCCTGTCCCGTCCTGTCCCATCCTATCCCGTCCTATCCCGTCCTGTCCGTCCTGTCCCGTCCTGTCGCGTCCTATCCCATCCTATCCCATTCTATCCCATCCTATCCCATCCTATCCCATCCTATCCTATTCTATCCCATCCTATCCTATCCTATCCCATCCTATCATAATCATTAGATGAATTTTTATTTGAATATGTAGCAGAATCGAAGCTAGATCGCGCTATGAACTACGCGTCTTGGTGTGAACTGACCGTAATTTTACTTCTGAAACACTTTATATTCGAATAACTTTTGATAGACTGAACCGATTCCAATGAAACAAAAACTAAATTCCTCTCCAAGTTACGCTTAATCGTTGTGTATAAAAGTTATCTACATAAATTTCGTACATTTTACGTGATACCTGGACAAATAAACATACAAACAGACAAACAGACAAACAGACAAAAATTCTAAAAATGCTAGAAATGGGTTCTATTGGTTGTCCTTTAATACCCTGGCTAAATTTTTTGAGTTTTTTTTTAATGTACAAAAATAACTTTTCTACAGTTTTATTATATGTATAGATATAGATAGATAGGTGAAAATAAGAATAAAAGGTGGGTAGCGAGAAAATGTCTGTTTTAAATAGGTATGTATCCACGATATTGTATCGATTATTTTGGAACTATAAAAAAAATATTTTTGCACATAAGTAAATCAAATGAACCAACAGACAGGAGGACTTATCTGGGGGCACGGTAGTGCAAGCGAAGCGCAAGGGCACTACCTACCTTTTCTCGAAGTGTTTCATCGTGTTTTTGAACCCTCATAGTTTGATAATTTGCCAACCCAAAACAAATTAATTTCACTTATATATTTTTTTTACAGAGTACAACAAATCTGTGCTCGAAGCTACGCTGGCGACTTTAAAAACTTCGCAAATTACTGTGAAATGCAATACGAAAATTGTAATACTTGGAAGAGTAAGTTTCATTGACATTATAATTTTTACTGAGTAACTTATAACTCAAAACAAGAGTGTTTAAGCAGTGTGTGTTGCCATTGATTACATATGGCTCTGAAACGTGGTCATTGACTGCTGGCCTTTTAGAGAAACTAAGAGTCACTCAACGAGCAATGGAAAGAGCTATGCTCGGAGTTTCTTTGCGGGATAAAATCCGGAACACGGCTATTCGGCGAAGACCCAGAGTCATTGACATAGCTCGTAAAATTTGCAAGTTGAAGTGGCAATGGGCAGGCCACAACCGATGGGGAAGAAAGGTTCTCGAGTGGCGACCACGGACCGGAAGACGTAGCGTAGGTAGGCCTCCCACTAGGTGGACCGACGACATCGTGAGAGTCCCGGGCAACCGATGGATGCAAGTGGCGAATTGTCGTTCGGCGTGGCGGTCTATGTTCAGCAGTGGACGTCTGCCGGCTGATGATGAACTTAAAACTTCATCATCAGCCGGCTATATACTTTATATATATAGCCGGCTATATACTTATATATATATACTTTGAATTTTAATCGAAATCTGATCACATATAGGCTGAGATTTTAACTGCTAAACGTAGTTTGTTCCGGGTGTGGGTATTTTTGTATGTAAGTTTAAATGTTTGTTAACGCATCCACGATACGAGAGAAACTCCTAGTCTGATATAAGGTATCATAAACAATATAGTTCATTTCGTATTTATATCTGTAAATATTGTAATGTATTTACAGCATGTTTTGTTAGATCTATCAGGTTAAGCAGAGCTACATCCAGTCTACCTATTGATGGAGTGGTTGTTTTTTGAATAATATTTTAGTTACCATACCATAACCATTCGCCGTTGTCTCTACTGTGTGTTGTTTCTACTCCACTTACAATCATATTTTTATTTGAAGTTATAAAGCTATTTTTGTAAAGTAGGTTATAAAGTATTTTTATAACCCCGAAGCATTATCAATATTAATGGCAAAAAAGGCAGCCCTCGCTGTATCTATTTTCAGATTATCAAAATAAAAAATGAATAAAAATAATTTCACATTTGTAACCATGATAGAACCCTTCAAATAAATGTGAATTTATTTCAAATTGGATCAGGAAGTGAACGTTAAAATGAATTTACGATACAACAACACATTGCAAAGTTATGCCGTGTTCACACTGACACGTATATTCATCTTTAGTACTTCGGTTTCTACTAAATCTAAATACAGTATTCAGCTTTCGTATAAAGGATCGTTATTCACCAGCGTCCGAAATAAATGTTGAATCTCTATCCAAATCCTCGAAAAAAGCAGAAAAGTGGCGTAGCTAGTAGCGTAGTTCCTAGCATAGCTCGTAGCATAGCTCGTAGCATAGCTCGTAGCATAGCTCGTATCGTAGCTCGTAGCATAGATCGTAGCGTAGCTCGTAGCATAGCTCGTAGCGTAGCTCGTAGCATAGCTCGTAGCGTAGCTCGTAGCATAGCTCGTAGCGTAGCTCGTAGCATAGCCCGTAGCGTAGCTCGTAGTGTAGCTCGTAGCGTAGCTCGTAGCGTAGCTCGTAGCGTAGCTCGTAGCGAAGCTCGTAGCGTAGCTCGTAGCGTAGCTCGTAGCGTAGCTCTTAGCGTAGCTCGTAGCGTAGCTCGTAGCGTAACTCGTATCGCTATACATAGAACAAGCCGCACAAGACGATCTGCCCATCGCTTATCTACATCCGTCAGTTGTCGACCATCCATTACGTCATGTATACCGGGTTTCCTCCATGAGTCGGAAATCCGTCATCCAAGCCGTATAATTGATTTATTCCGGTCCGGTCGCCTAGGCTCTGGAATATTGTTTGTCAATATACGAGTAGTGTGAAATATACGTTGAATATTTCATCAACATCGTCATCTGCCTAGTATTTTTCCCAGCTATATTGGAGTCGGTTTTTAGTCGAGCTGGGTGCAGTAAAATTCCAACATACGTTGAGTTTTTATTAAAAGGAAAATAAATTTTGTAATTTATTTAATTAGTTTTGGTGGAAAACACTTATTATTTGTCATGTAAAAACGAACTTATAGTTAGTTTACCATTGGTCACCTAAGCACCTGTTTTCATCGTTTTATAAATTTTAATGCTTTCATGGGCTTATCTATCTATACATATAATAAAATAGTAGGAAAGTCAAAACTGTACATTGAATATTTTTTTTAAAGAATACTTGGGGTGTGATCTACAATCGATACCGAAGCCAAAAATGTAGTTTTTAGAATTTTTGTCTGTTTGTCTGTTTGTCTGTATGTATGTCCGGGATAAACTCAAAAAGTACTGGACGGATTTGAATGATTCTTTTTTTGTTGTATAGGTATTAAGTCTGGTCAAAACATAGGCTATAATTTATTTTGAAAATTTGAACAACTGGCGCAGAGCCGCAACAGACCAGCTAAACTATAAGAGATACAAAAATGGTGCGATAGCAAAAAATTTTCCACGTGATGAGCATTTTCTGCTGAGAGAATTAGTTTGAAGATCTGGAACATCTGATGTGGAACTCCAAGAGCCCAGCAACACTATAACATATACAGGAATAACGTCTCAGCAAAGTTGTTCGGCCTGATGAGCACTCTCTGTGGACATATAAAAATTGAAGATCTGGAACACCTGATGTGGAACTCCAAGAGCCCAGCGACACTATAACATATACAGGAATGACGTCTTAGCAAGAGTTGTTTAGCGTGATGAGCACTCTCTGTTGACGTATAAAAATTGAAGATCTAGAACACCTGATGTGGAACTCCAAGAGCCCAGCTACCCCGCGGCGGTGGACGCTCACGGCGTCGGACGTCACAAGACGATCTCCGGCCACCATAGGCGCGGGCATGCGGGCGGCGAGTAAAGGGCAACTCGCCGTCCAACCATGGACGGCGCGTCGTGTTCCACGCGCGCCTTAAAGAGCGTCTGCATAATGACGGGGCCCCCTCTCAGAAGGCTAAAGCCTGCCGGGCTCGCAGGACTTATACCATCACCATTACCCCGGAACATAAAGGGCTATTGAAGGACACCGTGGATTTTAGTCAGTACAAGTCTGACAGTCCTTCCCGCCCTGCCCGGGGTGGGAGGACTCATTTGATGATTTACCACGAAAAAAAAGAGCCCAGCTACACTATAACATTTTTTTCAACTGGGCGTGGATGGCTATCTTCGAAACTATGAGGAATATCGAAAAATGTTGAAGACTCCTTTCAAAAATTCTGGGAAATAATCATATACGGCAATCTTAAGAAAAACGTATAATTGAAAAAAAAACTGAACGATATTCAAAGCGACGACTGTATTCGAAACTTAAGTTAACCTTTTCTTTTTTGAAATCATGCTTATTTTTGTTCAACTCAACGCCCAGTTGAAAAATTCAACCTGTATAGGAATGACGTCTTAGAAAGAGCTGTTCAGCCTAATGAGCATTATCTATTGATGTATATAAGATTTGGAACACCTGATGTGGAAATCAAAGCTATCACTAATTTCACGGACTGATTTTCGATGACGATTAATATATTAATACAATTTTTATTCTACTGGCCAAACTCGCATGAATTTTTTACCCGGGCTCTTGGAGTTGGGTATCAGACTTTTCAGATCTTCGATTTTGCCGACCCCATTATCGCTGGCATAAGCAACAAGATCCGCGTACGTAGTCGCGGGCAGAAGTTAGTATGAAATAAAACATTTTATTTCGATTTCTACTCGGTGTTCACAAGTTCCCGCAAACAGTGACCGGAAATCCCGTTCTATAGTCTGACTGAAGGTATCATCTATTTCTGTACCAAAATTCATCAAAACTAGTATAGCGGTTTCGGAGCTGAAGCGTAAATAACAAACAAATAATTAAGCGAAGTCACTTTTGCATTTACAATATTAGTTAGGAGAATAACTTAGCAGAGTAATTACTTTGTTTTTTTTTTGCGTGGTAAAATCATCAAATGAGTCCTCCCACCCCGGGCAGGGCGGGAGGGACTGTCAGACTTGTACTGACTAAAATCCACGGTGTCCTTCAATAGCCCTTTATGTTCCGGGGTCACGGTGATGGAAATAAGTCCCGCAATCCCGGCAGGCTTTGCCCCTCTGTGAGGGGCCCCGTCATTTTACTGACGCTCTTTGACTTTGCCCGCGCCTAAGGTGGCCGGAGATCGTCTGCCGAGAGTAATTACTTAGCAGAATTATTAAAATTGACTTCTAAACTGATTTGATTTCGCCGCTAAGAGGTTCCGAATATCAATATTATTCTTAAATCCAATACTAATTAAATAAAATCTTAATCTTAAATCTCGAACAGATTTCAACTTCAGTTTCAGAAGTTTTAATGAACATTGATGTTTTCATATTTTAGGAAGAAATATTTTAGAAAGTTTTCTTGTGAAGAACAAGCCATATAAACGTTATTTCCTGTTTTCTTCTTGGAAGAGGAAAACATGTTTTAATTTTTTAATATTTTTAACAAATTACTATAACGTCTGCTGTTTTAAAAACTTGGCGTGAGTACCTCTCAATTCAAGAACCTCCTGAGAACGTCCTCCTTTTTTTTGTCGGTTAAAACAGAGCTTTGTTCGTACACGTGTTCGTGTTTTACAGTACGAAAGACAAAAAAAGTTCAACAATTCAAAAACGAGTAGGAATAATTTAAGATTCTCTATATTTTTCTATTATAACTATGTACTACGATTATTTCCCTCTGAAGAATTCGCAAAGTACATTAGAGCAATGAATTTTAAAACGCCACTAAAAGAACTCTCTCCCGAGATAAATATGATAAATGTGACAATTCAGTTATTCTAATAGTCGTAACAATAAAATGTAATGGCCAACTGTCTAGACGAAAATGGGCGAAAGTGTGAAATAATGGCCCAATATTGCTTAAGAAAGAGCGATAAAAATTACTAAAGATAGTTTTAGTATTGAGTGGCAATGATTAGTTTCAAACTCGGGACTTTTAAAGATTCACTAGCTAAACCTCCAAACGTTGTTTTGCCATATAAATTATTTCTAGTGTATACCTATTATAAAAAAAAAAAACTGTCCAAAAAATTTAAAAAATGTTAGGGGTGGATTACCGCGTCATGCGGACAGTGAGAAAAGGGCAACTCGCTGTCCAACCATGGATCATGCCCGGGTCGACAGCGCGTCGTGTTCCACGCGCGGCTCAGAGAGTATCAGTAAAATGACGGGCCTCTCAGAGGGCCAAAGCCTGCCGAGGTCGCGGGACTTATACCATCACCGTGACCCCGGAACATAAAGGGCTATTGAAGGACACCGTGGATTTTAGTCAGTACAAGTCTGACAGTCCCTCTCGCCCTGCCCAGGATGGGAGGACTCATTTGATGATCTTACCATGACACAAAAAAAAAACTGATCCGCCAAACGTTGTTTTGCCATATTATTTCTAGAGTCACATAATAAAAAAATCTGAACAAAAAGTTAAAAAATGTTAGAGGTGGATAACCCTTATCACGGGGTATGAAAAAGAAATAGTAGCTGATTCTCTGGCCTACATAATATGCATATAGAATTTCATAAAAATCTGTCAAGCCGTTTCAGAGGAGTATGGTAACTAACACTGTGACACGAGGATTTTATATATAAGATTTTCCTTCTCTGTAACCTCGTTACCACAGTTCTAGCGACTAAGAATAAAAGAACAAACCGATTTAAATTGCCTAGATTGGAACATGCTACATGTCATCACGGTCGACAGCGGACGTGAAGGTATGGCTTGAATTTCTGTTAGCCTCTTCGTACACTAGGCGACGCAAGTCTCCGATACCTTACGACTTTAATTTGTATCCAGGCGACTATCGCAATAGAATTCATAGAGGGTCATGCAGAGGCGCGCGACTTTCATTTTCTTACTGATTTTAAACGGCCAGCTACAAAAGGAGGTTTTCACAATGAAACCTACTTATAAAATTCTCCTACAACAAAGCAGAGTAGCGCAGAGGAAGCGTTCTGGGCCCATAAGTTATGGGCCATAACCTGTTGGAAATTATGACCCAGTCTGAAAGTGAAACCTGGGATTCCTGTAGATAAAAGATCCACTTATATCTTCATTATAATTTATTTGTCTTTATTTCAGTACACCACACTGCACTACAAACATTTTAAATAAATGATATTCTCGTTAAATATTCGCGGTAGAGGATAATTTGTTAGCTTTACCGCGGCATTCCCCGAGTGCCACACGTATTTTTTTGTTATGCTTTGAAACTGAAAACTGGCACATTTCGACCCAAAGAATCTTCTGCGATCTATATTAAACGTGGGCGCAAAAGTCACAGCAGTTGCGTTAAGGAATGTGAATCAAAAATTAGTCTTAATTTGAGTACCAAAAGTTAGATAGCTAAAAAATACTTTTTCGTGGATCATAAAATGTCCTACATTGATCAGAATATTTCACTTTAAAGTTTTTATAGTAGGCTGGAGAAAATGGATTCTGTTCGTCACATAGAAATTACACGTAACATCAATACAAGACATACGTTACATCAAACGTTTATGACATTGACAGTTGACGATAGCTTATGAAATCGAAGCTCTATTGTGTCAAAGGCTTATATGATCAAAGCGTTAGTACATTACCAATTCGGGACGTCCAATCCCAAAATTCAGAACCCGCACAACTTTGAGCCGCTGTCTGTGCCGTGAAACAAGAAACGATAAGAGGATTAGGGTTGCTAAAATCATCGAATGTGTCCCTGTTACTAACTAAAATTCCAATTTGTTCTTTAGAATTACTTTTGCGTTCCAAGGCCACAGTCCCATAGACTGACATAGTCCATAATACAATTTTATATAATAAGCCACGAATAAATAAACAATAAAATTAGAAATAAATAATCAAACAAAAACACATTAATTAATTAATACAGAAAATGTCATTACATCAATAGATTTAGATATAAATAATCATTTATAATTCAAAAACTAACCAACAATAATTAATTAATTCATAAAATGTCATTATTTTAAATTGAAATAATATCTATAAACAATACAAATCTAAGACAGTCACACAACGATGGAAGAACTCAAACATGACGAATGGCAAATTGAGTTTCCCGATAGTGACAACCTTGAATTCTTCAAGTAAAGAGTTGATAGGTTACTTTTAAGCAAGCATGCTTTACCGTCGACCACTTTTTCGCTTACCATGAGGCAAGAAAGTGGTCAAGAGTAAGCTTGATGAAATTCAAACAAATAAACTGTCAATACTAGAGGGTAGGTAAATAACAAAAATGATATTACAGAAATGTAATATTCTTTATTGCCTCAGGCGGCTATGTTTTCATAAATTGGCTTTCATTGTATTTCATTACGGTTTGTTGTTATGAAAATAACAGATTTATACCAATTAGCAACCAGAATAAATGTATTTATAATTTTTTGTAAAAAGCCAGCTGTGTATTGAAAAGTTCTATTGATGAACAGTCCAAAGGTGAAAGAGTCTATCGGTGAAATGGCCATAAGTGAATCGTCCTGTCGACGAAACGTCTAATGATGAACCGGTCGTCGCGTCGGTGAATCGTTGCAAAATCATTTTATTGTTTTCAGATATTTTTTTCATGGATTGAAGGAGTTGCTATACTATTTTTGTAGGTACCACGTTGTGTGCTAATTGTACCAATGAGCGCAAAATGTTTTTTGTACCAAAGCTAAAACATGGTACTCTTCAAAAAAGGCGTTACAAAGTTTCTGTAGGGTCTAGTAGTAAGTAGACTACGGTAAACGCTTTGCATCAAGTCGGTTCTCTTGCCTGCCGGAGTCGCGGGACTAACGAATTACCGTGACCCCGGAACGTATAGAGCTATTGAAGAACACCGTGGATTTTAGTCAGTACCAGTCTGATAGTCCCTCCCGCTCTGCACTGGGTGGGAAGACTTATTTGATGATTTTACCATGCTAATAAAACTGCTTTTATCAATTTAAAAACAATAAGAGATAGCCAATTCAGCGCACTCCTCCGTGGGGCCTCATTCTAATAAATCCATAGATTTTGACTATTTTATGACCTTCATCATCTCAGCTAGAGGACGTCCTTTGCTGAACATAGGCCTCCCCTTTAGATCTCCACTTATACCGGTTGGAAGCGACCTGCATCCAGCGTCTTCCGACCTTTATAAGGTTGTCTGTCCATCTTTTTGGTGGACGTCCTATTCTGCACTTGCTAATCCGTTGTCTCCACTATCATGACCTTATTACTCTTATTAAAATACATGAAAGTGATTTATTTACAACATTTTATATTTAAAACATACCTACACGTGCAAACTTAAGAGATCACTGCCAAATTAATTTAATAAGGAAAGGTAACTAAAGAAGGATAATAACAATAATAAAATATTTTATTTATATAAGATAATGATATAGGTAACTTAGAGTGCTTCCTTTGTTCAATTATGTAATAAATCTAATATTAAAGTTTGTTTACAAAAAGGATGTCGTATCGTACTGTAAAGATAAAAGGGTTTTCTAAGGTTAAACAACAAAAGGGAACCGTTTTTCTTATGAACCAACAAGCTTTTACCCAAAGTGCTCTGTAGACCATTTAAAATTTAATTCATGAAGCTAATAATTATAATTAAATATAGAATTTAATTAAACTTAAATAAAAATAAATTGTAGGTGTAACAAAAATAAAAGCCAAATATAAGTAGACTTGCAAGGCCAGTCATTAAAATGAATGCCCCGCTGGCACCCAGCCAGAAAAATATAAGGATTAAGTACCTATCTGGCAGTTTTACATAATTTCGCAGTCAAAAATGGCTGTATTTCTGCCTACCTTAATGCCTGGCTGGGTGCCAAAGGAAATTAGATTGAACAAAGAGCATTTATTATTAATCCTCCCCTTTTTCTTTTGCAGTACCTAAACCTTATTTAATTTAATTATGTGTAAGCAACTACCTCCTTGACCTTTTTAATGACATTTACTGCTGTTTTAAAATCAAAAATATTCGGTTTACTTGTGTTTTCATAACGGTATGAAGTTAAAGGGGTATTATACCTTCCTAAATTTAGGAGCTAATTTTTAGGACGTCCTGAATTCAGGAAGTATAGTCGCATTTAGAATGAGTAGCATCCTAATTAGGACAAGATTTATTAAGTGTAATCGCGAGCTTCGGTGACTAAATTTGTTACCCAAAATATTGGATCCTGAGTTTAGGAAGGTGTATATTTTTATTTATTATATGAGAACGTAAAAAAATGAAAAATAGGTTTTTCTTTTTATCGCGGGTAGTTGGTTCACGTATTGTAATTTCCGAACGGCACGTTTTAATAGCATTTTCTATGAAATATGTTGCAAAAATTTTTACCGTTGTAAAAACGGAACTCTAGGAATTCTTCTGTATTGTGGATGTATTTACAAACATTGAAATTTCAATCTTCTTGTTAAATTAATGATTAAACGAACTTACTTGTACGTGAAGTTCGATCATAATTATACGAAGTGCTTCGTTCGAAGAGATTAGTAACCTGAAATAATAAACCTATTACTTATTTACACATGTAGTATCACCCAGGATTCACCACATAGCACTGAATTTTGAGAAATATGAGATATTTTTTTTTTTTTTTTTTTTTGCGAGGTAGACGTGCCCTTAATCTTCGCTTGTCATTTAGTTTGGAGTATCTGTAACCAACGTCTATCGTTGATATTTTTGGAATGATTTGGGTTGGGCGGGTGGGAGTTACTAATCTCTTCGAACGAAGCACTTCGTATAATTATGATCGAACTTCACGTACAAGTAAGTTCGTTTAATCATTAATTATACTCGTGCTTCGTTCTCAAGATTAGTAACCTGAAATAATAAACCTATTACTTATTTACACATGTAGACTTTGAGAGGTATAATTCTAAAAATATCAACGCCAATATCAGTATCTATATTATGTTTAATCACATCATCAAAATCATGTTGTATCTATGATAATACATAATTATAAATAAGTTACATTTTACATTCATTTATGTGTACAGTTTTACATAGTTTAATCATCTGTATCATTAATAATTGCTCTTGCTAGGGCTGACGGGTCAGATCTAGTTATATTTCTCTGATAAAATTTGAAAAACGTATCTGAATTGTTACACCAGCCAGCGGTTTTTCTGATCAGCTCAATATTTACACCTAGCTGGTGTGCCTTAGACGTAGAGGCGTGTCTCGTGCTATGCGCTGAGAATATGGATGCGTCGATCCCGCTCGCATGAAGCGTACTCTTTATCCAGCGACTCAGCGTCTGTGTGGTCGCCGCTTTATGGGGTTTTTTGCATCCGATAAATAAGGTATCGTCTTTACGTAATAAAGAAGTTTTATCAATGTAATCAACTAATGTCTGCGCAGGACATATTTCTTTTTTCTGTAAAAAGAAAGGCAATACCAAGAGAGGTTGATTGGTTCCAGTTTTTGATGTTTTTATTAAGTCTGGTATTTTTATTATGATTTCGTTAGATTTGATTTCAATGTTCTTTATATTGATTTTTGAAAAGGTCTGGACCCTATGGGCCGTAACAAGAGCTAATAAGGTTATACATTTTTTTGTTAGTTGATCTAGTACTAAAGTTTCATTAGGATAACAAGTAGCTAAGTGGGATAAAACACGTGAGGTATCCCACGTTACATTGTATCTAGGCATAGGTGGACGTAAACGGAACACACCTTTAAAAAATCTTATTATTCTTTCATCTTTGGAGAAACTAGGTCCCAATATCAAGGATAGGGCTGCTCTGAAACTATTCAAACTACTGTATTTAGTACCGGCATCAAAAGACATTGTTAAAAATCTCAGTACATCTGTAATCGATGTAGCATAAGAATCAAGGGAATTCTGAATACAGAAATCGAACCATTTTTTATAACATACATCATATTGTCTGATAGAACTGTCGGCTAATGAAGCGAGCATTATATGTTCCGACGACTCCGGGACGCTTCTTCGCGATAGGGCTCCCCTGATAAAATCCCTGCAGCCAGGGTAAGATGGTTTTGAATGTTGCTGTTGCTGGAATGATCAAAAACTATATTGGTACTGTCTGATTTAAAAGTAATTAATTCCGATATTAATAATTTTTTAAACAAAGGGAACCAAGGCTGCGTAGGCCAAAAAGGTACTATTACGATGCCTTTTGTTTGATCGTTCATGATTTTTTTTAAAGTTTTCAGAATAACTGGAAAGGGCGGAAATGCATAGAAATACATCTTAGACCAGCTAATTGTGAAGGCGTTTATTGCGAAAGCGTCTGTATCTCTTTGCCATGCAACGTATTTTATACATTTTTTATTAAAACGACTAGCGAATAAATCAATGCATGGTGTGCCAAACTTTTGAACTATATAGGAAAACATATTTTCCGTTAAGGACCATTCTATATCTGGATGGTTTCGTCTTGACTCTTTATCTGCTATGATATTGTCTGCAGATTTAATGTAATAAGCATACACAAAAATTTTTCGGGACTCGCACCATTGCCAAATATCCTTTGCTACCTTGGTTAGGTGTGGATATTGAATTCCACCCATCCGATTAATGTAACTAATAGCGGTTGAGTTATCAACGCGCAGAAGTATTTGGCAATTGTGAAAGTCCTTTGCAAACACTTTAAGAGCAAAAAAGGCGGCCAAAAGTTCCAGGTAATTTATATGTTGTTTTTGCTCTGGCAACGACCACCGACCACACGCCGTCTCTGAGCCACACGCTGCACCCCACCCAGTAGTTGAGGCGTCAGAGAATATTTCTACCGAATATGTATCATCTTTGATACGATTCTTGGGCTTTTCTAAGGCTTGTAGCCACCATCTTAGGTCATCGTGCAGGTGATCGGGGATACTCATGTAACGATTGTAGTCGTCGTGACCTTGTAAACTAAGATACTTGCAACGTTCTAATTCTTTGGTGTAAAGCCAGCCGTATTCTACGGCTGGGCAAACGGAAATTAATAAACCGACTAATTTTGCAAAATCTTTGATTTTGATACGCTTTAATTTCATAAAAATGTTAATCTCGTTAATAAGGCGTTGCTTTTTATGATCGGGCAAAATTATTAAAAAATTTTGGGAGTCAAGAATAAAACCTAAAAATTTGCATTTCATGGAAGGTTGTAAGCAACTCTTTTCATAGTTTATGATAAATCCTAAGGCTGTTAGTAATTTTATTGAGGTATTAATATTGTTTAAGCAATCGTTATATGAATATCCAATTAAAAATAGGTCATCTAGGTATATAGTAGATATAAAACCAGCCAATCTGAGTAATCCAACGACGGGTTTCATCAATTTCGTGTAAACATATGGAGCTGTGTTTTAAACCGAATGGCAAGACATTAAATTCAAATAATTTATCGTCAAATTGAAAACGGAGATACTTTTTGGATTCTGGATGAATTTTTAATAAAAAATATGCATCTTTGAGATCACAGGTTGCCATATAACAATTTTTTGTCATTAGTTTAACTGCTGTGCGTAAATCCTCTAACTTGAAATGGTCAGTTTGTATATGTTTATTTAGATTTTTTAAATTTAGGATTAACCTTTTCTTGCCATTCGGTTTAGGCACAAGAAAAATACTTGATATAAATTGATTGGCGCACGGGGTACATTCGGAAATAGCGCCAATTTTCATGAGACTATTAATAATTTTGTAAAATTCATTAATCTCAGCCTGTGTCAAAATAGGAACAGAAGGTACATTTTCTTGTGAGACTTGTTTAGAAAATTGTATTCTATAGCCATCAATCCAAGAAAGAACAGTTTTGTCTTGCGTAAGGTGAGACCATTGTCTTATAAACACGCCGCTAAACGACCAGCATATTTTACCTTATTTACTGGCGGCGGGTCGGTCGCGGCTGATAGCGCGATGTCCTCGACCAGCTGGCGTGCGGCGGCGGCGGTGGCCGGCTCGCCGGCGGCGGCGGCGGAGGCGGTGGCGCCCTCGCTCCAGCAGGCGGGAAAGGCTGGCGGCTCCTCTGCGGCCCCGACTGCCTGCGAGTCGAAGGGGGAGCCTTCCAGTTTAAACCACGCGAAGTCGATGGTTGAGGTTGAGTGGTCTTCCTATTTTTATCATAAGCAACTTTAATATCAGCACCAGATTTCGTCACAGCCTTGGCAGTCTTCAAGGTTTCAGCCAGGGCCTCTCCGAAAAGATACTTGTCTATCTTTGTCTGCATTAAATGGTCGTTAATATCTTTCTTTAAGGACGACGAGGCAAAGTAGCGCCTTTTGACTGAGTCGGAGTGTAATGAGTCACACATTAACTTTGCCGCATCCATAAGTTGTTTCAAAAGAGCCGGGTCTTTGTTCTTTTCTTGCATCTTAGTTGTTATGACGTCACTCAAACAGGCCAAGGCAGTACCCAGCTGTTTTTGCCTGTTTTCTATTCCCTTATCGCGTTTCACGCTTGCTTCGGGTAAGGCAGCCTTTATTTCCGGATTGAGCATCGGTGGTATTATTCTAGGGCAGTTGGCTGGTGTCAAGTGCTTTTTTCCCAATTCTTTTCGTACGTCATTGTCCAGTCCATTAACAATTAAATGTTCTAAGCGATTAGCCAGGCCAACATGAATATCTTTGCCATACTCGGTGGTTTGTGTAGGATCATCACCTAATATGTCGATCAAATCATCATCGGGGGTAGTAGTTAAATCGCTGGTGGTAACAGCGATTGCGCATGACTCAGCGACCGGGCAAGGCTCAGCAGCATGCGGGGGCGGCGGCGAGGGGCACGGATGCGACGGTGGGTCTGGCTGTGGCACTGGCGGTGGCGATGGCGGCGGCGATGGAGCGCGTGGTTGCGGTGTGGAGGGCAGCGCGCGTGGTTGCAGTGTGGGGGGCGGGGCGCGTGACGGCGCAGGCGGCAGTGCCCCCGACTCTGTTGTCCCATCTGGCGAGTCAGCCCGTACAACTGATGCCAGTCTAGGTCTTGCCATATTACAGTCATCATCCGAGAAGATGTCCATTAGGTTTCCCGCCGCTGCAAGGCAAAGAGAAAGGTTGCAATTCCAGTGAATTGAACGTCTTTCCTTAACTGAATGGTAGATGTTGCAATTCCAATGAATTGAACGCACCATAGTACATAAATAACGATATAAACAGACCTTTGTACTGTTTGAATTCGAATAAAAATAGGTAGGTATGTGTAAAATTCCAGTGAATTTAACGAACCTTTGTTTACGAGTATGTACTTATTGTACGGCGGCGAATGTTAAACCTGTTAAAGTTTGTGGCAATAACAAAATAACATACCTTCATATCTATGCGCAGGTAGCACGGAGTCCTCTCGAGATGAAGACGATATTGAGGAACGTTGCCGCTTAGCACGTTTTAATTTTCTTTCAATTTTACGCAACTTTTTGTTTAATTTGTCGATGTCAATATCACTTTTCCTCTTCGGCATTTTAATTACTAATATAAAACACTGTAATAATAACTCTAGTCCGTACCGATAAGAAAGAGGTGTGCAGTGGTGAAGCACTGTAACGTGAATGACAAGCGAAGATTAAGGGCACGTCTACCTCGCAAAAAAAAAAAAAAAAAAAAAATATCTCATATTTCTCAAAATTCAGTGCTATGTGGTGAATCCTGGGTGATACTACATGTGTAAATAAGTAATAGGTTTATTATTTCAGGTTACTAATCTTGAGAACGAAGCACGAGTATAATTATAACTATGTTTTATTACGAAGTGTGGGGAAAAATATAATTTTATATATTTTCTTTTTTCCAGACTGGCACGTGTTTAAACGAGAAAGATGTTAATTAATTGAAGAAATAAAACAAAAGAAGAATTGTCAAATCATACGTTTTGTTTTATTTTATGTGGCACTAGCACTTCACCTCACGGGTTTCGTATTTTCCGTATAATTTTTAATTACTCCTAAGCTACCGGCTTGGTCGCGGGACTTATACCATCAACGTGACCCCGGAACATAAAGGGCTATTGAAGGACACCGTGGATTTTAGTCAGTACAAACTGACAGTCCCTCCCGCCATGCCTGGGGTGGGAGGCCTCATCTGTTGATTTTACCACGTAAAAAAAAGCTACCGGCTTGGAATAACCAATCACGAGATTTATCAAATTTCGATTGATCATAATGGGTTTATCAACTAAATATCACAAAAATATAGACTTTTGCAATGTAGTCTAAATAGCATTTAGCAAAAATGTACCCTATGTTTCATGACATAAAGAAATATCTCGCTAGAACATGTTTTCAGTTGCTATGAATTTTCAACAGTTCACCTGTACTGATAAAAATTCGAAGCATGTGCAGTTTTTGAATGTGAGCTCTTGCACACCCGTCACGTAATCGGCTTCTCGTACCGTATTGGTATCATTTGTGGTTTTAAGCTGCTTTTACACAGGCCGGTCCAATTATTTTACTCTTTTATTTGGGGCTTTGTAAATTCTATGTAAATTGGACTCTTTAAATTCCTCTTTATGCATAAAGGTATGCATAATGAGTAATTTAAAATAATAATAATCAATATTTAAATCAAAATAAACAGAAAACCGCAAGACCAAAGGACCGCGCTAGATTAAAGTTGCCCCCGAGTCTGAATTTGATTCGTTTTTGTTCAATAAAACTATTTCCATTTTCGAATAGTAAATTGGAAGGTTATGGGGAGACTTTTGCCCAAAAGCGGGACAAAGAACAAAAATCTCTATGACAGCTCTTACGTGGTAAAATCATCAAATGAGTCCGCCCACCCAGGGCAGGGCTGGAGAGACTGTCAAACTCGTACTGACTAAAATCCACGGTGTCCTTCAATAGCCCTTAACGTTCACGGTAATTCGATAAATCCCGCGACCACTGTATGACAGCTTGGATCACTTATTACCCGATTCTGTTATGACATTGTCGACCGAAAACACCATTCCATGTATCATGAAACATAATTTACATAACGTTTAATAAGACTGATTGTACGAAAGGAACTTCAGGTATTTTCAGGATCAAAGTCAGTTTATAACTTAATTATGCGCCAAAGTTTGAGTAGATATTCTGAATTGTTTGAGTTTAACTACAACAGTTTGTTTTGAATCAAACTTTGCAAGTAAACTGTGTTTGATAATAATTAGGTACTAATAAAGAAACTTTTACTGAATAGTTTGTGGCGAACTAAGAAAGGCACCCGAGTAGGTATATGATGGCATTAACCAACGGTTGCCTATATTGGGGTGTGGGTGGATGGTCATTCTAACATACCAAGTTTACTCTACGCTTCGGGAAGCACGTCGAGCCGTTTCTCTTAGTTAGCAGCCATCATCATCATCATTTTCCCACGGCTAGGACACAGGCCTCCTCTCTGGGAGAGGGAGTGGGCCATAATCCACCACGCGGGCCCAGTGCGGATTGGTAGATGTCAGAATTATTTAAATTTTTAGTTCTAGGACATGCCGGTTTCCTCGCGATGTTTTCCTCCATGTTTATGTTTTACACAAAGTAATGCGCCTGGCGGGGTTTGAACCCACGACCTACAACTCGTAAGTCGGGACCGATACCACGGGGCCACCACTGCTCACTGCTAGCTTACTGTAAGCAGCAATACCAAGGCATATCTTATGGCCTGGTACTAGGTAAGTCGCTCCATGTAAAATATCTTTAGATTTGATGAATAGAAATATACCGTGGTCCCAACGTGATTTATATAGGAGAGTTAACTCTATATGTGCTGCATTACCGTGGTATATTATCCATACCAGTAATGCAGTGTAAGTGTTGCATTCCCAAAATATATGCGTACAACGTTCTACGGCTGCAGAGACGAAACGGAAAACGCATATTATACATTTTTTGGTAACAATAATCAGAACTATTGTTTGCCGTCATTATACATGGAGACGTTCTTGTTTCGGTGGTTGAATTTCTTTATTCCCGCCTTTAGTTTATACTATTTAATTAATAGTATAAACTAAAGGTGATGGGATTGGACGGTTTAGGCCATAGATATAATATCATCTGCCTAGCCTTTTCCCAATTATATTGGGGTCGGCTTCCAGTCAAACCAGTCACTGGGTACTGTCAAAGATCTACAAATGACAGCCGGAACCAACGGCTTTACGTGCTTTCCGAAGCACGGAGGAAACTCGCTGCGACAGATGATCACCCACCCACAGACCAACCTCGGCAAACGTGGCTTCACCCGGTAGATCAGCCTGTGCGGCTATAATTATTTAGCCACAAGAAGTTAAAAACAAAATAAAATTAAAGTCAGTAAAAGTCTGAGAGTCTCTTTTTCTCTAACCAGGGCTGAAGGACTCATTGATTAATTTATTTAATGCTGCAAGGTCACTCCAAAGAAAAAAAAAAATTGCCTAGAATGATCCAGAATTGTTCATTTAAGCGCCTTATCCACGGTCCATCTTACTGGACGTCGTCATTATTATTATTATGACGTACGTCAAGCCTATTCACTTTGTTTTTGCGTCGTGCATGACCTTGGCGGGACGTCCAGCAAGATGGACCGTGAATAAGGCGCTTTACGTTTATTTTTCTCCCAAAATGATACGGCAATAACTTTGACAAATTCTTTGCCGAAATAAGTGTCAGTTTTTGCCTACATATTCATAACACACATTCCTACCCTGATTTTCTCTTATATAATATTTTAGCCTACCTATTTTAGGCTGACTTAGCAAATATGCCAATCTTACTATTTCATAAAGTGCTTCGGCATAAACGATCTTCGTAAAATTGATTTATGATATACCTGTCATTTGAGCTTCAATCTCGACTATGTTCTTTTTTTTTTGACGAGGTAGGTAAATCAATTGATTTAGATTTACATTTTTGTCTACTTTTGCGATTTAGTATTCAAAATTACCATTTCTTCTCTGTCATTTCGTTACAAAAATCTCTTTAATAATTCATATTTCGTCTTTTAGTCAGTTTCGTCGTTTTACAAGAAGTAACACAAAAAACGACAAAACAATTTTTTTTTGGATGTTTCAACCGCCCCCCTCCATCCTCCCCCCGTTGCATCCGGACAAATTCTTAGCTGGGCAGATAAGCAACTGGACAGAACGTGTACAGTCCATGACATTGCGATGGGTTGTTTCCGTTTCGACTGTGGTCGACTCATGGAATGAGTCGTCCCGCCCAAAATGGGTTGAGGTGGAATGGATTGTCAGAATATTGATGATCAAATCCATTCTGTTTCATAGTTTGGGTTCCAGGCCTTGGATACTATTACAGACGGTCTCGCGGCTCGCGCAGGGTTGAAGGTAGTCTTACAATAGTGTAAATACCAAAGAGACAATATAAACTCTTCTTATTAATTGCATCAGCCAATAAATACGTTATTTTAAACAAGAAGTTTAGTTATTTTGACTCCTTTCTATTTGAATTTGATTTGAAACATCTGCTTTGAGACTTTGAGACGTATCTAGAGCTGATAGACCTCGACAAAAGTTGAGAGTAAACCGCAAGCGTTGTTGCCATCCGACGCTCAATCTACCACCGCAAGTGCTCATTGGTCATCATCATCAGCCTGTAATTTCTCCATTGCTGGGACATAGTCCCAGTCTCCACTCTGTGAGAGGAAGTGGGCTATAATCCTCCACGCTGGCCCAGTGTGGATTGGTAAATGTCACATATCATCGAATTTGGTTCTAGAACAAGCTGGTTTCCTCATGATGTTTTAAAATATTTTTATTTCATCACCACTGCTCTCAAAACGGTGAACGTTTTGAGAGCAGTGGTGATGAAATATATTACACAAAGCAATAGTCCTAGCGGGGTTCAAACCCACGACCTGCAACCCGTAAGTCGGGACCAATACCACTGGGTCACCACTGATCTTATTAGTCAAATCAAATCAAATAGCGCGTACCAATCTTATACCACTTAGTTAAGTTTCATCATGAAATCACTCCCAGAGAAGCGATACAAAAGATGATCCATAAAACAAAACAGTGAAAGAAAAATAAAATAGGTATGTAAGTTGATAGAAAGTTGTGGGCGGCTTGAAAATTTATTTACAGGAATAGCTTTCATTAAACCTATAGTACCTCGTGAGTTATTGCCTTTTATCATCCGTCAAAACAAGACTGCAAAGTGACATGCTACTAAACTTTTCCATTAAAAGGCTAGTCTAGACATTACTTTACATCGTTTGCTCATTTTTTATTGGTCTATAAATTGTATGTATGGAACCTTAGGCTTTAAAAAGAAACTTGACCTTTTAAGTTTGTGTTCCCAGTTTTATTACAAGGAGCAAAGCAATTAATGGACTTAATGGAAATCTACAGAAGCGTTTTTACTTTTCCACTTTTTGTGACGTAAACTGGAATTAGACGTTAATTTGTTGGAAGAAATTAGCTCCTCGTTCGTACACTAGAGGCGCTGTTTCATTTTCCCACGTTTTTATAACAGTCGCTTTTTTGTTTTTTTTCATACTGCGTTATTAGCAGTCAATACTTCAAACACGCTGTAAATAAGATACAGAAATCGTGATAAGGCCTCAGACCATTTCTTTTTATTTTTCATCGTCGTACTGACTAAAATCCACAGTGATGTCCTTCCATAGCCCTTTACGTTCTAGTGTCACGGTAATTGGATAAGTCCCACGACCCCGGTGGGCTTTATCAATTAATGACATATTGTGTTCTCTCTGTATTAAAACCCGCAAGGATCCTTCTAGTATTAGAATGGCCATTTTTCTTTTAAATTGTTACCCCGCACTAGGAATTTCTCCTGTATCGTATACATTTTTTTTTGAAAAAGCTTTTATTTTACTCTTTTTAGTTTAAATATTCAACCCAAATTCTTGTCAAATAGGTACATCATTTTCTTACATATGCACTAGAATTTTGTAATCCGTAGCACCGGTAATAACATCGCTCATGTACAAAATTAGCTACTAAAATTCCCGACTAAAAAACGACTGAACCGATTTTGATGAAACTTGCAGTGGTCCCTCAGTTGAACGATACCTAGTATAATAAAAAAAGAATGACTTAAATCGGACTTGTACTTCCGGAGATAAGCGAACACAAACTAAATCGATGCCTACTGCTTACTGTTAAGGAGTTGTATACCTTCCATCATCAGCTCAGCTACATGAGATTATGATTACCACACGCAAATACTTAAATTACTTCTTAATATTTGCGAAAAACTATATGCCTATAAAATTTGAGGGTTGCCCTCGATTTCTCCAGGATCCAATCATCAGATCTTGACTTGGTGAATATGGGACCACTCCGGAAGCATCTCCTTTCGAACAAAAAAAGAATTTTGGAAATCGGTCCACAATCGCCGGAGTAATCGCGTAACAAACACACAAAAAAAAAAAAAACATACCGTCGAATTGATAACCTCCTTCTTTTTGAAGTCGGTTAAAAACGCTTCGGATCGCATTCGCCTCGCCTGTCTGTTTGAAAAGGCTTAAAACTCACATATAAACAGTAATTTACTGTTTGACTGATTGTTACATAAATATTTTGTTTGATATCATAGAAATTTTTTTACGTGAGGAAATCGAACCGTCGACACGAAAGAACAGTGCCCTCTAAAAAACGAAAAAAAAAACTAACTCAAATGCTAAAAAGTCTCTAAATATTATTTAATGCTTTAATAATGTCCCTCTCTTAGTCCTCTACAATAAAAACACAATGACCTAACATTAACGAAGTGCCAAAAACCATGTTCAAGTAATACAACATAAATTTTCACTTAATGTTTATACATAGCAATAATAATACTTTAACACATTCAATCAATTACTAGGAGCAGACATTTTATGGCCGTCAACGCTCTTATATTAACAGGCAAGGACCAGTGGACAAGTATATGCATAAAAATTTTATGTTAAGACCAAAAGTGAATAAAAATGTTTTCACCCACCATCCATCCATATAATAATAATAACATAATAATAGTTTTTTATTTGTCATCATTTGTACATGAATAATGTAGACACTTATATAGTACTTAAAAATAAAACAAAGATCAAGAAAATAGATCAATGACCCCCATGCTAGGAAAATCCTGTGTTATGGGAATCATTCGACCGTCCAAATGATATGACAGAAGTGTTTTTAAAAGTAGATAATAGCTTAATTAAATAACAAATAAAATAACTGTAATAATGTTAGAAGTACCGACGACAGTTATATAACATAGCAAGAAGCCAACAAATATTGTAGCTAATGACAATTATAATATCGGTGTGTTAGTAGTGAGGTGTGTGAGAGGAGGAGAGAGTGTAGTGAGATGGGTGTGAGTGGGAGAGTGTAGTGAGATGTATGAGAGGGTGATAGTGTAGTGAGTGTGTGATGTTAGGATATTTAGATTGAAACAACAGGTAATAGCAGCTATAGCAGTGATTTAATTCATGTATGTGGGGGTTTGATGAGTTTCTCGGTATCTTCGTAGTCGAGTGACAGTAGGTACTCCTTGACTTGTTTTTTGCATTGGTAGGCATTTAGTGAGTGGATGTTGAGTTTTGTGTGCAGTTTATTGTATAGCAGAGAGCCCAAGAAAAGACTGTGACGCTGTGCAAATGTTGTATTTACTCGAACACTCGGGCAAGCCGGAATTGCTCTTCTTCGGATGGGCTTAGAGGAGTCTGGAGGTGTAAGGGTAGCATGCTTGCGAGTGATTGTGCGGAGGATGTACATCTGTCTGACTGTTAGGGATTTGTACTCAGAGTATAATTGGTGTGTAGGGTAGCGGCGAGGTTTCCCCAGGAGAACCTTAATCACAGCACGTTGGGCACGCTCCACATCTAAAATCGTAGTCTTTGCAGTTCCTCCCCAGGCAGTGATGCAGTAGCCCATAATTGATTCGCAGAGTGCACAGTAAACCATGTTTAAGGTATCAATGTGAGCTGCCAGTCTAAGTTTTTTGAATACAAATATGAGTTTTCTGATGCGCGATGACAAGGAATGCAGATGGGTTTTCCACGATAGACATGCATCAACTTGAATCCCAAGATATTTAACAATAGGAACTCTGTTCAAGGTAGGACATTCACAGTTGTGACATGGAGTGTTACAATGGTGAGCTTTGACTGTGACTGAGTTTTCGGCCGGTTGAGTTGAGGGGCGAGAGCTGAAGGTGACCAAGTTTGTTTTGTGCACATTTAGAGTAAGGCTATTTTTGGCCAACCAGAAAGTAATCTGCCTCATTATCGCTTCTGCAGTGTCTATTGTGGTCTGCCAGTCGTGACCGTATGCTATAATTGCAGTGTCATCAGCGTAGGCTACTACATGTGCAGAGGGGTGTGAGAGCTCACAGAGTTCATTCACGTAGATGGAGAAAAGAAGAGGACTAATCAAACTTCCTTGGGGGACACCGAAATCTATTGACTCCTCTCCACTGACAACATCCGCCACCTTAACCCGCTGTGTCCGGTTAGACAGGAAGCTCTTGAAAATGTTGAGGGCAGTACCACGCACCCCAATTGATTCAAGCCTGGAGATGAGGATAGGGACAGAGACAGTGTCAAATGCCTTGGAGAGGTCTAGGAATAAACCCAGACACTTGTATTTATTATCAATTTTGTCTACGACACAATTAAGTAGTGCAGTCACAGCATCTTCAGTTGATAAGCCCTTTCGAAATCCGAATTGATTCTGCGAGATGAGTTTGAATTTGATGACAAAGTTATTTAGATTCTTGTATAATATTCTTTCCAAAATTTTCGAGATAGCTGGGAGTACCGAGATTGGACGGTAGTTATTGACACTGCCTCTGTCACCTGACTTGAAAATAGGGTGGACTAGAGCTTGTTTTAGTGCTCCTGGAAATATGCCTGCAGACAAACATAGATTGCAGATGTGTGTTATTGGAGGCGCTAGGGTGTGACAAGTAGCTTTTAATAACTTCGGAGGAATGCCGTCCCAACCTGCAGCACTATCCGTGCGAAGCTCTTTAATTATAAGCTCGACCTCTTCTTCATTTGTTTCCAGTAAGACCAGCGAATTCGGCACCGGTTGTGTTTTTTTGAAGAATGATTGGGAGCAGGTTTAGTTTTTTTTTTTTAATATGAAAATGGGTTGATCTTTTTAAAGCACCCTTTCGCGTCAGGGGAGCTCGTGTCTAAATAATAACAGCCGCACAGGCCGATCTTCCGGTTAAAGCAACGATTGCCGAGATTGGTCTGTGGATGGGTGACCATCTGACAAAGCGAATTTCTTCCGTGCCTGGGAAAGCACTTTAAGCCGTTGGTCCCGCCTGTCATTTGTAGATCTTTGACAGTCGTTACTGTTAGTCAGAAGCTCATCAGTCTGGCAACTATTCTTACCACGGGGGACACCCCGGGGGACACCCCGTGGTAAGAATGGTTGCCAGAATGATGAGCAATACGATATATTGCCCAGTGTTATGGGGTTCTGGAGTTTCGATAGGCAGTCGTTCTATGTAAAATACTAATATTCAGCTGCCTCTGGGTCGATTGGAAGCCGATCCCAACATAGTTGTGAAAAGGCTAGGCAGATGATGATGATGCACCCTTCCACGTCTAGTTAAAGCAATAGTTTTTGGAGTAGGATGCTTCTTATAGCAGTTTACTCCGGGAAACGGCGCCTCAGGCTACATATCTAAGAAACTAGCTTCGCTAGCCGAAGAAAGGACATCTGCCTCGTGACCACCATCCTGTAGGAGTCCGGCACCAAACAGTTTTTACTGTGTTCCATTTGTGCGCAAGAGTTCCTTCTAGATAGGTAAACCTCTCCGGGAGACGTTAGAACCGGACTGAAAAATTTGACGCTGTAGGCTCGAGCCTCGGGGGTTTGGTTGGAAACAGCGTCGGATGTACTGAATTTTGAAATAGATCGTAAGTTCGAAACCTGCTCGTGGTTTAAATATCTTTCCATGAAAAATCTTTGCAGAGGTGCTAGGTATTTCTCACTACATCTTATTCAATAAGTTTTCCGAAAACTTTCAAACATCGCGTTGCGAAAAACAACTTTCTAGTATTCCAGGTAAATTGTTTGAGAGTGAACTTACGAGTAGCAAAGAGAATTTCTCTTAAAATTCTCATTAAGAACAACACTTCAAAGTACGTCTTGGCTTTTCGTGAAGAGTGAAATTCTAGCAAACTGTGTAAACGAACCCGCAGGAGAAACGAGTTAAAAATAAATCTAATTAAGTCAAAAATTGAGGACGGCAATTCAGTTGCAAAAAAAAAAACAGTTAAACCTTGACGTAATTAAACCTTCGTCCTGACGCCCGTCTAGAAAAAAGAAAACAAAAGTTCAAAGTGAATCTAGACGAAACTTTTTTTGTTTTTCTATGTATATCGGGCCATGAAGACATTTTTTAATAACAGACTGCTCTCGCTGTTTTTTTGAGAGTTTTTAACGAGCACTGCCTAAAATCCCATTGTTTCCGGATGCTTACGGCGAGTCATTACTCGCCGTATGTATGGTCCATGATTGCACGGCGGTGAGCTGCCAGCAATCTGACGGTACTGTACTAGAGGCCCAAAGCCTGTCTAATGAGGTAACCGAGACCCTAGAACGTAAAGGGCTATTGAAGGCTTACCGTAGATTTTATTCAGTACACTGGATGAATTAAAAAAAAAGTTAGTTTAGTTGCCTCTGTGATCCCGAGCAGCAGTAACATTTGCCGTGGTAATTATTTTGAACATTCTCACAAACCTGGCGTTGGACTGTCCCTACTGTGTCCGTCCATTAAGACTGGACCTTCTGTGTCCACTTACATGGCATTTCAATAAAATAGGCCTACATTGCGTCGTAAAACCATTTAACCACAGCTCCTGTCATCACTTTGGAAGTTAATTACTAGATCTAACATACTATGTTCGTTACTGATACTTTGATGAAGTTCCCTAACAAGCTAATAAAAAAATCTAATAATATTATATTACTTATTTTGTTAACATTGTGGGAATTGATGAATCTGGTTTTAATGTCTTCACTACTTAGTATAAAACAAAGTTGCTTCCAGTACCGTCAGCACGAGTTTTCAGTATTTGAGACGTAAGGTAAACTGGAACTTTGACGACTTCAAATTGACAGTTTTCAAGGGAAAAATTGGTTCCTTCTTCGCACACCAGAGGCGCTGTTCCATATTTTCATACAAGAAACGCTGTAAATACTGGAAAAACTCTGTAAAGTAAAATAGAGAAAACTCGTGCTAGGGGTACTGTTACCTGTATGCTAACATCTTTAAAACTGGCCAACGGATTTTTATATAGTTTTTTTTTAATAGATAGAGTGATTCAACAGGAAGGTTTGTATATTGTATATAACATACATAATATAGTAGAGATTGCACCCGTGTGGAGCCGGGGCCGCTAGTTCTTCATTATTTTCGTAATATTTTAGGAATATTTCTTAGTTTTATTTGCTAATTTCTAAATTTCTAAATGTGTGTAATTCATTTTTTCTTTTTATTTATTTTTGTGTTATGTAGTTACCACTTATTCTTTGTGAAAGCTGGTTAATAAATATTTGACGACCGTGCAAGTCCTAAAATTTAAAAAGTGGAAAAAAGTGATTTTTTTATAAATTGTTTTTTTTTTAATTTTAAAAAGTGGCTCCTGTTTACTTTTTGTATGATAAAAATTATAAAACTACAGGCTACTACTATGGTTTACCAACGAATAAACTGTTGGTAAACCTTAATAAATAAATAAATAAGGTAATTCAAGTACTTGTATATTTTTTTACCGACATTAATCATCCAAAACATATTTCTTAAAGTTTTATGTGCAAACACAGTTGAAAATACATTATTTTGCTAGTAATTCTCCTTCATCAAATCCAACAAAACAAATACTTTGTTCTTTCTAGAAGAAATTCTTTCTATTTCAAATCTTAATGTCAAATAGACTTTTAGAATAAGATACATACGTTGTCTTCGCAACAAATATCCTGAGAACAATGTGAAAATAAATTGCAGTTTCAGTAAAGAAAAGAGAGGAAATGTTTTATAGTGTTTCGAAGAAAACTGCTGTTTTCAAAAGGAATGGCTGGAAGACAACACCAGATGGTGCTAAAGCGAAATTTCCTTAATTGAGTTCTAGAATTTAAAATCACGTTTAAAGAATAAACATAAACTAATCTTATAAGTGACGTTTTTAGAGTTGGTGTTTTGTGACGAATTATTTACACATTCGTCACAAATATGATTCGTCGCATTTTACTAACTATTGTACTTTTAAAATAGGTAGGTACGTGTAAGGGCCTTATCACACTAGCGGTTTGGAAGCGGTTGCGGGGCGGAGCGGCCGCACAGCGAATGCGTTGCGAACACGCCGCGGTTGCGCAGCGAATTCGTTGCGGACGCGCAACGGGATCGCCGCGAACAGCAAAGTGGACGCCATTTTGTACTGCCTCGAACAAACGCCAAAACGTCCGCCCCACTTCAGATCAACGAGGAATTTTTTGCATGAAGACTTTCGAAAAATTCCTCCAGCGCTGAAATTTGCCATAATATGATAAGAGTAGGTGATACAGATTATAGATGCATAATCATCCAAATTTTTTTTAGCCGAGAAGTTTTTTTTTACCATAACATGAATATTGTTTATAACTCTCTGCGTAAAATTCCTCAGCCTAATCTAATAATGGATCTTCCCAAATTCGTCGATGCTTTCGTTTTCGTTTTCGAAGTAATAACGTCAACAGCAATGTTTCCTCGTTGGAATCCATTTTTTTACTGAGTGTACAAACACGCGACGAAAACGTAACGCATTTGCCACGCGTCCGCGACGTGTTCGCGACGGATGCGCGGCGTGTTCGCGACGGATGCGCTGCGCGTCCGCTCCGCCCCGCAGCCGCTTCCAAACCGCTAGTATGATAACGGCCTAAGTTTTCATTGGTTTATAAGGATTGAAGTCAATTTGTCACAAATATGGACAGATATGTAGACGTGGTCTTTTACGTGTATGAATTGATAATAATTTTCATAAACGTAAGCATAATTATTTAGGTATAACAGTAGCCAATGGATTGAAGATTACCTTGTAAATCTACTAACTGGCCATCAAGTTTTAGTACCTAATAAAATAGCCAAACAACACACAATGGTGGCTAAATCTATGGCAAACATTTAGCTGAAACTACAACAATAAACACGACTGATTGAGCGTCAGTTTCTAACGGGTTTATGTGTTGCAATTGTTTTTATTGCATTATTCTGCTCATACAAAAGAAAGAAAGAAAATTATGTTTATTGGCACAAACTTAAAACTAAACAATACAAAAAAGTTATAAAGAGAGAGTAGATGGTAAAAACAGACATTATAAAAAAAAAATACTTAGCAATTTAATGCAAAAGGGCCTAAGCTCAGCATATGCCAGATGGCAACACAAAGTTTGCTACCTGACGCTGATTTTCAGCTGCAGCCCTACCATACCTAGTATGTTCATTGCTCACGTAAAGAATTGGTCCCATCTGCCCCTATGTCTTCCAAGGGGATGATGGGAAAAACATTTTATTGTCCTCTTTACCGCTAGTATTTTTGCAACAGCTCAAGTGGAGCGCTCAAATAAGATGACAATCGTTAAACGCCTGAATTAATCTTATTAAATTTAACTACTATTTCGATCACGTCAGCTTACAGACAATTACTTTTCACATCGAAATTGGCTGACTCGTTTCGGAGCTATGATACCACGGATAGACACGTCAAACTTACAACACCCTTGTAGAGATAAAAATATGGAACTAAGGAAGGCGAAACGGAGTGAAATTCTCAGCTGTCTTTATTTCCTAATAGCTACAACCTAAGACCTAAGACCCTCGCCTCATCTACAAGTAACATCGCTTCTTGACCCAAAAATCAAGAGCGAAGTTACTTGTAGACGAGGATCTAAAAGAAAAAGGGATAATAATAATCCCGTTCTGAGCTTACAACTGTGCATTTAGATTCAAACATGTTTATGAGTGCGTAACAACGGTTTTTATTGCATTGCTGTTTCCGTTTTAGTGCTAAGTCTATTATCGTGAAGACTAAGGTTAATCCACCTTGTAGTTGTGTGTGGTAGAAATTTCAGGAGTAAATCTGCACTTACAAAAGGTTTCTGAGAAACATTCTATGTTACTTGAAGATCGGTCACGCTGCAATCGCAGCGGCGGTAAGACCCCTCTTTGAAGAGTAGCTGGACAGGCTTCACGGCGTCTTGACTTACCGACTGTCGCAGGTCTTCACCGGACACGGATGTTTCGGGACTCGGGAGGCACCCGTGTCGGATGAGGAAGGAAGAAATGCCTGGTGTCATCACTGCGAGCATCGCCCAGAGGATACGGTGGAGCCATACGGTGTAGGACTGCCCCGCTTGGGCAGAGCACCACCGTGTCCTTACGACGGCGATAGGCGGAGACCTCGCCCGGCATTGGATGAGGCCATGCTGCGGAGCTACGGAGTGGTAAGCGGTTGCCTCCTTCTGCGAAGCAGTCATGCTAGCAAAGGAGGAGGCGTGCGTTAAATTTCCAGTTATGTAAAGTCCCATGTTGGAATAGGCAATATTGGCAGCCGATTGTCATCAACCGGGCACAAATCTAGACTCTGTGATTGCTACCAAGATGTAATGGAAAAACCCAATAACAATCTGCTCGACATGAGAAATCAGCCCAGGACTTCGTACTTAGTAGTCACGTCTGCGACCAGGAGACCAAGAGCTAGCTGAAGATTAAAATTCTTAGATTTGCTGTCTATCCTTAGCCGCCTAAAGGGTGAGCGGCGATAACATACCAACAAACATTGGATGGTTGGTGTTTGCAACTAAACCTCTACTCTTGCCGGGGTTGCTGGACGAACGTATACCGCGATTCCGGTACACAAAGGGCTACCGAAGGACAGTGTGGATTTTAGTCAGTGCAAGTCTGACAGCTCCCGTCCCTGCCCGAGTGGGAGGACTCATTTGATGATTATACAACGAAAAAAAAATCTAATCCCCTACTACGCAAGGACCAAGTCCAAGCAAATGTCAAAAAAACAAAAACGGGAAAATTTTGGCATGGTACAGAAAAACGATATAAATCTTTGTAGGTTACGATGTCAACACGAATGACAATGTCACGCTCACAAGGATAAAGATATGCACGTTTCAGCTTTTACTTGTCACAAAACGTAACAGAAACACGTCTTTGAGTTATTTTTCCCTCAGATTTGGGACTTTGGAACTCTGAAAATGTTGAAATGAGAAAATCTGTTGTTTCGTATCATATTTTTTTTCCAGGAACAAATCCGGACTCCGGCTATTTTAAGAAGTAGCTGATGAACATTTTCAATAATGCTGCTTTACCAGAGAATCGAACCCTGGATTTTACGCTCAGCATTCGACCAACTAGACAGTCACCATTTAGTTCTACTGTAAAATGCCTGCTGTGGCCAGCGACGATATATTAATATATTATGTAATATTAGCGGCCCGTCCCGGCTTCGCACGGGTGGAGGACCCGGTCTAAAATTTGAGATTTAAACTATCCTATCTCTCAAGTTGGATCGAACTGCACATGGTGTGCGAATTTTATTATAATCGGTTAAGTGGTTTAGGAGTCCATTGAGGACAAACATTGTGACACGAGATTTATATATATTAAGATATTAAGATATCGTCGTTGGCTGTGGCGCTCACGATACGTAGATAAATTCTGTGTTTGTTTGCCCTACGAATGCCGGGCAATTTTCAGAACGAATTAAAAGTTATGACTGCCTACACTGAAAAAAATGCGAGCTAACTAAGATACATTTTCTCTTAGTTGGCATCAAAATGTTTAGAATAATTATTAATTTTGTTACTTTATACAATATAGCTTAGTTGCCAGAACAAATTCATTTTATTTAATTCGACAATTTTGCACATGAACAGTATATTCAACTGGCTTTGTTAAAACATACATGCTTTGTTAGATTTTACTTCTCCACTTTATTATATCAAATAATAATTTGAGTTCATGGTAACAAGCAACTTGGTAGTTTTTAACAACAAACTTGGTTGACTAGATAACCTGCTTAGTTAAATCAAACAAGAGAAGTGGTCGCATCTAATAACGCTTTGCTAAGTCAACAAAACGCGGCAGCCGGCCTCCGCCGAAATTGTGAATATTGTCATTGTTATCGTAAACGAGTAACAAGTAACAACCGTGAGCTGCATGCTGTTGTGTGATAATTTTCGTGTAACTCTTGGTGAATCTTCTTATGAACAATTCATACGATCTAGTTTAGTATTAGGCTAAAAAGAAATAAACCTTTTGAATAAGTGTAGTGAGTAAAGTGAGTGAATAATAGTAACAGTGTTGTGCTATACGTATAACACACGAACATAGTGTTTTTATGAAATGATAGAGACTCTTAAGAAAGTGCTATGGACTTGTGTTAAAGGGCTAATGGATACTATTCTTAGTTTTAAAATAATATATAACGTAGCATAATAAATAAGAATTAAAATACTTATTAGTCTTTAAGGCTAGATCGTAATTAATTTTATTAAGAAGTCTGTTCTTAATAACGCAAGGAAAAAAAAAGTTTAGTAAGAAATATGTCAAAGGAAGTCACTTGTAAGTACAAGTTACATAAGCCACCGTATCTACTTTACGCTTTTTTTTTTTTTTTTTTTTTACGTGGTAAAATCATCAAATGAGACCTCCCACCCCGAGCAGGGCGAGAGGTACTGTCAGACTTGTACTGACTAAAATCCACGGTGTCCTTCAATAGCCCTTTATGTTCCGGGGTCACGGTGATGGTATAAGACCCGCGACCATCTACTTTACGCTATGCCAAAGGTACTATTTTACTTTATACCACCTGTCCTGAAAATTTACTGTCTGTTTTTTTCAAAGTGAAAAATGTTATTTTTTTTATTATTCTAATATTTGATTCTAATAGGACAATTATTGCAAACATTAGAATTTGATAAACATTTTTTCGCTTATGTCGTTCAAGAACCCGAAGCTAAACAAAAAGTTGTCAAATTAAATATTCTAAGCAATACAAAAAAATATGTAACTCTTAGATGCGCCTTCTAATAAGTGTTTTGTGTTATGTAAGTGATTAATAAAGTTATACTTAATAAAATATGGTTGTTTGATTTCTATACTTACTATTTGTACCTATTTGCTAATTTGCTACAACGGCTTAGCCGTTGTACTCAGCCATTGTCATATGAACTACCTGTATTTGACAATCCAAGTCGGTGTCTTTTCACATCCACAGAGTACATAACTAACTTATTGTAATTTTTGTTAACTACTCTAAGTTACTTTGTGGATGTGCAACATACTGTGACTTGCATTGACGAATACAGGTAGTTCATATGACAAGGGCTCATATCTATGACGAATATGAAGTTAGTTGAATTAATTAGTTTATCACGGTTACTTCATTCAAGAACTTAGTTGAAACAACTTATGAACTTCATTGATTTTATAATGTTACTCAGACGTATCGTGCAAGATCTTAGTTGAATCTACAAGTTAAGTGTATTGATGTGACAATGTCTCATCCTTAAACTGGCCGACATTAGAGTTAAATTAAATAACTATCCATAATTATAGCAATTCGTTACTTAGTTGACGGAACTATGATAATTTAACAAAGTTCTCATAGTTGGAGAAGGCAAGATCTTCGTAGGCTCGTATGGAGTCATGATGCGTGATCACATTAAACAAGATGTTGTTTGAAGCAAACAAATATTTTTTTCAGTGTAGTTTGTTTCCTTATTAATTTAATAGTTAAGTAGTAGTAGAAGTTTATGTTAAGCTAGTGATTTTGTAAATCTAATGATCATTACTGCCAGCACTTTGTCGCCTCTCTGCTCGGACGGACTACACTTAAACATTTGCGAGGCCGCGTCCGTCCAAATGCACGTACAAGCGGCTTATGTTTGCGTTTTATACAGAAAAGCAAATTTTTGCTCTTTGTGAATATTTTAATCTCATATAGACGTGGTTAAAATATATAAAAAGCACTTTCAAATTATGCACATAATAACAATCCTTTGCATTGGTTTTCTCTCTGGAATTTTAGAGAAAAATCCAACTGCAAAAAATCTGTTAATTTAGCATTTGATACTGAATAAAAAAATAAAGAAAAATGGGTTTTAATATGCGCAATGTTAGTTCTTTTATACTAATATTATCTGATTAATTTCGTTGCCAGATCTAAATTTTATTGACTCAGCGTTTTTCTGATGGTCGGCAATGTTGATTTTGGCCTTCAAGATTTGCAGTGGTTTGCAAATAGTTTGGCGGAATTGCTTGGTAAAGTCCCCTTTCTCTTTTGAAACCTTCCTAATTAAGAAAACCAGTGAATCTAACATTGTAAATAAGCGCACACATTCGGTTTTAATTTATTTTCGGTATGGTCTTTTTTTACGTGGTAAATCCACAAATGAGTCCTCCCGGCCTAGGTGGGGTGGAAGGTATTCTTAGACTCAGACCGTCAATAATTTTTTTCCAAACACTAGGATTTTTTCATGTGCCGTGGGTGGGTTTGAAACATAGAGACCCATCATTTATTTCTTTACACTCCCTTTTTTTCACCCTTTATTTCATTTACACTTTTATTAAGGCTCGTAGCTACATAATTACAGCCGCACAGGCCAATCTTCCAGGCTAAGCCGCGATTACAGAGGTTGATCTGTGGATGGGTGCCCATCTGTCATAGCGGGTTTCCTCCCTGCCTCGGAAAGCACGTAAAGCGTTGGTCCCGGCTGTCATTTGTAGATCTTTGACATTCGTTACCGTTAGTCAGAAGCTTTCAGGTCTGACAACCATTCTTACCATGGGGTATGGTATTACCCAGTTACTGGATTTTAGAGGTCCGATAAGCAGTCGGCCGACCCTAATATAGTTGGGAAAAGCTAGGCAGATGATGATTTCATAAACAGTTCAGCCTACCGTTGTATTTCCTATCCAATACAGGTATTGCGTGTATTTTTATTTAGAAAGCATTTTTAGCTTATCATGCGTTTTACCTGAATTGGAAGGATTAATTATGAACAATAGCCAAAAATAACTTGAAAAAGGTACCATAGATAAAGGGCCATAAGGAAAACCGTTCCATGTTCTAAAGTAGGGTGTAATCCTAAAAGATTTACCCAACCTTTCAGCAAGGTAGAACCCTTGTCACCACCTAAAATGAATCACTAAAGGGGCATTTTGAAGAAATACTTAACGATTTATTTGTTTCCTTATTCTTATTTTGGATTGCCGGTACAAAATGATTTTACCTTTTTTATACCCTAAAGGTGACAAACACGCCAACGGTCTGATGGAAAGCGGAGCTCTTTAGCCTGTGGATATGGATGTCCGAAACTCTAGAGGTATCGTTTGCGCGAGATGGCAATTTTTTCATGGTCTTTTTATGGTGGTTTACATTTGTTAACTTCTAACCTTCTAACAAATTTTCAAACTTACCTCAATTTGTCAAATCTGAATAGATTTTCAACCCTATCACAATAGTGGAAGGTTCAATTGGCGAAATTTTAAAAGTTTTCAGGTAGGTTGACCTGCTAGTGGTAGTTGTAGTGTCTGTACATTCGAGATCAATGGTCGTCCAATGTAAACGTTACCAAGTACGAGCTATATGACGTTGGTACGAACCCAGTCAGGCGCATTCTTAGTGTATCCGTTATGTCGCAGAACTGACATTTCGAAGAAGCACTAGGTTCGTTTGGTGGCTTATACACCACTCCTTTTCACATAAAGGAAGGAACATTACAGGCTGAGTGAGTATGCTATACAGGGTGTAAGGGACATCGACGCACAAACGGATACCATGGAAACTAAAAAAATAGGGAAAAAATCTACGAAAAATTCCAGGGGGGGTCAATAATCATGTCTTGGACCCCTGGTATTCGTTTGTGCGTCGATGTCACTTACACCCTGTATATTTACCTACTAACTAATCAGATTTTACAAGCAACAAGAATTGGGTCGTGCCAAGAATATACTCGTATGGGCGAGCACTATAACGCTTGACCTTTCTCACTTAACTGCCGTTAGCATTCAATCTTGCAGTTTATTAAACAATTAGTCACATGCAACATTATTTTTAGTTTAAGCGAAACCTGAACACAGTTTTTTCAGAATCAGTAGCTGAATTGGTCCAAACATTGTTGAAGAACTTGCGGCGTTGCACACTTTTTTGCAATGGGTAAAAAGTGTTAAACTTGCTTTAAGACACGTGACCCAGGCCGAAAATTCGTAAGACGAACACGTGACCGGATAGCGAATCAAACGATACCTTGCGTTTTAGTCGTGCAACGCCACCTATCGAGCATGGTGACAGCTGACGGCTCGACCGTCTGTATAGTGGCCACACTGCTGTGCATTCTTAAAATTTGTGCACCAGTATAAACTGTTTCAATTATGGAAATAAATGCACAACTTAAATATCCTAGCTTTCACTTCTGCCGGCACTTCCGGAGTGCAACACGTCGTTTTTTCTATACCATGTTATATTTTGTTCCACAAATATTTTAATTCTATATTGCCGAACAATAATAATCAATGAGTGTACGATAAAGAGGGCCCCGCGATACGAGCATGTTTTTGAACGTACAAACAATTAACCTATAACTTCGTGATTTTTCATGGTATAGTTTTTCTGCTTCTTTACATAGAATTAGACAGGTGTATAGTGTTTCACATAAACAATCTCAATGCAATATTAATCTTATGTATTGTTGGCTTTGAACAAAGAGATGAACTCTCATAACTACCTCTACGATTTATAGTTTGCATCGGAATCTGAACGAGCAATAATGCATACTCCTGAGGCTTACAGATTGGAATGCAATTAAAGTTATCGAGTAATAGTTTGAATAGATTTAAGCGGAGAGCGCTTATTGCAATACCAACTTTAAGTTCCTGTACTAGATCTCAAGTCCCATCAGATTAATAGCAGCTTATTGATGCGCGCATGGAATACCGTGCGGCGTTGATCCTGACATAGTTCATGAACGGACGGCGAGTCACTCATTACTCACAAAGATAAAAATGGTACCTATCTAAAGTGACAAATTGTAAAAATAAGTGAATTTTAAAACACCGATCATCGTCAATTTTAAATATTTTTTAAAACATCTTGCAGACGGACTGAATCTATCAATTTCTGTGTATTCATTCAGGTTACAATGAATTATCTGTGTACCAACATCCAAATCCATTCTGGAGTTTTTGCGTAAAAAAGTAACAAACATCCATCCATCCCCACCCTTACAAACTTTCGCACTTATAATATTAGTAAGAAATAAGATTAATGAGCATATGTTAATAAGCCCAACATCAAACAAGTTCACTTACAAATCAGCTAATCAGCGCTCATGCTCATCGGCCATGTTGTTACAGCTGTGAGGGTTATCGTAAATATACGACATGGAGTCAAGAAACGGAGGAAATGAGACAAGGAATTGTGTGTTTATCATCAAGTGTTGTTTATCAAAAGAGTTAGCTTTGAAAGTAAACATTGAGATTAAGATTAAAGTTTTATCTGCCACCCGGTTTTCTCTTCCTGTATTTTTTTTTACGCATAATTTGTCTTTTTTTTTAACGTGGTAACATCATCAAATGAGTCCTCCCACCCCGGGCAGGGCAGGAGGGATTGTCAGACTTGTACTGACTAAAATCCACGGTGTCCTTCAATAGCCCTTTATGTTCCGAAAAGCGCCGTCACAATGAACCTCGATCCTGAAAATGAATTTAGCTGTCTTGGATCCTGCAACGTGGAGTGGAGTAGGAAAAATATGTTTCTACTTTCTACGTTTTGATTGCTTGTCAACCTTAGCATTTCTCTCTCTGAATAACCTTTATTATCTTACATTCACTGATTCCTAGTGTCATCAGTCTATTACGGGATCTCATTTCTGGGACGCCAGCCTCCAATCTGCGAGAGAATGCTCCTTAAGATGGGTACTCACTTTGCAGTGTTGCATGTGATGTATCAGATACAGTATCAAGTATCTGAGACGTCATATGCAACACTGCAAAGTGAGTACCCAGCTTTACATGGAAGGATAATTATTTTGCTAAGTACATAAATTCATATCCAAAATTTTCTACTTCCGAAACATCAAACTCTATATACAGACATGGATGGTATCTGTTTAATATTCTTCGCTATTTGAACACAAATGTTGCTTGGAAACAGATCTTGAGTTTTTGAAGTAAAATATACATGTTTATAACTTATGAGTATGTTTCAAGGTTTCTATTTCAAGAAGTTAATTGAATTTTCTTGAACAATTTTATATTTTCTCCCGAAATATGAAGGTGACTTTATTGTCCTTTTGCTTATAGAAATATATAATAAAAAGTACAGTTTCAATGTATGGTAGATGTGGCTGATGGCGAGTAACGGTTAGCTCGCCTTGAGATCAAGAAGAGCCCGGGTCGACAGCAGCTAAATGTGCGCTAGAGCTACGGCTAGGCAGTAAAATGTCTGTATCGCGGGATTATCTTAAAGGAGACCGTGGACCTGATACGTATAGGGCATGTGAAGGAACAAGGCGGTTTTGTAGTCAGTAAGAGTCTGACAGTGCCTATCAAAACACACAGGGTTTGAGGAATCATTTAAAGGTTTGAAAACCTCAAAAAACAAGCAGAAACTATGGCTGTGCCGACCTCAAATACCTCGGGATAAGGGCATAAAAATGGTGATTTATTTTGGCTGGGAACTTTAAAGAAATCACCATAAGTAACTTACAACATAATATTTACCATGTTTATTATTTATTTCGAATTTATGTTTATGATACATTATATTTTTATATATTTTGACACTGTTGCAAAATTTCACACATGAACTGAAGTAATTTAACCGTTTGTGTCTAGAGAGTGCAATGATATAAATTAATAACCAGTCAACATTATTATTCTTAATCAAGAATCTGGTCAATATTATTTCTGAGTTCATTGTACAACTAACAAAATATACAGAGCGATATTGTACTGTAGTAAAAACTGAAAATAGATTGCTTTTTGATAGCAATTAAATGTTCTGAGTCGAGAAATGAAGAAAAACATGCAAAGAGAGCAATAACTGTTCCACCTTGGTAATGTTTAATCATTTCAGCCTATTGCAGTCCACTGCTGGACATAGGCCTCTCCCAGGGAGCGCCACAGCGCACGATCTCCTGCTTTTTTCATCCAGCCACTGCCAGCCACCTTTTTCAGGTCATCGGTCCATCTTGCCGGGGGGCGTCCCACCCTACGTTTACCTACACGCGGTCTCCATTCGAGAACCTTCCTACTCCACCTATCGTCGGTTCTGCGGCAGACATGGCCAGCCCATTGCCACTTCAGCTTGCTACAGATTTGGACAATGTCTGTAACTTTGGTCTTATGCCGTAAGACCTCATTCCGGATTTTATCCCTTAGTGAGACCCCAAGCATAGACCTTTCCATAGCACGCTGCGTGACATGAAGTCGGTGGGCCAGCTTGACAGACATGTTCCACGTTTCGGCTCCGTAGGTTAGGACTGGGAGGACGCACTGATTGAACACCCGGCTTTTCAGGCACTGTGGCAGTGGCGACGTGAGTATATGACGCATTTTCCCAAATGCTGCCCAGCCAAGCTGCACTCTTCTGGCAATTTCCCGCTCGAAGTTGTCTCTACCTAGCTGTAATACCTGTCCTAAGTAGATGTATTCTTGGACAACTTCGAGTGTTATGCCTTCGACGGAAATTGGTTCTGGGATGATATGGTCATTGAACATGACCTTGGTCTTGTCCAGGTTCATCCCAAGACCCACACGTCTCGAGGCAGCATTGAGACTGTTCAGCATTTTTTGCAGATCTTGCAGCGATTCCGCCATAATAACTATGTCGTCGGCAAAACGAAGGTGCGTTAGGTATTCACCGTTGACATTGATGCCCAGTCCGTTCCAGTCCAGCGTCTTGAACAAATCCTCCAGCACATTGGTAAACAGTTTAGGGGATATAACATCACCCTGTCTCACACCTCTTAGCAGCTGGATGGGTTTTGTTCGGTGGTTTTGTACTTGGACCGACATCGACGCCATGCTATATAAGCTCCTTAGCACCTTTATGTACCGCCAATCGACTTGGCATCGCTGCAAGGATTCCAGAACAGCCCAGGTTTCGACCGAATCAAAGGCTTTTTCGTAGTCCACAAAAGCTAGACACAGCGGCTGGTTATACTCCTCTGTCTTCTGTATAACCTGCCGCACTGTGTGTATGTGGTCTACGGTACTATAGCCTTTGCGAAACCCAGCCTGCTCCGGCGGCTGGAAAGCGTCAAATCTAACGGAAAGCCGATTTGTGACGACCCTCGAAAACAGCTTGTAGACGTGACTCAGGAGCGTGATTGGTCTGTAGTTTTTGAGGAGATTTTTATCTCCTTTCTTGAAAAACAATGTGACCACGCCCCTGCTCCACGCCTCCGGGGTAGTCCCACTGGCTATGACGGAGTTGAACAGCCTCTTAAGCTCTCCGAGCACAGGTTGGCCCGCAGTTTTTAGCAGCTCTGAGGTGATTCCGTCTTCGCCGGGAGCCTTCCCATTACTAAGCTGCCCAACGGCCGTCTCAATCTCATCCATTTCTACGTCTGGGAGATCGTCTGTGTAGTGGCGTGTAAGCGTGGCTCTTTGGTCATTTGCGTCGGGCTGCGGCTGCGGGGAATGCGAGGCGTAGAGTTGGCCATAGAATACTTCGATTTCGGCCAGAATCTCCGGAACCGATGTAACAATTCTGCCATCCGAGGTTTTCAACTTTGTCAGATGGCTCCTCCCGAGTCCTTTAGTGAAGACCTTCGACCCACGATTGCGCTTAATCGCCTCCTCTATGAGGCGAGTATTCAATTTACGTAGGTCGCGTCTCACTAAACTCCGTATCTTTTTATGAAGGGATCGGGTGTCTGACAAAGTTTCCTCTGGCCTTTCTCGTCGTTGCTTCATCAGTTCCAGAGTCTCGCTCGAAAGTTTAGACTTATGGCACGCTGCCTTCCCCTTAAAGTGCCTATTTCCCACTTCGCGTATGACTTCTATCACGCTCTCTAGGTCCTTGTCCAGGTCCTCTGTAGTTTCCAAAGCGGCAAACCGATTTCGGAGTTCCAATTGGAAGGCTTTGGAACCTTGGCCGGTCTGGTCCAGTGTTGGACGGAGAACTGACCTCATCATGCGGCTTCTCTCAAGCCTAAAATTGATATTTAGGGTGCCTCTTACTAGTCGGTGGTCACTGCCGGTGTTGAACCTGTTCACCACAGAGACATCCCTAAATATATATTCTTCTTGTCCGTCATTATGAAGTCTATCTCGTTCTTCGTCCTACCGTCTGGGCTTAGCCAAGTCCACTTTCTCTGGGGTTTCTTCTGGAAGAAACTATTCATGCAGAAGAGCCCCTCCATGCTCAGAAAGTTGACCAGCATTTGCCCCCTGTGGTTCCTGGTTCCAAAGCCGTGCGGTCCGACACACGATTCGTCGCGTTGCTGTACTCCTACTTTGGCGTTGAAGTCACCCATGACAACGGTGAAGTGGGTCTTGGTTTTGCGATGCATGGCTTCGGATATATCCTCATACATGGCATCAACCACATCATCCGAATGTCCAGTCGACGTCGGGGCATATACCTGTATGACCTTAAGAGAATATCTCTCGGTCAGTCTGATTACAAGGTACGCTACCCGGGTCGACACACTGGATATCTCCAACACGTTGTCACGGAGTGCTTTGTGGACAAGGAAACCCACGCCACCTTGGGAGAGTTGGTCTCCTTCTCGGAAGTAGAAAAGATGGCCAGATTCTAGGGTCATCGTGTCCTCCCCCTGTCTTCGGACTTCTGACAGCCCCAGAACATGCCACCTTATGTTTTTGAGCTCTTCCTCGACTTCGACCAAGCCCTCGTCCAGTCGTAAGCTGCGTCCATTATACGTCGCCAAGGTCAAGGGTTTGTGGCAGCCATCCGTAGCCCGGAGATTCTTGGCACCCCCTACCCCACCGTAACCAAGGCCGCTGCCGTGACCCGGAATAGTAGGGCGGCCGGGAACTGGGGGCCGTGGGTTCAGTTGCTCGTTCATGGGAGGTGCATGCCCATACTCACCACGCTGGGCAAGCGGGTTGGTGAGCGCAGTTCAGAGCCTCGCACCAGCGACGCTGCTGTCCGCCGCTGGTCAGAAAAATTTGACTCTGCATACCTTTTAATGGTTATACCGCCATTTGTTCGGTCGCCAGGCCTCGTCCGTTTATCAGCAGGGTGCACCACGGGCAGGTGAGGTTGGCATTTGGGGCAAAAAGGTGTAGGTGTGCCCCCTTACACCCCTGTGCCCCCTTACACCCCCTAATGGTAATGTTTAATAATAAAGTCGAATATATCGGTCATATACCTGTTCTGTATTTTGAGACATACTTTTTAAAATGAAACGAAATGAATAATTAAATGAAATGAATGATGTTTTTTTTTACTTGCAAAAAAATAAACATTATTTCATTTCATGACTAAAATTGTCAAAATAAGCGATTAAAAAAAAGTTACTATTCTTTAATATAAACTGAAACGTTTGGTGAATTATAGAATTAGACATAATAATTATGTATTATGTATATTTATATAATTATTATATATATTATATTAGGTATATTTAAATTAAGTAGGCTATCAGGAAATACAGAATGTAACGCATCCGATTAGGCTAAAAGCTACCAATCATAACACATCTATAAAACAGGCAAACAGATGATGGTTATGGAAGATTTTTACCAAAAATCTTGAGCCAATAACCGACGCAAACGCATCAGAATTCTCACCTTGAGTTTAACGTTTGCATAAAACTAAACAAACTCTCCTCATTATTAGTTGAAGTTCAATTCGTTTTAAAATAACAAATGCGTGTGTTTTTTCCGTTATTTCTCTGATTCTGAGAAGGCCAATAAACATACAAACATGTGTTTCCGTTTTTCAGTGTGTGGTTTTCTTAAGGTCGGTACAGTAACATAACAATCATATTTTAGAACATTGTTATAATGACCTGTTTCAGATGATGTGGACACAGAATGTAACACTAACGTGTACGGTATGGTTTTATGTTGCAATGTTAAATAACAATGTTACATGGTCTGTACGCACCTGTAGATACCTATGTTTTGAGCGGCATGCAAATCAAATCAAATAAAAACGTTTATTTCAACTAGGCCATAACCGGCACTTTTGAACTGTCAAAAGACAAAATAAAACTAGTACAAAAATACTTATGGTGCTACAGTCCCAGTCACAAGACATAAAAACTGTGAAAGTACCGTAGGTGCTCACTCCAAAGCGTAGATCTCTATGGAGAAGAATGAGCAAGAAACTCCAAAGTTTACTTCTTTTGGAAAACTTTATAAACTAAGGCTTCATTTTGTCCGTAATGGAAGTCAGGATTAATTAAACACTTTGACAACCATTTCTACCTTTAAATATTTTATTGCATTACGGCCTGCGTCTGTTTTGAAGGTTTTGCACATCAAAAAGGATTTCCTCTAAATTGGATTTTTTCAGCAGACGAGTTGCTAGCTTTTAATTTTTTTTTCTATAGCGTCATTTCATAGCTGCTTCACAGTTTGGGGGCAACATAACTGCTGTCGCATATTAAAACTTTGCATGCTTGGTCAGTACCCTTTTTTTTTTTACGTGGTAAAATCATCAAATGAGGCCTCCCACCCCGGGCAGAGCGGGAGGGACTGTCAGACTTGTACTGACTAAAATCCACGGTGTCCTTCAATAGCCCTTTACGTTCCGGGGTCATGGGGTGATGGTATAAGACCCGCGACCCCGGCAGGCTTTAGCCCTCTGAGAGGGGGCCTCGTCATTATGCTGACGCTCTTTGAGGCGCGCGTGGTACACGACGCGCCGTCGACCCGGGCATGGTCCATGGTCGGGCGGCGAGTTGCCCTTTACTCGCCGCCCGCATGTTTTTTATTCCTTGAAAATAGTCAATTTGAAAGTGTCAAAGTTCCAGTTTATATTACGTCTTATTTACTGAAAACTCGTGCTAAGGGTACTGGTTTGATTTGAGACCAGGTAGTGCCTAGTTTGGACCTAGCCTTGTACAATACTTTCTGTTATTCATTTTATCACTACTGCTTCTAAAACCGTGAAAGAAAACAATTTGAATAATAGCGGCGTGTCCAAGAATCTAAAAAATATTAAAGACATGATTGTGATATCTACCAAGAGAATTGCAAACCATTCACTTTTACACGAGACACATGTCCCAGCAGTTCGAATATCATATTCCTGGCGGCATTACCGGCCACGATATACGGCCATTTCCAGTTTCCAATTTATCTCTTACTAAAGAGATAGCAAAAAACTATCTCTATCTGTAGTTTTGCCTTACTAGAGATTCAAATAGCCTTAAATATTGGGATGGGCCGATAGTATGGACGAGCCATGACAAGTCAATCGTTTATGTTTTTTATTTAAGTTACAATTTTATTAATTGTAAATGCATGTGTGTCTTATCTTATTATGTATAATGAGTAAGCGCTCATGTACACCACGCTGCTAGCCGCGCCGCCCGCCGCCGCCGCCGCTCCGCCACAGCGCCTCTAGGCTGTGTAGACGGTCCCGACCGCACCGTCACCGCGCCATCACCGCGCCGTCACCGCGATGTCATTTCGCTAGTGTTTTGGATTTATTTTTATCATAACCGAATTCTAAAAATTTTGTTTTTTACAAACAGTCTATACCATATGCATAAGTATGGAACATAGGTCTGTAAGTTACAATGAATATTAATATTAAAGGGTAAAATATTTCAAGCGTTCCTTCAGTTTTCAGTAAACTATTTAAACATTTTAATTAAATTTATATGCTTTAACAGCGTCGGAAAATTGCATTAACCTTTTTAAAACCGCGCCAAGTTTTTTCATAGCTCTTATCTACTCAGGTACGGTCTGACAGACCGAATTTTTTGTAACTTATTTCAGGATAGGTCTGTACTTTCCTTCAAAGAGTCTTCCATCAAGAACGGATTACAAGCCTAAAAAATTAAAAAAATCATATAAACTAAATTTTATTATAGGTACTTACCTTTAAATTTTTAAATACTGAAATGCAGTTGGAGATTGCTCTCCGATTAATAAGGGGATATGCAATGTCTTACAGAGAATGAGGTAATCTTCAGACGGGCACCTTCTGATGATAACGTAAATAATTTTCTGGGTGCTCTTTATACGATCAATGTATGACTGTATGGTTAATGGGTATGCCAGAATATACCCTATAGTCGCCTGAATACAAAAGTTAAATGCATTTAATTTACCTGATTTACATAAAAAAATAATATTCAAAATTTTTTATTTATTCTATACAGTGCTACGATTGTCGGCAATTCAGACTTTATGTTCACTATAATAATATTTTGACCCCAATAATATTTTACACAGCCTGAAACTAAACCTGTGAACTGAGCACAGAATCTCATCGACCATGAATCTGATCCCTCATTTTACGACTACCCGCAACTTGTACACAATTCGAAGGAAATTAACCGCGCGCTTAACCGCACAGAGGGAGTGCGGATGTTTATAGAGAAAGATGCCAAGAGAGCAAAAGCCTGCCGGGGTCGCGGGACTCATTTCATTGCCGTGACCCCGGATCATGAAGGGCTATTGAAGGACAGCGTGGATTTTAGTCAGTACGAGCCTGACAGTCCCTCCCGCCCTACCCGGGGTCGGAGGACTTATTTGATGATTTTACCACGTAAAGATAATAAAAAAACCTATTACCACGTATACCTCACAGACACGTCCACATACCTGACCGGTCATCTAATACTAAGTACAATTTGCATAGAGACGCTACGCGCAGTCAAGCAATATTAACAGGAATTCCTAAGGCCAGCCACGGAAAGAAAAACTCGCGAAAGGCCATTTAATTGGTCTCACAGACCAAAGCGCGGCAAAAAGAAGGTTAAAATGAAAAATATTTTAATCACGGGCGCTGAAATTTTTCAACTTTGTGGCTTACGTGCCAGATTTCATTGTGGTTTCAGGAGTTATATTTTCGGTATTTAATTGTATAGGCCATTTTAAGTGGTTCGTTAAAATTTTTCATAGGGTTGGTACATGCGGACTAATTGGACCGTGAAGCCTCCCAACTTATTGAGGCAGAGTAAAGCATAATTTTCTGTTAAAGTATGTTAAGCCTAATAACTTCTCTTGATTTAAGTTTTGAAGTTCATTTTTCTCTGCCTGTCTCTTCAAGTCAAGTCAAGTCAAGTCAAATGTTTTTATTTCACATAGGCCCATGAGGGAACTTATAAAACGTCGACAAAAACGTGCTCGGTTCGGGTTGGTCGATTCCATGGAGAAGAACCGGCAAGAAACTCCATGGTTACTCAAAGCAGGTACCTAAATCTACAGACTCAAATAGCCTGAATAAAACAGGATCCTGGGTCTTCAGGATCCAATCATCAGATCCTGTCTTGGTGACTATGGGACTACTTCAGAAGTAACTACTTTCGAAAAAAAATATAATTAGAATCGGTCCACAATTGGCGGAATTATCGCGTAACATACACACAAAAAAATATATACCGACAAATCGATAACCTCCTCCATTTTTGAAGTCAGAAACACGTTACAGCTAAATAAGACGCCTTTCAAACTTTCCATGGAAACAGACATTTTCAATTTGCTTGTTTTCTTAAAAAGCAATACACAAAAACACTTTCTGTTCACGTGTGGGTAATTTTAATAAAATAGAGCTAGAATTATTTATGAAAATGTCGTTCGTTATACTTATATGCTCTTAATCTAGGCTACCATATTTTTGCCAGATATCCACATTGTTTTCATAGTTATTCTACGTCAGAAGCTTTTATCTCGGCTTCCAACGACCCATATTCTACGGTGTGAGTGTCCGACGTCCGACCCCAAACATTGCCATGTCAATATATTAGCTTCAATGATACCTCATTGTCAGTATAATGGGTACCTTAATTTGACACCTTCACTGGGCATTGTGTTTTTACTTATCTTCATGCTCTATTTCTTTTATGGCATGAACCCGCGTAATGTGATGTTTGGGTAAAAATCTGTGGGATTTCTTGTAGTACTATCAGCCAAAATAAGTTTACCAGCGCAAATACAATAATAAACATATAATAAATATAGTATATATAGATATAATACCAAATATAATAATAGTAAATATATTTGAATATACATATATAATATAATTATGGCTTTCTAAAAACGTACTGAATCCGCTTGGTATATTAGAGCCCACTAATTTACACACAGAGAAGGTCTATTTTTGAACATTAAGAACAGAATTAAAAGCTGATTTTCACAACATTGGAAAACCGTTTATAACTGAAAATCTGTATAAATCCGTTTTGTTGACTGTTTCTAATTATACGTCATTTATGTAATAGACGTAATCAACCAAAATAATGTGGATTTTCCACGAAATTGTCATTATACAATGAAATACCAATTTCTGATGTCAAAAGTTAGGATTTCCTCTAACAGAACACTTAAATATTAATTTTGTCATTATAAAATTAATCTGCCCGTAAACGTCAGCAATTCTGAATCTGACGTTTAAATTGATTCTCTTGTGGTATATACCACAAATAATCAAGAGATGTACCAACTGATAGGTTGAATTCATATGATATAAAAAGACCTGTATATTGTAAGCTTTTAGTTCTCTGGAAGACCAACTATTTCTTTGGTAAATATAATCTTAACTTTTTTGTTTATTTTTTTTTCTACGACTACACAAAAAGCGAGTGCACGTGAGCGCGTTGTACGTTTTAGGCTGAAGCCAAAATAGGGTACATTTTTGAGTTGTGACTCGCGTAATTTTGTGTTCTGGTACAACGCGGACCACTCATTTTGCGTCGCGAAAGACTTTTTCTATGAAAGCGACCGAAATTCTGCGACTCACGACTCACAAAATTACATTCGTTTGGCCTTACCCTTACTCATTGCAAACGACTCAGAGGTTCATGAAATTCGAAAAACGATTATTGTTTTAAATAAAGTTCAGAGAACATTGATATCCCAGAACATAAAACAATAATCGGTTTCACCAATTAGCCGGCTAAAGTTGTCATAGTCAGTCTATCTGTAATAATTTCCTCTCTTCAATCACTGTCACCTGCGACAAGACAAGAGAAATCTTTAATTACTTAGTTCTTTCCAGATCAGAGGTCTCAAAACGGTTCAATCAAAATCATAAAAGGTAGGGACAATTATTATACAAATTTATAATCCTTTATTCATTGTATTCACTTATTAAACATATTTAAAAATGATTTTTATTTTTTGATGACATGTTTGGCGCAGTGGCTGAGCAAATGAACTGCTGCGCTGTGTGTCGCGGGTTCGATCCCCGCACGGAACAAATTATTTGTATGACCTGCAAGTAATTGTTCTGGGTCTGGATGTTTGTGTATGTGACTTTCTATGTTTGTAAACGACGCCACGATACTGGAGACATTCCTAGAGAGGGGCAAAGATTTCTAAAAAAAAATATTTACACAAAACCAGAAAAAAAAACATAAATAATAATAGTGGCCCACCCGGTTACGTAAACAGGGTTCAAGCTAACAGCGCGGCGATCAGTTTATAATAAAGTTACTAAACAGTAGAACTGACAGTGATAGTTAAACTTATTCACTCTCCAATTCGAAATTGGAATTGGATAATTAAAATAAATAATTTGTTATTGTTACAAAGCATGCCGCGGAGTTATCGGCGGAGACCTCTCGCGCCCAGCACTGGTCGCGGCCATGCTGCCGGGCGAGACGGAGTGGGAAGCGGTCGCCTCCTTCTACGAAGCAGTCATGCTTGGGAAGGAGGAGGCGCGCCGCGCGAGAGAGAGGAAAATGTCCCACCCGCGGTGGTGGACGTCCACGGTGTCGGACGTCGCAGGACGATCTCCGGCCGCCGTAGGCGCGGGCATGTCGGCGGCGAATAAAGGGCAACTCATCGTCCGACCAGGGACCATGCCCGGATCGACGGCGCGTCGTGTTCCACGCGCACCTCAAAGAGCGTCAGCATAATGATTCAGAGGGCTAAAGCCTGCCATGGTCGCGGGACTTATACCATCACCGTGACCCCGGAACATAGAGGGCTATTGAAGGACACCGTGCATTTTAGTCAGTACAAGTCAGGCAGTCCCTCCCGCCTTTCCCGGGTTGGGAGGACTCATCTAATGATTTTACCACGTAAAAAAAAAGCCGCGTAGTTAGCGGATTATGAAGAGTTATTATTTATGTTTTATAAATAATAACTCTATTCTTCTAAATTATTCTATTCTATCCTATTCTAAAAAAAAGAAAAGATATTGGAACAAAATTATCTTTCGAAATTTTTGTTTTGCCCCTTATATTTTGAAGTCTGGGACTTCTGCATTTATCTTTTCTGTTACAATAACCCGACAAACAATGAGTTTGACCTCGTAAATAAACATTTTAGATATTATTTTGTAACATTTTGTTTTGGCAGAACTTCCTGGAAGTTTCTAATTGTAACCATTGGAAGAGTTCCGGCGATTAATGTCGCTATTATTTAAATGAGGTCTCCCACTCAGGGCGGGACGGGACGGGAAGGACTGTCAAACTTGTACTGACCAAAATACATTTTGTAGCGTGGTAATATCATCAAATGAGTTCTCCCACCTTGGGCAGACCAGGAGGAAGTGTCTGACTCGTACTGAATAAAATCCACGGTGTCCTTCAATAGCCCTTTACGTTCCGGGGTCACGGTAGCACGTTAATCCCGCAACCCCGGCAGGCTTTGGCCCTCTGTAGAGCGGCTCCGTCATAATGCTAACACTCTTTGAGGCGCGCGTGGAACACAACGCGCCGTCGACCCGGGCATGGTCCATGGTCAGACAGCGAGTGCGCACATTACTCGCCCGCCGCATGCCCGCGATGAATAAAATACATAGTAATTGTAGAATATTCAGGCGCGGGGTTTTAATTTGGATCAGAAAGATAAAACGGCACTGAGGTTACTTGAAAAGTGTTATATTCACACGGAGTACAATAATCGATGTTGTTGTTGTTGTTGAGGCGTTCGACACCAGACTGCCCGTTACATGCCCCCGCGCTATATTTATACGCTCGACCGTAGGCGAGGAGTGGGGGTGAATCGCCCCCACGCTTTCTCTCTCTCTTCCCGCCTACGCTCGTCGTTTACACACACATGTATAGCGCGGGGTATTTTGTCTATTGTTCTATCATGGTATTTTTCTTACAACTAAAACTATATTAAGCATTGTTTCCTTATAACAATATAAAATGGGCTCTGGGAAGCCCAGCGTTATAAACATTACAGTCGGCATTTGTTAAGGCCTTAGACAATTAAAATAAGGCCCTAAACGTTACCTTTCTGACAATTACTTTTTCTTAATTGCTAGTTTACAATGTAGTTTCTCTGTATAATAAACATTTAAACCTTGCAGCTGTGCGAGGCTGCCAAAAGGCCTGGGCTCGAACAATACTTTATTATAGCTAATATAACTTCAAAGCGTGAGAAACATACTGGCTTAAAACTGAACAATTAAATAAATCTACACACAGAAACTATTTACTATCTAAATACTTATTTACTATGTACAAGAGTGTTTATTTATCAGGATGCTGTGCTCCTCAACATCTCCACCCCCCGTATGAGGGTTCAACCGACCATACTTCCATCGGTCGGGAGCACAACAACCTTCACAACTGGTCTTCGTAGGACTCCATGGTTCGTTCGTATATCGACCACTCTTATAATAGAGTCCGCACCCGGGAAAACACTTTGCACGACCCCTTTGGTCCACTGGTTTCGTGGCTTATTCTCGTCCACTAACACTACCACATCGTTAACTTTCACGTTCGGCTCGTCAGCCGACCACTTGTTGCGTCGTTGGAGCGTCGGCAGGTACTCGCGAAGCCAGCGCCGCCAAAACAGGTCGGCCAGCGCGTTCACCCGGCGCCACATCCGCCGCGCGTCCTCGTCGCGGGCGTGGCCTCTCGTACATGGCGCATCCCCCGCGGCAGTGCCCAGCAGGAGATGATTCGGCGTGAGTACCACCGGTTGCTCGACGTCGCTGCTGACGTAGGTGAGTGGCCGGCTGTTTACGACCAGCTCGGCCTCTAGGAGGAGGGTGTAGAGGACCTCCTCGCGGGGGGCGCGCTCGCGCAGGGTCGCCTTGAGCGCGTTTTTTACAGAGCGCACCAGCCTCTCCCAGCATCCGCCCATGTGTGGGGACGCCGGGGGATTAAAGTGCCACGCGATGCCGCGGCCTGTAGTCTCGTTCGCCAATCGTGAGTGATCCATCTCACGGAGGGCAGCGCGTAGCTCGGTGTGCGCCCCGACGAAGTTGGTACCCCCGGTCGGAGTACATGTCCGATGGTCGCCCACGGCGCGCAATCAGGCGCCGCAGGGCAAGGATCGCCGAGTCGGCACTCAAAGATGATGCCAACTCCAGGTGCACGGCGCGGGTGGTGAGGCACGTGAACAACACGCCCCACCTCTTCTCTCGCCGCCGTCCGATGGAGACCTCCATGGGGCCGAAGTAGTCTACCCCGCAGTGGACGAACGCTCTCCGTGTGACCTCCAGCCTGGAGATCGGTAGGTCACCCATTTTTGGTGCCCTTGGCTTCGCTTTTTCAATGCGGCAGCGCTGGCAGCTTGCCGTGACAGCTTTAACTGAGGACCGCAAATTGGTGACCCAGTACAATTCTCGGATGCTGTTCACGACGGCCTCTTGATTTGCGTGCAGCGCCGCCTCGTGATGATGTCTGATGAGCCGGCGCGTGAGGTCGTGCCTCCCGTCCAGGATGACGGGGTGCCTCTCGCCGAAGCTCAGCTCGCTGCAAGCTCTCAGCCTGCCGCGCACTCGCAGGAGTCCATCCTCGTACAGCATTGGGTCCAGCGTGCGCAGCCTGCTGTTGGCTGGCAGCGGGCGGCCGGCTCTAAGGGCCGCGATGTCCGATGCGTAGCATTCCGCCTGCGCTAGGCGGAGTAGGTGTAACCTTGCTTCGTCAAGGTCTGCAGCTGTCACGGCACACGCCTCCCGTCGTTTACGGCAGCGCGCCGCGAAGATAAGTACGCGCGCCATGACGTACAGGGCGCGCGTCCAGGTCGGCAGCCGGGCGTACGTCAGCATCGGCTCAGGTGGCATGCTCGCAACGTGTACGCCCTGTACCCGCTCCAGGTCCGCCTCTGCAACACCGCTCATGTCGTCGCTCACCGGCCACTGCTCCTGTGGACAGCGAAGAAACGGAGGGCCACTCAGCCACTCGCTGCTGTTATTAGGCCAATCCAACCTGGTTGCCTTGTCTGCTGGGTTCTGCGCCGAGGGAACCCAACGCCAGTCCGACCTCTTTGACCTGTTATCTATTTCTGCTAACCTATGAGACACGAAACGTTGAAACTCGGTCGCGTCCGAATTTATCCATTTTAGTACGGTTTTACTATCCGTCCACAAGTATTTCCGTTTTATGGTGGCTCCTAGCTCCCTTTCGACGGTTTCCGCGAGTCTGCAAGCCAAAACGGCTGCCTGCAGCTCCAACCGTGGGATCGAGACCACTCTTTGAGGGGCCACCCTGGCCTTGCCCATTACGTTCGCGACGTTTCTCTCCCCGGAGACGTCCACCCCGACCAGGTAGACTACCGCTGCGTACGCGGATTCGCTCGCGTCACCGAAGGCGTGCAGCTCTAGGTGGTCTGTACACAACCCGTACCACCTAGGCACCGATACGTTCGCGAGATGCTGCAAGCTATCAAGCCAGTCAAACCAGCAGCGCGCCTCAGTTTGTCTCAGCTGTTCGTCCCAGCCGATACCCGTGCTCCAGATCTTTTTCATTAAAATCCGTGACTGTATGACGCACGGGTACAAAAATCCAAGTGGGTCGAATATCGACATGATGAAACGGAGGAACTCTCGTTTCGTGGGTACCACCCGCCCTTCCGTGATCTCCTTCGGCAATCTCTTGAAGGACAGATCAAAAGCCAATTCGTCAGTGGCGGGTGACCACGTGAGTCCCAGTGTCCGTTCCACACTGTCCTCCCCTTTGTCCAGCGATACTTTGTCCGGCATCTCAGTGCGTAGCCTGTCGCGCAGTTCCTGAGAGTTTGTGACCCACCCCCGTATCACAAATCCGCCCTCGGCGTGGATGTGGGTCACGTCCTCAATCAACTGACCGGCTTGCTCGACAGACCACGTACTGTCCAGGTAGTCATCCATGTAGTGGTTCCTCCTGATCGCTGCCACTGCGTCGGGGTGACTTTCTTCATATTTACTCGCGTTTTTATTTAATATATAAATCGCGGATGTAGGCGACGATACTGCACCGAATATCATAGAATTCATTTTATATATTTCAGGCTCCCTGTTGCTGTCCGCTGCCCACAAAAACAGCTGTGCCCCGCGGTCTTCCTCCCGGATTCGAACCCGGAGAAACATGTCGGCAATATCCGCTGTGAACGCGACAGGGCCCAAACGAAATTTAAATAGTACCCCTAATAATGGGTTCAGTAGGTCGGGTCCAGTCAAAAGGTGATCGTTTAGCGACGTACCTTCGTATTTCGCGGCGGCGTCGAACACTAAACGTAACTTGCCCGGCTTGTTGGGGTTAGTGACCCCGAAATGGGGCAGGTACCACACGGGCTCAGAGTTGAGTTTACCGTCTACCTTGCTGGCGTACCCTTCCTTTAACAGTCGTTCTATTTGAACTATGTAGGCTTTCTCATAGGTCGCGTCTTTCTTGAACCTGCGCAATATTCCTGACAGACGCGACTTCGCGTTGACGTAGTTGTCAGGCAACTGAGGGTTGTCCTGACGCCACAACAGACCCACTTCCCAAGCTCCACCGTTTGACTGGCGGCTAGTGGTGTCCAAGATGTGGTTGGCGCGCTCGATGTCTGCGTGCTTACGCGGTACTTCCGATATCCCTATGGCCTCTAACTCGAATTGTTTCTTCACTAAATTATGCAAATCCGCAGTGCTTACACTAATACAATTTACAGATTGCCTATTATAATTAGTTGAACCTAAAGGTCCGTGCACGACCCATCCTAGCGAGGTCAAAGAGGCAACTGGCTTACCTGATTTGCCCCGGCGCATTTCCCTGCCGACGAGCAGCTCCCAGTTGTCTTGGCCCAGCAGCAACAGCGGCTTCGCTCCACACATTTCCTCGCATCCCAAGTCGCGTAGGTGGGCATGCTCCGACATGACGGCGGCGGGCACTGTTTGCGAGGGCAAGTCCATGTCTACGAGCGTGCGGCACTTCACTTGATGTATTTGTCCGTTGGGTCCGCGCACTCCCACACTAATCACTCGCGACGATTTGTCCGTTATTTGTTGTCCACGCGCACTTTTAATCGTTAGCGGCACCCGTTCGCCCTTGGCGTTCCCGGCCAGGACGCTGTCGATCAGCGATACCGTCGCACCGTCGTCCAGCAGAGCGTAGCAGCTCTCTTCTTTGCCTTCGCTGATGACGTGCACCGGCATGATCTTGAGAAGCGCCTTGCCGTTGTAATCGCTGACGTTCGTCACACTTTCTGGCTTCTTATCGACGTGTAGGAGGTTGTGATGCGCGAAGTTGCAGGTGGCGCATTTCTTCTTGCGGCACATTCTCTTCGAGTGCCTGCCTTCCAAGCAATTAAAGCAGAGCTTTTGTTCTTTGACGAACGCCCAGCGCTCGTTGACGTCCAAATCATTGAACCGCTTACATGATGCGAGCGTGTGTTTTTCTTTACACAGATGACACGAATCTTCTACGCTCGGAGCTCGCGTGTTTTCTTCCTCATTGGCGTGTACGTGCAGCCGCTGTATGTTCTTGGCTATCCTCGCTGGTGGCGCGCTTGCTCGTGGTTTGTTCGGCGCAGCCGCGGGCATGTCCAGCTGCACGTAGTATGACGACGCACGTGCCAGGTTACTCAGGAATTCTGAGAGCGTCTCTAGACTCGGAGACACCCTCATGTCCAGGCCTTGACTCGCCGCCATCCCCATCGCGAAGTCTCCGTACTGTGCGCGATGTACCGGCGTGAGCTTATTCAGTAGCTCGCTCACCAGCTGCGGGTTATTCAGGTACCCGTTAGCACTCACACTCTTCAGCAGCGACACGCAATTTCTCACCGTGGTTGAGAATCTCCTTAATTCGCGGCCGCTTTCAGTCACTTTCGGTAGTTCGCGTACTTTCTTCAACGCGTACTCTAAAATGAGGTTGGGGTGCCCGTATTCTTCATCCAGAGTCTTCATGATCTTTGACGGGCTGGCCGATGCTCGAAGTAAGTCTTCCACCGCTATTCTCGCCTCGCCTTGTAGCGACGTTTTCAACCTTGCGAGATTTTCGTGCGGCTTGAACTCGTACATCGTTGTCGTGTCGTGGTACATGTTCTTGTAGGACAGCCACTCCGCCGGGTCGCCTTTAAACGTTGGCAGTTCGTAGGCCTGTCTAGGTACCGGCCGCGGCCGTGCGAGGCGCGCGATTTCTTCCTCCAGCTGGTCTATTTTTCTATCGTGTGTATACCTGACCTTGTTGACTTTTTCGGCGCCCATGTCCCACTCGGGTACGTCGCGATTCGACGCGCGTGCTGTGCCAGCGTTAACTATCGGAGTCGCTGGGTACGCGGGCTCGCGGTGCGGGACGGGCGCGGGCGCACTCATCGGAGGCGCAGGTATTCGCTCGGGCTGTACCAGTGGCGGTGGCATGTTCTGACACGTCGACACTTGTTCTTGACGGGTCGCGACGGGCGTCGTGTGCGTGACCCACTCTTCTACGCGGCACGCGGTTGTTTTCTTCCGCTTCGGAGCACAAATCATCCTCGGCGGCCGCGTCGATTGCTGCTAGGTCTGCTTCTAACTTCTTTTGCACTAATTTTTCTCTCATTTGTATCAACTCTTTTTCAGATTTTTCTCTCATTTGCACCAACTCTTTTTCAGCCTCATACTCGGCTCGTCGGCGCCGGTACTCGGCGCTCTTCTGGCTGTTCCTTGACGAGGTGACGCTGGTACCGGATCTTATTGTTCTCGCTGCCACCGACCGCACTGACGTCGACATACCCCGGTAGTCTATGACTCTACCGGGACCTGTCAGTGGGATGACTTGCGTCTGTTCCGGGTGTAGGGTTGGCGCTGTTGATGTTGAGCCTGGAGCCCTGTCCGAGGGTACGCCGGAGTCCGCTTCGAGAGCCCTCTTCCTTTGGACGTCCTCTTCTAACCGCCTCAGCTTGCTTCTCGTTGTGACGGCACTTTTCTCACTCATTTTCACGTTTTTCGCTTTTCACGCTATCTTCCTGATCCGGCTCGAAGGACCAAACTTGTAGAATATTCAGGCGCGGGGTTTTAATTTGGATCAGAAAGATAAAACGGCACTGAGGTTACTTGAAAAGTGTTATATTCACACGGAGTACAATAATCGATGTTGTTGTTGTTGTTGAGGCGTTCGACACCAGACTGCCCGTTACATGCCCCCGCGCTATATTTATACGCTCGACCGTAGGCGAGGAGTGGGGGTGAATCGCCCCCACGCTTTCTCTCTCTCTTCCCGCCTACGCTCGTCGTTTACACACACATGTATAGCGCGGGGTATTTTGTCTATTGTTCTATCATGGTATTTTTCTTACAACTAAAACTATATTAAGCATTGTTTCCTTATAACAATATAAAATGGGCTCTGGGAAGCCCAGCGTTATAAACATTACAGTCGGCATTTGTTAAGGCCTTAGACAATTAAAATAAGGCCCTAAACGTTACCTTTCTGACAATTACTTTTTCTTAATTGCTAGTTTACAATGTAGTTTCTCTGTATAATAAACATTTAAACCTTGCAGCTGTGCGAGGCTGCCAAAAGGCCTGGGCTCGAACAATACTTTATTATAGCTAATATAACTTCAAAGCGTGAGAAACATACTGGCTTAAAACTGAACAATTAAATAAATCTACACACAGAAACTATTTACTATCTAAATACTTATTTACTATGTACAAGAGTGTTTATTTATCAGGATGCTGTGCTCCTCAACAGTAATTCTTCAATAGTCTTTAAAATTCCTGTATCATGGTTACAAGATAAGACAGTCCTGCGACTACCGCAGCCTCATGAGTGACCATCTATTAGAGCTGCCGTTCACTTAATTTTTTTTGGGACGGCGACTTTTTGTCACCTAGTCAAGAGAACCGCCGCTAGAAACTATTTGTTAGCGCACTCCCTCATATGTCGTGCACACCATAAGGGAACAAAAGTCTCCGCGACAAAAAGTCATCAGTAAGCGGGTGGCATTAGTAAACCGAGATTCACCCATGCCTTGTTAACCAGGTTAAGCTGTCAACCACATTATACCCTTCATCGGTACATGGCACAGTAACGTGGAGCTGATTTAGAGAGCCCCTTTGTACACTAGGCGACGAAAGTCTCCGTTACCTTATGACTTTGGTATCTGGTAACCGCAGCCCTGGCACATAAAGGGCTATTGAAGGATCACTGTGGATTTTAGTCAGTACAAGTCTGACAGTCCCTCCAGCCCCGCCCTGGGCGGGAAGGACTCATTAAAAAAATGCTACAGTACGCTATGCTATTCCATTTCAAATGTATGTTATGTGACTTTACTAAAATACATAGTAATTTCAATTCAAATAAATATAGGTATTATTCAAAAAATATCAAAAACATTTCTCTCTAAAACTTTGAAAGACCTCATGAGCTACACGTCCTTTTTTTTTCATTCATTCAGTCCGTGATTACCAGCCAGACAGTTTGCATTCACGTTGGACTACAAACATTCATTTTAAATTAAAAGAGCTTGAAATATTTTGAATTTAGAACGTTTCGAAAAGAGCTTGAAATATTTTGAATTTAGAATGTTTCGTTTTAGATTTGGGTTATGTGGAAATAGAATTATTTTGTTTTTCAACGTTTTAGGGTAGGTTGGATTTATTTAAATTAATAATAAACTGACTAAAAGCTTTGTTTATTATTTAACTAGCTTTTCTATAAAGGTAATTTAATCTTTAAAAAATACGTGTCGCACTCGGAGACAGTCGCGGTTAAGCTATTGCATAGCATTTTTTATCAACTTATGCAATTTTAATTATGTATTTATTTATTAGATTTATTACTCTACTAATTAGGCTATGGTCAGCCACGTCGATCAAGTGGAACGTCAAGAAACGTTCTCCTCCATCTCTAAGAGCCTGCGATAAAAGCTATGCAATAGCTTAAAAAAAAGTTTAAAAAAAAGGATAGCGTTACGTTTAAAATGTCTTTAAACTATTTAATACAAATAATTATAATTTATAACTATAATCTATAAATGCAATAAAATACTGAGTATAAATGGTACCGTAATCATATAATCAGTGTCAATCAATCAAAGGCAAAAATTCAAGACCTATTTTATAGTATGGCTTCCAAAATAGAACTTATGTTTAGCTTATGGCTTGCAGAGGGACTGGTTTTTAAAAATGTATCTTTATTAATATAACAATAAACAAACGGGACGCTTTTAGCGTAACTTTTACAAGCAGTCACCGCAACATAAAACATAATACTCTTTTTCCTCAATTAAGACCAGCTGATGCACTTTTCCGCCATTTTTAATTTTACTTTTTAAGTTTGTAGTAGTAAAAAGTATTATAAAATGGATGTAGGTACTTTGGCCAGTTTTATGTTTACAGTAGTATTTATTTCTTGTCGAGTTAATTAGTTTTACACTGTAGGTATTTGCAAGACTTTCTCTTATTATGTTAATTGAGATTACCTTTAACTATTTAATTTTTCTCTTCGACCTCTTTGGACCAGTGGTCGATATTATTTTTTGTCATCAGTGACGTTCAGCCTCCCGCGGCGGCTGGGTCGTGTACTGGACGCTATCCTCTCCCTCACGTGTCCCGCCTCCTCCTTTGCTAGCATGTCTGCTTCGCAGAAAGAAGGGACCGTTTTCTATTCCATCTCGCCCCGCAGCAATCTGGCTGGACTCGTCCAATGCCGGGTGCGAGAGGTCACCCCCTATTGAGGACAGAGCGGTGCTCTGCCCAAGGGGGGCAGACCTGCACCGTATCTTCCGGGTGCTCCTCGCAGTAGTGACACTCAGGCGTTTCTTCCGTCGTTGATGTCGTACTTGGAATGTAATCTAGTCAGAATTGACCAGGCATACTACGGCGACGTTGCTTCATGTTGCCAAGACGGGAATAATCCCTTTTTGATTCGGAAAATAGGCTTAACTTTAGGTTAGAGGCATTGACCTATGTAATGATCTAGTTTATCTTAATACCTACTTATTTCAGAAGATATCGTAAAACCAATAGGGTAATATCGATATCCGAGAGATAAAACCGAATCTTTAAAAGATTTGGTTTCTGTGAGCAAAAATAGGAGTATCTTCAAGGTTTTTTTTTTTGTTGTAGAAAATCCAAAGGCTAGACTGGAGCAAAGTGCCTTTATTGATCTGAAACCTATTTTATAAATATTTATTAATTGTGTCAGTTTTTATTATATTTCCCAGAATCGGTAACGGCACATCATAATAATTATTTCATCATCATCATCAGCCGGAAGATGTCCACTGAACATAGGCCTCCCCCTTAGACCGCCACGCCGAAGGACAATTCGCCACTTGCATCCACCGGTTGCCCGCGACATTCACGATGTCGTTGGTCCACCTAGTGGGAGGCCTACCCACGCTACGTCTTCCGGTCCGTGGTCGCCACTCGAGAACCTTTCTTCCCCATCGGTTGTCAGTTCTATGAGCGATGTGGCCTGCCCATTGCCACTTCAACTTGCAAATTCTAAGAGCTATGTCGGTGACTCTGACATATTATATATGAAATAATTATGTAGGTATACTTTTATCATGCTCACAGCAGGAGTAGGCGTATATTTCCTAATAGATAAAACATTGGAGTCTTCAAGTCAAAAGTTAATAGGTTAATTCTACGCAAGCGTGCACCAGAACATCACTGCTTACCATCAGGCGAGGTAGTGGTCAAATGCAATACTAGCGCTAAATAAATTTAAAAAAAAAAAAAAAAAAACGTTGCAACGACAGTCATAAAGCCTACGATACACATGCCAGTAACTTGCATAAAAGTATGCAAGTAGCTGGCATCCCACTGTATCATTCACCAATCAGAAGTCGTAAAGCTTAATGTCATGCAAGTTACTAGTGTACTTTTGTGCAAGTTACTGGCATGAGTATCGTAGACCTCAAGATGATGCTCAACGAGTTGAGGACCCTGAGCCTTGTCAAAATAAACGTCAATATAATTTAAATATTGTATCTTTTCGTAATATTCATTATTTACTACTTATCGCGTATCAACATGTTACAATGGTATGTTTACAAATGATTGTGTTGAGTATCTTGTTATTCTATGATTCATTGGTTTTATGAGTGTTGCGATAACAACCAGCTGGCATCGAACCTTAGTGCAGATATACACAAACGATAATTATTATTATCTGCTCAGCTTAGAAACTAAAGCCACAGTTAATTATGAATCTCGGTCCCAATCTTAATCTTGATGATTTTCTGTAACTGAGCTGTAACGAATTTGTCAAATATCTTTAAAATGTCCATTAAAAATTACAAATATTATGTTGTATTGGCGCAATGAATGACCAATCGACTGCTCTGAAGCGTGTCGCGGGTTAGATACCACACGGAACAAATATTTGTATGATCTGCAAGTAGTACAAGCCCCAGGTCTGGATGCTTCTAAACGCACTCACGAAACAGGAAATTCTTAGTGTAAAGTCTTTGCCAGCTGTTTTTTAATACGTATAAAAAAATTGCTGGCAAAGATCAGGGATCAGGATTTGGATTGAGATCCAATTTTTAATATTTACCAACAAAATAAAGCTTAGAGTGTTTACTCGTGGTCCCGGTGGGTCGGCCCATTACCGGGTCCACGGGTTATTCAAATTACCCGTGGTTCCATTAGGGATTTTTATCTGAAATTTGGCTTTATCGATATCTATAAAATTTAATTACCGCCATATACATACCAATCTTTTTAAAAAGCATATTAGGTACCTAATTCTTAATCATTTATTTCGAATCAATGGACTTGGTCCAGTAGGCTACCTACTTCAGTAGGCTTCAACATACGGCGCGATTTTCACCCGCACCCGCTGCGGTTGCAGGCCCGCAGCTTCTGTAGAATACAGATATGTATGTAAAAAATTAAAGCACAACTCACGAAGCGTTTTACGCCCGCGGTGTTTGCGGTTCCCGCTGCACAGCCCGGAAACAAAATAGAATCGTGCGGACCGCGGTCACCCGCAGCTTCGGCTTCAATCAGTTGGCGGCCGCGGCGGTCAGCGGGGGGCAGGACGTATAGAAATCCAACATACAACCGGCCGTCTTGCGGTCTTGCGGCCTGTGGGCGATTATCGTAACCGCGGCGGCTGCGTAACCGCGCAAATAAGCAGCATCGTGAGTTCAGAAATAAAACCGCAGAACCGCAACCGCGGCGGGCGCGGGTGAAATCGCGCTGTGACTTCTTAGCCTAAGACGGAGGCTCACTACACGGGGCTCCTATTTTCATGTGCAAGGTATAAAGGAATCTAATTAAACCGAACTTCGGGGTGCCACCGACGTCTACTTTTAATAGCACCAACAACTCTTGAGGCACCCGAGACTCGGTTACGATCGACCCACCCGAACCACTGGGACCACGGGTAAACAGCTAAATTTTAACATGGTACCAAACCCATGATGTTTATCAAACATTAAAAGAAAGAAACGCTTAGCATTATACTGACTCAAAACTGTTGTAGGAGTATATGATTGTCTCCGTTGGAGAGATCTCTTTGACATTTTTCTCAGAAGTAGCAAAATAGAGTTATTGTGGTGAGCGATACAGTATTTCTTTCTACCGGGAAATATATTGTGGCAATTCAGAGAAATACATGGGTGGGTTATATTTTGTTTACAATTTCTTTATTCTTTACTAGCTGCCCCGGCAAAGTTCGTACCGTCTCAGAAACAATTAAAAAAAAACCTTTTAAACCTTCTCTGGACTTCCCAAAATAATTCAAAAGCAAAATCAGCCAAATCGGTCCAGCCGTTCTCGAGTTTTAGCTAGACTAACGAACAGCAATTGATTTTTATATATAAGATTTAATAATTGTTTCAGAATTTAATCATTTTTGGAGCGGTAAGAACAGCCATTATTAAACTAGAAACACACTAATGGGAAATGCCGTTCATAATGGACATCGCTCTAATGGACATTTAAAGACTGTTTTCATGAAAATCAACAGTATATCCGTCCGTCCGGCTTTTATAATTGCTTCAGCCTGTATCTTTTAGGGTGCAACATTGAGCTATTATTACTACTTATAGAGACGACACCACGCATCACCACTGTGTCCCATCCAGGATGAGTGCACGCGCCTCAAGCACGCCGAGTAACAGTAGCTCAATGGAGTGCAAGCATAATTTTTGATTCGTGAGAACATCGGGCACTTTCATACAAAACAAAAGACGCAACGTAAAAGTTTCTATGAAAACGGCCGAAATTCTGGGAATAACGTCTCAAAAAGTACGCTCTTTTTACGGGATTCACCCTTAAGGTTTGACTGTGACGCAACACCTTCATGCAACGACGATATATTACTAGACTCCTAATAACAGGCGACCGATGTCTGTCAACACATTAAGCAAAAAAGTCTTATATCCGTCTTATTTCGACCACCCCTGTGAGCCGAAAACATACCTTGAGACATCCTCCTCGCTTACGTAGTACCTCAGCGAGTTGACAGAATAGTTTTTGTTCCTTAGATCGTGCATGCGGAGTCTAGTAATATATCGTCGTTGCCTTCATGGTACTCCGCCTATCTCGTCGCAATTCTAAGGAAGCTTTTAGCACGCCATATTGTGATATCAGACACGCCCTTTTAACAGTTCTACACTCTAAAATAAACGATGATCATAAAGCAATGAGCTCGTGGCTAAATAATTACAGCCGCACAGGCTGATCTTCCATATTAAGCCGCGCTTGCCGAGGTTGGCCTGTGGATCTGTCATAGCGAGTTTCCTCCGTGCCTCAGAAAGCACGTAAAGCCGTTGGTTCCGGCTGTCTTTTGTAGATCTTTGACAGTCGTTACTGTTAGTCGGAAGCTCAAAAGTCTGACATCCAGTCTTACCATGGGGTATTCCATTACCCAGCTAGTGGGTTATGGGGGTTCGATAGGCAGTCGCTCCATTTAAAATACTGATCCAGCTGCATCTGGTTTGATTACAAGCCGACCCCAATATAGTTGGGAAAAGGCTAGGCAGATGATATAGAAATAACTGTAACAAGATACTGGTACTGCTACCCCACTTCATTCCACTGCTGGACAAAGACCTCTCCACATTACTTCCAGTTTTCACGATTTAAGGCAAAAGTGGACCACTGATCGTTGGTTTTGTCCAACTCGTCCCGCCATCTTCTACGAGGTCTGCGGCGACGCCTTCTGGCTGCGTCAGGGATCCACAAAGTGGTTATTTTGGCCCATAGCTCACTGGACTTGCGGCAAACGTGACCGGCCCAGGCTAATTTTAGTGTAGCGGCGTTTTGACCAACGCATCGTCAACAATTTGAGTTTTTGAGCGCAGTGTGGTGTTGCGTTCACTGTCTGTTACTTTGGGGCCTAGGTTAATACGCTCCATTGCAATTTTAGTTTGGAATTTTGATCAACGACCAAGTCTGGGATCCATAGGTCAAAATAGGAAGAAATAATATTTACTTACCTACTACTTGGAATATATAATTATTATAACTACAGTCCACTGCTTTACTTTGAGTCCTGGATAGGTCCCTTACAAACGTATTAAAAATAATTTGCATAAAATATCATTTCATTTTTTTAAGGAACAATAAACAGCTACAATATAATGTGTTAACATAATACTTAACACTATACGATATTGTTAATGTTTTTTTAACACATTGCCCCACACTAGAAATCTCTCATGTATCGTGGTTGCGTTTACAAACATATAAACTTACATAAATACAGACCTGAATCAACTACTTGTAGATAATGCAAATATTTGCTCCGTGCGGCAATCGAACCTGACATGCAGCGCACCAGTCCAATCTCTAAGCCACTGCGCCGACCGTGCTATCAATATATTGTCCTACTAAGCGTTATTATGAAATGACACTTGACAGATAGAGGTCACTGACATGTTCCCTAGAAGTTGTGTCGCATAGTACATACCTACAATGATAACAGCAAAAATTCGCACGTCTATCTTTAATGTCTTCATAAAAGTACGTTCACAAGCAATAACGCTTCAATATAATGGCGCTACACAATAGTGTACTTGTATAGGGACGGAGTAGGAAGCAATGCGGTAATGGATACTCTAGTCATCTAGTGGAACTGTAGGGACAATGTGACAATGTGAAATAAAGTTGATCTTTATAGCTACATACTTCAAAATGTACGAGTACGAGGAACTTTCATGAAGTACATTGATTACTTAAGATATAATGAGAGCATACCAACAACGACAGCGGAGTTCGCCTTGGCTAAAATCATCACATCATCATCATCATCATCAGCCTATAACGTTCCCACTGCTGGGACACAGGCCTCCTCTCTTTGTGAGAGGGAGTGGGCCATAATCCACCACGCGGGCCCAGTGCGGATTGGCAGTTGTCACATGTCTTCGAACTTGATGGTTCTAGCACATGCCGGTTTCCTCACGATGTTTTCCTTCACCGTTTTGAGAGCAGTGGTGATGAAATAAATTACACAAAGTAATGCGCCAAGCTGGGTTCGAACCCACGACCTACAACTCGTAAGTCGGGACCGATACCACTGGGCCACCACTGCTCCAACATCATCATCACTCATAAATAAAACCCTTAATAAGACATCACTTTGTTATCCATTCCATCCGTGGTTGAGCGATCGACTGTTTTGCTGCGTGTTGCAGGTTTAATTACTGCAAAGAGAAAATACATATTTATTGGGTCTGATGATTTGTGTATATGAAATTAAATGTACCTATATAAACGCACCGACGACGGTATAAGTAATTCAAAGTGTAGACATTAAAAAAAGTAAAAGTTTTCTAAATATAGCTAATCTAATCTAATCTTTTACTTAAGAACACGTAATTATAATAATTATCATGTTACAAAAATAACATTCAAGATGCTACAAAAAAGTAGCATTATTCAAAATTAAATAAAAAGAATAAAGGCTGGAAGGAAAAATGAGGCAAAAAATAAACAAGAAAAAATTTAAATGAAAACAAAAGAAAACTACCTTCAGCATAATAGAAAGAGTTTATAAATGGCATTTGCAAAGCAAGGCAAAGCTTTGTGGATAAATAGAAACGTTTCGCTCAGTACCCAGCAATCCACTTTTAAATTAAGAAGTGGACATTTTGCGATTGGATGCCATTTTGTGAAGTTGACATTATATTTTATTTGTTTGACTATTTCAACGATGATATATTACTAGACTCCGCATGCACGATCGAGTACGAGTACGGTACTACGTAAGCGAGGGGGACGAAGTACTGCATTGTGATTGGCTAACTCAAGGTCTGTTCTGTCTCAAGGTATGTTTAGGGCTCAGAGGAGTGGTCGAAATAAGACGAATATAAGACTTTTTTGCCTAAAGTGTTGACAGACATCGGTCACCTGTTATTAGGAGTCTAGTAATATATCGTCGTTGGACTATTTATTTAATCACAATAAATATACAAAAACACAATAATAACACTAAAGTACAAAGGTACTGCTTATTCTTTTAGAAATATCTGCCAGATCTTCTAAATGAGAAATGAGAAAGAAATGAGGACGATACATGAGCTGGATGTCTAATCTAAAAGCACAGAAGCCCGTGGTTACGACCTTAGTGACAGACAACAAGCCTGAGCTAAAAATTAATGATAATAATATTATGATTTGTGGTTTGGTGTAGGTTTGTGGTACTACTTTTTTTATATAAAATGTTGCCCTACACTAGGAATTTCTTCTGCGTCGTAGGAGCGTTTGCAAACATAAGCTCACTTTTACAAACGCCCAGACCCGGAACAACTACTTGTAGGTCATACAAATATTGGTTCCGTGTGGGAATCGAACCCACGACACCCAGCGCAAGAGTCCAATCGCTCAATCACTGCACTAACCGTGCATTGCGGCAGCATTGTCCGTCAGCATAACATAACTTTCGTCTTTAGTTACATTCAGCCGTTTTCGTTGACGGACTTAGAAAGTAGACACCCTGATACGGATTAACAATTAGAACTCCATTCGACACTTCTTGACAACTCTCATAAATCCTCTATAGTAAAAAATAGAAACCTTAATCGAAAATCTTGGCAACCAAACTAGGTTCAAATAAGTCATATAAAGTTAGGTCAAAAGTCTAGACAAGACAGTCCAAAGGTCTAAGATACTAATCTAATTCAATAAACACAATAAATAATCTTACTCAGAAAACGTCGCAAATGAAGAGAACTAAATATAAAACAGACGTCCAATACAATAGCAGTAAATTCAATTGAAACAAATAACATAAAAAAAGAAAAGAAAAGATCAATTGTAATAATATTTGAAAAAAACTTCAGCGACATTAAAGTACTAAACGAGACATTTTTCTTTTGCCAAAATCATTAAGCTATTCGATAAAAAATACAACATAATGCAATAATATTTATTCACCAATCAAAAAAATAAATAAACGAGCATTCTGAAAATGTGAAATATTTCTATAACTTAGTGAACGTATTTTACTCTTTCAGATAATTTTCAGGTTCAGTCCGTCTCTTCAGTTTGGTTTCAGCAGCCGTAGCGACCTCACGTCTTTTCAGCGCGCCGGGCCTTACGAAACTTTCTGTTTGATATTCTACTACCCACGTCTTTTCAAAGTGTCTAAATAAAATATAAAATCGCGCGAATTCTATTTTCAAAATTTAAATAATCTTGATCGAATTGCAAATTTTTATTTTTTTATTTTGAAAATTTGTATTTGAGTTTTTAGATAGTTTTTAGTTGAAGTGTTGAAAAATTGAGTGCAGTGTTATTTTTAATGGTTATGGTGTCATGTTAATTAGTCAAAATAGGTGAAAAACATGATCTTGGGCCTGAACAGCCTCTGTGTGGTGGATCCGAAGTGAACTGGACATTATGTTATTACCATATCAAGCGCATACTAACAATCCTAATGCCTTTTTATGATGACAAAGTAAGTAGTTTTATTTTTAGTATTTTATATTTGAAATTTTTGAAATAATTACGCAGTATTATAGTTCTTTATTTGGTGTGTTAGGGGAAAATAAGTTTTAATAATCGAAGATAAAATTTCTAAGGAGTTATAAAAACGGTTTTATGTAGTTCTTTATTTTATTAGAGCCGTGTTTTATACACTGTTGCAGCGTTGTTGTTATAGCGTTGTTTTATTTTTATTAAGGTATTGTACTGTTTTCTCCTATAAAAAGTTCCTTAATTTTTTTAGGATAATATTTTTTTATAAATGATTCCTTTAAATGGGAATGGCCTCCTTCTATGAAAATTAAATACTGATGGTTTAATTATTACGTCTTCTATAATTATAAAATTAATTATGCTAGATCTCGTCACATAATGAAACTATAGTAATTATGGTCTGCAAAAGCAGCTGTAACAATAAGATGCATAATAAAAATATGTATGATTATATTTTACTGTGACCTACTGTTTACTTGAAACAGGACTTCAGCTGTTTGGGACATCCATTTTTATGGATTTGGGAGCCAATGTACAGTATTATACCTACGTATTTTGATTGATATATGCAATTTACAGAAGAGACCTACAATTATTATTTCAAATCAAATCAAATCATTTATTTTTGCAAACATGGATAGGGGTATGGATAGATCTTGCATATTAAAATTTAGATTAAGTTCTCTCATGCTCTGCCGTCACATGGGCATGCAAAATTTACACATAAATAGATTTAATAATAATAGATTTTCAAAATACCATGCTTAATAACAATAAATATATCATAATTAAACACTTTTTTAAACTATCACGGTTTATAGTTATATCATAATTTCCCAAATTGTATGATAATTTTATATAATTTTTCAATGTCAAAGAGTATCAATTCAATAGTTATATTTACTGAACAAAATGTTACGTTCTTTGAGTAATCAAAGATTTGTATTGTATTATTTTATGCCCACAAAGCTGTCCTCATAAAATTAGTATTGATCATCCGCAAATTTTTGAAAATAATCTATATGTTGTCAGTACATGGGATGGGCAAATCGGATTCTATTTCGTTTCCCGGAAACTACAATATAGTTCTTATAACAATGGGACTGTTCCCGGAGAAAATAACAATAACGTTCACTAAAACAATCTTTTGTTATTATTGAACGCTATTTCACGTGCCGCCAAATCGATAGTTAATTTCATTATCAAAGCGATTCAAACCGTGGGCAAATGCTAGCTTTACATTCATCATCAGCCTATAACGTTCCCACTGCTGTGACACAGGCCTCCTCTCTTGTGAGAGGGCGTGGGCCATAATCCACCACGCGGGCCCAGTGCGGATTGGCAGATGTCACATGTCTTCGAATTTGATGGTTCTAGGACATGCCGGTTTCCTCACGATGTTTTCCTTCACCGTTTTGAGAGCAGTGGTGATGAAATAAATTACACAAAGTAATGCGCCAAGCTGGGTTCGAACCCACGACCTACAACTCGTAAGTCGGTACCGATACCACTGCGCCACCACTGCTCTACATTTTAATTTAGAAGACTTTACATTGGTAATTGAAAACAAATATTTTGGAGTTTGAGTTTGTCTCAATGAATTTGAGTTTGAAAGAGCTGTCAGTAATTTGGCGGGAATATAGAGTGCCTGTCGGGTCTTAGGAATGTCTAAAGGTAACCACGATCTGCAGGCGTAGCATGGCGCCGTAGAAAGGGGTTTTGTCGACGGAAGAATAGACAAAATGACAGATCGTAGAAATATTTGTAGTGTTTTAAGGAAATCTAATTTTTTTAGAAAATAAACGTTCTTTTCTTCAATAGTGAACGAATGGTGTCATATTTGTGCAAAAGAACGATGAAATAACTTTGTCTTTTCTTGGTAGAATAGAGATAGAATCGCGATGCTACGCGTGCTGAGAACGTGAGGGCTATTGAGGAAATGTGGTGAATTTTAACTAGCACGAACTTGAGAGTCCCTTCCGTCAGGGCGAGAGACTCATTTGATGATTTTACTCCAAAAAAAATTGATTGCAGGAATGTGGTTGTTTTACGTGGTAATACAATCAAATTCGTCCTCCCACCACCACCAGACAGGACGGGAGGGACAGTCAGACTCGTACTGACTAAAATCCACGGTGTTCTTCAAAAACTCTTTATGTTCCGGGGTCCCGGTAATGAGATAAGCTGCCCGGACCCCGGCAGGCTTTGCGGACGCTCTTTGAGGCGCGCGTGGAACACAACGCGCCGTCGACCCGGGCATGGTCCATGGTCGGACAGCCAGTTGCCCATTACTCGCCGCCCGCATACGGTGCATTAGGGTAATTAATTAAACCCAGACCGCAGGAAGTCACTTGATGATTTTCCACTCCGAAAAATAAAAATGGCGGTCCTATGGACTTACTAGGAAGTGCTACCCATACATAAGAAATATTAATACCCCAAGCACGTAGCCTGAGGTTTAGCATACAAACGGCACAGAGGCATATGAATGACAAAATAAATATGAATAATAAATTGAATGGTATGCGTTCCGAAAGTTATTGAATTACGTTAATATTATGCCTCAAAGCAGGAAAAATATAAGAAAATATGAACGGGAAAACGTTTTCTAAAAACAATCCAAGTTATTACTTTCTTCTTTATGTAAAGACAGTGAAATACAATGCTTCATTTATGGCTATGGCTATAAGTAGATTGTCAAAAAATATTGATTTTATACGAGTAGGTACCTCAAGATTGTAGAGTATTTTCTTCATCACCATCATTTTAGCCGTAAGACGTCCACTGCTGAACATAGTCCTGAATCGAGTTGAATGCAGTCGGGGTCTGAGGTGAAGAGCCCCCCCCTACCCGCACGCCCCACCTCACGCGCCTGCAGTGTAGTACTTTGCCATCCTTGTCAACAGCACTACCGCATTCCTAAGCTCTGCATTCAACTCGCGCGCTTAGTGTACCTGTATCTGTGTATCTTGTTTGGTAATTTTTCGAGTGCATTTTTTTATGAGCAGACATTCTTGTGTTTGTTGAATTCAAATGAGTCCTCCCGCCCAGGGCAGAGCGGGAGGGACTGTCAAACTCGTACTGACTAAAATCTACCGTCTCCATCAATAGCTCTTTACGTTCCAGGGTCACGGTAATGCGATAAGTTCCGGGAGACCTGAAGGCTCTCTATTTGTGGCGCGCGTGGAACACAACGCGCCGTCGACCTGGCCATGGTCCATGGTCGGACAGCGAGTCGACCATTACTCGCCCTTCGCATCGCATATCCGCGAGATTTTCTTTGCGTTCACCGGATTAGCAAGCTGAAGTGGCAATGGGCAGGCCATGTTGCTCTCAGAGTAGATGACCGATGGGGTCGGAAAGTGCTAGAGTGGAGACCACGGACTAGCAAGCGCAGCGTAGGACGTCCACCAACAAGGTGGACAGACGACCTTATAAAGGTCGCCGAAAGACGCTGGATGCAGGTCACTTCCAACCGGTATATGTGTAGATCTAAAGGGGAGTCCTATGTTCAGCAGTGGGCGTCCTATGGCTGACATGATGATGATGATAATGAGTGCGTTTACAAACATCAAAACCTACATACACAAATACCTGTGTGTTTGGGTGTGTCTGGACTCGAGTCCGGATCGAGTCCGGGTCTGAACTTGGAACAACTAGCTATTGAATGGTCATAGGTGACGGAATATGTCTCTGCGCCAATCATATAGAAAATAGTGCGTATGAAGTCGACTTAAACAACATATTTCAATAAATTAAGTATTCTGAACTCGTAGTTCATTATTGTTTTATTATTTGTTTATGACAATAGACCACCCAAAGACAAAATATTATGTAGATGGGTTTACCAAACTATAGTACACACGGCTACACATCAAGCTATGCAAAACCAGTAGTAGCTGACCGTTCATTGTGCGAAAAAAATGTACGAAGCGAGACCAAAACAAGCTGGTTTTGTATAGCTTGACGTGTAGCCGTGTGTACTTGACACGAGTTCAAATACTGCTTAGAATATAATTGATTACCAAATAAAGCATGTAACTGGGCCTTTAGAAATTGGTAAAGTTTTGACGGTATAAAATCCTTTGTGTTAATTCAGGTCATACGCTATGTTGAAAAGTTTTTGGCAGAGACAATCATATCGATTTTAGAATATTTAGCACAAGTATTGTTGTTAAAACAGTATATGTGATTAGGTGCGTCTACACAGAGCGAGGAGTGAGGCATTTTCCGCGCGAGGAAACTGCTTCGCAAGAACTGCTTGCTCTGTGTGGACGCATCCATTGTTTCTCGATCGAGGCACGAAACAATGTACACGAGGAGACACATCCACACTGACCGAGCTGCTTCGCGCGGCAAATGCCTCGCGAGGCTGCTTGCTCGGTGTGGACGTACCTAATCACCCCCGCGCATGAGTGACTAGGAGACTGATGATTTTAGACTGATGATTTGTGTATTTGAATAAATAAGGAAAAAAAGGGGGATGGATGATGTTAGGGATGAATAATGGGGCTCCTAATATTCTCTCTTTAAATATTTATTTTATTATGTTTTTTAGTAATTTTTATTACATCAACACAAGTTGTGTATCTGTGAAAACAACTGTCTTACCAACACTGTTCAAGAGTTACAGCTGACAGAACAAAAAGAGTGAATGATCTAAAAAGTTTAATAGAACCTCCCCCGTTTTTTAAAGTCCGTAATATTCTACAAACTCAATTCCGTAATGGTCGAACGGATTTGAAATCCGTTTGATGGTCCGTATTGTTTGTTCGTCTGTATATTTGCCTCGGTATGGATAGTTAGGTACTGCGTCAAAACAAACAGTCGTTTTGATGCTGTCCAACTATTCTGTGGGTTCGAGGGAATGTCGCATTAAATTTAGTTCTATAGTAATGGTGATTGGTGGTCTTTGTTCGGCAGTATTTCAGGCTTATTTCGTGAGGTTGTCGCTCTGATTTTCTGTGTACATTCTCTTTTAATATAAGTATGATCACCTTTTCTATTTATGACATGTTTTGTTCTTGTAATCTACGCATTATTGATATTTGTTTTATAAAAGACGTTGTCCCGCCTCCACTCTACATTTTTTCCTGTATCGTGAGTGAGTTGACAAAAACAGAAACTCACATATACAAACATCCAGATCTGGAACAACTACTTGAAGATCATACAATATGTTCCGTGCGGTGATCGAACCCGCGGCTCGCGGCGCAGCAGCCGATCGCTCAGCCTTTGTGGCAACACTGACGTCATTATTAGTTACATTTGGAAGAAGATTCAACTGTGCTAAATATCTACCATACCTACATAAATATGTTGGATGTTTGGATAGATGGATATTTTAGTCAATCACGTGAAAATGACCGAAGTCATCTGGATGAAAGGCTCAGAGATGGTTTGTTTTAGAGTAACACTTCCTAGTTCGATCTCTTAGCTATATCAGTTACTGAGAACCTAGGATTATTCCTTAAAATTTGATGAATTTTACACATTTTTTTTTGAAACTTTGCCCCACACTAGAATTTATCCGGTATCGTGGGATCGTTGACAAAACAGAAACTCACATACACAAAAAAGCAGACCCGAAACAATTAACTGCCGATCAGACAAATAATTTTTCCGTGGGGAGAATCGAACCCGCGATACACTGCGCAGCAACGGCACGCTATGCCATCAATAAAACGCTATATCAAATAGTACGCTATTTGTTGTCATACCTCTTAACAAACAATTTCAAGTGAATTCATTGAATTCATACATATTCAAGTATTAGTAGTAGGCAAATACTTCGCACTTCATGTAGATATCTATGATACTGGTCAAGATAAACATAACAAGTACCACTTATCTGTGTTCTCAGGGCATTTGATATGCACTCACGTTTGGTTTGGAACGTGCTATGTACTTATTATGTTTTTTTAAATAAAAAATATACATAATTACATAATGATCAGGTCATAGCGAGTTTCCTCCGTGCCTCGGAAAGCACGTAAAGCCTTGGTTCGACTGTCATTTGTAGATCTTTACACCTTAAATACACCATACTGCCTGTCGTCCAATCCCAATGATGCTGCCAATTAGATCAAATTGGCAGTTCATCTATATACACCATACACCATGCTGTCTATCGTCCAATCGGCATGACGAAGGCTTGTAGATCTTTGACAGTCGTTACTTTAAGTCAGAAGCTCTAAAGTCTGACAACCAGTCTTACCATGGGGTATTGTGTTACCCTACCTACTACTAAAATATGGATATCCAGCTGCGTCTGGTTTGACTTTGACTAGAAGCCGACCCCAATATAGTTGGGAAAAGGCTAGGCAGATGATGAAGTCTGACAGTCCCTAAGCCCGTCCTAGGTGGGAGGACCCATTAAAATTTGATGATGATATTACCACGATAAAAAATAAACTATTAGGTATACCTCTGCCTTACCCTTCGAAGATGGCAGTCGCATTATTATAAAATAGAGGACGTCTGAGTACACTAGACGTCCTCAATTCTAATTCAGTCAACATCTTGAGACATCTTTTGTTTGAAACATTTTGAAACAAATGGATTGATGTTTTGTAGCCCGTTGTGAATTTTGTGAAACACAAAAAAAAATAGTTTTTGGACAAAATAATTCAATAAGTGTGCAATTAGGCCCTTCGTACACAAGGCGACTCGGGTATCCGATACTCTAGTCGAATACCTAATTCACGCGACTCTAGTAGCGCATGATCCGTACACAGCGGCGACTCGAGTCGTAAGACTCAAATCGTCTATTCGGCCACCATTCTATATTCAACCTTAATAATACATTGTATAAAACACAAAATGTACATCTCCTTGCATAAATAAAAATGCTGTTAATTTTAAAAATGGCGGGCGCATTCCAATTTCAATTTTTTGGAATTAAAAATTGGCGCGGAGAAAAATGTATTTTCATGCAAAAATATTGAGAAAGAATATGGTTCATAATTTCGCCGCGCGATTCTGCTACAAGGTAGCTCGATTTGTTTATGCTTTGACTTTCATGGTGGTGACCATGGGTTCAATCCCCAGGTAAACATAGAATTTTTTTTTTCGTGTTTCACTTGTTTTTTAATTTTTTTCCATTTTTTTTTCCAGCTTTTTTTTCAAAGTTTATCTTTTAAAAAAAGCTTAGGTACTCCATAGTAATGACTCTAGGGAGCCAAAGCCTGCCGGGGTCGCGGGACTTATCTCATTACATTACTGTGACCCCGGAACATAAGGGGCTATTGATTTTGGTCACTACGAGTCTGACAGTCCCTCCCGCCCTGACCGGGGTGGGAGGACTCATTTGATGATTTACCACGTAAAAAAAAAGCTAAAGTATTCCATAATATATGTATTTAGAATATTCTTCTGAATTTGACAAGCCTGTTAGTCTAGTGGTTAGTGGCCCTGACTGCTATGCCTGAGGTCGTGGGTTTGATTCCCACCCAGGACATTTAATGTTTGTGTGATGACCACGTTTTCGTTCTGTGTCTGAGAGTAATTTATCTATAATATTTATGTATTTAGAAAATAAAGTATGTTTTTCAGTTGTCTAGTACCCATAACACAAGCTCTGCTTATTTTTTTTATTTGTTTTTCATGGTAAAATCATCAAATGAGACCTCCCACCCCGGGCAGGGCGAGAGGTACTGTCAGACTTGTACTGACTAAAATCCACGGTGTCCTTCAATAGCCCTTTATGTTCCGGGGTCACGGTGATGGTATAAGACCCGCGACCAACACAAGCTCTGCTTAGCTTGGGACTAGATGACGTTGTGTGATAGTTGTGGAATATAATAAAATGATACAAACAAGGATATTTTTCTACTTCAGATACAAAGAAGTTTAATAATAAAATTTGAAATAATACTTAGATACGAATTTTTCGTCGGTTATAAATCGCGCAGACTTGGGTATCCGCGATCTTGATAAATGGAGTCGCGCGTGGTTAGAGTCGGCGACGCATCACCAAAATAAGCCTCTAAGGATTTGTATTGCGATAGTCTCATGGAAACCAAATCGTAAGGTATCGGAAACTTGCATAGCGTTGTGTACGAACCTTCGTACACAACGCGACGCAAGTTGCCGATACTATAGTTTCGTTACTACTCATGACCTGCGGAAAATTAGAGGTACTAATTTTTTTTATGCAATTTGATATAACGACATAGACACTAGCGCCGCGTCAAAGGGTCATGATGGGTGGTCACGATTATGAATTTATAAAATGACTGACACATGACTGTGACGTCAAAATATATTTTTTAGGGATCCGTAGGTTCGAAAAAAAAAACGGAATCTTTGTAAGATCAGTCGCGTGACCGTCCGCCCTTCACAGTTAATTTTCTGTGAACTTTTTTGACTGATTAAGTTGTAAACATTTATCTATTGAATACATTTAGAACAGTTAAGTAGGTAGGTATGCCATTTCCAAACATATCAGTTCCTATTGCTCAAGTGTGTTTTCTGTATTATTTCTTATCTCCGAAAATACTGAACAGGTATATTTGTAATTATGAAAAATATATAAATAATAGAAGTCCTTTGTATATAGATTACAAGAAAATTCACAGTAGACCTATGATCTTAAAACAACATAGACATCGGAGAGACAACAATGAAAAAAAAAACTGTAAACTGCATCATGTGATATCAAATGAAAATGCTTATTGTGAGGATTGTAAATATAATACTTTATTCGTTATAAATTTTATTCAATGAAATAGAAAAAACCCCTCTCTCCCAATTGCATACCAAATTAAGATTATTTATTACGAGGATTGAATATTGAGTGAATATTTTTTTAACATTTTAAAATAATTACTTTCCAAAAATGTTTCAAGAATATGCTACGGAACCCTTTATTGTGTGAATATAATTAATAATGGGAAATAAATTGCTCCGCCATCTTGAAAATCGCAGAAACTCAAGTAGCGGCGATGTCAACAGATAGGTAGCGCGCGATTGGCGTCGCGCGTCGCAAGCATGTGTACGAACGTATTTATGGATTTCTATTGCGAGAGTCGCCTGGATACTGAAGTCGTAAGGTATCGGAAACTGGAGTCGCCTAGTGAACGAAGGGCCTTATAGTGGCGCGAGGCGGGCAGTGGAAGTGGGTGTCGGGTCACGAATCATCATCTTCCTGCCCTTATCCCATTTTACTTGGGGTCGGCGCAACACGTTTCTTTCTTCCATTCTCCCCTATCACAAGTCATAGTATCATTTACTCCTTTTTCTTTCATATCCTTACTTATACATACATACATAATTATGTCGCGTAACAAAACAGACTAGATTTTCACTCTACCCGCCCCGTCCGCACTTGGTGCCCCTTAGTCAAAAACTATGGCTAGGCTAGAAAAGGCTAGGCAGATGATAACCGAGGAATGACGATACAATAAAAAAACGTTTTGTGATCTTTAAAAACTTATCTTCGTCAATTTATGTTTACGTCACAAAAAATAAAAAAAAAAACGAATTAAATATTCTATCTGACAGATTATCAAAAAATATCAGATATTAATATCATAAAGAGCGAATTGTTTTATATTAATGATTTTAGGCTTTCTACATAATTCCTGAGTGATAAGCTGTAATAGGATATGTTAGTGGATCGGGGGGCATTTTGTGACAGGGGTAAGAAGTTACACGCCTTTTAACCGGAATTTTAAACTGTTTAGTGGACATAATTGGACTCATTAAAATTTGTTTTCTTATAAGAACGTGCATCTCATTAAAACGATCAGTGACCCGTCAAGTGCCAACCTGCTTGGTTGTGTGTATTGGTCTCGATTTTCAACCAAGTAAGTAAAATATTTTTTTACGAAATTTTTGTTACCCGATTTCATTTTTTTTAACCTTGAACGATCATAATTATTAAGATTACAAACAACATTTCGATTCGTTAAATGACTGCAAACATTTATTGATGTGTGTACACAAAAATAAACTTTGAATTTAATTAAAAGAGTATATTTTGCTTGTTTGACAACTCAATGTTTGTTGGTCTAGCCAATCTTGACAGAAATTATAATACATAATATACCATTTAATATAATTTATTATTCAAGTTCCACACAATGTTCCCAAATAACACTTATCGAACTATTTCAGGAATATAATATTCAAAGTACTTGCCCTACTTCGGATATTTTATGAGAAAACAAGTCTAAATAATATTATTGGTTCGCTACAAATATACACATTTCGCTATAAATATACGCTACATTTAGGTAACAAAATATTGTGTATTATTTGGATATTAGTTGGATCTTTTTCTGCTATTATCTCTCAATGTTATTGGTTTGTTGATATCTATAAACAAAGCTATATCAATAGTATTTCATTTTAATAATTATTAAAATGAAATACTATTGATATAACTGCTATGGTTTCAATAATACACCGATGATCTTTCATACATCTTTTACTATTCGTCATAAATATTGATGTAAAAACCTTCTACTGCTTTAAATCTTTTTTCGGTATGGTAACACCATCCAGAAATAATTTCTACAGTTCTTTCTGAACGGGCACGCCGACTCCTCTTTGAGGAGTGGCTTGTTGGGCGTCACGGCGGCGGCGTCCTGATCTAATGCCTGACGCAGGTCCTCGCAAGGAGGAGGCGTGACACGTGAGGGAGAGGACATCGTGCACCTCACAGATCAGCCGCAGTGGTAAACGCCCACGGCGACGGACGTCGCAAGACGATCTCCAGCCACCGTAGGCGTGGGCATGCGACTAATGGGCGACTCGTTGTCCATGGATCATGCCTGGTTGATGCACGCACGCCTCAAAGAGTTCTCTATAGCGAGTGAGAGGCGCTCACCAACAAGGTGGACTCATTTACATCAAAATAAATCGACAAAAAAGCTGAAGTTTCAAAACCACCCTTATGCTTTTCAAACAGAGCTCACATTTCGTTAACAAAAAAACAAGTCACGCCAGACCAAACCTTTTCAAAATTAACATGCACACCTTTGTCCGGTCCCGGGAGGCCTATCATACTTAAGTTTTAATAACATTTATGTTGGTGAACCTTGTGATTTGGGTCTGACAGTCAAATATGATATGCGACACTTTTTGTGGAAACTGTTCTGCTGGTAAAAAGGGGTTCAAAGAGGTAGAGGGAATTTTTGCTTCAAGTTGTATTTTTAAAATAAGCATGGATTTACGGAGTCGCAAGACACAGTCCTAGAAGGAAATCTTGGCTCCTAAACGCAGAAGCAACAAAAGAAACTGGGAGGACTTTCAGTCCGTAACAAAAGTCTAAGTCCCAAAATACAGTAGAGAGGTTTCGAAGAAAAAAGGGAAGGTTGCTTTTGACCCAGACAAGACGAATATTTTGATGATGATATTACAAACTGCGAAAAAAAAAACAGTTTTATGGGACTGGCAAAAATAATCAAAAGTCTGTTAAAAATAAATTGGCAAAGAAAAGATCGGATTTGTCTTTATATTAAGTAAACTCCCACTGTTATGTTGAAACATCGTTTTATTTTCTACCAAATGGTAAAACTTACATACTAGAAATGAAACTTTGTTCTAATTTTATTCAGAGAAGTCTAGAAGTCTCAAGTTGTCCCGAGACTAATCGTAGGCAGTCTCATGTCCTTGGACCATAAAACTGTCGAGACTTCCCATTTTCTAGTCAGTGCGTGCTGGTGTATGTGACATGTTTCAAATTTATGATTTGTGGGCGACTGTGCATAAATTCGAGTTAGATTTCTGTAGTCAGAAACTACGAAACGCCATCTGGTATCGTTAGGCCTCTGCCTCGAATTTTGCGGTAGGCTGAGCGGCAGAGGCTGCGGTGCAGTAGCGGCAAGTTTTCATGAATAATATCTACATTCAGTTTACATTTACCGCGTAGAAACTGGGACTGGTGGTCGTGGGACTGCAAATCAGTCATACTACCATTGGAGGAGGCGGGATGCGTAAGGGAGAGGACAACGTCCACCTCACAACCCAGCCACCACGGGAGACGCCCACGGCAATGGACGAAGCAAGACGATCTCCGGCCACCGTAGGCGCGGGCATGCGGGCGGCGAGTTATGGGTGACTCGCCGTCCGTACATCGACCATGCCCGGGTCGACGGCGCGTTGTGTTCCGCGCGCCTCAAAGAGCTCTCTGCAATCTGACGGGGTCTCCTAAGAGGGCCAAAGCCTGCGAAGGTTGCGGGACTGTCTGATCTGGTAACCGTGGCCCTGGTAAGTAAAGGGCTATTGAAAGGTCACCGTAGATTTTAGTCAGTACAAGCCTGACAGTCCCTTTCGTCCCACCCTGGGCGAGAGGACTCATTGGATGATTTTAACACTATAAAAAGGGGCATTAGAAGAAAGAGGGTGGATTGCTTCTGCTCCATTCAATTGACCTTTCCGACGAGGCCTATGTCCAGCAGTGGACTGCTATAGGCTGAAATGATGACCTCTCCAAAGACCATGTATCACAAATGAAGTCTGAAGGACATACATACTCTTCATTTATCATTGTTTCCATTAACCTCGTGTGTTTATTTTTAGTCTGATTAAAATTTGACCGATACGAATATTCCAGACGCACTTAGTATTGACCCAAAGGTGACCAAACTGATAACAGTTCATTTTGGTCAGTTTGTTGTTCGCAAGTTATGTACTTTCAAAAACTATTTTTTTTTTGCGTAGCAAAATCATTAAATGAGTCCTCCTACCTAAGGCGGGCGAGAGGGAGGGACTGTTAGGCTTGTAAACTAAACTCTAATAGAAAGTAAATTTCACGGTGGTCCATATCAACTATTCAGGGTCATGGTTACCTGATGAGGTAGTCCCGCAACCCAGGCAGGCTTTGGCCCTGTCAGCAATCTGGCGGGATTGATCCAGATAGCTGATAGCAGACCCGGTCGTGATCCATGATCATACGGCGAGTCACCCATTACTCACCATCCGCGTGCCAGATGATGCATTTCTGTTGCAGCTATGATAACAAAAATACAAGTAAAAACTCAATTCTTTATTACATTCCATAAGTTATAAAGATGGTTAGAATAAAATGTTACGTTACGTTAGTATGGAACTCTTTGTAATGAAGTCGGACTCCCACTAGTCTGGTTTTTTTCTTGTTTTAGTTACTTAAATAAAAAATGAAAAGATTCTGATTCACAATAATAATTTTAGTATCGTTCATTGACTGAATAACAGCAATAACCTATTTACTAAAGCCAAAGTAATTGTAATATTTACAACAGAAATGACGCAGCATTTTATATTAGAAATAAAATATTTATCTTTATAGTAACTGTATCTATTTATTGCTTTGATAACCATATATAACATGTGTTCATTATGCAACAGAAATTCTAATGGTTTGCGCTATCAGCAAGGAAAATTGATGATTTTTCCAACCACTCTTGATTGTCACAATGTATGCCTAACTTAGGTATTACATGAAAATGTCACTTTCCGCGTATAGGTTGTTGGACATTCGCCGCTAAGTTATTTTGACATAGTTTTTTAAACCTCATACATTGAAGCCACGTCTAGATTTTGTTATTGTTTTGTCACATAGTTTCATTTCACATAATTTTTAGCTTCTATTCACAATTTCACACGTACCACATCCACACCACGTCACAGCCACAAAATGTGGTCAAGCTTTGGTTAACTGTGAATAGTGTCGCGGCAACTTTTTGCAGTTGCATTGTGGTAGCGACAAATAACCGCACTTCGGGTATTAGCCGTAACAACTCCTTTTACTGCACTCTCCTGATATTAATAAGTAATAATTATGCTCCAGCGTCTTTGCCCAAAAATCGACTTTGTCCCAATTACGGTTTCCCCTAGTTGAAAATAAATATCCCAAAAACAAACTTGATATTCTTTTTGAAATAAAAAGAGCTTCTAGTTTGCCAATTAAAGAACTTAGTACACATTGAAGTATTTGAAGAGCTTCTGAATAAAATAAATAGTGAATAAAAGGAAAATAATTCTATATTTTGGATATCTTCTTTGAATATTCAGAGGATCCAATCTCTAAACACGAAACTCGTGGCTTCGGCCTTAGTGACAGATGTTTTGACAACGAATCCGAACTAAGAATGAATGATAAATTATAATTTGGCTTAGCTCTTTAAAGTCAGCGCTACCTCTCATTACCTTTTTTTATCGTGATAAAATCATCAAATGAGTCCTCCCACCCCAACCGTCAGACTTGTACTAACTAAAGTCCACGAAGTCCTTCAATAGCCCTTTATGTTCCGGGTTCACGGTAATGAAATAAGTCCCGCGACCCCGGCAGGCTTTGGCCCTCTGAGAGTCATTATGGTGACGCTCTTTTGAGTTGCGAGTGGAACACGCGCCGTCGACCCGGACATGGTCCATAGTCGGACAGCGAGTTGCCCTTTACTCGCTGCCCGCATGCCCGCGCCTACGGTAGCTGGAGATCGTCTGCCAACGTTCGACGCCGTGGATGTCTACCACTGACCTCACATGATCTACGGATATTTGTATGGATATTTCTACGGACATTTTATTAATACAATTCGATAAATGACATAGACACGCCGCGTCAATACGACTTCAGTTGTGACGGTATTTTCCGTACGCAATTTAATTTTGGCATTATTTACGTTCGTACATCTATATTCGTTCCCGTATTTTCGTTGACACCCTGATTAGTTGTCACCCAATTGCCAATAAAAGTACTTGGCAACACATTAAACTAAATAGTGTTTCTGAAACCGGTGACAACGCAGAAATAAAAGGAAACAGCTCAAGCGGGAATCGTTAAAAAGGAGATTAGATCGCCCATTACAAATGAATACCTAATTTTATTGTTAGTTCTTGTAGGTTGACGACCGCATTGCCTATATCTACAATCCAACTTTGGAATGACACACAAGGGATAGTAATTAACACTTATTTTCATAGTTACAAGTAGTTTTTCTTAATAATTTATATAGATCTATAGAATACACTTTATTGTACACAAAAATTTAAACAAAAAACGGTTACAGAATAATGTCATCAACAAATTCACACCTTTTTTTAATGAGAAAAATCCTACCGTACTATTCGCAAAACACTGCAAATCCTGAAAGCCAGAATCAACAGTCGCGATCACCAGTAAAGCGCCGAGATAATGTAGCTCGACCTGTCCTGGAGAATGAATTTACCTGTCTTGCATCCTGCAACGCAATAAATAATAAACAATAGTGTAGGAGAAAATACTTAGTTTCTACTTATCTCTATGTCTAGCGGAAGACAGACCAATGTTATGAATCCGTGTTTTTATGTATGTTATTAAAATTTGCTTGTATATTACATCTTTATCTTATGAAGGCCACAGGATCACGCTGAATGCAAGCCGCTTACAACCGGTCCTACTGGAAGTCTAAAGGGGAGGTCTATGTTCAGCAGTAAATAAATAAATAATAAATAAATGATTTTGTCCAATAATTTCTACGTTGGAAATATTCTAATAAAAATATATTGGAAAAGTTGACGGAAAATATGATATTTCCAAGTCAATGAAGTACTACAGAATGTGCTGACTGAAGATTTTTCGATAACAAGATAAACATGTCAGCGACGGCAGTCGATACAGATAAGATTTTGATGAGAAACATATTGCTTGTTTCAGCTTTGTGTCCTTGTACTAAAGTCTATTCTTGTTTGAATTTTATTAGTATAAAAATAATGTTCTTTAGCTGTGTTTATATTTTTATTTAATGGATATTGTTGTTACCCATATTGCATCGCAACAGTATTGTCATAACAGACGTGAAATTGAAAGTAACCACACATAAGAAAATTTTAATAAAACTCTTTACCAACATATCCAAATAGAATAAAAGAAATGTTTAATATAAATATGCACAATAGTATCTCATAATCTAGGGATTTCCTGATTTCGGGGTCGATAAGATAATATAAGACGTCATAAATTGTATCGGGAATAAATTCATATTGAATAAAAATATATTGATAAAGTAAATCTTTCTGATATATAGATTCATGTTGGACTTTCTCCAATAATAGTTACACTAGGGATTGCTCCTGTTTCATGGATGCATTTACCAACATCAAAACTCATATAGGTACACATACATTAACATCAGGAACAAATATGGGGACAGGGTACAAAAGAAACAGCGGGACGTAAGTAACAAAACGCTCTGTAGGTTTATCGAATCGTCGAAACGTCGCCCTACTAAATGCAAGTGGGGGGAGCGACGCCGGCTATCTCCTGAAAGTAGTAGGGCGACATTTCGACCACTGTTTCTTTTGTACCCGGTCTCCTCTACTTGTAGGTCTATAGGGAATCGATCCTGCGACACAGCGTAGCAGTCATCACTATACCTCTAGTTTGAATAGCTGGTATTTTCCCAAAGAGGTCAATTACATACGTTGAAAACAGCTCCTTCGTTCACAATGCGACACAAGTCTCCGATACCTTACGACTTTGGCATCCATTGTCGTATGCCTGTGTACGAACCTCTATGGATTTGTATTGCGAAAGTCGCCAGGATACCAAAGTCGTAAGGCATCGGAGACTTGCGTCGCGTTGTGTATGAAGGGGCAAAGAAGTCGAGAGCGAATACTTAGAATACTTAGTAGGTTACTTATAATTAAGCGTGCTCCATCGTCGAACACATAATTGCTTAACATGTGGCAAAATAATATAAATAATCATAAAAAATTAAGATTTTCATGCATAAAAGAGCATTTCCAAGAAATAATAATAATAATATTTTCACAACTATCACACAACGCCATCTAGTCCCAAACTAAGCAGAGCTTGTGTTATGGGTACTATACAACTGATAAACATACTTATATATGTTACGGTAAATGTGATTAATTGAAAATTATTAAAAATTATCTATTATTATTAATAATTACCGAAAGTCGAGGTTAAAGTGATTAATTAATCACATTTGTCGGTTATTATTAATAATTTGACCCTAGTAGTGATAAATGTAATAAGTAAACTTCCTTTACAGGAGCAAGTCGACGGAGCCCCGCTCCGCGGGGCTCCTACTTCTGCGTGGTTAAAAAAAAATAACCAACTAAATTGTCCAAGTCGGGGTGCCAGCAAGTCCCGAGGTTAGGCCTAGTTCTAACCGGCTAAACCTAGGTGTAACCGACCACAATCGGTTAAACCTACGTGTATCATACTTATCTTCAGTTAGCACTAGGTTTAGCCGTTTAGTTTATTAATTTTATCACTTTTACCAATATGTGTCGTGAATTATTAATAATTACTACTAAAAGTAATAAATTTCGATCGTTTATTCACATTTACCAAAACATGTGGTTATTATTAATAATTTTGTAAAATTATTAATAATTTTCAATTAATCACATTTACCGTAACATATATATTTCTAAATACATACATACTATAGACAAATTACACCCAGACACAGAACAAATGATCATGCTCATCACACAAACATTTGTTCTGGCTGGGAATCGAACCCACGACCCCCGGTATAGCAGTCAGAGTCACTAACCACTAGACCAACAGGCCAGTCAGTATTTGTATTGCGATAGTCGCCTGGATACCAAAGTCGTAAGGTAGCGGAGACTTGCGTCGCCTTGTGTACGAAGGGGCAAAGATGTCGAGAGGCGAACTCAGAATTGCTTAACATCAGGCAGAATATTGGTCAAACATGAGCTTAACTTAAAAAAAAAAACGAAATGTAATGCAGCTTCTCGGAAGAAATTAAGATTTTCATGCATAAAAAAGCATTTTCAAGAAATTTTCGCGGAAATGCCACAACGTATTTTTTCATGAATGCGTTAAGAGAGATGAATGATAAGGGTGGGCTTTCATCTTTAACAAAATGGCTTCAGAATCTGTCATGGCGGATTACTGAAAGAAAACAAAAGAAAATTCACACGCCCTTTCCTTAGAAAGTGAATTTATTATCGAAGTGGGAAAGATTAAGATAGCTATCGTCGAATATTTGAATGGAAACGACAATCTTTATGAATGAAAGTGGATTTACGGTAGATTTTTATCTCTTTTTTGGGTTTTTGACGATAATAATGTTTAATAATATTGTGCAACATTGAAGTGGACTTTTTTATCGTAGTAAAATCATCAAATGAGTCTTCCCGCCCCGGGCAGGGCGGGAGGGACTGTCAGACTTGTACTGACTAAAATCCACGGTGTCCTTCAATAGCCCTTTATGATCCGGGGTTACGGTGATGGTATAAGTCCCTTGACCCCGGCAGGCTTAGCCCTCTGAGAGGCCGCCCCGCCTTCATGCTGACGCTCTTTGAGGCGCGTGTGGAACACGACGCGCCGTCAAGCCGGGCATTGAAGTTGACTTGGAAAATATAAACAAATGCCAAAAGTACGTTTCGGAACTTCATAGTTGCTTGTGGCTGTTGTACGTACGTCACAATGTTAACTCGTCACGTTTTGTAACTCCATATATTGAGTCTTAATTCGTCACATGATGTATTAAAATCACCTATGTGTTAAATCGTCACAATATGTAGGTTAACGTTAAAATATGTCACAAATCGTAATTTTACAACATTTCTGATTTAGAAGAGCATGGTATTGTTTTAAAACAGGTACGTTTCCATAGTAAATATAGGTTTTCATTACATCATAACAGATCACAACGACTCGGTACCCAGTGAAGTCTAAAGGCACAAGACCACTAACTACCAGAGCGATTAATTAAAACTCGACAATTGCCTATGGAACTGTGCCAACACTTCAACTAAAAAGTTGATTCATTAAAACGGATGGTTAAACGAACTGTCATACTGACAGCGATGGACAAAGCTTTAGTTGATTACGAATTTTTAGATTTTGTTTCCTAGGGGTTAATTAACAAACAGATAGACGCGACGCTGCGCGCACGTTTTTATAGCGACTCAAAATATAATTTAATTTACCTAGTTAGTAAAATTTATTTTGTTCGTCTTTTTAGTATTTGGTTTACGTACAGTTTTTTTTGACTTATGTTTGTTATATAATTAAGTTTAATTTATTTATTATTGCAGTTGTTTAAACTTTTAATTGAAATAGTGTAAATTACCTGTCTACTAAAAATAAGAAATAAATAACATCAACATTTACCTAGTACACGAAAGGAAATTTCCAGTATCGCTCCTTTACGTCACTTCCCGATGTGAAATGAGCCTAAAGGACGATTTCGAGATTGATTATGATCAATTTTCAGTTTTTTTTTCTAATCTAGAAATTTTGCCGCACACTAAGAATCACTAACATAAAAATTTTGACCTGGAATAAATACATTTATGTCATGCAAATATTAGTTCTGGACGGAAATAATTTTCATAAGTCGAAAGTTGTTTTCTGATTTCTTAGATCTTCCAGATCTAATTAGTGATCTTTTTAGAAAAATCAATTTCCTTTAGGTATAATTTATGTACTGTAAATCATAATATAGGGAACATGTTGATCTTGAACTGGTCTAGTCAGAGTTTTAAAATATTTTGGGGTGCGGAGCCCACCTAAAATTATTTTTTCATAAACATCAACATGCAGTCTCCATAACTCATATTATTGAAATAAAAGTAGCCAAAATTCTCGACTAAACTTGCATACTGATTTAATTGAATATTAATGAAAACTAAGATAAAACAAATTAACGTGCAATAAGAAAGTTTTATTGAGGGACACAAAGTTCCAATTGTTTTCAAGTTACCCAATTCTGGTTATCAGAACTTCAAAGTTAATTATGATAAAATTATAGGGTTGAACTACCCTTGTAGTAAAATACTCGTACAAGGGTATTATTACGTAGTGACCGGTATATTCTGGTCATACAAACATGACAACAATTACACACAGCCAAAGGCGATATGGCAAATAGGAAAATATAATTATGTTTACGCTACCAGTAGCTTATTTTCCCAACTCTCGTCATATCAATGTATTTTATACCATTCCCCCTAGAAAAAGCTACTTTTACTCACGGAAAACAGTGCGTAAAAGTAGTCTTTTACGCACTGTTTTGGTGTTTGAATTTAGAACACTTTAGTACATTCGACATCGAGCGAGATGCTGGACAACCCCCTTGCTAATATGAAAATTACTCTTAATTCAAATCATTGTTCCGATTTTAATGTCAGCTTGTTGGCGCAGTGACCGAGCGATTCTTCGCGAGCAGTCTTATTAAAAAAATCATTATTTTGTTTCGTTGAATATCTTTTATCGCTCAAATCTTTCTTTTTCTCGTAGTCATGGTCACAATCGTCATGAATCACTCCCTACGGTCGTGATTCAGTAATTAAAATCCTTCGCTTGCTCTTGATTCATATAATGGCCCTCGCTTTAAATCCGCTCTTTATTCAATCGTTGCAAAATATACTATTATACCGTTCCCCCTCGAAAAAGCTACTTTTACTTTTGGAAAACAGTGCGTAAAAGTAGTCTTTTACGCACTGTTTTGGTGTTTGAATTTAGAACACTTTAGTACATTCGACCTCCACCGAGATGCTGGACAACCCCCTTGCTAATATGAAAATTACTCTTAATTCAAATCATTGCTCCGATTTTAATGTCAGCTTGTTGGCGCAGTGGTCGTGCAATGGGACTACTTCGCACCCACGTGTGTGTGGAGCAGACTTATTAAAAAAACTTTATTTTGTTTCGTTGAATATCTTTTATCGCTCAAATCTTTCTTTTTCTCGTAGTCATGGTATAAAGTATCGTTTGCAACTCTTGAATAAAACGGATTTTAATCGAGGGCCTGAATCACTCGCGTCACTCAGGATTTAAATACATGAATCACTCACTTCGCTCGTGATTCAATCATCAGTCATTTAAATCCTTCGCTTGCTCTTGATTCACATAATGGCCCTCGCTTTAAATCCGCTCTTTATTCACTAGTTGCAAAATATACTATTTTTTACAGGATAACACTAATAGGTAATGGAAAGTAATCACAGATAAAGTATTGACAGACCTGTTAGTCTAGTGGTTAGTGACCCTGACTGCTATGCTAGATTCTGGTTCGATTCCCACCTAGGACACATTTAATGTTTGACTGATGAGCACGATCATTTGTTCTGCATATGGGTGTAATTTGTCTAAAATATTTATATATTTAGAAAGTTGTCGTACCCATAACACAAGCTCTGTTTAGCTTGGGACTAGATAGCGTTGTGTGATACTTGTGGAATATTATTATTATTAGTTCTTTGTATAAATTCGGACTGTCTTTTCACTATAAATCAGATATCAAGAGTCACACAGTATGACCTTCACTTAGAAACGTTGAAGGTCAGAAAGGCAGTTATTCTATGAAAAATATCCATAGAATAACAGCCTCGCTTATACTGGTTACTTTCCTATTGTCGTAAAGTACGACAAGTAAAATTAATTTGATTAAAACTTTACAAGTGCTCACGTCTCTCGTTGACCTTGAATATTCGGTAAAGGGGCATAACATGACCTTGAGCAGATTATCGCCTAAATTAAATGTCAAGTCACGTTAACCACCATTTATACAAAATTTACCTGGCAATTACCAACACGCAATCGTAGAATTATGAGTTGACATTATATTAAGGGTGAAATTTTGAAATATCGTGCGGTTTAGTAGAAAATTCTGGTAATAAAGATAATAACATAGTAATAAATAAAATACTCCAGAGCACGAGTATTTGATATTTTTTACTATATGAAGTTTATTTTGAACTCTGAGATTATAGCAATAAGTTTAGTTGTTATTATGTAATAAAATGTGGAAACACGAAAAAGGTTTTCCTGAGTTATATTTATTAGGATTGCATAACACTTTTTTTTGTACCTGGTAAAATCATCAAATGAGTGGCAGGGCGGGAGGGACTGTCAGACTCGTACAGACTAAAATTCACGGTGTCCTTCAATAGACCTTTACATTCTACATTCACGGTAATTTGATGAGTCCCACGACTAGGCTTGCTTTACACTAGGACAGGTAAAGGTCAACTCGTTTCTTTTGTTTTGTAGTCAACAGTTACAGCTATAGTTGCTGAACTTACTTACTTATCTGCAACTGTAAATTCTATAGTTATTTAGATAATTATGTTATAACTTGTTAGTAACCTTGTAAATAATAAAAATCTAACTGAATGTTTCTACATGTATGAATTAGGTATGTGACAGTATTAAACTACTGCAAACCTGCTTTAAGCTAAAACCAAGCCTTAGGCTATAAATTAATACGAAATTTACATACCTAATCGTCGCGATTTTTATATTACGAAATGTAATCGCAACCCAGTTCGTGAAATCACAAACGATTTATTTTCGAAGTGCACAGACTGTAGTTCATTTCTGTTGTTCACAGCTTGTCGGCTTTTTTTTCGCAACGTTTGTTTTCGTAGTAGGCACTTAGCCTTCCCGGGTCGACGGCGCGTCGTGCTCCACGTGCGCCTCAAAGAGCGTCAGCAGAATGACGAGGCCCCCTCTCAGAGGGCTAAAGCCTGCCGGGGTCGCGGGTCTTATACCATCACCGTGACCCCGGAACATAAAGGGCTATTGAAGGACACCGTGGATCTTAGTCAGTGCAAGTTTGACAGTACCTCTCGCCCTGCCCGGGGTGGGAGGTCTCATTTGATGATTTTACCACGTAAAAAAAAAAAAAAAGGCACTTAGCCTTATTATAAGAAAAAGGTAAAGGCGTGTGGGGCAGATGAACCGTGGATACAACTTTGAATATCAACCCGCATAAATACAAAATAGTTCTTGAACAAAACGCTGTCAGTACTCAAAGTCTACAAAAACATTTCTTTTAACACCAAAAACTATGTTAGTTAATAAACTCAAGCCAGGTATAAACTAAAAATACCTCCCCACACTCTCTGAAAACTAAAATATCTTCACAAATTCTGACAATATGTTTACATTAACGTTTGAAACACGTAAACAAACGTAATTGTTAACGTTAATAAATAATATTAAAGATAATAGTGTTAATTTATTGTAACGTCTTATTGAGTGCTGTTTAATGTTCATGACATAATCAGAGATCAGTAGTGGGCTTGTGGTAGCAGCCCTATTTTTTTTTTTATCGTGGTAAAATCATCAAATGAGTCCTGCCACCCTGGGCAGAGCGGGGGTGACTGTCAGACTTGTGCTGACTAAAATCCACGGTGTCCTTCAATAGCTCTTTATGTTACGGGGTCACGGTGATGGAAATAAGTCCCGCGACCCCGGCAGGCTTTGGCCCTCTGAGAGGGGGCCCCGTCATTATGCTGACGCTCTTTGAGTCCATGGGGACAGCGAGTTGCCCTTTACTCGTTGTCCGCATGCCCAGCAACCCTAACTTAGGAAACGTTTGAACCCAGACATTCTATTTTTTACTGCTTTCAAAACGGTGAAAGAAAACAAAAATGATCTAAAACCAAACCAGCTTGATAGATTGCAGCTACTGCGTCTCATAAAGAGAATCCTGTTTTCCAGCAATCGGACCGTATATGGTGGTTATACATTATTGGTTCAATTTTCTTTTATGACCTTGCCCCTCTTTAGGAATTCATTCTGTATCGTGGGTTGGAACATTTTCAAATATTTAAACTCGCATACAAATTACGTAGACCGAAAGACGCAGCGTAGGTAGGCCTCCCACTAGGTGGACCGACGACATCGTGAGAGTCGCGGGCAACCGATGGATGCAAGTGGCGAATTGTCAACATGGCGGTCTAAGTGGAAGGCCTATATTCAGCAGTGGACGTCTTCCGGCTGTTGATGATGATGATGACATTTAGGTATGCGTATAATCAACAGTACTTATTCGTATCTTAATTGGTACTTATGTACGTTCAATGAAATGTTTTCAAACGTACCCAAGACATAGGAGAAATTCCTAGTGAGAGGAAACATTTTTAAAAGAAAAACGTAAGTACGTTATACAATCATTTCCCGAGTAAATAACCTAATAACGAATATCTATTAAAACGGACTGTCTCACAAGTATCCTATTGTAACAATAATTTCAAGTGTCCTCTGCGTTGGACAGCTGATGTCCAACACAATTGGCGTATTATTGTTATGTAACATTCATTGTTTCCGTGTTTCTTCACATAATTTGTTTTGTTTTGGAAAGAAAATAAGCTAGAAACTGTTAAAATCAGTTTACTACAAGAATCCTGCATTAATGTATTTTAATTAGGAAGTAAAAAATATTCTAAAAAGTTTATTATTACATAAATTAAAGTTTGTTATACACCCACATTTGCTTTTGCTTAAATAATTTCATTTTGAATTCCAGTGTAAGGGCACGAACACGCAGATCATCCTTTTTTTAACAGATCCGTCGCCACTGGACGTTATTATAATTATGTAAAGTACCCACCATTTATAATACCACCAATCGCAAAATTAATTGAAATCAGATCAGTATTTTAATTTTAATGTAAACCTGTGTGTTCAGTCATACAATCATATACAGTATTGCCGAATAAAAACTTATTAAATAATTCAACTATCACAGTTCATGGGATACAGCGGTGGTGACGGACAGATAGTAGAGTCTTATTAATAGAGTCCCGTTTTACGCTACGTGTATGGAAACCCTAAATAATAAAACTTAGCAATTCACGAGCCAAATTAAACAGCAAATCGGCTATCCTACGTTTAAACAATAATAATATTTTACCCACCCTTCACAAATCTGAGAACATTCATAACAACATCATATTTCTACACAACATTGTGATCCTCTTTTGAAGAGGTCTCTAAGGCTTTTTTTTGCGTGGTAAAATCATCAAATGAGTCCTCCCACCCCAGGCAGGGTGGAAGGGACTGTCAGACTTCTACTCACTAAAATCCACGGTGTCCTTCAATAGCCCTTTATGTTCCGGGGTCACGGTGATGGAAATAAGTCCCGCGACTCCGGCAGGCTTTGGCCCTCAGTGAGGTGGCCCCGTCATTTTGCTGACGCTCTTTGAGGCGCGCGTGGAACACGACGCGCCGTCGACCCGGGCATGGTCCATGGTCGGACAGCGAGTTGCCCTTTACTCGCTGTCCGCATGCCCGCGCCTACGGTGGCCGGAGATCATCTGCCGACGTCCGACGCCGTGGGCGTGTACCACTGCAGGACTCTTATACTTGAATGAATATCATTTCCAATGTCCTTTGTATAAAGTATATTATACAAGAAGTATAATATAACCCTTTTTTAAACCCTTTCGTAAAGAACAGAATATACAAGTATTGTGATTTAGGAAACTGCGTAGTCGTTGAAAAAATCCATATGGTTGAATGAGATAAGCCAGAGATTTTCTGTGAACTGATTGAAATAAAATATGACGTTGATTGAGGTAAATTCGTTAGCGTACTCAAGTTCCATGAAAAAATTTTTGCGGTGCTAACAACGAATGGACAGTTTTGCAAAATCTCTTTTTTTGGTAGACTTTAATATAATAATATTCCACAACTATCACACAACGCCATCTAGACAACTGATAAACATACTTATATATTTCTAACTACATACATTTATTATCGATAAATTACACCCAGACACAGAACAAATTTTAATGATCATGTTCATCACACAAACATTTGTCCTGGGTGGGAATAGAACGCACGACCCGCGGCATAGCAGTCAGGGTTACTAACCACTAGACCAACAGGCCAGTCTGTACTGTAACTGTATATTTACACAATCTATATTTTATTTTAAAAAACAGTTTAGGAAGATGATGTCTTTCGCGAAATATCCATCGAGTGCTACCAATGAAATTTTCATTTTTATACTCAGCTGCGACTTGATAAAACGTTTTAGGGTCCCGTAGCCAAATTGCAAAAAATGGAACCTGTGTAGATTCGTCATGTCTGTCTGTTTGACCGTTCGTATTCACAGCCACTTTTTTTCGGAAGTATAAAGCCTTTAGCGGCTTATTGTAATTCGAGCATTATCGAAAATATTTGGACCGTTTTATTTGATCGCGCTTCAAATTCATATATTATTTTCAAATAAACTGTAAGGTTTAAAAAGTCAGTTGTAGTTCATTTCCTCAATGTCTACTGTGTAGCCAATCACAAAGTTCAAACACTGTTTATCGTTCGGAAACCCAACTTAAACAGTGCGGCAATAAAATTTCTCTACCCGGAATCTAAACAGAAACAGTTCAAAACTAGGTATCCAATAAAATTGAGCTGAGCTGTAAAACGAACCAATGAAGTTTGTTGCAGATCAACAGTTACTGAAGTCCGTTGTGGCTGGAATACAATTGTATTTTAAACTGAGCCACATATGGCTTTACTCGCCGTTATGGGATTGGGCGAAAATAAGCAAGGATTATATTGGTATACTGAGATTTATTGCGAACTCAGCCAGCACAGTACAATGAGAGCCATAGAGACGACCGAGCTGGAATGACAGCATCAAGGCATAGACAGTATCTCTAAATATTAAGCTATTTAGGCACTTATGACAATTTACATTGTTTGGTGAGGTATTCCACGAAGGGCACCCCCTGGCAATGGCACCTGAGCTACTTGTACTTAACTATTCGACATAAGGCTCCGGTCAAATTTTTTCGCAGGTGCCAGGTGCCCTAAGTGGAATGCCTCTGTTTGGTTTATAATAGTTCTCATTGTGTTTCTGGAACGAACGCAAAGGGAAATTAATGGAACAAGGTAGTTAGTATTTAGTCAGTCAAGTCTGATAGTCTCTTCCGTTTCACTTAAGGTGGGGGAGCACCCCAAACAATACGATATTTTATCATATGTTTTTGGCTGCTCTGACATGAAATCTAAACGCCTGTCTCCCGACCAACATAATATCTTTTCGAAATTTTCATTTTAAATAAAAAAAAGAAACTTGTCCTAAACTTTTATAAAGATAAGTTGGTCAAGGTATTTTGGAAAATAGTGTACGATTTTAGTTTCAGTGAAATAAAAATTTAATTAATTTTTACTACACAATTTTGTGTAAAGTTTGGCGATAGTTATATTTCAAAAACAATAGCGACTTTTTCTAAAGACATTATCCAGGAACAAATTAAAAAGAATCTGAAAATAATATTTTAACTTAGTTAAAAGTTTGCTAATTGATTATGAAAGTCGTTTGTCGTATTTTTTACAAGAATTCTTACAAGATAAAACTTGCGAAGATTTTTTTTTGTGAAAAACAACCTGTCCTAGAAAACATATTAGAGAGAAGATTACATTTTTATGAAAAATTGTCGTTTTCATCTAATAATAGGTACCTATTTGGAAAGTTTTATCGTTAAGGCGATAAACAGGTTAAGTTTTGAATTTGATATTAATTTATCTTTTGACATCTCTATTTAGAAATTGTTCTAGTTATTTTTCACATAACGATACTATTTTAAAGAATTAAATGTAGTTGAAATTAAAGATGATTGATTCAAAAGGCCGTGTGCGCGACATTTTTCTGCCACTTCTCCTCAGCTGAGTCAGGGGTTGTCTTATATTTATATATTTTTTTCGAGCCACGGCTTCTCTCGCATTGATTTAGAATTTGGCGATACGTGGCTCCATCTATTATCATACTGGGTTCCCATGGGAGCATAATTTTTTACATTATTAAAGTTGGAGAACAGAATGAGCTTGACAAGAAGTGAGATTTTTTTAACAAAATGGTGAAATAATATAAAAAACTTACCCAAATAAAAGAAACTTGTTTTAATTTACCAAGCCAATAGACAATCTAACTGGAAATCTCATCTAAATCAGTGCCAAAAACAATAGTTCTAGCAATCGGATGTAATAGAAACAAAGTAAATACGTTCAAGTACTAAATGTAACGGAGGTGTAAAGTTCAGAATGTCTTGTTGTAGCTCAAGAATAAGATTGGAAATTAATGAGTTTTAGTAAGATTAGAAATTTAAGTGCGGAGTGACTGTCAGACTTCTAATGAAAAACATCACCCATGTTTCATTAATTGAACTTTGCGTTCTAGGACAGCAGTGACTTCTCTAAAAACTTCCATAACCCTGGTTGAAATCTGACAGCTCCTTACGCCGCCCATACGCACGAGCGCTTTTTGAACGCGCGTTAAAAAAACGACGAAATAGAACAAATGCAATCCAATGTATCTGTTCACACGTCAGCGCTTTTAAAGCACGGCATTTTTTTCGAACTGTATTTGATTTTAAATGCTACGCACACTGACATTTAAGTTCAATTTACCTGTATGTTAAAAGTCATCGCTTTTTTAACGCCCGTAACGCTCGTGCGAATAGGGGCTAAGGCTCAAAAAGAACACAAGGCGCTGTAAATTCGAGCTTAGTCCTCATAAGACGGTGAGATACTTACTGCTCGCCGTCCGCAAGCCCAAGATTATGTATTTTTTTGAGCTTTATGCTTTCACTGTCTCATTGATCTAGTGATGAGAGCGATTCTTTTAGCATAATGCTTGAAGAGAGGAAGTAGAAGAGCAAGCAAAACGCAGGTTGAAGCTAGACAATATCTTATATTCATAACTCATGCAGGCATCAGTACCATAACGTTCTCTATTTCGAAATTTAAATGAAATATTAACATACCCAGATGGTTAGAACCTACCATTTATAATTATTTAAATTAATGTGTGTTACGGTGATAATATTATTCATTAATGATAAATGGCCTCGTTATTCTTACTTATTAATGCTATAAGTATCGCTCGAACACGCTCATATATTTTATGATATACGTCTACATTAATAATTAGGTACCCATATTTATTTATTTTCAGTCGCACACGATCGATGTCTTTGGTAAAAGAAATGGGTTTTATTGATACCAATAGACAATCACAGGACAGAACAACAACATTATATAAAAAAGGCAACAAATAAATAGTAGATTGTTATACAAGGGTGGAAAGAAATCAATTCCCGTACGAGGTATTTAGACGCACGAGCGAAGCGAGGGCGGCTATAGTCACTGCAGTGGATTTTTGATAGCAGTCACCCAAAGTAATATTACGGCCAGATAAGAATTCATTTAAATAATGCAATACAAAATAAATCCCTTCTCTGTGTCAATCTGTTTGAATATAAAAAATATCCTAAAGGTACTTTTTTGGGGAAACATGCGATAATCTCATTACTAAATAACTTCATAGTTTTGGGTATGCATTACTTTCACAGTGATTATAAAAATATAACTTACCAACTTGAACCTTATTTCAAGGTTAGTAAAGATCACTGAGGTGGAAACTCAGAGGCAAATTAGAGTAATACAAATATTTGTATGGAATTAGCATAAAAGAAAATGTTAGACATAAGCAACTAATTGCTTTAATTTATTAGTTGTTATTACAGCCTATAAAGATTTTGTCCTTGACCTTTGTCGTCAATTATTTTTCTTTTAACATTCCGATGTGTACAATACAAACGTTATTTAACTTGAGGCCAGATTACAAATAAAATAACTACCTAATTTATTACAGTCAACATCCATGAGGACTAATCAAGAAAAACTTTCTTTTTGTACATATTACTACTAGTATAGTTTTTATTTATAGTTTGTATTTCATTGTAGAATGTTGCTAATTGAAATAATATGTATTTAACTAATGTTGTAAGTTAAGTCAATTCAAATTCAATAGGTACTTAATAAGAGAGGAGGCCTGTGTCCCAGCAGTGGGAACGTTATAGGCTGATGATGAGGTACCTAATAAAAAAAAAGAAAAACGTTTTAAATAAACGTAAAACATTATCACAATTATAATAAATATGTTTATATTGTCGTAGTTTATAAAAACAACTTAAAAAATATTATTTTTCCCTATTATTTTTATTTACTTCTTATTATTATTATTTTTTGTATGAATAGTTGTCAATTGTTGTTTGTGTATTCTTTTTTTTTTTTGTAACACATTGTAACACATACATTGTGTAAATAAATTGTTTTATGGATAAATAAATCAAATGAAATATTCGTTTTTCAATAGTATGTATATTTTTCACGGCGTAGATTCAGCCTAAAGCCGATAGAATAACCAATTTTATTGCCAGTTTATGAAAGTGGAAATCCCTAACAGGCTGTGAAAACTATTTGCTACATGGATCTATCATTAATGGACGCTGCCTATAAATGAAACCATAAATTTTAATCGTATTCTGGTACAATAGTAATATTTATTGCATTAGGATATTGTTAATATCCAAACAAAGAGTTATAATTTCAATAATGAAACCTTTCAAGTTTGCATTCAGTTTAATAAAATTATTTTTTTCTTTTATTTCAGCACCAGTACAAGATGGATAATAATTCCTTTGAGGCATGGGTCAGTACTTTTTCCATATTTAATATTCACGCTATAATAGACTCTCGCACATAACAATAAGCGCCTTTGACGCGATTTGACTGTTTTGCGCCAACTACAAGCGAAAATCATCCTTACTACTACGACATAATAATGCAATTCGACTGACTTACGTCGTCGTGGCAACATGGTGTTTTTTTTCTACCCACCTACGGACAACCGCACGTTTTATATTGGCAGTGCTTTATGTCTTATTAATAAGGTTGATTTTCACTTACAGTTGGTCGGTAATGTAAATTAGTTGTATTGTTTTGCATCATAATTGTCTTCAGCAATTGCGCTAATAGTAATACCATAAATGTATATACGCATTAACGTAAGATACGTGATCTTTTAATTGCTTGAACAGTTGGTCATAATCGGCTGTGCAATAATGTACCTATGGCTTTCTTCACAAAGGCGATTATTGCCTGTAGAGTTAATGAGCCAACCATTTGGGTAGTTACGTATTTACCTTCTTTTTGTACATATTTTTTATGTCTTTTTGTAAATAATGATTATGTCAAGATGTTCGTGAAAGGGAAACGAGTTAAAAGGAACTATGGTAACACCACGCTTAGTTTTACATTCATATAATTATGTATTAGAACGAGCGAATATGCTCTGTAGTTTTAAAGACTCTTTATGCTCAAAGGTATAAAGTTGAAAATCTATTGTCGGGCGATGCGTTGAGTGAAGCGTGCTGTGCGGTGTCCATTGTACTCTCCGGTTAAAGTAGCCACACCATACTGCTTACCGTCCAATCGGAAACAGACTATAGAGCGTTTTGTTTAAATTCGTGCTAGTTTGAATTCGTGACGTAATAGTTATTTAAATACAAGTATCCCGTAACATACGTCCAATTACTTTCTGAAAAGCAAATATTTCTTATCCGATCCTGTTCACAGAATATTCTGATATCCATTAATCCATAAAACTGAGTAAATGTTGAATGGTAATTTTAAAAATGGAAATATTAACGTCACTCACTTTTGTCAGCGGCTGTCATACACAAACCAATTGACAGTTAGTACTAGGCACCTGTCCTTTCTGAAGCCTGTACTTTACCAATAAAGTCAGAGTGTACCCTTTTAAGATGTCCCCTCTCGTCACTGTCACTCACTTCTTGATTGATGTTTTATATTACTTGCTTGGCTGACAATTGTACGCTCATACAGACAAGAATGTTAAATAAAACTACTTCAGTAAATTTTAACATTCTATAGGCTATTTTTTCAAGAGTCAGATAACTTTATCTGAGGAATAAAAATAGCGATTTGACATAATTTACTGTAGATATTATAGAATTCTGAGATTTCTAAATTCTGCCGAAGCAGCCTTTGATCTGAAGCAGGAGTATTAAGCACCAGTGGACGTTACCGATTTTATATTTTTACTCGTAAAGTACAAATTCTTTTGACAATTTAAGCGTAAAATTAACCGTAAAATTCACGAGTTACGTGTACAATTTTGCATAAAGTTACTGCATATTTTAAAGCCGTGGTTTTGGCATTTCAACTGCGACTGGAAAACTCGGAATTTATTCCACAAGTTGATTTCCATATAATAAAAATAACGCACAATAAATCAGTCCCGTATACAACAGTCGACAAACGATTGGCTCAAAACTCCATATTGCTTATTTCGCACACAATCTCTGAGTTCCGGCCTTTCCACTCCAGATACAAGAGATAGTCCTTTTCAAATTATCTTCACTCATCTTTCCACGTGACTGAACCTCTAAGGCCTTATAGAGTACTCTCATATCTTTTTTATCCCTTGTCAGTTTAGAATAGATTTATATCGTAATGCTATATGATCCTTTTTTTGTGACCGTCCATTGTTTCTTTTCGGATATATGAGAATCGTACAATATTGGAAGAGACCATCATTCAAATGGAATTTAGAGAGACTATTTTTCTATTTATGAAGTCTCCTTTTTTCAAAGTCACTGAACTGAGAGATATATTGGGCGTTTTCATATTGAGGTGCTCATAAACTTTAGCATACACGTGTAATGAGCTTTACATTACGGAAAAACAAGCAAGAGCGTTTTAGCGATCCTTCGAACGAGAACGCTAGTTGTTTGTGAGGTTTTTGCGCGAACCGACTGTCAATTCTGACCTTTGACGTTTAGTCGTCAAATAATAGCTATTATTTGACGACCATCAACTAGAGCTTTCGAGAGAAAAATCGTAGCGATGTTTGGCTCAGGGGGTATTACAACGTCCTAAAACCAGGCTTAGTCCAGTGAGTGAACGAGATGGCTCTATGCGACTTGTATAGCTCTGTCACTGACACTCGCCGGAATAAGCCTGGTTTTAAGACGTTGTAATACCCCCCCAGTTCAGTGTTCTGTCAAGTGAATCAGCATCTTTATACGAAAACGATATCGAGTCCTATATTTTGGGAACATTTATAAGAAAAATGAGCCAGGGTGAATGATAGGTATATATGCCAGTGCTGTGTCGTCACCGTTATCGTGTAGTGTAAAAACTCTGATTTTTAAATAGTTACAATGACAACACAATCGTCTTAAAATCAAGCACTCCAAATAAAATGCTACACACAGTACTAGACCTTTGACATCAAATTGCGTGGCGACGCATGACGCGGCAACGGTTTGACCCTCCACATCAATAAAAAAATATGTTTTATATCAAAAAAAGTTCCTTAACCCTGGAAGGATATATTCTAGAAAGTCGTGAAGTAATATTAGGTTCCTTTGAGCAAAGGCCTAGTAATATTAAACATAGATTTATTAAACGAGCCGACCTTTGTAAGATTATCTTTTATTAAGGCTCTACCCTCTTATGTACGTTTGGGTAAAATCCATTGTACTTCACAAGATCTTGAAACGCTGTAAGAAATCGATCGTAACTACTAGAAACTAAAGATGCCAATTACCAGCTTATAATTCTATAGTTCTAGTCATTTTTTATTAAGTGGTGCAAATCATCAAATAAGTGCTCGCACTCAGGGCAAGATGGAAGGGACTGTCAGACTGACTAAAATCCGCGGCGACCTACAATGCCTTTACGTTCCGGGGCCACGGTTACCCGATAGTCTCGTAACTTCGACAGGCTTCGGCCCTCCTGGAGGGCCGTCATATGTCTGTCAACTATTTGAGGCGCATGGTTCATGATCGGACAGCGAGTTGCCGCTCATTACTCGTTGTTCGCATGCATGCGCAGCTAGATATATTATGTATATGCTTAGACTTTAAATATAAGCAAACCATCACGTTGGCAGAGCTGTCATAAAAAATAGAACGAATTCCAATAGTTCGGGTTCGGGAATGTTTAAAAAAGTTACGTCGGCTTTTAAAAGCAAAGAACAGAGTGGATATTAATCAGTACGTTTCGAAAATTTCCCTTTTATCACAAAGAAGGCGAGGAAGTAATCTGTTTTTTTTTACACCCACACACAAATACGCAAAAATAGCAACCTAAAGCTACAACTGAGTCTTTTTCTAGTTGGTCCTTGAATTGAGCTTTTCCATAAGAGATGTTTTTACTGAGCTATGCTGCGAGAATGTTAAAGGTTTGAAACTTTGTCACTGTTTCGGCTTTAGTAGGCATGGGAAGCGTAGCGTAGTACGCTGCTCTGTAACAACTACAAAATTCTCTCATCTCATCTTATTTCGTCAACAGCCCGCATCCATAGCTCACATCCACGCGTCTATAGCACGCATCATCACGCATGAATAGCACCCATCCATATCACGCATCCATAGCACGCATCACCACGCATGCATAGCACCCATCCATATCACGCATCCGTAGCACGCATCCATAGCATGCATCCGTAGCACGCATCCATAGCACGCATCCGTAGCACGCATCCATAGCACGCATCCGTTGCACGCATCCATATCACGCATCCATAGCACGCATCCGTAGCACGCATCCATAGCACGCATCTATAGCACGCATCCAAATGATAGCACGGATCCATAGCACGATTCTATAGCAGGTATGACGTCTATAGGTGCGTTTATTAAGAGTTAAACTCACATACACAAACATCTGGACCTGGAACAACTACCTGTAGCCTAAGCTTAGAAGTAGTTGTTTCAAGTAAAACTATTTGTGAGTTATGTCTGTAAGCACACCGCTGATACAGGAAAATATACAAAGTTGAACAAAAAAAGTTGAAAACGCTGTAAAAAATATCTTTACGCCATAATTTTTTACTAACCGTACTTAACCGACATCTCGTCAGCCATGTTTAAATGTTACGACGCTCATAATACAGTACGATCATAATGTCTTAACATAACAGTCAGTGAACATCCTATCCTCTGTTACGGCCTCTACAGGAAGCACATTATGAGATCGGTAAACAAACAAAGATATACTTTATTGACTATAAAATACGGCAGTAATTTAATAACGACACACTTTAGGTGATAACTAAATGATAGTAGAGATAGGGATGTATTGACAAAGTGCTATAGCTTGTTAACTTTGTAGAATAAATTCTTACTTGACTCAAGCTCAAATACCTTGGCGCGGGCTTGCAGACACCGATGGCGAGCAATGGAAAGCTATCACCGTCCGATAAGGACCTGCTATGTTATTCTTTATGAGAAATCGCATCGCTGCACTCTACGATGTGTTTTTTGACGAGACGGCTTTGAGATCGTCTTCGATTGCAGTCGGCGTGCAGTCGTTTAAACTGTACACCGACTACATTCGGACTGCATGGTTGGTTTGCAGTTCTATTGCAGTTGTGGCAACTGCATTCAAACTGCATACATACTGCAATTTGCAGTTGGATTGCAGTCGAAATGCAGTCCGTCTATCTAGAGCCATACTGACGCTGTCATTGATAGCAAACTTTAGTCCCTGCGTGGCGTGAGCACTCCGGCAGCTAACTCGTAACGGTTTGTGTTACATAACTGACGGGACTCCATAATTATAACCAAATGTTATACATGCTTGCGAGAATGTTTAAAAGATACCGTGGCTGTCGAAAGCAAACGACAAAGGAAGAAATAGGTTTCAAACACTACAAGGAGGAATCATTTTATGATTCTTCACTCCAAAAATTATCGAGTGTGTCGTTACGATTAACCTTTAAGATTGCATTTTTTAATTCGCGTTATTATTATTAGATCATTTATTTCAGAAAGCGTTCCATATACTATATTATACAAAAAATGTTAGTAGAACTACTTAAAAACTACTATTATTTAGTTTTAAAACGGGATATTTACCATGTTTGTTATTTGTTATGAGCAAATAATGAACATGGTAAATATCCCGTTTAAAAACTAAATAATAGTTATAGTGACCGTGTCAGTCTAAATACTTATACTTAAAAACTATGTTAATAAACATAAAGTTAATGTACAGCTTTAAACCAGTTGAATAAATCATAAATAACTGTCTTAATCCATTTCAGACAAATGGATTAAAAACGGGACCATCATTAGCCTTTTTCCTTTCAGCGGTCTACCTGAATTAAATGAAAATTTATTTGCATAAACGTACACAAAGTTCTTTGATTAGAGTGGCGTGTGGTCACCTCATTTACTCTAAAGGCGAGCTATTCAGTGACGCGGTCGAAATACAAAGGTATTTCAGAATAGGGTTTCGAATTTCGACTCTGTTTAAAAGGTAATTTTGTTTTAAAACTTGATTTTAAGTTTTGATTCATTTTATGACTTTATTCATATTTTTGGTTGATATTTGTTTTTCTGTATAGAAATAATACATTCATTTAAGTCTGAACAGGCATCATTGTTACTACACACAAGCGAAAAATCTGAAAACTCAAATCCGCTTATGAACACGTCATTTTTTTGTACGCCTAAAAGTTTTAGGCGCAAAAAAGCTGTTTTGAACATTTGCCATATTTTAAATCAGGCTTATAAAGAATTAGGCGTTTATTAATTTGCTAGATTGCCATTTGCGAAATAAGCTTTTGGGGGCTTAGCGCTAAAAATATGGGTTTACAAGCCAAGTAAAATCAAAATGTTGCAAATTATTATATTTAAAATCAGTCACAGTAAAACGTTTCTGATGCGTACGCTTGTTGTTAGAGGACTATGTGTATTTCTATGGTTTTGGTTTAATTCCTGAAAATAAGCCTAAAATTTTGAATACAAGATCTTTTTATTGTTTTGCGAGCTGAATAGTAAAACAATGATTATATTGAGCTTTCGTAATTAATAATAAACAAAAACAAAAATTGTTACTAATGCTAAAAATAATGGAAAAATACCACGAAAAATACATAGGTACCCGACCATTGTAGACTTCCCTGTAAGAAAATGGTCAAAACAAATATTGTTTTGTTTATAATAATGGTTATACAATAACAATAAAGCGGTTAGCGCAATGGCTGAGGGATTGGACTGTTTGTTTGTAAACACACCAGGAATTATCTCCTGTATCGTATGTCGGTGAACTTGGCAGATCATTTCTCAGCAGAGCATGAAAAAATGTGAG